>OX467115.1:2718153-4058480 GCA_950106695.1 Biston stratarius | reverse complement strand
ATAAAGGTATAAAATATTTAATAAGTATTGACATTTAAATAAATTGAACTGATGGACGTTTTGTAATTGACCCCGTGACATAATTAATTAATCTAAAAATTGACATTATTTAATGTAATTCTATTTTATCCAATTTTGCACACGCAATTCTGGGTTAAGTATGGTCTAAGCGGCTTTTTAATTAATGTACTAACATCTTGACACCTGTACTTATATTAGCAAATAAATACATTTTGATTTTGATTTTGAGGTAATACATTCAAAGTGTCATAATAAATAAATAAAAAAACAGCAATTGTGTTAATGTAAACACCGCCTTATGCAACTGAGATAAAGTAAGAGCTCAAAAATATTGAGTTACGTTCGAACGATGCCGATGTTGTGAAAATGGTTCTCTACTTGCTTATTTTGGCCTGCTTTACTGTACTGCCGCATTATGACGTTGTGAGTTACTAATATTTTAAAGTATTTAGGGTTCCGTTCCTCCAAATAAAAAAAGTTACTTTTAAGCATCTACTTCCTTCTTTATCCATCTGTATGTGAAGCCAAGAAAACCTATAGGATAATTCCCGTCGATCTAATTCTGATGTAAAATTGTTATATCGTTTTGCGAAGAGCCATTGAGACTAATAGTGGAGAGTTAAAAAATTTTTTTTCTTAAAGTTAATGAGACGAAGGTGACGCTCTCTTGATGGTAAGAGATTACGCCTGTCCATGACCATTGCAGCGATACACAGAACTTTGAGTAGTAAAACAAAGTCCAGGATCTTCAGGCGCTTTGAGATTTCCGATGGTTAGTCTCAACAGCCCTGTAATTTCGCTAGCTGCAGTTCAAACCGGAAAACAGCAGTAAACATTACTACTTGGCGACAAAATATCTGGTACTACGGTAGTACCTACCTAGATGACCTAATGCTAAGGAGATCTACCTTCAAGTAAAGTGCCAAAAAAGCAATGCCCAGGCCAATGCTGCTTTGGCTTACTTTTTGCTTTACAATATTTTGACTACTTGGAAAACGCTACAGGACATGGTCGAAACTATAGTTCGACAATCCGATATAAATAAACGTGAGTAATCTCGCATGAGTAAAACAAAAACGTGTTTATACCACGACAGGTTCCAAAGTAAAGTTTCGTCTTGTGACGCCTACAAAAATGTTTTGTGCCTAGTGCGGAGACGTATTGTTTTTCAGAAGGGTTCCTTCCCACGTAACAGGCGAGACGCGGCAGGAGCACTGGACATCGTTACTAACCATGCACGACCGATCCACGCAGATGTCAAGCTTGAGGGCGGTGGCACCGAAATAACTGATAAGGTACTTAATATAACTACGTATTAAACGAGTGAAGAGAAGGTCTTGAAGGAACGAAGTGAGAAACTTCCTGACAATGCACGGAGTATGAAAGAAGCATTTGAATCTGACCCACCAGCGAAACCGGTGGCTATGTGGTGGCTTCAGAACAAGCAAGGTGGTTTTGTAGCGATGATTGCTCAGTGGTTAGCGCGGTCGGCTCGCATGCCGAAGGGCGTGGGTTCAAACCCCAACAATGAGCTTGAGCTGCCGGTGAAGTAAAACATCGTGAGGAAACCATAGCATGGTATGTTTCTAGTACTCGGCTGGCTAGCTACAAACCCTCAAGTTGAAAAACCTGCCGCCAAGCATCTAACGGCGTGTTCCGGCAGCCTCACTTGAGAGCGAGAACCATTCCAGGCTAGGTGTGCTTTACCATCTTCGACCGCACCGTCACTTAACATCAGATGAGCTGTGGTCAAAAACCTAGCCAACCATATATTTTTTTTAATGTGCAATTCTCCGCCAAGGTGGCGGCCTACCCACTAAAATCCCTGGGGTTTCTGCCGTGCGCCTATGTGCCGAGGTACGATTTCGCTCTCGTCCACGGCTTTTGGATCTGACCCTTAACCTAACCGCCTCAAAGGCCTTATAGGGTGTTAATTAGATAGAATCCTCTGTATCATACGCACCAGAAAGAAAAATACAGACAGACAAGAGCCTTATATAGTCTCACAAGTGGCAACATTATCTCTAAGACATCTCTTACAGCTTCCATAGAATAGAATAGAAACAAGTATAATTTGTACAAAAAAAACTGACTTCATTCCATACAGCACAAACACGGGTGTTACAACGGTCATAGACAGGCGTTATCCTTTACCATCAGGAGAGTGTCTTGTTCGTCCCACTACTATTACATAAAAAAACGTAAGAAAGATACTTTTCAAATTCAAATTTTCAGCCATGTCCTAAGAACAAAAACCTACCGTCGCATATAGAAAGTGGAGTAGTTTTTCAGGTAAATAGAATCATTAATATTCGTCAGCTTCCCTGTTTCGTATGGAACTTTTCTTAGCCTTAGAGATCAGTTAGAGGATGAAAAAATAATACTTTACCTTATTGTTGATGAGCTGACAACCTTATAAGATTAACTTCTGTATCCAAACGGACGAAGGACAAAAGTAGACGACTTAGGAAAGTAGACGACTTAGGAAAGTAGACGACTTAGGACAGTAGACGATTTAGGAAAGTAATAATAATAAATAACTCTTTATTGTTCACACCAATTATTAATAAAAACAATTTTACAGTATAAACTTAACACTAGTTGAACCATTGGCGGCTTTATCGCTAAGAGCGATCTCTTCCAGGCGACCTAAAGTAGTCAACTTAGGAAATTGACAAAACTGGAAATTAGATATCTTGAGAAAAGGATTTAAAAAATATACCATACCTAAGCGCAAGAAGGCACATAGTCAGAGACTACGTTTCAGCGCCGTAAGTCATTACTGGTAACACACACGCAAAGTGAAAGTTAAAGACGCATTCACGTGAAAACCACTCGGGAAGCGTAATTAGTGTCCTTACAACTTCGTGACGTCACAGAGATCATACGACGTATTTTAATGTAAAACGGCCGTTTGCGCTGTACTTTTCTATAGTAGGGATAAAAAAGACCTTTGCCCTAAAAAAGGTGGTGTAGTAATAATTTTGAAATATGTCGTTAAGGTTTGTACTCTGATGAAAAATCAAAATTTGTGACGTCAAGTGGTCGCCCGGGCCGCCATCTTAGATGAAAAATGCTTAAATCTTATCTTATTTTAAAATATAATGCCTCAACGGTTGCAATTCACGACTAAAAATGTTCAATACAAACTTAAAGATAATAAAATATCACACTTTTTTTGTTTCAGAATATTTTTTGTAAATCTCACATGTATCGAGTTATAGCAGTTAGCAAAATTTGATAACAATATCGTCAATTTTCAATCAAATATCTAATTCTAATAAACGGAATATTTCAAAACTGTTACTACACCATTTCTACGGTAAAAATTTTCATTGGCTGGACTATTATTTTTAAATTGTTTCATGGATTAAAACCATTTGAGAACCGAACGTAGTATGGGTTTTACTACCTTGTGACGTCACATTGTTCTCGTGACGCACGTCAAAATAAATTGAGCGTTTATGCGGGTTTTCATTAATTTGATTTTTTGTATAAAACTAGTTAAATGCCTTCTACACTTCGTACACGGTGCGGATAAACCTCATATGAAGTATCAAGAACATTTAAAAGAAGAACCAACCTAATTGGTTCAGACGTTTTCCTTTTATTATGCGCTGACCAACGAAATTTTTTGCTTTTTATTTATACTAGCTGTGCCCGTGATTCTGTCCGCGTGGATGTCCGGAAGGCCATCCATAAATTAAACAATGTCACACGTTAAAGGGGGAAGGGGGACGGGACGAAATGTGACAAGGGGTGGGTTGGGTCCTAAATTTAGTGAAACCATTTCAAAAACTTAATAGGTGTTTAAGCATCAAAAGACAAAATTTGGACTATTAACGAAAAACTTCGAAATATTTTCAACTCTTATCTGTATGATCATAATTTTTAAATTGTTTTGTTGGTTTTGTTGGCCTGATGTAAAATTGCAAAATGTGTGACGTCACGCCAGGTAGTCTCACAAATCTGACCAGCTGGGAATGGACCAAGGATGGGAGAGGGGTCAAAAATCATGAAATTCGTGTGACGTAGTTTTTGGATGGCCCCTAACATCTAAAGTATGTTAACTTAACTTAACTTTTTTGTTTGTTAACCGATTGGAATAACAACACGAAATGTAACGGGAAGCTTGCCAATATACATCAGTGAAAACCACATTCAAATCGATTTAGCCATTAATGAGATGAGGGTGCACAAACGCATACAGACAAAAATTCTAATAACTATTTGGTTTTGGTAAAAAGTTTTTTTTTATCGTAGAACAGGGTCATTTGACTCAAAACTTAATAAAGTTTGTACTATGGAAGTTATATATAAATACTTTTTTTTGTAAATACATACAGAACACCCAGACAGAACAAACATTTGTTTATATCACAAAATGTTTTTTCTTGGTGGGAATCGAACCTACGCCCTACAGCATTTTTTTATGTAAAAGTAATCGGGGGAACGAGACGCTCTCCTGATGTTAAGAGACAACGCCTGTCCATGACCATTGAAGTGACACACAGAACCTTGAGTAGCAAAACAAAGTCCAGATATACTACCAATGAACCAACAGGGCTGTCAAAGTACGTGTTTTTTTTTAAATGTTTATGTACAAACACGGCACGTGTACAATTTAACTACCCGCAACTTTGTTCGCTTCAAATTTAACAAAAAGTTTGTTCAGTTCGCAGAATTTACGAAAATTTAATAATTATGTATGTTCGTAACAATACTCGTGCTTAGCTTAAACTCATTCTTCTTCCTTGCGGATACTTCTAAACCAGCGGTCGGCAATACGCGGCCCGCGGAAATCCTACTTGCGGCCTGTGATTGTTTTGTAAATTAGTAAAAAAAAATAACAAAAAAAAAAATATTATGAATATTTAAAATATTATAGATTCCTGATAGAATATATGACAATTATACTGCCTTTACTTTAACAGTTTTTAATTGCATATTTTTTTTCTACCTATTCTATGGGATATGATCAATAATTATAGGTATATTAAGCTTATTAATTAACTTTACTTATTAACTGAGGCCCGCCATTACATTATTTAGCCACCTTGTGGCCTCTGTCTGTTAAAAGGTCGCCGACCCCTGTTCTAAACGAATGAAAATGAACGAAATTCCATCCACATCCGTTCAACTGTTTTTGCGTGATTGAGTAACAAACATCCAAACATACACACTTGCACATTAATAATACTAAACTACCCGCGACTTCGTCGGCGTGGAATTGAACAAAAAGTTTGTTCAGCTTGCATTATAAAAAATAATCTATATGTTAATCCAGGTCCTATATGTGTGCCAAATTTCATCCAAATCCATTCAGTAGTTTGCGTGAAAGAGTAACAAACATCCATCCTCACAAACTTTTACATTTATAATACTAGCTACGCCTCGCGGTATTACCCGCCGTTCCCACGTAAACACTACATTTTGTTGTGACAAAAAGTACCCTATGTATTAATCCAGGCTTTTAGCTACCACTATACTAAATTTCATCAGAATTGGTCCAGCCGTTTGAGCATGAAGAAGTAACACATATACTAGCACTAGCTGCGCCCCGCGGTTTTACCCGCGTGGTGATGGATGATGATGATGATGAAAAGTATCCTATGTTTTATTCCAGGGCCTAAAGTATCTACATGCAAAATTTCATCCAGATCCGTTCAGCCGTTCTGGCGTGATTGAGTAACAAACATCCATCCATCCATCCAACCATCCATCCATCCATCCATCCATCCATCCAAACCTTCACATTTATAATATTAAGTGGGATACTTACGAACTTTCGCCTTTATAATGTTAGTGTGATTAGTAGGATAGGATAGAATAGGAAGGATAGGATTAGTAGGATTATTGGCTATATGAGATCTTCTTCTTCTTCTTCTTAGTCGGCATCTTCATTGCTGAAGGTCGTATCTAGTCTTAAATGCATTCGATGCTCCTCCACGTGTTTCTGTTCTCGGCGGTCTAAATAGCTTTAGTAATTGGCAGGCCAGTGATCGTCTTTATTAGGTCTGACCACGAGGTCAGTGAGGGACCGCGCGGTCTTTTCCCGTCGACCTGACCAATTACCATCAGCTTTTCCTGGCTATCAGGGTTTTTGCGAGCGATGTGTCCAAAATATCCGTGTATTCGCAGTTTAGTCATTGCCGCTTTGGACATTTGGATTCTTCTGATGATTTCCTTCCCGCTTCCACCTTCATTGTCAAGAAGGGAGCCAAGATAAACAAACTGATCAACGAATTCTAGGTCCCTGAGTTCATTAGAACGAATTAGTGTACCCGGTCTGTCTACCAACACCTTGGTCTTTGCCTTATTAATACTGAGGCCAACTAATTCACTCTCTTTCTCTACTTTAGAAAGGAGTTGAGGCAGTTCCTTCTCGGGCGATGCAAATAGGGTAGTGTCATCTGCGTACCTTAGGTAGCTAATTTTTCTACTGCTAACAGATATTCCACCCTCCAAACCTTCCAGCGCTCGTCTCATGATAAATTCACCATATATGTTAAAGAGTATCGGAGATAGGATGCATCCCTGTCTTACCCCTTCTTTGCGGCTTGAAAGGTTTTGACATGACATTGTTCACCTATGATTGTTCATTGGCTATATGAGATAGCTTCTAGTAAATAGTCATAACATCATGAACACAAACATTTACGTACGTAAATACGTACAACATATCATATAATGTTACGTACGGTGCTAAGGTCGCACGTAAAACGTGACGAATTCCATTAAAATTAACTGCATTTAGAGCGAGTGCCGTTGGCCTAATTTCGGAGTTTTTGCATAATTAATGATGCAATTACACTGATTTCCGTCACTCGATGAGAAACGAGCACCAGGCGTATTATACTACGAATAATAATGTTGAAATATATCATTTAATTTTGACAATAATTATTATACTGTGCTTGCCTAATGTGCTGCTATGTGTCCATTTTTTAATTGTTGATAAGGTAGGTGTTTGACGACAGCTCACCTGATGTTAAGTGACGGTGTAGTCGATGGTAAACACATCTAATCTGGTATAGAACTGGTTCTCAAATGAGGCTGCCGGAACGCAAGACCGACAGTTTTTTTTAATTGCTGACAGGCTAGTTGTTTGGCCACAACTCACCTGATGTTAAGTGACGGTGTGGTCGAAGATGGTAAAGCACACCTAGCCTGGAATGGAACTGGCTCTCAAGTGAGGCTGCCGGAACACACCGTATTCAACATGAGGGTGGTAGCTAGCCAGCCGAACATTAGAAAGTACCCTACCACCATGCTATGGTTTCCTCACGATATTTTCCTTCACCGGCAGCTCAAGCTCTTTGTTGGGGTTTGAACCCACGCTCTTCAGCATACGAACCGACCGCGCTAACCACTGAGCTATCATCGCTACAAAACTTAAACTTGAGGGTAGTAGCTAGCCAGTCGAGTATTAGAAAGTACCCTACCACCACGCTATGGTTTCGGTTTTTACGCATTGTTGGGGTTTGAATCCGCGCCATTCGGCGTGTGAACCGACCGCACCAACCACTGATCTAACATTGCTACGTGTCATCCGACAGTTTCACTTGAGAACCAGTTACATTCTAGGTTATGTGTCTTTACCATCTTACAATTGTAAGATGGTTGAGACACTAACTGTTAACTTGTTGTTAAATAACAGTGTGTTAACACACTGTTATTAAGTGAGTGAGAGTTAAGTGAGCTGTGGTCAAACACCTAGCCTGTCAAATAAAATAAAAAAAGAAATCGCTTATACCGGAAAAAGCACAAAGTGCAATGCCTAAAAAAATACGATTGTTCACAGGTAACTCCACCTGAAGACTCTTATTATCAGACGAAGTCCCTCCGCAAGTCCCTGGTTCAGCTGCCCACGAAGCTGGAGCTGGCTCGTAGTGTTGGCAGAGTCGTGACTCTCACCGCATTGCTGGTCTCAGCTGTGCTGGAGTTCTATCCGTTACTACAGAACCTCTACCATACGGTGTATTCTTTCCTCTATTTGTAGATAGTAAAGTTAAAGAATGAGTCTTATTGTTTTTATTTACAAGATTTTAATTTGAGTTTTGACGGGAACGCCGTGACGGTCATATCGTCCCATTGTATGTTTTTTCGAAAGTTTGTGTATAAAAATAATAGTGTTTTAATCATAAAGTGCCAATGACTTCAAACGGTTTAAAAATAAAGTCACCACTAAGTATTGCTTGACTAAACTCGACCGGGAATTACTTTGTTTGACTTTGACTATGACTTAGACTTATTTAACTCGATTTCTTATTCAATATTCGTAAAGTGATATAAATACACTGGCAAGTGCACAAATTGCGACGCCAAATAAAAATATATCACATCATTAGCCATAGGACGTTCACTGCTGGACATAGGCCTTCTCCTGGGGAGATTTTGCCAATACTCGCTACCCTTGGCAGGCGGGTTGGCGAGCGCGTTTAGGTGTGATTGTTCAAGGAAGACGCTGCTGCCCATCTTCCGGATGACATCCCTTAGCCGAATCTTACGGCAACCACGGGTAGAGAGGGTACATGAAACTGTTATAGCAAGAAGAAGTTACATACATATATACAAAGAGACAAACTTTCGATTGTATAATAATATAGATAATTGTGATAATAACTTAACTTTTGAACTGTAAAATAAATAAACTTTATAACTATGTAATGTAATAGGTAGATACCACTGCAGTACCAGATATTCTGCCGGCAAACAGTTGTGTAAGCATTACTGTGTTCCAGTTTGAAGGGTACTACAGCTAGCGAAATTACAGGGCTGTTGAGACTAACCATCGAAAGTCTCAAAGTAATGAGCGCCGAAGCAGCGATGCCCTTGACTTTGTTTTGCTACTCAAAGTTCTGTGTATCGCTGCAATCGTCATAGACAGGCGTTATCCCTTACCATCAGGAGAAAGTCTCGTTCGTTTCACATTTACATTTAAAAAAAAAATTATAAATATATTTTTACGTTAGCCAACAGAATGTCCACGCTACGCCTTGTAAAAACTTATCTACCTTCAAAATATTACCTGAATTAAACAGTAGCACGTTTCTTTAAGATGTTTACTGACATAATATATCGATATTAGTGACGGTGCTAATTAAATTCTTAGGTCATGAAAGTTTTCCAATTTTCCGAATGTTTACGTTCTACGGAAGCTCTGTGAAGAATCGATTATATACAAAATTTCTAAATATTACATTAACAGCGGAAATTTAGTCAGACGTTGATGAGACAAAATGAAGTGAACAGTCCGAAAAATTGGCGAATAAAAAATGGGGGCGTTGAAAATAATTGTAATATGTGCTGTTATATTTGTTGCTATATGTGAAGAGATAACACCACAGGTCAGTAGACAACTCAGTAAATATAATAACAATTGACCAAAATACTGACCTCTATTTTGCACAACGTAACGTGGCAATTGGGGCCTGCGTGTTGGAAACTACGTAAAATGTTGGCTACTTTTCCCACAACTACAGAGACATCGTTATCATAATAATGTTAAGGTGTGCTAAAGAAGATAATTTTTCGTAGCAGTGGGTGGAAAATCGTTATCAATGGCTTTAATTATTTTGAAACAAACTTTTTACAAAACAATATAAACACTTTTTATAAAACTATAATTACAGATTCCACCCGCAAAAGTTATGGATACCCGTTGTAAAAGAGAGACAGAAATAGATATTCATGCTCGGGAACTCAAGTCCAAAGTCCCTTTAACTCGTAAACCTACAAGACCAGTGATTCCAGTAACTAAAATTTTTAACCCTACTAATGCATATCCTCAAAATGTTTTACCGAGAAGAAATATAATCCCATTGGTCATTAAACCAAAAGTTGTGACTAGTACCGGGGATAGTATCAAATATTTGGGAGCAGATAATAGAAAGTCTCGTTATTCAAACAAAGATACTAAATCGGATTCTGTCGAATCAAGTATAACAACTTCATCAAATAATTCACTGGTGATTGATAACGAAAACAATGATGATGACACCAAAATGGAAGATGATGAAAAATCTCTACAAGAGGATTCTGAACAGACTAAATTAGTTCAAGAAATAGATCTCGATGAAGATGAAGTAAAAGATGACACTAATGAAAAAATTGGTCAAACACTACCTAAAAATGAAGCCGAAACAGATATTGAAAATAATGATAAAGAAATTGAAAATATAAAAGTAAACAAAGACATTGACCAAGTCACGGCAAAGGAAGTAAAAACACCTGCTCAGAATTCTATGGACAAACTGTCTACGACAAATCAGTTGTCAAGATTTAAGATAGTTCCAGGCTTACCGACGCAAAGAAGCGGAAAACCTGCTATTATTGAAAATAAACCAAATATACAAGAAATAAAAGATTTTAGCAAATCTAAAATTAAAGTAACTTCAGAATCTCTCCTAAGCAATAATGACAAGCAAATCAAAGAAGTAAGTGACAAAGTTGCTCCAATGCTACTTCCTTTTACTATTATTACAGACGCAAGTAAAATGCCAATTAATATAGTTCCACGTATACCATTAATAACAAAAGCTCTGCTTAAATTAACTAACGAATCAAATCATTATATTGGTAAAACTGCTCAGAAAATTTATGACAACCAGAATATAATTACAACTGAGAAACTGGAACCTGATGACAAGTCTTTTAAAACTGGTGCGTATATGTAAAATCAATTTAATTTTTGTAGTCAATTAAAAAGCGGCATTTTCACGTTCTATTTTCAGTAGTTCTGACTTTCCATTTTTTCGTTTAAATTTAGTTCAAACCCTACTTTTATCTCAAAAAAGACAAGAATAACAAAACTAGGATAGTACTTTAGCCAATTCTGTCCGGCTAACAGTATATGGCCTAGCGAGGTTCTACACGAGCTAGCGTACGCAACGATTACAGTCGGCGCCGTGTATGTGATTACAGATGATTACAGTGCACGGTGCTAATAGGTACACTATCTCGCTGCCTACGGATTACAGATCAATGAGACACTTATTTAAGAATAAAACAACAATCATGGAACTTGCATAGTTTATTAAATATATCGCTAGGTTAAGTATAAAATCATCACACGCTCCTAATACAAGTGATACGGAGTAAGTTAGCAGGGAACTACGAATTGTCCTCCGGTCGCAGTCGCGCCTTCGTATAAATATACGCGGTTGAAAATACTGCGCCAGTCGGCTGTAGAACTCCACACCGGAATATCGTCGCTTGCTTCTTGCATCGACTGCGCGCTGCGATGTCGGACACGCCTCCACATAAATATGCGAGCTCGGAGCGGTCGCCTCAGTATGCGGCGGCGCGTCGGGCGGTGCACGCGTCTTATGAATGTAGGTCACTACATCACTCCCCCCCGTCGGCGAAAGCGAAACGAACAGGAGGTTTTGATTCTCTTCCAGATCGAGTAACATACGTTCTCTTTTCTAGTGGTTGCTCGATGTCATCGTTAACGTAGAAAGCTGGCTTTAATCTGTCGATAGATACATTATCGATTCTGTTGGGTAACTGAATGGTGTAGAATTTTTCGCTTCGTTTAAGCACCCGGTAAGGACCGTTATAGGCAGGCGTAAGCGGACGTCTATGAGCGTCGTTGCGTATGAACACGTGCGTGCTGTTCGGTAGTTCTTGGTGAACGAATGTGGCCCGTGACATGTTCGTCTTCCTTTGAGCTTGAGCTTTTCTCATAGCTTCGGTTAGCGTGCCCATAAAATATGAAGGTGAATAGCTTTGTCGCACGGGTTCGCCATGAAATTCACCAGGTAATCGCAGAGTTTGCCCATACAGAAGTTCGGCTGCGCTGGCGCCGATATCTTCCTTAATAGCTGTGCGTAACCCGAGTAGTACTGTGGGTAGTTCTTGTACCCACGTCGACGTGTTGAGTCTCGCTGTCAATGATGCTTTCAACGTTCTATGCCACCGCTCAATCATTCCATTTGCTTGCGGATGGTAAGCGCAACTACGGCTATGCTCAATTCCTAATCGTTCCATGAGCTTTCTAAATAAGTCCGATTCGAATTGGGATCCTCGATCACTTGAAATTGTTGACGGTGTTCCAAATCTTGCAATCCAGCCTGTATAAAGTGTATCGGCGACTCTTTCTGCTGTAATCTCTGGTATTGGGTAAGCTTCTGGCCACTTGCTAGCACGATCAATTATCGTCAGTAAATATCGGTATCCTTCTGGAGATGTGGGGAGTGGTCCGACTATATCGATGTGCACATGAGCCAGACGGTCTACTTCTTTGAATGTCCCAATTGGTGCCTGAGTATGTCGCTGTATCTTTGAGCGCTGACATTGGATACAAGCTCTAGTCCAATTATTTATATCTCTGTTCATTGATGGCCAGAAAAAACGTGCAGTAAGTAATTTTCTTGTTGCTCTGATGCCAGGGTGGCTTAGGTCATGGATAGCTTGATGCGCCTGTCTCCTGAATCCTTCAGTTAAGTAAGGTCGGGCAGTACCCGTTGACACTTCGCATGTTATTTTCGCTGAAGTGCCTGGTATAGTGACGACCTTTACAACGTGTTTTTGTTCCTTCTTTATGCGTTTTAAGCTTGCGTCTGTTCTTTGACTCGTAGCTAGTTCCTTATAGTTAATCGGCGACGGGCATGCTATTGCTTCCACTGAAACTCTTGAAAACGCATCAGCGACGCCATTGAATTTCCCAGCAACATGTTGAATATTTGAGGTGAATTGACCGATGTATTCCAAATATCTTGTCCTCATAGGTGTCTCGTTTTTACTGTCCATGACCAATGCGTTAAGGAGCGGTTTGTGATCAGTGTAAATTACCAACTCCCGCCCCTCAAACATCCGGCGAAAATAGCGAACGGCCATATATATGGACAATAGCTCTCGATCGTATGTGCTGTACTTCTTCTGGGCATCATTAAATTTCTTTGAGAAAAAACCAAGTGGTTTCCATTTGCCGTTAACTTTTTGTTGAAGAACAGCGCCAGCACAGTTTTCTGACGCATCTGTCATTAACGCATATGGAGCGTTTGTTGATGGATGTGTTAGGCAAGTCGCGTTTACTACATCTTGTTTGCACTGTTCAAAAGCGTCTCTGGTGTCGTCCTTCCAGATTATCTTCCTTTTGTCGTTTTTCCGTGCGTTGTGAAGGTATTCGTTGAGCCCTCTTTGATGTTCTGCCGCATGCGGAATGCTTTCTCTATAAAAATTGATCATTCCTAAGAAACGGCGCAGATCGTTGATGGTCTCTGGTAATGGGTACGATCGAAGGGCTTGGACTTTCTCTTCGGTGGGAGAGATTCCGTCCGTTGTGATGGTGTATCCTAAGAAATCAAGTTCCTTTTGCCCAAAAACACATTTCGCTACGTTGATCTGTAGCCCGTTATCGTTCAGCCTCTTGAATACTTCTTCCAGCTCTTGTCGATGGCTTACTTCATCTTCTGAAGCCAACAAAACATCGTCCACGAAACAGAACACTGGTAGGCCCCGCATCACATTATCAATATGGCGTTGAAAAGTCTGGCCTGCGTTCCGTAGTCCGAAGCACATTCTCGAAAATTCAAAAAGTCCGAATGGGGTAATAACTGCTGTCTTTTTAATGTCCTCCTCTCGATTCCTGACTAAATAATATGCTTTCTTCAAATCAATTTTCGAGAATATCTTCTTGCCTAGAAGGTTGTACGTGAAATCGTGCAATCGAGGTATAGGGTATCGATCAGGTACGGTGATAGCATTCAAGCGCCGATAGTCACCACATGCTCTATATGTTCCATCCTTTTTTAACACCATGTGTAGTGGACTTGCCCACGAGCTCTTGGATGGCCGACAAATGCCTTGATTAAGCATTTCCTGGAATTCTTCTTTTGCTGCCTTGTACTTGTGCGGTGGAAGAGGTCGCGCTTTGGCATAAACTGGAAGTCCGGTAGTTTCTATGTGATGCTCGACTTCGCTATGGCAATTTTTCAGTAGGGTTGGTCTGGTGATATCCGGGTATCTTGCGAGCAAATGGTGGTATGGTATGCTGTCATCGATGGTGCGAATGCTCCCTTCTGTCAGTGGTGTTAAATATCCACTTACATGTATTTGTGTTTCACGATCAATTATTTTCCTGCCGCGCAAATCCACGAGTAAGTTGTGGTGATGCAGAAAATCAGCGCCTATTATCGGCCGACTGACTGCTGCTATTACGAACCTCCACCTGTATGGCCGTCTCATTCCCAGATTCAGGGATAATGTGCGTTCTCCGAATGTCGGTATCGGTGTTTTGTTTGCTGCGTAAAGGTAGTTGTCGGGTGTGACATCAAGTTTATCTGATGGACGTGCTGGCAAAACTGATACATTGGCTCCCGTGTCGACGAGGAAATGTAGCCCCGAAGATAAATCTTTTATGAATAGGCGGTATGCGGATAATTCGTTGACTTCAGCTCCCACCGCAGCTTCCGTCTCCGTTAGTTTCCCGAATGCTCTTGGTTCGAGTTTTTGGTTGTGTGATAATTGCACGGGCTCCGACATCTGTAGGCAGCACGGCCAAACTTTCGATGAAAGTAACACACACCCGATGAATCATTCCTGCCATATCGTCTTGATGCTGAACTTGAGCGAGATCGATTCCTCCCGCGATCAGATTGTCTGTGGTAATTATTACGAGCATCGGCTCTTAGGGCAGCGACTTCTTTAGTGAGTGCCTCAATCATGCTGACAACGTCGTGGTTTGCTAAGCTAGCTGGCGCTTGCTGTAGCGAAGTGGATGCCTGACTTTGACAGAGACATACGCTGTGAACCTCTTTTGTCTGTTCATGCATTTTGTCTGCCATTGCAGCCAGGGTGTCGAGCTTTGCTTCACTGCTGACTGATAAAACCGCTCTTATCGACTTCGGCAGATGTCCCATCCAAAGCATTCGTAAAGCATCATCTGGTAGCTTGTTACGTGCTAAATCTCTCATGCGACGCAATAGTTGTGAAGGCCGTTGGTCACCAAGGTCTATTTCGTTTAAAAGCTTCTTTAGTTGTAACTCTTCAGATTCTTCATAAACAGACAACAGTCGCTGTTTTACAGCATCGTATCTGCCGGTGTTAGGTGGCGCTAGAATGATGTCGCTAATTTGTTCCACGTCTACCTTTTCGAGTTGCGCGACAACCATGCCGAACTTGTTTTCATCGCCTAGCCTTTGGCTTGCTATCATAGTTTCGAACTGTGCGAACCATAATCTAGGCTTGTCCCGCCAAAATTGTGGAATTCGGGATCTGACTCCAATCATTTCTAAGGTTGTCTCCTTTACAGCAACGCTCTCCTCCGTCATAGTTTACGTGTTCTTATCGGGGTCACCACTTTAGCCAATTCTGTCCGGCTAACAGTATATGGCCTAGCGAGGTTCTACACGAGCTAGCGTACGCAACGATTACAGTCGGCGCCGTGTATGTGATTACAGATGATTACAGTGCACGGTGCTAATAGGTACACTATCTCGCTGCCTACGGATTACAGATCAATGAGACACTTATTTAAGAATAAAACAACAATCATGGAACTTGCATAGTTTATTAAATATATCGCTAGGTTAAGTATAAAATCATCACACGCTCCTAATACAAGTGATACGGAGTAAGTTAGCAGGGAACTACGAATTGTCCTCCGGTCGCAGTCGCGCCTTCGTATAAATATACGCGGTTGAAAATACTGCGCCAGTCGGCTGTAGAACTCCACACCGGAATATCGTCGCTTGCTTCTTGCATCGACTGCGCGCTGCGATGTCGGACACGCCTCCACATAAATATGCGAGCTCGGAGCGGTCGCCTCAGTATGCGGCGGCGCGTCGGGCGGTGCACGCGTCTTATGAATGTAGGTCACTACAGTACAAAAAACATAAACTTCATGAAACATTCTATCTTGGTATCTTAATACGCATGAATTTATGTTTAGGACCTCTAGCGTCCTTTAGCAGGCACCAAAATTTAACACAGATAGATTAACAATCTTTATTGTGCATACCACAAATAGAAAAAAGTACAGAAGAATCTATAGTCATTAGTTTTCATCAGTCGTTAATAAGATAGTAATTATTTTAGTTTTAATAGTCTTATTTGAAAGTATCACTAAATTTTATTTAACACATACGTATTTGCATTTTATCTGAACAAGCAAAATATGCAATACTTAGAGTTTTTATATTATACTAATTTTCGCAAAACAAAAATTTGTAAATAGTTTTAATTTTTTATTTTCAATGCAATACTTTCGCTAACGTTGTGTAACGATTTAGTGGTACTAATAATAATCTACTTATAACAATAGTAATATTACTTTATTTTTTAGAACGAGATGAAATTGTAATACAAAATAACAATTACGAAGAACTCTACGAAACTGCTCCTCAATATATTAGTCCAAAACTCAGCGTCTCTGATTTACTTTCTACAGCAGATTGGAACAATTTCCAATCACAGCCGTCCAATTATGAATACTTAAATACCCCTCAAACTTATAATGATAACAAACCTTATTCATATGATATTAAGAAATATCCCAATCAGTATGTAGTAAACACTTATGATGATAACGCAAATAGAAGAAGATATTACAACTATGACTTATTGAATACTAATACAAACAACCAGATGAACGTAATTAGAAAACCATACACTAAAAATGAAAATCCATGGAGTAAACAATACAAAGAACCACAAACCCAACATTGTGACCAAAGATATATTGAAAATATCCAAGGACAGGTATATCCTAAAATAATTTGGAGATCCTGGAAGAACAATCAAGTTTTTATAAGACCTCAAGTTGGGACCGCTGGCAATACAGAACTATACAAAGGGCTTGGACGGTATATAGCCAGTGCCAATGCTCAGAGTACTCCAGTATACACTTTTAATCCCATTCGTTTTAGTGGTCATGAAAATCAAAACACATCGCCACAATTGAATCCGTTCCAGTACAGACGTTATGGATATTAAGATAAAGTTTATTTATTAGTTTTTTTTCTTCAGTTTTGCTCGTTTTCTATGATGTTTATTCCTTTTAAAAGTGCGGTAGCAAACTAAATTTTCATAAATTCGACGTCTCAGTCAGTTATTCTGATGTCTCTGTTGGTGGGATCTTAAATGAATCAAACAGTAGCGTTAAAGTTTTAAACACTAATACACAAGAAACACCAATAAACCAACACCCTTGTTCTTTGTTTTTTCAACACAAATTTAATCTTAGGACCAATTTTTAAGGCTTTTTTTCTTGCCTTTTTAACACTATCCCACAACCTGAGCGTTTTTGTGGTACACTTTACTGAAAAACTATTACGCCTATTGATTTGTGCTGTAACATAGTAATTTAACTTCATACTTAGATGTGTTATCTGTCAAAAAAAAAATTTATAACCATTAAAAAAAAAAAATATGTTCAATTTTGTATTCTTTGTTAGAATGTTATTGTACTACTAACGCCATCTGTTAGAAAACCAAAGAGTTAACATCGCTGCAACAGAACTAAACTCAATACTCAAATACATCGTAGTTAATCTATTTAATACCAGATGACACCACTAGAATCAGGTTGTAAAATAACAACTGTCTTAAAAATTATTACCCGTTAGAAAAACTACGCGAGCCCTCACACAGCTCAGCTTTTTGCAAGTATATATTTATCGAAAACTTGTTCTCCACAATCGAGTATAATATTCTCATTTACAATCTTAGTACCTGGATGACCGAGCTTTGCTCGGCTGAAAACACGGATAAAACGACGTTTCTAAAGATGAAACCTAGCTAGATCGATTTATCGCCCCCGAAACCCCCTGCATACAAAATTTCATAAAAATCTTTCGAGCCGTTTCCGAGATTCAGAAAATATAACATATTATATACAAAAATAGCTCGTTTAAAGGTATTAGATTAGATAGATAGATATCTCATATCGATGTTCCAGAACTTTCTGATAAGTTACAGGACGATATCCGCAAGATAACTTTCTTACGACTTCTGCAAGTAATAACCTTATAGGAATACAGAGTGCTTCGGAAAAGTATAGTCAAGTATATTACAATGTTTTAACACATTTGTTATTACAGTCGATCATCAGTCTAATGCAGTGCTTCATAAGGTCAAATTTAGCAGGGCAAAAATATGGCGGTTATGCAGTTGTGTGATTGAACAAAAAACATTTGAGGTTATTTTACATTAATCTGTAAAGTATTATAAACCCAACACACTCTCGCAAAACCCCACAAATTAAATAAAAAATCACGGACAAGTGCGAGTCAGACTCGCCCACCGAGGGTTCCGTACAAACTAGTAGGTATGCGGCTAACTAGCTACCACACACAATTCATAAATCTGCTGCCAAACACCTAACGGTGTGTTCCAGCAGCCTCACTTGAGAGCCAGTTTCATTTCAGGCTAGGTGTGCTTTACCATCTTCGACCTTTACCTTAGCTATTATATTCTAATCATCATCCAAATCCGTTAAACAATTACATCGTGAAGAAGTAACAACAAACAGAAAAACTTTCACTTTTATTATATTTGTGTGACCGTGAAAAACAAAGTAATAAAACTTGGATAGCGCTTATTTTTTAAGAAGGCAAACAATAATTTATCACGGCGTCGTTAGGGTGAACATAATTTTGAGCTTTAAGGAGTCTTTCTCGAGAATGTTTACTTCACGTAAAAACGATTATTTTTCTTTAATGTGACTTTGATGGGAGTTAGTGTTTTCACAAAAGTAAATAAAGCGAGTACATTCGTGACTCGATGCTAGACTAGTTTGGGAGTCTATGGATCGACTATTATTTGGACTTTTGGCAGGAACGCGGAATAATCGTTTCGCCGCACTATATTATTTCCATATCCACTATATTGTTTATTCATAAAGCGCCAAATTACGTGTGCGAGTGTGTTTAATGTAATGTCTTGATACATGATTTTTCGTTTAACAAAATTCCATCGCAGCAGCAGCATGGCATGACCGGACTCAGCTAAGACTTACTTTTTGTGACTTTTAGTGTAATTTAGATTTATTTACTCTACTATACTATGGCGTGACCGGACTCAATTATAACTTATTTTTTGTGACTTTAACAGTGATTTAGACTTATTTACTCGACTTTACTATGGCGTGACCGGACTCGACTATAACTTATTTTTTGTGACTTTTA
Source organism: Biston stratarius (assembly GCA_950106695.1). NCBI lineage: Eukaryota > Metazoa > Arthropoda > Insecta > Lepidoptera > Geometridae > Biston > Biston stratarius. Next base: position 4,039,326 of record OX467115.1, on the reverse strand, counting down.
CTGTTTTTAGGACTTATCTCTCTTCTTAGTCATTTACACTCTTGGCAGAGTGGTTGTGGGCTGATCAATTCAGGTGCCGGTGGTGGCTCGCCTGACAATCCGTCGCCATTCTCCGCGTATGGACGCTTTTCTTGAGCACTCACTCACAGGACCGACTTGGACTTGTAAAAGTAGCGAAATAATTAACACTGGCAAATACACAAAATAGATAAGATAACTTTATTTTCACCCTAAAAAATAATACAGACATTTCACATAAAAGGAAAAGGAAGTGTGACTCGAAAAGCAAAACTAAACCAACAACTTTTGAGCAAATATGTTTTAGGTAAAAGTAATGAGACGAACGAAACGCTGTCCTGATGGTAAGCAGTTGTAGTTTCAACGGTATATAGAACTTTGGGTAGTAAAACAAAGTTCAGAGCATCGCCGCTTTGGCACTTATTACTTAGATACATTCGATGGTTAGGCTCAAAAGCCCTGCATGTAATTTCATCATACCATAAAAAATGTCTAATTTAATTAATAAAAGTTTCTGTTAAGTTTTAATGAGTTTTAAGTATTTTGGTAGGGTAGAGGATAAAAATAAAATTCAATTTACAGGCGAATATTGTTGTATTTAATGTAAATCTTAAGACAATAATAAATACATAAAATTATTCCAGTGTAGGTACATGATTTGAAATTATTAACACAATTATAACAATATTGTATTATACTTTAAAACTATTATTAATGCAAATAAAGCTTTTATAATGGCCACTAATACTAAATATGATATCTTATTTACTACATTAAATTCTTAAAGTTATTAACAAACATGAGAGAAGAAAATCTTGGAATGTTAATATTAAGTAGTATGCAAAAAAATATAATGAAACAATATTTTTCAAGTAATTAATTTCAAGAAAAATTGTGATCAAGAATTATAGAAAAGGGATAGACACCTATAATAATATTACAAATAGTTTTTTCTTTTCAAATATCTTCATACATACCTACTCATTGGTTAATAATGATTCATTTTATAGCGTAAATGTATTTAACAATTATTACGTAATTCGAATTGACATTATTATTAGGAAATTGACATGCTTTTAAATAAATAAGGATGAGGTAAGCAAGTCTGAAACTGACTTAGTAAGTATGACTCAAGCCATAATTTTGTCAAAAATCAATCTTATTTTTTTGTTATATATAATTTTATTTAGTCATGTATTTTGTGAATATACATTTAGTATTTACACAAAATAGATTTTTTTTTCAAAAATTTACGCTTTATGTTACATATTTAGGCGTATTTATACTTGCTCCATTTTTGAAAAACAGGTAAGTACTAATTAGTTTATGCAGTTTATTATTTCTGTTTTATATGCATATCTGTGTTTTTTTTTTTTTTTTTTTTTTATTAGTACTTAATATTCGTGTCAAAATTATCACAAAAAACAAAAACTAAATTGATAACTCAACGTTAGTTTTTTTTTTATATTATTCATTGTTTTTATCCGACTGTCAAAGAATGGTTATGTTTTTCGCGCGTATATAGTAAGTATGTATGTAAATTTCTTTATTACTTCGTATCTTCCGAACGCCTGAATGAATTGCGACAATTAACGTATTGTTTGATTTGTCTTACTAACCCAAGTGTCCTTAGAGGCTTTAAAAAAAACAAGATGGTGGGTTTTAGACGCGAAATAGTAGATATGTTCTAAATAAAGGCAATTAAAAGAGTATTACAAAAATATAGATAGATAGAAACTCTTCATTGTGCACACTGAAAAAGAAAAAGAGTACAGAAAACAAAAGAATCTTATGAGCTAGTGCCACAAGTTGCGGCCTTATCGCTAAGAGCGATCTCTCCCAGGCAACCAATAATTGAAAAACTATATAAAAAAGAGCAGACGGGAGATGTAAATATATATAAGTTATATGTTTAAATTTAATTAGGAATAATAAATTTGTTTAAAAAGTTTTTTTTCCTTTAACTATAGCTATTATAAACGCAGTCGGTTATTGAATTTTTTTACTCTTTAGCTTCTTGTTTTTGTAATTAATAATCGTATGAAAATATTATCACAAAAAAGAAGAACTAAATTAATAACTCAATGTTAGTTTTTTTTAATATTATTGTTTTTACATTTGTATTATAAAGAAAAAACTAGATATATTATTGAAAATGAAGTGAATGACGTCATTGTGTATAGTCAATATTCCCAATATTAATGTCATCCCACACGTACGAAGCCAGAGATTGTCCACATGGTCACCCTAGTTGGTGTCTTTGCGTACCTTATGCCCACGGAAAGAGGCTTGAATTTTGGTGGCTGCCTTGTTGAGATCTGGGTCGCCCAGGTCTATCTTTTCTATATCTTCCTGTAAGAAGAAACAAATGTATTAGACTTTTGTTTGTCTTTAAACAAATTCTTATTTAAAGAAGTATGTAAGTTATACAGTATTTCACTTGGTAGTAGTTCTCCTTAGTCGTCGTCTACGCTACCACCGCAGTACCAGATATTCTGCCGCCAAGCAGTAGTGTGTAAACATTACTGTGTTCCGGTTTAAAGGGTACCTACTGCAGTTAGCGAAATTTCAAAGTAGTGAGCGCCAAAGTAGCGTTGCCTTGGAATTTGTTTTGCTACTCAAAGTTCTGTGTATCGCTGCAATAGTCATGGATAGGCGTTATCTCTTACCATCAGGAGAGCGTCTTGCTCATTTCATTGCTTTCACAAGTTAAAAAAGCCAGTGATTTCCACCGGTGGTGGAAAACATTGTGAGGAAACCATAGGATGAAGAGTACTTGGCTGTCTAGCTACCACCCTCAATTTGAAAAGTCTGCCACCAAGCAACTGTCAGTTGAGAGCCAGTTCCATTCCAGGCTAGGTGTGTTTACTATCACTTAACATCTGGTGAGCTGTGGTCAAACAACTAGCCTATCGACCATAAACAAATCAAGACATAATATCTCTCGTTTTAACGTCGGTGGTTAAAATAGCACGGTTGTTATGTCTGATTTTATAATCTGAAGGTGTGGGTTCGTATCCTAATACCCCGCAGACCTACTGCTCTATTTGCAGACCTTGTCCTGTTGTGCTTGCTTGTCTTTCTCGGCCTGCACAGCGTCATCCTGTGTCTTGCGGGCCTGGTGACCGCGGAAGGAGGCCTGAATCTTGGTCGCGGCGTGGCACAGTTCTGTGGACAAGAAACCCTTGTATTAAAAATCTCATATAATGCTGAGTAACGAGTTTTCAATAATGAATAACATTAATTGGCCATAAATAACAATAATGTTACAGGCAAGTCAAGTTACAAAAAAAATCTTACAATTATTCTTTGAATAAATTAAGCTATATAATTAATTATTAAGTTAACACCAACGAATATATGTACTTCTATTTCAAATTCATTGTTTAATTTCTTTTGACATTTTCAATAGTATTATTCATTCATTGTGATCTTATAGTCCAGTCAGTGGACGTTCCACGCGAACGAATAGCGGGTATCAGCTAGTCTTCTAATAAAGTTGCCTCTAGTTTACCAGGACGTGACCGGATTTGATACTTTGTCTGACTTTGACTTATGACTTATCTTAATTAAGTTTTCATATTTTTTTTACCAATTACCAAGTAAAGCCAACCCGGGGCGGGTTTAAGAGGGTACGGTCTCGCATAACTCAACAGCACCCCAACGTTGCCAAGCATCTTTTAAAGATAACTCCCTCGTCAGCAAATAAAGGGGTAATCTGTATTGTGTTATTTATGTCTGATTGCATAGAACAGCCTGTTCAGATTGTAAACATAAGTCCACAGCCGTTTGCCGTCCGATAACCGATCTATACGCAGTTTCACCCCAACCACATGGTTTAGCCCGGGGCTTGACGTAATCTCCCAATGATGGGACGGATTCCGATACTGTGCTTTGGTATATTGCCAAAGTAGGCGATATCTATTTTTGTTAATTCATTTGCAACTGGATCTTTTTTTCAATATAGGTTTGCGTTTGATCACGCCCTGCCTGATGTAAAACAGGATGTAGTCCAAGATGAAGCAAGCTTACCTAGAAATATATATTTACTCTGGATTAGAAGAGACCCAAGATGTACTTCGCGGGAAAAACAAACGCCGGTAGAGAGTTCCACACCCTCGCTGTATGTATGAAGAATGTGGAGTCGAAGCGTTTAGTCCGTACGTGGGGAATATTCACCATGTATTGCGCCGTGTTTGTGCCGTGGTGGTGCCGGCGTAAGAATAGTACCCCATCCTCTCTATCCGTGGTTGCCGTAAGAGTCGGCTAAGGGATGTAATCCGGAAGATGGATCCTGTACTCCATACACGACCTTAGTTACGCTTTATATAGACTAAGCAGCTGTTCTGGTGTGAAGTACCGCCTCACCCTAAAGAGGATGTCCAGCTTATTTGTAAATAAAATTTAGTAAAACTAAATCAAACTAACAATTTATTGGGATTTTAAAAATCGAATGTATAAAATTCAGAATCAACCTTGTTTTTTATGAACTGGCCCACTGCTGGGCGCGAATCTCTTCGCATTTCACAATGCGAACGGTAAACCCATATATAATCACGCTGGCCATGTGCGGGTAAGCAGACTTCACACACCGAGTTTTTTTTACATGAAATTTTTCTTCACCTTTTGAAGTCAACACGTCATCATAGCCAAGATACTAAGAATTGTGCTACCTTGGAACTTATAAACAAACAAAAACTAAATCACAGCTGACAGAAAACGAATTACACGACTGCGGGAAAGGGGCGGCGGGCTTCCCTTGAGACTAAGATTCACCATCTTGTGATACAACTGCTGAAATATATAATTATGAATTGTGTTTCGTAATTATAATAGATGACGGCAACATAATTGGATTTTCATATCAATGCTTCATTCGCAAAAAAAAAAACCTTTAATATCATCAAGTGTTGTTGTTGAATTTTTTTTTTTTTTTTTAATACTAAATAGGTTTACGTTTGACCACGCCCTGCCTGATGTTAAGCAGGATGCAGTCTACGATGAAGCAAATTTAATGAAGAAAATGAATTTACTGTAAAACTGTTTATCGAAAAACAGAAAAAGTAGACACGTTATACTCGTAGATACCGTTGGTGAAAACACGTATTTTTTATTTTTTATAATAGTTTTATTTTTTGGAAATAATATATTAATATCCTTTTTTTTAACAAGCAGTTTTAAAAATGTACGTTTAGCTAATTTTAGTCCTATATATATTTTTATTTTTGACATGCTAGCGGTTTGACCACAGCTCACCTCACATTATTACTGTTAACTCATTTGGTAAAGTTCTGATACGAGAGCTGAAAGGGTTCGATTCCCATTTAGGACTAACATTTGTGTGGTTAACGTAGATGTTTATTCTGTGGGTGTTCTGTATGTATTATTTTTAAATTATTTTTATGGTTGACGGCGTGGTCTATGATGGTAAATATCTAGTCTGGAATGGAACTGGTTCTCAAGTGAAGCTGTCGGAACACACCGTTAGATGTTTGGCGACAGATTTTCTACTTGACAGGTATCTAGCCAGCCGAGTACTAAAAGGGGCATTCCATGGTAAGTGACACCAGACAAGCACAAATTAAAAGTCAAAAATTTAATTATATTTGTACTTAAAATAACAGTACATAGTCTAAAGTTTACGAAACAGATTTATTTTATCGGGAAAAACTGCATTTTTCCTTTTTTCGTTTAAAAGCAACAGTGGTTGTAGTCAAGCTAAATATGGTGGTAGGGAACTTTTTAAAGTACCCTACCACCATATTATGGTTTCCTCACGATATTTTCATTCACAGGTAGCTTAAGCTTATTGGTGGGGTTTAAGTCCACGTCCTTCAACGTGTGAACCGACCGCGTTAACCACTGAGCTATCACTACAAAAAATGTCCTTAAATATTTATTAAATTAAACAGTGTTGTCGAAAATGGTGGAAATGGCTCTCAATTGTATTCAATTGAGAGCCATATCGGGCAATTTGTGGTGAATAAAAATGATAAAAGATAAAAAGCGATTTTCTCACAATATTTATTGTGGTGAAAAAAACATTTGTACAATTTTCCCGTATAAAAAATTTACTCGAGATTGAAAACCGCCAACAGCTGCAGTAATAGCTTATCGACGTCGGTTATTCGATTAAATAGTTTCCGCTCCATCGAGTCGCGTCGACAGCGATAGGTATCGAGTCAGGTGGATATCGATTCTAATTTTGAACGCTTTGTTGAAGCCCACAGTAAGGGAGGTAAGGGAGAGATGGGCAGTTTTTCACATGAAACAAAAAAATCACTGTTTTTATGTATTAAATATTTATTGCATAGATTAATTTCACCATACATTTGGCGAGATATTTCGCAAAGAAAAGTCTACAAATGACAATCAGTCTCAAAGTTACAAAATAATTTCTGAAACATTTCAATTGTGCCCAAAGCTCCCAGTGGTAGGGAGGTTCAGGCATCCCATGTGGGAGGTTTGACAGTCATGACAGGTACTATGGATAAACAGTGTTACAAAGGGGGTGCCCATGTCTCCCGACTGCCCATCCCTCCCCTATCTCGGTATGTATTCATGGGTGAGAAATTCGAATGACTTATTTTTACCTTTCTTTTTAATTTATCAATCTGTCTGTATTAAGATAACGTTGGGAAAAAACTCCAAATATTTTTTGGGAAAGATGTAAATTAATCGAGCTATAAGTGACTACATTTGTATAATAATCATTTGTCTTCTTAAAGGCAATGAATTTCGCAAACGAAACATCACCGCGAGCTATCTCGATGCACGCGCCATCTAGTTACGTTTAAACTATTAAACTTTTCTTCACATCGGGCAACGTTGCTCAAAGAATGGAAGCTGTATAAATTACTAGCTGTTCGACTTCGTCCGCGTGGAATTAAGCAAAAGCCGTTTGTGCATGATTAAGTAACAAAGTGGTGTTGCCGGCGCAAGAACAGTACCCCACCCTCTCTACCCGTGGTTGCCGTAAGAGTCGGCTAAGAGATGCAATCCGGAAGATGGGCAGCAGCGTCTTCCTTGAACAATCACACCTAACTGCGCTCGCCAACCCGCCTGCCAAGCGTGGCGAGTATTGGCAAAACCCCTCGAGGAGGAGGCCTATGTCCAGCAGCGGACGACCTATGGCTGATGATGATGAGTAACAAACATCCAGTCTTACTTGAGAACTAGTCCATTCCAGGCTAGGAGTGCTCACATCTTCGACCACAGCGTCATTTAACATCAGGTGAGTTGTGGTCAAACACTTACCCTGTCAACCATTACAAAAAAAATAGGGTTTCGTTGAATACTTTTCGAATGCGAACCCTAAAAAAGAAAATAACAGTTGATCACACGTTTCAACGTTTTTAGCAATCATGAGATAGCGAAATGTTTGTTCACACTTTTGAAAAAACATTGCCGTTGACAGTGAACGGCCACACACATCTATCACTGTGGGTTCGTAATGGGTTTTTCTGCTCTTAGTCCCTTTCTAAGCCATTCATTATTATTGATGAACTGGCTGAGGTGGCTTTTACCATTTTTTGGTCCCATAAGCTCTAGTAACTTAGCAAGTAGGTTATACCTACATCCATATAGCTTTATCTGTATCTAATAAGATTTTTTGAGATAAAATCTTCTTTAGCCGCGTTGAGTAAATTTTGGTAGGTAAACATTATGAGTTTGTCATCGACATGCTAAAGTGACGTTTTTAAATTTCACTTAGGTATGTAGGCAGTCCCCATGACAGCCTATTTTTGAAAACTTCTTTAATGTGACGTGTTTTAAGTATTTACATCTGTCGGCAGTCCCTATGACAGCCTATTTTTTTTTTATCTAAGTGTCTAGTCAAAAGACACTTGATTAAAATGCTATTGTTAATCTGTAAAGTAGAAGCTCTATGGAATGAGCTATGCTTGGCATTTCTCTAAGGAATCGTATCCGGAACAAATTAATTCACCAGAGAACTAAATTCACAGACTTTGCCTAGCGTATTAGCCAGCTGAAGTGGCAGTGGACTGGACATATCTGTCTTAAATCCGATAATAAAAATACACGTAGCGTAGGACGCAAAGTATCAAAGTAATGAGTTCCAAAGCGATACCTTGGAATTTATTTTGTTACTCAAAGTTCTGGATACCGGTGCAATAGTAAATTTTTATGTGAGAATTATGAGAATATAGAGACGCTCTCCTGATGGTAAGAGATAACGCCTGTCCATGACCATTACAGCAATACACAGAACTTTGAGTAGCAAAACAAAGTCCAGGGCATCGCTGATTTGACGCTCATTACTTTGAGACTTTCGATGGTTAGTCTCAACAGTCCTGTAATTTTGCTAGCTGGAATACCTTTCAAATGATACCCTTGGTCCTGAGCAGAATTGTCTCTTACCATCAGTAGAGCGTTTCGTTCTTATTACATTTTATGTAAAATAAAAAAGTTTAAAAAATTAAGCTCCCAAATTCGGATCATTAGTCGAACCACTTGAGGATGGTAGCTAGCTAAGCGACTACTATACGACTTTCCGCCATTCTATGTTTTATTATCTTATCTAGAACACCACTATTTTTCATACTATAATACAAAGATACGACCTTTCCACGTTCACGCCAAAATTCCAATAATTTAGTTGTCTTTGGGTATCACCTCAACACTACGGGTAAATGACATTGACAGATGGTTGTTCAATCGACCAATCAGAAGGCGAGAAACTTCACACAAGCGAGTGTTCCTCCTATCGGACTATTGTGGAACTGACAAATGGATTAGGCGATTAGATTAATTGTCGTAAAGTACTTGGTGAGCTTAGATTAATTGTCGAAAAGATCATTTGTGAGGTTTTTGTTGCATGCCGCGGCTGAGGCGTGAAACAGTTTCTTGTTTGTAACATGTTCGTGCCGGTAAATATTTAGGTTTAAGGAAAATTTGTTGAAATTCGAATTTTTAGATCTTTTTCTTTGTTTTTGGCGTCGTGCTTTATATATTTGCCAGTTTCAAATGTTTTTATAAGTATTTTATAACAAATCGAGATATACGTATATAAGTCAAAGTCACAGTTGGATTATACCTTAATAAAGTAGTCATGACTACTACAAGCTTCAATTGATGTTTTGGAAACAACACAAAAAGTCATGATCAAAAGACACAATAAAACACCACTATTTATGTTCATAAGCATTAGAGAATACACTTATCTTGCGTTGTATGGAAAATGGGTAAATACTTCTTGGTCTTACAATTTCGCTTGACATACGGGAACTACACGCACACAAACAAATACCTCGATACATATCAACTTTTATACAACTTTTATTATATGCACAACTCTAAAATCGTCAAAAAATCAACTCTTTCTATAGTATAAATTCCTTGACCTGTGGCCAAATATGTTAAGCAACTCACGATGGCGATTTTAAAGTTGTGTCTCTAGTAAAAGTTGTGTATGATGATAAGTACCTTTTGACTTAGTAGGTACTCCCCAATATTGTATCCCATATATGCTATACTTTTTTCTTTTTTCCTAATCCGTGGTTGAGTTGTCAACAAGTAAAAGAAAACAAGCTGAACACGATTGGATTATCAATTTATTTTAAACACAATGCAGGAAAGTTATAGGCATGAGGTACTAAGCTGAAACGGGGTCGTTATTTACATCATTATGAACAACTTTTACTATGGGCACAACTCTTGAGATCTGAAAAAGAAATCAAGTTCTACATTTTGTTAAGGATCAAAAAACTTATTCTTCAGAACAGTCGATTTTTCAGAGTTGTGTCTATAGTAGAAGTTGTTCTTAATGATGAGTACATTGATCCCGTTCTGCTAAGTACACCTTAGGTTTATAACCCTGTGGAATATTTTATATTTATCGATTGGCAAATAACATGTTTATTTACCCTAAAGTTTAACTGTTGCATGACTGAAAACATTCTGTAAGCTATTTGAACAACCGTGAAATGTTAGTGCCTATAAAATATCAACATTTTGGAGTGAAGTTTGGCGCAAAAGTGAAACGCTACGAGAACTGAGGCGGGGAGGGGGAGGTGGTTGTTGAGCACGGTACAGAGAAAAAACCAGTTAAACGCCCCGTACTGTTAACCTCAGGACATTTCCGCTTAGTTAATTGAAATTTTAATTAGACTACATCTTTACATAAAATAAAAAAAGTACAGTTTTTTTCAGCCTTACTTAAGAGACAATTTCATCGCAGACTAAGTGTGTTTACCATCTTCAACCACACCGTCTCTTAACATAAGGTGATCACCAACCAAGTCAACCATTAAAAAAATGTCACAATAAATAAAATAAAAAACAAACAAATAATAAATATGTCACAAATAAATCAGCCTTGTTTTTTATAAGCTATCCCACTGCTGGGCGCGGGTCTCTTCATCATTCTGAGAAGGGTGCAAATAATAAAAAAAATTAATGGAAACTGACGTGGTTTTGACACATATTTGTTTAAAAATTTTAGTTCCACAAATTATTTTTTTTGGTTAATTTTTTCCCTTTCGGGAAAGGCAAAGGGTGTCTTAGTTCCACAAATACCTATCCGCGTGGGTCGTATTTTGCGCCAGACTGTTAACGTTTTAATGCCTACGACGGCATCATAAAGACTGCTTTTGTCTATTTACGAGCCTTTCTGCAATCATTGTCCGGACGGACACTTTATTAAAGGAACATTTGTTGTATACTTTAGCCTTTTTATATATGTCTATATGTACATAGAATACATTTACGTGCATACATTTTATTAGCATGATAATTTGAAAATAGATTTTAGGATCAAAAACTAAAATCTTGGACCCTTTGGCAGCTTAACCGTGACGCGGAAAAACATGTTTTATGTTTTGTATTGGTTATACAAATATTAGAAGATATATTCAATTATTGTATTACCTTCAATTGATTTGAAATGAAATGAAATTTTAAATGGCATAGACTTCACGCCACCGCAAGGAATTAATACCGCTGATCGCATGGTTATGCATGACTCAGCTATCAAACAATAGACCCGCTTCGAAAGCCATCTATTAAAAGAAATCTGAACTGGAAAATTTCCATACAAAATGACAGGTTGATTTTTTAGATTTTTTGGCTGTTTCTTTATGTTTTCCTAAACTATAGTTTTCTCGGAATTTAGAATTCCCCTTATGGACTTTCACTAAGCCACGCATACACAAAGCTGTGTGATGAGGCTTCATCATAAAACCCCAGTTGAAGCATCTAGTACATCTTTTATTGATTTTCCCACATACAAATCCAAAAAAAATTATAGACCAAAAGCTTTTACATGTTAATTTTATCGTTATGCCGACAATTTTCAAAACGACTCAAAAATGTAAAAAGCAAATGACTTTCTCGCAATTTAAATATAATTTAAAATCCGTAAAGTTGATTATATGTTGCCAGTTCCAGAAACGTTCAGTATGCCCTAAGTAAACCTGTGATTCACGTAATTAAATTATATAATTATAGCGACGTGTTACTTTGGTACACTTTATAATTTGCTAAGCGCGTCAATTTAGCTTCCGCGATTCAGGTTTTCTAGTACACTAGGAGATATACATTACAATGTTTACTTAAACGGTTTAATGTACCACTTTTTAGTGAATAAATAATTTTGTATTTTATAAAAATGCGCCAATAAAAAGTGTTCACGTGTAAAAGTGATTGAACCCGTAGGTTGCCAAAATGAGACCAACGATAAACATCTATTCACTTCTAACTCAAGGTCTCGGGACAAGAATTTGTTTACTAACGACACTGGCACGCTTAGAGTGATTGAAGTTTCGTTCAGTTATTTTAAATTTTGACTGCCCAACATAGATACTACCAAAAAGATATTTTGACAAACAAGATATAAGTTTAAATACTAATATCAAAGCTTTAATAATTCTTCACGCCACACTTTGTAAGCTACGCTGGACCAAATGATTTATTGTAAATTACTTCAGGTTACTTTTTGATAGTAAATTACGCCAGGCCATACTTTTCCATTTGTTTAAAGATAAAGATAAAGATATATTTATTTGCATAAACATGAGTGGTTACATAGTATAGGTCTTAAGTTACAAAAGTTTCATCATGTTTTTGCCTCAATGAGCGTGCAAATGTTGACACAGCTAAGATTTGTCATATAGATAATTTAGATTATTTAATTGAATGTAAAAATAATAATAGCAAATTTAATAAATGTCAAAGTAATAATAGTATTAATAAAAATAGGAATGGATGTCAATATGTCAAATGAAATTATTTAAATGAATCCTTTAGAAAGTCGTCAATCTTATAATAGCATTTTGTAGTCAAAAACTGTTTAAATTTTCTTTTAAACTGATGCGTGTCTTGTTTCTTAATGCTTTCCGGTATATGATTATAGATAATAGGGCCCATGCCTAGAAAGCAGTTTCTATAGAGCTGTGTACTGGCACTGCGTACTTGTAACGCGCTTGGATCACGACGGTTACGGGCACTTCTTTCTGACAGTTTTGGAAACATTTTGGGATTATCTCTTACAAAAACAGCTAGCTCATAATTTATTGAGCCCTGTCCTTTGATATTAAACACAAAAGTTTTTTTGTCTTACTAATATCGGCCATTTTGGATTCGCGTCAATTGGCACGTAAACTGCATTACAAATTACATTTAAATGTAATTTTATTTAAATTATACATTTATAAATATATTCAATAATCAATAACATAATACATCAAATCGTACTACATCTCACAACATAATTTCTTAAACTAAAATAACCCGTCCCTGACCGTTCCCGGTGCAAAGGTGCCCATCAGACTCGCCGCATTCCCACGCTGAATGGCAATGGCCAACCTCTGCACCAGGAACGAACCGGAGCGGGAGTCACCGGTTCTATCACTACGCCTGTGTCCTATTTCATAAATTTAAATTAAAATAAAATATAAATTATTTAAAATTTAAACAGGTGAGCTGTTTTCAACCATATAAAAGTATATGTTTCCAAGTTGGAAAACCAAGAGTATACTTCTGTGTAAAGTCGTTTTTGTCAGAGTTTAATTACTGATTCTAACGGTACTCGGGTCGGGCTAATTCACGGCGATGTTTTCCCAAAAGGAAACTTTTTCAATTACCCTCAAGTTGTGCCGCTTTGTCGAACTTGTTTTTCTAATGGCGCGCGCCACGCGAAGTCTTTTCTTAACGCATATAAATATCAAACGTTATTTACCCCCAGTATTTTACGGAAATAATATAGAGATAACTTCACTGTAAGCAGGGAGACGACCAAAGATTAGTGGCTAAAGTAATTTGATTGCCATGTTAGCTCAATTGGTAGAAGTTTTATTTCGTGTGCTGTAAGGCGTAGGTTCGATTCACAGAACCCACTCAGGGTGACCTATATTTGGATGGGAATTATTTAAAGGTGTCCTATGTAAAAATAATGAGACGATCAAAACCCTCTCCTGATGGTAAGCCTATCAACGACCATTACAAACAACAAGAAGAAGTGAAAAGAAATGCATAAGTATTTTCTCAGCTATCTGGTTTCCATAGTACAAGCTTATGTTGTTATTTACAACTTGGAGCACAATACCTAAACGCTTTCTTACAGAGGCATCCATAGCACACAGACGCACGAGTTCCTACTGCGTAAACAGTTCGCAGCGGGTATGCATGTATGCGGTGTCACACACAAACATAGGTAAACGAGTGACTTCATATTTTTTTTCTCTTTCTTCTTGGCATCGCACTCTGTGCATTCTGCCAGTTTCAATGTTTCTATATTTTGTGAGTAGTCTTCATTTTTCAGCTTCTTTATCATCTATAGTTACAGTCAAAGTCTAGTCTTGATCAAGTCCAGTCGGTCCCAGTCAAATCAAGTCATGCCTTAGTAAAGTAGTGGCGACTTTACTATAAGCTTCTGGATGGAGTTTTGGAAGCAACACGAAAAGTCATGTTTAACCACATTATATCATTCTCCCACACTTGCGCTTGAAATTCGGCACTTTATAAATAAAACACCACTATTTTTATGCATAAAAACTCGAAAAAACACTAGTTTTAGAAAAAAATACAATGGGGCGACACGACGCTCACCGCGTTCCCGCTAAAACTCCAAAGAGTGACTTCATTGAGTTTAATGTTAAAACTATCTTTTATTTTCTGGCGTCTAAGAGTTGACCGTTTTGCACACACTTCAGTGTGTTGCAGTTCTCTTCTAGAATTCGTTGCTCACACACATTATCAATCAAGTCCTAAATCTGAAAAGCGTTTACTACCACTTATGTAATATAGTACGTTATTGCGACGTTTTTATGAAGGTCGCCTTACAAGCAAGAGTTATTATTTAAATATGCTAATGAAGGGTTTCTAGTTTCTAAGGAGATTTATTATGAGGTTATTTTTATGAAACGCTGTGTTGAGGAAAATTTTCCTTTTCCTTTGTGGCTTTGTCCTGTAACTATTAGGGTAAATTTATTAATACTAATATGTGTGTACTAATATCTTGGTGTTTATGAGTAGTGCTTTTTTTACTTATTTTGACTTCGCCCGCTTTGGACATTTTTGTAGTCGACAAGCTAGTGATTGCCACAGTAATTTAGTATTAGTTAGTGATTATTTATAAGTGAAAATGAGTAAACATTTAAAAGTAGGTAAATATTTAAAAGTGAGTAAATATTTGCCGTGGTGGTGCCGGCGTAAGAATAGTACCCCACCCTCTCTGCCCGTGGTTGCCGTAAGAGTCGGCTAAGGGATGTAATCCGGAAGATGGGCAGCAGCGTCTTCCTTGAACAATCACACCTAACTGCGCTCGCCAACCCGCCTGCCAAACGTAGCGAGTATTGGCAAAACCCCCCAGGAGGAGGCCTATGTCCAGCAGTGGACGTCCTATGGCTGATGATAATTATGATAGTAAAATATTTAAAAGTGAATATTCAGATAACGTCATCTTGTACATAGTATGTACTTTTAAATATCTGATATACATGGTACTCAAATAAAAATTTTAAGTGCACTTCAAGCAATATGAATTTGAAATAAGCACTTAAAATCCCACAATATCGAGCTTAAACCCCCAAAACAAACGAACGTCACAAACTTTTCCCAACTTAACCCAAATATTCCGACTTTGGGCGAATATCCCCGACTTTGTCCGAACATTCCCAACTACCCAAATATTTGACGTACATCTGGCGCCTAATTAATAAAGCTCAAACTTTATCTACTGTTTTAGTTTGACCACAGTTTCAAAGGGGTTATATTTAGGTTTTGACCTGAAATTAAATTTAGCGAAGTTTTTATCATAAATTGATTGACCAAACTTAGAGACAGAAACTTAGTACAATACAATACAGAAACTCTATGTTGTCCACAAAGGTAAAAGAAAACTGGCACTAACAGCTTAAGTATATAAACTACTTACAACTTATATTAGCTCGTATAGGTCAAATTTTGTAAGCTGAATTAAAACCTCTTCTTTTTAAGGGGCCATTCATTTATTATGTTGACGATTTTTGACAGTTTTTGACCCCCTTTCCTCATATGTAAGAAAAAATAGGAATAGACCGACCCCTTCCCTCCCAGTTTAATATTTATTACGTAGAATCTAAGGAACAAAAAGAATACCTTGTATAATCCTCAATCATATAATGAACCTTAGTTTTGTAGTTTTCTTTATCATTCCGTTGGTCTGTTGCCATGGAAATCATTTACCTATACGCATCCTAGCGCGCGCCTCGGCACTCGCGCGGATACCCGCGCTTTTTAAAATATAACGCTTGCACTATTAACTCTTCTGTGGTATAATCTTAAGTTTGCGCATTTTTGTGATCTTACGTAAGAACTATCGAGACCCCCTCTCACCCCCTTGTAAGAAAAAATAAGACATGGTCGACCCCCCTTAAATTTTCGTTACGTAATAAATGAAAGGCCCATATAGGATAATAAGATTTCTAGGTTTAGATTAAACAAATGTAATGAAATTGATTAAAAAAGAAGAATCCGTAATATGTCTGTATTGCGTATATGTCAGTGTCGTTGCCTCTTTCTTCTTTGTTTTTGGCGTCGCACTTCGTGCATTACACAGTGTCAAGTAATTTAATGCTTTAATATCTTATCTTATATCTTTAAACGAGCAATTCTTGTATATATGTATATATATAATCTGAATCTCGGAAACAGCTCCAACGTTTTTCATGAAATTTTATATGCAGTGGGTTTCGGGGGCGATAAATCGATCTAGCTAGATTTTATTTTTAGAAAACGTCGTTTTATCCGTGTTTTCAGCCGAGCAAAGCTCGGTCATCCAGGTACTATAAATTAAGTGAAATAAGTTTTAATCACAGTCAAAGTCATATAGAGGAAGTCGACGTCAAGTCCATTCATTCATAAAGTATTGGTGACTTTACTACAATTTTCAACAGAGTTCTGGAAACAACACGAAAACACATTTAAGGATGTTGTATAATTACTCACACATAATTATGCTTGTCATAAACATTATCAAAAAAAGGCGCTACTTTGTCTCCAAGGTCGTTCTTTACATAAATAGCCCATCCTTCACATTTTTTTATATCAATGGTCTCAAGGTATTCGAAATTCGAATATTCCGCTATAGTTATAATTCAGGCCAGAGATTATGTTACTTTTGTGCTCAAATTTCAAACTTAGATCTGAGATGGTATCATATTCGAAGGTATTCAAAGGTTTCCAATATTTGAAATTCGAAGACAGTGTTCGAATATTCGTGTTTCTTCGGGAAAGGTCGTAAATCATCGGCGCGTAATTGTATACGATCCGTGAGTTATAGTTTGTCAATGCCGTGCCGTGACTCTCTACTACGAGTTAGGGTTGCCAGTAACGCAAATAATTAAATAAAAACCTGGACAGGTGCGAACATTGATGTAAAATGTATACTGCGTACTAGATAACTCGATCCGAGTACATACTATATTTTAGGGTTCTGTTTTGCTTCAGAAATCATTATTAAGCAGCATAGAATACAAATATATAGTTTTTTTTGTTTGTTTATGTAACAATAATGAGACGAACGAGACGCTCTCCTGATGATAAGAGATAACGCCAGTCCATGATCATTGCAGCGATTTGAGTAGAAATCTTTGAGTAGTAAAACAAAGTCCAGAGCATCGCTGCCTTGGTGCTCATTACTTTGAGACTAGATGGTAAGTCTCAACAGCCCAGTAATTTCGCTAGCTGCAGTACCCTTCAAACCGGAACACAGTAATGTTTACACACTACTGCTTAGCGGCAGAATATCTGGTACTGCGGTGGTACCTACCTAGACGACCTCCTGCTAAGGAAATCTACCACCAAGTAAAAATTAAAGGTACTAGAAAATAGCCTACAACCTGCATGGTTGTCATGTATAATCATGCTGTAAATTTTAAATTAAAAAAAAAGATAGAGTGAAGATGTGTTATTTGGGAAATCACCATGTAACTGTCAAATCTCGTATTCATTAGGAACAATATATTGAGACACGTCGTGTCGATAGAGTTGTCGCGCGAAGACGGGCGATGTTGACGTCTCCCAAGTTCGCTCGACATTTTGCCTAGCGATTTATTATGCCCATATTTGTTATGTCGATTTCAGAATGTCGCCTATCTACATTCATAGACTTTTTTTCTACTGCATCTTGCAGTAGTCATCACTAAATACTATAAAACAAAGTCTACACGTCTGTCTGTCAGTATGTGTTCGAGATAAACTTAAAAACTACTGAACGGATTATCATGTGAGTTTTATTAATAGATAGAGTAATTCTTGAGGAAGATTTAGGTCTATAATTTGTCAAGGTAATTGTTGGAAATGTCGGAAAAAGTCAAGCCACCTGAGAGCTTGCGTCGTAAAGGCTGCCTAATCTCTTTGAGATAGATCAAAAGCCCCGCGTAAACCCGTACGCAGCCGGGGTGGGTCGCTAGTTGGAAATAAAATAAATATATCATTCGAACCGTCTACCGCTCTTTCTACATAGGCGTGGTCAGAAGCACAACCTATTCCACGTGGATTATAATCATACCATGGTTCGCTCTATGTCCCCTGATTCGCGCCGCCGCTTTAATGCACTCCTTGCCGCCAACCCTGAATTTGACATATTTTGTGACAACTGGCAGATAACCATGACCACTTTCATGACATATTCTGAGAATTTAATTGACCAATGGGACAGGGGCAAAAACGCGGGTAACGATTTTGACATTTAGATTATAGATAAGTGGTTATGGCATCAAAATGTTTTTATTTGACAATTTGCTCTTGACATTTGTATAATTTCCTTTGACATTTGTTTTACCTTTTTGACATTTATAAACCTAATTTATTTTGACATCTGAATATATTTTTTTAAATTGTGAGATAGATATAATTGATTAGAATAGTCGTTTTTATCTAAATAAATTAATTTAATTTAATTTAATTTAATATATATACGTATAAAGAAGACTTTTACGAGTTATAAAAAGTCGCCCGACTTTTCTAGCGCAACATATCGCGGAATATATGTTCGTGAATACGAGGCTTTATTCTAGAAGACGGAGCGATCAAACGACAACCCTAACTCACATAAAAGGGGATCTCGGCGACACCCAGCTGTGGTTTGCAATTATTGGCACAACGAACGAAATGGATATTTAATTTGAACTTAGGCACGCCTTCCAAATTGAAATTTGTTCCGCGGATATACTATATTATTGGAATAAAATTTATGGAAATTATGGCAGCACCGATAAAGAGCGGGAAACGGCGCCATTGTATCTATAGTGTGGACTACTGTAACTTACTGGACACTTAACAAAGAATATATTTATACTAGCTATGCCCCGCGGTTTCACCCGCGCTAGATGCCTACGTCATAATAGCTTTATGCATGCAAAGTCTTAGCCCGATCGGTTTAAAGTTGACAAAGTTTCATACAAACTTTCATCCCCTATTTTATCCCCTTGGGGGTAGAATTAATCAAAATCCTTTCTTAGAGGATGCCTACGTCATAACATCTACCTGCATGCCAAATTTCAGCCCGATCCGTCCAGTGGTTTGGGCTGTGCGTTGATAGATCACTATGTCAGTCAGTCAGTCAATCACCTTTGAGTTATATATATTTAGAAAGATACTTGCTGTTACCCAAGTTATGTGCCTTCTTGATAAGCTCAAAGTCGCACAACGAGCTATGGGGAGGGCTGTGCTCGGAGTTTCCCCACGAGATCGAATCAGAAATAAGGAGATCCGTAGACGAACTAAAGTAGCCGACATAGCACAACGGATTAGCAAGTTGAAGTGGCAGTAGGCAGGGCACATAGCACGCAGAACTAATGGGGCTGCAAAGTTCTGGAGTGGAGACCACTGACCGGCAAGCGCAGCGTAGGACGTCCACCCACAAGGTGGACAGACGACCTAATAAAGACCGCAGGAACACGCTGGATGCGAGCCGCTTCCAACCGGTCTTTATGGAAGTCAATGGGGGAGGCCTATGTCAAGCAGTTGTCGTTCTACGGCTGAAATGATGATGATGATGATGATGTTACCAAAGACTTCATCCGCGTAGAATGGAACAAAAAATTTAGTTCTGTTCACAGAGTTTGCGAAATATTAATAATTCTGTATTCCACGTAAATAAATATACCTTAATATTTGGTAACTTAACATTTTCCGGTATGAAAAGTATTCTATATGTAATAAAATTTCATCCAAATCCGTTCAGTAGTTTTTGCATGAAAGAGTAACAAACTTCCAGCCATCCTCACAAACTTGGATTACTTACTTATCTTACCAATCACTGCATATTATAAAACAAAGACGTCCGCCGCGTCTGTCTGTCTGTTCGCGATAAACTTAAAAACTACTGAACGGATTATCATGCGAGTTTAACCTATAGATAAGTAAGTGTTTCATGAGGAAGGTTAAGATATATAATTTGTTTAGATGTTGTGTAAATTGGTTGAAATATGATGATAATTGTCGGAAGTGTCCGAAAAGTTAAGCCACCTGGGAGCTTTCATCGAAAACGCTGCCTAATTAGTTTGAGATATAACAAAACAATGCATAGTGGGATATTCCTCTATTATAGTTCTACAAATAGTCCGCGGTGTATATCTACCTATTAAGGGTACCTTACTATACCCATTCTTACAACCCGTGCGAAGCCGGGGCGGGTCGCTAGTATAAGTATGATAATTCAAAATCATTAAATCGCTGCTACGTTGAACATCAAGGTAGATATTCGTGTAAGAAAATCCAAGGACTGTTCGACCTCAATGACCTTGTGACGTCATAAGGTTTAGAGGGTGGAATCACAGAATAAATAGCAGTTATCTAAGTAATTGATTGCTTCCTTTCGTGTACACAGGTTGGTAGCTGTTATTATAGTGGTTTTGGAACTTAAACCAAAGTTCCGAACTTGATAAGTATTTTGTATTGATTGGCGTAAGGTTCAATCGCGCGCGCGTTGTATTCAGCTTCGTCTCCATGATGAAGGCCACCGGATGTGGCCAAAACTATAGTCGGAGTTTCCGATAAAATTTTAAGTGAATCGCGCATAAGCAAAACTAATATGAATTATATATATAAACATTCGAAAATTCACAAAATATAGAAAATAATATAATTTGGTGACGTATATGCTTTCCCGCCTGAATTCTCTGATGATGACTTCTCTAATTATAAAAAAAAAAAAACATTATTTTATGCACTTTAAATATTTATCTAAATTTTTGTTCGATTACGAAATCAAAGAGTATTCCACCAAAATCCCTACAGACGTGTTAGTGAAACTTTATACTAATAAGAAAAGTTTGTCCGATTCACGGGAAAGGTCAAAGAGGTTATGAATCCTACTAGATTGGTAAGGCAAACTTTTCTAATATCCTGCTAAATATTAACTTGCAATATTTTTATCCTAAGGAATATTATAAATGTATAATATGTGATACATCATTTTTTTTTTAATGGCTGACAGTCTAGTTATTTGACCACAACTCACCTGATGTTAAGTGATGGATTGGTCGAAGATGGTAAAGCACATCTAGCCTGGAATGCAACTGGCCCTCAAGTAAGGTTGCCGGAACACACCGTTAGATGCTTGGCGGCAGATTTTCATCTTGAGACTGGCTAACTACCAAGTTATGAGCTGTAGTCAAACGTCGTGTTTGCCGTGTTGGTGCCGGCGTAAGAATTGTACCCCAACCTCTCTACCCGTGGTTGCCGTAAGAGTCGGCTAAGGGTTGTAATCCGGAAGATGGGCAGCAGCGTCTTCCTTGAACAATCACACCCAATTGCGCTCGCCAACCCGCCTGCCAAGCGTGGCGAGTATTGTCAAAACCCCCCCAGGAGGAGACCTATGTCCAGCTGTGGACGTCCTATGGCTGATGATGTGTAGTCAAACGCCTAGTTTGTCAAACATAAAAACAGGCTCTCACATTGTGGTATAAATCCTTTGTATCAAACTCTACTTAGCCATGCAAATGTTCGAGGTCAAATTTTAAATCAACCATATTGAATTTCTATTCTTAGCGAGCCCTCTCAGAGTAATGGCCCAATAGTGCCTTTAAAAAGTCCTCTTTTTTATTCTGAACGCGTCAATTCTAAAACGGTTGGCAACACTTTCTAAATTTAGTTAGGCAAATGTTCCTGCCAGGTGTAAAAATCAACCAGTGTAACTCGCTGATTTTTTTTTTGCCTTTTCAAATTTGCGGAAAGGTTTTTAACATTTTTGTTTTGATTGTTAGGCTAGATACGTGATCATGTTCAAAATATATGTATGTTTATAATACACTAGCTGTGCCCCGCGGTTTCACCCGCGCTATATGCCTACATCATAGTAGCTTTATGCATGCAAAGTCTCAGCCCGATCGGTTTAAAATTGACAAAGTTTTATACAAACTTTCATCCCCTATTTTATCCCCTTGGGGATAGAATTAATCAAAATCCTGTCTTAGCGGATGCCTACGTCATAACATCTACCTGCATGCCAAATTTCAGCCCGATCCGTCCAGTGGTTTGGGCTGTGAGTTGATAGATCACTATGTCAGTCAGTCAGTCACCTTTGAGTTATATATATTTAGAGAACAAGATGTAAATCCTACTTCATTACATATCATAAAACAAAGTCGTACGCCGAATAGTAGCTAGGTACGCGTAGTAAGTTTTCATTGCATAAATAAAGAAGAACTACGCCCCATCAAAAATTTAACATGGAAAATAAACAATTGGCACCAATCCTTATAACAAAGGGTTTTGTTGGAAAAACCTCGCAAATTTTTTACCGTCCACAAATGGTGTCAATCATTCACCCACCCCATTATTGATAGGGGACTATTCTTCATCCCTCGTCGTTAACCCGGCAGAAATATGCCCGGACATGGGCCGGAATAATTAGAAGTAAAGGCGTGGACAGTGGAACAGTGATAAGCGATCAATTTTATTTGAAAGACAGTGTAATTTATTTATGTTTTATTTTTGCAATATTATTGTTATACTGCCAAATGTATATATGTATATACATATATATATAAAATATACTTCAACTTGAGTTAGCCAGCCGAGTACTAGAAAGTACCTTACCACCACGCTATGGTTTCCTCACGATGTTTTCTTTCACCGGAAGCTAAGCTCATTGTTGGGGTTTGAACCCACACCCTTCGGCATGCGAACCGACCGCGATAACCACTGAGCTATCATCGTTACAAATCAAATTCGAATACATTTTCAAATTCAAACATAATGTCAAATTAAAATACAATGTCAAGTTCAAATACCTGGTGAAATTCAAATACAATGTCAAATTCAATTACCTTGTCAAATACAAATAGAATGTCAAATTAAAATACGATGTCAAATTCAAATACAATACCAAATTTAAATACCTGGTCAAATTCAAATATAATGTCATGGACAGTCGTGGTGGTGCCGGCGTAAGAATTGTACCCCGCCTTCTCTACCCGTGATTGCCGTAAGAATCGGCTAAGGAATGTTATACGGAAGATGGACAGCAGCCTCTTCCTTGAACAATCACACCTAACTGCGCTCGCCAACCCGCCTGCCAAGCGTGGCGAGTATTGGTAAAACCCCCCCAGGAGGAGGCCTATGTCCAGCAGTGGACGTCCTATGACTGATGATGTGTGATGTGATGTGTCATGGACAGTCGTTATGTCATGAGGCAGATCACGAATCTGCAATCGTAGAGTGGGGTGCCTTGCGATCCAATAGAGTTGACGATAAAGGTACGCATAAAAATTGTTAGTGGTTGGATACTAAAAGCCAAAAATCGAGCTGAGTACCGTGGCTTGAAAAATACTACTATTGGAGATCAGTTATCCTACATTACTACAAATCACAATATTTTGATAAACATTTATTATTAATGTAATGCTGTAGGTACTTTGTCCTTTTCTACCATTGCCTATATGTATATGGTATAAAAGAGACAACACTTGTCTGATATTCAGCCTAAGAATTAGCTTAGGACACCGGAATGTACAGGATGATCCAATTTGTCATTGTTATAGCTGCTATTTACCAACGTTATACAGGCTGAGACGGAATACAAATTAGGTAGGGATGAAATTCTGAGGTAAGGGTGGATGTCATGCTAGGTTATGTTACCATTGCTGGTGAGAGATATAATTATTTATACTGGGGTTGGGTTGCTTTTCTACCCAATTATACTGATATAAGCATATTTGTAGCGATGATAGCTTTTGGTTAATACGGACGGATCACACGTTGGAGGGTGTGGGTTTAAGTCCTAACAATAAACTTGAACTACTGGTGAAGAACTGCTACTACTTTATATTTATTTATAATTTATATTTGTAATCCTATTTTAATTTCTTATTTTGATACCCTACTCGATAGGTGTTGGTTATTTTTTTAGAGTTCCGTACCCAAAGGTTAAAAACAGGACCCTACTATTAAGACTTCGCTGTCTATCTGTCCGTCTGTCTGTCACCAGGCTGTATCTCAAGAACCGCGATAGCTAGACAGTAAAAATTTTCACTAATATAACATCAAATACTAAAAACAAAATAAAATAAATATTTAAGGGGGGCTCCCATACAACGAACGCGATTTTTTTGCCTTTTTCATAGATAATGGTACGGAACCCTTCGTGCGCGAGTCCGACTCGCACTTGGCCGGTTTTAATTTTAATTAATGTATTATTTTTCACGCCAAGAGTCCGCCATTTTTTTTCAAGTACCTACCTAAAACACTTTGTTTTTTAAGACGTATAAAACGATACCTTAAGTATCGAAATCCATCCAGCCTCTTAGAAGATACGAGGTAATGAAGAAATTTACATACATAAAATATACGCGCGAAAAACATAACCCTTCCTTGGCAGTCGGGTAAAAACGAAACATCTTTTTTTATACCTAAATTTTTTATGACTTATGATATATTTATATTCATTCACTTCTTCTAGATAAAGAAATTTAAACGTACTCTTCCAAATACATAAAAGTTATAATTTAGTTGCACAGATATAATCTGATTATAAAGCAAAAAGCTACTTACATTCTTTCACGGATTTCGCCTAGCGGTAATGTCGACGTGATCTCCGGCCAAATCTGTCTATCCCATCTCTAAAAGCCTTATTTTCAGCGATTACTGGCACTCAATCTTCACGTTCATTTGCTATCATTTCCGGTCTAAATTACTGTAACTGCTAAATGGTTTACAACGACGGGAAGTTACTGTAATATACCTTTTATGTTGCGAAATTGAATCGCCACGTTTGGTACAGTTAAGATAAATCATACTAAATTCTTTGCTTTCAATGGCATTTGCGAGTGTGCTATTTGTATTTTATAAATCAAAACAGACCAAACAAACAGAAAAAAACATTTATCGTCGCATAAATGTTTGTTATGGTGAGAATAGAATCCTACAGCTCTTGAAGCAGTAATTCTACCAAATAAAATAAATAAATATTGGACGACATTTCACACAGCATCATCTAGCCCCAAACTATAGCGATGATAGCTCAGTGGTTAGCGTGGTCGGTTCGCATGCCGAAGGGCGTGGGTTCAAACCCCAACAATGAGCTTGAGCTGTCGGTGAAGGAAAACATCGTGAGGAAACCATAGCGTGGTGGTAGAGTGCTTTCTAGTACTCGGCTGGCTAGCTACCACCCTCAAGTTGAAAATCTGCCGCCAAGCATCTAACGGTGTGTTCCGGCAGCCTCACTTGAGAGCCAGTTCCATTCCAGGCTAGGTGTGCTTTACCATCTTCGACCACGCCGTCACTTAACATCAGGTGAGTTGTGGTCAAACACTGAGCCTGCCAGCGTTAAAAAAAAATACCAAACGAGTTAAAAAGTCAGTCTGTCTTAATTGTCCTATCTACAATATTCAATTTTTAAAAGAGATTCGCAGTTGTTTTCATAGTCTAATAGGTATACGTGGAGCTATAAGTTTAAGAAACTCTGGCTAAACACATATCAAGTAACACAAAACCATAACAAGCTAGTTTGGCCGGGTCAAGTCTCGCTCCAGCGAGCCGAGTTTTACCCTGGCCCCTGGATGGTAATGTAGGTCAAGGTATAATACATAGCTTGTACATATCCTTTAGTCGCTAGTAATTTAATTACAACCATAACCTATAGGTACAAACTTATTTGTGATCAATTGATTATAAGTAAAACAGTAGTTTTGCGCAATTTAACATTTAGTTTATTTACTCGAAAGCCTAACCTACGTGACTACGTCCTACCATTATTGTTGCACACCGGAGATAGATAAAACAAGCATTAGTGATGTCCTACATTTCATATTATAAATAGTGATGTGATAAAACCACAGATTGTGTAGTATTCTAACAGAGTGGGTTGTTTATTCAACCATAACTTTTAAATGCCTGAACAGATTTGGATGTATTGGGTGTCGTTAGAATCCTTACATCATCCCGTGTGACACTGGCTATTTTTTTTTAATACAGTTGTGTTTTTGTTTCAATTCAATTCTTGTTTTTCTTTACAAGCTTCTAAAGTGTGTTTGTAAGTCCTACGATGATTTGTATTTATTTTTATATTTGTATATTTTCGAGGACGTGGAACGCTTTGCCGGAGTCTATGTTTACCAAAATATATAATATGGGTGTTTTCAAATTTAGAATAAACAGGTACGTCCGGGTAAGCGTGCTCCAACCTAGACCACATGGTTGCTTGCAAGATATTATTTTGACAAAAAAAACTGACTTTCCACTAAGCCCAAACACGCCATTACATTGTTTTATTACGGAATTCCGTTACGTACTTTCCGAGTTCATCATCATCTGATGATGAAACCGGAAGGTAGGTAGTTCATTGGAACTATATCTAGTGACCGAAAATCTAGTGTTCTCTGAAAAGGGGAACAATTTCGTATATTTGGAAGACAGATTTTTTTGGTTTAGAAATCAAACTACTAATGGGATTTGATGAAATTACTGAACTATGAGGCAAATATGAAAGTTAATCCTTTGCAAAAAAAAAAATTTGGTTCGACCGTCTTCAAGTAATCGAGTAACATACGTTAAAAATATTGTGACGATTTAAGTACCTCCTGATTTTTTTGAAGTCGGTTAAAATCAGGCAGAATGTGATCAAATGTGAACCTATTAAGAATAACAAAATAATTTCATAATATAATCACTGGATTAACGCTAGATGCTTTGAGATATCTACTTAAGTAGGTATTGGATAGTTAGTCTCATCAGCTCTGTAAATTTCTTCCTTTTTCCTACGTCCTCGCCAGGAAAATTTTCTAGATAGTTTTTTTTTTAGATAATGGCCCGTATCGATTTGTCGTCGAGGACTCCGTTTCCACTTGATAAAAACAAAAGAAGGGAAACAATTATATTTTCTTAGCTGGCAATGTCAGTACGTTTTATTATTATACTGTCTATGAATTGGTGGCTTCATCATCATCAGCCTATCGAAGCCTATATCCACTGCTGGATATAGGCCTCTCACACGACACGCCACTCAGCCCGATATTCGGCTTTTCGCTTCCATCCACCGCCAGCTGTCCTACGTATATCGTCACTTCATCGAGTCTCAGCGTCCTACGCTACATTTCTCAATTCGCGGTCTCCACTCTAGAACACGTCTCCCCAGCGGTTATCGGTTCTGCGACAGATATGTCTAGCCCATTGCCACTTCAGCTTGCTAATACGCTGAGCTACGAGTATGTCGGTGATTTTAGTTCTCTGGCAAA
This sequence comes from Biston stratarius, assembly GCA_950106695.1. Classification (NCBI taxonomy): domain Eukaryota; kingdom Metazoa; phylum Arthropoda; class Insecta; order Lepidoptera; family Geometridae; genus Biston; species Biston stratarius. Next base: position 4,012,129 of record OX467115.1, on the reverse strand, counting down.
TTACTTCGTTCCGAATACGATATATGATAACTTGATAATGAATGCAGTAGCCCGAAATGGTAATATTAAAGCTATTGCAATGGGTTATCAAACTACAATTCTTCTCCGATCCAATTCCTCTCTGGACCAGTCCGGAGACCGATCAATCAGAACAATTACGGTAGCTATTTATAACGAAAAGCCTACCATTTGTGAAGGAACGTGACAAATCTCGGTTCGGAATGTTTGAAATGATAGCTATACCTAACTGTTTTATTGAGTTTCCACTTTATTTTCTGAACACAAATCACAAGTAACAGTATTTGCCACGAAAACAGACTCAATTTTTGAGAACTATTTTTGTTTGATTCCATCCTTCTTATTACTTTTTATTTTGTGGTTGTCAGGCTAAGTGTTTTACCACAGCTGACCTGATGTTAATATTATCTATAGAGCGTTCCAAAAAAGTAAAGTCACAGTAAGCCATTAAGACTTGATCTCGTTAAATAAGTCCTGTTAAATAAGATGTTAAGTGATGGTGTGGTAGAAGATGGTAAACACACTTAACCTGGAATGGAACTGGTAGTGGCGGTTACTTGGTTGTAGATCTCCTTAGCTGGAGGTCGTTGGTAGGTTTGTGAAAGTGGAAAACACAATTTAGAATAATTGATTTGATAGAAATTTTAATCTTGTCACTGAAAAATGCGTTTTTCCAGACTTGCTAAGCGATTTCATAGTTTTTTATAGTAAATTTTATAAGACGAACGAGACGCTCTCGTGATGGTAAGAGATAACGTCTGCCCATGACCATTGTAACGATACACAAAACTTTGAGTAGCAAAACAATGTCCAGGGCATTCTGAAATTACAAGGCTGTTGAGAATAACCATCGAAAGTCTCAAAGTAATGAACGCCAAAGCAGGACTTTGTTTTGCTACTCAAAGTTCTGTATATCACTGCAATGGTCATTGACAGGCTTTATCTCTTACCATTAGGAGAGCGTCTCATGAGTCTCATTACTTTTTCATAAAGATTAAAAAATAACATCATGGGTTTCATTGTGATCTTCATTGCAAAGTATCACAGCTTTCTAGAAAGTAATTCTAAAATCGGGAGATTTAAAATATTATAGTAGCACCTAAAAGTGTCCCCTGAGGCGACTAAATCGTAATTTAATACCCGAGGGTAGGCTAAACGGTTCTCAACGGAAAATCTAGAATTACTTCACACGTTCCAATAGTGGAAATAAAGTTGGTCATTACACTAGTTTTTGGATTTTAAGATTCTTTGAGACCTTATATTTTAACGGTTTTGAACACGTTTGTTATTGCAATACATTATCAGTTTAATAACGTGTTACATAAGGTCTCATTTAGAAGAGCAAAAATATGTCGGTTACGCTAGCTCGTGCGTGTCGAGCCACGATTTTAAGGGTTTTCTCTCGTACCTACTCGTATACTACCGGACGGCCAGACAAACGCAACCAAAGAGTCACCTCATGGTAGACGTTCCCCATGTTCGTAAGCGTTTCGAATCCACTTTTTTCATTCACACAGCGAGGATGTGGAATTCTTTGCCGAACTCTGTGTTTTCCGAAAAGTACACTGTAGGTGTCTTCAAATTAAGAGTTAACAAGTTTCTTCTAGGTAAGCGTGTTTTGTCCTAGAACAAATCGTTGCTTAACATTAGTCAGGATGTGGTCAAACGCAAACCTATTCCGTATTAAAAAAAAAAATATCCTGAATGTGACGTGTTTGAGAATGGTTGGATGGATTTGATGTCTGCATGTTTGGCATATTGTGAGAATAAAGCTTGACTGTAATTATGAATGAATGTACTATTTTGTTTTATATTCTTCTGTGTTGTCTTGTTTGAATGTTTTATTTGACTGAGATATTTTATTATTATTAATAACTGATTAAATCTAAATTGACATTATTTTTAATTGTATTTGTAAGTGTTGTTTTAATCTTTTTTATATTGACCATAATGTTTTTATTTTATTATTTTGTACGAATGACTAATTATTTTTGAACGTATTGTAATTATTAATGATTAATTAATGTAACTATTTTTTTTTTTATGTAATAGTTATGAGACGAGCGAGACGCTCTCCTGATGTTAAGAGATAACGCCTGTCCATGACCATTGCAGCGATACACAGAACTTTGTGTAGCAAAACAAAGTCCAGGGCATCGCTGCTTTGGCGCTCATTACTTTGAGACTAGATGGTTTCTCTCAATAGCCATATAATTTCGCTAGCTGCAGTACCCTTCAAACACAGTAATGTTTCCACACTACTGCTTGGCGGCAGAATATCTGGTACTGCGGTGGTACCTACCTAGACGACCTCCTGCTAAGGAAATCTACCACCAAGTGAAACTAGCTCTTTTCTAGTCATTTTAATTAAGTAAATAAATTAAATTAAATTAAGTATTTCTTTATTCTAGCTTCAGCAAACTAATACATGGATTCAAAGTAAACAGAATACAAAGTAAGCATCGAACATGGCTCAAACTAAATCGATAGTAGTTAAGTAGGTCAACAAAATTGACTAACAAGCTTGTAAAATGTCACTTGCAACGGTACTACAAAGCAGGAAAGCTAGGACAAAAATAGGCTTTATTGGCCAGATTTAAGGTATACCCTTAAAGGAGGGGAGTAAAGGAATTTGAACCTTTGCCAACACAGTATGTGTTATTTGTTATTGGTGGGGCGTCACACTGTCTAGGAGAATTGTTTGTGATAAGATTTTATAGAACAGGCCAAAAATTCTATGACAATCCGTGATTTATTTTTAACTGGCTGCGCCCGCGGCTGTACCTGCTACACTATTTCGGGATAAAAAAAGTAATCTATGTGTTAATCCAGGATGTCAAAATTGCTCCAACCGTTTGAGCGTGAAGAAGTAACAAACATACAAACACACTTACACACAAACTATTGCCTTTATAATATTAGTGTGATATAAAAGTAGATAGACGTACGTACATTTTTTTTGTTTTACTGTTAGGTGTTTGTCTACAGCTTATCTGATGTAACATAATGGTGTGGTCGAAGATAGTAAAGCACACCTAGCCTGGAATGAAACTGGCACTCAAGTGAGGCTTCCGGAATACACTAGGTGCTTGGTAGTAGATTTTCTATTTGATGGTGGGAGATACACAGTACTAAAAAATAGCCGGATTACAGAAGGCCGTGGGTTCAAACCCCAACAATAAGCTTGAGCAGAAGGATAACATCGTGAGCTATGGTTTCCTCACGATGTTATCCTTCAGCTCAAGCTTATTGTTGGGGTTTGAACCCACGGCCTTCTGTAATCCGGCCGTGCTAACCACTGAGCTATCATCGCTACAAATGAAACAACTTACTACAACTTCTTCAGATATAACGACAGTTTGTATTGTAAAACTAATTTACTTAATAAGACCTAACCAGCTTAGATAGGGTCTATTATTTTGCACCAAATCCTTTGCATACCTAGCTACGCCCCAGAATGTTACCTACCCCTATTCGCCCCTACCCTAAATACGCCCATAAAACTCTGCAATACTAGATGAACGAGCTCTATTACACGCTCAATCTCGTGTAACATAACATTTCTATATTCCAAGGACGGGTGGAGTTCATGCCAAATTATCTCGTAATGTGATAGAATGCTGTTAGGTTTATTTGATACGATATATTTATTCTCTTCAAATTTTTATTTGGTACGAAATCTTTTTTTTTTATCATTTAAGAACATACATGTTTGTTCCGGGTCTGTATGTTCTGTATATTTTCCAAAACAAAACCGGCCAAGTGCGAGTCGGGCTCGCGCACCGAGAGTTCTGTACAAACCTGTAGGTATTTTTTATGGTATTTATGCTTTTCGCAATTTTTCCTTTATCTGTGCTATAAGACGTTGCTTCGTACCAAATTTCAAGATCCTGAGTTCACGGGAAGTGCCCTGTAGGTTTTAATTCCCTTGCGAGTGTCAACTGCTTCTGGATTCATTTAGTTCCATATAAATAAAATAAAAATATAGGCTCTAGAATATCTGGGCCAGAAGTTTCATTCCTATACAAACTTACTTATACCAACACATTTAGGCACAAAAGACAGTCCCTACCAACATAACCAACTTAAATCCATTGTCTACCGCAAGCTGGAATTAATTCGAGGCAGTACACACACGTGCGACCAACTTGTATCTGTACACTTGAGGAGAGCCACCATCGCATTTTGTAAACAAAACTTGTCTAAAACTTTAGTTCGTCCATTTAGCCGAATGTAGGGATAAGAAGGTCGTGTATTGCGATTTCAAAGGATTTCCTCGTATTCCGTTCTTTGTTTACGAGGAATTTTCTGGAATTTTGCGCAGTTTCATTATGAGAATAGTCGGCTTTACTCAGGGCTTAATCGTTATTATATTTTTTTTATTTACCTAGTAGTCCATAAAGGAAGGTTCTTAATTCGGTTGTGTTTTTTGAAAATGTTTGTTACCTCAGAACTCCCTCATTTATTAATCGATTAGAATATTTTTTTTTATTTGAAAGGATATACTTTGGCCTCATAGAGATTTAATCAAACTCGGTTTAGTAAAGTTTAGTAGTTTGGTTTTAAATCAAAATAACTTGATTTTTTTTTCTAGTTGACAAGCTAGTTGCAATTGACCATAGCTCACCTGATATAGAGTGATGGTGTGGTCGAAGATGGTAAACACACCTAATCTGGAATAAAACTGGCTCTCAAGTGAGGCTGCTAGAACACACTGTTAGGTGCTTGGCAACAGATTTTCAACTTGAGGGTGGTAGCTAGCCAGTCGAGTACTAGGAAGTACCCTACCACCACGCTATGCTTTTCCTCACCATGTTTTCCTTCACCAGCAGCTCAAGATCATTGTTGGGGTTTGAACCCACTTCGGCGTGTGAATTAACCGCGCTAACCTCTAGCTATCATCGCTACTATATATTATTTGACATTTTATTGACATTCACGTGTTTTCAAACCTACTCATTAATTAAAAAAACGGCCAAGCGCGATTCGGACTCGCGCACGAAGAGTTCCGTACCATTTTTTCCGTACCAGTTATCTATAAAAACGGCAATAAAAATCACGTTTGTTGTATGGGAATCTCCTTAACTATTTTTTTTTTAGTATTTGTTGTTATATCGGCAACAGAAATACATCATCTGTGAAAATTCCCACTGTCTAACTATCACGGTTCATGAGATATAGCCTGGTGACAGACGGACAGACAGACAGACGGACGGACAGCGGAGTCTTAGTAATAGGCTCCCGTTTTACCCTTTGGGTACGGGACCCTAAAAAATCGAAATGTGTCTGTGTCGTCGACACAACTCTATGTACGTGAACACGTGCACATTTTTGAGCACAAAGAAGTCTTTCAGATTTCCATGTTCTAATTCAACGTAACAAAATCAAAATCAAACAGTCATTTATTCAGTTTAGGCCCTGGTAAGGCACTGATGAACGTTAAGTTACATGTTTGAATCTACCACCGGCTCGTAATTACACTTCAACTGAGAAGACTCCGGCAAGAAACTCAGCAAGGCATTTTTTTGCCACAAATTCTTTGATCCTTTAGCTATCGAGTGGTGTGTAATTACATTTTAGATGTAGATGATAGATATGCCACAGCAAACTGTATCCATTTTTGTTTTAGTATTGCTCCCGTATACATTCTTACAGACGAATCTTACGAAGAAAGACAAGGTCGCGCGCGCTTTTTTTTTTTATGGCTAGGTGTTTTACCACAGCTCACCTGATGTTAAATGACGGTGTGGTCGAAGATGGTAAAGCACACCTAGCCTGGAATGGAACTGGCTCTCAAGTGAGGCTGCTAGAACACACTGTTAGGTGCTTGGCAACAGATTTTCAACTTGAGGGTGGTAGCTAGCCAGCCGAGTACTAGAAAGTACCCTACCACCACGCTATGGTTTTTCTCACGATGTTTTTTCCTTCACCGGCAGCTCCGCCCTTCGGCATGCGAACCTACCGCGCTAACCACTGAACCATCATCGCTACAACACACAGCTTTGTCTCCATGATAAAGGCCACCGGATGTTGCCGAGACTATGGTCAAAGTTTCCGATAAAATTAAACGTCAGTAATCCCGCATAAGTAAAACAACAAGCTGAAAAGCTTAAACAACTTATAACCCGACTGCGATTAAAATAGCTATAATTAAAGGAAAAAATTAAACAAAACTTCTAAACTTTAATATTCGAAAATTCTAGATTCTTAAATTCTTTTTAAACAAATTTATTATTTCTTATTCAACTTATAACTAACTTATATATATTTATAACCGTGGTTGTGCCGGCGTAAGAACAGTACCCGTGGTTGCCGTAAGAGTCGGCTAAGGGATGTAATCCGGAAGATGGGCAGCAGCGTCTTCCTTGAACAATCGCACCTAACTGCGCTCGCCAGCCCGCCTGCCAAGCGTGGCGAGTATTGGCAAAACCCAGGAGGAGGCCTATGTCCAGCAGTGGACGTCCTATGGCTGATGATGTGATGTGATCTGACATACAAGATACGCGAGAAAAACATAACCTTTCCTTGGCAGTCGGGTAAAAATGTGTTAAAACCACGTTAGGTTCCATAGCAAACTGTATCCCTTGTTTTTTTTATCATCAGTTTTCTGAATCACTTCTTACTATGCAAGCAAAACTAAAGACGTTATCACATAAAAACTTACGATAGGTCTGGTCGATATCGATCGTATACGCTATACGTAAACTCCTTTAGTAATAAGAACTAACAACTCCTCTGCGACTTCAAATAAAAACTTCATTTATATCACAACAGTGTTGCTATGCGAATTATGGAACATCATGTATAATATAGCAGTGTTGCCATGTAAATCATAAAGTTTCCCCAAACTTATCACCACTACTTCAAGGAGTTTTTCACAAAGCCCCCGAGGTTACTGAATAAAATACGACAGACTTGAAGATACTTTATATTGTTGTAGTTTGGGAGCTATTGAAAAGTTTTATTACGAGACGATGTCACAAGTTTATTTGTTACTTTTACTTGGTGGTAGGTACCACCGCAGTACCAGATATTCTGCCGCCAAAAATTAGTGTGTAAGCATTGATGTGTTTTGGTTTGAAGGGTGCTGCATCTAGGGAAATTACTGGGCTGTTGAGACTAATCATCTAGCCCGGAGCTCGCCGTCCCTGCCGACTCCACTACGCTACGCCACTGAGTAAAGTCACCATTACATTACTAGGGCGTGACTGGACTCGACTGTGACTTTGTGTAGCTTTGACTGTGAATTATTTAACTTGATTGTTCATAGAATACTTGTAAATATGGATACACTTCACATAATCAGCCATAAATCGTCCACTGCTGGACATAGGCCTCCTCCTGGGAGGGGTTTTGCCAATACTCGCCACGTTTGACAGGCGGGTTGGCGAGCGCAGTTAGGTGTGATTGTTCAAGGAAGACGCTACTACCCATCTTCCGGATTTTATCCACGGGTAGAGAGGGTGGGATACTATTCATACGCCGGCACCACCACGGCAATGGAAACACTTGACACTGGCAAATGCATAAAGTGCGAAGCCTAAAGCAAAGAAGAAGTTTAGGTACTTATGTCAAATGGCCAAACTTATAGAGGTCGTTGTTATTCTTGGGTTGGGACCTGGTTTTAGTTATTTATATATACAAAACACTTTATCATTTTAACGTTTTATTAATTACATTTGGAAGCCATTTAACACGTGCACCCGCACTCCGATGAGAGAAGAGAGAGACATTTTTATTTTTTAATATTGTGGCTGTGTTGCCAACACCTTCTCCTATTTTTTACAAATTTTAAGTTTACACAAAAATTTAAAAAATACAATATATATAATTTTTCAGTTATGTCTCTTTTCCATCAAAGGTGCGAAATCCACATTAATTTCAATATATTTATAGCTATTTATTTTATGTTACTTGTTATACACAAATTAAACATTATGAATAAAGTTATACAATAATTTTAGTTATTTTAATTTTAATTTTTGAAAACTATATTTTTATTTATTTATGTAGTAAATTTTTACAATGAAAATGAAATTTAATCTTAGCAAGTGGTTTAGTAAGTATATCTGCCACTTGTAGATCTGTAGGACAATAGTTAATCATTATGTTTCTTTTTACATATTGTTCATGTATAAAGTAGTATCTAACATCAATGTGTTTTGATCTTTTATTGAATGATCCAGTCTTAATCAGCTGAATAGAACTTTGGTTGTCTATATTTAATGTTATTTTAATTTCACAATTCAAAAGTTCACTTAACAAATATTTTAAGTACAAAGCTTCTTTACAGCAGTCGGCAGCTGCTATGTATTCAGCTTCAGTGGAGCTAAGTGCGACAATAGGTTGTCTTTTAGAACACCAAGAAATTGGTCCACCGCTGAACATGATTACAAAACCTGTAGTGCTACGCCTAGTGTTCTTATCATTTGCATAGTCAGAATCACAATATGACTGTAGTACAGATATATCTCCACCTTTCTTATACATAATTCCTTTATCTTTAGTTCCTGCTAAATATTTCAAAATCTTTTTTATAGCAATTACATCAGACTGAGTTGGATTTTCAATACATCTACTAGCTTTGTTTACAGCATGAGCAATGTCTGGTCGAGTTTTTGTTGACAAATACAATAATGCTCCAACACATTCCCTATACGGAAAGTTTTTCTGTGATGTTGTGTCATTTACGGTCTCATTATCAACTTGACAAGGAATGCTAGCAGGTTTAGCATCACTCATATTAAAGTTTTGAAGCAAGTTTTCTATGTAGTTTTCTTGTTTTAAGATTATGCCTGACTGGTCTTTTAAGATTTCCAGTCCTACAAAATTTTTGGGTTCTTTAAAGATTTTTATTTGGAATTCCTTCTGCAAACTACATAAAATACTTTGCATCTCAGATACATGTTTTGATATTACAATCCCATCGTCTACATAAATAGCTATTATTACAGTTTTATTTGTGTTTGTAAAGACACATCGTTCAGTTTTAGTAGGAAACAAACCTAGTTTTGCCATTGTTTGGGTGAAAGTTTTGTTCCATGTGATGGGAGCTTGCTTTAACCCATACAACGCTTTCTTTAGTTTACAAATTTTGTTTGGTGTCTTTTCAAACCCATCAGGAATATACATATACACATCATTAGTCAGTTCCCCATACAAGAAAGCAGTTTTAACATCAAAGGTTACAATTTCACAGTTATTGCAAGCAGCTATAGCGAATAAAGATTTTAGTGTCGATTGACTAACCACAGGGCTATATATTTCAGTCAGATCTATACCTTGTTGCTCAAATCCCCTCACTACTAGTCTAGCCTTGAAGGTTCCATTATCCTTTTTTCGAAATATCCATCTATTACTCAAAATCTTTTTACTTTTCGCTTCTTCTTTATCTACCAATGTCCATGTATTGTTCTCACAAAGTGATTCCTTCTCCGAATTTATTGCCTGTTCCCAATTTTGTTTATTGTTGCCTGTTGTTGCTTCTGTGTATGTCAACAATACATAATCTTTGAGTTTGTCTGGTAATTTTCTTGGTCTTTTAGTATTCCTTGGTTGATCTTCTATATTAGGTGTCTCTATATCCGGTGTTAATAGTTCTTGGCTTAATAGATCTTCTGTTGTTGTTGTTATATCACTTTCTGTGTTAGGTATATTTATTTGTTCTTCTTGATTTTCTATATTAGTATTTTCCTGTTCCTCATTGGTTATTATTTCTTTTGGTATTCTTAATATTTTGATTTCCTCTTCTGGTTTTATTTTATTTTTATTGCATATTATTATATCTCTGTGTATTTCAATCCTTTCTTTTTCAGCATTCCATAGTCTATATCCATTATTAGCATAACCAACCATAATATACCTTTTACCTCGTGGATCTAATTTTCTTATTGGTCCCAGCTGTTTTGCATATACTTGACTTCCAAAAATCTGTAGATTTGACAAATCCGGTTTTCTTCCATTCCAAATCTCATATGGTGTTTTATTATTTATGGTCGAAGTAGGCAGTCTATTCAGTAAATATGTTGCACAATATAATGCCTCACCCCACATCTTGTCATTCATGTTGTTTTCATACAGCAAAGCTCTTACTTTTTCCATGATGGTACGGTTCAGGCGTTCTGCCTTTCCATTTAATTGGGGAGTGTATGGAATAGTATAATCCATTTGTATGCCTTTTTAGTGCACCATGATCTGAACTCATTGCTTTTATACTCACCTCCATTATCACATCTTATAATTGACACTTTTTGATTCTTGTCACTTTCAATTTCTTCGATATATTCTTTTAATATTTCAGGTACTTCGCTTTTATTTTTTATTAGAGCAGTTTTCACAAGGTGGCTGTAATCATCCAGGATAGAAACAAAATAGTGCTTCCCATCATATGTAGCTGTATCTATTGGTCCACAGACGTCTGTGTGTAAAATTTGTAATATTCTATCAGCTCTTTTTCTTTCAGTACCGAAAGGCAATCTAGTTTGTTTTGCTTTAATGCATACCTCACATTTTTCTTCAATCCTTTTGTTATTTTTTAATTTTACACCATCTGCAACGCTAGGCAGTATGGCTAAAACACCTACACCTGGGTGTCCGAGCTTTTTATGCCATTGTACTAGTTGGTCTTCACAATTGGTTAAATATAGTTTATCTTCTTCTTTACATTTTACTTTTTCTTCCAGGGTTACATAATATAAGCCATTCTCTTTTTTACCTTTTATTATAGTTTTACCATTCTTAATTATTTCAACTGAATTTTTGTTAAACAGTACAGATCCATTTTTATTTGTTATTGAGTTGACTGACAGTAAGTTCTGGGCAAGTTCCGGAACATATAAAGTATCTTTGAGTGTATAATCTTTACCATGGACAGTTCCACTTCCTTTTGCCGTTATTGTCTAACTGTTAGCAACAGATACCTTAGTCTCTTCTGGCTGAAACTCACTGAGAATCTCAAAATCACTGGTCATATGCGATGTACACCCTGAGTTAACTACAAACTTCAGTCTTTGGTCAACAGCGACTAATGCTGTATCTTCTTTCTTTTTTCTAAAAAAGCAATTTTCTTCTTTGTGGTTTGTTTTTCTACAAATGCTGCAGGCTCGTTATTGTGATTGTTGTGGATTATTATTATTACCTTGCACACAACTTTCTTCTTTATGACCCATTCTTTTACAAATTCCACAAGCTCTGCACTGGGCTTTTAGGTGGTTTGTACGCCCACATTTAAAGCACTTTTTAACTGTATGTTTACTTATAGTTTTGAGAGCAATATGTTCTTTTTCACTAGACTGTGCAACTGTGTTCCGCGTTTCTTCAAGTAATAACCTGTTAAATTTATTAAAGTTTTTTCGTTGATAGAAGTCGATTCCCAAGCTGTAGCAAAATATTTGTAATTATCTGGAAGACAGGTTAAAATTTTTGTCATCACAAGTTCTTCATCTATTTTATGATGCAGGTTGTTAAGTCTTAATGCTAAGTTTTCTATCTTCGAGATCATTTCTGACAAACTTTGCGATTTTATATGTCGAAAATTAAAAAATTCTTGCAACAAGTTAGATTTGTTTCGTAGCTCGCTGCCTTCAAAGAGACTGCATAATTTTTTGTACATTTCATGAGCAGTAGTACATCCCATTACATGTATTTTCAGTTTTCTATCGATGCTCCGCAGAATCATCGCTTGCGCTTTGGCGTCTTTAATGGCGAAGGCGTCATTGGTTTTTACTGTTTCTTTTGTGGCAGAACTGGCGAAGCCGTCACTGGTGTCTGAAGGATGTTTTAAAGAAACTATATCCAATAATCCATTGGCTTTTAGGTAAATGCCACACTCAAATTTCCATATCAGGAACGACTCGTCGTCCACCAATTTTTCAATATGTTCGTTCTCCATTTTGTTTTAACTTTCTGGTTTTTAGTTTTAGCACTGGTTTTTATTTTTATTTTTTTTATTAACGCACTGGTTTTTATTTTTATTAACGCACTGTGCCCATAACCTCTTGGGTTGGGACCTGGTTTTAGTTATTTATATATACAAAACACTTTATCATTTTAACGTTTTATTAATTACATTTGGAAGCCATTTAACACGTGCACCCGCACTCCGATGAGAGAAGAGAGAGAGAGAGCAAACATTTTTATTTTTTAATATTGTGGCTGTGTTGCCAACAGTTATATTTATAAACTTAGCGAAGGAACTTCCTACAGCGGACGTCTAACGAAATATTAATTTGTTCTTTCTTCCAAGTTCATAAATAATGAAGAAAGTCTGTGTTTCCTTAAGTAAAAGCAGAGAACTACCATCTAGTTTAAAAATAGACTTTTATTGTTCAATATTTCGAAACAAATGTATCACAAACAAAAATCTTTTCGGTACTAAAACGCCGGAACGACTTTATGAGCCAATAGTTGGCTGATATTTTTTGGCGTTTTTTCGCTCAAATTTTATCTATAAAGTTTGATAATAGAATCTCTGATGCTAAAAGAAAACGTTTATGGCAATTATTACGGCAATATTATAATTATTAGCGGATTAGCAAGTTGAAGTAGCAGTGGGCAGAGCACGCAAAACTGATGCTCGATGGAGCTGCAAAGTCTTAGAGTGGAGACCGGCAAGCGCAGCGTAGGACGTCCACCCACAAGGTGGACAGACGACTTAAAAAAGACCGCAGGAACTCGCTGGATGCGAGCCGCTTCCAACCGGTCTTTATGGAAGTAAATGGGGGCGGCCTATGTCCAGCAGTGGACGTCCTACGGCTGACATGATGATGATGAATTATTACGGTACCCAGTAAAATAAAAAACTAATCTAAAAGGCCGCTATCAAAGATAATTGTTCCCAAAACGCGCCCCTTTGCCGCGTAGTATGGCAATACTCAAACGTTGGGCAAAATAAAGGCCAGCGTTTTGGTCACGTGTGGCGTTGACCAGACGGGATGACAAGTCTTTGAGTATTTTCTTTGCCCCCACATCCCAAACTTTTAACCCCAAAAGGCTCAAATATGTGCCCACTGCCCAGGGTACTGTACTTACGCCTTTTGAGGTCTTCTGCAAATTCTTCAGACACCCCAGCCTTTTGTAAATTCTAAATAGATTTGCGTTCGACAACGCACTGTCAAATGTTAAGCAGAATGCACGCTTACGTTTTATCTTTATTCGAAGCCATCCATTGTACTTCGTGGGAAAAACGGACGCCGGCAGACAGTTCCACATCCTTGCTGTACGTATCAAGAATGTGGAATCAATGCGTTTAGTCTGTACGTGGGGAATATCCACCATGTATGGATGGCGCTTTGGCCGTGTCTGCCTAGCCGTGCGGTAATAAAAAGGGAAGCAAATTATGCAGTTCCATGGCACACTCTGAAGTGTATCCGATAGAGACAGACAAGCAAGCAATTTTACGTCAGTGGTCAAGGCTTTGCAAGTGAAGCGTGGCCTTTACTGAGTTCAAATACATCTTATCAAATACATACACCATCTTATACCGATGATAGCTTAGTGGTTAGCGTAGTGGATTCGCATGCCGAAGGGCGTGGGTTCAAACTCCAACAATGAGCCTGAGCTGTCGGTGAAGGAAAACATCGTGAGGAAACCATAGCGTGGTGATAGGGTACTTTCTAGTACTCGGCTGGCTAGCTACCACCCTCAAGTTGAAAATCTGCCGCCAAGCATCAAACGGTGTGTTCCGGCAACCTCACTTGAGAGCCAGTTCCATTCCAGGCTAGATGTGCTTTACCATCTTCGACCACACCGTCACTTAACATCAGGTGAGTTGTGGTCAAACAACTAGCCTTTCAGCCATAAAAAAAATATATACGTCAAATACCAAAATAAATCGCAACCGTGCAAAGTCGGGGCTGGTCGCTAGTCTTGTGTAAATGTAATACGATTTTCCAGTTATCAGTTTGTACTAAACTTTAGTATAAATGATTATTATAAAAATTAATCATCCTTATTCTGCTATATAAATTAATAAAAACATCACAGGATGATAAACTGGGCACCAATTACGAACTGAAACAAACCGTCCGGTTTTAGAAGAAAAACTTTGTCTCTCGAAACAAATCCGACAAACTTAAATACACAGTTGGCGAAACGACTGAACTAATTCTTTCCAAGGAAGACACTCAGTATTACTCTGTATAGTGTATATACAGTGGTGGCTCCCCAAGTCGACACTTCTTGTGATCTTGTGAAATATTTCTGAGAGAAATGTTTTAATCGTAAATTAATTGACTGTTTTAGAACCGGAGAAAGATTAAAATTGTCTCGTAATGTGTTTTGTTTAGTCGTTGTCGGCGGACGTCTTTGTTTTATAATATGTTATGATATCTGTAAGATATTGTGTAAGCCGACCTTTATGTAACATGAGAGCAAAATAACCGACTTAAGTTTTTGTTGACACAATCTTGACGGGAAAACTATTTCCTTTGATATTTCAGCGGAAATGTTTCCCACGCGGTGAATTTCCGTTCCCTAGCATTTTATTTTCGCTATCCCGGTATTTCCCACCTTTATTCCGACTTAATACAAGTCTATCCACATTTTAATATTTAAGCATTTTCGGACGTCCGTACCCTGGGACGAAATAACAGTATGGACTATGATTTTCGAGAATGTATTTACATTCGCGACGTGTTTCGATTGAATGTATGACTTCAAATAAATTAAAAAAAATATTTTTTTTAACATTTTTTTAATCTGGGACAACGAACTAAAAATTCAAAAATAGATTCTTGTAAGTATTTGGATAGACCGCATTTTCTCCTTACATCAGGTGAGATGGCGATCAAATCCAAGCTCTTGTCCATGACCATTGCAGCGATACACAGAACTTTGAGTAGCAAAACAAGGTCCAGGGCATCGCTGCTTTGGCGCTCATTACTTTGAGACTTTCGACGGTTAGTCTCGACAGCCCTGTTATTTTGCTAGCTACGGTACCTTTTTAAGCCGGAACACAGCGTTTACACACTACTGCTTGATGGCAGAATATCTGGTGGTACCTACCTAGTCGATGTCCTGGTAAGGAGATCTACCACCAAGTAAATACCGTAACTTTAATACATACAGAACAGCCAGACTACCCATACTGTCTATAAGATTTGTATACAGCATTGTACCAGCTAGTTAGATATCTCAAGCTACTAAATATGTATACGCAATGCAAAGTTCATACATAATGTATGAGAAATACCGATTGCCCGTGTTTTATAACAGTTTTTTGGTATATTCTTGTAATAAAATGTTTGTGAAGTGATTTTTGTAGAATGAAAGTAGAATTGATTTAATACTGTATAGGTTTGCGTTTGACCACGCCCTGCCTGATGTTGAGCAAGATGTGGTCTAAGATGAAGCACGCTTACCTAGAAAGAAAAACCTGTTTACTCTGGATTTGAAGACGCCCAACTAAAGAACTTTTTGGCCGCGTCAGAACACGGCACAGATAGCAGCCTGTTGTTGCTACCAACGTCCAATCTGTTCAAATGGTAAGTCACCTTAAGCGCCCGTCTCTCTAAGCGAGGTGTCAACAGTTATGTGATATCACTAGCAGCAGTTTACACACTACTGCTTGGCGGAAGAATCTCTGATATTGCTGTGATATACTGATACAGTTACTCGCGGTTACCTAGTAAATGAGGTCAACCCTACGATTCTAAATAAAAACAAAGATATTTAAATTCGAATTCATTACACGAAAAAAACCTTATAAACATTTCGGTAAAGTAAATAGTTAATTTCACAGGCTAAGCACCAGGAGAGTATGAACAAAGACATCTTATTAAAAACAGTCTGTAAACAACACAAGTTGGAATTAAAACGATGTTTGTGTACGTACAGAGAGGCAGTTTAAATTTAAGATCCCCGTGCAGTGGGTGGCGTACTCTTTGAACAAGCCGACCAGAAATCAAATAACTAACGAGTTTTGATGTGATATAAAAATAAGTAAACTAAACTAAAATAGGCTACTATTGAACATAGTTTAACAATGACTATTTGTTAAGTCATTTAGAAAATAATCGTCTCAAAGAAGATGGAATTAGGTATGCTTGGTTACTAGTTTTATTTTATTAGTCGATACCATATGAAAATTTAAATCTCGGTAAAAACAAACATTTGCATGGTGGCAGAGTACTTTCTAGTACTCGGCTGGCTAGCTACCACCCTCAAGTTGAAAGTCTGTTGCCAAGCATCTATCTATGTGTAGCAGCCTCACTTGAAAGCTTACAATACAATACATATACAATTATTGCTCGTTTAATAGTGTAATATTTTAAGTATTTTAATTCTAAAGACATTATCTTTAGAATTTAAAATGATAAAATTGTGTAACAAAATGATATAATAAGTAGCTTAGTTCACTGTTTGCTTAGCCTCTCTCCTATTATACATGTTCTTCTGTTTTAACAAATATCAGGTTGAATCACATCATCACCAGCCATAGATCGTCCACTGCTGGACATAGGCCTCCTCCTGGAGGGTTTTGACAAAACTCGCCACGCTTGGCAAGCGGGTTGGCGAGCGCAGTTAAGTGTGATTGTTCAAGGAAGATGCTGCTGCCTATCTTCCGGATTACATCTCTTAGCCGACTCTTACGGCAACCTCGGGTTGAGAGGGTGGGGTACTATTCTTACGCCGGCACCACCACGGCATTGCAAACGGGCTATACAATTTTAAGAAGATTTCAAGACCAGTGTAGCGTTTGCTAACTTTAAGTACTATTGATGGCAATAAATGTAAAATGGTTATTAACCCTTTTAAATTTAGAATACTATTCTAAAGCTTATATTTTTAATTAAGCTCCTTTATCAAAATTAATTTGAATGTGTCATTGTTTAATTATACTTACATAAGCTTTCACTTAGTTTTGGATAGGTATTTTGCTCGCAAAATAATAATGTTCAGATGGTTGCACTGCCAGGACCAAATTTAGACTTATAGATTGTACATGTTTGTTTTATATTTTTATGGCTCAATAAAGCAATTTTGAAACAAAACTAATAAATGTATTTTAGTATTGTTCAATATGGATAGTCGTTTTGGTCGACACACTCAGAGATAAAGCGACACAGTGCACGATCACCCTTCCAAGTTCTATCTGACTATTTATCGTGCCCTTGGGACTCGCTCCGAGAAAATAAAATGTTATTTGGTACTCAGCTAGTAATAGTAACTAAACCTGAAATGTTTATTCGGTTTGGGGCGAGACAGAATTTATAGTACTAAGTACAAAATTCTAGAAAAAATATCTCCGAGAATCTGCAAATGGATTTAGTATTCCGTCCAAAGTAAATACTTACTTAGGCTTTAAACAAAGTGGACGGAACCTTAAGCTTAAATTTACTTTTGAAAAGCGAGTCGTCATTATGTGTATACAGGGGTACTGATAATCCGCCAACATCCTTTTAAGGGCATACTTTGTACATTAAAACAAACAATTTTGTCCTAAAACCTTTGCCAAAACAGATTGCATATTTTGTAGATTGAATATATACTCATTTTATTATTCCTAAATTCAACATTTAATAACCGTCATTGATAGAAACTACCATGTACCAAACCCTAATAACAGCATCTGAAAAATCTTCTCTTTAAAAAAACTTTTAATAACTTACTATTTAAACTTTTAAATAAATAAAAATATTAAGATTTATTAGTAATACATAAATACAATACAAACAAAAATATGTATAATAAGTACATCTGTTTATTTTTGATAAATAAACACGTGTAGCGCCTTCCGCGGGTAACAAACGACTGAGACGTATTGAGCGTGGGAGCTCATTTTACAGGATTCATTTCTCTGCTAGTTACTTACCATAAACGTTTTTTAAAACTTTATTTTTTACGTAGAAAAATTTATTCAATTACTTGTTAAAAAAAACTAGCCTTATGTAATACGGCATATTCTAAAATTTGATTGCGACGTACACTAGAATATTCGAAATGCAAAGAAAGTAGAAACAAGCTGAAGAGTTTAAAACAACTAGAACCAGATTGCGAATAAAATAGCTATAATTAAAGGAAAAAAACTTTTTCAACCAATTTATTATTCCTAATTAAATTTAAGCATATAACTTATATGTATTTTTGTAATCCCCTTTAGTTTTAGTTTAGGTTTGGTTATTTTTTTTAAACTAACTTATTACTATTTCGTGTCAAAAATTCACCATCCTGATTTTTTTTAAACCACCCTCTAAGGACACTTGGGTTATTGAGACGAATCTAACAATACCTTAATTGTCGCAATTCATTCGGTCGTTTGGAAGATATGAGGTAATAAATAAATTTACATACATACATACACATATACATACAAGATACGCGCGAAAAACATAACCTTTTCTAGGCAGTCAGATAAAAAAAAGTTGTCGATTTTTTTTTTCTAGATTGATCCTTATCCTCCATTTGTACAGATAAAAAAGCCTAAAATACCTGTTCTTGTTGAGAAGAAAATTATCTTCAATTCTTTAAATATTCATCCGCCGACTCAGTACGGGTACAAAATTATTAAGATACCACCGAAATTTCATCCCCTGAAGTTTAATTAAACTTTATACGAAAAAGAAAACTAATAAAGGAATTTTTTATCTTCACAATCTGTGGATGTAAGTAGGTACTTATTAGTAACTTTATCCCCAATAGGTATATCGCTTTTGTCAGAATTGGCATATTAATATAGATTACAGCCCTGTAGGTAGTTCGAGCAGAGGTTGCAGTGAGGTAGAAGAACCCACTTGAGGCACTGGAGTCAGTCGAGAGGCACGCTAAGAGGTTGATGGACAATGACACTTTGGTCTTGGCTTGAAAGCCTTGAGCATCGACGTAAGGTCTCCTGTCTATCGGTTTTGATACATTTCAGGAAATGTGCCTTGGAGTTGCACGACTTGGTAACCCCTACCCCCTCAGTGGCCCCGTATCATTGATACGCCCCTGCTGCAACACCAAACTGTGTCCCACAATTTTCTTATAAGCTTTCTGAATTGCTTTCCACTATAGAAGCAAAAAAGACTTATTCACATCAAAAAGTTTTAACAACATACTCAGATGAAAACGTAAATAGAAGTTGATAAGAATCATTTAGAATCTAAAACAAAAAATTAAAAAGTAATATTTTCAAATCCATTTCAATTTTCCTTTGAAACAAAGGTTGTTTTATTAATGGAACCTTTTTACAAAAAAGCAAATCATTCCGCCCCACTTTCCAACGTTCGTGCCAATACGTCATTTCCGGGATAAAATTACCACCTATTCAGAGATATACCTGCTATATTCACGCGGAATACCTTATGAGATGGGGCCTTGTGCTATATCACTCGTACTATACTCAAAACCAAATTTGGCTTTAAAGGTTCTTTTTACCCGACTACTAAGGAAGGGTTATGTTTTTCGCGCGTGTCTTGTATGTATGCATGTAAATTTATTTATAACCTCATATCTTCCAAACGGCCATTTGGATTACGACAATTAAAGTATCGTTAGATTCGTCTCAATAACCCAAGTGTCCATAGAGGAAGGTATTAAAAAAAAACAAGATGGTGGATTTTTGGCGCGAAATAGTAATACGGTAATAAAAAACAATTAACCAAACTTATAACGTGTGTGTAAGTGTGTATAGTGTGTGTGTGTGTAGTGTGAGTGTGTGTGTGTAGTGTGTGTAGTGTGTGTTTGTGTGTAGCGTGTGTGTGTGTTTAGTGTATCTAAATAAAGGCAATTAAAAGAGGATTACAAAAATTTATATAAGTTATATGTTTAAATATAATTAGGGATAATAAATTTGTTTAAAAAGTGTTTTTCCTTTAATTATAGCTATTTTTAAATACAGTCTGGTTATAGATTTTTTGAACCCTTGTGCATTTAGTGTGTAAACATACCTATGTTCCGGCTAAGTAAGTAAAATATCTGTGAGTAGAACATCTTCGCGATAAATAGGCACAAGTGGGAAGAGGCGGCGCGGTGGGGACAAAGGACGCTTGCCGGCGATCACTACGCAAGTGCCGACAGAGCAGTCGGGGTTAGCACGTCATGCGACTCAGTCTGATTCTGAGTCATAATTCTGTGTAGGTAGGTAGATGTTCATATTCAAATTTAAGTACCTGGATCACCGAGCTTTGCTCGGCTGAAAACACGGATAAAACGACGTTTTCTAAAAATGAAACCTAGCTAGATCGATTTATCTCCCTCGAAACCCCCTGCATACTAAATTTCATGAAAATCGTTGGAGCCGTTTCCAAGATTCAAAATACGAGCAATTCTTGTATATATATATATATATATATATATATATATAAAGATATGTATATATCAATTCTTGTATATATATATATATATATAGATATATATATACAAGAATTGCTCGTTTAAAGATATAGATAGATAGATAGATAGATAGATAGATAGATAGATAGATAGATAGATAGATAGGTTAGTGAATTTTAATAAAAGGTATTAAAAAGTCACCAAAGTTTACGTGTGTCTTATAGATTTGATGTTAGCGAAGCTACGAACAAAAAATATCAATCGAAGATTTGTTTTTTTGTATTTGTTTGTTCTTACGCCGTGATGGTTCCAGCGTAAGAATAGTACCCGTGGTTGCCGTAAGAGTCGGCTAAGGGATGTAATCCGGAAGATGGGCAGCAGCGTCTTCCTTGACCAATACACCTAACTGCGCTCGCCAACCCGCCTGCCAAGCGTGGCGAGTATTGGCAAAACCCCCCCAGGAGGAAGCCTATGTCTAGCAGTGGACGTCCTATGGCTGATGATGTGATTTGTTCGTAGATTCGATGTCATCTTTCTACATTAGTATCTACATTGCATCCGTGCGAACCCGGGCCAGTCGCTAGTTCATCATAAAAAAACTGTATTCACGATTTTGTAATCACCTGTTTTCTGAAATACCTCCCACTATAGCAAAATAGACGTTTTAACGTCAAAAATGTGTGTATTTCCAAGTATATTCGAGCCCTTTTCTCGCTAACCTTTATCATCAGGCCGGAACTCTGCTTCCAGTTCAGCCTTGGTTGGCTCTGGCTCTGGTTTCTTCTGGGGCTGGGGCTGGGGCTGGGACTGAGGCTGTTGCTTGGCTGCCTTCATACTAACGGATTTTCGGCTCTGATGTCCTCGAAATACGGCTTGGATCTTCGTCGCCGCTTCTTCTTCTGTAGGCTGGCTTTTCTCCGACTTCCTTTGCGCTTCTGTGGAGAATAAAATGTGTTTTAGCTTTCAAGAGATGATGTTTTTTATACGACTACAGCAAAGAGTGCTTACTGCTTGTTATAATATATCAGTGTACAATAAAGTTATATTCTATGTATTTACTTAAAGTTATTCGTTCGTACTTAGTATTCGAAATTAATTTTCATCCAAACATCAATATTGAAGTTTCAAGTTGAGAGTAAAAGTTGAATTTAACTCTGTAAAAGCTTTTTTTTTTTAATCCTTCGTAAACTTTCTCTTGTTTAACGTAAACGAACTGTTAACAAACATTTTTGGAAAACCCCGATATTTTTTGCTAAGTTAACTTTCTACTTCATTTGATGGGATCTAACCATTTATTTATATTGTAACTTATTGTAAAAAAAAATCCTTTTGGAGATTAACATTGTGTTTGTATTTGTTAGGGTAAGTTAGATTCTACTATGGAAACTGACGTGGTTTTGACACAATTTGTTTTACTTATCCGAGATTACTCACGTTTAATTTTATAGGAAACTTCGGCTATAGTTTAAGATGGGGGGCTGATTAGCCGTGTGGGAGACACGGCAAAACCTAGTGGAACCCGCGGTGGGACTGCTTTTCCGGGCTTCCCCCCGGCTTTTAAGGACACTTGGATTATTGAGACGAATCTAACGATACCTAAATTGTCGTAATCCATTTGGCCGTTTGGAAGATACGATTAATAAAGAAATTTACATAAATCCATATAAGATACGCGCGAAACACATAACCATTCCTTGGTGGTCGGGTAAAAATTCAGTAGAAAAACCGAAGGTCAGCCATTCAACAGAAGACAGGTGCGCAGTACGAGACTTCCACGCATCTTTAATATGTGGGTTTTATATTTGGCGATAGTAGAATCGAGAGTAGAGAAACGGCAGGAACGCGCTGGATGCGAGCCGCTTCCAACCGGTCTTTATGGAAGTCAATGGAGGAGGCCTATGTCCAGCAGCGGACGTCCTACGGCTGAAATGATGATGATGATAATGATGAGAATCGTGATGGAGGGATAAGCCTAAAAAGTTCATCAGAACAGTCCCCGTAGTGACATCTGTAAAACAGACAGAGTGAACCAATATCCCGGCGCAAGCTCAGAGGTTTTAACCTATTGGTTGATTGCGGATCGTCCAGAAGCCCAACGGCTTTTCTCTGAAAGGATTCAAAAGGATTAAGCTGATACGGTGCATTACCCCATAGATGGGAAGAGTACTCCATATGTGGCCTAATCTACGCCATTATACAATAAAAACTGCTGGCTTGGCGTGAAGTATTGCTTGGACTTATTAGGTTCACCGAATTATTTAGACAAAAAAAAAAAAAAAAACAAAATAAAAGTCCTCTAAAAATTGGTTGTGGTCAAAACTAGAACTCGTTTGAGTGTTCTAGGTATATGTATATTTAGTTTATTTAGGTTATTGCAGCGAAGAGGATATAAATAAGTACTTGTGGATTTTGTTTTTATTTTAATTAGAGTTTTATTTAAGCTTTTAAGTTAATGTGAAAGTTAGTTTTAGATTATTAGTAAAGTTCCGGATAGGTTTATTAATTATCATTAAATTTTTTAATAAATATTTTCAAGTGTTTCATATCTATGTATGTCAAGTTTTTTAAATTTAAATCCTCTTTTCTGTTGTAGCTAGAACGACTGTTAAGCGGAAATAAACTAAATATATACCTAGAACACTCAAAATGGACTTCCGCAAAGTAACGCCTGATTCAATCAATTATCTAGAACCCGTTTTATACGAATAATTTCCATTTGCCACCACGAACTGCCCCTATATGGTTGAACGTGTAAAGAAAATTGAAGTTTGAAAACAATTGGCTCACTCTTTAGCACATCCATCTTTCTCTAGTTGAAGCAACTTTAAAGTAATTGATGCTTCAAGATCAAAGCGCCTTAATTCGTTTACGCGATTGACAAAGACGGACGAAGCAGCTTTCTATTGTATTCGATATTACAGTCTTTGGTGTGAACAATAAAAAGTTTATCTATCTATCTAACCTGTCAAAAGTATAAAAATAAGAAAAATGGTTCACAAGTAGCCAATAAACGATAGTATCAACGAATACTCGATCTAAATTCCACCACTCAACGACTTTCCGATGCTTATTCGACTGAACAACTGTTCAAGTGAAAACAAACACTTCTCTACCCTTGATGTAAGACAAGTACCCGACATCAAAGGACATAATATACCAATAAGAACATTAAACTTTCCCGATTACCCTGTTAGCTCATCTGATAGTGTATCTGCTTCAATAGCTGTAGGGCGTGGGTTCAATTCCCACCCAGAAAAAACATATTTGTGTCAAGAGCATATATGTTTGTTCTGTGTCTAGGTGGTCTGTATGTATTTACAAAAAAAAAGTGTATAAGTATTCTATCAGTTATCTAATAAATAAATAAATATCATAAGACACATTACACACAGCGCCATCTGACCCCAAACTAAGCAGAGCTTGTGTGATGGAAGTCAGATAACTGATAGGATACATAAATACTTTTTTTTTGTAAATACATACTTATAATACATACAGAACACCCAGACAGAACAAACATTTGTTTATACCATACAATGTTTGTCCTTGGCGGGAATTGAGCCCACGCCCTACTGCTCAGGCAGACATACTACCAATGAGCCAACAGGGCTGTCAAATTGTCTGGGTTCCATTGTACAAGCTTTGCTAAGTATTTATTTGCTTTTATTTATTTATGTTAATGACAAGCTGAAAAGTTTAAAAAATCTTTAACCTGACTGTAAATAAAATAACTATAATTAAAGGAAAAACACTTTTTAAACGAATTTATTATTCCTAATCAAAACATATAACTTATATATATTTTTGTAACCCTCTTTCAATTGACTTTATTTAGATACATTACTTGATAGGTTTGTGTTTTTTTTTAAATTAACGTTATCTATACTATTTCGCGCCAGAAATCCACCAACTTGATTTTCTTAAGCTCCGACAGGTAGTTTTTGGAATATACGAGGTAATAAAGAATGTTACATACATACATATAAGTTATATAAATATATATATACATCATCATCAGCCGTGTGACGTCCACTGCTGGACATAGGCCTCTCCCATTGATTTCCATAAAGGCCGGTTAGAAGTGGCTCGCATCCAGCGCGTCCCTACGGTCTTTATGAGGTCGTCTGTCCACCTTGTGGGCGGACGTCCTACGCTGCGCTTGCCGGTCCGTGGTCTCCACTCCAGAACTTTGCAGCCCCATCGGCCATCGGATGGCCGATAGCCGATGGGGCCGTAAGAAATAAGTATAAATTCCTGTTTGTTTGTCAATAAAGTACTTCTTTTCTTTTCTAAACAGCAATGCTCTTTTGTACAACTTTTCCACTATTTTCCGATTTAAAAAGATATAAGTACGGTTTCCTATATCGAAAGCTGATAAAAACATAAGAGAGGCCCTACAAAAGATCAAAAACTTTCAATATGATATCGCAATCCACACATCTGATCCGGTTCCAATCCCATTTGAAATACACGTTTCGATTTGGCGTAGCCGCCTTATATCAATTTGCTGAGAGGATTTCTAGTGGTTTACTCTTTCTTAACCAGCTTCAAAAAGGAAGTAGTTTATAATAACCCATATTTTTACCCGACTGCCAAGGAAGGGTTATGTTTTTCGCGCTCATCTTGTATGTATGTATGTTATCTTTATTATCTCGTATCTTCCAAACGGCCGAATGTATTACGACAATTTAGGTATCGTTAGAGTCGTCTCGATAATCCAAGTGTCCATAGATGGTTTTAAAAATAATCAAGATATTTGATTTTTGGCGCGACATAGTAAATATATACCAAACCTATCATCACCTATCAACCTATCTAAATAAAGGCAATTAAAAGAGGATTATATATACCTAAAATAATATTTAATTTTTTTTTTCCTTTAATTATAGCTATTTTAATCGCAGTCGGTAATAAACAGCTTCAGCTTTTTTCATAAATTAACAAATATTTGGCAACATTTTTAAAGCGTCATCTAGCCACAAATTAATCAAAGCTTGTTCTATGGAAATTAGATAACTTGATAATACATATTGTAGACCTTTGCTCAAAGGTTCTTTTTATGTAAAAATAATGATACGAACGAGACGCTCTCCTGATGGTAAGAGATAACGCCTGTCCATGATCATTGCAGCGATAGACGGAACTTTGAGTAGTAAAACAAAGTCCAGGGTATCGCTGCTTTGGCGCTCGCTACTTTGAGACTTTTGATGATTAGTCACAACAGCCCTATAATTTTTCTAGCTGCAGAACCCTTCAAACCGGAACACTGTAGTGTTTAGATACTACTACTTGGCGGCAGAATGCTTGGTACTGCGGAGCTAGACGACCGTCTGCTAAGGAACTATGTACTGGAGAGCCGCAACGAGAACTAGAGAGCCGCATACGGCTCGCGAACGTTACTTCAAAAGAGCCGCATGCGGCTCACGAGCCTCTGATTGCCGACCCCTGACCTAGACGATCTCTCGCGAAGAATATATAACCACAAGAATGAAATTATAACTCATAAAATATCGTTGAAAATGTTTAAGGACAGTTTTAAAGTCTATACAATATAAGGGCAGTTTCCAAGTCTTTTCATAAGAACTCCTTGTTTCAAATTGTTTCATGTTTTATTGTTCTGAAAAAGTTACTAAGATGACAGCTTAGCTAAGTTTGTTTTAAAGTTCGGACGAAATTAAATATACGAATGTCTTTTTAACCGACTTAAAAAAAGGAGGAGGTTTAAATATTATTTTTTACTTTTTAGTTTAAGTTGGTAATTGAACTAAAAAGTAATTTCTTTATTACTTAGTAATAAAGAAATTTACATACATACATACAAGATACGCGCGAAAAACATAACCCTTCATTGGCAGTCGGGTAAAAACAGTATACATAAACTGTTTAGTAATACAATAATAACATTTCTATGTACCTATATAAAAGCAAAAATATTTCCAAGGAAAACATTCTGAGTTAAGATTTTGTTTTCCTGTTGACCGTCGCTAAGCAACTGTTAAATCTCTTTATACAGGGTTTTAAGCTTCGGATGTACTACGGCGAAAGGAGGTTGTTCTACTAATTCTTATGAACCACCGGGACGTCAGTATTTCTCATATGTAAGAAAAAAAAGACAAAAAGAAATAAAGAATATAAAACAAAAGAAAATAATATACACATATACACCGTGAAAGTTTGAACATCAGCAATATTGATACAGGGGGTTCAGTATTTGATTGTTGTTCCAAATAATTAAAAAATAGGTGGTAATATTTGACCTAATTATCCTGAGCAAACACAAAAATATGGACACTCAAACCACGCGCACCGAAAATGACATGGTAGTCGCGCGCGGTCACAGATTAGATAACAGTTACAAGCAGTCTACGTATGGTAGTTATGTCTTGCGCTAGCTCGGCGCGTGAGGCTGCGCGCTGTCCATACATTCTGGAGTCTTGGGAAAAACATTAACAAAGGTTTTCTTAATTATTATTTTTTGTATTTGTTTTGATTTTATTTCGTTATACCTTTCATATGACCAATATTCAATATTCAAAGGCATGTTACCTTTGAATATTGCTAATGTTTAAACTGTCAGCCCATATATATATTTTTGTTTGTAATTTTTTTTTGAACTCCTTTCTTTTACATAGGTTAGTGCTGAAAAATCAGCGCTGCACAATAATCCCCAGCACAATAGCTGAGCATTGGCTTTTCATTCTTCGAACGGCTAAAGCGTGGAATACGTTACTCGAGTGGATGATCCCTGATACAATCTGTGTGTCTTCAAGTCGAGATTGAATCGGTATCTTCTAGGCAAGCGTGTTCCATCGTAGATCGCAGGTAAGATGGAGATCAAATATAGGCCTGACAGCCCTGTTGGCTTATTGGTCATATGTCTGCCTTAAGAGCTGTAGGGCGTGGATTGGATTCCCGCCCAGGACAAACATTTTATGGTGGAAACAAATGTTTGTTCCGTGTCTGCGATTTCTGTATATATTATAAGTATGTGTTTACAAAAAAAAAGTACCTATTTATGTATTCTATCAGTTATCTGATTTCCATCACACAAGCTCTGCTTAGTTTGGAGTCTGATAGCGCTGTGTGTAATGTATTTAAACCCCCTCTCGGATATACCCCAAGCTTGCAACCCTGTACATCTTCCTGTATATATATCATCCCACAGTCGTATCTTAATATCTTTATACGCTTCTATCAATACAGCTCTTTGTAGTGAGAAATTCTATCAAGTTCAATGATGCTGAATATACGCGTTGAGAAATCTGCTTCAAATAAGATTTTGTATTCAAGTGTGGAAGTAAATCTTAAAACCCAAACTACGTTTTGTTCTATCTGTATTTGAAAATAAGATTTTCCTGTTTTTATATCATCACCTGATGTTCAGAGATGGTGTAATCAAAAGTGATGGAACTCGTGCTGATGGTGTTGGCCTGGAACGAAAATGGCTCTCAAGTGAAGCTGCTGGAACACACCGTTAGATAGAAACTCTTTATTGTGAACACCAGAACTCTTCAAATCAGAAAAATAAAAATATAACACAAACCAGATAAAGAGCTAGTGCCACATTAAGCGGCCTTATCGCTGCGACTTTGTTTGCGACTCGAAATTATGTGTATCGCTGGAATGGTCATGGACAGACATTATCTCTTACCATCAGGAGAGCTTCTCGTTCCTCTCATTACTTTTACATTTAAAAAAAGTAAAAACAATGTTGTTGGTTGGTTGGTTTTGGAATCAGTAAAATATTAATGTTCTTTCATCACACATCATCAGCCATAGGACATCCACTGCTGGACATAGGCCTCCTTCTGGGGAGGGGTTTTGCCAATACTTGCCACGCTTGGCAGGCGGGTTGGAAAGCGCAGTGAGGTATGATTGTTCAAAGAAGACGCTGCTGCCCATCTTCCGGATTACATTCCTTAGCCGACTCTTACGGCAACCACGGGTAGAGAGGGTGGGGTACTATTCTTACGCCGGCACCACCACGGCACATTGTTTTGTTCTTTACATACCGAATTTAGACAAACCATATATCCATAACATTTAGCGTTCCAAATTGCTAATCTACTTTTCAATTTATCATACAGTAATCCAATTAGAGTAGGATCAGGACATGATATACGCATTTTTAGATACATCCTATACTGTTATATGGTATTTTTCATTACGAACGTTGTTTTATTTGCGGGAAAATTGAATTGGTGAATGAATGAGAGTTGAAATTGCTTATTGCAATTGAACGTGTACGCCTTGAATGCTTGGTTTTACTGGTGGTTATGGGAAATTTCTTTTCAATGAAAACGAACGTAATGGAACTTTTACTTTATATTTTAGATCTGTGAATTTATCTTTGAAATGTAGAATCTTAGGTCATTCTGGTGAACGATTTTTTTTTTATGGCTGACACGCTTGGTGTTTGACCACAGCTAACCTGATGTTAAGTGACGGTGTGGTCGAAGATGGTAAACACACCTAGCCTGGAATGGAACTGGCTCTCAAGTGAGGCTGCCGGAACACACCGTTAGATGCTTGGCGGCAGATTTTCAACTTGAGGCTGGTAGCTTGCCAGCCGAGTACTAGAACGTACCCTACCACCATGCTATGGTTTCCTTACGATGTTTTCCTTCAGCGGCAGCTTAAGCTCATTCTGGGGTTTGAACCCACGCCCTTCGGCATGCGAACCGACCGCGCTAACCACTGAGCTATCATCGCTACAAAATACTAATACTAATACTAACAATTACAATCTATCACGAAACTTAAATGGAGTTGAACAGGACATGTTGCCAGGCAGACTGTAACAGGTGGACTAAAGCGTTGACGGAGTGGTCACCAAATATCGAATCAAATTTTGTAGCGATGACAGCTCAGTGGTTAGCGTGGACGGTTCACACGCTTAAGGGTGTGGGTTCAAACCCTAAAAATGAGCTTGAACTTCCGTGAAGGAAAACATCGTGAGGTAACCATAGCATGGTGGTAGGGCATTTTCTTTTACTCCGCTGGCTAGCTACCACCCAAGTTTAAAATCAGTGTCACCAAAAACATTACGATGTGTTCTGGCAGCCTCACTTGAGAACCAGTTCTATTCAAGGCTAGGTGTGCTTTACCATCTTCGACCACACCGTCACTTAACGTCAGGTGAGTTGTGGTCAAACGCATAGCCTGTCAGAGTTTAAAAAAACACCATTTTTGGTAGACGTTTAAAAATCAATTTAAAGTTATTTAACGACAACATCCTCCCAGTGAGTTTGTGCACCAAATATTTCACCACAGGAAAGAAACATAAAACACCTAAATAAAGATCTAAATTTGATTTTAATACTTCTAAAAGAGTTGTACAAAATTTATAACCGCCATCGACATTCTTTGAAGCAAATACTTCGTCCCTGTAAATATTATAATTTCATGGCATTTTCATCCTTATCGCTATAACCGTAAAATTTGTTATAGAATTCGAGCTTTTGTAATATTTTGTACGCAAAAGCGTGGCACTGACGTGTGAATTCCTTTGTCGTGTTTTGTTCTCATTCAATTTTCGTCTTTACTGTTTTTTGAATATGAAGTTTTTTCGTCTGAATTACCTCAGTGTTTCAAGTCGAAAGTCTTCGACCAGTGTGTTACCGGTGATGACTTATGGTGCTGAAACGTGGTCTCTGATTATGTCCTCCTTTGCTCTTAAGTTTTGGAAGCAACACGAAAAGTCACCCTTCACCACATTATACCACTTTCTCGCACTCAATGTCATAAATTAAGGTGTACCTACTTAGTTCCCGCCGTGACTAACTTTATATGAC
The DNA here is from genome assembly GCA_950106695.1 of Biston stratarius. Lineage (NCBI taxonomy): Eukaryota > Metazoa > Arthropoda > Insecta > Lepidoptera > Geometridae > Biston > Biston stratarius. Next base: position 3,982,064 of record OX467115.1, on the reverse strand, counting down.
TTTGACTAAGACTTGTTCTAGTATTTAATTTATCGAGAGACATTTGAAAATATCACTGACATTCGCACAGTATACAAAATGTGATGCCAAAAAATAAAGAAGAAAAACATTGCTTACACAGAATTATAAAATACATATGTTCCATAAACATTTAATATTATTCCAGGTGTCTGAAACTCAAAACAATATTCCCGTAAACATTTATGTTTAAACCAAATAACAATATCAAAACATCCAGACAAAGTTTTCTGTTCAGAAACAATTTATCTTTTATTTAGAAAATAAACAATTACAATAGTAACGAGACGTGTTTACTGATTATTGAGTCTGTCTGCGATGTTTTGTAGAAGACAAAATAGCAGACACCTAATTAAAGTTCCTGTAAACGTATATATAAAGCCGAGTTATTATACCTAAGGCCACAGACTAAGGCCTAAATGCCGCCACTGAACAAATGACTGCAAGTTCATTAATACTAAATACACAAGTAATGTGTATATAGTTTTGTAGCGATGATAGCTCAGTGGTTAGCGCGGTAGGTTCACATGCCGAAGGGCGTGGGTTCAAACCCAACAATGAGCTTGAGCTGCCGGTGAAGGAAAACATCGTGAGGAAACCATAGCGTGGTGGTAGTGTACTTTATAGTACTCGGCTGGCTAGCTACCACCCTCAAGTTGAAAATCTGCCGCCAAGCCTCTAACGGTGTGTTCCGGCAGCCTCATTTGAGAGCCAGTTCCATTCCAGGTTAGGTGTGCTTTACCATCTTCGACAACACCGTCACTTAACATCAGGTGAGCTGTGGTCAAACACCTAGCCTGTTAGCCTAGTTAGCAAGCCGAGTACTAGAAAGTAGCCTACCACCATGCTATGGTTTCCTCACGATGATTTTTCCTCACCGGCAGCTCAAGCTCGTTGTTGGGATTTGAACCCACACCCTTCGGCGTGCGAACCGACCGCGCTAACCACTGAACTATCATCGCTACTTACTAGTAATTACTTTTTTTTTGACATTTTTTTATCTCGACAATATTTTTTTATATTGACATACCATATTGATATTTTGTTTTTTATTCATTGACATGGTGTTTTAAAACTTTTTTAATGTTATACAATATTTAAAATTATATAACGGAATACGACTTGTAACATTGGTGTTATCAATAAAATATTTGTATTTGAATTTATGAATTTCCATCAATCTGTCCTGAATTTTACTAACCTAATTAGTTTTGTAGTTCAAGAAATTCAGAAAATTTTCAAGTTTCAAAATGTGTGAGCGAGGCAGATATGAACGCGGCGAATGAGAAATAACCAGATCACACGGCCGAGTGTCGACACGAGTGTCGGAGCTCTCGCGTAGAGCTGACAAAGCTCCAGACACTCCGCTAGAGTGCTCTCGAGTGTCTAGAGAGTCCCGTAATGAACTACAGCCGAAGGAAAACGTTAACAATACTCATCGACATTTTACAAGTCTTGTTACACATATGAACTTTATACTTTACTCTAGCTTGAAAAGAAGTATTTATAACGATAATTAGCTCAGTGGTTAGCACGGTCGGTTCACACGCCGAAGGGTGTTCGTTCAAACCCCAACAATGAGCGGGAGCTGCCGGTGAAGGAAAAAATCGTAAGGAAACCATATCGTAGTGCAGGGTTTCTTAAAGTGGGGTCCACGGACTCACAAGGTGTCCGTAATAAGTGTGAGAGGGTCCACAGTAGCTCAAATTAATTTTTAAAAATGTGCAGGTAAGTAACTCTTCATTTGCTTGATCATATCGTAGCGATGATGGCTCAGTGGTTAGCGTGGTACGTTTGCATGCCGAAAGACGTGGGTTCAAACCCCAACAATGAGCTTGAGCTGCCGGTGAAGGAATCATCGTGAGGAAACCATAGCGTGGTGGTAGGTATTTTCTAGTACTCGGCTGGCTAGAGAGCCAGTTCCATTCCAGGCCAGGTGTGAATTACCATCTTCGATCATACCGTCGCTTGACATCAGGTGAGCTGTGGTCAAACAACTAGCATGTCAGCCATAAAAAAAAAAAAACACTCGCTAGTTATTGTTGAGCTGCCGACGTCTCCCCGCGCCCACGGCCCTATAAGTGCCCGCTTGCTCAGACGTGAGAACACTCACTCCTTTTAGCATTAAGCATTAGTACCTAAGTGTGAGGTAATTTACCACTAAAAGTATTTTTTTTTATTCGTTTTTTTTTTCACAATATTATTGGCATGTTGGTCCGTGGCATTTTTTAAATTCTGAAAGTGGTCCTTGACTGCACATAGTTTAAGAACCCATGGCGTAGTGGTAAGGTCTAGTGCACGGCTGGCTAGTTACCACCCTCAAGTTGAAAATCTGCCGCCAAGCATCTAACGGTGTGTTCCGGCAGCCTCACTTGAAGGACATTTTTATTCCAGACTAGTTTTGTTTACCATCTTCGATCATATCTACACTTAACACCAGGTGAGCTGCGGTCAAATAACTACCTTGTTACAACAAGCTAAAGAGTTTAAAAAATCTATAACTCGACTGTGAATAGCTATAATTAGAGGAAAAAACATTTTAAACCCATTTATTATTCCTATTTGATTGGTTTGGTTATTTTTTTAAATTTAACGTATTACTAATTCGCGCCAAAAATCCGCCATTTTTTTTTAAACCTATCATAGAACTCTTGGGTTATTGAGACGAATCTAACGATACCTTAATTGTCGTTATCCAATCGACCATTTGGAAGATACGAGGTAATAAAGAAATTTACATATATACATACAAGATATGCGCGAAAAACAAAACCCTTCCTTGGCAGTCGGGTAAAAATATACAAAAAATTATCATTTCAGAATTTTGATGTACTACGAAAGTTTGTTCAAACTACCTCAGAACGAGCCATGTTTTCTCATAATATTTAAAGAATATAAATTCCAGAACCACTCGACCATGACACAGCTTAGTACATAGTACAACGTAGTTCATGTGGAATAACCGCCAACGTTACAGGACACAAAGAGAAAGAATTATGAAATGTTTTACTCTTAAATTTTTAAGAATTTTTCGTCTAAAAGCGTGGTTAGCTTAACATAAATGACATTTGTCGAGTATAAAATGTTTTTTTTTTAAAATGTAATAGTAATGAGACGAACTATATGCTCTCCAGATAGTAAGAGAAAACGGTTTTATTTATATAATATATACGTATATACGTATTTTATTCCCTGTTGTTTTTCGTTATTGAAGTTTTGTAATTATATTTTGCTTTTTAACTTTTATGTAATCGTTTGTGACATTCTAATGTAAATGGTTTGACATTACATCGTGAAAAAACCATAGCACGGTGGTAGGGTACAGTTTAATACTCGGCTAGCTAGCAACTTCCCTTAAGTTGAATAATATTTTCATTCTGACTTGCAAGTCAGTTCCCATTCGAGGCTAAGTGTGTTTACCATCTTCGATTGCACCATCATTTAAAATTAGAAGCGATGAGAAAACCTAGTCACTCATAATAATAAGTTACTTTGTAGAAAGCTAAAACCCACCTTATTCCTAATAACTCAAAACGCGCTACTAAACCCTTCACATGATACTATTAAATTCAAAATTAAAAAAACCCCCTACGCAATTAACCAAACATAGCTAAAACCACCGCAAGGAAATTGGCTTTCAAATGAAAAAAAAAACGCATCGAAATCGGGCCATCGGTTTGAGAGCTACGATGCTACAGACAGACACACACACAGACACAGACAGACAGACATCGACGTCAAACTCATAACACCCCCTCTTTTTGCGTCGGGGGGTTAAAAAAGCATTCAACGGGTCTGTCGACAGGAGCAAAAACTTAAAACACGTCTAATTAGCATGTCGATGACGTAATCCGATAAGTTTTGGCCCTACCAAAAAAATCTCACAAAGCGGCTAAAAAAGTTTTTTCCTCAAAAATTTTTCATTGAATTTTGTTGAATATGCAGTTCATTGTCCTTTTTGTATCTAATCTTAATTTCCTCACAACAAAGCATTAGACGAAAATGACGCCCATTTCAATTTCCTGCCATGTCGCGTCCAACGGAAATTGCCGCCCACAACGCCGCGGCGCCGTTGATTGTCGCAAGGGGATGCTTGTGAGGAATTTATACAGGCTGACAGTTTGAACATTAGCAATATTCAAAGACATGTTAGTTAGTGATCATATAAAACGTAAAAAGAAATAAAATCAAAACAAATACAAAAAAAAACTAAGAAAACCTTGGTTAAAGTTTTCCCAAGACCCCAGAATGTATGGACAGCGCGCAGCCTTACGCGCCGAGCTAGCGCAAGACATAACTACCATTACGTAGACTACGTAGCAACTGTTACCTAATCTAGGACCGCGCGCGACTACCATGTCATTTTCGGTGCGCGTGATTTGAGTGTCCGTATTTTTGTGTTTGTTCAGGATAAATGTATGGTCAAACACTAACCACCAATTTTTTTATTATTTGGAACGACAATCAGTACTGAGTACTTGTATCAATATTGCTGATGATCAAACTTTCACGGTATACTGGCAATCTCAACTGTATTAAGTTTATAAATTTTATTTATTACTGAGACTTCATGATCATCAGCGTAATGAAGTCCACTGCTGGACATAGGCATAGTAATGAGTCGAACGAGACGCTCTCCTAATGGTAAGAGATAACGCCTGTCCATGACCATTGCAGCGGTACACAGAACGTTGAGTAGTAAAACAAAGTCCACGGCATCGCTGCTTTGGCGCTCACTACTTTGAGACTTTTGATGATTAGTCACAACAGCCCTGTAATTTTTCTAACTGCAGAACCCTTCAAACCGGAACACAGTAATGACCTCCTGTGACGATCTACCACCAAGTAGAACACGTCCATTCTAGAACACGTCTACCCCAGCGGTTTTCGGTTCTGCAACAGATTTATCCAGCCCATTGCCACTTCAGCTATGACATTTTGTTCATTTAAGAAACCATAGCGTGTGGTGGTAGATTTCTTATTAAGCTACCCCCCAACAAGTTAAAAATCTGCCGTCAAACACCTAACGGTGTATTCCAGTATCCTCACTTGACAGTCAGTTCCATTCTAATCAAGGTGTTTTTTACCATCTCTGACCATAACGTCACTTAACATCAAGTAAGATGTGGTCAAACACCAAGATACCAAAAAAACTGTTTCATTTATGTTTATAAGTGACCGAAATAGTATCACACACATCACACATCATCAGCCATAGGACGTCCACTGCTGGATATAGGCCTCCTCCTGGGGAGGGGTTTTGCCAATACTCGCCACGCTTGGCAGGCTGGTTGGCGAGCGCATTTAGGTGTGATTGTTCAAGGAAGACGCTGCTGCCCATCTTCCGGGTTGCATCCCTCAACCGACTCTTACGGCAACCACGGGTAGAGAAGGTGGGGTACTATTCTTACGCCGGCACCACCACGGCAGAATGGACTTACATAGTATCACAGGTCCTGTTTAATCATACGTCCGATACGTACCACATAAGTGGGTGCCAACCTTTATAATCCCTTGAAATAAACACCCGGAATATGGGCAATACTCGAGCAGTTATGACGGGCATAAAGATAAAAACTGGGAACCAACTCCAACCAGAATTTTAAACATAAAAAAATATATCACAGACAAAAAATATCAGGTGGGATTTTTAATGGTGGAATAAACGGATGATATGAAACGTCAAATTTGATATTGTAAATTGATTATGATGCTATTGATATCGATTTGTTCGTTTTTAGGGTTCCGTACCTCAAAAGGAAAAGACTAAGCAAACTAAGCAAAGCATGTACTATGGGTACCAGATAGAATACTTATATCCTTTTTTTTTAAGTACATACAGAACACCCACAAAATAATCACAAAATATCGCCAAAATAAAATTGCACTTGTGCGAATCTGGGGCTAGTCGTTAGTTCAATATTTATTATACTGTAAGTATATTTCTTATTATGTGGTGCTCATAACTTATGTAAGAAAGTAATATATTGTAAGTAATATTCGCGACATAGTAACTTTTACGTGCGTCAATAAAAATGGCCACTTTTATTACAATTCCACCTTCCAACTTGTGAAAAAACATTTCGTGGTAGCTCACGTGCTATATTATGTTATTGCATTCAAGAAAAATCTATTTGATTTTGCATAATTGAAAGGTCTTGTTACGTTTTTATTATAAATATATGTATGTAAATAAAAAAAGTCGGCGCTTGGATATGTTTAGAGTGGCAAGAAACGGAACTGACAGTGATGGTTGTCAGATGTTTGACAGCTGACGTTTCTCCACTCTGACATAACTCCGGGCGCTAGTGGACATAACGCGCGGTGCAAGGAAGTTGATTGGTTTGTATGGTGCATTACGTGTTTAGAGAAGTGTCTTTGCAATAATATTCCAATACATCATTGTCAATAACACCTGATGATTTGATTTGATAGAAACCTAATCTTTGGAAAGAATTTCTGAATTTCATCTTAAACTTCAGCACACATTGTAAGTTCACAACTTTGTAAGATATTAGTCCATTGTCGGACTCCACTGAAATACTTGAAATATGAAAGTCCCGGACGATCTTAAAAACCTACATCAAACACTCTCGAGTTCAAGATTAGTTAACAGACAGAAGGATATCTGGATGTCTTTAAGCCTCGAGTGAATATAATAGCGGCTTCGCACGGGTACAAAGTAGATACTAATGTCGTGCATATTCATATAAACCTTCCTCTTGAGTCACTCTGTCTATTGACGGAAACCGCGTTAAAATCCGTTGCGTAGTTTAAAAGATCTAAGCGTACAGACGGCGGGAAGAGACTTAGTACTATGTACATAGAAGCGAAAGTTTGTCTATATGTTTGTTTGTACCTATCCTAATATTATTATTGTTATTACCTCTCGCTGTAAAAACATGTCGAATTTGATCGAAATGTAGATGCTAGTAGCTGGATTAACTAGTTACACATTAGCCTAGATACTATTCAAATGTTCCGTAAGCATTTTTAGTAATTTTTTAAGCAAAGGTTTCGTCTCTCTTCCTATGTTTACGTAAGCATATGAGGAGCCTACGAACGATTCAAATATTCCGTAAGCTACATTATAGTTTTTTACTTATTTCATAATTCATTTATTGCGTATTTAGGTACAATGTATATTCCATAAAGTCAATGAGCGGCATATTCTGCCTTGCGGCTTGCAAAGCAATATAAGTACCAATATCAGTATTGCATGTACCTAATATGCAATACTGATATTGGTACAACAGTAAACAAAACAAAGTTATTAAAAAAAACTGTCTTTCTGTCTGTTCGCGATAAACTTAAAAAACTATGGAACGGATAGATAGAGTATTCATGAGGAAGGTTTAGATATAGAACTTGTCAATGTTTTGTGTAAATTGGTTGAAATATGATAATAATTGTTAGAAGTGTCGGAAAAAGTCAAGCCACCTGGGAGCTATCACGGTAAACCTAATCCGTTCGAGATACAGCAAAACAATACAATGCATGATGGGATATTCCTCTTTTATAGATCTACAAAAAGGTCCGCGGTGGCTTTTAAGGATAGCTTACTATATCCATTCTTACTACCCGTGCGAAAGCGGGTCGCTAGTAAGACTAATAAATGCTATTCTAATGCATGATATTCTAAGCATGGGTATATAAAAATAAGTATAAATATTGCTAACGTAATCACAATGTAGATTGTGCGGCGAAGTTGGTTTGGTGCGGTAGACAAAGCTTTAATCTCACGCGTCCATTTACAAAGCAAGCGTTCCCCAGGTGACGCCTAACCGTAGCCTAGTCGATGTGTCTGAGGCTGATCCACCTCTGGACTATGTGATGACAAGTGAGGCGGTGACGATCCCTTTCAGAGTTGATAAGTGTGTGATACCTTTACTCTGTGAAAATTGTAGCCGGCTACCTATGACGGTTCAAAAGGGTCTGACAGACAGACAGATACAAATGTTACAGTCTTAGCAACAGAATGCTGGTAAACACCCTTCTTACACCAAAAATCTGCTAAGGAAGGGCGCGCGTTCGCGCGTATATCTTGTATGTAAATCTCTTTATAACCTCGTATCTTCTGGATTCGAATGCGTTACGACAATTAAGGTATCGTTAGATTCTTCTCATAACCCAAGTGTTTTTAAATGGTAGTTGAAAAAATCAAGATGGATTGAAGTATCGTTAGAGTTTTTATATCATCCTAATCCTAGATGACACTGACTATGCTTTATTGATTTTTTTTATGGCTGACAGGCTAGGTGTTTGACCACAACTCACCTGATGTTAAGGGAAGGTGTGGTCGAAGACGGTAAAGCACACCTAGCCTGGAATAGAACTGGCTCTCAAGTGAGGCTGCCGGAACACACCGTTAGATGCTTGGCGGCAGATTTTCAACTTGAGGGTGGTAGCTAGCCAGCCGTGTACTAGAAAGTGCCCTACCACCACGCTATGGTTTCCTCACGATGTTTTCCTTCACCGGCAGCTCAAGCTCATTGTTGGGGCTTGAACCCACGCCCTTCGGCATGCGAACCAACCGCGCTAACCACTGAGCTATCATCACTACTAATTTACTGCATTCGTGTTTTTTTAATTAAGTATTTTATGCAAAAGGAATAAGTCAAACTAAACGCTGTTCTCGTGGTGAGAGATAGCGCTTGTGAATGACCATTGCAGCGATATTCAAATCTTTGAACATAAAACAAAGTCTAAGACATCACCGCTTTGGTGCTCGTCACTTTGAGATAACTCTCATCACTCATAGCGGGAATGGTCCACAAGTTCAAAGTCGCTCAGCGAGTTATGGAAAGAGCTATCTATGCTCGGCATTTCTCTAAGGGATCATAGCCGGTACAAAGTAATTCAACAGAGAACTAAAGTCACAGACATAGCTCAGCGTGTTAGCAAGCTGAAGTGGCAATGGGTTGGACATATCTGTCGCAGAACCGATAACCGCTGGGGTAGACATGTTTGACCGCGAATTGGCAAACGTAGCTTAGGACGCCCTGAGACTCGATAGAGTGACGATATACGTAGGACAGCTGGCGTGTCTCGGGAGAGGCCTATGTCCAGCAGTATATAGACTTCGATAGGCTGCTGATGATGATGATGACTTTGAGATAATCGATGGTTAGTCTTAACCCTGTAATTTCGCTAGCCGCAATACCGTTCAAACTGGAACACTACTGCTACTGCTTGACGGCAGAATATCTAGTAATTCGGTGGTACTTACCTAGACGACCACTAGTTAAAGGAGAACTAATTTAATATAAGTAGTGGTAAAATTATATACTAAAACACGCTCGTACCGAAACACATCAAAACATTGCCACTCCTGTCATTTTGCGGTAAATTTTAATCCTCCAAACGGTCAGTCCTTGCCTGACGCTGGATTATACTCGCGTCAAACCGTCAGTCACTAGACTATTGTAAGGTTGAATAATTTATACAGCCAAGTCGAGGAATTGCGGAGAATATTCATGATATATTATTGTGGTAGTTGTTGTTAGAATACTTGCATAAGATTTGTATAAAAGTGTACTGTATTGTCAAATTGAAATGGTAGTCAAAGGACTTATTTTAAAAGATAAAGGTGGATTTTTTTGGCATATTTAAAAAAAATGAGATGAACGAGACGCTCTCTTGATTGTAAGAGATAACGCATGTCCATGGCCATTGCAACGATACACAGAACTTTAAGAAGCAAAACAAAATCCAGAGCATCGCTGCGCTCATTACTTTAAGCCTTCGACGGTTAGTCCATAGTCCTATAATTTCACTAGCTCCATTACCCTCCAAAACGGAACACAGTAATGTTTACACACTACTGCTTGGCGGCAGAATAAATGAAGAAGCAGCGATAGCCAGAATTTTGTTTTGTTACTCAAAGTTCTGTTTATCGCTGCAATGGTCATGGACAAACGTTATCTCTTATCATCAGGAGAGCTTACCGTTCGTCTTATTACTTTTACATAATAAAAGAAAAATCCCGATCAAGTCCTATCAAACAAAAAAATAATAATTGGTCCAGCCATTTTTTTATATACCTTCAGACAGACACATAAATACACTAGTTAAACTTATATCAATCCTCTATTTGCGTCAGGAGTTAAAAACAACCGAACAATACTCGGAACATAAACCCGCATAATGCTTTATTTCAAACTACCCACGTAATTTTGAGTTGGACGCCAAATTTCTGCTCTATATTCCGCTCTCTATTTCAAGCCAAAATGCGAGAGTAACTAACTTACTTCGCTTCGAAACCTAGACACGTATTTGCTGTCTGTCTGATAAAAGAATTGGCTTTATTATAACAAGAGCAAAGTCTCTTAAAATGTTTAGAAAAGCTGCGAATGTTTTCTCCTTCAGCTGTTTTATAGAAAAACCAACTTTTACAAGTTTTCTCGATTTTTGTTAAAAGACTTTGTTGTGTGAACTTTGTCCGCATAAACAGACACATAGAGAAGCTAACAGGTATCAGCTAGGCTAAGTTATAGAGTTCCATTGCTTTCCTCGGCTAATAATATATCATAGTAATCAGTAAGCTCCTAGTGTGTGTTTCTGCGCTTCAATTTGTGCGCCGTAAACACAGCGCGCCGCGAACACAGCGCGACGCGAACAAAGCGCGCCGCGAACACAGCGCGCCGCAAACACTGCACGCGTCACAGAATAAGCAATAGTAATTGTAAAATCTGCATTTGTCTGATGCTTATAACAACCGGCACGCATCATCAATATTATTTACCGAATTTCTAATCAGAATATAATGTACATACAAACTACGAATAATAGACTATTATTATTCGTAGCATACAAAGCTCTTTTCTAGGACCGTCTTTGAGAAACATGCTATATACATACATACTCAGCCTCCGGCTTTGCTAGCTATCGCACGCTTGTTTACTCCAGTTTGTACACCGTTTCTCAAACTTTTCGCGAGATGTTTACGTGTGTCAGCTGTGGATCGAAACATACTGAAGGACCCGCGTGCTGCATCTGCAAGCAGCACTTCGACTTCCAGTGCTCTGGGATCACTGAGAGCGGCTTTCGCAAATTGGGAGACCGGAGAAACAACTGGCGGTGCCCGAAGTGCAAATCTAGTCCAACACCTTCACCTGCAGCGATGTCGCCAATGCCCAATCAATTAGACAAAATCCAGGAGCAACTCAACAATATGATGTTACAGCTGGCTCCGCTTACATCATTGTTAGAAGATGTTAAATCTATTAAGATTGAGGTTAACGGCCTTAAGGAATCCCTGGAAATGGCATATCAACTCATTAGCAACTTTTCCGGGACAGTCCAGGCTTTAGGGTCGCGAGTGACCAAGGTTGAAAAGACATGTGAGGAGATCCCTAGTCTCCGAGCAGAAATTACTAAACTACGCCAAGAGTTAGAGGATAAGGATCAATGGGCCCGAGCTAATAACGTCGAAATAAGAGGGATTCCTCTAAAAAAGAACGAAAATCTATATGATATTGCGCAGAAAATTGGCCAAACTTGCGATTTTCCAATTAAAAAGGAGGCAATTAACTACCTAGCTCGGGTCCCCACTCGTGTGCCCAACGCTGAGAAACCAATTCTGATCGCATTCCATAGCAGATACACAAAGGAGGAGTTTTTAGCAAGTTTGCGTAAGAAGAAGCCCACCCTAGCAGATCTGGGCTTCTCTGGGGATGGAATTGTCTTTTGTACCGACCACCTGACGCAACGCAACAAAATACTGCTTAGTAAGGCTAGATCTTTGGCGAAGGAAAAAAACTTCAAGCACATCTGGGTCAAGCATTGCAAGATATTAGCCAGGAAGAATGACACATCCCCTGCATTTTTTATAAAGTGCGAGAAGGATCTTTCCAAGATAGTTTAGTGTTCTTATCACATATATTATTATTTGAGATTAGTTTGAAGAACGCACGCAAAGCCAGTGTCCTTTGTTTACCTTATCGCAGTGACAGCCTCGGTGAGCCGGCCACCCGGTTTTCGCACGTAAGTTTGCATCCATTCATACAAATCCGGCCGCCTATGGCCTGTGTGTGCGCGTCATTACGGGTGATTATTGCCTGTCCCGTTACGAACCGATGTCTTTGGTTTTTGCTTGTAGAAAAGTTGTTAATAGGCTGGTTTGTATTAGAATTGTCGCTGTCATGTTTTTATGCTACCCTATATTTTAGTAAAAAATCAATTTTATGCTGGAATTTTTCGTTTCAAGTTTTGCATTTAGCTATTAAACAATTAAAAGAAGTATCAGAATTTAATCTACTATTTAGTAACGCTCTTTGGATGGATTTTAAATTGCGTAATGGTTGTGGATTCATTGCAAACTCCCGTTATGTGTTATTTTTATTATTTATTTATACACATTATTATTTGACTCGCGTAAGCTACGTAACAATTTATTTTTAACAATGACTTCTAATAACTTTAATATATATTACCAAAATACTCGAGGGTTACGCACTAAGACGCATTTATTTAAAAGAAATGTACTTATAAATTCGTATGATATTATCTCGCTTTCAGAAACTTGGCTGCTTAATGGTATTAATGATAGTGAGTTGTTTGACGATAGGTATATTGTTTGGCGAAGGGATAGGAACTATGCAGTTACGAAAGAAAAGTACGGTGGGGGGGTATTATTAGCTATAAGTAGGGATTTTATAGCGACGGAGCGCCCAGAATGGTCTTCATCAGCAGAAGATATATGGGTGACCGTTACTCACAAAAATAAAAAAAACAATCGTTCTAAGTTAATTCATTTCTGCACTATTTATCTTTGTAGCGAAAAATTAGGTAACTCTTTTAACACGCAACTATATAACTTTGCTAGTAACTTATCACTTATAGTGAATTCATGCCCGGATGACTTATTTGTGATTATGGGTGATTTTAACCTTAGTGGCGTCCAATGGGTACCTGGCGGTGGGGACCAAACACAGTACCAGGGGGCTGTAGGAGAAACGCAAATCTACTTTTTTAATACCTTAACAGAGTGTAACCTGACGCAATTTAATTTTTGTCATAATATTAATGACAGGTTGCTTGACTTAGTGTTGTGTAATAGCAACTTATCGGTGTCTGCCTGTGATGATCCCTTGGTACCTGAAGATGAACACCACAAGTCATTAGTTATTGCTCTAAATTTATTAAATTTTAATTCTTTAGAATCAAACATCAGAAACAAATATCTCTTTCAATCAGGTGATTACGATAGTATTAAGTTGTCACTAAATGAGGTTGATTGGGACAACTGCTTGCATGATATGCCCCTGGAGGATGCCGTAGACTATTTCTATAAAGTTTTATATGATGTAATAGATAAATACGTACCCTGTAAACGAATTACCCCTTCCACTTTCCCACCTTGGTTCAACTCAACTCTAAAGAAAGTTCTTAAAGAAAAAGCTAAATATCATCAAAAGTATCATAGGTATGGTAATAAATCAGACTATGAAACCTTCTCATTACTTCGTAAGAAAGCTAAATCGTTGGAAGAGGAGTGTTATAAATTATACATTAGTAAATGCGAACAGTCCATAGTAAAAAACCCGAAATTATTTTGGTCATTTATTAAATATAATAAAAATAATCCTAATACTCTGCCTTCTTCCATGACATATGAAGGGAAAACGGCTACCTCTGGAGAAGGCGTATGCCTTCTTTTTTCCGACTATTTCCAGTCCACATTTCTCTCTCCATCTAGTGTTCATAGTACTCAGTCCACCTCGCTACAGACAGACCCCTGTCATAGTAAAACTATTTGCAATATAGAAATAACACCTGATGCATTGTTTCGACTCTTAAAGTCGTTAGATCTTACCAAAGGAGCTGGGCCTGATAAATTACCACCAATATTCATCATGAATTGTTCAGAGGCACTAACAACCCCGCTTGTATTATTATTCCAGCGTTCTGTTAACGAAGGCATTGTACCAAAAATTTGGAAATCTGCTTTTGTGACCCCGATTCATAAAGCTGGCAATAAAAACGATGTTAAAAATTATAGGCCAATATCTAAATTATGTATTTTTGCAAAGATATTTGAACGATTAGTATATACTCAAGTTTATGATGCATTGTCAGGGACATTTATTCAAGAACAGCATGGTTTCCTTAAAAATCGTTCAACAACCTCAAATCTATTGACATTTATTGACTTTACGACTTTGAGCATGGATGCAGGGGGGCAAGTAGATGCTATATTTACTGACTATAGCAAAGCGTTTGATCGAATTGATCACATTTTGCTGCTACAAAAACTTTTCTCTGCCGGTATTCACGGTAATTTATATAGGTGGTTTTCCTCTTACATTGCGAATAGATCTCAAGCGATAGTTCTAAATGGGTATTCATCTTCTTGGAACTATGTGCCGTCAGGGGTGCCCCAAGGCTCTTTACTGGGCCCTTTGCTGTTTAACTTCTTTGTGAATGACATAAATTCTTGCTTTAAATACTCCAATTTCCTTCTATATGCTGACGACATGAAAATTTTTAAACAAATCCATAATCCTACTGATTGTCATCATTTGCAGCAAGACCTCCTAAGATTTGAAGAATATTGTCAGCTGAATAAATTAGACCTTAATGTTGCTAAATGCCACTCGATAACATTCACACGTAAATCTAATATAACGAAATTTATATATAAGCTTAAGGGTCAAGATTTAAAGAAACAGGACGAAGTACGTGACTTAGGGGTAATCCACGACTCGAAATTATCATATGAAAAACATGTTGACTTTATTTCAAATAAGGCTTATAAAATCATGGGCTTCATTAAAAGGTCAAGCTCCCAATTCAATAGCATCAAACTACTTAAAGTTCTCTATTGCTCTTATGTGCGTAGCATTCTCGAATATTGCTCCCAAATTTGGAGCCCACAGTACTATAAATACATTAACAGACTAGAATCTATTCAACGCAGCTTCTTGAGATATCTCCAATTTAGGTGCAAAAAACATGACAGTAGCTATGAATTGAGATGCAGCCGACACCATATGCTTCCTCTCTGTGAGAGACGCAAAATAGCAGATATCGTGTTACTATCTAAAATCGCTCAATGTCAAATTGATTCTCCTCATCTCCTTTCTTTAATAAACTTGAAAGTCCCTACGAAGTCTGTAAGACGTCTCGCAGGACATCATATTCCTCTTTGTTCTACAAATTACAGACGGAACTCTTTCTTTATAAGATCAGCAAACTATATTAACAATTTAGACTATTTCCCTGATTTTGATATTTTTAATACTCCCATACATGAACTTAAAACTACGTCCTCTAAGAACTGGTTTGGTGCAGTTTGAACTTTTTCTTGTGTATAATTATTGTTATTTCTAATCTCTGGTTGTCTAGTTCCCACAAGGTGTAAAATAGCTGTAACAAGTGTAAAACAATCAAAAAGTGAAACAAGTGTAAAATAGACATTCATAAGTGGAAACATATAAATGGTGTGTAGTTATCGCTCATGTTAATTTATTTAATCATAAGCACTGTATGTTTCCCTAAGAAAAAAAAATAAAAAAAAAAAATATAACTATTTTAGATTTCAACCGACTTCATTCAACTTCTCATTCGACAGTTTTTTTTTTGTTTGTTACTTCAAAAATTCGACTGGGTGAATTCGAAATTCGAGGATGTGGAACTCTTTGCCGGTGTCTGTGTTTCCCGAAAAGTACAATATAAGTGTCTTTAAATCAAGAGTAAACAGTTCCTTCTAGGTAAGCGTGTTCCATCCTAGATCACATCGTTGCATAACATGAGGCATGCAGTATACAGTATTAAAAAAATATATGTAAAGGCGACTAGGATAAAGCACGCTTGCCTAAATGGAACGTTTTTCTTTTGTACAAAAAGGTAGGATTTGCTTATCCTACCTTTTTGTACAAAAGAATGTTTATGCTTCATAGGCTAAGTGTTATAGTGCTAAGTGCCACCTAATGTTAAGTGATGGTGTGGTCGAAGATGGTAGAGCACACCTACCCTAGAATGGAACTGGCTGTCAATTGAGGCTGCCGGAATACACTGTTACGTGCTTAGCGACAGATTTTTAACTTGAGGGCATTAGAAAATACTCTGCCACCATGCTATGGTTTCCTTACGATGTTTTCTTTCAGCTCAAGGTCGTTGTTGGTGTTTGAACCCACGCCCTTCGGCGTATGAACAGACCGCGCTAACCACTGAGCTATCATCGGTAGTTTTGTTCATTGTCTAGTGATCCATAAATAACATAATCATCAATAAAATAATAAAACTCATGTATCTAAAATGATAATCTAAAATAATTAATCTAAAATAATATGCCGTGGTGGTGCCGGCGTAAGAACAGTACTCCACCCTCTCTTCCCGTGGTTGCCGTAAGAGTCGGCTAAGGTATGTAATCCGGATGACGGGCAGCATCGTCTTCCTTGAACAATCACACCTAACTGCGCTCGCCAACCCGCTTGCCAAGCGTGGCGAGTACCTATCGGCAAAACCCCCCCCAGGAGAAGGCTTATGCCCAGCTGTGGACGCCCTATGGCTGATGATGTGATGTGATCTAAAATGATATACAGATACATATTGTAGGTTTTTGGAAAATACAGATGGCAAAGACTTTCTTAACTTCGCAATGCAAATGAAAAATGTTAAGTCAAAACGCATTGCGATTATATGGGGAAAATCCACCAAGCCTAAATACCTGTTCATGACACGACCTATATTACACAGGAGCATTGCACGTCACGTACAAAAATTCCGACAATTCATCGTAAATATAAACGTACGCTGATATAGAAGAACAATGTAGTGAACGTGGAAAACAGTACATGACATTCGCATAGAAGATGCAGTTTTAACTCGATTGCCTTACTATAAAGGTGTTCGCAACTGGATAAATAACAAACCGACGCCAAATCGCAAGGCAAATGTTGCATTATATAGATGCCAATTGAGTAAAAAAAGAAAGATTGCCGTCGGTCGCCTGTCATTTGTCATTGTCCTTCTGATTCTCGTTTTTGTTGAACAATCACGCGAGGTTGGCTATCCGGGACTATTTTATGATATTGACGATTATTTAAAAGTAATAGATGATTGTATTACTATTAAGTAATTAATTCTTATTGACATTTAATCATATTGACATATTTTATATTTGATGTATTATTATAATGACATATGTTAGGAGGATTTAGACATTTTTAATGTTATTTTTAAATATGAATGGGAAAATGATCTGTAACTTTAGGTTTATCAATAAAATATATGTATTTGTGCTTATGTACTGCAATGTTTCACTGGGATGTAATACTTTATCTGAAGCTCCTGACGTCACAAGCCAGGTGGCCCCCGCCTACCCTTTTAGCGACCACCTGGCTTCACGAAACATATAGATGTGGCATATGAATAATATCCCTCCGGCTATTGGATCGATATTGTGAAAGAAAATTTGCTTCGGGGAAATGCAGACGTAATTATTTTTTATTGTTAAAAGTAAACGGCTGGTTTACCAGCACCAGTAACAGAATTCCTTATTACAACTCGATCAGACCAGTGGAAGAAGCTTGCATCCATTACCAACCACCAACTAGAAAAAAACTAATCAATTTTGAACGGCTAAAGAAATTTTCTAGAATCAAAGCTAAAAACAATCAAGTTTTTTTTTGAATGTAAAAGTAATGAGACAAACGATATGCGCTCCTGATGGTAAGTAATAACGCTTGACCATGACCATTGCAGCAACACACATTATATTGAGTAGCAAAACAAACAGGGCATCGCTGTTTTGGCGCTATTTCCTTTCGATGGCTCTTAACCGGAACACAGTAATGTTTACACACTACTGCTTGCCGGAAGAATATCTGGTGGTACCTACCTAGGCAACCTTCTTCTAAGAAAATCTATCACAAAGTAAAAGTCACCATTCAAACAAAAAAAAAACAGAATCAAAATCAGTGTCGCCGTTTCGTAGCTACGATGCCACATACTGCCTGTATGTGGCATCGTAGCTACGAAACGTTATACACGTTAAACTTATAAAACAAGTGTGCTTTACGTAGAGGGTTAAAGAGTAATATTAGAATAATACCACCTCCATCTTTTGATCTCCCATGTGTTTACGGTTGAGTTACCTTGCTCAAAGTTCCACACAACACTCCACTGCCATACCTTTGAATATTATAGCATTATGTAACTGATATTCTGTAGCGATGACAGCTCAGTGGTTAGCGCGGTCGGTTTACACGCGGTAGGGCGAGGGTTCAAACCCGAAACAATGATCTTGAGTTGCCGGTGAAGGTATCCATAGCTTGGTTATAAGGAACTTTATAGTACTCGACTAGCTAGCTACGACTCTCAAGTTAAAAATCTGCCGCCAAGCACTTAACGGTGTCTTGCGTCGCTTAAGAGCCGTTTCATTCCAGGCTAAGTGTGCTTACCATCTTCGACCACACTGTCTTTTAACATCAGGTGAACTGTGGTCAAATACCTAGCTTTTTAACCATAAAAATATATAGCGGTCGGCCTTTGGCCTCTCTATGAACCATAATGGTAACATCACGAACATTACAATAAAAACCGGCCAAGTGAGAGTCAGACTCGCGCACCAAGGGTTCCATACAAACCTGTAGGTATATAAGTAAAATTTATGGTATTTCTTTGTGGTTTTTTTCGCAAATGTTCCTTTATCTGTGCTATGAGACGTTGCTTCGTACCAAATTTCAAGGTTCTGAGTTCACGGGAAGTACCCTGTAGATTTTGATTCCCTTGCGAGTGTCAAAAATTTGCAGCATAAACGGCTGTATCTTTTGACTGTATTGACTTAGAAATTAGATTTTTTCACAGCTCCAAGGGACAGTAGACTTTAGTATTTGATATGAATTTCAGCTTGATACCTTCACGCGTTCCTGAGAAAAAGGGTCTTGACAGACAGACGGACATCAAAGTGTTCCGTTTTTTATTTTTGAGGTACGAAACCCTAAAAAACCAGCTCAGTTCAATGGAAAGAACAATGACCCTTTTCAAACATAATTCAACTGATCGCGTGACCCCGTATAGAGGTCAGTGGACACAGCGCATCCGACCTGTGAATTCTATAGCATAAACCTCACAACGTGCCTCACAGGACTGCGACATCAATAGAGGTAAGATATAGATCTGTAAACTTTATGAAGTACCTACATAGAAGCAGCATTTCTAGCGATGATAGCTCAGTGGTTAGCGCGGTTGGTTCGCAAGCCGAAGGGCGTGGGTTCAAACCCCAACAATAAGCTTGAGCTGCCGGTGAAGGAAAACATAGTGAGGAAACCATAGCGTGGTGGTAGGGTACTTTCTAGTACTCGGCTGGCTAACTACCCTCAAGTTGAAAATCTACTACGCATCTAACGGTGTGTTCCGGTAGCCTCACTTGAGAGCCAATTCTATTACAGGCTAGGTGTGCTTTACCATCTTCGACCACACCGTCACTTAACATCCGGTGAGTTGTGGTCAAACACCTAGCCTGTCAGCCGTAAAAAAAAGCAGAGTTTATCTATCTCTGGTCTTTAAATAGCAGTGTTAAATTTTTGCTTCCCAAATATAGGAAGTTAAATATATCTCGCCTACGGCAATTCCTGGACGATTTTAACAATCCAACAATTTAGTTTAAATTCCACAACAAATAGTTTTCGAGTATATTTCCTAAAGTTAGTATATATGTTCAACAAACAATGTCAGTACATGAAATTGATATCGATAAATTATTCGATTACAATTTTTAACACAAAACGTGTTTTTTTGGCTCGTTTTTGCTCGATATTGATAACGGCAACAGATAGACGCTTGAAATATTCACAGAATATTTAGTTATATAAAAATAAATAATTAAATTAGAATAAAACAAATATTTAAGGGATACAACAGACATGATTTTTTGTCGTTTTTATAGATAAATGATATGGAAGCCTTCGTGCGCGAGTCCGACTCGCATTTGGCCGGTTTTTTTTCCAGACGGTTTTTTTGTATACAAAATCTGAATCAAACCTGTCTTTTCATAAACTGTCCCAATGTGAGAAGAGTATAGACTGGGCTTGTCCACCAAACTGGCCAAGTGCGGGTTGGAAGAATTCCCAGATCTTTGAGAATGTTGTTTAAAAACTCTTAGACGTATATAGGTTTCCTCACGATATTTTCCTTCGCCGTTTGAAGTCAAAAAAGCCAGAAGTGCGTGCCGTGGGAATCGAACCCATGCCCTTAAGCTCTCGAAACAGAACTTTAACAAATGAGCTAACTAATAGGGCAGTTAGTTATAACTCCTTTTGACATAATAGTTAAGTGTAGTGTGGAATAAGTTAAAGTTTTCCAACCTAAAAACACGTATATACCGCGTTAAAAGAGATGGGATCAAAGTGCTCCAAATTGAAAACACAATAAAAATCACATTAAATTAAAGCCATTACTTAGTAGAAGAAGCAGGAAACAAAGGCTGGTAGACACTATTTGACAAAGTAACAAAATTCAATTACTGTAAGTAAGTACCGAACGTTAACATAAATGTCTCATTAAGTAACGAAATAGTCTGCGATGGATTCCACATAAAGTTAACCGCTGATTTAATAGAAAGACAGACGACGTAAGTTAAGCTATGTTAATAAAAAAGACAAGCCATCTTTTCAATATGTTTAGAATGACTTGGTGGTAAATTGGATAATCCAAACCAAAGGTTCTCAAACTTTTTTGGCTTTTTATGTGTATTTTTAGAGATCACTAGTTCGGAACTAATGGGTTCATATTAATATGTACAAAATTTACTGTTCAAAAATGTACACGTGTTCATGTAGGTACACACGTGGCCGTGTCCAGGTTAGTATTTTTTTTTTTAACTAGTACCGTATATTACGAATTACACTAATAATAATGTTAAAATTAACTAGTTACCCTGTAAAATTTAAAAGAAAATGGTAATTTAATACAAAATAAAAGTCACAATCAAAATGACAATAGAGAAAAAGAAATGTCAATCAATAATAATAATAATAATAAGTATACAATGTCAAGTATATAATTTTAAAAAGGTATATTATAGCGTAAGGTATACTTTTGTAGCGATGATAGCTCAGTGGTTAGCGCGGTCGGTTCGCATGCAGAAGGGCGTGGGTTCAAACTCCGACAATGAGCTTGAGCTGCCGGTGGAGGAAAAACATCGTGAGGAAACCATAGCGTGGTGGTAGGGTACTTTGTAGTACTCGGCTGGCTAGCTACCACCCTCAAGTTGAAAATCTGCCGCCAAGCATCTAACAGTGTGTTCCGGCAGCCTTACTTGAGAGCCAGTTCCATTCCAGGCTAGGTGTGCTTTACCATCTTCGACCACACCGTCACTTAACATCAGGTGAGTTGTGGTCAAATACCATGCCTGTCAGCCACAAAAAAATAAATATAGTTATAGTTCAAGTTTTTAACAATTACGAATACAATGTCTTTTTTGGCTTAATAACTCCGCATACAACATTGTCAACTTACCGAGTCTATATACATCTGCGAAATAAAACCACAAAAACCTGGTAAAACCTATTCTTCGATCCAACGAATGATACTCAAAGTTACGACTCTAACCTTGTGGATATTAGATAAGCTTTAGTAAATAACTCACGGGACATGACAAAGAAATAAAAATCAAAGTTTTTTTTACCCGACTGCCAAGGAAGGGTTATGTTTTTCGCGCGTATCTTGTATGTAAATTTCTTTATTACCTCGTATCTTCCAAACGGCCGAATGGATTACACAATTAAGGTATCGATAGATCCGTCTCAATAACCCATAAAGTGTTCTTAGATATGTATTAGAAAAAGAAACAAAATGGCGGCAAAATTTTGGCGCGAAATAGTAATACGTTAATAAAAAAATACCTATGCAGTAGGGTATCTAAATAAAGGCAATTAAAAGAGCATTACAAAAATATACATAAGTTATATGTTTAAATATAATTAGGAATAATAAATCCGTTTAAAAAGTTTTTTTTCCTTTAATTATAGCTATTTTATTCGCAGTTTGCCGTGGTGGTGCCGGCGTAAGAATTGTACCCCACCCTCTCTACCCGTGGTTGCCGTAAGAGTCGGCTAAGGGATGTAATCCGGAAGATGGGCAGCAGCGTCTTCCTTGAACAATCACACCTAACTGCGCTCGCCAACCCGCCTGCCAAGCGTGGCGAGTATTGGCAAAAGAAAGTAGCCTACCCCGACGCTATGGTTTCTCGTCGTTGTTTTCCTTCACCGGCAGCTCAAGTTCACTGTTGGGATATGAACCAGTGTGCGGTCTAAAAGGACTAGCCATTGTTTTTTTCTTTATTGTCGGCATCGCACTTTGTGCATTATGTCGATGATGTCATATACAGAGAAAGTTTTAATAACTTGACACTGACGAAAGCAAACTGCCCAGTTTCCTCATTTCGTGGAATATCTGCTTCAAGAACTGTGGGGCGTGGGTTCGATACCCTCCAGGACAAACATTTATGTGACGATAAATGTTTGTTCTGTGTCTGGGTGTTCTGTATATATCATAAGTATGTATTACTTTACTTGTAATTTACTTGGTGTTAGACCTCCTTAGCAGGAAGTCGTCTGGGTTGGCACCACCGCAGTACCAGATATTCTGCCGCTATGCAGTAGTGTGTAAACATAACAGGGCTGTTGAGACTAACCGTTGAAAGTCTCAAAGTAATGAGCACCAAAGCAGCGAAGCCCCGGACTTTGTTTTGCTACTCAAAGTTCTATGTATTGCTGCAATGGTCATGGACATGCGTTATATCTTACCATCAGGAGAGCGTATCGTCATCTCATTATCAATACATAGAAAAATTACAAAAAAAGTATCTGGTTCCCATATTGGAAGCTTTGGTTAGTTTGGGGCTAGATGGCGTTGTGTGTGCTTACGATATTTTGTGTATTTATTTATTTGGCAAATGCAAAAAGTAAGACGCCAAAAAACAAAAAAATTATACGTCAACGTGCTTATTCATTGCTTTGTTCATCCACGATACCATCTAAAGGTAAGGTACGTATTAAGGTAGAGAAGCATCACAAAGGTTGTATAAATAAATAATTTGTTTTCCGAACGAGAAATAGCGTTGAACTAAATTTATGTTTTAGTGGGTAACATCGGGCCTTACCCTTTTGGCAATAAAGGTCATATTAGAAAGGTTTTATTGGTAATGGCCGACCGGGAAGAATGGCATCGTTCGTGGACACATCTAGTTTAGGTTGGATTGAGGTTTGATAGGAATAATTTAAATTTATAGGTAAAGGTACAGGTTTTACTTACCAGACCCCTGATTCTGTAATTCACATGAGATTACATGACGAAAACGCGTGAAGCGTTCAAAAGCTTCTACGCTTATAAATTCTATAAACGGTCATCATTATCATCTGCTTGATATAGGCCTCTCCCAAGACACGCCACTCAGGTGTCTTACGTATATTGTCACTCCATCAAGTCCCAGGGCGTCCTACGCTACGTTAGCTAATTCGCGGTCTCCACTCTAGAACACGTCTACCCCAGCGGTTATGGGTTCTGTGTCAGAAATGGCCAGATTCAGCTTGCTAATACGCTGAGCTATGTCTATGGCTTTAGTTCTCTGGCGAGTTACTCTTTCCATAGCACGCTGAACAACTGGCTTGCGGACCAATTCCGCTTTGAGTGCCCACGTTTGGTTCCGTAGGTCATGACAAATAGAATGCACGTCAAGCTCGCATTCTTTCTTTGGGCATGTGTCGCGGCGCGATGACGCCTTCATTGAACGTCTTGTGGTGCAAGCAAAGTTGAAGGCACAAAACCGCGTGGTAGATCCCTATTGCGCTGGACCGACCAGATAAAGGCTGCACTGCACGGTCCTGAGAGTGAGTGCTCAAGAAAGGCGTCCATGTGCGAAGAATGGTGGCGGATTGTCAGGCGAGCCACCACCGGCACCTGAACTGATGACCACAACCACTCTGCCAAGAGTATAAACGATTAAGAAGAAGAATGCAATATAAATTAAATAAAACTAGGTCAACAGGATTTTGGTTAAAAGCAAGGTCTTACAGCACAAGTAAAGGGAAAATTGAGAAAAAGGTAAATTTTGTACTTGCAAGTTTTCGCGAAAATCTAAATTCGCCCATATCTTTTTATCGTGTTGACTCAGGACTTTGATCTGTTTACATATAATAGGAACTATAGACCTCAGTATCTGGTATAAATTTCAACGTGCTAGGTCCACCCGTTCCTAAGAAAATCGGTGGTGACACACGGACAGACAGACGGACAAGAGAGTGATCTTATAAGGGTTCCTCTCTCTGCACTTTCATCCCTCTGGCTAAGTGACAATTGTAGTAAGCATAATGTATTAATATATATATCTGTAAACTGTAACCTAATATGAAAAGAAAGAACCACAAAAAAAAATGCCTTGGTGAGTTTCTTGCCGGAGTTTTTTTAGTTGAAGTGTAATTACGAGCCGGTGGTAGTTTCAAACATGTAACTTAACGTTCATAAGTGCCTTACCAGGGCCTAAACTGAATAAATGAGTTTTTTATTTTGAATTTGACTTTTTGAGGTACGGAACCTTAAAAATAAGACATTTTAAAGCGTTATTAAGTCAAAACTAAGAAAAGCTTATGCGAGTCCAGATAGCTGAAAGAATACCTTTATATTTTTTTTCTATAAAATATCTAATAAACATTGCAGGTGCTGCCGCAGCCTACATTTCTATGGGGAAGGTTTTATTCACAATGATTTCACGTGAGTGCAAAAATTCCCCATAAACCCGTTATCGTTCTCCAATTTCCTAATAAAGGCCCCAATTCTGATGAAAAGGTAAATGGGCCAATTCGGTAAGTATCCATATTTTCCCAAACAACAAGAGGGCGCCACCGTATCAAAGGATGTTTTCGCAAACTGCTAACTACCCTCAATAAATCAACGTTCGCAAAACGCCAGTCATCCGCCATTTTAGTAAATTATCTTCGGAACGGTGTTGCCAGAGCTTTTTACCCGAGTTTAATGGGTAAATGGATGGGAAACAATAGGTATGGTAATTATTAAATTTGTTGTTGTTTAGACAGGTGAATTAAAAAGTTTGCAATTAAAAAGTTATTTTGTTTCATTCACACGATTGTTGTATCTGATATGAGTTGATTTTTGTAATTAGTCTGTGGAAATATTAAAAGTAAAGTTATAGTTAAAGTTACAATTAAAAAAAAACAAATAACCAAAATAAAATATAAATTAATAAATTCTGGAACGTTTGGGCGTGTGGGTGCGGAGCGCGAGTGATTTTGTGTTTAGTTTTTTTGCCAGGCTTGGTGTTTGACCACAGTTCACCTGTTCACCTGAATAAGTAATTGTGTGGTCGAAGATAGTAAAGACACCAAGCCTGGAATGAACTGCCTTTCAAGTTAGGCTGCCGTAACACTCCGTGCCGTAACACAGTAGATTTTCAACTAGAGGGTAGTAGCTAAACTTCCGAGTAATAGAAAATACTCGTAAACTTACAAGACAATTTCTTCGCTATGTTTTCCTTCACCGACAGTTTAAGCTCATTGTTGAGGATTTGAACCCACATTGACAATCGACCCTGCTAACCACTGAGCTATGATCGTTTCATTCAGTATCCCCCCTTCCTTGGCAGTCGGGTAAAAAAAACTTTGATTTTTATTTCTTTGTCATGTCCCGTGAGTTATTTACTAAAGCTTATCTAATATCCACAAGGTTAGAGTCGTAACTTTGAGTATCATTCGTTGGATCGAAGAATAGGTTTTACCAGGTTTTTGTGGTTTTATTTCGCAGATGTATATAGACTCGGTAAGTTGACAATGTTGTATGCGGAGTTATTAAGCCAAAAAAGACATTGTATTCGTAATTGTTAAAAACTTGAACTATAACTATATTTATTTTTTTGTGGCTGACAGGCATGGTATTTGACCACAACTCACCTGATGTTAAGTGACGGTGTGGTCGAAGATGGTAAAGCACACCTAGCCTGGAATGGAACTGGCTCTCAAGTAAGGCTGCCGGAACACACTGTTAGATGCTTGGCGGCAGATTTTCAACTTGAGGGTGGTAGCTAGCCAGCCGAGTACTACAAAGTACCCTACCACCACGCTATGGTTTCCTCACGATGTTTTTCCTCCACCGGCAGCTCAAGCTCATTGTCGGAGTTTGAACCCACGCCCTTCTGCATGCGAACCGACCGCGCTAACCACTGAGCTATCATCGCTACAAAAGTATACCTTACGCTATAATATACCTTTTTAAAATTATATACTTGACATTGTATACTTATTATTATTATTATTATTGATTGACATTTCTTTTTCTCTATTGTCATTTTGATTGTGACTTTTATTTTGTATTAAATTACCATTTTCTTTTAAATTTTACAGGGTAACTAGTTAATTTTAACATTATTATTAGTGTAATTCGTAATATACGGTACTAGTTAAAAAAAAAAATACTAACCTGGACACGGCCACGTGTGTACCTACATGAACACGTGTACATTTTTGAACAGTAAATTTTGTACATATTAATATGAACCCATTAGTTCCGAACTAGTGATCTCTAAAAATACACATAAAAAGCCAAAAAAGTTTGAGAACCTTTGGTTTGGATTATCCAATTTACCACCAAGTCATTCTAAACATATTGAAAAGATGGCTTGTCTTTTTTATTAACATAGCTTAACTTACGTCGTCTGTCTTTCTATTAAATCAGCGGTTAACTTTATGTGGAATCCATCGCAGACTATTTCGTTACTTAATGAGACATTTATGTTAACGTTCGGTACTTACTTACAGTAATTGAATTTTGTTACTTTGTCAAATAGTGTCTACCAGCCTTTGTTTCCTGCTTCTTCTACTAAGTAATGGCTTTAATTTAATGTGATTTTTATTGTGTTTTCAATTTGGAGCACTTTGATCCCATCTCTTTTAACGCGGTATATACGTGTTTTTAGGTTGGAAAACTTTAACTTATTCCACACTACACTTAACTATTATGTCAAAAGGAGTTATAACTAACTGCCCTATTAGTTAGCTCATTTGTTAAAGTTCTGTTTCGAGAGCTTAAGGGCATGGGTTCGATTCCCACGGCACGCACTTCTGGCTTTTTTGACTTCAAACGGCGAAGGAAAATATCGTGAGGAAACCTATATACGTCTAAGAGTTTTTAAACAACATTCTCAAAGATCTGGGAATTCTTCCAACCCGCACTTGGCCAGTTTGGTGGACAAGCCCAGTCTATACTCTTCTCACATTGGGACAGTTTATGAAAAGACAGGTTTGATTCAGATTTTGTATACAAAAAAACCGTCTGGAAAAAAAACCGGCCAAATGCGAGTCGGACTCGCGCACGAAGGGTTCCATATCATTTATCTATAAAAACGACAAAAAATCATGTCTGTTGTATCCCTTAAATATTTGTTTTATTCTAATTTAATTATTTATTTTTATTTACTTAGTTACTTAGATAAATGTCAATATTTTCAAGCTGGTTCTGAGCACAGTCACCGTAAAGGTCGCGTCGAAGAAGGGTCGAAGCTAATTAGGTTAGAAGTAATTAGCGAGGTTTCTCTCTACGTTTATATTTATAACACGTGAGCAGGGTATAAAAGCAAGGCTAAATGTTATCTCTCTGGGGATTGCTGCGGCTATTTTTAGGATTGCGTTTGACCGTCATTTCACCTGACGTTAGGCAAAGATGTTTAGGACTAGCTAGGTGTAGAATTCGATTCACTCGCGACTTGAATATACTCGAGCCGAGTCCGATATTCTGCTAGTGAACTTCGATTTGAAGAAGAATTTCATTTATGTATTTAAAAGTTATGAGACGAACGAAACGCTTTCCTGATGATTCTTATTCTTATTCGGAATTCGATCAATAAAACCCGGGTTTCACTTACTTTAGCGCAGCACCCTTCAAATTGGAACGCAGTTAATGTTTACACACTACTACTTTGCGGCAGAATATCTGATACTGCTTATGTACTTACTTAAGCAAACCCCTTAGCTTAGCATATCTTTTTAGGGACCATTCAAGTATTACGTAAGTAGAATTTTAGTAATTATTAACCCCTCCCTCCCCCTGTCAGCAAAAGTAAGCAAAGCTCTTACTTCCCTCTCCTATGCTTATGTAAATAAATTTGCCGCCAAGCATCTAATGGTGCGTTCCGGCAGCCTTACTTGAGAGCCAGTTCCATTCCAGGCTAGGTGTTCTTTACCATCTTCGACCGCACCGTCACTTAACATCAGGTGAGTTGTGGTAACCTAGCCTGTCGGACAAAAAAAAATTATACTAGACTTCTAGACCTCAAGTTGTTTAAATGTGTTCAAATCCCGACAATGCATCAATTAAGAATCAGAGCACCAAATAATGTGTTCCAGCAGCCTCACCTGAGAGCCAGTTCCATTTCACACTGTCACTTAACACAAGGTGCGCGTTCAAAACTAGCCACACATTAAAAAAAAACTTGAGCAATTTAAGAACACAGAGTGCACTTTACGTATATTTTTTATTTATTAAATATGTTGATAATGTTCAGAAGCTCGTCAAAGGGAACAAAAACTTGCGATGAATAAATTAACAACGATAAAACATCCCTGACCCTTGACAAGGGAACGTGGGGAACGTGTAACTGGGTCAGGCAACTTTTCCTTGTACAGGAGTCACTTTGGACGTATAATACGTGAGTGTATGTATTGAGTACAAATAGAGAAATCCGTAGAGGTACGCAATACCCTTGATATCTACCGTTTTCTCACGTATTTTCACACTATTTTGTAGCGATGATAGCTCAGTGGTTAGCGCGGTAGGTTCGCATGCCGAAGGGCGTGGGTTCAAACCCCAACAATGAGCTTGAGCTGCCGGTGAAGGAAAACATCGTGAGGAAACCATATCGTGCTGGTAGGGTACTTTCTAGTACTCGGCTGGCTAGCTACCACCCTTAAGTTGAAAATCTGCCGCCAAGCATCTAACGGTGTGTTCCGGCAGCCTCACTTGAGAGCCAGTTCCATTCCAGGCTAGGTGTGCTTTACCATCTTCGACCGCACCGTCGTTATGGTCTAACACCTAGCCTGTCAGCCATTAAAAAAAAAAACCTAACCTAACCGACTTGCTCTAAGCTCAAGCACGGCTAATGTGTAACCTATATTGTTTTTATTACAGCGCTTTGGTACCTGCCATTCGATTTACGGTCATGAGACTAGTCCTAATAAAGGGACTATTTTAGTGACCGTAAACACCACTGAAAAGTCACAGGGAAGCAAAAGTACGTTTACTACGATGATATATTTTTTTAGTTATTTTGGTTTAAAAACTACTGAATTCTGATGAAATCTCTATAAGACTAATCTGAAAGTAAGTGTTTACTATAAAAAAAAAACCTAATCAGTTTAAAAATGAGGGAGTTTTGAGATCACAAACGTATTAAAAAAAAAACGAATTTTAACCTCCTTTTAACAAGCACTGAGCTATCATCACTGAATCGTAGCTCTTTTCATTTGCCTGCCCTTTTGGCACATTTGGTAGTAGTTCAGCTTCCTGAGCTGTGGGGCGTGGGTCCTAATGACGATCGCAGAAACGCGCTGGATGCGAGCCGCTTTTAACTGGTCTTCATGAAAATCATTGGGGGAGGTCTATATCCAGCAGTGGACTTCCTACGGCTGACATGATAATGATCTACATTTTAAATGACGTGAAAAAATTTACTGCTTTGCCCAGCGTTTAGTCTGGGGTAGATTTATCATGGTTGACAGGCAAAAGAACCAACGTTCACAAAATTCAAAGATGTGTGACGTAGTGTGTCAAGCTTGGGTACGGATTCAAGTAAATTGTAATTTTGTAGCTACAAGTCAAATCTCAAGGGCCGTTGAATTTTCTCCGCTGATTGCGATCACAACGGTACGCAATGGTCCGGTGTGAATTCACGGCACAGTGGACCTTTCATTAATGCCTCCGTGGATTCAACTTTTAGCTTTATCCCTGAATCGATTGATGTATCTACGAGGGTTGAAACGTAACGAAGTTTATCACGGCGAGAGAAGCGACTACTCCACAACCCTAACACTATTCCACGACCTGAGCATTTTTGTGGTACACTTTACTGAAAAACTATCACGCCTATTGATTTGTGCTTTAACACAGTAATTTAACTCCATATCTAGATGTGTTATCTGTCAAAAAATTATAATTTTATAACCATAAAAAAAATGAACATTAACAATTTTGTATTCATTGGATAGAATGTTATTGTACTTTGTATTACTATTGTACTAACGCCATCTGTTAGAAAACTAAAGAGTAAACATCGCTGCAACAGAACTATACTCAATACTCCAATACATCGTAGTTAATCTACTTAGTACTAGATGACACCACTAGAATCAGGTTGTAAAATAACAACTGTCTTAAAAATTATTACCCGTTAGAAAAACTACGCGAGCCCTCACAAAGCTCAGCTTTTGCTAGTAATAAGAAATAGGTATACTCTACGATGTCTGATGTTGACCACTACGCGGACGAAATCGCGGGCAAAAGCTAGTCAATAAATAAAATAAACACTCTATTTTCATTCCCAGCAAGTTGCCGAGACAACAGGCCTGTTTCTTGACACGAAGTATCGATCAGCTTTAAATATTAATGCGATGCAGTATTAGCCCCAAAGCTTATTCAATATGTATAGGGAATATTATATCCTTTGTTCTATTCGATTCGAGTTTTCCTTTTTGTAAACTATACTTTTAGGCACTGCGTGAAATGTAACGTAAGGTAGCGAGAATGAGAAAGAATTAATGAGCAATTAATATGTTTGAAAGAGCGAAAGGATATAAAGCTTATAAAGGATTTAAAGCTATACTTGTGATTCCTCTGAGATATAAAGCTATGAATGGAACGTAACCTCAATATGAAAGAGATCCCTAGATGCCAGATAATTGTAAGTATAAAAGAGAAAGCTAATTTAGATAACGTGTGAAAGGGATAGTGATATATTTTCTGTAAAGTGTACCACAAAAATGCTTAGGTTGTGGTATAGTGTTAGCTGATTGTTTTGATAGAGAATATAATTATACCGAGAGTTTGGAAACGATAACTTATAAAAATAGCCCCCCATACAAACCTTGGTATCATCACATCAATTCACCGCTTACCATCAGGCGAGTTGGTGGTCAAACGCGAACTAGTCCGTATTAAAAAAAGCTTCTGTGTACATTCTTTATAAAAACAAATATGCATGCCCTTTGAAAAAAAACTTAACTACATATAATTTATATGTTTAGTTTATCGAACACTTTCTGTTCTAAGAAAATTCAGGTCACGGGACTTAGTTTTAAATAAAAATCCCTCTCTATGCAAATTGCCGCCCGGGTTGGATTTAATTTCGACCACGGTGTTGGGTTTTAAAAATGTAAAGAGGAATTTACACGGAAATGTTTTATTTTTGAAATGTCCTTTTTGCAGCTGTTATTTTATCCTTTTGTTGTAAAATGATTTTGATTCGCTATAATTCTTTCTTTTAAGTATTATGTATGGTATTATATAGATTTAAAATACAATACAACATTTTATTGATAATATCAAGTTCCAGTCTAGTTGGTCCACGGCATGTAACTTTATTTTTTCTCTTTCACACAACTAAAACTATGTACACTATCCCTTTCACACGTTATCTACATTAGCTTTCTCTTTTATACTTACAATTATTTTGCATCTACGCATCTCTTTCATATTGACGTTATGTTCCATATCCTTTCGCTCTTTCAAACATAATTGCTCATTCATTCTTTCTCATTCTCGCTACATTACGTTACATTTCACGCAGTGCCTAAAAGTATAGTTTACAAAAAGATAACAACTCGAATCGAATAGAACTAAGAAAATGATATTCCCTATACATATTGAATAAGCTTTGGGGCTAATACTGCATCGCATTAATATTTAAAGCTGATCGATACTTCGTGTCATGAAACAGGCGTAGCGATGATGGTTCAGTGGTTAGCGCGGTAGGTTCGCATTTCGAAGGGCGTGGGTTCAAACTCCAACAATGAGCTTGAGCTGCCGGTAAAGGAAAACATCGTGAGGAAACCATAGCGTGGTGGTAGAGTATTTTCTAGTACTCGGCTGGCTAGCTACCACCCTCAAGTTGAAAATCTGCCGCCAAGCATCTAACGGTGTGTTCCGGCAGCTTTACTTGAGAGCCAGTTCCATTCCAGGCTAGGTGTGCTTTACCATCTTCAACCACACCGTCACTTAACATCAGGTGAGCTGTGGTCAAACACCTAAAAAAAAAAAAGGCCCGTTGTCTCGGAAAAAGCTCATAAGATTCTTTTGTTTTCTGTAATTTTTTTTCTATTTTTGATGAGCAGAATAAAGACTTTCTATCTATTTACCAAACACGTAACTTGCCAACCATTAAAAAAAAAATTAAGGAAGTCTTATATTTGTCCGGTATCTTTTTATCGATGAGTCGCTATTTAGTGCCAATGCCCATTATTGTAAAGGGCAGTCCGGCCCTTCCGCGTTGCGTGAGGACCTTCAAATGTCGTGGCTTTGTTTACTATCGAGCCCTTTCTATTTTAGAGCCGAATAAAACGAACTATCACGGTTCGACCATTCTTTGGACTTTGGTTTTTAGCTGTAATGTTATTTTTACACGACTGCCCGAAAAAGTAGTGTAATTTTTTCAGGTACTTATGTGAGTTTCTGTATTCCATCATAACTTTTAAATGCCTAAATAGATTTGGATGTATGAGGTATCGTTAGAATCCTTACATCAATCTAATTGACACAGGTAATAATTAAAAAAAAAAAAAACAATATGGCGGTACGTTTCCATTTTATTAACGAAGCCGTGGGGTTTTCTCTTTCATTTAATAATTTGTTCGTGTTTATTTTATATGATTTTTGTTAGGTTTGATTTTAGCTTTGGTTTTGTTTGGTGCTAGATCTCTTTAGTAGAGGATTGTCTTCTTACCACTGAAGTGATATATATTTTGCTGCTAAGCACATTACTGTATTTCGGTTTGAAGTATTAGGTATAGTTTAGTACTTAGTTCCCTTATTTTCTACGTAACATTATATCTGTAGACTTTTTAAAATCTTTCTTATTTTTAAAATAATGTGTTACCGGTTGATAGTAGCGGCCTTGCGGTTACCGCAAGTCGTGCTTATGTGGGGTAAGATATACCTACAGTTTCCCGCCGTGTCCGCCATCCTAAGTAGTGGCAGTGTGAGCAAACCTAGGCAGTTTTAGTGGGCAATGACAACGTGGCTTGCGTTTATGGAAAATGCGACCTTTTTATTTCTCAGAGGTATGCTATAAGGGCTCAGCTAAACCTTTGTCTTGTATGTTTAGTGTCAGTGTGCTGAGCTAGTGTGTTCCAGCTGTATGTTTTGTATGTTTATGATCTATGAATCAATTATGAAATCGAATTTAATTTAATTATGAAAACCGCCAATTATGAATCGATGTTGATATTTTTTTTTGTATCGTAGATCATACTTCAGAGGTGATCCCATATAAATTTTATCGAAATCGATTAAGTGGTTTTTAAAAAATCGACAAATACTTATATAAAAAAAATATATACTTTCATTTACTCCGAATCCTCGCTATTTCATTGAAGCAATGCGTTTAGTTGGCTTAAGGGTCGTGGAGTCGGGTTTTTTTCATTACAAATTTATATATAAGCCGTGGTGGTGCCGGCGTAAGAATTGTACCCCACCCTCTCTACCTGTGGTTGCCGTAAGAGTCGGCTAAGAGATGTAATCCGGAAGATGGGCAGCAGCGTCTTCCTTGAACAATCACACTTAACTGAGCTCGCCAACCCGCCTGCCAAGCGTGGGAAGTATTCAAAATCAAAATCAAAAGTCATTCATATCATATCATATTATATCATATCATATTTTATTGGTAAAAAAAATAAATTTACAAGTCAATATCGTGTACACACAGTAACACACATTACGATAATTCATTCAGTTTAGGCCCTGGTAAGGCACTTATGAACGTTAAGTTACATGTTTGAATCTACCACCGGCTCGTAATTACACTTCAACTGAGAAGACTCCGGAAAGAAACTCAGCAAGGCATTTGTTTTTTTGTGGATCTTTCTTTTCATATTAGGTTACAGTTGGCAAACCCCCCCAGGAGGAGGCTTATGTCCAGCAGTGACGATCTATGGCTGATGATGATATGATGTAATATTGTTTTGGGAATCGAACCCACGCCCTGAAGCTCTTAAAGCAGATATACTATCAATGAGCCAACAGAGCTGTCAAAGCAACGATGTATTGTTTTTTTTTTCGAGTAATTTTTAACTACACCTATACATAGATTCATCTTAATACTTGAAGACGTTATGTTAACGTTATGTTGGCAACCCTGCCGGTTGCCAACATAACGTTTTCATACTAAATTATTATAAAAGTATTCCGACGGCTGCCCAAAAATGTTAATTTAAATTATGGAAAATGATAAATGGAGACAGGCTGAATTTAATCACGGTGAAAGTAAAACGTTGCGTACGTTGTGAACTAATAATTTTAAGAAAACAATTCTTCTATTATTTTATAAATAATCTGCCAGTATCTTTTAATATGAGTAATTAGTATTAATTTAATCGATATTATTTATAATAGAGAAAGTACATTTTTACCATAAGAAAAGAATGAATAGCGTTTTGTAGCAATGATGGCTTAGTGATTAGCGTGAAAGTGAATTTGGACGTTTTTAAGGCTAGAGTGAATAGGTTTCTTCTAAATCAGCGTGCACCATCCTTGGCCGCACCGTCGCTTTCCATCAGGCGAGTTGGTTCAAACGTAGATCTATTTTATATATCAAAATACCTCATAGAATTCTAGATGAAGCCGCGAGACGCTACCAGTGCTTGTATCATACTAAATGATATTTTAAATCAATATTATGGCGTGAGAGACACCGTTTATTTTTAGAATGGAAACTGCATTGTACCTTCATCGTTGCGACCTAATTTCTTCCACATTCATTGTAAAAACACTTGCTTTTAATCAATACTACGAACGAACACCGTGAATAAGGTTGTATTATATATAAGTATTTTAAAAAAAAAGTGTTTCGTACCTTTTTAGAGGACAAAACCTTTTTAGTCGAACCAGTTACAAATTAAAAATGGAAGCTAAACTCACCGTTCCAATTTTAAAACTCGCGCTCCAAATGCAAAAGTCGGGACACTCGAATGCTCGAAGGTTCAACTCGCGACGTGCAAACCTCTCGGCTCCCGAACCAACTGTGACTTGGCGGTTGCGCGGACTAAGGATGCGCCTATACGATGATTTTTGTCGATATTTTACGACGAAATTATGCTAAGCATTCAACTCGGGTAATGAGTTGGCTGTTATTATGATTATGGATGCAAAGGTGTTTGTGTACAGGATTAGCTACTTAGCCACTCCATTAGAATAAGTGGATTGTATAGAGCTGTGATTTTAGGTGAGTTTCTTTTTTTTTTTAAATTAGATCTCTTATTTACTTCGATATAAACTATTTATTGATTTTTTAGCTACTACCATAAATGCCCTTGACGGTAAAAGCCATCTCCGCCAGGCAACTTACTATAATGTAAACAAAATAGACTGAACGGAAGAATACTAGTTATTTTATTAATAGTTATAAGTTTTAATGCCAGTATTAATTGTTGCTGTTAGTCTTTTTTCATTAAAAAAAAGTGGTAAACAATTTGCCACTTCACCTGATGGTAAGCTCCATTACACATGGACACCTACAATATTAGAGATGTTTTGATGCGTTGCCAACCCAAAAAGATGTATTTAATCTGTATAGAAAGTCTTCTTTGAAATTGTGTTATTCTAAACAATAATAAAGAAAGATAAAACGGAATAATTTAATTTATAATTCATTACACAATGTCGATTCAAACGATGACCTTTTTTATTAGACTCAATTTAAAAAGAACTATATTAAAATATCGATAAATTTGAAGCACACCTGCAATCTCTTGCAACGGGGTAATGTTCCCGCTCGATTGCACGTCGATAGTCACTGTTTCACCTCGGAGGTTAATTATAAATCAGTCCTGTCAGCACCTGTCATAAATGTATGGTGATTGTTAATATACAATAGTGGTATCGATAATTTTCTATCGAGATATTAAACTTGTTTTTTAGTTTTGATTTATCAATCAAGTTTATATAAACACTACCTAATTTTCAGGCGTTCTAGGAGATAGAAGTGCTATGCTATCTCTTTTCTAAATTTGTTCCAAATTCAATACGCCATTACGATATGAAAAAGGAACAATGTGTGAATTACATAGACACATAGAATTGATCGAAAAGATAAAACAAAAATCTTTTCTATTTTCTTTTCAAATAGTTCTCGACGAAAATGGCAAAAAAAAAAAAAATTAAGTCGTTTACTTCTGTCATATTTGAAAAATACTAAGTTGATGATGCTTTGATAGATGCATGTGTTAGTAAATTATTTGTATGTTTAGTACTTTTTTTTAAAGTAATTATCATCATCAGCCTGTAGAAGTCCATTGCTGGACATAACCCTTTTTCAAGACACTCCACTCAGCCTGATCTTCGGCTTTTCACTTTTATATACCGCCAACTGTCCTACGTATATCGTCACTCCATCGAGTCTCAGGGCGTCCTACCTTGCGTTTCCGAAAAAATAATGATATTATTCAAATCTAAAAAGTATTAATATTATTTTTGTTATCGCATGATATTCAATTTGCAAACAAACGAGCAATTATTTTTTGACAAATTTATTTCACAATTTGCAATAATTTTATATAATAATAGTCGCCACAAGAACACCAAAAAAATATTATGACACAAATAATTAAAATTAAAATGGACACTACAATTAAAATGGTATTTCAATAGTAAGACAAACTTGCTGTCAAAATTTATCGACGCTTTGTCATCATCGATATCGATGAATTAGTATTTTCACGTCTCTAGTCCGGGATTAGGGCTGGCGTGCGGTGGAAATAAATGTACCTATACTTTTCGGGTAATAAAAGGTGATTAATTATTCCAGTAAATAGAAAATAGACTTGGAACTGGTTTACGTGTTAATGTATAGCTTTATTCATGCTAAATCTGTCGAATTAATTTGGAATATAATTACATTTTCAGAAGGGGTAGACTTGATAAAGAATACGTATGTAGTTCTATTGAGGATCGATTTTATTATCCTAGCTATTAAAATTCATAAAAATAAAAACAATTTATGAAATGAAATAGCAGTAGATTTTCAACTTTAAAGTGGTAGCTAGCCAGTCGAGTACTAGAAAGTACCCTACCACCAGGCTAAGGTTTCCTCACGATGTTTTCCTTCAAGCTCCTTGATGGGGTTCAAACCGACGCCCTTTGGCGTGTGAATCAACCGCCCTAAGCACTGAGCTATCATCAACCTTAAACAATTATTAATGTACCAATTTTGTATTATTTATCTGATTGTTAATCCCTGAAATGACAAAAGTATTGAATCAATGAAATTTTTAGAACGCTAGTAAAAACGAATTTACCATACATGTAAATATGTGTGTGTATGTATAGCGTCTATAAAGTCATATTTTAACATAAACTTCTTAAATAATAACATCTGTGTGAGCGGGAAAAACGTATGCGCCATTAGCTAGGAGTAAGCGAGAGAAATATAATATACTAGCGACCCGCCCCCGCTTCGCACGGGTGCAATAGATATTAATATGGTGCATATGCTCGTATTATACATATAAACCTTCAATCATTCTATCTATTAAAAAAACCGCATCAAAATCCGTTGCGTAGTTTTAAAGATTTAAGCATACATAGGGATATAGGGACAGAGAAAGTGACTTTGTTTTATACTATGTCGCGATGATAGTGATAGCGATGATAATATAATGAAGTAATAAATCGATTGTTTATGTCAAAAAAAGTTTGAGGCAGACAAACATAGCGAAAGTGTTTTAAATCAATATTCTAAATTGTAAAAACCATAAAGAACAAAAAGAAGGTACTTCAAAACACGCGTAAGTTCACTATATACGTATAATACTTCCTTTCACGTAGTAAACCTTGAAAGCGCATAAATACGTCGTAGCGAGCTACGAAACTCGTAGAGGGTTACGCTCGTAGCTCGTAGACTCTAGACGTAGCTTTAGATAATTTGTTTTTGCCAAATGTAATACACAAATACCGTAGTACCAGATATTCTGCCGCCAGCAGTAGTGTGTAAACATTACTGTGTTCCGGTGTGAAGGGTAGTGCAGCTAGCGAAATTACAGGGCTGTTGAGATTAACCATCGAAAATCTCAAAGTAATGAGCGCCAAAGCAGCGATGCCGTGCACTTTTATTTGCTATACAAAGTTCCAACCCCAACAATGAGCTTGAGCTGTCGGTGAAGGAAAACATCGTGAGGAAACCATAGCCACGTGGTGGTAGAGTACTTTCTAGTACTCGGCTGGCTAGCTACCACCCTCAAGTTGAAAATCTGCCGCCAAGCATCTAACGGTGTGTTCCGGCAGCCTCACTTGAGAGCCAGTTCCATTCCAGGCTAGGTGTGCTTTACCATCTTCGACCACACCGTCACTTAACATCAGGTGAGTTGTGGTCAAACACCAAGCCTGTCAGACAAAAAAAAAACAGAAATACTTAAAAATAAAGTCCTTTATAAAAATATAAAAGTAGGTACGTTTGACTGCTCTCTTAGCTCGTTTGGTAAAATATCTCCTTCAAGGGTGTGGGGCGTGGATTCAATTCCCACCAAGACAAACATTTACGTAACGACAAATGTTTGTACAGTGTTCTGTATATATTACAAGTATGTATTTAAAAAAAGTATATAATTATTTTATTAGCTACCTGGTTCACACAGCTATTTTCTAATAGAAATAATTCGAATTCTTGAGAGCATTTCAATTAATATTCAACACTCGGGAGAAATTCGAAAATGCAAATATAAGATTTGATTACACCACGAGTAATATGATTTAATATGCAAATTGTGTGCTAAACGAGAATGGAAAGATAGCAAAAGATTTATTTTTAAATCTAATACCTTTAAACGAGCAATTCTTGTATATATAATTATATATAATCTGAATCTCGGAAACGGCTCCAACGATTTTCATGAAGTTTAGTATGTAGGGGGTTTCAGGGGCGATAAATCGATAAAGCTAGGTTTCATTTTTAGAAAACGTCGTTATATCCGTGTTTTCAGGCAATGAAAAACCGAGCAAAGCTGTGTTTGACCACATCTCACCTGGTGTTTAGTGACGGTGTGGTCGAAGATGGTAAAGCACACCTAGCCTGGAATGGAACTGGCTCTCAAGGTCGGTCTGGTCGGTTCACACGCCGAAGGGCATAGGTTTAAACCCTAACAGTGAGTTTTAGCTGCCGGTGTAGGAAAACATCGTGAGGAAACCATAGGGTAGAGTGTTTCTAGTAGGTACTCGGCTGGCTAACGACCATCCTCAAGTTTATGTCTACCGGCAGCATCACTTGAGAGCCAGTTTCATTCCAGGCTTTGATCTAGATGTGCTTTTGTGCACACCGTCACTCAACATCAGGTAAGCTATATTAAAACAGTTAAGTTCACATCTACTAAAAAAAAAAATTCTTCTACTAATGTTCCGTTTCATCGTTTTAATTTTAAGCTTAAATAAATTTTTAGTAAAAAACGTATATAATGTAAAAATTAAAAAAAAAACCTAAGAACCAGAACACCAGATTTCGACTCAGCTTGGGAAAATGCTAACTTCAAGAAAAAAAAATTTTACAGCTCCCTCTGGCGTTTTAATACCACGACACCTACTAAGAACTATCACAAAGCTTGTAGAGAAAACCGTAACAAAATCTGCCAAACCATTTTTGAAATATGTGGGAACAATCATTTGTTACACGCACAAACAACTTTTCACCTTAAACACAAAAGGATACACCTTCTCTGTTCCATCATAAATAAAAAATAGTAACGACATACTTTCCCTTCATATTTTATTAGAAGCATTTGCGTAGCGCCATCTTTATAAACTACAAAAGTTTGCTTCAGTGCCATCTATCCGATAACAGGTAAACCATTCCACAAACTGGTGACTGAAAAGCGTGTTTCACTTTTAGTAAAAGCCCCGTTTTTCACATTTTAATGTTGTTTTAAAGGCACGATAAGAGATGGCGCTGTTAAACAATTGTTACAAAATAAATTCAAATACAGATTGTTGAACTCTTTTAAAAACAATGAAATACTTATTTTGTTGTTTTGGCGGGAAAGCGCAAAAAGTATTGTCTTCGCATTGTATTTTTACCGAGTTTTGGCGGGAACTCGGTAGGCTTTGTGTCGCCCCATTGTATTTTTTTCCAAAACTAGTGAAAACGAAAACAAAACGACGCTTACCGCGGTCCCGCCAAAACTCTGATATATTTGAAAAATATCAAACTTTTTATCGATTTGTCAGTGTCAGGCAAAACTACAAACTGCAATGCCAAAAAGAATTAAAAAGAAAAAAACACGTACGCTGTTTTTTTTAAATAATGAATAGGCTTGCGTTTTATCGCCATCTTCCCTGATGTTAGTTATAATTTAACACAAAGTAAGCACTTTAACCATATACGATAATACAAAAAACACTTACCTGAGGCGGCATTAAGATTGTTGTCTTGTTTATTGGTGCTATCCTTTTCTTCTGGAACCTTCGCTTCAGAACTCGTGTTGCAACCCATTTTATACTCTAACAACACTCTACACTAAGTGTTAACTCGACACTACTCCTTAACACTACTTGAACTTAGTAGTGAAGATTTGAAATACAAAACTCTACAACGCGAGTCTAAGTGGACTATAACATAGTTTGGCAGTAGGTATATCTGAAACAACAGAAATGTCGTTAGTAATTATATTACAAGTTTTTTTTAAATATAAAATTAACTAGATAGCACTGTAAATCTATACACACTTAGATATATATCAACGCCGGGGCGTCCACAGCACGCTGGATCTTCGCAGTAATAAAAAGAAAGACCAACTAGTAATTCGGAGCCTGCATGGTATACAAGGCTTTAGATCTAATCTGAAAAGATTTATCCTTGCTCACCAAAAGGGGGAGCAGCTTATGAGAAATGATACTAGTGCAATATAGGTAGGCTTTAATATTGTTGTAATTTATTTACTTACTTCTATGTATATAATATATTTCCTTGTATATGTCACTTGCTTTCCTCATATTATTCATATAGATAATGTTTATATTTAGTGTTATTTATCTGTTTGTCTAAATATTGTTTTTGTTGTGTATATTTCTGCATATTTTTCTTTTTTTATTACCGCCTGTCACTCTCGTGCGTAACGTCACCTACCGGCCTCGACGGAAGACCAGCGCCGGCTGGTTGCAGTCGGCATTATGCTGAGTTGAGGCCGGTTTGTGGCATAAAATGTATTTCTTTCTCTTTGTTCTTTTTGTGTAAGTTAGTTTTGTTTTATCTTTGTTTGTTATTTCTTTTGTTTCGTTATACCTATTTTGTTAATGTCTAAGAAATTTGTTTTATGTCATAATAAAATATTGTCTATTGTCTATTGTCTATTGTTAACGCCGTCGCATCGGCTCAAGTCGGAGAGGTCGGTATACATTCTATAACTGCGTACCAGATGGTACGCGATGTACCATCATATGGTGTCACTTAACATCAGGTTAGCTGTGGTCAAACGCCTAGCCAATCAATATTAAAACCGGCCAAGTGCGAGTCGGACTCGCGCACGAAGGGTTCCGTACCATTATCTATAAAAACGGCAAAAAATTCACGTTTGGTGTACGGGATATTTATTCTATTCTGTTTTTTAGTATTTGTTGTTATAGCGGCAACAGAAATACTTCACCTGTGACAATTATAACTGTCTAACTATCACGGTTATTGAGATACAGCCTGGTGACAGACGGACAGACAGACAAACAGACAGACGGACGGACAGCGGAGTCTTAGTAATAGGGTCCCGGTTTACCCTTAAAAGACGTAGATACATTATTTCTGAACATATAATAGCTTTAGTTTTGGCATTTCATATAAAATAGAAAAGCCGTGGAAATGCCGTAGAATTGCCGTGGTGGTGCCGGCGTAAGAATAGTACCCCACCCTCTCTACCCGTGGGTGCCGTAAGAGTCGGCTAAGGGATGTAATCCGGAAGATGGGCAGCAGCGTCTTCCTTGAACAATCACACCTAACTGCGCTCGCCAACCCGCCTGCCAAGCGTGGCGAGTATTTGCAAAACCCCCTCCAGGAGGAGGCCTATGTCCAGCAGTGGACGTCATATGGCTGATGATGATGATATAATATATCGCCTGGAGGGAGGGGAGTAATCTTTTTGCTTTTGCATCTGTAGAATGAGATTCATTAGCGAGCAGCACCGTCAGCCTTTTGTTCGCCCTTCGATTGCAGATAGAGTGTCTACGAGTTTTAGTTTTATAGGACGAGTTGTGTTTTTCTGTAGGTCCTATTTTGTCGAGTCGTTTTTAGGGTTCCGTTCAAAAAGAAAAATCGGAACACTTATAGGATCACTTTGTTGTCCGTCTGTCTGTCTGTCAAGACCCTTTTCTCAGGAACGCGTGAAGGCATCAAACTAAAATTCATATCAAATACTCAGATCTACTGTGAAAAAAATCAAACTTCTAAGCCAAAGCAAATCAAAAGATACAGCCGTTTATGCTGCAAATTTTCGACACTCGCAAGGGAATCAAAACCTACAGGGTACTTCCCGTGAACTCAGAATCTTGAAATTTGGTACGAAGCAACGTCTTATAGCACAGATAAAGGAAAAATTGCGAAAAAACCATAAAAAAATACCATAACTTTTACTTATATAGGCTACAGGTTTGTACGGAACCATGGGTGCGCGAGTCCGACTCGCACTTGGCCGGTTTTTTGAAAATACATACTTATAATATATACCGAACACACAGATACAGAACAAAGATTTATGTTGTCTGTGTGTGTTACTAGTGATGACTTATGGCGCTGAAACATGGTCTTTGACTATGTGCCTTATTAGTAACCTTAAAGTAATACAGCGAGCTACGGAGAGGGCTATGCTCGGAGCTTCCCTACGAGATCGAATCAGAAATTAGGAGATCCGTAGACGAACTAAAGTAGCCGACATAGCCCAGCGGATTAGCAAGTTGAAGTGGCAGTGGGCAGGGCACATAGCACGCAGAACTGATGGCCGATGGGGCTGCAAAGTTCTGGAGTGGAGGCCACGGACCGGCAAGCGCAGCGTAGGACGTCCACCCACAAGGTGGACAGACGGCCTAATAAAGACCGCAGGAACGCGCTGGATGAGAGCCGCTTCCAACCAGTCTTTATGGAATTCAATGGGGGAGGCCTATGTCCAGCAGTGAACTTGAAATTTTAGTAGTACCAATAAAATATTTATGTTTACATCATCGTTAAGACGGTCACCCTACTTTAACCCCAACGGTTGAAAGTAATCGCTGATCGTAGATATATAGCGAAATACAGATGTTCCCTTGGAGAGATTCATCACAGTTCAATGATTTTAAAGGGCTCAGAAAACGCTGGCAATTTATCAAATATTTACTTAAGGACTTCAAAAGTTCAAACAGCCTCTTATTTCTTCTAAAATTACACCTTTATAACAAGGGTTTTCAACATGAAATTTATGTTTTAGCTTTGAATAAGAATTAAACTGTTTGGTGACAGATTTTAAAGTGTTTTTTTTTTCCAATTACTAAATTTTTTAATTATGGGTAGTCATAGGGACTTAAAACACGTTACATTAGCATGTTGGTGACGCTAACCAATAAGTTTTACTCCTATCAAAAATCGCTCAACGCGGCTAATGAAAATTTCGCTTCAAGAAACACGCATTTTTTTTGCTAGTGTCACAGCTATGGTCAAACACCTAGCCTGTCAACCATAAAAAAATCAAAAATCAAATCCACCCGAATCCAAATTCCTGATAGAATGGTAAAACACCCTTAGCCTGGAATGGAACTGGCTTGCAAGTGAGGCTAGAACACACCATTAGGTGCTTGGCGGCAGATTTTCATCTTGAGGGTGGTAGCTAGCAAGCCGT
Source organism: Biston stratarius (assembly GCA_950106695.1). Lineage (NCBI taxonomy): Eukaryota > Metazoa > Arthropoda > Insecta > Lepidoptera > Geometridae > Biston > Biston stratarius. Next base: position 3,937,995 of record OX467115.1, on the reverse strand, counting down.
GTACTAGAAAATACCCTACTACCTCGCGATGTTTTCCTTGACCGGCAGCTCAAACTCATTGTTGGGCTTGAACCCACGCCCTTCGACGTGTGAACCGACCGCGCTAACTACTGAGCTATCAACGCTACAAATTTCTCATAACCTTTTAATTGTTTTCAGATTCAAGAAAATAACAAATATTACTTGCCCTTAAATAAATTATGTAATGTGTAATGGTCGCAATATCTAGAATTGGCAGAAGAATACCGATCGATAGAACATCGTCTAGCCGAATTCTATGATTCTTATTTTAGGTACATTTCTTTGTACAACTGATTGGATCAGACTTTTAGTTGTCTTTGTCTTAAAGGAGTCAGACTGTCTCGAACTTTGATTAGTTATTCTGCAATATAATGAAATGTTAATCTAAAAATTTCTAACTAAAGTTATTTTTAGAAAGGTGTTAAAAGTATTGCGTGTAGTTATGTGTGTGATTTTGTAGCGATTATAGCTCATTTGTGAGCGCGGTCAGTTCACAAGTCGAAGGGTGTGAGTTTAAGCCCCAGCAATGAGCTTCAACAAAGAAAAACATCGTGGGGAAACTATAGCATTGTGATAGGGTATTTTCTAGTACTCGGCTGGCTAGCTATCAAGCTACAAGTGGAAAATCTGCCGCCAAGCATCTAACGGTGTGTTCGGGTAGCCTCACTTGAAAGCCAGTTCCCTTCTAGGCTAAGTGTGTTTAGCATCTTCGACCACACCGTCAGTGAACATCAGGTGACCTTTGATAATGATCAAACGCCTAGTTTGTGAAACATAAAAAAATCTGTCTGTGGCGTTATTGCAGCTAAACGGGTAAAACAATTTTAATTAAATTTTTAGGGTTCCGTAACTCAAAAAGAAAAACGGAACCCTTATAGGATCACTTTGTTGTCCGTCTGTCTGTCAGGAGTCTTTTTCTAAGGAACCCGTGGAGGTATCAAGCTGAAATTCATATCAAATACTCAGGTCTACTGTCCCTTGGAGCTGTAAAAAAATCAAACTTCTAAGCCAACGCAAGCAAAAGATACAGCCGATTGTGCAGCAAATTTTTGACACTCGCAAGGGAATCAAAACCTACAGGGTACTTCCCGTGAACTCAGAATCTTGAAATTTAGTACGAAGCAACGTCTTATAGCACAGATAAAGGAAAAATTGCGAAAAGCATAAATTACCATTAAAAAAACCATAACTTTTACTTATATACCTACAGGTTTGTACGGTGCGCGAGTCCGACTCGCACTTGGCTGGGTTTTTTTTTGTGTGATATTGCTTAGCTTTGATTAAAACAATCTGTACAGCTGTTTAAAGATTATCAAGTATTTGCTAGTTGATGAATGAATGTAAGTCACATCATCATCACATCATCAGCCATCATTTAAGACGTCCACTGCTGGACGTAGGCCTCCTCCTTGGGGGTTTGCCAATACTCGCCACGCTTGGCAGGCGACTTGGCGAGCGCAGTTAGGTGTGATTATTCAAGAAAAACGCTGCTGCCCATCTTCCGGATTACATCCCTTAGCCGACTCTTACGGCAACCACGGGTAGAGAAAGTGGGGTACTATTCTCACGCCGGCACCGCCACGGCTTGTAATAAATAAGATACTTTATATACTGCAAACTGAACAAACTTTTTGTTTAATTCCACTCAGACGAAGTCGCGGCTAACAGCTATTATTATATACTTATGTTAATTTAAAAACACCTAAAGCTAGTTCGTGAATACACGAATGATATCATCGGAAACAAATTTTGAAACGGAACATAATATAATTGGGTTTATATCCACTGGGAGGCCTTTGAAGTTGGTAATTAACTAAATTGTATGTTATAAAAACATTCATTAAAAGTTTAGAAATTATATCAAGTTTTGTTGTTAAAGTAACGAATGATACACGGGGCTACGTACCGTTTACATTGGCCAAAATGAAATTAATTTTTCTCATTATAATGAACAACTTATGTGACGAGATTTTTTATTTTTTATTTGCCCCATCTGGCAGGCTAAAGCAATAAAGCCATACTGCCTTGTCCTCAGTTTTTGCAATTCATGTCTTACATCTATAATTACAGTCAAAGTTCAGTCTTGGTCAAGTCGAATCCGTGCCAGTCAAATCGTCATGCCTTAGTAAAGTAGTGGCGACTTTACTAAAAGCTACGATGGAGTTTTGGAAGCAACACGAAAAGTTATGTTCCACATTATATCACTTTCCCACACTCGCGCTTGTAATTCGGCACTTTATGAATAAAATACCACTATTTTTATTCATAAACTCCCGAAAAAACACTAGTTTTGGAAGAAAATATAATGGGGCGACACGACTTTTACAGCGTTCCTGCCAAAACTCCAGATATGCAATGTGAAAAAAGCTGCAATAAAGGTGATGTACTTAATTTATCTTTATGGTACAAACCAAGCGGGTAACAGCTAGTATACAATAACTTTACAATAGCATTGCTTACATATCAAATGTATCAAATTAGCATAATGCTCGCGCTCCATTGTCCCTAATTCTATAATTGTGAGTTATATCAATTAGCTGGTCGCGTGAGAGCACGCCGTTTGGGACAGGTGGGGCAACGAGGCGGTATTCCAGTGCCAGCGATAATATCAGAATAACATCGCCTTGACTTGACCTGTTGACTCGTTTAGTGTAACTCTGTCTTGTTAGGTGTAAGTTGTGTTCGATTCCCAGGGCAAACATTAAAAGATACTACTATCGATGTCTTTTTGTTTATGATTGACAAGCTAGGTGTTTGATCACAGCTTACCTGATGTTACGTGATGGTGTGATCGAAGATGGTATACATATTTTTTTTTTAAAGTGAAATGTAATGCAACGAATTACGCTCTACTGATGGTAAGAGATAACGCATGCCCATGTCCATTGCAGCGATACACAGAACTTTGTAAAACAAAGTCCAGGGCATCGCCGCTATGGCGCTCATTACTTTAAGACTTTCGATGGTTAGTCTCGACAGCCTTGTAATGTTGCTAGCTGCAAACCGGAACACAGTAATGTTTACACACTACTGCTTGGCGGCAGAATATCTGGTACTGCTGTGGTACCTACCTAGACGACCTCCTGCTAAGGAGATCTACCACCAAGTAAAATTGATGATTTAATTTTTTGTGTGTTTTGTATATTGTAATTTTGACATTTTTATTTTATTGTAAACTAGCGAACCGCTCCGGCTTCGCACGGGGAGTAAGAATGGGTACAGTAAGCTATCCTTAAAAGGTAGATATATGACTTTTTTGTAGATCTATAAAAGAAAAATATCCCACCATGCATTGTTTTGTTATATCTTAAAGAGATAAGATCTTCTTCCTTCGATGAAAGCTCCCAAGTGGCTTGACTTTTTCCGACACTTCCAACAATGATCATCATATTACAACCAATTTACACAAAACCTTGACAAATTATATACTTAAACCTTTCTTATGAATCACTCTATCTGTTGGTGAACATTGCACGATAATCCGTTTAGTAGTTTTTAAGCTTATCGCGAACAAACATACAGACAGACGCGGCGGACGACATTGTTTTATGATATGTAGTGATGATGGACTGCTATTCCCCTCCAGGGTATTAGCTAGCAAACTAATTAACTATGATAAAATCTATATATGTAGTTTCATAGATTTTTCCAGTTTCATAGACAAATAAATCATTTATTCGTTCATTCGTTCGTTCGTTCATACATTCGTTCATTTATTATTTCATTCATTCATTCCAAAATATTAAAGGAATTAAATCCATGCGAGATTATGTCGCTTTAGCTACCGCTGTACCCTAACCAAGTGACCGTGGAGTTTAGTTTCATTACTAAAAGTACCTACTGTCTTCCACATTAAGATTTATTCTACGTTCGTGACAAATATCTTTAGACAGGGCCGAGCCTTGATAGGACCTTAGCATTGATGAATGAACTTTATTGATTGTTACCGACGGCAATTGTAGAAATCTTCGTGGAGCTTCTAATGGCAAACGTTGCATATTGATTGGAAATTGGAATCAATGATTCATGTAGACACCTGGTAATGAGCGAATACTTCCAGATATAATAGTAGCGATTATTTGAATTATCTGTGATAATTGTATATTAATTGTCTGTGACAATCGGCAGCCGTGATGACTCATTTGGCATAAGTTTCAATTTGTATTTGTTTTTAGGGTTCTGTACCTCAAAAGGTAAAAAAGGAATACTTATAAGATCACTCTCTTGTCCGTCTGTCTGTCCGTGTGTCACCGCTGATTTTCTCAGGAACGGGTGGACCTAGCAAGTTGAAATTTATACTTAGATACTGAGGTCTATAGTCCCTATTAGGTGTATAAAAATCAAGGTCCTGAGTCAACACGATAAAAAGATATGGGCAAAACTACGATCTACATTTTGCAATTTGTTTTATTTTTCGGAATTTTCCCTTTACTTGTGCTATAAGACCTTGCTTTCAACCAAAATTGACAATTCTAGGTCAACCGGAAGTACCCTATGGGTTTTGGGTCGAAAACCTATATGGTAGTTCCCGTTGACCTAGAATCACTACATTTGACAAAAAGTAAGATCTTCTTACAGCACAAATAAAATAAAAATTTCAAAAAATAAAAAAAGTTGAAAATTAAAGTGTTTCCCCATACATACATAGTTGACGCCAATTAAGATAGTCCTCAGAGTTGTATGGGCGCTCATACAATTTAGAGGACTAGCTTAATTAGTTTACAAAAAAAAAATACCAATTTTATTATAGCGGTATAGGGTAGGTACGGAACCCTCGGCGCACGAGTTCGCACTTGACCGGTTTTTTGAAGTAAAAACTTCTAAAGCCGCATAGGTCGTATTTTATTTTTGTAGCGATGATAGCCAATGTCAGCGCGGTTGGTTCACAGGCCGAAGGGCGTGGGTTCAAACCCCAACAATGTGTTGGAAAACACCGTAGAAAACAGCGTGGTGGTACTCTCAAGTTGAAAATCTGTCGCTAAGCACCTACCAGCGTGTTCCGGCAGCACTTGAGGGCCAGTTCCGTTTCAGGTTAGGTGTGTTTAGCATCTTTGACCACACCACTTAACATCAGGTGCGACGTGGTCAAACACTTAGCCTGTCAACAATAAAAAGAATGGTAGAGGCAAATCGGTTTGGGTTCGCGACACCGAAAAGTTAATATGACGTGGTTTCATTGAGTTTTAACTTTGTCGACAGTCCCTATGACCAGTGCTGGATTACCCATTAGGCCGGACTAGGCCATGGCCTAGGGCCCCCGACGAACAGGGGCCCACACGAAAATCTGAATTTACAAATTGTACAACAGAGCGCTCTTTTTCGAAGTTGAAACGCATAAAAAACGAGCAAAGAAGTGTTATGGACATGCTAAGTCTGATGTCCATTGAATCGGATGTTCTTCGTCAAATTGATTTTGAAGATGTCATTAATGATTTTAGTGATCTGAAATGTAGGAGAAAAGTTTTTTTTAAGATGAACGTCGTTTTGATATTTAAAAGAGATGTCCAAAGATTATTTTATAAATTATTATACCGTTATTTATGGAAAATCAAAAAAAAAATTGTCAGATAAAAACTATTATGATTGTTTTGTTGTGTTAACAACCTTTAAATGATATGGAAAGGCTGTTTAAATTCAATAAATGCATAAATGAAGATCAATTTTAAAATTATTAAAAAAAATGGGGCCCCAAAATTTAAATTGCCTAGGGCCTCCATTTGGCTTAATCCGGCATTGCCTATGACATTTTTTTTTTTTATAATATATCCCCCGGTTTTTTTATCATCAGTCTTCTGAATTACTTCCCACCATGATAGTAAATTTAAAGACACATTCATATCAAAAAACTTACATACTTTTATGAAACGTCCAAGGGTCGATATACTTTTCTCTCAAGCAATGAATCGTCTACGATATTGCCACTTGACTGTTGGGACGCCAACAAGACGAGACGACACGCTTTGCGCATAAGTATGTTAGCACTTGGCAACTTGGCCAACTATATTGTTTTATCTTCATGATATTATACAGTACCAGCTTGTCCCTGACTTTACTTGAGTGAATTAATCACTACATTATACAACAAAGTCGTCGCCCACGACCATCTGTCTGTCTGTTTGCGATAAACTTAAAAACTACTGAACGGATTATCATGCGAGTTTCGCCAGTAGATAGAGTGATTCATGAGGAAGGTTTAGATATATAATTTATCAAGGTTTTGTGTAAATTGGTTGAAATATGATAATCATTGTTGGAAGTGTGGGAAAGAGTCAAGCCACCTCAGAGCTTTCATCGAAAACGCTGCCTAATCCCTTTGAGATATAACAAAACAATGAATGGTGGGCTATTCCTCTTTTATAGATCTACAAAAAAGTCCGCGTTGGTATATATCTAGGTACCTTTTAAGCTAACTATACCCGTTCGCTTTCCGCCGTCTGTACGCTTAGATCTTTTAAACTACGCAACGGAAAAAAATCTCAAGATAAAATTAAGTTATATGTATTTTAATTTACATTGTATAATTTTGTGAAGGTTCATTCACACTTATATGAGAATTGTAGTGTTCTATACATTAAATGAGTGGACGAGTGTGGGAAAGTGTTAATATGTAGTAAAACACACGTTATTTCTAAAACTCCGTCGAAGCTTTTAATAAAGTTGCCTATGTTTCAATAAGGCATGACCATAGTTGACTCTAACTTGTTTTGTGATTCTACAACTCATTTGTCATAAAATGCTTGAAAACTATCGATAAAATTAACACTGGTATAATGCACAAAGTCCTATGCCAAAAACAAAGAAAAACACTGAAACTGTAGGTAATTAAAATAAAAGAACGCAAAGAGCTAAAAATTGCTCACCACACGCACACATATGTACTTAACATCTACATATGTATATGCGGGCGTGTCATTATACTGGGTAAGTAGACTGTTCACTTTATAGTAATTACTTTTACTCAAATAAGCACCCTATTACTAAAACATTAAGGGTCGTTTTTAAATATGTAGAAACATTTGACCAACAGCTTTGCTATTCATTACGCAGATGTAGCGACCAACTTATTTATGGATGTGAGTGTGGGGAGCCACAATCGTATTTACAAACAAAATAGAGACAATAATTTAGTTCCATATTTTTACCACGTTCTCGATTTGATGGTTGGTCGTTGCAGTTTACCCTCGATGAAAATAGGTTGTACCAATCTATGGGACACAAGAGTTGCCGAATAAGACAAAATCAACACGATGTATATTAAGGAAAATCTATTCTTACATTGGTATTTTCTTTTGATTGTTCAATCGATATAGATGATAGCTGGTTAGCGCGGTCGGTTCATACGCCGAAGGGCGTGTGTTCAACCCCAACAATAAGCTTGAGCTGCAGATTAAGGAAAACACCGTGAGGAAACCATAGCATGGTGGTAAGGTACTTTCTAGTACTCGACTGGCTAGCTACCACCTTCAAGTAGAAAATCTGCCGCCAAGCATCTTACGGTGTGTATGCACTTGGGAGCCATTTCCATTCCAGGCTAAGTGAGTTTACCATCTTCGATCACACCGTCACTTAACATCAGGTGAGCTGTGGTTAAACACCTATTTTGTCAAATATAAAAAAGACGACGCGTCGCTATTTTTGCAAAAAAATATATGAGAAAAACACGGGCAGTCATGGGAACTGCTGACAGAAGTAAAAACTTAAAACACGTCTTAGCATGTCGGTGACGCGAAGCCATAAGTTCGCGATAAAAATCGCTCAACGGGGCGAAAGAAGTTTTCACTTCATAAAGTATAAACACTAATATTATAAAGGCGAAAGTTTGTTTGTGTATTTGTATGTTTGTTACTTCTTCACGCACAAACGGCTTGACCAATTTTGATAAAATTTGGTATGGAAGTAGCTGACACACTGGATTAACACATATAGATTAATTGTTATTCCGTAAAAATATAACCAACCGCGGGGCGTAGCTAGTTACATAATAAACGCTATACGCGTTTTCGGCAAGGAATCCCATGTGATAGAGAAGGGCAGGGCACTAGTTATATCACATTTTAAACACAAGTTAAGTCACGTGAAAATGCTAGGTCTTTACTTGGTGGTAGATTTCCTTAGTAGGAGGTCGTCTAGGTAGGTACCACCGCAGTACCAGATATTCTGCCGCCAAGCAGTAGTGTGTAAACATTACTGTGTTCCAGTTTGAAGGGTACTGCAGCTAGCGAAATTACAGGGCTATTGAGACTAACCATCTAGTCTCAAAGTAATGAGCGCCAGCGATACCCTGAACTTTGTTTTACTACTCAAAGTTCTGTGTATCGCTGCAATGGTCATGGACAGGCGTTATCTCTTAACATCAGGAGAGCGTCTCGTTCGTCACATTACTGTTACACAAAAAAAAAAAAAAAAAAAACTCATTATGACACTTTTCATTCCAGTAACGAGCTCCGATTCAAAGAATTCGTTTTTCATAAAGTGTGATTTCCCAACGGAGCGATCGGTACAGGATGGCAAGAGAATTGGGACACTATGCATTTATAATGACGATTCTTTACCAACATCGATTTGAAAAATATAAACCTAGTTTATTGCCATGCCCTATATAAAATCAAAAAAATCAAAATCAAAAAGTCATTTATTCAGTTTAGGCCCTGGTAAGGCACTTATGAACGTTAAGTTACATGTTTGAATCTACCACCGGCTCGTAATTACACTTCAACTGAGAAGACTCCGGCAAGAAACTCAGCAAGGCATTTTTTTTTTGTGAATCTTTCTTTTCATATTAGGTTACAGTTTACAGTTATAAATATTAATACATACATTATGCTTACTACAATTGTCACTTAGCCAGGGGGATGCAAGTGCAGAGAGAAGCTACTACAACCATATATTCCTGTCTTCCACGTAATGAGCCACCTTATAGTAGGCTTTGTCAATTAACCTCTGCTTTATAAAATCTTTGAATTTATTATAGGACATTTTAGTTACCTCAAGTGGGATTTTATTATAGAATGTAACGCAATTCCCGAGAAAAGACTTATTAGCTTTAGATAACCAGAATCTAGGTGTCACAATTTTATCTTTATTTTTTGTGTTTAATTGTAAGTTATGGCGGCTACTATTAATTTCAAATGAATTTAATTTTTTCCGGACATACATAATATTTTCGTAAATGTACTGTGACGGTAACGTTAATATCTTAAAAAATATATGGGCATATGGAAAGCCATATATTTTTAGAGCCTACATTGTTCTATCTGCTCTCGTAATCTGTCAAGCGATAAGTTACAAAGATAACGCTACTTGATTCGAGATAACACCCTTCGATATCACGAGAGTTATGACGCTGTGTATGGGTGGTTTTTCGATATCTTATCCGCAATAAATCTTACGATATCACGGATGATTCAAAGACTTTGATATATACCTATTAATACGTTGGTGTCCTTAACTGGAGGTCGTCTAGGTAGATACCACCGCAGTACCAAATATTCTGCCGCCAAGCAGTAGTGTGTATACATTACTGTGTTCCGGTTTAAAGGGTCATCCAGCTAGCGAAATTACAGGGCTCTAGAGACTAACCATCGAAAGTCTCAAAGTAATGAGCGCCAAAGCAGCGATGCCCTGGAATTTGTTATTCAAAGTTCTGTGTATCGCTGCAATGGTCATGAGCATTCATGAGCGTTATATCTTACCATCAGGAGCGTATCGTTCGTCTAATAACATATACATTAAAAAAAAACGGCCAAGTGCGAGTCGGACTCGCGCACCGAAGGTTCCGTACAAACCTGTAGGTATATAAGTAAAAGGTTTTTTTTAATGGTAATTTATGCTTTTCGTAATTTTTCCTTTATCTGTGCTATAAGACGTTGCTTCGTACCAAATTTCAAGATTCTAAGTTCACGGGAAGTACCCTGTAGGTTTTGATTCTCTTGCGAGTGTCGAAAATTTGCAGCATAAACGGCTGTATCTTTTGATTGCGTTGTCTTAGAAGTTTGATTTTTTTACAGCTCCAAGGGACAGTAGACCTGAGTATTTGATATGAATTTCAGCTTGATACCTCCACGCGTTCCTGAGAAAGACAGACGGACAACAAAATGATCCTATAAGGGTTCCGTTTTTGCCTTTTGAGGTACGGAACCCTAAAAATGAAGACGGAAAAAACCTACATTAATATTGTGTGTTATTTCCTACTGTATGTGTTTTACGCGGTATGCTAACGACTGAACTTTGGAAAAAGTTCGCATATTTGCCGTCGGAAACCAGGTCAAACTAGCTAAACCTGGTTTCCTTGGTATATCGAACTAACAGACTTATTGGTGCAATAAGCTACAGTGACAAAAGTTACGAGAAATTCACTAATCTATCTATATCTTTAAACGAGCAATTCTTGTATATATATATATATATATGTATATATTCTGAATCTCGGAAACGGCTCCAACGATTTTCATGAAATTTAGTATGCAGGGAGTTTCGGGGGCGATAAATCGATCTAGCTAGGTTTCATTTTTAGGAAACGTCGTTTTATCCGTGTGTTCAGGCAATGAAAAACCGAGCAAAGCTCGGTCAACCAGGTACTATTATATTATACTAGCAGTGCGGTTTTACCCACCACTGGCTTCTGGGTCGTATCGCGAAGAAATGTGCTATCAAATGCAAAAAGATTTTCTTTATATTTTTGACAGGTATTTGACCACAGCTTACCTTATGTAGCATAAGTCCGTCCCCAAGAAATATCCTATAGCCATTACAATTGTTATCAAGATTCATTCAGCCGTTTAGTCGAAAAGTTAACAGATTGAATGACAGAGTTACACACTTTTTTATAATATTAGTCTGGATGAAGCGGAAAAGTATGTTTGTTTGTTTGAAATTGAACTACCAGTTAGATTTTGGATAGCTCAGTGATTAGCGCGATCGGTTCACACGCCAAAGGACGTGGGTTCAAACCCCAACAATGAGCTTAAGCGGCCGGTGAAGGAAAACATCGTGAGGAAACCATAGCGTGGTGGTAGGGTACTTTCTAGTACTCGGCTGGCTAGCTACCACCCTCAAGTCGAAAAATCTGCCGCCAAGCATTTAACGGTGTGTTCCGGCAGCCTCACTTGAGAGCCAGTTCCATTCCAGGCTAGGTGTGCTTTATCATCTTCGACCACATCTTCACTTAACATCAGGTGAGTTGTGGTCAAACACCTAGCCTGTCAGTAATTTAAAAAAGGTACTTTCTTGTATTCGACTGGCTAGCTACCATCCTCAAGTTGGTGTGTTCCGACAGCCTCACTTGAGAACCAATTCCATTTCAGACTAGTTGTGTTTACCATCTTCAACCACTCTATCACTTAACATCAGGTGAGCTGTGGGCAAACAACTATATAGATTGTAAACGATTAAAAAAAGATTCATAGATACACGGCAACCGTTTGACTTTAGGCACTGTTTAGGGATTAGGTACACGAAAAAAATTGCAAACCTTGAAATGATCAGATAATCGATTCAAATGCAAAATAATAGAGAGCTATCAATCGATACTTTATGGATTGACGTTGCGTTGAAAACGAAATCAAATGTGTTTCTCTTACACATTTGATTTCGAAAATCTATTTTGTTTGGTAAATTCTGTAAATTATATTATGTTATCTACGGACAGCCAGAAGCTCAAACAAGCAACATCGTTTCATAGTCGATGTTCCAAAAACTCGAACAAAGCGATCTGATTCCAAATTCATTGTGCGGACTGCTAGACAGTGGAATGCGCTGCCTGAGTGGATGTTTCCCGATGAATATAATAGGGTGTCTTCAAGTCGAGAGTGAATCGAAATCTTCTAAGCAAGCGTGCTCCATCTTAGACCGCATCATCACTTAACATCAGGTGAGATGGCGGTCAAACGTAAGCCTATTTCTCATAGGAAAAATAAATAAAAAAATCTACCACAAATAAAAATCTATCTTCATAACTCATAACTCATCCGATATTAAGTGACGGTGTAGTCGAAGATGGTCAAGTGAGACTACCGGAACACATCGTTAGGTGCTTGGCAGCTGATTTTCAACTTGACGGTGGTAGCTAGCCAGCCGAGGACTAGAAAATACCGTACCACCACGCTATGGTTTCCTCTCGATGTTTTCCTTCACCGGCAGCTCAAACGTATTGTTAGGATTTAAACCCACGCCCTTCGGCGTGTGAACCGACCACGCCAACCAGTGAGCTATCATCGCTAATTAATTAATATTATATTTTATTTAAACATTTTATTTCTATCCTTTATTCCTAATTATAAAACATGAAAGCGATGTATAAACGCTCCGAAACAAGAAATAAAGAAAATCCCAGTGAGTTTGTAAAAATTTAATTTGACGACCTAACTCAAAGGATCTTAAATATTTTAGCGAGGAACTGTCGGTTCATATTTAATGTTTTACCCGTGTTATACTGGAACTTTAATTTAATCGTCAGACATACTGAGTATTGAAGCAGTTTTTAACAGGTCTGACTTGGAAAGATGTAATTCGGTAAAGAAAAAAGATACTTTACTGATTCCAAAACCATTTCGAAATATTACATTCTTGTACATTACTTTTACGTTTGAAACTCTTTAAGCTATAAGATGGGGTTTATTTTAATGACGTCACATAGTAAGCTGTTAGGGCTGTCAGGGCTACTCTCAGTACATAAAAAAAGCAATGGCGAACTAAAACAAAATCTGTCAATGTCAAGTCAACGGCAGCCATAATAACCTCGTCCATACACGTGCGTACGTCGAGATGTTTTATTTATACAAATTTCTAAATTGTTTTACTTTTCACGTTACTCGGACTCTTTTATTACCTTTATAGAGGTTATGATATAAGATTTGTTTACTTCATATCAATTGTCAAAGTCAATCGAATGTGTCAAAATAGATATGTATACTTTTTTGTATTACTTGGCAAGGGCATACATATTCATTCAGCCTACTATATCACGTCATAGCTATTAAAAGTTTGGAAACGTATTAAAAATTAACTACCGCATAGAAAGTCAAATTATTCAAATATGTGTCTTAAAATAAAGTTTACTATCGGCAAAAAATTCAAAATAAATAAAAAACTTTATACGTATACTGAATTGGGAACACGTACAATCAAATCTTTTGTCACGTTATTGCCAAAACTGTTGATTTTAGATACCTACTGTACTAAAACTAGATAACACTCATAAACTCTAGATAAATCTAATGTATAAGAATTATTTATTATTCATAGAGCATAAAACACTGTAGCTAGAGTAATTACAAGACTGTTGAGACTAACCATCGAGTCTCAAAGTAATGAGCGCTAAAGCAGCGATGCCCTGGACTTTGTTTTGTTACTCAAACTTCTGTGTATCGCTGCAATGGTCATGGACAGGCGTTACAGTGGACCCCCGATAATCCGGCCCCTGTCTAATCCGGCGCCCCCTGTAATCCGACATGACTTAGAATTACATGTATGTTTGACAATCTTTGCTAATACATATAGATCACGCAGGTTTGAACAGGTCACAACTCGTACACGCCACCGCTATTGTGCTCGACGCGTATGCATTGTTTTACTTAGTTTGAATTTGACTACTAGTGATAGCGGTACGGCCTAGCGTGCGTTCATTGTTTACTATTTATTCATTGTGTATTAGGTGTAGTACCTAGTAATGTCGTCACAAACCCAGAAGCGAAAGCACAAAACGTTGACAATTAAAGAAAAATGTGATATTTTAGATCGCTTAAATCGCAATGAAACTTTCAGTAGTTTAGCAAGTGAATACGGCGTAGGCCGATCTACAATTTATGACATTAAAAAAAACCACGAGAAGATTAAGAAGTTCGTGTCAACTACTGACTGCGGGCCAGGCAAGAGACAGACACTCAAGAAAGCTGAACATCCAGAAGTGGAAGAAGCTTTGTACATGTGGTTTCTTCAGGAAAGAAACAGGCATGCACCATTTTCGGGACCCATGTTGGCGATGAAAGCTAAGTTTTTTTATAAGGAAATAACAAAAAAAGATGATTTTGTGGCCAGCAAAGGATGGCTAGAACGTTTTAAAAGTCGTCATGGCATACGTTTAATGACTATTACAGGAGAGAAACTTTCTAACGATGCCACCTGCATAGAGCCCTTTAAATTAAGATTTTTGCAAAAGGTGAACGATTTAAATCTTGACCCGTCACAGGTGTACAATGCAGACGAATCAGGGCTTTTTTTGGCGTGTGATGCCTAACAAAACTTTCGTTTCTTGTAACGAAAAAGACGTACCTGGACGAAAAGTGAGTAAAGAGCGTGTAACCATACTACCATGTGCTAATGCTGCAGGTACACACGCGCTTAAGATGGTGGTCATTGGGAAATCTAATAAACCAAGGGCATTCAAAAACATTGATTTACCTGTACACTATTACGGACAAAAAAGTGCATTGATGACAAAAGACCTTTTCAAAAAGTGGTTTGATGAATGCTTCGTACCTGAAGTTAGAAAATGGTTAAAAAATCATAATTTTCCTCAAAAAGCGTTGTTGCTTCTTGATAACGCTCCCGGTCATCCGTCTGAAAAAGAACTGACAACTGAGGATAAATGCATCACTGCGATGTTTCTTCCGCCAAATTGCACTGCACTGATTCAACCAATGGACCAGAACATCATTCAGTTTGTTAAGCAAGACTATAAAAAAAACCTACTTTTGAGAGCCGTATCAAAAGACCAACCAATAGAAAAAACTTTAAAAGAATTTAATATGAAAGACTTGGTTTTTGCTCTTAGTCAGTCGTGGAGTGCGTTAACGTCATCAACTATTAAATCGTCTTGGAAAAAGTTATGGCCAGATATAATCACCACTCCTAGCAACGATCCACAAATCAGTGTAACTTCGGAAGTTATAGAACAAGTCGCTACTGAAACACAGATAAGTCCGGAAGATTTGGAAGTCTGGTGCCGTGGAATGGATAAAGAAGAAAATGTTTGTCTTGAAATGTCTGACGAAGATATTATAAAAGAGGTTTCTAATAATACAACAAACGACCAGGAAGATAACGACGACGTGATTGCAACTGCTCCACAAGTCACAGATCAAGACGCAGTTAACGCTTTTGAGCTAGGTTTACAATGGGCTGAAGAGAATGGTACATCCTACAACGAACTTTTACTTTTGAGAAGACTGAGGGACAAAGCTCTGATCTCGCGTTATAACAACCTTAAACAAAAAAAAATTGATGAATATTTCAAAGCTTCATAATTTGATATGTACGTATAATATATAGATTCTTGTCATTAGGTATGTATGTGCATTTATGCTTAATTTTATAATAAAACGTAAGCTCTCAATTGTTATTTAATTTACTAAATTCGACTTACATAAATTAAGTCTGATTTGTACTTCAAAGTACATACATATGTACGTATAATATATAGATTCTTGTCATTAGATATGTAATTTGTCGGATTACAAGGTACTCTTTCGTAAAAAAATCCGGACTATAGGGGTCTTAGGCAGTGCTCTATAATCCGATAAATTCGATAGTCCGACACTGCCCTGCATAATGTTTGCCGGATTACCGGGGGTCCACTGTATTTGTTACCATCAGGAGAGCGACTCGTTCGTCACACTACTTTTAAATATTTATTTTAAAACAACTTCTTTCTTTATTAAAATTGTTCTTATTACACGGCTGCTAAAAAAAGGAGTGTAATGTTTTCAGGATGCATGTATGTGAGTTTATTAATTCCATAACTGTTAAACGCCTAAACAGATTAAGATGTATGGGGTATTAACCCGAGAGACACAGGATACCTAATTTTTTTTTTGAAAAATAACCTTATATTGTTTGACATTTGCGTTTTTTTAGTTTCTTTAGTTAAACTTGTATTTATATATATTCAGCGTATGGTTGTGTCTCGTTCGCCGTCGAAGACTGTGGTGCTCTGAGGCGCTCTAAAAGCGATTCCGCTTCACGATTGATATTCTAAAAACTTAAACAATGGAATATGCTGCCCAAGTAAGTGTTCACCGATAGGTAAAGTCAGGCGCCTTCAAGTCGCGAGTGAATCGATCTCTTCTAGGCAAGCGTGTTCCATCGTAGACTGCATCTTCGCTTAACAACGGACGAGACGGCGGGCGGTCAAACACAATCTGTAATAAAAACATTTTAAAAAAGCCTGACTAATGGATGCTAGGGAAAGGGAACTTTTACATACATAAATCCCTACTTTGGCACCCGCTTTATTCCCAGCCGTCGCGTCGTCTATATCAAAGTAAATCCACATTCCGCGTTCAACGCGCTATCAATTTGACATACGTAATGAACACGTCATGTTTCCGACAATCGCAGTTCCTACTCGTAGGGCTTGCATCCGTCCGAATTTTTCCGGACAACAAGGATGATGTTAAACTTTTTAGTATCAGATATGAACCTATCAAAAACATTGCAATTATTATCAAATAGACTGCAATAAAAAATAAACCATCATTTTTATCCAACTACACAAAATGTAGAACAATGATTTTAGCAGTCTGTGTGCATCTATATTGTATGTATGTGCTTTAATTTTATTGTCGTACTTTCTTAACTACAAACCACTGTTTAACAAATGAGGTGTCTGACGATGTGTCTTGGCAACACGCGTGTCATAATCTACATGAGGTCATGGCAAATTTAATACAGAGGATATTAAGCTAAGTTTGCAGTTCAAAAAATTCTTAGTGAATAAAAGTTTTGCATAGATTAAGAAAGTCGGTAAGTTTTATTATGCAACCTATAGTTTGATTGATTTGACATTCGGATTAAAAACAAACAAAATCACCTAGCATGCACATTGCGACAAAATCTCACTTTTAGTCAAGCTAGCTAGCCAGGACTAAACTACTAACGCTCATTTTAGACCCACTGGTTAAGATTGACACATGATCGGGACGAGAAACGAACAAGAACAGAGACTGAAGATATTGATTCTATAATAAAACTTAAATCATTGTCTTCCTTTATAATATGTCAAAAGAAGTGTAAAATAATTCAGTATCCGAAAATTAATAAATATTTCGAGATAATTGTAGGTTATATGAGGTTAGATGCGAAATAAAACTTGTATTCAAGGATTCAAATAAATATGATCGCACTATATTATTTTTTATTATTGATTCTTAACACAGAGGCTAAGCGAGTTTGGGAGAGATGGTGGTTGACATTTCAAATCAGTTTAACTATTTCTAAGATTAATTTTTGTACAAATAAATCAATAAATTCAACACACATCACATCATCAGCCATAGGACGTCCACTGCTGGACATAGGCCTCCTCCTGGGGAGGGGTTTTGCCAATACTCGCCACGCTTGGCAGGCAGGTTGGCGAGCGCAGTTCGGTATGATTGTTCAAGGAAGACGTTGCTGCCCATCTTCCGAATTACATCCCTTAGCCGACTCTTACGGCAACCACGGGTAGAGAGGGTGGAGTACTGTTCTTACGCCGGCACCACCACGGCATATTATTTTAGATTAATTATTTTAGATTATCATTTTAGATACATGAGTTTTATTATTTTATTGATGATTATGTTATTTATGGATCACTAGACAATGAACAAAACTAGCGATGATAGCTCAGTGGTTAGCGCGGTCTGTTCATACGCCGAAGGGCGTGGGTTCAAACATCAACAACGACCTTGAGCTGAAAGAAAACATCGTAAGGAAACCATAGCATGGTGGCAGAGTATTTTCTAATGCCCTCAAGTTAAAAATCTGTCGCTAAGCACGTAACAGTGTATTCCGGCAGCCTCAATTGACAGCCAGTTCCATTCCAGGGTAGGTGTGCTCTACCATCTTCGACCACACCATCACTTAACATGAGGTGGCCAAACACTTAGCCTGTGAAGCATAAAAATTCTTTTGTACAAAAAGGTAGGATAAGCAAATCCTACCTTTTTGTACAAAAGAAAAACGTTCCATTTAGGCAAGCGTGCTTTATCGTAGCCGCCTTTACAACCTTCATAAATCCTTTACATATATTTTTTTAATACTGTATAGGTTTGCATTTGGCCATATCATGCCTGATGTTATGCAACGATGTGATCTAGGATGGAACACGCTTACCTAGAAGGAACTGTTTACTCTTGATTTAAAGACACTTATATTGTACTTTTCGGGAAACACAGACTCCGGCAAAGAGTTCCACATCCTCGAATTTCGAATTCACCCAGTCGAATTTTTGAAGTAACAAACATAAAAAAAAACTGTCGAATGAGAAGTTGAATGAAGTCGGTTAAAATCTAAAATAGTTATATGTATATAGCATGTTTCTCAAAGACGGTCCTAGAAAAGAGCTTTGTACTATAATAATAATAATCTATTATTCGTAGTTTGTATGTACATTATATTCTGATTAGAAATTCTTACGCCGGCACCACCTCGGCAAAAAAATAAATTCAACACTTATAGGCAAAACCACTATGGAAGAGTTTTTGGAAACGCCCAATTTATTGTCCGGGCTTTTCAAACGAAATGGTAACTCTATACTTGTTCCTATGTTGTCACTCGGTTCTGAGCGCATGAATATCTAATTTACGTTCAATACAAATGAGGATCGAGCTTATCGCTATGAATAAATCTTCTATATCTTCACTCGATTCAGTGAGACTACTCGACGACCTGTGACATTATTTCTGTCACATACGATTAACGTTCTTTTTTTACTTTGTTTTCGGCACTGCACTTTGTGCATTTGCCATTATCAATATTTTTTGAAAACTCAAATTAAATAAGTCTGAGCCACAGCCAAAGACAAAGTAAGATCAAGGTCGAGTCCGTTCATACTCTAGCAAAGTATTTGTGACTTTACTACAAGCTATTCGTATCACACGCTAAAGAAAACATCGTGGGGAAACCATAGCATGGTGGTAGGGTATTTTCTAGTACTCGGCTGGCTAGCTACCACCCTCAAGTTGAAAAACTGCAGCCAAGCATTTAACAGTGTGTCCCGGCAGCCTCACTTGAGAGCCAGTTCCATTTCAGACTAGATGTGTTTCCCATCTTCGACCACACCATCACTTAATATCAGGTGAGTTGTGGTCAACCTAGCCTGTCAAACATTTAAAAAAAAAGTTTTATGTTCTTTCTTATTGTTAATTTGAAACAGCTGATTTTCTTAAACCATTAGGTATTAATATACAATATACATAGAAAAAACTATATTTATGAACTACAAAGCTAGAGACAGAAGACACACGTAAAATATAACAACCATCTGTTTGCGTCGGAGGTTAATAAATATAAGTTAAGTACATACTTAAGTTCTGTGCTCGCTGCTGTGTGCCGTGGTGGTGCCGGCGTAAGAATTGCACCCCACCCTCTCTACCCGTGGTTGCCGTAAGAGTCGGCTAAGGGATGTAATCCGGAAGATGGGCAGCAGCGTCTTCTTTGAATAACCTCACTCAACTGCGCTCGCTAACCCGCCTGCCAAGCGTGGCGAGTATTGGCAAAACCCCCCCAATGAATATTTCTGAAAAGACCAGGCCCCCAGTCCCCGGCAGCTTCACTAGTCCTGGTTACGGTAGCGGCCACGGTAACGGTGGAGCAGGGGGTGCTAAGAATCCCCGGCAGACGCCCGGCTACCACCCCCAACGACGACTGGCCCTGGTAACACACAACATACGCACTTTGAGGACAGACGAGAAGATTGTTGAGCTGGAAGAGGAAATGAGTAGGTTACATTGGGATATTTTGGGGTTATCTGAAGTCCGGAGAGAGGGCGAGGACACGATAACCCTGAAGTCGGGTAACCTATTCTATTACCGGGAGGGTGACCAACAGTCCCAAGGTGGTGTCGGTTTTCTCGTCCACAAGTCCCTCACTAACAACATTATTAGCATCGGAAGTGTTTCGAGCAGGGTCATATACCTAATACTCAGAATATCCAAAAGATATTCGCTGAAGGTCATTCAGGTGTATGCACCGACCTCGTCACACCCAGATGATGAAGTAGAGAGTATGTATGAGGACGTAAGTAGGGCCATACATACCTCCGAAACCCACTTCACTGTTGTAATGGGGGACTTCAACGCAAAGATGGGCATGAAGAGCGATGATGAGTTGAGAGTGGGGCAATTTGGATATGGGCAACGGAATCCTAGGGGACAGAGGCTGGCCGAATTTCTGGAGAAAGAGGGCCTCTTTATGATGAACTCTTTCTTTCAGAAGCCGCCTCACAGGAAATGGACCTGGATGAGTCCCAATGGTTCTACGAGAAACGAGATAGACTTCATCATGACCAACAAAAGACGGATATTCAATGATGTCTCTGTGATTCACAGGGTGAAAACCGGTAGTGATCACCGACTGGTAAGAGGCTCATTGAATATTAACGTCAAGCTTGAAAGGTCACGCTTGATGAAGTCCACGCTCCGACCTACTCGCGCCCATATACAAAACCCCGAAAGCTTTCAACTTGAACTTTCCAATCGCTTCGATTGCCTAGAGAATCTTGCTACGGTGGACGAGATTAATAACAGGCTCGTAGAAACTGTCCATGCGGTGGGCTCTAAGTTTTTTAGACCCCGTCGTACAAATAGACCTCAAAAACTGTCCGACCATACTCTAGACCTCATGGCTGAACGACGCTCGTTACGACTACAGTCTGCCTATGATGCAGAGTCATATAGGCTGCTCAATAGACAGATATCGAAATCCTTGCGACACGACATACGTATCTTTAATACTAATCGTATTAAAGAGACGATAGAGCGGAAAAAAGGCTCCAAAGTGTTCGCAAGAGACATGTCTATTGGGCAAAGCCGGTTGACGAAGCTGAAGAGAGAAGATGGTAGTATAGCGTCGACCAAAGCAGAGGTATTAGAGGAGGTCGAAAGGTTCTATGGACGGTTATACACCTCGGTAGCTGAGCCTGTTAGCAGCGCGGCCAAAGACCCAAGAGCCAAGCTGACCCGGCACTATACCGAAGATATCCCGGACATCAGCCTGTACGAGATTAGAATGGCCCTGAAACAGCTTAAGAACAACAAGGCGCCGGGTGATGACGGAATCACATCGGAGCTTCTGAAAGCGGGTGGAACACCGGTACTTAAAGTCCTTCAGAAGCTCTTTAATTCCGTCTTACTCGAAGGTATAACGCCAGAAGCATGGAACAGAGGCGTGGTGGTGCTGTTCTTCAAGAAAGGTGACAACACTTTATTGAAGAATTATAGACCCATCTCGCTTCTGAGCCATGTTTATAAGCTGTTTTCAAGGGTCATTACGAACCGTCTCAGTCGCAGGTTCGATGACTTCCAGCCTTCCGAACAAGCCGGTTTCCGTAAAGGTTACAGTACCATAGACCACATCCATACGCTAAGGCAAATTATACAGAAGACCGAAGAGTATAATTTGCCTCTATGTCTAGCGTTTGTGGACTATGAGAAAGCCTTTGATTCGATCGAGACATGGGCGGTGGTTGAGTCTCTCCAACGATGCCATATTGACTATCGGTACATCGAAGTGTTGAAGTGTTTGTATAATAACGCTACTATGTCGGTCCAAGTACAGGAGCAGACTTCGAAGGCGATTCCACTGAAAAGAGGCGTAAGACAGGGAGATGTTATATCTCCGAAACTGTTTACTGCCACAGTGGAAGACGCCTTCAAGCTCCTGGAATGGAAAGGATTCGGCATCAATATTAATGGCGAATACATCACTCACCTTCGATTTGCCGACGATATAGTGGTCATGGCAGAGTCGTCGGAGGAACTCAGCACAATGCTCGAAGACCTCAATCGAGTTTCTCAACGGGTGGGTCTTAAAATGAACATGGACAAAACGAAGGTAATGTTGAATGCCCATGTTGTGCCCACCCCAATATCAGTTGGGAGCTCGGTTCTTGAAGTTGTTGACAAGTACATTTACCTAGGACAAGCAGTCCAACTAGGTAGGTCCAACTTCGAGAAAGAGGTCAATCGTCGAATCCAACTCGGCTGGGCAGCGTTCGGAAAACTGCGCAGCGTTTTCTCGTCCGAATTACCTCAGTGCCTCAAGTCGAAAGTCTTCGACCAGTGTGTGTTACCAGTGATGACTTATGGCGCCGAAACGTGGTCTCTCACTGTGTGCCTGCTTAGTAAGCTTAAAGTAGCACAACGAGCTATGGAGAGGGCTATGCTCGGAGTTTCCCTACGAGATCGAATCAGAAATGAGGAGATCCGTAGGCGAACTAAAGTAGCCGACATAGCCCAGCGGATTAGCAAGTTGAAGTGGCAGTGGGCAGGGCACATAGCACGCAGAACCGATGGCCGATGGGGCTGCAAAGTTCTGGAGTGGAGACCACGGACCGGCAAGCGCAGCGTAGGACGTCCACCCACAAGGTGGACAGACGACCTAATAAAGACCGCAGGAACGCGCTGGATGCGAGCCGCTTCCAACCGGTCTTTGTGGAAATCAATGGGAGAGGCCTATGTCCAGCAGTGGACGTCATACGGCTGATGATGATGATGATGATGTGCTCGCTGCAATGGTCATGGACAGCAAAATCTGTAACCCGACTGCGATTAAAATAGCTATAATAAAAGGAAAAAACTTTTTGATAAAATTATTCCCAATTAACTTTTAACTTATGTATATTTTTGTAATCCTATTTTAATTGCCTTTATTTAGATACCCTACTTGATATGTTTGTTTATTTTAAATTAACGTATTACTATGTCGCGCCAAAAATCCACCATCTTGATTTTTTTTTAACCACCCAAAGGACAAAGGACACTTGGGTATTATGACGAATCTTGTCGAAATCTATCCATCCATTTTGAAGATACAAAGTAATAAAGAAATTTACATACATACAAGATACGCTTTCCTTGGCAGACGGGTAAAAAAGAGCGACTTTATCGCCTAGACAGATTTCTTCCAGACAACCTTTGGGTGGCCCATCAGGAGAGCGTCTCGTTCGTCTCATTACATTCAAATTTAAGAAAAAACACCGTGTTTTATGCATCCCCAACTCACAAAATTGCTCCGTAAAAAACCTCAATAGTTTGCATCCACATTATTGTCTACGTACGAGAAAACCCATTCATATAAGTTTCCCAGACCGGAAAAGACTGCCAACGCATATAGTCCCTTCCACTGGCTAGAAACTAGTACGTATTCTGTGTACAACTTTGTCTTCATGATGGCCTGTCAGAATTGAAAAGGCATTTACTGGTAGAGTGCCTCCATTTGTTTGCAGCTTGTTTCGTGTTAAGTAAATGAGGTAAGCAAATGGATTTTTAACCTTTCTTTTTATGTTAAAGTAATAAATAAATATTGGACTACATTTCACACAGCACCATCTAGGCCCAAACTAAGCAAACTTGTACTGCTTGTGTGTGTAGTCCTACGATATTTATTTATTTTATTTTATTTACTAGCTGTGCCCCGCGGTTTCACCCGCGCTAGATGCCTACGTCATAGTAGCTTTATGCTTGCAAAGTCTCAGCCCGATCGGTTTAAAATTGACAAAGTTTCATACAAACTTTCATCCCCTATTTTATCCCCTTGGGGGTAGAATTAATCAAAATCCTTTCTTAGCGGATGCCTACGTCATAACATCTACCTGCATGCCAAATTTCAGCCCGATCCGTCCAGTGGTTTGGGCTGTGCGTTGATAGATCACTATATCAGTCAGTCAGTCAGTCACCTTTGAGTTATATATATATATTTAGATTTATTTATTACAGACCGTCAACGGGACCGGCGAAACTAAACAAAAGCTTGTTATAACATATTTAAAATTTACACGTGACATGATTTTTAAAGTTAACATCATAACTTTATTTTTTATTTTTATGGCTGACAGGCTAGGTGTTTGACCACAACTCACCTGGTGTTAAGTGACGGTATGGTCGAAGATGGTAAAGCACACCTAGCCTGGAATGGAACTGGCACTCAAATGAGGCTGCCGGAACATACCGTTAGATGCTTGGTGGCAGATTTTCAACTTGAGGGTGGTAGCTAGCCAGCTGAGTACTAGAAAGTACGCAACCACCATGCATGGTTTCCTCACGATGTTTTCCTTCACCGGCAGCTCAAGCTCATTGTTGGGTTTGAACCCACGCCCTTCGGCATGCGAACCGACCGCGCTAACCACTGAGCTATCATCGCTACAAATTATAACTGTTATTAGATATTTGTTATCTACCCAGGGTCGTATATCTATGTCCTTTAGACAGGACATAAAGAAGGAAGGGACGTCGGGCCATGTCAAGTACATTATACGTCCCGTCCAGAGCATATTGTCTAGTGGGAGACGGGGAGATAATATACATCATACGCCAAGTAAAGTTGGACCCTTTTCATGGCTTGTATTTGCCAGTCATAGACTTAAAATCTGTATAGACCAGTTTGTTAAATTATAAAACCTTGCAACTTGCTGGCTAGGACGCCGTTGGTTCGGACGTTGCACTGAATTGGGTTGATCAGAAAATATATATTTATACATATTTAGCGATATATATTTATATAGCGATTTATATTTGTAGCGATAGCTCAGTAGTTAGCGCGGTCGGTTCGCATGCCGAAGGGCGTGGCTTCAAACCCCAGCTTGAGCTGCCGGTGAAGGAAAACATCGTTAGGAAACCATAGCGTGGTGGTAGGGTACTTTCTAGTACTCGGCTGGCCAGCCACCACCCTCAAGTTGAAAGTCTGCCGCCAAGCATCTAATGATGTGTTCCGGCAGCCTCACTTGAGAGCCAGTTCCATTCCAGGCTAGGTGTGCTTTACCATCTTCGACCACACCGTCACGTAACATCAGGTGAGTTGTAGTCAAACACGTAGCTTGTCAGAGATTAAAAAAACAAAAAAAACATATTTGTTCGTTACCAGAATTTATGTTAATGGCGATTACTTATGAAGCATGCTATAACATATTATAAAACAAAGTCGTCCGTATGTCTGTCTGTCTGTTCGCGATAAACTTAAAAATTATTATACTAAACGGAGTGAGAGTTTCACCAATAGATAGAATGATTCATGAGGAAGGTTTAGGTCATTTGTCAAGGTTTTGTGTAAATTGATTGAAATATGATGTTAATTGTTGGAAGTGTCGGAAAAAGTCAAGCCACATGGGAGCTTTTATCGAAAACGCTGAGATCCCTTTGAGATATAACAAAACGATGCATGGTGGGATATTTCTCTTTTATAGATCTACAAAAAATGTAGCGGTGGCATATATCTTTTAAGGATAGCTTACTATACCCTATTTATTTATTTATATTTATTCTTACTACCCATGCGAAACAATTTTTGTTGAATAATTTATCGCATTTTATTTATTGAAGTAATTTATGAATTATATTGTTTTGGCCTTTGAATTTAATTGGAATTGTGTTTGATGTAATATAACAATTGTTATTTGTATTCGTGCGTTTTTGTTCATATATCCTCTGGTTGATTATCGGCTTACTTTCTATTTTAATTTACCTATTTTTTATGCACGGTTGTAGGGTACTTTCTAGTACTCGAAAATCTACCGCCGTGCACTTCCAACAGTATACCGGTAGCCTTACTTGAGAGCCAGTTCCATTCCAGGCTAAGTTGTATTTACCATCTTCGACCACACTATCACTTAACATCGAGTGAGCTTAGTAAACACCTAGTCTGTCAAAAAGCTTACTTTTATAACGTACCTCGTATGTAGAATCGTAATACGTCAAACAACACTGTGACACCGATTAAATTTATCATCCATCTAAATGGGCTCATAAAGTGCTTATTACATATGTATAGCTACAACGAGTTTACCCCTTTCAAGATCACTGTATGGCAACCACATCACACGGTATTGCCATATTAGAATTATCTTGATTAGCCCATTTATACCTTCGAGGACGGGGAAAACATAAAGAGCTTCAAGCAACTTGGAATAGATAATTATAAACAAACTGAAGAATTTAAGCTATAATTAAAGGAAAAAAGCTATTTGAACAAATTAATTATTAAATTACAATACTTAAATGTTGTTTTTTTTTTGTAAAAACATACTTATAATACATACAGAACACCCAGCCATAGAACAAACATCCATGTTATTCACACAAATGTTAGTCCTGAGTGGGAATCGAATCCACGTCATTCAGCTCTCGATGTAGAACTTTACCGAACAGGCTGTCAATTAAATTTAAACATATAACTTCAATTTTAATCGCCTGTATTAGTTAACGTGTTACTATTTACATCAAAACAAGTGCCATTAAGTTACTCGACTAAGACCTGAGTTCGAGAGTAGGGTCGAAATGTAAACCAGCGCTGTAAGAACTTAATTCTTACAGCATAAAGCTGATTTTGCCCCATTGGCAACATTAGTTAATTTTTATTTATAAGTCACATATGTATATTTTTTTTTCTGTTTTTATGTATTACTATTGTCAATTAAAAAAAAATTAAAAAATTTTTTTTTTTTTTTTTTTTCAAACCCCTATCTAAGAGCTCTTGGGTTATTGAGAAGAATCTAACGATACATTAACTGTCGTAATCCATGCGGCCGCTTTGAAGAAACAAGAATAAAGAAATTTACATATCAATTGGTGGCCAAACGTAGATCTATTTCATATAAAAAATGTGCTAGCATCATTACAAAGGCAAAGTTTGTGACTGTGTTTGTTACTTCTACAAACGGCTGGACCAATTTTGATGAAACTTAGTACGGAGGTAGCTAACACCCTTGATTAAAACATAGGCTACTTTTTATCCCGAAAAAATGTAGTGAGTAACACCGCGAGGCGCAGCTAGTAATATTATAAAGGCGAAAGTTTGTAAGTGTGTTTGTATGTTTGTTACTTCTTCATGCTCAAACGGCTGGACCAATTTTGATGAAACTTGGTATGGAGGTAGCTGACACCCTGAGTTAACACATATACTACTTTTAATCCCAATAAAATGTAGCGGGTTAGACTGCGGGGCGCAGCTAGTTGATTTTATAAACATAAACCGGTAGATAACAGCCTCTCTATCTTATTCAGTGTGGTTAATATTAGCCAAATACTTTGAAGCCAAAGAATAACAGTTCAAATATTTATGACAGCTCATATGATTTATTCGCAGCTATTTCTGTTTGAATCGCAGATATAAACAAACGAACTGATGCATTGGAAGCGTTATCTACGCATTTGAGATTCACTTAACAAATATGAAGTGTCTAGAAGTTTTGTTTAGATAAACGAAACGTAGGAAACGCTTTTCTGGTAGTTTTTTATTTTATTTTACACTAGTGACCCGCCCCGGCTTCGCACAGGTGCAATGTAGATACTAATGTGGTGCATATACATGTATCTATCTAAATATATATAACTCAAAGGTGACTGACTGACTGACATAGTGATCTATCAACGCACAGCCCAAACCACTGGACGGATCGGGCTGAAATTTGGCATGCAGGTAGATGTTATGACGTAGGCATCCGCTAAGAAAGGATTTTGATTAATTCTACCCCCAAGGGGATAAAATAGGGGATGAAAGTTTGTATGAAACTTTGTAAATTTTAAGCCGATCGGGCTGAGACTTTGCATGCATAAAGCTACTATGACGAAGGCATCTAGCGCGGGTGAAACCGCCGGGCATAGCTAGTTATACATAAAACCTTCATCTTGAATCACTCTATCTATAAAAAAAAACCGCATTGAAATCCGTTGCGTAGTTTTAAAGATTTAAGCATACATAGGGATATAGGCACAGAGAAAGCGACTTTGTTTTATACTATGTAGTGAAGTTACAAGTCTTTTATTGGAGTTATGTCGGGAACGCGGAAAGAGTCGTGTCGCCCCATTGTATTTTTTTTAAATATATTATTTTTCGAGTGTTTATGTATAAAAATAGTGATGTTTTATTCATAAAGTGGCGAATTACAAGCGCGAGTATGGGAAAGTGATATAATATGGTGAAACATGACATTGCGTCGCTTCCAAAACTCCATCGAAGCTTACTACTTTTTCCTGACTAGATTTAACTGGCGCGGACTGGACTTGATCAAGGACTTTGACTATAAAGATAAAAATGCTGAAAACTGAAGACTGCAGAATACAGAAACATTAAAACTGGCTGAATGCACAAAATGTTATTCCAATTACGATTATTTTCAATAATAATATATTCCAATTGTGATTAGTGTGATTTCCAAGAAGGAAGAGAAAAAAGGTTTTTATAGTTTGCAATGTATGTAACCATGTTTGTTCGGGTGGAATCTTGCAAGTTAAATTTGACCCACTTCCCGATGTCCGATTGGAATCAAATTTGGTGTACTTATGTATCTTCGGTGAAAATACCATTATATGGTACCATTGAGCTGGTCTGATGATGGAGACAGAAGATGGCTATAGGAACTTCTGAACCAAACAAGATACACCCATCGAGTTTGGGCTCGAGTGATTCGTCTTGAGGAGCACTTTATGCTCTATATAGATATCCAGGGTCTGATGATGAAGCTAGAAGGTGGCCACGGCATTTCCGTGATAAAACAACTAACCCACCGAGCTTGCGTTCGATTGATTCGTCTTGAGGAGCAATCTCTAAAATACTTATCTACTAAAAAGTTAAAAATAAATTATAAGTAGTAATTTTTTTCAAACAAGCATTTATCTGAGACTATTGACTTAAAATTAAAAAATAAATTCTAGTAAACATTTGGCGTGTAGATTATTTTAAATTGTAAAAGTAATGAGATAAAAGAGGAGCTCTCCTAATGGTAAGAGATAACGCCTGTCCATGACCATTGTAGCAACACACAAAACTTTGAACAACAAAACAGAGTCCAGGCTGCTTTGCTCATTACTTTGAGATTTTGAATGGTTAGTTTCAACAGCCCAGACCGCGCTAACCACTACATAAGTACACTAACTCGTAAGAACACGCACACTGGTAGGTACATAATGTATATACACACGCAATAGCCGTTTCTATTTGAGAGAATCCCTCAGTGCCCTAGAGCAAGGAACTTAATATGAACTGTGATTACTTGGAGAAATCAGATAAATGCTGAGAGAATACGTGAGATTACGTAACCTTGTATATAGAGTTAAAAGTTTTCTTAAAATTCTGTCTTATTTTGTTACTAAGTAAGCTTGGGTCACTTGGTACTTTTGGTACTTGACATACGACTTTTTATTTCTTTTTAGGGTTCCGTAACCAAAGGGTAAAACGGGACCCTATTACTAAGACTCCGCTGTCCGTCCTGTCTGTTCGTCTGTCACCAGGCAGTATCTCATGAACCGTGATAGTTAGACAGTTGAAATTTTCACAGATGATGTATTTCTGTTGCCGCTATAACAACGAATACTAAAAAACAGAATAAAATAAGTATTTAAAGGTGCTTCCATAGAACAAACGTGATTCTTTTGCTCATTTTTGCTCGATATTTATAACGGCAACAGGTAGACGCTCGAAATATTAACAGAATATTTAGTTATATATTCATTTTAAAAATAAATAATTAAATTTAAATAAAATAAATATTTATGCTCCCATACAACGAACGTGGTGTTTTGTCGTTTTTATAGGTATTGGTAACCCTTCATGCGTGAGTCCGACTCGCACTTGGCTGTTTTTTTTTTCATTGATATTTGACTTTTATTATTATGCAGCTAGTTCTGTTCTTAGTTTTTTTTTTATAAAGACGAAAGTTTGTGATTTATTGTGTTTGTATGTTTGTTACTTCTTTATGCTCAAACGGCTGGACCAATTTTAATTAAATTCGGCGTGGAAGTAGCTGACACCCTGCGTTAAAATGTTATAAGTAAATAGTAAAGTCAACGGATTAGCAAGTTGAAGTACCGAGCACATAGCACGCAGAATTGATGGCTGATGGGGCTGCAAAGCTCTGGAGTGAAGACTACGGACCGGCAAACGCAGCGTAGGACGTCCACCCATAAAGTGAACAGATAATCTAATAAAGACCGCAGGAAAGCGCTGAATGTGAGCCGCTTCCAACCGGTCTTTATGGAAGTCAATGGAAGAGGCCTATGTCCTACGGCTGAAATGATGATGATGATAATGAAAGAGTAAAGTATATAAGTGTTATATCAGTTATCTGGTTTCCATAGTACAAGCTTTGTTTAGTTTCGGGCTAGGTGGCGCTGAAGGAACGAACCGAACGAACCACACTAGTAATAATAATCAATCAAAATCAAAAGTCATTTATTCAGTTTAGGCTCTGGTAAGGCACTTATGAACGTTGAGTTACATGTTTGAATCTACCACCGGCTCGTAATTACACTTCAACTGAGAAGACTCCGGCAAGAAACTCAGCAAGGCATTTTTTGTGGATCTTTCTTTTCATATTAGGTTACAGTTTACAGTTATAAATATTAATACATACATTATGCTTACTACAATTGTCACTTAGCCAGGGGGATGCAAGTGCAGAGAGAAGCTACTACAACCATATATTCCTGTCTTCCACGTAATGAGCCACCTTATAGTAGGCTTGCCAATAATAATAATATAATAATTATTTATTCATAATCTTTTATAATCAGTATACATATTGACTTACATAACATTTTTGGCACTTTTCATGTACAAATGAATCGCTGCTACCGAAATAGGATTAACTGTATTACGACAGACAGCATACTTAACAAAAGCTTCAAGAGACAATGGACGTCATTTTTAACAAAAGTTTTGTATATTAAATTTTACAGTATTTTGGTTTGGTAATAATGGATATAATTTGAATTAATTTTAAAAAGGAAAAATAATAACCCAGACAGAAAAAAATTACGTATCTTAAACTAAAAGTGTAATATTGTGTAATGTGAACCTCTCACGATGTGTATAGTGTGTGTGTGTGTGTGTGTGTGTGTGTGTGTGTTTGTGTGTGCGTGTGTGTGTGTTTGTGTGTGTGAGGATGTGTACCATGATTACTGAGAATGGCTTTTTTATTCAATAAAATCTTTAAAAGATTTTCCGTTTCGATGTAATTTAATGTCTTGAGCCAACCTGTAATTTTAAATTTAACGTCTCTCTTAGATAGACTGTAAATACTCAAGCTTTTATTAATTATGTTATATAGGTAGAGACCTAAGAATGGTAAATATTTTTTAATAAACGATGTCCTAACACGTTGTGGCAGCTTGCATACCATGAGGTTAGACCGTTTAGTTATTTTTGAGCATCAGTGTATGCGTGGCCCTAACTATCTAATTCCCTAGCATCCGCGGCCCAGCTGCCGAATTTCACCGCCGCAATAGGTACAAGGTAAATATTAATGTTTGTTAAACATTAAAGCAGTAGTCATAACATAATGTTAAAGTAATATTTACGAAGTAGATATAATGAGCGAAACACAGAAAATGCGAGAGGGAAAAGTGTCCAAAGGCAACAGAGACGAAATTTCTTAGCATAGAATCAAAATCAATTTATTTGGCACACATTTTGGATACATTATAATGAACCCTCCAAACTAATGATAACTGGATTTCGGACACCAATGGCTTCTCTCTATATCTTAATGCTTTAAACAGAATTAAAAACTAAACAATTTTGAAAGAATTATTTGAATAGTTTACTTGGTTTCCTTAGCAGGAGGTTTTCTAAGTAGTGCCGTGTTGCTGTCGATGTAAGGTAGTACCTACCCCACCCTCTCTACCCGTGGTTGCCGTAAGAGTCGGCTAAGGGATGTAATCCGGAAGATGGGCAGCAGCGTCTTCCTTGAACAATCACACAATAACTGCGCTCGCCAACCCGCCTGCCAAGCGTGGCGAGTAT
This sequence comes from Biston stratarius, assembly GCA_950106695.1. Taxonomy (NCBI): domain Eukaryota; kingdom Metazoa; phylum Arthropoda; class Insecta; order Lepidoptera; family Geometridae; genus Biston; species Biston stratarius. Next base: position 3,906,264 of record OX467115.1, on the reverse strand, counting down.
TGGCAACCCCCCCCCCCCCCCCCAGGAGGAGGCCTATTGCTGATGATATGATGTGTGAAGCAGTAGTGTATAAACATTACTATGTTCCGATTTGAAGAGTACTCCAGCTAGCTAAATTACATTGTTGACGCTAACCGTCTAATGTTTCAAAGTAATCAGCGCCAAAGCGGCGATGCCCTGGACTTTGTTTTGTTACTCAAAGTTCTGTGTATCGCTGCATGGTCATAGTCAGGCGTTATCTCTTACCATCAGGAGAGGGTCTCGTTAAAACCCAACAACCCATACAACAGACGTGATTTTTTTGCTCGATGTTAATAACGGCAACAGGCATTTAGTTATACATATATTCACTTGAAAAAAAATGAATAAATTAAAATAAAACAAATATTTAAGTGGGGCTCCCATGCAACAGACATGATTTTTTTGCCGTTTTTATAAATAATGGTACGGAACCCTTCGTGCGCGAGTCCGACTCTCACTTGGCTGGTTATTATATCTGCCTGATCTTGAATATATTTTTTATAACTAAAACCGCTTCTGATGGCTAAAATATGATATTAAACGTGAGACCATATTTGGTATCAAATTGAATGGCACAATAAATAAATATTTGAAGTCATTTCATACAGTACCATCTAGCCACACTAATATTTGTCCTGGGCGGAAATCGAGGCCACGTCAACCCATGATCAATGAGCTTAATACGAATATCCTCTTTATATATAACATATTAGGTTTGTCATTATGTTATACTATTTTTGTAAATTCTAACCGACTTAATTAAAAAAAATACTCACACCATTATAACACGAGCTTACAGAATTCCATCATTACAACAGCATTTTTTTTTTTTTATATCTGCAGGCTAGGTGTTTTTACCACAGCTCACCTGATGTTAAGTGACGGTGTGGTCGAAGATGGTAAAGCACACCTAGCCTGGAATGGAACTGGCTCTCAAGTGAGGATGCCGGAACACACCGTTAGATGCTTGGCGGCAGATTTTCAACTTGAGGGTGGTAGCTAGCCAGCCGAGTACTAGAAAGTACCCTACCACCACGCTATGGTTTCCTCACGATGTTTTCCATCACCGGCAGCTCAAGCTCATTGTTGGGGTTTGAACCCACGCCCTTCGGCATGCGAACCTACCGCGCTAACCACTGAACCATCATCGCTACATACTCATTTCATCATTTGGACATAGATTCCACAAAGAATTAATTTTAAAATTGGAGATAAGTATCGGACTATGTTCGCACTGCGGCGGTACGACAAGAAGTGAGTCAATATCACTGCACGCCGACGCTTTATTTCACAATATTATATATTTTTAATAAAACTACATTGTAAAACAACGGTCTTATCGTTAAAAGAGAGAGCTAGTTGAAGTTGTGAGTCTTTTCTTTTCTATATTCTGCGTTCAAGGTGGAAGCGGTAATAGAATGCTATAAACTTCACCATGTGCCGGTTTGTCTGTTTTAGTTCATGTAAATAGCTTTTGTTGTATCACATCACGCTAATATTAGCAAGTACTATCACGTACGTTCATTGTACGAACCGCTAAACAATGGAATTAACTGGCCTGGTGTTCCCTGATGGATACAATCTGTGTGCCTTCAAGTCGCGCGTGATTCGGTTTCTTTTAGGCGAGCGTGTTCCACCGTAGACCGCAACTTGGCTTAACATGAACTTGTGTTCCGGTTTGAAGGGTACTGCAGCTAGCGAAATTACAGGGCTATTGAGACTAACCATCTAGTCTCAAAGTAATGAGCGCCAAGGCAGCGATGCCCTGGACTTTGTTTTACTACTCAAGATCTGTGTATCGCTGCAACGGTCATGGACAGGCGTTATCTCTTAACATCAGGAGAGCGTCTCGCTCGTCTCATTACAGTTACATAAAAAAAAAATCGGGGAACACAGACTCCGGCAAAGAGTTAAGTACACATCCTCGCTGAGCGAATAAAGAATGTGGATTACGCACATGAGGAACGTCCACCATGTAGGTGAGGCATTGGTCGCGTTTGTCTGGCCGTCCGGTAGTAAAAAGGAGCGGGGGGACTGTGTAACTCCAAGGAACAAACAAAAACACAAGGTGAGCTGTTGGTCAAACATAGCATGTCAACCATAAAATCAAACTAACAAATAGATATACAAATTTTCATATTAAGTAGTTACATTAAAGCGGTCATAAAGTTTGGTTTGAATTCCAACTCTCGTTATATGCAGTACGTTATATCTGTGGCGGTCTGCCCAGAGGGGAACTAATGAAGATCGATTTCTAACAACCAAGTGCATTATGTCGAGTATGAATCACGGAAAATAATATTGTATACCTAACTCTACAGTTAGTGCAGGAAAATGAAGAAAAAGTACTTTTTTAATACGGATAAGTCTGCGTTTGACCACCAACTCGCCTGATGGTAAGCGATGATGTGGTCGAAGATTAATCACGCAGACTTAGAAGATACCTATTCACTCTGGCCTTGAAAAGATCTAGATTATATTTCTCAGGAAACAAGGAAGCCGGCAGCGCGTTCCATTCCTTGGCCGTACGGATGAGAAACGTAGAGTCAAAACGATTGGAACGTAACCAAGGAAATTCCACTATGTATGGGTGGTAGTGGGCCGTCTTTCTACTTGTCCTGTAGTAAAAAAGGGATGGAAGTACAAGGTCGTACAGCTCAGTAGCACATTCTCCGAAATGAATCCTGTAGAAAATTTACAGACTTGCTATACCTTCCGGCGGTGCTCAAGGCTTAAAAGTGTTTTAGTGCACGGGTCGCTAGTCTCTACATAGTATAAAACAAAGTCGCTTCCCGCCGACTGTACGCTTATATCTTTTAAACTACGCAACGGATTTTAATGCGGTTTCCATCAATAGACAGAGTGACTCGGAGGAATGTTTAAATACGAATAATACATGCATATGCACCACATTGGTATCTAAATGGCACCCGTGCGAAGTCTTGGCTGATCGCTAGTTCATTATAAATGTTGAGATTTAATCATATGACTTTGACATTTTTAATGTTGTTTTTAAATAAAAATGCAAAAGTTACTTGTGACTTTGGTGTTATCCATAAAATATTTGCATTTGTATAAAAATTCATTGCCGCAAAAAGTATCCAAAGCAGCAATGCTCTGGATTTCGTTTTGCTACTCAAAGTTCTGTATATCGCCACAATGGTCATGGACAGGCGTTTCATTTGCTGATGACACATCGTTAATTTTCAAAGTCAATAGAAAAGATACAGACCTTACACAGCTCAATAACACCTTATCAGCAGTATCAAAATGGTTTGCCGCCAATAATCTTATGCTTAATTCGTGTAAAACTAAATGTATAAGGTTTTCTCTCCCCAATGTTGCTAAGAGGGACACTCATATCTTAGTCGATGGTAAAAGACTTGATCTAGTGGATAAGACAGTCTTTCTCGGCGTAACATTAGATAGTAAAATTCAATGGGGTCCTCATATATGTAGAAAAGTTAGCTAGTAAAGTGAGTTCTGCTGCCTTCGCGATTATAAAAATTAGACAAATAACAGATGTGGCTACAGCCAGGTTGGTTTACTTTGCTTATTTCCATAGTTTAATGTCCTACAGTCTACTGCTGTGGGGCTCAGCTGCAGACTTTGAAACTATTTTTATTCTGCAAAAAAGTGCATTTCGCGCAATCTATTGTTTGGGTCCTCGCGAATCACTACGAAATCGATTTAAAGATTTTAAGATATTAACGTTACCGTCACAGTACATTTATGAAAATATTATGTTTGTCCGGAAAAATTTAAATTCATTTGAAATTAATAGTAGCCGCCATAACTTAAATACAAGAAATAAAGATAAAATTGTGACACCTAGATTCAGGTTATCTAAAGCTAATAAGTCTTTTCTCGGGAATTGCGTTACATTCTATAATAAAATTCCACTTGAGGTAACTAAAATGTCCTATAATAAATTCAAAGATTTTATAAAGCAGAGGTTAATTGACAAAGCCTACTATAAGGTGGCTCATTACGTGGAAGACAGGAATACATGGTTGTTGTAGCTTCTCTCTGCACTTGCATCCCCCTGGCTAAGTGACAATTGTAGTAAGCATAATGTATGTATTAATATTTATAACTGTAAATTGTAACCTAATATGAAAAGAAAGATCCACAAAAAATGCCTTGCTGAGTTTCTTGCCGGAGTCTTCTCAGTTAAAGTGTAATTACGAGCCGGTGGTAGATTGAAACATGTAACTTAACGTTCATAAGTGCCTTACCAGGGCCTAAACTGAATAAATGACATTTTGATTTTGATTTTATCGCTTACCATGAAAGAGTATCAATCATCTTATTTCTTTTACGTAAAAAAACCTTCGTCTACAGATGGACAACGGCCACGCTTATCTCTATCTTTAGCTTTTATCTTTCACTATCCCCAGATTTACGTATATCGTCACTATGCTACGTTTAACTCGAAAGCTAGTCTCCCCAAATATTTTTATTTACGTATATTAATATATAAAATGAAATGTGCCGTGGTGGTGCCGGCGTAAGAATAGTACCCCACCCTCTCTACCCGTGGTTGCCGTAAGAGTCGGCTAAGGGATGTAATCCGGAAGGGCAGCAGCGTCTTCCTTGAACAATCACACCTAACTGCGCTCGCCAACCCGCCTGCCAAGCGTGGCGAGTATTGGCAAAACCTCCCCAGTAGGAGGCCTATGTCCAGCAGTGGACGTCCTATGGCTGATGATGTGAATATATAAAATAAATTGTTATTATAATAACGCATAATAATTGTTTTTTTTAGGGTTATGCAGAAGCAGTTCAAGACATCATTAAATCAACTTATCATTATAAAAAAAATATAGGGCTGGCTTTGAAATCGCAAAAAGTCAGCTATTCCAGAGAAAAAAGTTATCTCCCTCGACAAAATGAATGCCACAGCTTTCTTATCGATGTCGATCGTACAATAAAAGTCATTCATATTGCTGAATAAAAAAAAAATTTTTTTTTTACTTGAACACGTATTCATTTTAATTATAACCCAGAACCCACAAAAAATTAATAAATATAGAAGAAAAATTTAAAAAGTATTTATTATTTATCTAATAAAAACTCCTTTCGGATTAGTAGCACAGTTACGCGGAACCATGTACATACGTAGAAATGTTATTTGCAAGCTTTAACAACCAAGCTTCATAAATGATGAAAGAATGAGTTTTATATAAGCTCACGCAAAATTAAGCTCTATGAATCCAGTCCTTAAATATAATACACTTAATTAAACACTGAAAAAAAAACTGGCTTAGTGTTCAGACTTAATGCCTGAACTTAGTGCCACCCATCTAAACAATCTAAAAATAACTAGAATCGATTTAATCTCCCTTTGGAAAAAAAACGCAGACAGAAAAAAGTTCAAAAAAGAAAAGCACTTACGGCGTATGAAGCTCCGTACAATCCGAATAAAAAAGCACACTCACTGGGATTCCAATTTCAAAACTGACATTTATACAAAAGCGCGCGGTTTTCCGGAGCGACGGTGCGTCCGTTCTCCGCGAAGTGTGGACAGCTACTAAAGGTCCCCGGGATTTGTTAGGGTAGGAACGTGGGAGTTTGGTATCTAAGTTTCAGGTGTCCTGTTTTTTCTAACCATTGTCTCATTTGTTAGGTTTCAAGCTCTATTTTTAAATATCGATTTTATTGAAATCATTTTCTTTTTTTAAATTTATTAAGTTATACATGGACAGGTTTTTTTTTATAGGCTTGCGATAGACTGCCATCTCGCCTGATTTAATGTGAAGATGCGGTCTACGATGAAGCACGTTTGCCTTGGAGTTGGCAGCTCAAGCTCATTATTGGGGCTTGAACCCACGCCCTTCGGCGTGCGAACCGACCGCGCTAACCACTGAGCTATTAACGCTAATCTTATTGCTAGTCATCAAATAATAGATAGATAGATAGAAACTCTTTATTGTGCACACCGAAAAAGAAAACGAGTACAGAAAACAAAAGAATTTTATGAGCTAGTGCCACAAGAGGCGGCCTTATCGCTAAAAGCGATTTCTTCCTGGCAACCAATAATGGAGAAACGATATAAAATAAAGAGCAGACGGGAGATGTTGTAACACTAATAAGAAATAATAATAATAATAATAAAAAAATCAAATCAAAAGTCTAAGTCAAATTATTTTATTTCTATCAAGGTTAGTTCAGTGCTGGTGAATCAGAAGTTCCGAGAATTAGTGTCCCTTATCCCACCCTACCCTACCCCACCTACAACTACCCTCAGTAATTAAATCAATTCTGAGATAAACAGATGAATCACTCTCTCGATACTTTTACACGAATAGTTTTAGAAACTTTCCTCTGTCTCGCAGTTTGATACGGTGATGATATATAGTGGTGGTGACGATGATGGTGATCATTTATGTCCTTTACGGAGCAATAGACGAAAAGGATGGTCTAGGAACAGATGAAGGGATCTTGGGCGGCGGACTCGAGGGGGGTCCATTGCCCGACAGAGTAGACCTTGAGGTTTTTTTTTATTGGCTGACAGGCTTGGCGTTTGACCACAACTCACCTGATGTTAAGTGGCGGTGTGGTCAAAGATGGTAAAGCACACCTAGCTTGGAATGGAACTGGCTCTCAAGTGAGGCTGCCGGAACACACCGTTAGATGCTTGGCGGCAGATTTTCATCGTGAGGGTGGTAGCTAGCCGGCCGAGTACTAGTTGTGTTTACACACTACTGCTTGACGGCAGAATATCTGATACTGCGGTGGTACCTACCGAGACGACCTCCTGTTAAGATCTACCAGCAAGTAAACGTAAAGTAAGTCCTGGGTGGAAATCGAACCCACGCTCAACAGCTCCTAAAGCAGATGCATTACCAATGTGCTAACAGGGTTGTGAAAACCGGCCAAGTGCGAGTCGGACTCGCGCACCGAGGGTTCCGTACAAGCCTGTAAGTATATTAGTAAAACTTACGGTACATTTTTTTTCCTGGTAATTTATGCTTTTCACAATTGTTCCTTTATCTATAAGACGTCGCTTCGTACCAAATTTCAAGATTCTGAGTTCACGGGAAGTACTCTCTAGGTTTTGATTCCCATGCAAGTGTCGAAAATTTGCAACATAAACGGCTGTATCTTTTGATTGTGTTGGCTTAGAAGTTAGATTTTTTCACAGCTCCAAGGGACAGTAGACCTGAGTATTTGATACGAATCTCAGTTTGATACCTCCACGCATTCCTGAGAAAAATGGTCTTGACAGACAGACAAACGGACAACAAAGTGATCCTATAAGGACTCCGTTTTTTCCTTTTGAGGTACGGAATCCTAAAAAATTGGTTTTATCGCGTATTCTCTTGCCTTTATCTTTAATCTTTAGACATCTAAATAAAATATCATCTATAATAGTAGGTACGTGTCGTATCGTTTGGTACAATGGTAAGGGGCTCGTACACAGAGTTCACGCATTGGCGGCGGGGTGTCTGCGAGGAATCTAGAGTAGGATAACGGCTTTCTTTTATTGTATTTATTTGATTTAATCACTGCACTTTGCCGTGGTGGTGCCGGAGTAAGAATTGTACCCCGCCCTCTCTACCCGTGGTTTCCGTAAGAGTCGGCTAAGGGATGTCATCCGGAAGATGGGCAGCAGCGTCTTCCTTGAACAATCACACCTAACTGCGCTCGCCAACCCGCCTGCCAAGCGTGGCGAGTATTGGCAAAACCCCTCCCCAGAAGGAGACCTATCCAGAAGGAGTCCAGCAGTGGACGTCCTATTACTGATGATGTGTGTGAATCACTACATATTATAAAACAAAATCGTCCGCCGCGTCTGTCTCTCTATTCGCAATAAATTTAAAAACTACTAAACCAATTATCATGCGCGTCTCACCAATAGATAGAGTAATTCATTAGGAAGGTTTAAGTATATAATTTATCAAGGTTTTGGGTAAATTGGTTGAAATATGATGATGATAATTGTTGGAAGTCTCGGAAAAAGTCAAGCCACCTGGGAGCTTTCATTGAAAACGCTGCCTTATCCCTTTGAGATATAACAAAACAATGCATGGTGACATATTTTTTTTTATAGATCTACAAAAAAGTCCGCGGTGGCATATTTCTACCTTTTAAGGATAGCTTACTATACCCATTGTTACTCCCCGTGCGAAGCCGGGGCGGGTCGGTAGTATATGTTAAAGAACTTACTTAATAAAATCACAAAAATACTCCCACAATTGTATCGAAACCCTAAAAACAGCAAACAGGACTAAAACTAGGGGAAATACACTAAAAATATATCTCAGTATAAATTTCAGCAAAGTAACGACTGAATCAATTATTTATTTATATAATCTAAAATAGTGCTCCATCTTCGACTATATCGTCATTTACTATTAGGCGAGTGGGCAATCCAACGTGGAAGCAAAATAAATTGTAGTTCGTCTAGTGTCTCTGTATCACGCCTACTCTGTACGTCTGTGGGGTTGCTAGGCAACGAAACCGATCGTTCCCCAGACTCAGATTTCATTGCGTACTGACAGATGATTTTAAATAGAAGGGCTATGTACAACTGAGCGATTGATACAATTATATGCAATGATATGCTGTGCGTATTGCCGATAACGTCAAAACTTTAAACAGAAAAGTTCTTGATGATGTGTGAAATCTGCCAACCCGCACTTAGCTATATCCTTTTCAAAATGACGCTTCACGCGCCCAGCTGTGGACAATTTTATAAAAACAGGGCTGACGGATCTTCGTCTGTGTCCATGTGGACCTTTGTGGACTGCCTTAACTCGTTTAGTATAAGTTGTGTTTCAAGAGCTGATGGTTGTGAATTCGTTTCCCACTCCAGGCAATCATTTGAAGCGATGATGGCTCAGTGTTTAGCGCGGTAGGTTCGCATGCCGAAGGGCGTGGGTTCAAACCCCAACATTTTTTTTTATAGCTGACAGGCTTGGTGTTTGACCACAACTCACCTGATGTTAAGTGACGGTGTGGTCGAAGATGGTAAAGCACACCTAGCCTGGAATGGAACTGGCTCTCAAGTGAGGCTGCTGGAACACACCGTTAGATGCTTGGCGGCAGATTTTCAACTTGAGGGTGGTAGCTAGCTAGCCGTGTACTAGAAAGTACTCTAAATGATACAATGAGCTTGAGCTGCCGGTGAAAGAAAACATCGTGAGGAAACCATAGCGTGGTGGTAGGGTACTTTCTAGTACTCGGCTGGCTAGCTACCACCCTGAGCCCCTTTCAGATTATTAATGCGGTTCCGCGTACCCAGTAATCATTTTGTGTCAAACATAATAAGTATAAAAACCCGGAAACGCTAAACTAATTACAACTCATAAAAAAATCATGCTCAATACTTATGTAAAAAAAACATAAAAAAACACATGAATTTCAAATAACATATTTCACACTCGATTATGGGACATTCTGCATAATTAGTATCGATTTTTCACACAGACCAATAAATTTAAATAGGAAATTCGCATTGAGTTTTCCATTAGTCTTTGAACTTCATTCCCAAAATGAAGTCACTAATCTTATTTTGTGTCTGCGTGACTGCTGTCTTAGCTGCGCCAAAGGTAAGTTTTTTTTTATTACTAATAGGCTTGCGTTAGACCGCCAACTCGTCTGATGTTAAGCGAAGATGCAATCTACGGTGGAGCACGCTCGCCTAGGAGAAACTGATTCACTCGCTACCAGAGTTGCCAACCATATTCGAAGCGAAATCCGTTTGGGGTCTTGATAAATCCGTATAATATCCGTATGTCTAATTTGGGCGAAAATTCGTATATATATTAACCGTTATGAAGCTGGAGAGTGAGTTAAGCTACTTTTTATCTAGCTATTTCAGCAAGGAAGGGCGCCGCGATTCAAAGATTGAATGATACAAATTTGTTTGTATGAGCGCAGCTATCTTATGGATATCGCGTCTTACCAGTGACCCCCCACCTCAGTGACCTCTATCCGCCTTTAACGCTTTCTCCCGCGCTTAAAATTTAGATTTTCGATGGAATGCGTAGAACTCAAAACTTGTATAATAGGGTTTTATATAATATCATAGATGGAACCTTAATAAAATCAAATAGGTATTGTGAACAAACTAAGTTTACGTGTATTAAAGGAATTCAGTTGTAGAAGTTTCTGCCCTAAATTATTATGATTATTATGAAATATATAAATTATTTGAAGAGACAAGACTTTGATGGCAGTAAAATACAATGCGTTCGTAAGCTCAAACAATAAATCATTGTTTTATGTTAAATGCAGGTACTACATAGTATGTGTTTTAAATCCGTATGTCAAAGGTATCCGTATGAGAGTTGCGAAATCCGCATAAATACGGATAAATCCGTATAAATGGCAACGCTGCTCGCGACTTGAAGGCACCCAGATTGTATCTATCAGGGAAAATCCATTCGGGCAGCAAATTCCATTGTTTAGCGGATCGTACAATGAAGGTTTAGTTCGAGTTTTTGGAATATCGACCGTGAAGCGGTATCGCTTCTTGGAGCTCCTGACGACCGAATTGTTTTCTGTGCCTATTGTTAATGATTATTATTTATATTTCATATGATTAATTATATTGATATTTTTCTAGCCTAATCAACTGCAACAACAAGAAATAGAGCAGGTAAATACATTTTTTATGGTTGACAAGCTTGGTGTTTGATCACAGCTCACTGACTCACATCGTGTAGAAACCATAGCATGGTAACCCCACTACAGAAAATACCCATTGCTTAGGACTCTCCACCATGCATATCAAATTGCTAAGCACTTTTTCTTTGTATGTAAAAGTAATAAGATGAACGAGCCGCTCTCCTGATGGTAAGAGATAACGCATGTCCATGACCATTGCAGTGATACAAAGAACTTTGAGTAACAAAACAAAGTCCAGGGCGTCTGCTTTGACGCTCGTTACTCTGAGACTTTCAATGGTGAGTCTTAACAACCCTGTAAATTTCGCTAGCTACCTTTCAACCCAGAATATGGTAAAGTTTACACACTACTACTTGGCAGAAGAATATCTGGTACTGCGGTGGTACCTACCTACACGACCTCCTGCTAAGGAGATCTACCACCAAGTACAACTTAACGCACTTAATAGTCACAAACCGTCACTTAATATCAGATGAACTGTGATCAAACACCTATCCTGTCATATAAATTAATATGACTCAATTTCACCCATTTCAATTCATATTAATAACGCTTAATTTTCAACAGCAACCACAACTAGACAACCGAAGACGATTGCAAAGCCTTAGCGTAAAGGTAAGTTATTTGTAGTCAATACCAAAGAACAACAATACTATAGAACTCTGTTGTTTGTAGTCAATTCCAAGGAACAACAATGTTACTAGAACTCTTTATGTGCTTCCCTGTATGCGTGTACCAATCTGTTCTGACGTTTATGGATATTTATTGAACACTATACAAAATGACAAAAAAAAGGTTTGTAGAGTGGCTGTGTTGTGGACACGGCATATGTATGTGAATACGTGTATGTTTTGAAATCCAGAGTAAACAGGTTCCTTCTTGGTTCTTAACATCAAGTACGATGAGGTCAAACGCAAACCTATTAAGAACAAAAAACACCAGACTACGTAAGCCAACGAAATTTAATTTCTGGCATTTTATCTTATTTGCCGAATAAAGAAAGACGCACTTAAGTAAAGTGCATAGTTGCGTCTATTAGACCATGTGAAGATTCAGCATCAAATTTTAAATCTTTTTCAGGTTGTAGCTGACGATAACGATGACGTAAGTACCTCTGTTTTTAATATTTAAAAACATCTATAAGCGAATATACATGCAAGAGACAATCAGGTCTATTATTGAATGAGTATATTTTTTTCCGCAATGCAAATTTGATGTGTGCTACGACCATAAAATATATTTCTGTCTACGGGATCTCTGTCTGTCTGATTGGGCTTTTTATCTTTTCATCTCAATTGGAGGAATAGTTATTTAAATAGAATGTACTTGTTTGTGCCGTTTGGGGTAAAAAATTTGGTACATGGAGGCCGGCCGCTCACGATCTATATAGAGACCTGGCCAAACGTTTAAGAGGCTTCAGATGCTTCAGCTATCAAATGAGCTGTCTGCTTATTTAGCACTATTTAAAATGCAGCGCCAGTGGTGTATCTGAAACCTCAGAGCTCAACAAGGTTGTCAAAAAATTCGTCTGAGTTAAGCAACAAACGATCCAGTCTCCATTTAGATGGGTGTCCGTAAGTGTTCTATAACAATAATTATTAAGTAACATTAGAATTTTTCTTCTGTCCAAGAGCAAGTAGAATTCACACATCCTCGAAAACGCAGATTTCCTCACGATGTTTTCCTTCATCGCTTAAATTTTAACCTAGCATCTATTAATATCACTAATATAATACAAAACTTAGAAAATACAGAGTTGCGTGCCGTAGGATACGAACCCAAACCTCCAGATCGGATATCAGACTCACAACAGACTGGTGTAACTTTGTATGCTAATACGAACTTATCATAAAAACATCTTTGCAGAAATTTTACGATAGACGAGAAGACCGGGATCGGTATAAATTCAACGTTAGAGATGATGTCAACAATGACAAAGACGACAAATATGACGAGTGGTTCAAAAAGGAAGAGAGAGAAAGAGACGACAAAAGAGTCGATAGAGACAGGGATGATGGGGACAGAAATGATGACAAGGACAGAAAAGATGATAAAGATAGATACTGGTACTCTTATGACAAAGATAGATACGATGATAGGCGAGAAGATAGGCGTGATGATAGAAAAGACGAAAGAAGCGATAGACAAGATGACAAGAGAGATAGATATGATAGAAGAGAGGATCGAGATCGAGAAGATAGATACAACAGAAGAGACGATTGGGAAGATAGACACGAAAAAAGAGATAGAAACGACGACCGCGACAGAGATAATGAAAAGGTAAGTTATTAAATTACAGAAAAAAAGTTAAAATTTTAGTGATCTATACATGTAGAGGTATATATTTTCTCTCTGTTGAATACGTCCATCTCTTAAAATACTATATGTCTATAAAATATATTTACCATATTAGATTTGCCATTATATGACCTGTGACATGCGGAATGCAAATATGCCTCTTCTGTCATCATAATGTATATTTTTATATGTAAAAGTTATGATACGAACTAATCGCTCTCCTGATAGTAAGAAATAACATCTGAAAATGACCATTGCAGTGGTGACCAGAACATTGAAAATTAACAAAATAGAAGTCAGGCCATCGCTGCGTTATCGGTCATAGCTTTAACACTTGATTATTTATAGATGGTTTCGCGAAACGGGCAAAAGGAATTCATTAGACTTATGTACCTACTCATCAGTTTGTTTAAAAAAATTCCAAATCTGAATTTAAATAAATTTCCAAATAAAAATATCAAAAAAGTTAACATTTTCTATGTTGCGTAAATGTCATTAACGGATCAGTCCCCGTTCCCAAAACGTTATACAATTTTTTTTTTGTTGTAATCTTTGTATGTTGATGTATGTTTTTATTACTATCCAACAAACGGAGTGTAATATTTTCTCATGTATGTGAGTTTCTTAATTCCACCATAAGCTTTAAATGTCTGAACAGATTTGTTTGTATGTGGTATCGTTAGAATCATCTCAAGTGACGCTGGCAACAAATTTTGGGTTTAATTACGCTTGTTTATTATCAGCACTTTCAACTACAATACGATAGACGAGAGCAGCAAGATCGACGTCAAAGCCAAGATGACAGACAGGAGGATGAACAAGAAGACCCTGTTAAACATGTAAGTGGCCATTTTAAAAAACGATATTTTAAGCGAGGTCATGGTCAAATGCATACCTAATTCAAAGTGAGTATAAAGTTTGTACTGACGTCTGTGCTTGAGATACTTTTCATGCATACGATATGTTCAGCTATCAAACGAACTTTTTGAAGTTACAAGGCATGATGTCGAGTTGCTGGCACGATATTGCACTACTTTTTCACCAAAGTTTGTGATATTGTGAGCTTAATCACATACAGACACATACACACACCACACGCGCCCACGCACACATATAGATATTTTTATACATATAGGTATATTTATATATATATATTTTTATAATATTCATCTAATTCTTTAAAAAAATTATTAATTTTCATGTCTGCTTATGGCATTTTGTTCTTGAATGTGATATTGGGAGAAGCCATTGGTTTCCGAAATACAGTTATCACTAGTTCGGGGACAATGGGTTAATTTAGTGTGTCAATTTATGTAATTGTTTTTAAATCTAAATTATCTTAGTAGCGCACCTACCTAGTCTATTTGCAAAAAATATTGGGTTGTGGCTGTATTGAAGATACGATGGTGTTATATACGTGTACGTTTTTGAACAATAAAGAATTTCGGGTTTTGATATTTCATGTCCTTACTCAACAAATTTTGAACAACGAAGTTATAGAGTGGTGAAAATACATTTTGGGTACAGATGAAAGATGCTGCAGGATTGCTGCAACACGAATGTTTTTTTATGGTTGACAAGCTACGTCAAACTCCTGATGTTAAATGACGGTGTGGTCGAAGATGGTAAAGCACACCTAGCCTGGAATACAACTGGGTCACAAGTAAGGAAACCGGAATACACCGTTAGATGCTTGGCGGCAGATTTTCAACTTGATTGGTTACTTACCAGCCGAGCACTAGAAAATACCTTGCCATGGTTTTCTCACGATGTTTTTCTTTACCAGTAGCTCTAGCTCATTGTTGGGGTTTGAAACCTTTGGCGCGTGAACCGACTAACCACTGATTACCACATCACTACTAAATAATATGCTTTTCCAGGAAAAAGAAGATCGTTATGAACAATATCGTGAGAAACTATATCAGCGACAAGGAATTGACCAAGATCAAGACAAACATAAACACCAGCAACTAGACCAGTACAGAATGTTGAGGGTAAGTTGCTTGCTTACAAAAATGTAACCAAATGCAAAGCAACTAAAGTCCTTCTTAATCGACTCACTTGAGTTGTTTTTACTTGAGTTGTACGGAACAGCTGCTTATTTCGCGATTTCAGAGTTTATCTTATAGCAAAAGTTGATTTTAGGGTTCCGTGACCAAAGGGTAAAACGGGACCCTATTCCTAAGACTCCACTGTCCGTCCATCTGTCCGTCTGTCGCCAGGCTGTAACTCATGAGCCGTGATAGTTAGATAATTGAAATTTTCACAGATTATGTATTTCTGTTGCCGCTATACAAATACAAAAAAAAAAACAGAATAAAATAAATATTTAAGGGGGCTCCTATACAACAGACATGTTTTTTTTTTTGCCGTTTTTATTGATAATGCACAGGCATGGCAATTGTGTTTTTTATTTTATTTGCATTGTTTAGCATGTCTAAAAAATGAGGGCAGAATGATTTTATTTTGATTGAATAAATAAAAATGTATCTTCCAATTTTATTTTAGAGCCCCAACTTGAACGCACTTGCCAGACAAATGGATTATGTTGCAACGGTATGTGTCTTATATGTAATATTTATTTATTTCTTTAATACGAGATAGGTTCGACCACATCCTGCCTTAACTAACGATGTGGTCTAGGATGGAACACGCTTACCTAAAAGTATATATTGTACTCAATATATCGCGCAAAATTAAAAAAAAAACTTTAGTATTATGTCTTTGTACTGTATAGTTATACATTCACATCACATCATCAGCCATAGGACGTCCACTGCTGGACGTAGGCCTCCTCCTGGGGGGGTTTTGCCAATACTCGCCACGCTTGACAGGCGGGTTGGCGAGCGCAGTTAGGTGTGATTGTTCAAGGAAGACGCTGCTTCCCATCTTCCGGATTACATCCCTTAGCCGACTCTTACGGCAACCACGGGTAGAGAGGGTGGGGTACTATTCTTACGCCGGCACCACCACGGCAATAGTTATATATTATAATTATAATGTGTTGTAATCATGCAGCCAACATAAATTGCACCCGTTTTTACCCGGTGTGATTTTTTTTACTACGAATAGGCTTGCGTTTGACCGCTAACACGCAAGATGCGGTCTACGGTGGAGCACGCTCGCCTAGATGAAACCGATTCACTCCCGACTTGAAGACACCCAGATTGCATCTATCAGGGAACACCCACTCGGGCAGCAAATTCCATTTTATTGGTCGTTAATATATTATAAGTATACATGTAGAAAACATAATAATAGACTGTAATATATATTTCTATTTCAGCAATACGGACCTCAAGGCGTTAGTATTTAGTGTTAATTGTTTTATTTTATATTTACGAGACTGACAGCCGTTGTACTGCCCGATTGCAGTGCCAACGACCAACAATCCACCACTCAATCGCACACAAAAATTTCAACCAAAAATCGAACCAGCCGTTTAGGTTCAATGACATACGTTCAGAAGAGTTAAAAATATAAAGATATAAATTTTTTATTTATGAAGTAGGTGGGTGTACCAGTAACAAACCGATTAAGCAATATTTTGAAAGTAATTTTGATGTTGTGACTTAATTATTACAACAACCATTGCAAAAAAATAATAACATACTTCTAGTCTACCATAGAATCATGTAGCTTATTCGGATTTCCTTAATAGCTGTTAGGTTTTTTTTTCATTTAAAAATGAATGTGGAAAGTCGCAATGTGCCTAAGGTTGACCAGATTGTACCAGCAATAGACCAGACATTGTGCCAATAGTGAACCAGTAAATAAAACGATTGCTTTTAAGAAGACAATTATTATTAATTATACTAACAAGTTTTGTACTTAACAATCATCACAACTTTTCATCAGTCTACAAGTTTCAAGTAATATTTAAATGCTACAAGGCTTATAACTAGATAATTATCAAGAGATTCATATCACTTAAACAAGTGTCTTAATCATAACTTGCAATAAAATATTTATGAATTAACATGAATCAAAAAATATAAATAAATCAAAATAAAAAGAAAACAATGTAAGTACTTATAAAAAAACCGGTCAAGTGCGAGTCGAACTTGTGCGCCGAGGGTTGCGTACCTACCCGTTATACCGCCATAATAAAATTGGTATCATTTTTATTGGTGGCTAAGTTTTAGATGGGTGTGTGTGCTGTAATGGTTGAAATATTGATTTTCGAGAAAACTTGTAAGTACCAAAAGTTTTCGCGAAAATTGAAATTTGCCCATATCTTTTTATCGTGTAGACTCAGGACCTTGATTTTTATACAACTATTAGGGACTAATAGACCTTAGTATCTGGTATAAATTTCAACTTGCTAGGTCCACCCGTTCCTGAGAAAATCTGTGGTAACACACGGACAGACAGACTGACAAGAGAGTGATCTTATAAGGGTTCCCTTTTTTACCATTTAAGGTACGAAACCCTAAAATTTAAAAAAGAATTAAATTTTTGGAATAAATTTATCCATTTCAGGAACCTCGACTATTAGCCAAGGTTGGAACATGGAAATCTCAAATTTTTGCGCCTTTGCTTATCTCGTCTATCGCTTTTAAGACATCTTCTTCGTTATAATTGAAATATGTTATTTTCGGCGGCATTATGTCTGTAAAAAATGTAGGTGGTCAATTACTGGTACAAACTCGTAGTATAGATATTACCAGTAATAAACCACTGGTCTACTACAGGAACATTGTGGATATTTTAAGATTTTTTAATAATAATTGATTGCAGTGTGTTAAGTAAATATAAATGTAAAAGAAAAAATAAACAAATTTTAAAAAAGCTAAATACCAGTTGTAGACCAAATGGAATATTACTGGAAAATTATTATATTCGTGTTCCATTAGTTTACCAATGGCAACTATTGATTTAAATTAGCATTTTCTGATGTAATAAGACGTAATTTTATTGCTTTATACATCATATTACGCAGTTAATTGCAAAATAATTTACAACGATCAATATAAACAAATATTTAAAAAGATTCCAAAAACTTACCGTCAACGTGCAGCTTACTAATATGGCCGCCCGGAACGCAGTGAACGATTGTTGTTTCGAATCATGTGTTTTTTACTGATATAGATGGCGTGTTTATTGCTTTTATTTATTATTAAACGATTGATAAAAGTGCGGCAGTGCTACCTAACGTAAAAAAAGTGGCGGGAAATTCGACAGAAGGTTAATATTTTGATGTGAAGTTAGAAATGGTGTACTACTGGTTCCTGGTGTGGCACTGGTGCACCCACCTAAGTAGATTTTTTTGACAAGTTAGGTGTTTGACCACAGCTCACCTGATGTTAAGTGACGGTGTGGTCGAAGATCGTAAACGTATCAGCGTCTACCAGACTCTCGTTAATAGCTGTACAGGAGTCTCTATTTTTCTTTCACTAATATTTTCACAAACTTGTTTACGAACGAATAATCTTACAAACTGCGACCAGGGTTACACAACCCTGGTCGCAGTAAATGTGAGAAGCATAGTGTGGCTGAATATTAATTTTTGGCATTTTACTTATTTTTGGTTAATAAGACCCCGTATCATTGATGTAGTTACGTCCCTAATCTTAAGACAAACGTTTAATATGTATGCTATAGATTTCATTTCGAGTCATTTCCCTTACCTGGCTAAATACATGTTGTTGTAAAAAGTTGTAAAAAGTTTTGGTACCCGATGATTTGCAAACACTAATAAAGAAAAAACTTTTTTTTCAGAGTGTGAAGGTTGTTTACGTAAGTCAATAATCTGTTTTTTTTTTCAGGTCGATGCATGTTTTTGTTTTTATGATCGACAGGCTAGGTGTTTGTTTCAGCTCACTTGGTGTTAAGTGATGGTGTGGTCGAAGATAAGAAACACACCTTGCCTGGAAATAAGCTGTCGGTGAAGAAAAATATCGTACGGAAACCATAGTATGCTGGTAGGGTATTTTCTAGTACTCGGCTGGCTAGCTACCACCCTCAATTTGAAATTCTGCCTCCAAACATCTATCGTTGTGCTCCCGCAACCTCACTTGAGAGCATTCCATTCCAGGCTAGGTGTTTAACATCTTTCGACCACACCGTCACTTAACATAGGTGAGCTGTGGTCAAACTCAACTCAAAAAAACTTAAGAGTGGTAGCTAGCCAGACGAGTACTAAAAAGTACCCTACCACTATGGTTTCTTCATCGTGTTTTCACCGGAAGCTCAAGATAATTGTTTGAAGTTCTTCCACGTGTGAACCGACCGTGCTAACCACTAAACTAACATCGCTATTTATTCTCATTTTAGATACCTCCATCTCAAAAGTCATCTTTATTATATCACGATCTTGGGGTAAATATTCATAGATAATTATATTTAGCGGGTCATTTTTAATTATCCGGTACCACTCGCTAGTAGCTTCCGAACATCATATACGTAAGAACTTTAGTACCGTGAATTATGAAATCAGCATTTTTTTTAATGATGTATAGACTTGCGTTTGGCGTAATTATACTGCTTCATTCACTCCAGCAAATTTTCGAGACAAAAATCTCCAGACAAAATGTGATACCAATGAATGTTAAAAAGTTTTGTCTTTATTTTACAGTCTCTCAACTTCAGATATGTAAGTTGCAAGTATAATTAGTAATCATGGATTTATTCATATTATAACTGAGAATATTATGTAGATTTGTCAATGGTGATCAAGATTTTAGAAATTCCTAATTAATTATTTCAATCTCGATTTTGTTTTCTACGCTTGCTACTTTTTTATGGTTGACAGGCTTATTGTTTGACCACAGCTCACCTGATGTCAAGTAACTGTTGGTCGATTCACACGTAACCTGGAACTGGCTCTAATGAGAGGCTGCCGAACACACCGTCCGGATTTTCAATTGAAGGTGGTAGCTAGCCAGTGTAGTACTAGAAAGTACACGCTGTGGTTTCCTCGCGCTGTTTTTCTTTACCGGCAGTTCAAGCTCTTTGTTTGGATTAGAACCCACGCCATTCGGCGTGTAAACCACGCTAACCACTCAGCTATCATTGCTACAAATACTATGTAAATGTAATGAGATAAACGAGACGCTCTCCTGATGGTAAAAGCACGCATGTCCATGACCATTGCAGCAGTACACAGAATATTGAGTAACTAAACAAAGTGCAGGTCGTCGCTGCTTAGGCGCTCATTACTTAGAGACATTCCATGGTTAGTCTGGCTACAGTTCCCTTCAAATCGGAACACAGTAATCTTTTCACACTACTGCTTAACGGCATAATACCTAAATAGCTGAAACCTACATCGTATTTTTTTAATGTCATCTAAATATTGTCAATAAATAAAATGTATTACGATACCATTTTGACTACTAACTGCACATTAATATCTTTTGTTTTTTTTTATTTTTATAGATACCAGCAAGAAATAAAGAGGTATTTTTAAAAATCATTGAATCACCATAATATATATCATAAATATAATATTATTCTTTTTTATAAGTAGGTAATTAGCGACCCGCCCCGGTTTCGCACGGATAGTGGGAATGGGTATAGTAAGCTAACTTAAAAGGTAGATATACGCCAACGCGGACTTTTTTGTAGATCTATAAAAGAGGAATATCCCACCATGCATTGTTTTGTTATATCTAGAGCGTTTTCGATGAAAGCTCCCGTGTGGCTTGAGTTTTTCCGACACTTACAATTATCATCATATTTCAACTAATTTACACAAAACCTTGACAAATTATATACCTAAACCTTCCTCATGAATCACTCTATCTGTTGGTGACTTGCATGATAATTTGCTTAGTAGTTTTTAAGTTTATCGCGAACAGACAGACAAAAACGGCGAACGACTTTGTTTTATCGACGCAGCTAGTCTAAATATATCTAAATATATATACCTCAAAGGTGACTGACTGACTGACTGACTAACTGACTGACTGACTGAATGACTGACTGACTGACTAACTGACTGACTGACTGAATGACTGACATAGTGATCTATCAACGCACAGCCCAAACCACTGGACGGATCGGGCTGAAATTTGGCATGCAGGTAGATGTTATGACGTAGGCATCATTTATTCATAAACCTTAAAAGGTTTTAAGTTTAAGTTTTACTACATTATCTTAACTTAGTAAGTACATATTAGAATTATGACAATTGGCATTAGATATATAGTTGGGTAAGGACTCTAGACTTCACACTAGGAAAACCTTTGTCGGGGAGTCTAGTGTGTGTTTTTGAGAGAGATAGAGAAAGTAAGTTTAATAGTAGATCTGGTTCATAAGCTATAGAGCGTAGATACGATTCCCGGATCCTAACTTTACTAACTAACACATCTATCTATTCCAGGTCCAAGTACAGTCCATCGTAAAGCCTATTGTGTTCTTCCCTCGTCAGGCCGAAGACGTAAGCATTTTAATCTACCTAAAAAAGAATGGTCTAAATATAATAAAGTTATTCAATTCACAAGTATTTGATATTTATCGAATTGGAGATCTTCAATAACTGTAACTTCTCTATCTCTATAAATAATTACTTTAAACGAGTACGTTAAAGAACTTTATTCTGATATTTGTAAACCGTTTTACATATAGTTACATACGTAGGTATGTATTTTTATAAAAAGAAGATCATCTTTTCAAAAACATCACCTTCGTATAAAAAGTTTGTAACCGACCAAATATAAATAAATTTTATTAATCAGACGTTACTTACTTTGCGAAAGTCATGTTTAACCACATTATATCATTCTCCCACACTCGCGCTTGTAATTTGGCACTTTATAAATAAAACACCACTATTTTCATGCATAAAAACTCGAAAAAACACTAGTTTTAGAAAAAAATACGATGGGGCGACACGACGCTCACCGCGTTCCCGCCAAAACTCACGTGTTATATTAAGACACTACGATATCAATCACTTATACTCAGATCAAAAACTACTAGTACGCATATTTTTTTTTATTAAAAATGGCTTACGTTTTACCGCCATCTCGCCAGGTGTTAAGCTACGATGCGTTCTAATCTGTTACATAATCAGCTACATCTTAAAAATGAGGGTCAAACTTATAAGAGTTGCCTATGTATGTATAGGTCTTTTAATATAATTTTATCTTTACAATTGCAGCGGCCACGAAATATAGATCTTGATCAACTTCAGGTAAGAAACTTTTACCAAAACTGGGGTAGCTAATGTATATCTTGAATATGGTTTTGCGTAATACGTAACTATCATAATTTCTTGCTATGAAATGGAATCGAAGAATCATCCAGGCGGTCGATTTCCGCCGAGGAGGTTTTACTTTATCAAAAATTTTACAGTATTTCTAACGAAATCACAAGTTAAACCTTTCAGAAAACAATACATTACACATACAAAAAAACCTGAAAAAAACATAGTATAAAATACTGCCTACATCACACTACAATATTTTATTGATGACATCTTTTCTTTTTTTGTTTTGGCGTCGCAGTTTGTGCGTTTGCCAGTGTCCACGTACTTCCATATTTTTAATATATTAAGATTTTAACATATAACAAAAAATCAAATTAAATAAGTCTCAAAGTCACACAAAGTAAGCTTATTTTTAGTACGCCAGTCATGGCTTACTAAAGTAGTGGCTACAAGCTTCGATGGAGTTTTGGAAGTAATACGAAAAGTCATGTTTTACCACAACTAATCATTTTCCATTGTCGCACTTGTAATTGTAAAATACATACCACTATTTTTAACCGACTTCAAAAAAGGTTGAGGTTCTATGTTCGACTGTATGTATTTTTTTATGCATATAAATCGAAAACAGTAAAATAAGTTTTGAAAAAAATACAATGGGGTGTTATTGTTTACGTATTCTGCACAACAACAGGTGTGCTGTGGTCAAATACCTGTCAACAGTAAAAAAAAGGAAAAGCCGAAGATCAAGCTTTATGACTACCTTATCCAATGAAGTTGATACTATAGTTAGTTTTTTTTTTCAGTATAATAATAAATTACATCATTAATTTTGTTTAACAGGCTTTGAGCTTCAACCCATACCGTGGTCCACTGGTGAGTAAACACTTTCAAGCACTAGCAGGCTGAGTAGGCTTGGACCTTGAGCCAGACTAAAATCTGCGGCCCTAAAAATACACAATTTGCCTCTTTCTACCTAAATTATTTTCCCAAAGCAATCAATATATCGTGTAGTACAGATATATTATATTACTAGCTGTTACCCGCGACTTCGTCCCCGTGGAATTTAACAAAAAGTTTGTTCAGTTTGCAGTATAAAAAGTACTTAATCCATACCATAAACTATATGTGTGCCAAATTTCATTCAAATCCGTTCAGTAGTTTTGGCGTGAAAGCGTAACAAACATCCATCCATCGTCACAAATTTTCACATTTATAATATTATTAGTAGGATATAATGTCGTTGCCGTGGTGGTGCCGGCGTAAGAATAGTACCCCACCCTCTCTACCCGTGGTTGCCGTAAGAGTCGGCTAAGGGATGTAATCCGGAAGATGGGCAGCAACGTCTTCCTTGAACAATCACACTTACATAACTGCGCTCGCCAACCCGCCTGCCAAGCGTGGCGAGTATTGGCAAAACCCCCCAGGGGTTGCTTGGCATAGAGGAGGCCTATGTCCAGCAGTGGACATTCTATGGCTGATGATGTGATAGTGACAATGGGATTGCTGGAGGTGGATGGAATTGAGAAGCCAAAGATGGGGCTGAGTGGCGTGTCTTGGTAAGGGCTATGTCCAGCATTGGACTTTTACATGCTGATGATGATGACATAAACACTTGAAAAAAACACAAATAATATAAAGCGGCGATTCGACTTTTTCGAGTTCCCGACAAAATCCTCAAGCAGGCCGTTCCGTGTAGCCCCGTTAAAAATATTTATATTTTCAGAGAAAGCCAAGAAACGACGATCGCGATGACGACAATGACGACAATGAATAAAGCGAACGACACACACCACACCGTCCACCAAAGGATGAAGAATTTATAATTATATTTTAGTACGAAAAAGACCAATATTATTAATTACAACGAAACGGCAATCAAATGGAAATGGATTTCGATGATACAAATATAGGATTATGTGTAATAATTTTCTCATGCTTTTATTAAAAGGCTAAAGGTGCAGCACAAAATTTTTGTTTATATTTTTCCTTTACCTTATAAAGCAGCGTCGGGTCTAGGGGGGTATACTGGGGCACCTGCCTAGGGCGCCAGCTTCAGGGGGGACGAAATCATAGTATAGGTACATAGTAGGTCATCTCAGCATAATGTTGGTCATACTAAGTGGTATGCTAAATTACTCACAAACAACAATACAATGCATGACAAAAACAAAAACTAAAAAAGAAGAATAAGACATAAAATAAAAACAAATGTCTTCTCTTAAAGCAAATAATAAATTAACACACAAATATAATACAACAAACAGGCTCATGTTTAATCACGATCTCACCTGCTATCAAACCTAAATAATTATGTTTGAAAAGAAAATTTGTTTAACCTTTAACGCATGTTGTTTAATTGATTTTATTCATTTGGTTTTAAAACGCTTAGTTGGTTTTGGAACGCATCCTACATTTAGTGGAACTACCCGTTTGACTTCCTTTAAAGCTGAACAGTATACATCATCATCATCAGCCATAGGACGTCCACTGCTGGACATAGGCCTCCTCCTGGGGGGTTTTGCCAATACTCGCCACGCTTGGCAGGCGGGTTGGCGAGCGCAGTTAAGTGTGATTGTTCAAGGAAGACGCTGCTGCTCATCTTCCGGATGATATCTCTTAGCCGACTCTTACGGCAACCACGGGTAGAGAGGGTGGGGTACAATTCTTACGCCGGCACCACCACGGCAATAAGTACAGTAGGTAGGTATACAGTGAAGTCTTTTCCATACACGATCTGCAATAAAGGCAAATTAGTGCGTGCTACCCACTACTTTAAGCCGCAAATGTCTGGAGCAGCTCATATTATAAAAATTGTAGTGGAATGGTTTTGCCTAGCTAAGCAGTAGTATGTTATAGTCATAAACCTTCGTCATAAACAGTATTACTTATTAGATATTCAATAACGTGCACAACAATAACATTTCTTTAAGTACGTGTAGTTTCTAAAATTTCATAAGAGAAATATGAAAAATTATCACCACTTTACGGACGCATAATGTTGACTTGAACATTACAATTTTTTTTTAAATGTTATGTTAAGCTAGGTATTTGACCATAGCTCATCTGATGTTAAGTGACGGTGTGGTCGATGATGATAAAGCAAACCTAGCCTGGAACGGAACTGGCTCTTAAGTGAGGCTGCAGGAACACACCGTTACAATAACCGTTGCCGTTATAATATAAACAAAATTGTTGGACGATTTAATACAAAATAGTTGGTTTTAGCAAATACACAATGTGTGATGCTCTAATCTTCTTATGAAAACAAATTAATGATTGTCAATGTCACGTAAATGGCTGACTGTCAGTGTCATAAAGTTATTGTAGCTTCGCTGTGTGGCAAAACGATTATTAAATTTTCATTTTTCACATTTCACAACATAGAAAACTTATTTATTTCTTTTAATTTTAACTAGAAAACATGTCTACAGCGATAGATCAAAAATCATACTTGCAAAAATATCTCGGTGGACCATCCAAAGAAAAAAAGAAGAAGAAGAAAAAAGCTATCAAAGGGAAGGGGTGAGCTTATCTCGTATTTGTACAATTATTTTATTAATTACAGTCGACACAGCCTTCCTAGCTGATAATTTAGAAACTACATTACAACTAACGCCATACAACTACTTATAGATATGCAATTTAAAAGGAATAAACACAAAACTGTTAATAAGAAAATCAAAAATGTCTTTCTAACGTTTTTTTATACAATCTATCCGTTGCAATGATTTTGAGCAGAAGTTATCTATTACCATAATGATAACTTCTCATTTGTCCCAGCACTTGCCTTTGTTAGCATGTAGGATTCAACTGCTCACCCTCCTGGCTTTTCATTTATAATGATGGTTATTTGATATTAAAAATATCTAATTCGTCCACATCTCTGGACCTACAAGATAAACTGTACCACATTACCCCTGTAACTACAAGCCTAGAGCCTATCTGTCATGTGACTGATAATGTCATTCAGTCCCATTACAATTAATGTTAACCTAAAAACATTATACATACATAACATACAAAAGACAACGGCAATACAAACATAACATACTTAGCTTAAGAATTCAGAAATATGGACTTGCCACCCTTGCTTTATTTTATGTTCTACTAGCTGTTACCCACCAGCTTCGCTGGGTTTGTACCATCAAAGTAGGTAAATAAGTATATTAAGAAAATATTTAAATCACCTTACCTTGCTTGGCCAAAAACGCGGAAACAATCTTTATTTCTTACCAAAAGTAAAGAAATAATATAAGTATGGATGGATTATGTGCTGTATCTTCCTTTGCTTGTAGTCACAGAACAAGTAATAGGAATTGAGAATATCTGCATTCATCAGGCAAAATAATACTTAAATAGTGTATGTAATAATAATAATTGTGTAAGTAAATAAAACGAAATATATATATACATATACATATATGTATGTAAAGATAAAAACCAATATTAGCATAATAATATGTTAAAAGTAAAAAATAAATTCTAAATGTTATGTTTCTCAGCTTCAAAATAATAGATGATGACATAGACTTGACCAAGCTTCGTCCTCTCGAAGGTGATGAGCTGGATATCCTCGATGATGGTGAGGATGCTCCGCAAATCGCTGGTATTGTGGATGAACGGCCTGAGGAAATAAAAAAACTAGAACAGTTTAAGACCAGCTCGAAATGGAGGGTTGTTAATCAGGTAAAATATTATGTTTGCATGATAAAATAGACCCTGATCTATAGAGCCTTCATTCTCTACCTCATACTTTACAGCAAAAGCATGCTTATAGTCAACTTTTAAAGTATAAAATTAGTGTACAACACATATCATATATTATTTAAATTTCCCATTGGTATGGAAACTGCAAATTTAACACACATTGCACGACACAATAAAATAAAAACCATCTCGCCTGATATCAAGAGAAGATGTGATCTTCGATGTAGCAGACTTATCTAGAAAAAGAATATATGCACATAAGTAATAAAACTCAGATTTCAATGAGTATTTGGTTTAGAGGTAGGTTATACCCGATTGTGTGGTGTTTTTATAAATTAGAAGCACCCATTTTAACCCCCGACGCAAAAAGAGTTTGAGTTAAGTTTGACGTTGATGTCTGTGTATGTGGCATCATAGCTCTCAAACAGATGGACCGATTTCAATACGAGTTTTTTATTTTATTTAAAAGCCAGTTTCTTTGCGGTGGTTCGTAGCTATGTTTGGTTAATTGCATAGGGGTTTTTTTTTTCTATTTCTAATTTAATTACATCATTTTAATGGTTTAAAGTTAATAGTAGCAGGCAATAATTGCCAGGTTTAGGAGTCATAAACTTCCCATTTATAAAATTGGTCAATTAATGAGGTTACTGACTAGGTAATAAAAAAACGATAAATATTAATAAAATATCTGTAGTTTAAAATTAAATCCAAATTCTCTCTAATTTATTTTTATATTGTAAAATATTTTTTTATGGTAAAAACACTATTTTGAATCCATTAATAACATTTCATCCATACTATTTCAGGATGATGGATTCAACAGTAAGTTACAAATCGAAGAAATACAGAAAGACATAAAAGAGGTAGAAAAAGAAAATGAAGTAATATTCGGAAAAATGTACAGTGATTCTGAGGACGAAAAACAGAAGAATGACTCCGATATATCTCCACCACGAAAAAAATCTTCTAGGAATGACGACAGTGATATAAGTCCTCCGAGGAAAAGAGACCAGTCACTTCAAAAGAAACAGGGTAATGATCAGGATATTTCACCGCCAAGGAAACAAGAAGCTCGTAAGGAAAGGGCTAGGAAACCTAGTAGGTGGGCTGATGCTGACCCTAACGATGTGTCACCAACGAGAAATTACTCAAAATCCAATAGATCCCCAAGTCAAGATTTTTCGCCGTCTAGGAAAAGAAATATATCACCTCAGAATTCTACCAAAAATAAATTTAGATCACCAAGTTCCGATATGTCACCACCAAGAAAGAATGATAGATGGAAATCACCAGAAACACACAAATCAAGTAAAGATTCCTACAAGAATGACAGAAGAGACTTGACAAAAAGAAATAAAACTGCGTCATATAAAGACAAAAAAAGACAGGATAGCGATTCAGATCTATCACCCATCAGAAAAGATAGGGAAAGAAATGCCATGAATAAAAATATGTCCAAAGATAAAAGAAATCGAAGTCCAAGTCCTAGGAACAAAAGAAAACAACATGGCAGCGATTCAGATTTATCACCACCTAGAAAAGAGAGAGTCAAAAGAACAAGAAGCCCACAAACCTCTAGAGGAAGACAAGACAGTGATTCTGATTTATCTCCACCTCGAAAAGAGAGAAGTAACATGACAGACAGAGATAGAAACATGTCAGATCGGAATAGAAATATGTCAGACAGAGAAAAATATATCTCAAATGACAAAAGCAGAAAACATAAAAGAAACAGTGACAGTCCACCACCGACCAATAAAAAAATGGCAAAGACTTTAGAAGGTAAAATGGCAGGGCTACAGGATGCCAAGCAGTTGAGAGAAGAGAATGAGGAATTTAGAAGAAAAGAAGATGATGTTTTCAGAAGATTAGGTGATGATGTATCGGGGAGGAATGCTCAAGCAATCTCTAGAAAGGGTAAGTCCATAATTTGAGCTCTTTGCAGGGTTTGACGACATTTCAATTTCTAAGAAACTTGAGCTAATTTGAAAATTCAATTTGCCCTATCGGGGTGGCTAAAGCTGTAAAGTCATTCTGCCTTGTCTACCGTTTTTGCAATGTCTGACATCTATAGTTACAGTCGAAAGCCCAGTCCGTCTGTCAAATCAAGTTGTTCCTTGGTAAAGTAGTGGCGACTTTACTATAAGCTTCGATGGAGTTTTGAAAGCTACACGAAAAGTCATGTTTCACCGCATTATATCACTATCCCACACTCGTGCTTGTAATTCGGCACTTTATGAATAAAACACCACTATTTTTATACATAAACACTCGAAAAAACACTAGTTTTGGAAAACTACCATTCCTGATAAAATTAAAAGTAGCTCCTTAGACAACTAACTCTTATGATATCATGCTCCTCTACGCCACTTCTCTCGATTCCCTTGTGTGTACTGTACACACACGCACACAAACACACACACACATTTACACACTACACATATACACTTTGTTGTTTCTCTGTGTGAGTGTGTACTGATTAAATGTTTCACATTTGTCCAGTGTCCCATGATGGATAACCTTTTTTTTTGCTTTCGAGCCTCTAGGTGTATTGGACCGGAAGTTTTGTTATATACAATATACATACTTGCTAAAAGTCCGCTTTTGTTTGTACATTTCAGGTAAAAGAGAAAAATCTGAAGATAAACAGAAACAGAAGGAGAAAGCGGAGAGACAGAAAGAGTTAGACGCTAAATACAAAGTGTGGAGTAAAGGGTGAGTTTAAATATTTTAGCGATGATAGTTAAGTGGTTAGCGTGGTCGCTTCAAACGACGAAGGGTGTGGGTTCGAACCCAAACAATGAGCTTGAGCTGCCGGTGAAGAAAACCATAGCATGGTGGTACTTTCTAGTACTCGACTGGCTAGCTACCCACCCTCAAGTTGAAAATCTGCCACCAAGCACTTATCGGTGTATTCCGGCAGCCGCACTTGAGAGCCAGTTTCATTCCAGGCTAGGTGTATTACCATCTTCAAACACACCGTTACTTACTGTCAGGTGAGCTTTGGTCAAACACCTAGCCTGTTAAACATTAAAAAAATATATCTGTTATTACACGATTGCACAAAAAAAACAGTGTTCTTTATTCCACCATTACTTTTAAATGCCTGAATACCATTTGATGTATCCTTGGAATCCTTACATCGTCCAGAGAGACACTGGCTATAATATACATATAATTTATAAATTGTGTTTTTAAAATTGTCTTAATTACGCTTGTTACCAATAGGGTTGTTGTTGGTGACCGTTAATCTTAATTTTATTATAATTTCAGTCTAAAACAAGTGGAAGCCCAACAGGCCCGTGTACAGGAATTTATCCACGAAGCATCGAAACCCGTCGCCCGACACCGGGACGATAAAGATCTGGAGCATAGCTTGAAACAAGTGGAGAGAGATGGAGATCCCATGTTAAAGTATATGAGGGAGAAGAAACGAGAACGAGGGGAATTACCGCCGGGTAAGACATGTGATATATAGATAAAACTTATTAGCATTCAATGTAGGCTGCCTAAACTTCACTAGGCTGCCCAAACTTCACTAGGCTACTGAAACTTCACTGGGCTCCTCAAACTTCACTAGGCTGCCCAAACTTCACTAGGCTACTGAAACTTCACTAGACTGCCCAAACTTCTATAGGCTACTGAAACTTCACTAGACTGCCCAAACTTCACTAGGCAAATATAAATTATTATTAATTGTTATAATCTATTTGTTGACAGAGAGACCTTCGTACAAGGGCAGTTTCCCCCCGAACCGTTTCAACATTCGTCCGGGGTATCGTTGGGATGGCGTCGATCGCTCCAGCGGATACGAGAACAAGTTCTTCCAACAACAAAACAAACGCAAGGCGCAGGAAGAGGAAGCGTATAAATGGAGCACTGAAGACCTCTAGACATATGCACGAGCCTTTTGACACTGCTGGCCATAGGAAACTTAACCTTGAACGCGTTCCAACGATATTCGTGCTGCTTCTGTGCGGATTATTCTATCATTATATATGTATATTAAAATCAATGTGTGTATGTTTCTTAAAAGCGGCGCGACCGATTTTGATAAAATTTTCAGACTTCAGTTTAGGCCAGCGGGTGATCCTGTCAAGTTTGGTAGCGATCGGATCAATAGAGATATTTTATTTATTTTTCTAACCCGTTTCTCATCCGTGCATAGCCACACAACAAGTATTATCAGGACAAAACGAAAATTCACTCAGAAAAACTCCATCTGTTGGTGTGACGCTGCACTACGTGCCTACGTAAAATCAGGAGTTTTGGCGGGAACGCGGAAGGAATCGTATCGCCCCATTGTGTTTTTTCGAGTGTTTATGTATAAAAATAGTGGTGTTTTATTCATAAAGTGCTGAATTACAAGCACGAGTGTGGGGAAGTGATATAATGTAGTGAAACATGACTTTTCGTGTTGCTTCCAAAACTCCATCGAAGTTTGAAGGCTGCCGGAGCACATCATTATGTGCTTGCTGGCAGATTTTCAATTTGAGGGTAGTATTCGAGTACTAGAAAGCACCCTACCACCACGCTGTGCGCAATAGTGTACTTGAGAGCCATAAGCCATTACAGGTAAGGTGTTTGCACCTAATCTGTCTTGGCCATATAAAAACTCAGTGGTAGAGAAGACTCAGAATCAAATTCAACCATGACTATAAAATGAATTATTTATTACAAAGGATCTAATGAAGTTCATTCCAGTTATGTATTTCACTGATTTAAAATCTTGTTGAATATATTATATTTTTAAAGTAGGTATAGGTTTTGGTACCTATGTACACATAAGTGTATCAAATGTATCAAATTAAGTGTAAATAAATTGTTTTATAATATGTGTTTTGTGTAGTTTTCTTTGTAATTGTCAACAATCATCATTTATAAGTATATTGTCTAGAGTAGAGTTGTAACGGAGGCCAGTTTAGGTTTGTGTTGGACCACACCCTGCCTGATGTTAACCTGGATGTAGTCTAAGATGAAGCACGCTTACCTAGAAGAAACCTGTTTACTCTGGATTGAAGACACCCAAGTTGTACTTTGCAGGAAAAACACGCCAAGAGTTCCACATCCTCGCTGTATGTATTTTAAGAATGTGGAATCGATGCGTTTTGTCCGTACGTGAGGGATATCCACCATGTAAGGATGGCACTTTGGCCGTGTCTGCCTAGCCGTCCGGTAATAAAAAGGGGCAGGTGGAACCAAATTATGCAATTCTAGGGCACACTCTCCGAAAGGCATCCGACTGAAGACATACAAACCAGCGACTTTACGTCGGTGTTCGGTGGCTTTGCAACTGAGACGTGGCCAGAGTGTCGTCACTAGGGTTTGGGTCCCGGGACGACTCGTGCCTCAAAGTCCCGGGACTTTTCGTAATTTTAGTTGTCTCGTGTCCCGGGACTTGAGGGTCGAGGCTCGAGACGAGACAAGCTGTTTTTTTTTTATAATTGAAGGAGCCTAGCGCCGTCTTTTAGTTTAATCATTAATTACTTGGTCTACTACGTAACTACTGAGTACACATCACAATAAATTAATAAATTGAGTTTTGGCGGGAACGCGGTAAGCGGGGTCGTGTCGCCCCATTGTATTTTTTTTTCCAAAACTAGTGTTTTTTCGAGTGTTTATGTATAAAATAGTAGTGTTTTATTCATAAAGTACCGAATTACAAGCGCGAGTGTAGGAAAGTGATACAATGTGGTGAAACATGACTTTTCGTGTTGCTTCCAAAACTCCATCGAAGCTTATAGTAAAGTCGCCACTACCTACTTTACTAAAGCATGACTAGATTTGACTGGCACGGACTGTCCAAGACTGGACTTTGACTATAAAGATAAAGAAGCTGTAAACTGAAGACTGTAGACACATTGAAACTGGCAGAATGCACAGAGTGCGATGACAAGACTACCGAGTAAAGGCAAAACACTAAGTCGAAAAAACGCGTTTTGAGATAATGTGCATTTAAACCTTTTTTGGGTTTTATTTGATTATTCGCTTTTGTTATGTGCCTTGAGTATATTGTTTGATATCGTTTTCAAGATATTTTTAATATCTATCTAGCAATGTAGCATTGACTTTAGTATTTTGAAGAATAAATGAAATAAAATCAAAAATGTGTTTTGCCATGTCAAAGTTCCTTGGTTATATTACCATTGTTAAGGCAAAACACTGTATGCGTAAGCCCTTCCATACCGTATGGAAGTTATACAAGATTTTTTCAGTAACAGGGTGGTCAGATGGGGTGCTTATAAGATGTTGTTTCAAAATCAATTCCGGATTTTGTGGTCTTTTCGCTTTTTTGGCTTGCGAACACTTTGTTTCTTCCACTGAATGTAATGGTTCTGCGTCTAGGCATTTATTCTGAGAAATAGATGGTGGTTTATGGGCGCTGTTTGCCTGGAATTGTATTGTGGATTCTTCTGGATTGATGTTCGATAGATGAGGCACATGTTATAGCAACAAAATTCTGATTGGCATCAATCTTAATTTGAGAAAAAGTGGATTTAATTAAAGTTACTTGGGACGTGGAGAAAGTCTCCTGAGGATCGTGTGGTAACTGTCCAAGTTGGGCGCACAGAGCTTCATGGGCTATGTCATCTAGATTATTGGATTCAGTCGCTGCTAGCAATTTAGTATAACCAACATTTCCTCCCATTTTTTTTCCAAAATGGTGTCATTTATTTAAGATTCAATAAAAAGCGTGAATGGGCTGACGCAAATGTCTCAATAGTTTTAGAAAATATATGTAAAACATTGTTAATAGCTATAAGCTACAACATTTGAGGGTTGCCCTCGATTTCCCTGGGATACCATCATCAGATCCCGACTTGGTGCCAATGGGACCACCACAGGAGTATACTCAATCAATTAAAAAAGAATTTTGAGAATCGGTCCACAAATGGGGTAGAAATCGATGAACATACATAAAAAAAATACAACAAGTCGAACATAGAACATCCTCCTTTTTTAAGTACTCTTAAAAACTAGAACACAGTAATGTTTACACACTACTGCTTGGCGACAGAATATTTGTTACTGCGGTGGTTCCTACCTAGACGACCTCCTGCTAAGAAAATGTACCACCAATAAAGTAAATCTGTTACTTCTAGGTATGCGTGCTCCATCGTAGACCGCATCTTCACTTAACATCAGTCGAGATGGCGGTCAAACGCAAGCTTACATAAGTTTTATTTTACCTAATAAAAAGGAGTATTTGCGAAAGTAATATTCAGATTCCTCTTCACCTGTTATTGAATATTTGACTCATGGAGAGCAAGTGGACTATATAATTGTATGATCGGGAGTTAAAGGACACGGGAATATAGAGGGACTCACGTGCGTTGCGGCCAAGCGCGTCTGCGAGGCCGATGGGTCTCCTGCGCTCCTGCGCACTTACTAGGGGGCCCCCCTGATGCTTTCCACGTCTATTGTAGGCGCCTACAACTCCCAGCAATTAACTGATTCTAAATTGCCGGATTTCTTCGTTTAAACGATGTGAACGGTTGGATGACGATGGCAGAACTCCTGAACTTTCCGTGTGTCGGAATGAGTCGGTCCAATGATGAACGAATTTTGTTGGTTCGTTCGGAAATCGAGGTAAGGAAAGGGCGGGAAAGTGAAATGGTGCTTGAACACCAAACAGCTAAAACAAAGAACTGAAAAAACACGGGTAAACTTTCGGACATGAATGAAACAATGGTTTGGAGCAAAAAGATATATTAGTACAAAGGTACAGTAAATACATAAATTTGATTATCGTTTTTCCAACACACGCGGTTCTGTCAAAAATCAGACCAGGAAAATACTCTCAAATTATGTCTACGTGTATAGAAATGGGAATAAAAACATAACACAATTTTTCTGATCTGACTTTGAAACACAGTATTTATTGATATAGTTACTTATGAAGATAGTAAAATGTCATAGTAAGCCACACTATAGATAAATTAAAACTAACGATTTGCTTTATAACATTTCCTTATGGCCCGGGGTGCATAAAATTCAAGTTCTCGGAAATCGACAATAATATTTGGTGTTAAAATGTTTACGAAATTTACAGGGAATTGTAGTTTCATTTCGTCTGGTATCTTCTTTAAGGGCCTTATTAGTAACCTCAAAGTAGCACGAGCTATGAAGAGGGCTATGCTCGGCTATGCTATGAGTTTCCCTACGGGATCTAATCAGAAATGAGGAGATCTGTAGACAAACTAAAGTTACCCACATAGCCCCGCGAATTAGCAAGTTGAAGTGGCAGTGGGCAGGGCACATAGCACGCAGAACTGATGGCCGATATAGGGCTGCAAAGTTCTGGAGTGGAGACCACGGATCGGCAAGCGTAGCGTAGGACGTCCACCCACAAGGTGGACAGCTAATCACTAAATCTAATAGCCTAATCTATATGTTTTTCACCGCACTTAAGTCTAACGCTGTAGACATTTCAATTAGTTATTTTATAGACTCTGAAAGTTTAAACATCAACAATATTGATACAGGGGGTTCAGTACTAGATTGTCGTTCCAAATAATTAAAAATGATAGGTGGTAATCTATGACGATTTTATGCGTTCACAAAGGTAAATTTTGAAGGTCATAAGTTTATAGGTCTATCTCATTAAAAATGTTTATGTCCTTGTCTAATGGACTGTAATGAAAAAGACAGCAATAGATGTATTTAGGGAGTTCAGATCAAACCTTCAAAATTGGTCTTATTGCAAGTTGATTTACAGACCGGGCCCTAAGATAAGTTATTGCAATCGCTAGCGGCGAACAGCCTTACTTATTAAAGTCGTTTAAACTTTGAGACTTGAAGGTTAGTCTCAAAACAGCCCTGTAATTTCGCTAGCTGCAGTACCCTTCAAATCGGAACACAATAATGTTAACACACTACTGTTTGGCGACAGAATATCTGGTACTCCAGTGGTACCTAGACGACCTCCTGCTAAGGAGATTTACAGGAAGTAAAACGATATTGCGTGATAGTCGGCAGAGACTAAATGGCGTGCTTTTGAAAAGGCCAATGTCCATCAATTTAAAAGTGGGCTGATGATGTTAATGATTATGAGTTATCTGTATAACACAAATTATGAGGATAGTAATGTTATTTTGTAAGTAAATCATACAGGGTTATTAATTTTGGGGATGGTGCTATAAACAACTTTTACTATGGTTCCAAATCTAAAATCGCGTAAAAAACACTTTTAAATAAAAATTAAGGATATGTTTCTCGCCCGATGTTAAGCGAAGAAACGGTGTTTTTTTTTTAATTGCTGACAGGCTAGGTTTTTGACCACAGCTCACGTCATGTTAAGTCACGTGACGGTGTGGTCGAAGATGCTAAAGCACACCTAGCCTGGAATGGTACTGGCTCTCAAGTGAGGCTACCGGAACACACCGTTAGATGCTTGGCGGTAGATTTTCAACTTGAGAGTGGTAGCTAGCCAGCCGAGTACTAGAACGTACCCTACCACCACGCTATGGTTTCCTCACGATGTTTTCCTTCACCGGCAGCTGAAGCTCATTGTTGGGGTTTAAGTCCGCTCCCTTCGGTGTGCGAACCGACCGCGCTAACCACTGAGCTATCATCGCTAACGATGGGCAAGGTGGAATTAGATCATGCAGATCTTAAGCGCGCTCCCCAAAGTGTATCCAGTAGTAAGCCGACAGATATACAATTTTATGTCAATATTTAAAGCTTTGTTTCCGAACAATTGAGTCAAGAAAGTCAAGAAACTTTATGAAGCAGTTGATTTTTTTCCCGATTTCAATGTTGCACACATAGTAAAAGTTAACAATAATGACCTATATGGCCTAGAATATATTCCAAGTTTATAGCCCAATATTATGTAAATAAAAGTTCCTGTTCCCCTCGCGCCCCGCCCTACCGCCGGCCTCGGTAACCTACGCCCCGGCCGCGTCGGTCACGATCGTCGTGTTCGTTCTGGTAGCCCCCGCGCTGGTAGCCTTGCTGATACGGCTGAGACTGGTAGCCTTTATTGACACCGCCGCCACCTGTAAAGAAACAAGTAAATTATTGAACATTTTAAAAAACTCCGACACATTTTTTTTTTATTTTTTTTTTTATGTAACTGTAATGAGACGAACGAGACGCTCTTCTGATGTTAAGAGATAACGCCTGTCCATGACCATTGCAGCGATACACAGAACTTTGAGTAGTAAAACAAAGTCCAGGGCATCGCCGCCTTGGCGCTCATTACTTTGAGACTAGATGGTTAGTCTCAATAGCCCTGTAATTTCGCTAGCTGCAGTACCCTTCAAACCGGAACACAGTAATGTTTACACACTACTGCTTAGCGGCAGAATATCTGGTACTGCGGTGGTACCTACCTAGACGACCTCCTAATCAAAATCAAACATAGTTAAGAACACTCCAGACTAATTTTACTCGGTGGTAGATTTCCTTAGCAGGAGGTCGTCTAAGTAGGTACCACCGCAATACCAGATATTCTGCCGCTAAGCAGTAGTGTGTAAACATTAATGTGTTCCGGTTTGAAGGGTACTGCAGCTAGCAAAATTACTGGGCTGTTGAGACTAACTATCCAGTCTCAAAGTAATGAGCGCCAAGGCGGCGATGCCCTGGACTTTGTTTTACTACTCAAACTTCTGTGCATCGCTGCAATGGTCATGGACAGGCGTTATCTCTTACCATCAGGAGAACGTCTCGTTCGTCTCACTACTGTTACATAAAAAAAAAGACTAATTCACCTTTTAAATATGTAAAAATCGGTTCGGGAGCTACGATGCCACAGACAAACACACACACAGATACGTCAAACTTAACACCCCGTCGTTGTTGCGTTGGAGGTTAAAAAAGAAGATAAATACAGTAAATTGTGTATTAAATCTAATTATATAAACTTATTTAGTACTAGACGACTTGATCCAAAAACTCGCTTCGCTTCGAACTGTAATGTATTACACCATAAAATATTTACTAGCTGCGCCCCGCAGTTTTACCCGCGTGGTGTTGAATGATGATGATGGTGATGAAAAGTATCCTATGTCATAAGCTTAAAAATTTTGCATGTAGTTCATGCATGCATGTAATTCATCGAGAGGTACTGAGTTTGAATCCCACGGCCCGCACCTCTGTCTGTTTTTTATAAGTTATGTGCGTATTGACTTTAAACGGTGACGGTAAACATCGAGGGGTAACCATAGCGTGGTGGTAGTTACTTTCTAGTACTCGACTGACTAGCTTCCAACCTCAAGTTAAAAATTTACCGCCAAGCACCAAAGTCAAAGCCTATTCCAAGCTCTATTACACCGTCATATAACATCAGATGAGCTGATGAAACATCCAGTCTGTCGACCGTCAAAATACTGAATTTGATTTTTTAATCACACGGACGAATCATCACACATGACTGTGACTGGCCTTCGACTTTTGTGGGATTTGAATCCACGCCCTCCGATGTGCGATCCGACCTCGCTGACCACTGAGTTATAATCGCTAGAAATAAACGAAAAACATATGAACAGTACCTTGGTATCCTTGATTATAGTTGCCCGAGCTATCATATCCTTGCTGTCCACCGTACCCTGCACCAAACATTGAACGTAACAGTGACGACATACAATCATATCATTGTAACAATAACCCCCATTTTGATTTAATAGACCAAATCTATGGGACTGTTGATTTATTTCGGAATTTCAGAGTTGTGCCTATAGTGGAAGTTTTAAGTAATGTTGACTCAAATGACCCCCATTTTGAATTAGTAGACCAAATCAATGGCACAGCTGATTACTTTCGTAATTTCAGAGTTATACCCACAGTAGAAGTTGTTAGTAATGTTTACTACGATGACCCCCATTACGACTTAGTACGCCTCAAGTTTTTAACAAATATCCCCTGACTTGTGTATGAAAAAATAATTGACAAAACAACATTAAAACATACTCTTTAATTTTAATTACCTACCTTATTTAATTGAGCTATATTTTACATAAATATTTAAAGCGTGACATGGACGTAAATTAATGTTAGTTGACACAAAGCATTTTATAGCGATTTCCCCAATTAAACTTACTGTTTCGTTAGTAGTTAACTGCTAATACCAATTGCGAGTGGAAGATGTACTTTCCAATACTGAATCAAGATAAACTAAAACAGAAGGAAAAAATGATAATATGTTTTGAGAATTACATTTTACTTTTACTTACTCTGTTCAAAATTGGATTCCCAATGGAAATATGTATGGCAAACAAGCAGACTGGTTGCCTGATAGTAAACAATCATTATTGCTTATGGATTTCTGTTAATTATCTATATTATTTGATAAATTGGACAGATTCAGTCGAATTATTTTTGAAAATTGACCAATGTCTAATGTTTTAACATATAGAAATTTGGATATTTTTCTTTTAAATTGAATGTTTAATTTTTAATGAAGAAATAATAGGAACAGAAAGCATATGACAATTATTAAAATATCACTTATGCGATCACTGTAAGATCTTTCGACGATTTCTTGAATGATAATTTTAATGAAGATAAAAATAACTTAATTGTAAAATCAGTTCACAATATTTAAAAAAATCTATATGTAAAAAATTGTAGTGTTAATATTAAATTCAGAACCACCACAACACACATGTTAAAACCAAAACAAAATTAGATATTATTGCTAAGGCCTCCAACAGACAAACGCGGCCTTTCTTATGTAAAAGTATGAGACGAACGAAACTCTAGGCTCATAATAAGGGATAACGCCTGACCATTCGAGCGGTACCCAGAACTTTGAGCAACAACACGGCGGCTGAAATTGACGTAGTTTATGGTGGTGAAGGTGGCTATTTACAGTGGAACCTATTCCACATAAACTCGTCCTGCGGAAGAGGCTAGATTCGTAGCCGCCAACGTAGCCGATACCACGGACCACGCCTGTATGAAGGGGGTTTTATGCGATGTTTGTTTACTAAATTTTGAGAACGCGTTTCGAACTTAATTGTAGAATCTACAGTGTTAAACTTATGTTGTACCTAGCCGAAAGGGGGTCATTGTACTCATGTTTATGTCTTTTAATTTACGCACAACTAAGTCTTGAAAAAAAATTTGCTGTTTTATAGAAAAGTTTTGTTGAAATGTATGGAGTAACTGATTTTTAACCTCCGACGCAAAAAAGACGGGGTGTTATAAGTTTGACTTGTCTGTGTGTCTGTCTGTGGCTTCGTAGCTCTTGAACGGATGCACCGGTTTTGATTTCGTTTGAAAGGTGAATTAGTCGGGAGTGTTCTTAGCTATTTGATTATGAGGCGAGGGATTTTTAATTTTTTTAATTTTACTCGTAAATTAACTCTCCCTCCTCTCGTCTTAACGTTGCTGTGCCCGACAGGGTCCATATTCGAGTGTGTAGCATATACTATTTTGAATTTTTAACGTCTTGTTCTTAGTGTTTTGATTTGTGCGCATAGTAAAAGTTGTTGATAATAGTGAGTACGTTGACCCCCTGTCGACTTAGTACACCCCAAACCCATAACCCCATTTATACATACCTTGATTATAGCCTCCTCTGTTGTCATGCCCGCCTCGGTTGTCGTAACCTCCGCCACGATTGTCGTAACCGCCTCGGTTGTCGTAGCCCCCTCCTCGACTATCGTAACCCCCACGATTATCATGTCCCCCGTTCTGATTATAGCCCCCTGGAGGTACTTCGTATGTTTGATAATTTCTCTGATTCTGATTGAAGGCTGCTGGGCTGGTTTGAGGCCTAAAAATAATTAAGGTTTTTAAGTATGTTAAGTTTTAAGTATGTTAAGCGATTTTTTTTAAATATAATAATTCATTTCAGACAATGTCCATTTACTAAAATGAAAATAGGAAAAATGATATGTCAATGTCAATAATAATCAGAACATAAAATGTCAAAAAATAAAATCAAAATATAAAATGTCAAATATAAGAATCAAATAACATTACAAATACACTTCACATTAACTTAAGATACAATTTGGCGAGTGCACTTCAAATTTACATGGCCTAATCCCGCCCTGCTCATTCTACTATTTGACAGTTAAGAGCTATAAAGCGTCACCGCTTCATGGTTGATATTCAAAAAATCTAACAAACGTTAACATTGTATGAATCGCTAAACAATGGAATTTGCTGCCTTTTGGTGCCAATCTGGATGTCTTCAAGTCGCAAGTGAAACGGTTTTTTAAGCAAGCGTGATCCACCGTAGACCGCTTTATCGCTTAACATCAAGCGAATTGACGGTCAAAAGCAAGCCTACATGTATTTAAAAAAAAAACTTGATTTTGTTAAAGTGCTAAACTCGCTAGTATTATATTATCTATCAAACATTGGTACTTGCACATATTGCACACAACAATACAATTTTTGCATAGTTCTTTGTGCATTTTGTCAGGTTCAAATATTTCAATATTTTCTAATGTATGACGCTGAGCTTTGCTCGCGTAGTTTTTCTAACGGGTAATAATTTTTAAGACAGTTGTTATTTTATAACCTGATTCTAGTGGTGTAATCTAGTATTAAGTAGATTAGCTACGATGTATTTGGGTATTGAGTTTAGTTCTGTTGTTCTCTTTGTTTTCTAACAGATGGCGTTAGTAGTACAATAACATTCTATCCAATGAATACAAAATTGTTAATGTTCATTTTTTTAATGGTTATAAATTTATATTTTTTTTTTGACAGATAACACATCTGGATATGAAGTTAAATTACTATGTTAAAGCACAAATCTATAGGCGTGATAATTTTTCAGTAAGTGTACCACACAAATGCTCAGGTTGTGGGATAGTGTTAAGGCTCGCTTCGCAAAAAGTCAGGTTCAAATCCGGTCATACCCTAAGAAAAATCGAAATTTGGTACAAAGTTACGTTACGTTTCGTTTTATACCAAATGTCGACCCGATCAACCGGATCAGACGTGGAAGATATTTCATGTTCACATCCATTCATCGACTAGAAAAGAGCTTTTGAATACTCTCGAACAAATCAAAATAATAAAGTTTCTCAAAATCGGTCCAGCCGTTTTGAGGCTATGCCACAGACAGACACACGATAAGCTTATAACATCCCTTTGCTTGCGACGGGGGTAAGCCCCCCCGAGAAAGTAGCATCAGTGCAAAACGATAATAAAAATTTCGAATCAGACAGTTGCATGTTAAAATCTGAACATAAAGCGTTGACTTACCTCCTACTTATTTTAAAACTCTGAACCAGTGCTAGAATGTTATTAACTATTAGTAGTACGCGAAGATCCTTAGACACTATGTTCAAATGAAAATACATGATAATACACTAAAAACGTGTTTATTTATTATTTGTACGAATAAAACTAACTTTGTCGACGCAACGGATCCAAACTGTATTGACGTCCAATACTAACAGGTGCCATCATTGTCCATGTTGAATTACTTCATGTATTGACTTCTAGCTTCTAGGGATCTTTAGCTACCTCTTTTCATGTATAATTGGGACGGCTGACGACCTTCTTCCCTTTGGTAGTCTGAGATATGAAGCTCTTTTAACGGCGTGATCTACGTGATGTCCAAGTCAGCGCTACGAGATGTTATGTCTCTAATGTTAGGCCCTTGGTTTTTATGAATCCCTCAACTGCCTACATCTTGCCTGATCGGACTCAAATTTTAAGTATCTTGCATTAAGCAACCAGTATATTTTCTCCTCTTGTGTCAATTCTAGTCTTTAGATATGTTTGTACATTAGTATCGATGGTTATGACTGTCATGTGAATGCAGATCTTTATTTACTTGCTCTTGATCTTTTTACTTAGAAATCTAGACGCAAAACGATACAATAAAAACCTAGCAAAAATATGTATCTTTTTAGACAACTTACTTATGAGATAGTTTTACCTGTAACATAATACTTTCGGTTAACCACATTTTGCAATTTCGATACGGATAAATTTACACTCGAAAATAACAGAGACCAATTTGAAAAATTGATGAACAAAAAGTTTAATATGTAGTTACAATACACGGTCGTAAAGCAGAATCGAGATTGC
The DNA here is from genome assembly GCA_950106695.1 of Biston stratarius. NCBI lineage: Eukaryota > Metazoa > Arthropoda > Insecta > Lepidoptera > Geometridae > Biston > Biston stratarius. The sequence goes on along the minus strand of OX467115.1, from coordinate 3,863,441 downwards.
TTATCTTCTAATAAGCGAAAGCATCTCATTATTTGCTTTCTGATAGCCAACACCTCGACCACTCTCTTGCTCTCGAAATGTTTCGTCAATTAGAGATTCGTATACGTTCAACTTATCTGCCAATGTCGCTTGTTTGTAGTTTTTACACTGAGTCATTTTTACAAAAATCGACGACAGCTTATAATTCAAACAAAAGTTCACGCGTTTCAAAGTATCGAATTCTTTGACTGGAATACCCATTGCAAAGATATGATCGTATCCATCGATACCATTCTTCACTTTGTGACCATACACGGGCCATTTGTCTATTTTTAAGAATAAGTTTATTGCCACTAGAAAAGCGAGTGATTCTTCAGGATTTTCGCGACAAAAGCCTGGCAAGGAGATGATTCCAACGTGATAGAAAGGAGCCGTTTTAACTGTGAAGCCGTCGCATTTCTTCCATAAACCTCGCATTGTCTTGACTGTGTAGAAAACCCAATTGGAAGAAGGTTCGTCTCGAGGCGACACACAAAACATGCCTTCAATTAATTCAGGCTGGAATCTGAACATCGGTATCAGTTTATTTGAAGTCTTCTTATTGTTCTCGAATAGTTCGAACTGAGCCTTTTCTAGTGCTTTCTTGAGTATAACAGCACGGTTTTCAGTGATTGGCACGCCTTTTTTGTCTGATATTAATATCCAATCATCTTTACGATATATATAATTATCGGTTATATAGTTTATATAGTGTAGATTTACTTGTGGTACAAATATAGCAGGAGTCTCTAAGCATATCTTTTTGATCAAAGGACGATCAAAACTTTGATCACGCTTCGTTCCCTTTGACGTTTCTTCAACCTTTCGTAAACGCTCCTCCTCTTTTTTAATTTCTATTGGTGTAGTCACAGTGTTCTGCTTATTGACATCTGATTTAGCTTCGGCTAAATATGGTATTCTTTGAAGTAAATGGCTATTATTTGCAGACACCCTGGCCACGTTATTGTTTGTCAACGTGGGAATTGAGGTGATATTATTTTTCGATACCCCTGTTTCAGTAGGTATTACAGTGCTGCTCCCTTGTTTGACCCCCGATTGAAGGTTTGTCAAACATGGCTTCATCACATTTACATTTGTCACAAGTACGGCATCAGTCTTCGAGGTAATCAAAACATTTGATTTTATCATCTGCTCCCTTACAGACTGCAGATTGAGGGAAGTATCTATACCGAGCTTTCTTACCCTTCTTCTTAATCTTTTCATCTTATTTTTACTAAATGTCTGTGTTTCTATTGCTGGATACTGCATTACTGGAGTTGGCAGGAGTGGTATTTTAGTTACCACCTTTGGATATGGTTCTAGGACCAAATTCAATTGTTTTGTATTAGTATCTCCCTTTTTCCCTATTGAACACGCCAGATTTGGGACAGAATCCCCTAATTTTGTACTATGATTTACCAGTTCTGGGAAGGGTTTGATATCTTTAGAAATCTGTTTCACCTGTTTTGAGATACAATTAATCTCGTTAAGAATGGGATTCGCAAGGTCAGAATTTATCTCTTTTGGAACAGAATTTATCGCTTTTGGAACGGGATTAGTAAGTTTTGAATCAGAATTTATCTTTTTTGGATCAGGGTTCGTTAGATTTGCCAGTTTTGGAACAGAATTCACCGAATCAACGGCTAAATCTGACGCTATTGAGCTTTCATTAGCTGCTTTTGCGGCCTCGAGTTTCAAACGTTTGTCCGCGCGCTTTTGTTGTCTAGTTTTGGGCGGTTCAGGCCAGCTATCTACGTCCAAGTCGAAGGTAGGCTCAAGATCTTTGTCAAATTCTTCGAACACAGCGTCCAAGGCTTTTTCTTCGCGTAATTTCGCTCTAGCACGCGCTCCCATTCGTTTCGAATTAGAATCCAGCACTGGTTCAGTTAATTTCAAGTCTTCGTCACTGGAGGTTCCAAACTCGTAGTCGGTTAGAGCTTCCCAGTCGCAGTCAGGGGCATCCATCCAATCCATAACCGTTTCTGGGTCTACGTTCGCCCCAAGGGACTCAAGGGGCGCCGATGACGCAGGCTTCGACCCTGGTTGCCCCAATGAGGAGAATTTCTGGGTCTTCGCTTCTGCGGTTGGCAGCAGATCCCCGGTTGAGTTGGATGTCATGCCACTGCGGGAGGTGGGAGCCCAAATAAATAAGAAACATTTTAATGCTACTTTTACACTTGCCGAGATACTTCGAAACTGGCTAAGGTAGAGTACTAAATACTGTTCAAACCTCGCCTCGTGTGCCCTCGGTCAAAAGTGTAAAAACGGCATAAAACGACATTCCAAACAACATGTCAGATCGTGTATACCATGCAACGCTTACCTTTACTTTATTTTCAGACTATCGCGTAATCAGAAACACAAGACCCGATATCGGAATGCTTCACAACAAAGTTGCAATGTGACAGATTTATTCAACATTTGTCATGAGATCCCTTCTAGATTATTGGGTTGAATTACTAGAAAAAATAGCACCATTTATTATGTAACGATGATAGCTCAGTAATTAGCGCAGTGGGTTCACCAGCCGAAGGCCGAAACCCCAACAATGAGCTTTGGAAGGTGAAGGAAAACATTGTGAAGAAACCATAGCATGGTGGTAGGGTACTTTTTAAAACTCGGCTGGTTAGCTACCACCCTACCATCTACCAGCTACCATCAAGTTAAAAATCTGCCGCCAAGCATCTAACGGTGGGTTCCGGTAGCTTCTCTTGAGAGCCAGTTCCATTTCAGACTAGGTTTGTTTATCATCTTCGACCTACACCGTCACTTAACATCAAGTGAGCTATGGTCAAACACATAACATAAAAAAAAATAGAAAAATCAGTTTTAACACTTAGTCAAAGTAACATTGGATTAGCAATAACGCCAATAGAAAAGTCCAAAAATGTACGAGATTGTCATACGCTGTCCCAATCCCGTAATTTTTTTGACTTTTCTATTAACGTTATCGCTAATCGAATATTACTTTGTCTAGGCCCTCTAGTCCAGTCAGTAGTAAAAAAGACCTTTGCTCTGCAATAGGTGGTGTGGTAATCAATTTACCTGACTGCCAAGGAAGGGTTATGTTTTTCCCGCGTATCTTGTATGTATGTATGTATGTAATTTTTTTTATTACCTCGTATCTTCCAAACGGCCGAATGGATTACGACAATTAAGATATCGTTAGATTCGTCTCAATAACACAAGTGTTCTTAGAGGGTGGTTTAAAAAAAAACAAGATGGTGTATTCTTGGTGCGAAATAGTAATACGTTAGCTTAAAAAAAAAAACAAACATATCAAGTAGAGTATCTAAATAAAGACAATTAAAAGAGAATTACAAAAATATGTATAGGTTATATATTTAAATTTAATTAGAATAATATACATATATATATTTATTTATAAGTCCTGTATAAGATATATATTTATAACTTTGTTTAAAAAGTTTTTTTGCTTAATTTATAGCTATTTGAATCGTTGCGGGTTATAGATTTTTTAAACTGATCAACTTGTGAAATATGTCGTTTACTCTGATGATAAATCCAATTCTCGAGTGGTCGCTCTACGACAAAAGGTGCTAAAAGCTGTTATTTATTTTAATATAATCAACGATTTATTCTACGACTAAAAACATTTAACACAAACTTAACTGACAATATTGAGAATAAAATTTTACAATTTTTTTTGTTTCGGGATTTCTTTATTAAGCTAACAATAAGCTATAGCAGCGTAAAGATGAAAATTTATTTGTATACAAAATCGTCAATTTTAAAATTTTCTGGGTTTATTTATTAGCTATTCCTTATTAACTTATGATGACTTTGAAAACTTATTTCCACACAACCATGAGGTAGAGTAAATAGCATGTTTTTTTATTAGGGTTCAGTACCCAAAGGGTAAAAACGGAACCCTATTACTAAGACTTCACTGTCTGTCTATCCGTCCGCCTGTCTGTCACCAGGCTGAATCTCAAGAACCGCGATAGCTAGACAGTTGTAATTTTTTACAAATTATATATTTCTGTTGCCGCTATAATAACAAATACTAAAAACAAAATAAAATAAAATATTTAAGGGGGCTCCCATACAACAAACGCGACTTTTTTGCCTTTTTCATAGATAATGGTACGGAACCCTTCGTGCGCGAGTCCGACTCGCATTTGGCCGGTTTTCGTAGTTTCCCCAGTAGACCCAGTCCATCAATTTCCACGTTTCACGAAGTTAAAACAAAATGAGCGCTTGAACCGAAAGTTTAATCTCTATTCTCAATTACATCATTTATTTATTTCTTGTAGTTTTGCTGACCACGGTAGCGTCATTCCAAAGCAAAATATACTTTCGCAAACCTGGGATTTTCCAAACCTTTTCTCTCTTTTCTTTGTTGTTTATTGTAGAAAATATATACCGTTTTTAGAGATAATAGAACGCGAAATCGCGATTAATCTTATCTATCTAATCTATCTATCTATCTATCTATCTATCTATCTATCTATCTATCTATCTATCTATCTATCTAATACCTTTAAACGAGCAATTCTTGTACCTATATGTGTATATATACTCGTATATATAATCTGAATCTCGGAAACGGCTCCAACGATTTTCATGAAATTTGTATCCAGGGGGTTTCGGGGGCGAAAAATCGATCTAGGTTTCATTTTCAGAAAACGTCGTTTTATCCATGTTTTCAGCCGAGCAATGCTCGGTCAACCATGTACTGTCAGTAAAACGAAAAATCGTATAAATCGAGATGTCACACTGTTGTCGCAAGTAGACGATAAAGGGGTTTATAAAGTATTATAAGTAAGTGTATTCACATACTACAAAACTTTGCTTAGTTCAGGATATTTCAGTTAGTACAAAATGGCAACACTGATTGGAAATAAAATTTGTTATCATGGTAACACTGTAATGACAGTGACAGTAAATTAGTAGTGACGTTTGACTTTAATACAAGTATAAATATGTATAAATGGCAAACTAGTCAAAGCCATAAGCTGTGTAAGCAGAATTTTACTTATTTTTATCGCCCGAGTAAGCAAAGCTCTCAATTCTATGCTTATAAGTATTGGTATAAAAACAAAGTAAATGAATAAATATAGATAACATAATCACCATATACACACAATTATTATATAGGATTTTGTTTGTATGTTTATTTCTTCACGCTCAAACGGCTTGACCAATTTTGATGAAATTTGGTATGAAGGTAGCTGATACCCTGGATTAACACATAGGCTATCCCGAAAACCCGCCGCCCATCACCGCCGGACGCAGCTAGGATAAAAATATTAATTTAAAACGAGTCCCCGGTATGTTTGCCAAAGGACATTTCGAAACATCTTGATGACCTTATTGTACAGTGGGACAGAAATTCATCATATCGCCCAGACAACATTGAAGGCCTTTTTTTTTTTTTTTTTTTTTTTTTTTTTTATAGCTGACAGGCTAGGTGTTTGACCACAACTCACCTGATGTTAAGTGATGGTGTGGTCGAAGATGGTAAAGCACTCCTAGCCTGGAATAGAACTGGCTCTCAAGTGAGGCTGTTGTTGATTGAGGCCTGGATTGTTCGCGGATATAGTGAATTAGTGACAATTCCAGGCCTATTACTACTACAGCCCAATGCTAATATGATACATATTTTTGTAATTCTACCTAATAACAAGCAATGTTCACCGACACACATTCACACTCTCTCTCTCTCACCCGCACACACACTCTCTCTCTCTTACCCACACACACTCTCTCTCTCTCTCACCCACACTAGCAACTCCATCTCTCACCCACACACGTACTCTCTATCTCACCCACACACATTCTCTCTCGCACACACACACTGTCTCTCAAAACTCAAAACTCAAAGTGCTTTATTTCCTTTAGACCTTACAGGACTCTTGGACACGTCACACGTCACAAATTATAAACATAACATCTCTCACAGAAACACACACATACACAAACTCTCTCATACACACACACACACCCACACAAAAAATCTCTCACACACACACACAAACTATCTCTCACACGCACACACACTCTCGCACACACCCCACCTATCATGACTACAAAACCATAAATATATAATAGTATGCTAGCCTACTTAACAAGCAAAAATTTCAAACGGAAGACATTGGATTTTGCAGCACAGGTTTTCCTAGTGCTAAATCCAGAATACTTCTGTTAACTTTTTGTAATTTTGTTACAAAAAAATGACATTTTTGTCTTGTACATTTTTCACGCAAACAAATAAATTATTATATATATATTTTTAAATATATTGCCATGTTCAGATAATTTACATGTTCCTATACGAACCTGTTAACAAAGTAAACGAAATAAAAGCAGAATACATATAGTCCTGACCTGGATTGTTGTTCGTGGCCGGTGGCCTGGCTGTACCCCCTCTGCACACGGCCTCCGCCCCCACGGCCACCCCCGCGCCCGCCCCTGTCGCCCCCGCGCCCTCCCCTGCCGCCGTCACCGCCTCCCCTGCCACCGCCTCCCTATAATCCATGATTGAATTCAATTATTTACACAAATTGAGGTAGTTTAAAAAAGTATTTGACCAAAGCTCACCTGATGTTAAGTGACGGTATGGTCAAAGATGTTAAACACACTTAGCCTAGAATTGAACTGGCACTCAAGTGCGGCTGCCGGAACACACCGTTAGATGATTGGCAGCAGATTTTCAACTTGAGGATGGTTGCTAGCCAGCTGAGTACTAGAAAGTACCCTACCACCATGCTATGTTTTCCTTCTCCGGTAGCTTAAGCTCATCGTTGAGGTTTGAACCGAACCGTTCGCGCTAACCACTTAACATTGACATGTTTTTATTTTGACATACTTTATTGACATTTTGTTTTTTATACATTGACATGATAATCAGTGTTTTAAAATTCTTAATGATATATTTGTAATTATATTATGGGGTTAGATTTTTAACATAGCGAGGTAATAGGGTACTTTCTATTACTCGGCTGGCTAGCTACCACCCTCAAATTAAAAATCCGCCGCCAAGCATCTAACGATGTGTTCCGGCAGACTCACTTGAGAGCCAATTCCATTCCAGGCTACGTGTGTTTACCATTTTCGACCACACCGTCACTTAACATCAAATGAGCTGTGGTTAAACACCTAGTTTGGCAGACATCAAAAAAAAGTTATCGATAAAATATTTGTATACATATTCTAGTTCTGCGGTGGCACCTTCCCAGTTGACCTGCTGAGGAAATCTACCACAAAGTAATATTATGTGATATTACTATACCTGTGGTGCGGATCTCTGTTGCCAGGAAGGCATCTCCGGTGGTGGGGGCTGCTGTTCGTTGGGGCGCCCACCACGATCAGGCACCTACAGACAAACAAACATCATCATATTTAACATATACAGGGATACTGTTAATCAGTCAGTAATTTTTTAAGGGCATATCTATCTTATATCTATAAACGAGCAATTCTTGTATACTTGTATATGTATATATATAATCTGAATCAAGGAAACGGCTCCAACGATTTTCATGAAATTTAGTATGCAGGGAGTTTTGGGGGCGATAAATCGATCTAGCTAGGTTTCATTTTCAGAAAACCTCGTTTTATTCGTGTTTTCAGGCAATGAAAAACCGAGCAAAGCTCAGTCATCCAGGTACTTTTGTACATTAAAACAAACAAATTTTGTTCTACAAATTTTGCCAAAACACAATACATATCCCAAAAAAAAACTTTTTGTTGTACTGTCTAACACTCTTTAGTTCTCTATTGCGTAGACGCTTCATTCATCGTAGTATCGTGCGAGTAGCCATGTCAGAGTTAATTGCTGATATACGGCCACAGTTGCTCTATAAAGTTGTCGGAAATTGGACTTACGACTTCATTCGAACCAGCCGTGGCGTTCATATGCCCGAAATCATATTTAAACATTAATGGCATACAATTATTATCTATTAAATAAAGCCAATATCATACGACATTAACATTATTTTAATGTGTTTATATTCAAAGCCGTGGTGATGCCGGCGTAAGAATAGTACCCCACCCTCTCTACCCGTGGTTGCCGTAAGAGTCGGCTAAGGGATGTAATCCGGAAGATGGGCAGCAGCGTCTTCCTTGAACAATCACACCTAACTGCGCTCGCCAACCCGCCTGCCAAGCGTGGCGAGTATTGGCAAAACCCCCCCAGGAGGAGGCCTATGTCCAGCAGTGGACGATCTATGGCTGATGTGAATTTCATTTTGTACTTGTATACCTCTAAAAAAACGCCTTTGTATAAAAAAGGAAGATGTTTGGACAATTTCCAGTGAATATTGAGTATATCAAAAATATTAAGCTATACTAACCTTTTACCATATCTTCAATCCTTAACAATTTGTAAGGAAGTGGCTAATGCAAAGTTGAATGATGGTAATAACAAAAAGATTAAACTTCGCAATCATTTTTCAAGTAAAAATTAATCAAATTGAAATATTAGAAACTTAATTAGTATGTAGTAATTGTTTTTAAGACTACCACTAGGCCGTCCACGGATACTGTAGTATTCAGATTGAAATTCCGGTCTAACGTCTTTGCGAAATACTTTTCAATTAAATCACAATAATGTTCATCGATAATCTATCAAATAATTTAATAAGCATATTTTGACAAAATATGCTTGAAATAACAACACATATACCTATAAAAAAAAATGCGCCTTTTTTATCTAAAGCATGTTTTATCCGATTTTTAAGGCTTAAGATTAAAATTCAAGAGTATTTTAATATGTAGTTTGAATCTGTTTTTCGTAGAGCTTTTACAATTTTTTTTTATATTCTATATCTACTATAGATGAGCCATAATCACGGTTTTTGTTAACTAGGTTATGCATATAAAAGGCACGCGCGCGCGACAATGCTGGACGTATCGGAAAGTCGATTCGGTGACGGGACGGTCTAGTGGTTAAAAAAATACTCTTAAGACTTAGGTATAAAAATCTAATCAATAATTTTAAAAGTTTTATATAATTAGCATGGTCTTTTCTTATTATTCCGCTTAGATCTATTTCTCATTTTGATCAAATCCCTCTCGTACACAACTTCTAACCCGTCAGACCAGATCCAGAGATCACCTAACTCTTCTATAGTCTGGCGCACCCATTTGACCGTAAATACATCTTCAGGATGCAATCTCAAACCACCATGTTTGAATCTTGGATGCTTCGTGAATAGAGGCATTCTAGAATCTTCTGGTTTATAAGGATTCCGTTGATACCTCTTCAAGGCAATATCTATCGTTATATGAACAATCATATAAGTGTAAAGATCGAAATGCATTCTATTTTTTTCTAATATAACAATATGAAGAGTATCATCTGTTGGGTCAAATTCTTTCTTACTGTCTTTGGTATAAAATGTTTCCAAATTTACAGTTATATCTTGGTTGTGTTTTAGGTCAGTTTTACGGCTTTTCTTAGATTTCTTTCGACTGTTTTCTAAATTTTGTTTGACGTTGGGAGTTTTTAAATAAAGACTTGCTATATTGTTATATGAAACCGCACTAGTGTTTACCGGTAGAGGTTTCTTGCCTTTTTCTGTTGATTCAAAACTATTTTTAACACTTTCTTTTTCTGAGTTAGGATCAATACTCTCGTATATTGACATTTTCATAGAACGTGGTTGTTTGCCAGGTAATTTTATAATACCTTCAAGATGCTGTTGGTATATCAATTCTGACATTTCTCTTTGTAATTGTATTTCTAGCTGCCTTCTAAGTTGATATTCATCATCCCGATCAATTGGTTGTATAACAGATTCAGTCTGTGTTGATTTATTACAATCTTTTACTTGTTTTGTGATATCCTCTGTTAATTTGTTTTCGTTTAACTGTTCGGATACTATTTTTGGAATTTGTCGATATTTTTGGACGAGTTGTGATATTTGTTTTTCTAGCTTCTTTTCTATCTCTCTAGAGGGTTTGTAGTTTTCGTCTGATATTAAGTTTGAATTGATAATTGATTCTAAAGTACGTTTTTTATTCGTTTCATCAAACTTTTCTCGCAAGGGTTTATCTATTGGTTGCAACTCTTTAGACTTCATTAGATACTTATGTGATTGTGTATTGATTGTTTTCAAATTTTGTTCTTTTTTCGGTCGGACAATAGACGTTACACCTAGAGAGATATCATTTGGCAACTCTTTAGGATCTATAAGATCTTTATTTTGTTGTACAACGGTTTTTAAGAAATTTGATTTAGTATTTTTTTTTGTTGTAACTTGCTTATGAGTTGGGGTTGTAGATATTTTCGGTATTTCCTCAAATATATTGTGTACATTTTGACCATCATTCAACTTGTCTTTCTTGCTTGGTTCGCAGAGTTGTTTTTCATCGCTTCGTTTCGGCTTCGTGTTCTGTGATTTAAAGACTAACGATGTGTTAAAAAAAATTGTAATGGACATGCACAAAATGGACATACGTATTTTAAGATTTGATTTGAGACACTTTGGTGATGGTAAAAAATAACGTCTGCTCATGACTACTACAAAGGTACCTAGAACATTTAGTATCAAAACAAAGTCCAGTCCCTGTCTGAGCTTCTAATTTCGATATCTGTTAGGCGCTCACGAAAAAACTATGCGACAGCATTTACGCAGATATACGATATGTGGTCGCGTTACTATTTCATTGATGTATAACAGGTAATCGGGATAAGCAGCTGAGAGTACGGAGGTAGGGCGTTACTTCATAGCTTTTTTTTTTAAATGACAAACTAGTAAACAATCGTCGGGCTACCTAATGGTAAATGGTGTCCGTCTATGGACCTACAATACCCGGGTCATTGCCAGTGCATTGCCCGCCTTTGAGGGCCCAATTCACCCTTTGTTTGAAGTAAAACAAATTATACTTCGATTTATTTATTTATTTTTAAATCGATGGGAAAACCGAAGAACATTGGGTAATAAATCTCATTATCATTGTAATTTTGTCATTACTAAATTAATAGTAAAAACTTGTAAATAGCGATCCTATTACATATTAAGTTATCAATACATATATATTATTAAAGGATGTTAGTTTCTCTAAAAGTAATAAAATGTAGGTACTTTGTAAAAAAATAACGTTTACGATACAAAAAAAAACTATATATTATTTATTTTGTCCAATCTTCATCGCTGTACTGTTTTTGTAAATAATATTCGAGGATCACTTTATACTAAAAAGTAAATTAAAAAAACCGACTTCATATAGTTTTCTCATGGATGCCATTGTCAGAACTGGACCAATTGAAATGCGACCACACAAGAAGCATCAGCTTTCAAATAAAAAAAGAATCATCAAAATCGGTTCACCTAGTCGAAAGTTCTGAGGTAACAAACATTTAAAAAAAAGTCGAATTGAGAACCTCCTCCTTTTTTGAAATCGGTTTATTAGAAAAATCCGTTTCATATCATAACTATACATACACAAATAAACACACACACACACAAACACAAACATATGTAAACTGTGTTAAAAAGGTTAATTGCAATGTAAACCAGTTATTAATAATGTAGTGTATGTGTTTTTATACTTTTTATATTATATTTCGTAACTTTAACTAAATTTAATTACTAAAACTAAAATTAATTTAAAATCAATACATAAAAATACACTGCAATACATTTTACTTATACTGACCTGTCCAATAACGACTTTATTGACATCACTTTGTGTATTCTTCCTAACACTAGCGCTGGAAGTTTTCTCTACATGTAGAAGTGATGATCGGGCTGCAAGGAAGTCGGATAACTTCACGTCTGGCTTCACTTTAAGAGCTTCGCGTTTTGGGCGATACACAGATTGGATGGCGTCTTTCTTGGACTTTAATCGGTCTGACCACTGTGGACATAAAACAAATATAAGAAATACTTTACTAAATCAAAAGTAACCTGAACCTGATTAAAATAAGTTCTTCTTTTACTCTAAAAGTGATGAGTAACAAGTTTATTTTATACTAGCTGCGCCCCGCGGTTCTACCCGTGTGGTGATGGATGATGATAATGATGAAAGAATCCTACGTTTTATTCCAGGGCCTAAAGTATCTACATGCAAAATTTCATACAGATCCGTTCAGCCGTTCTGGCGTGATTGGGTAACAAACATCCATCCAAATTTTTACATTTATAATTTAATTAGTGGGATAAAATTATGTGTGTTACAGTATATACACAATATTGACTTGTGAATTGAATTTACCAATAAATATGAATATGGATATTTTTTAAAACCCGGCCAAGTGCGAGTCGGACTCGCGCACGGAGGGCTCCGTACCATTATCTTTAAAAACGGCAAAAAAATCATGTCTTTTCTATGGGAGCCCCTTAAATATTTGTTTTATTACCACTACTGGTAAGTCACCTGCGCAGATGATGTTCGGCAGACAGCTAAACTGTTTTCTATCAAACATACGACCAGATAAGAGGAGAATTCTGGAGTATAAGCAAGTTAAAGCTAATGTAATAAACAAGAATCTAACTCAGATATGTGTATATTATTGAATATTTTACAGAAATATATCATCTGTGAAAATTTCATCTGTCTATCATGGTTCATGAGATACAGCCTGGTGACAGACGGACGGACAGCGGAATCTTAGTAATAGGGTTCCGTTTTACCCTTGGGGTATGGAACCCTAAAAATGTGTCCTTAAATATGATTAAAGAAAATTAGTGTAGCCAGTTTAAAGATTATACTGGTCTTGTATAGTTGGTTGATGAATGGATGTGACTAACTTCCACAGGTCGATGCAAGTCAAAATTTGATATTCTGTAATAAGTATCTGATAGATATTAATTCATACTTGTACATTTAAATTTCTTTTCTCACCTCAAAGCTCTGTATTGTGCATTCGAGTCTCGTGATGAGAGTTTCCCGTCTAAGTCGATATTCTTCAAACATTTCACTGTAAGTACTTTCTAAGTTTTTCCAATCTTTCTCCGATAATGCTTTGTTGTATATAGGTTTACCAACTAACTTTGCACCTGGAAATTCAGAGTTCAGATTACATGATTATAAGTTTAAATTATTAAAATTCGACAGAGTTGTTATACTAATTTTTTTATTTGTGAACAACTTTTACTATTGGCACAACTCTGAAATAGTGAGATAAAAATCTAACCATATAAAAGGTACTAGACCCTTTTAACAGACTTCAAAAAGGAGATACTCAATTCGACCGTCATTTTTTTTTTTAATGTTTGTTACCTCAGATCTTTCGACTCGGTGAACCAATTTTGATGATACTTTTTTAATTTGAAAGCTGGTGCTTCCCGTGTAGTCCCATTTCACTTTGGTCCAGTTCTTACAATGGCATCCATGACAAAACCAAATGAAGACAGTTTCTTTTTTGTTAAAAGTTTACTTGGTTCATTTTAAAATTATGGACACAACTCAGAATTGCATAAAACTCAACTGCTTCTACTGTTCATTAACCAGTGACATTTATGGTATTTTTTTTAATAGTTGACAGACTAGATGATTGACCACAACTTAACAAGATGTTAAGAGACAGTGTAGTCGAAGATGGTAAAGCATACCTAGCCTGGAATGGAACTGGCTCTCAATTGGGGCTGCCGGAACACACCATTCAGTGCTAAGCGACAGATTTTCAACTTAATGGTAGCTAGCCAGCAAAGTACTAGAAAATACTCTAGGGTCAATGAAATTTTTCCCGAGTAAAAGTTGTTTGGTATGTTAGTACTAAACAACTTTTATTACCCTGAGCTATAATCCAATAGGCTCACCTTCTTTCTGTACAGTATCCTTAAGTTTGGCCTCCAGCTTGCTGAACAGCATTTCAGGAGTGATGTTAGGAGGTGGCTTGTTAAACTTTAAGGCTATCAGGATCTCTTTAAGGTCCTTCGCTGTCGGAGACTCTTGCTGAAAATTGTTATAAGACAAAGTCATAATTGGTTAAGGATAATCTGAATCTGAATCAGCCCTGTTTTTATAAGCTGTCCCACTGCTGAGCGTCGGCCTCTTCTCATTGTGAGAAGGGTACTACTATAGTCCACCATGCTAGCTAAGGGTAGGCAGAGTTAAAAAAATAAAAAATAAAAAATGCTTTCGATTTAGGATACATTTAAATGAACCCATTGGCTCCGAGCTAGTGTAATCTGTATTTTGGAAACCAATGGCTTCTCCCGATGCATAATAAAGCACAAAATGCCAGAGGCAGACTTACAGATGACAGAAAAACTATTTTTTTTAAAATACAATTACATAAAAATTAACCTGTATATTTAAATATGTTTGTTTATGTGTGAGCGTGTGTGGAAGTGTGTGTATGTGTGCGTACGTGTGTGGAAGTGTGTGTATGTGTGCGTACGTGTGTGGAAGTGTGTGTATGTGTGCGTGCGAGTGTGTATGTGTGCGAGCGAGTGTGTATGTGTGCGTGCGAGTGTGTAAGTGTGTGTGCGTATGTGGAAGTGTGTGCGTATGTGGAAGTGTGTGCGTATGTGGAAGTGTGTGTGTATGTGTGCGAGCGTGTGGAAGTAAAAACAACTTTACCAATCTTTGAGAACTTTTTTTTCTAATGAACCCTCAGACATGTAGGTTTTCGTATGTATTCTTAACGTGCCGTGGGCTTTGAACCCAAGACCTCCAGATTGGAAGCCAAACGGTCTCCCAGCTAGGCTGCCGAAGCTTCATAAGGATTAAGGTTAATACGTATGAGTGACTGACACAATTTCACTTCTGATTGATACAATTTTGTTCTCATGTTGTTTTAAAACTCTGTTGTAGTTTCTAGACGCTATTTCACAACAATTAAAACATTGTCAACAATATACAAGTTATCATTGCATAATATCCACACTAACACATATACACCCGAACACATATACACCCCAAAACATGTACACCCGCTTCACTCTATCGCGAGTATGTTCACAATGTCTTTCCATTATACTGTACTCAGTTCAAACACTTCACGTGTTTGACAGAAACTATTGACAAAATGTGATGCAAACAACCAAGAAATAAAATAATTTATATATTTGATTGTGTGATCTTTGCTCGTGCAACAATATCACACTGTTTGTACATATGATTATTGGTCTATCAGGACACAACCGATGTTAATTTTTTGCTATATCTATGTTAGGTATATCCTTCAAGACTAGCCTAGCTTAAGGTCACAGATAATATAATACCACTTAGTAAAGATACGTCACCCCCCATACAATAACACAGTATTATAGTAAACTTCAGTTTTATGGGCTACTAGCTGTGCCCCGCGGTTTCTTCCGCGCTAGATGCTTACGTCATAGTAGCTTTATGCATGCAAAGGGTCGGCATCGGTTTAAAATTGACAAAGTTTCATACAAACTTTCATCCCCTATTTTATCCACTTGGGGGTAGAATTAATCAAAATCCTTTCTTAGCGGATGCTTACGTCATAACAAAAGAAATTTGGCATGCAGGTAGAGCATGCCAAATTTCAGCCCAATCCGTCCAGTGGTTTGGGCTGTGCGTTGATAGATCACTGTCAGTCAGTCAGTCAGTTAGTCAGTCATTCAGTCAGTCAGTCAGTCACCTTTGAGTTATATATATTTAGATTTTCTAGTGTCATGTGGAAATCTAGATGGCGTCACAGAGAGTGTGTATTTCGAGCTATTTTTTACTCTATATTGATCACCATGTAGTAGTAAAGTGACAAATGAATAGATGGCGCTTTTTAGTGAATCATTATTACTTAGTGTGCTGAGGATATATTACCATAACAATCTCCATGCCACTGTTCTGTTTCTCCTTCGGACAGTCGACCTGCACCATTCTTGCAGCCATCAGCTCCGATACTAAATAGTCTAGGAGTAACAAGCGGTCCTCTTTACTTTGGAGACGAGATGACATGTGCCCTGAAACAACAAGTTTAATATATGTAATCATAATTAATATTATAAATGTTTGCAATTTATTTACACTGAAACTCCTGGACAGATTTAGATGAAAACAGAATGCAGATAGCTAATACTCTGGATCAACAACCACATAGGCTACTTTTTATCCTTGAAAACATGGTAGAAACCACAAGGCACAACTAGTATGTTGGTACTTGGTGGTTTCTCCGATAAGTGGATATGATGTGAGTGGCTAGTCCTGCCATCCATTGTCTCTGAGAAAGGCTAGCAGGTCACTGACACTAGCATGCTTCTCAGAGTCAGCTAGTATGTTATAGCTATAAAGGTGTCGATAAAGTTTAGTATCTAATACACAAAGATCCTTAGCAGGAGGTCGTCTAGGTAGGTACCACTGCAGTACCAGATATTCTGCCGCCAAACAGTAGTCTGTAAACATTACTGTGTTCCGGTTTGAAGGGTACAGCTAGCAAAATTACTGGGCTGTTGAGACTATTAATAACCATCAAAAGTCTCAAAGTAATGAGCGCCAAATCAGCAATGCCCTGGACTTTGTTTTATTACTTAAAGTTCCGTGTATCGCTGCAATGGTCATGGACTGGCGTTATCTCTTACCATCAACAATGTGAATTAATTTTGACATGCCTATCTTGCTGCCCGACTTACATTTTTCTATTATGTATTAAAATTCTAATTACTGATAGTAGACTATCTAATGTAATCACATATGAGTAATCCCATTTAAGTAAAACAAAAATGTGTCAAAATTTCAAATTGTCAATGTCAAATGTTTAGTTTCATATTTACCTGTAACCAAACACTTGTAAGGGCATCCAAGCTCTTTCAAGAAAGAGCTAAGTTCCAAGAGAAAAGAGCTGCTTTCATCTGGGTCATTCATAACACTAACAGCTTCCTCCAAATGGCATAGCTTCTTCAGCTCTTCTGCGAGAATGTGGACAAGTTTTGTGAACTCCAGAGACTTTGGACCTCCTTCCAGGGCCTTGGCGAAGGCCACTTCATCATTAAGCGGGCCTTGGTAGCTGTGAAAGAGGAATAGCAATATAGGTAAGTCTTTTGATAAATTTACTATTTAACTTTGGGAAAACAAAAGTAGCTTTAGTTTTGTTATAAATTAATAATTCTTTAAGCTCAAAACTTGTCTTTGGAGAAGTTTACTTGATGCACTGCCTTTACTACATTTTATAAAACATAGTTGTCTGCCGCGTCTATCTGTCTGTCTATTTGCGATAAACTTAAAAGTACTGAACGGATTACCATGCGCTTTTCACCAATAGATACAGTGATTCATGATGTAGATTTAAGAATATAATTTGTCAAGGTTTTGTGTAAATTGGTTGAAATATGATGAAAATTATTTGAAGTGTCGGAAGTCAAGCCTTTCATCAAAAATATTGGCTAATCCCTTTGAGATATAACAAAAGGCCCATGCAAACCCGTGCGCAGCCGGGGCGGATCGCTAGGTTTCTATATAGTGCAGTTCAAGAAAGATGTGTCATCTCTAAAAATAGAGAAGTCTATCTCAATCTCTAAAGCCAGATTCATTCTTAGTAAGTTATAATATAAGTTTTGTGTAAATTTATCAAATTTACAAGCAAACTTAGATATAGAAGACTTAATTTTTTCAGCTGTTCCAGATTACTTAGTAGGTATATCTATGGAGAAATTACTTGAAAAGGCAACTTATAAAAAAATATTAGTTCTTATTAGACATGGATAAAATATGTAAATGGAGGTTTATGTAGGCTAGCAAGCCTGCCCCAGTATCGGAACTAATGCCATATGAAAGCTTTTCATATTGACTTTCTTTTATAGGTACAGACAATATTTTTGTGTTTTTGACATATTTAATTATATGTTTGAATTTACACTACGGAATTGTTATCAATAAAATATTTGTATTTTCTTTACCAAACTGATATGTTAGTTAGAAATTAGAGAATTTTGATTGAAAGGTTGGCATGTTCTAGATGATAGACTATCAGGTTTCTTTGGTCTAAGATTATAACAGGAAATATTATACATTTATACTTAGATAAAAAATAACATGTGAGATTGTGAATCATTCTCATCAATACATTTCATTGCACAATATTGATATGTAATGATTTCACAAAATAACAACAGCATTACATATACTTTAATATATACCCCATTACTTCACATATGGGTATAAATGTTGGCATTCCACGTCTGCGTGACGTGCATTAGTATGGCATAGGGAATACTTATAGGAAATAAAAGGTATATTATAAATAATGATAAAATGATTATATTAGGATAAAATTATTGCCCTGATCTATCAAATAAATATGTGATGCTAAGTTTGAAGATGAAACAATGAATATAGGGGTATATTCTGATGTCATAGTCACAAGCTAGCTATGCAAACCAAGAAGTTTTATATACGATATACTTATTGATTTTGGGCGGAAATTGCCAAACATTGTAATTTTATTATCCTTTATATAAAAAGCATGTATAGAAAAGGAACAAATATGGTTTGGGATTACTGAAATATGTTTAGTACATAATAAGTAAACAGAGAAAAATGCAACTAAAATGTATAAAATAACCCTAAAATGCCGACATCAACATACTTACCCCAAATCATTTAGAGAGTCTAAAATGTCGTTCTCCATGGTTGTGTGAATTACAGGTAATTATTCCATTCGCACAATAAAACTGGTCAACGCAACAAATAAAAAAAGAACAGATTTCGCAACGCAAATCGACGATAAAATATAAAATGAAAGCGCTTCTTATCTTGTCTAATTCGTTCGGAATTTTACTTTTAGCTTTGGTTGGTTTTGTTTCTTTTTTCTTTGCTCTTGGCAATGCACTTTGTATATTTAGCCAGTGACAAGTTGCTTATCCTTTCATGACGTGACTCGTAATAAAATTACGCAAAATAAGTCATGATCATAAAAAAAGAATTTTGAGAATCGGTTCACAAATCGGTGAACATGTACATTAAAAAAAAAATACATACAGTCGAACATAGAGGAGAAGGAAAAAGGAGGAGGCTCCTTTTTTGAAGTCGGTTAAAATCAAAAGTTCAAAGCAAGTCGTCCAGTAAGTCCAGTCTAGCAAAGTAGTGGTGACTTAAAGTTTTAATGTAGTTCTGGAACACCAAAAATGACACTATATTTTTATTAAACCATATTACATATCTTGTCTACATAACTGCGCATAATTTGACTCTTTATAATTAAAGCCACGATTACTAAATATCATTCAAAAAACATAAGTTTTGAAAATGATACAATGCAGAGACATGATTTTTCCATGTTCCCGCCAAAACTCTCGTCTTACTTTAAAACAGCTTTTTTAGTGTTTTTAGCATCGTACTTAATGTACTTTGCCACTGACAAGTATTTTCATATTTTATTTCAAGTATTTGATTAAATATCGAGCAAAATAAGCACAGTTTAAGCCACACAAACTAAACCAAAAACAATCCTAGTCAAGCTCTGATAAAGAAATGTCAATTTTATAAGATACTAAGCTAAAGTTTTGTAGTAATACCATAAGCCATATTTCACCACATTCGATCACTTCTCCACAACTGTGCTCGTAATTTAGCACTGAATAAAACGCCACTATTTTGACAAACAAACACTAAAAAACACTAATTCTTTAAAATACAATGTGGCTTGCTTTTTTCACCTTCCCGCTAAAACTTTATTTTTACTTTGATTAGTGTCGCTTGTATTAGTGCATTTGCACCTAAAAATAGGCAGAACACGGCGAAGTAAGATTACCTGTTAAAAATGCTTCATAGATAATTTGCCGCACCAAGTTCAATTTCAAGTAAAACCGAACCAGGAAATCTATTTTCTAAAACTACAACGAAAATTTTAATGAAAATTAACATCTTATATACTAAAAACATAATATTGATTACCTATACCTAAAACTCACTCAGTCAAGTTGCGAAACATGAAAGTAACTAGTACTTAATTGTAGGTAGGTAATTAAAGTTGTGAAATTTTTTCAACTTTAGTCGTCAAGTAATCCGCACACATTTTTCGAATATTATTTCCAGTTAGTACTTATTCACAGAAATCTTTTTCTTTGTTCTTTAGTGGTATGACGCGGTTCTGAATATTTTCGTCAGTATCGTCAGCCTCAAAATTCTTCATCAGACATTGACTACACGCCGTCGACCCTCACTGATTTTGCTATCCAAACACGTTTTCCACACACGTTCTCCGTTCCATAATCACGGCAGAGCCACAGAATAGATAATAATGCGCAGTCTACAGCAGAGCCTTTTCACAACCAAAGCAAATCAAGCAATCTATCTATCTACGCGCGGCACGACCACAGTGTCCACAGTCGACCGCGCTGGCTGAACGCGGTGCACGCTAGCCTCTCTGCGCTAAAAAAAGTCAAACTCATGCATTCCGAATTCGAAAACATTCAAATTTTAGGAATGTGACCGGTGTTCCGGAGATACGATTTATGTGCCATAAAATAGTGATGTGAATATTGATGTAATATAAAAAAAATGTGTGTTATTTTATTGTTTTTCGTAACGGTTTTGGTGCCGTGTGTATTCGGCCAGGAGGCTGTAGATTGTTATGGTGCTGGAAGTGTCGCCGGTGCGGCGATAGGTGCTTTCATCGCTGCACTTTTACTTGTAGCAGCTGCTTATTACCTCAGGAAATTGTATTGGAAATCACGCAAAGGTAAGTCGGGTGGGGAGGTTGTTATCTTGTTTGATGTTTTTTTGTAACGCTCGCGGCGAGATGAGATGTAAAATGATGCCTTGCCCACATACTTAGGCTGTACCTGTTACGTACACACCTATGTATCGTGATCAACTTGAATTTAGAAGCAATGACCCGTTGGGTATAGGCAGGTAATAAAATAAAAAAGGTTATAGGTAAGTAGGTTGTTTTTATATGGCATGCGACATAAAATATTAGTTCAAGTAATACCTACGTTCTATTTTAAAAACTTAAAAAAATGTTGTTAATAAAGTCTGTGTTAGACGTTAAATATACCAAAAGTAAGAAAATACCACGGTGAACTTTGTAAGGACTCCCGTAATCTTGCCGTGTGCACAAGTGTGTACGTGCTTATTGTTTTGATTTACATAAATACCAATTTCCGAAAATGAAGTATTGTCTAGGTATTGTCTTCTAATAACTTGTCCCTACAGTTTATCCCATGATAAAAAGATGTATAAACATTTAAGTAGGTAGGTATGTACATGTATATTAAGTGAAACGTAAAAAGTCATTGAAAGTCGTGGTCTATTAGCTTAACAAAACGCTGTGTTTAAACAATTCAAGCTAACGGCGAAATTATCTTGACCGCGTTCACAATTCTAGCTGCTTTTAGATCCTGAAAATTGATTATATGTTTATAGTATAATTATATTTATAGTAGGTATATGAATATACTACGCCACATAAAAACATAAATGTATCATTTAAAGATTTACTTAGTTATATTAATATTATAATGCTACTAATATTATTAATGTGAAAGTTAGTATGTTTGTTACTCAATCACGCAAAAACTGCTGAACGGATTTAGATGAAATTAGGCAAACATATAGGTACCTATATAAATTAACATATAGGATTCTTTTTATCGCGGGAATATGTTTGTTTCCTATGGGATTATCAAAAAAACTAACTACGGGACATATCCACTTGAAATTTGGTATATGTAGGTAGAGGTGATATTATGGAACATTATTATAAATTACTTATAATAATCTAGGACCTAGGTAATTTGACAGCCCTATTGGCTCATTGGGAGTATGTCTGCCTGAGCTGTAGGGCGTGGGTTCGATTCCCGTCAAGGACAAATGAATGGTATAAACAAATGTTTGTTCTGTGTCTGGGTGTTCTGTATGTATTATAATTATGTATTTACAAAAAAAAAGTATTCATGTATTCTATCAGTTATCTGACTTCCATCAATGCTTTGCTTAGTTTGGGGTCAGATGGCGCTGTGTGTAATGTGTCCTACAATATTTATTTTATATTTGTTTGTATTTAATTTAAGTAGCGTAAATTTCGTCATGTATAAAACTAAAGCATTTTTGTTACTTGCACATTTATTTCTCTGAACCCAATTCCTGCCGGACGAAGTTGCGCGTGCAATCTAGTATGCCTGCGACATATAGACCACGTCTGTTAAGGCACAAGCTTTGAATGGTGTATTCAAACTAGTTTTGCTTATATCAGTTATTTCTTAGTTAAGTGGCATTATAAATAAATTTATTCAAATTAAAGCTGCTCCTAATTATAATCTTGATAGGTAGGTAGTTGTCCAATAGGTAAAGTCACCGATAATGTGGTGGTAGATATGTTTATTTATTATCTGTTTCTCCGCTTACTTCTAAATGTTACGGATTTTGATATGGTGTAACACTGTCATTTAAAGATTTAAGGGGCTATCCACAAATTACGTCACACGAATTTTTTGATGTTTTTTGGTCCTTGCACTGTCCACAGCTGGCCACATTTGTGTGATACAAAATATGTGACGTCACTCCAGGGAGGCCCCCGATCCCTGGTATATATTTTCACATTTCACAAATTTTCAGAATTGACTTTTTTATTTATTTTATGGCTGACAGCCTGGTTGTTTGGCCACAACTCACCTGATATTATGCGACGGTGTGGTCGAAGATGGTAAAGCACACCTAGCCTGGGATGGAACTGGCTCTCAAGTGAGGCTGCCGGAACATACCCTTAGGTGCTTGGCGGCAAATTTTCAACTTGAGGGTGGTAGTTAGCCAGCGGATTACTAGAAAGTACCCTACCACCACGCTATGGTTTCCGCAGGATTAAATGTAGGAACGTTTTGGAAGCATTACGAAAAGTTATGTTTCACCATATTATATCACTTTTCCACGCTCGCTCTATTAATGTATAAAATACCCGAAATACCACTATTTTTATAAACTCAAAAAATCACAAGTTCAAGGCGACACGATTCTTCCGCGCTTTAAAAACACTGCAATGAATTTCAAAGCATTTCGTTTTTTTTTAGTTGACAGCTCTAAAGTTTTTCAAAATGTTGTTGTCCTTGTCTAATGGTCTGCAATGAAAAAGACAACAACATTTTTTTTTCATAACCTTTGATCCTCTCAACAACTTAAAAAGATTGGTCTTATTGTTTTTCTATCTGCACTAAATAAAATTTGAATTTTTCGTCGACCCTTGTCCTGTGATAATCACTTAGTATTTGGTTTAATATAATGTTGTGTACTTTCATTCTCATACTATTTGTGCATTTAATTTCCATTTTAATGTGATGAAAGTTACGTGTGTATTTTAAAAAAGTCAATCTGTCAAACGTTTCTTTTTATCGCAATTCACCTTTCAAAGATATAAATTTTTGTTTAGTGAATATTTATTAGTATCTTAGTTAATATAATTATGTCAACAACACTGATACGTTTGTAAGTAAAATGTATTTCATAATCTTTATCTTTTTTTACCCGACTGCCAAGGAAGGGTTATGTTTTTCGCGCGTATCTTGTATGTATGTAAATTTCTTTATTACCTTTTATCTTCCAAACGGCCGAATGGATTACGACAATTAAGGTATCGTTAGATTCGTCTCAATAACCCAAGTTTCCTTAGAGAGTGGATTAAAAAAAAACAAGATGGTGGATTTTTAATAGTACCTATAACGTTAATTAAAAAAAAATAACAGAGCCTATCAAGTATTTAAATAAAGGAAATTGAAAGGGGATTACAAAAATATGTTGAAGTTATGTTTAAATTTAATTAGGAATAATAAATTGGTTTACAAAGTTTTTTTCCTTTTATTATAGCTGTTTTATTCGCAGCCGGGTTATAGATTTTTTAATCTCTTCAGCTTGTTCTGGTTGGTTTCTCCAAACACGTCATCTAGTCTTTTTTTATGTTTGACAGGCTAGGTGTTTGATCATAGCTCACCTGATGTTAAGTGATGGTGTGGGGCCCATAGGCAATGCAATTCTCGAGGTCTCTTCTGATTTTCTCTTCTCTTCGAATTTCCTTTACCCTTTTCTTACTTTTTAAAATACATTTTTTCTATTACATAAGTTACTTTTTTTTTCTGTGGCAACAACACCGGATGTAAATAATGGGGAATGTCACGAATGAAACTTTTTTTTTTTTGTGTGTGGCCCTCATCGACTAGGCCCGTGGACCCCTAGGCAGTTGCCTAATCGCCTTATAGATAATCCGGTCCTGGTGGTCGAAGATGGTAAAGTACACCTAGACTGGAATGGTACTGGCTCTAAAGTGAGGCTACCGGAACACACCGTTAGATGCTTGGCGGCAGTTTTATAACTTGTGGGTAGCTAGCCAGCCGAGTACTAGAAAGTACCCTATCACCATGCTATGATTTCCTCACGATGTTAGTCTAGTAAAAATATATATTTCGTTAAATAAAAACTGTCAAGTACGTGTCGTAACTATGTAACCTTTCGCTGAATATGTTTTAGCACGCAATTGTATATTTTTTATAAATATACTTATGATGTTCTGCACTTTGTTACGTTTTAAGGTACTGCCATCTTGTTTCTCCTCCAATTCTATAAACCCCGAAGAAAAAAAAAAGTTTTGTGCTGTATTATGGCATTATGCTAGCTTGGCCACAGTCATTAGGGTAAGAAACCACCAAGGTTATATTGCGAGAATGCACCTTGAAATCTCATATAGACAGACATAGTTATGATATATAATTAAATACATAAGTATATTAACTTGGCATATTACGATACATTAACATTAAAATTTGTGTGTAATTAATGTTAAATTAATAAATAAATATTCTTGCTTGTGTTGGGGGCATGCATAGAGAAACTTTCACCTTATATAAAATAAAAGGTCTGGCCGTTGTGGGCTCTTGGGCTATAAAGCATGTATCCAAATCCATACGTAACTTCCTTCAGAAACTTTCGAAATCAAAAGGAACGACGGGCCTAAAATGCCTACGTTAGAAAATGACAATGTTTCACGACATTGTATGAAAGTAACGAGTAAAAAATTTCACACAATCGAGTAATTCCACTATCCAACAACGACAGTCCATAAATCTGGCACTCGGCCGAATCTTTATTCGTTCGATACTAAATCGTTACACAATTGAGGTTGGTTTGCTCAACCGACTTACAACTCTAATTTCATTAAAAGAAAACAATTATATCTGTGGAACTATTTTTAATGGCATCGCGGTTGATTTGCCATCATCCTTACCAAAGTGACCTTGTGATTTACCAAAATCACCTTGGCCTTACCAAAGTGATTTTGGTAATTATTAGCATAATGAACTTAACTAGTACGTAATTAAATATTTTTTTATTTCACACATCACATCACATCATCAGCCATAAGACGTCCACTGCTGGATATAGGCCTCCTCCTGGGGGGGTTTTGCCAATACTCGCCACGCTTGGCAGGCGGGTTGGCGAGCGCAGTTAGGTGTGATTGTTCAAGGAAGACGCTGCTGCCCATCTTCCGGATTACATCCCTTAGCCGACTCTTACGGCAACCACGGGTAGAGAGGGTGGGGTACTGTTCTTACGCCGGCACCACCACGGCATTTTTTTATTTACATATTTTATGTTGACATATTATTATATTAACATAATTATGTTACAATTTTGACATTTTTAATGTTATTTTTAAATATGAATGGAGAAATGACCTGTTACTTTGGTGTTATCACACTAATATTATAAAGGCGAAAGTTTGTTACTTTTTACGCTCAATCGACTAAACCAATTTTGATGAAATTTTGTATGGAGGTAGCTGACACTCTGGATTAACACAGGCTACCAATATCCCGTAAAAATTTAGTTTTCACGTGGGAACAGCGGGTAACACCGCAGGGCGCAGTTAGCGGATTCATAAGTACCTACATAATATAGTGTTTACTAGGACGGATAGCTTACTAGAGTCACAGAATATCGAATAGTGCTTAACTTTCACGTTACCACGGCGCATTACTCATGTGGCCAAACCTAGCTTACGATATGGCAATACGGTAACTGAGAGAATTAACATTCATTTGCCAAATAAAAAATAAGAAAATATGGCCAAGTCACTGTTATTGATTGCCTTTTTTGTCACATTTAATCTTGTAAAATTTATTACTTTTTAATTTAATTCCATTTGTAATTTTCGCATCAATCTTTTTAGGGTTCCGTACCCAAAGGGTAATAACGGGACCCTATTATACTAAGACTTCTGTCTGTCTGTCTGTCCGTCCGTCTGTCTATCACCAGGCTGTATCTTAAGAACCGCGATAGCTAGACAGTTATGTATTTCTCTTGCCGCTATAACAACAAATACAAAATAAAATAAATATTTAAGGGGGCTCTGTCCCTATATCCCTATGTATGCTTAAATCTTTAAAACTACGCAACGGATTTTGATGCGGTTTTTTTAAATATATAGAGTGATTGAAGAGGAAGGTTTATATGTATAATATGCACCACATTAATATCTACATTGCACCCGTGCGAAGCGGGGGCGGGTCGCTAGTGATAAAATAAAATGCTTAACTGCTTGATGTCTAAAAAGTTGCCTCAATACAACATCAAGAAACATGACGAATTTACGCATCTGTATACTATTGGTACTTACTACGCATTAATCTAAAAAGTGGATAATCATTTGTGTACCTAACGTGTATTAACATTCCTTCAGATAAGACAAGCGTACTTACTGACCGTAGCGTACGTGAGTCTATTTCAAATGATAATTTTCTTTACTTTGTTCCCGTTCATTCAGTGTTTGAGACGGTGATAAGACGGTGACGTGATAATGAGAACACTTTTTTACTCAACTGCGCAAGGAGATTATACCACAGTACCCTAAGAACAGTTGGTAATTTTCATAGAAATTGGCCACTGCCGGTTTGAATGTGTGCGTGCGTACCGGGCGCCGTGTACGGACACTCATCATCATCATCATCAGCCGTATGACGTCCACTGCTGGACATAGGCCTCTCCCATTGATTTCCACAAAGACCGGTTGGAAGCGGCTCGCATCCAGCGCGATCCTGCGGTCTTTATTAGGTCATCTGTCCACCTTGTGGGTGGACGTCCTACGCTTCGCTTGCCGGTCCGTGGTCTCCACTCCAGAACTTTGCAGCCCCATCGGCCATCGGTTCTGCGTGCTATGTGCCCTGCCCACTGCCACTTCAACTTGCTAATCCGCTGGGCTACGTCGGCTACTTTAGTTCGCCTACGGATCTCCTCATTTCTGATTCGATCTCGTCGGGAAACTCCGAGCATAGCCCTCTCCATAGCTCGTTGTGCTACTTTAAGCTTACTAAGAAGGCTCATAGTCAGAGACGGAAGGTACGGACACTGCCACGCACATATTAGCATAGTCTCGGGGAGACTCGGGTGCCGGCAGTCTGGGCCTTAGCGTGAGTTTGGTCGCGCGCCTTCCAGTATGCTGCACGCCCGCTCGCATTCGCCTGCTCTCACCGGCAACTTTATTATTTACACTTTACTGACCATTTTATTTAACGCAGTTTTATAGTGCTGCTTATACTACGCAAATAATATTTAACTAAAAATAAAAATGACAACCCTAAGCGTCAACGCAAGAGTAGGCTATTAACTCGCCGACCGGATTAAGATGAACTACTTTTGTTAGTGTACTTTGACTACAGTGTAACCCTCTCACACCACCCTGCCCATTCTTATATCGGACAGCCAAAGCTAAAAAGCGGCACCGCTTCATGGAAGATATTACAGATATATCTTTGGAAGTCCAATACTTATCATGAGCATCAAGTTTATCTTTACACCGGCTTATAGACCGGCCTGGTGGCCGTTTTACCTTCGGGATCCAGTCGGCGGTGGTTTACGCCCACTTCAGGTGTTTTTTTTTATGGCTGACATGGTGGGTGTTTGACCACAATTCACCTGATGTTAAGTGATGGTGAGGTCGAAGATGGTAAAGCACAACTAGCCTGGAATGGAATCAAGTGAGGCTGCCGGAACACACCGTTAGATGCTTGGCGGCAGATTTTCAACTTGACGGTGGTAGCTAGCCAGCCGAGTACTAGAAAGTACCCTACTACCTCGCTATGGTTTCCTCACGATGTTTTCCTTCACCGGCAGCTCAAGCTCATTGTTGGGGTCTGAACCCACGCCCTTCGGCATGCGAACCGACCGCGCTAACACTGAGCTATCATCGCTACAAAAGTACAAGTAGTTTTATAATAAAGGCTCGGTTGTAAAGCGTAGGTATACCTGAGAATGTCCAACCTTGAATATAAGACTTGAAAAACAACGCGCTTCGCATATTAATGTTTTATGTCGTCGGTTAAGTACCTATACGGGTCACGTGAGCTTTATTACGTACTGTTTACAGTGGATGCCGATATAAGCTGTATTTATCTTTTTTTTTATGGTGAGAAGTAATGACCGATCGAAGTGTCCTGATGGTAAGAGACAACGCCTGCCGATGACGCTTGCAGCGATACTCAGAACTTTGAGTAACAAAATCAAAATCAAAATCAAAAAGTCATTTATTCAGTTTAGGCCCTGGTTACGCACTTATGAACGTAAAGTTACATTTTTGAATCTACCACCGGCTCGTAATTACACTTCAACTGAGTAGACTCCGGCAAGAAACTCAGCAAGGCATTTTTTTGTGGATCTTTCTTTTCATATTAGGTTACAGTTTACAGTTATAAATATTAATACATTATGCTTACTACAATTGTCACTTAGCCAGGGGGATGCAAGTGCAGTGAGAAGCTACTACAACCATACATATATTCCTGTCTTCCACGTCATGAGCCACCTTATAGGCTTTGTCAATTAACCTCTGCTTTATAAAATCTTATACCTAGGTTACAGTTTATACAGTTTACAGTTATAGATATTAATACATTATGCTTACTACAACATACATTTACTACATTTTACTATCATTATCATTATCTTAATGTGATACTAATTAAGATAAGACAAAGTTGCCTATCTGGAAATCATGTCGCAATAGGAATTACTCATGTACTTAGGTATCTACATAACTTAAGTAATACTTTGTCAGAGATGTCATGAGCGCATTAGTTCGACTGATTTGATTGTACTTCGGAAAAGAATGGTCGTAAATTCTAAAATATAAACATAAAAACGTGAGCCAAAAAAAAAAGCCTTATAATCTATTTTTTTAAATTCTTAACTCCTCTACATGGTTGATAATGACACTTTTACGGCCAAATGTTTTTAATTATAATAGAAATGTCTCTCCTATTAAGGAGGTGCTATTTTCCAAAAACTTTCTTACATACAAACCTTTTCGAGACAATTACGAAGGCAACGAAAATAAATGTAGCAATTGATTTTTATTTAAATTGATTACTAGCTTTCGCCCGCGGCTTCGCCCGCGTTACCTTTGGAATTAGGTTCAGAGAGAAATGAAACATTTGTAAGTAACAAATAAGCAATAGTCATAAAACTTACGCTATTTTATTATTAGATTAACAGAAAAGATACCTTTTATCCATTAATAATGTTCCATAAGTCACATCTATAACAAATTGTGTGTCAACGGTGTGTTCCGGCAGCCTCACTCGAGAGCAAGTTCTATTCCAGCTTAGGTGTGCTTTACCATCTTCGACCACATCGTCACTTAACATATTAGGTGAGTTGTGGTCAAAATACAAAACCTGTCAGCCATTAAAAAAAAACAAGTGCTTACGACCAGTAGTTCGTTTTTTTATAATCCCTCAGGAACCTAATACTTTACTGATCCAGGATTAACTATATGTGTGCCAAATTTCATCCAAATCCGTACAGCTGTTTTTGCGTAATTCAGTAACAGACATACATACTTTCACATTTATTAGTAGGATTTAGAGAAAATCATTACGAGAGCAAAGTCGCGGAAAAGCAGTAACACATAAAGAGAATTCTAGAATGCGAATGAAGTATGTTCTAGCAAATCATATCCGACTCTCGAAAGCGGCTAGAGTGATGCACAATAATATAAGAATTACTTACCATTTTATAACAGTTTGCTCATAAGAAAGTATTTTAATTGCATTTTCAATGACTTGAGATTATGTTTATGCAATTTACGAGGAGAAATGTCAGCTTTCGCCGAGGCAGCTGGATTCCGCGACTTTTTGCTTTTAATTATATTACTTATTATATGTATGTGTTACATATACATATGTATATTTGCTTTAATAAATAATACTTTTTAACCGACTTCAAAAAAGGAGAAAGTACTCAATTCGCATTAGTGTGTAATACGGAAGATGGGCAGTCTTCCTTGAACAATCATACCTAACTGCGCTCGCCAACCCGCCTGCCAAGCGTGGCGAGTATCGGCAAAACCCCCCAAGAGGAGGCATATGTGTAGCAGTGGACATCCTATAGCTGATGATGATGATGATACTCAATTCGATATGTTTGTTACCTCAGAACTTTCGACTGGGTGAACCGATTTTGATGATTATTTTTTATTTGAAAGCTGGTGCTTCCCGTGTTGTCATTTCGGTCAAGTTCTGACAATGCCATCCATGAGAAAACCAAATGATGTCGATTTTTTTTGTTAAAATTACATATTCCTTTTCTAATAAAATGAATTACAATGAAAAAGTGAGTAACAGTTATAATAAGCCTACAAATATTATAAAAAAATATTCTGCGATTTAAATGTAGCATAACGTTATCGGTTATAATACTTTGTCGGTTTGTAGTTGTTGAACACGCTTACCTGGCATGTAGTCACCTCTGCCAAGTCAGCCATTTAGCTCTCGTCTCACGTTCGATTGGCACACCAGTGTTTACATCACGAGATGGTTGCAACCTTCTATGGGAAACGATGTAATTACGTGTGTCTCGTTTACATTCAGGAGAAATGTACTCAGTGCGCAACTATTGCTGTCAGTGTACTTACTTACTAAATGTATAAAACTAAGTCTTAACTCGATCCACTCTGACTATCTGGAACTGTAAAATTGAGCAAATGCTTCAAATCCAAAACATACAAAGATGGCAGTACCTTCTTCTCTATCACTATCACTACATATTATAAAACAAAGTTGTCCGCCGCGTCTGTCTGTCTGTTCGCGATAAACTTAAAAACTACTGAACGGATTATCATGCGAGTTTCAGCAATAGATAGATTGATTCATGAGGAAGGTTTAGGTATATAATTTGTCAAAGTTTTGTGTATATTGGTTGAAAATGTTAAAATATGATAATTGTTGGAAGTGTCGGAAAAAATCAAGCCACCTGGGAGCTTTCATCGAAAACACTGCCTAATCCCTTTGAGATATGACAAAACAATGCATAGTGGAATATTCCTCTTTTATAGATCTACAAAAAAGTCCGCGGTGGCACATATCTACCTTTTAAGGATAGCTTCCTATTTCCCATTCTTACTACCCGTGCGAAGCCGGGTCGCTAGTGTATAGTATAACACAAAGTCGCTTCCCGCCGTCTGTACGTTTAGATCTTTTAAACTACGCAACGGATTTTAATGCGGTTTCCATCAAATGACAGAGTGATTAAAGAGGAATGCTTATACTCGTATGTATATTATATAATACATGCAAAAGACAAATTCAAAGATTTGTAATGTGATGTCGTAAAAAACATGTTTTCATGCGCTTATTTTGCTATCGCCTTGATTTAATTTGATGTCATTATATGACATCCCATCATCAGCAATAGGACGTCCACTGCTGGACATAGGCCTCCTCCTGGGGGGGTTTTGCCAATACTCGCCACGCTTGGCAGGCGGGTTGGCGAGCGCAGTTAGGTATGAATGTTCAAGGAAGACGCTGCTGCCTTCTTGCATTATTACATCCCTTAGCCGACTCTTACGGCAACCACGGGTTGAAAAGATGGAGTACTATTCTTACGCCGGCACCACCACGGCACTTATATTATTATATGACATCAATCATCTCCAATCGAAGCTACAACTTTTCACTCAAAAAATCCAAATAAAATCACATTAGTAAACTAGGTTACAAACAAATTACTACATATAATATAATTAATGTACATATCTGTTTACAATGGAACCAGTCGGTCGTGCGTTAGTGTTTTTTTGTAATCGGTTCGCATATTAATGCACTACCAGCTGGCACCGTGGCTAATCATTATGGAGTTATGCTACATTTCCTCGGAAACAAAACATTATTTTTTATGTTCATCACCGGCAATTCATCACAAAATACTATAAATCCTAAAAAAAATTGCATTCTGACTAACCCTCCTCTGACGGACTTTTAGATTGAATTCTGATCTGTTTGAAGTCGGTGCTTAGCCAAGCCTAGGAGCCGGAGCTTGGCACCGTCTTCAAACAGATCAGTAGGTATAACAATACTTTGTAAAGTAAGTTTATTTTTCGCTTTTTAGTGCTGATGTTTTTTTCTTGAAGTCGGTTTTACTTTTTTTTTTAAGTTTGTTTATTATTCAATTATTAGTTAATTTATGTTCACGCCAAGAAACACTTTAACAGTATGACCCTAGTATTTTATATTTTTGACGTTTTAAAAACCTATTTTGGAGCTTGTTGCACAATTTAACTATTTATTATCATTTTTAAAATATTCATAAGCCTCACCACAATTTAAGTTAATGTTGAATAAATGAGATCATTTTTTATTAAATCAATAGAAGCTCCATTTCTGTCATCCCGCCAATTTGCATTCTTTCCATAAAGGCTGAAGTGGCGGGACAATTTTACAGATGTTTTTAAATTCTTGTGAAGTGTTAACTAATAAATGAATCCATTTTTGGCTAGTATTAATACCAAGAAGATCTTTATCCTCAGATTTTTTTTCATAAATATGTAACTTGGAATTGTATTAATTCAGAATATAAATTATCCATATCAATATTAAGTATATGCAAATTAAGACTTTCAAATGACAATATAAACGGTTATGTTTTTTGACATTGACACTCACTTGACATTGACAGTTTCGTTCTGAAATGTAGTTTATATACATTTTACACAGACTTTACGTAAGGCTCCGGATACCAGCTGACATAAAAACAGTGTTTTGTATACTTTTTAGGGTTCCGCACCTCAAAAGAAAAAAACGGAACCCTTATAGGATCACTTTGTTGTCCGTCTGTCTATCTGTCAAGACCCTTTTTCTCAGGAACGCGTGGAGGTATCAAGCTGAAATTCATATCAAATACTCAGGTCTACTGTCCCTTGGAGCTGTGAAAAAAATCAAACTTCTACGCCAACGCAATCAAAAGATACAGCCGCTTATGCTGCAAAGTATCGACACTCGCAAGGGAATCAAAACCTACAGGGTTTTACCTACTTCCAGTGAACTCGGAATCTTGAAACTTGGTACGAAGCAACGTCTTATAGCACAGATAAAGGAAAAATTGCGAAAAGCATAAATTACTATATAAAAATAAATACCATACGGGACCCTCGGTGCGCGAGTCCGACTCGCACTTGGCCGTTTTTTTTTTAAATAGAACAGTAAAAAGTAAAAAAGTATAATACTGTTTTTAACGGTAGGTATGGTTGGGAACCCTATTTCTAGCTCCCACCGTGAAGATGCCCTGTATTTGAAGCTATGAGTAGTTCTCTTTCAAATTGCTTCAAAAACATGCTTGCTGATAAAAATAGCTCAGTTGATTACTAAACTTGTTAATTATACGGAGCAAAAAATGGCAACAATTAGTCGTCGACGTGATTTTACGATTCATTTATTGAATCATAATTAATAGTATTAAATTATTTGTCCAGTTTTAAAATAAAAGGAGACAATAACGAAGTATTATGCGTAACCTTTACATTTTAATAATGACTTGATAAAATAAATAATTTGATAAATATCAAACACAGAATATTTACCTCAGTTGTATTTGGAGGTTATTTTAAAATTTTGACCTGAATATGTCTTTAATTTGCTTCCATTTTGGAAGGCAATTCATAAACCAGATCATAACAAAATCGTGTGATACAGTTTGGTCTTGCAGGTGCATATCTATCATATACCTGCATAACAGGCATCCTATAGGCAGAGTAAGTAAAATATCTATAAGTAGAACATCTTCGCGATAAATAGGCGACACAAGTGGGAAGAGGCGGTGCGGTGGGGGCAGAGGACGCTTGCCGGCGATCACTACGCGAGTGCCGACCGAGCAGTCGGGGTTAGCACGTAAATGTCATTGTTTTCTGTTTTGTAGGTAGGTAGGTGTTTATGTCAAGAAGTAATAGGTTAATAAACAGGTATTTAAAAGTCACAGAAGTTTACGTGTATCTTATAGATTTGATGCAAGCGTAGCTACGAACAAAAAAGATCGATCGAAGTTTTGTTCGTAGATGCGATGTCGACATCCCTGCACGCGCGTCGCGCTAAGCCTGCGTAAATCAACGCTAGCAGGGAAGATGTTCTACTTACGCGGGGGTGCGCGCTCCAAGTACTTTGCCATAGTTTCGATAACATTTTGAAATTGAGGATCGTGTAACAATTTGTTTAATGTAACTTTATTATTATTAAATTGACTTGTAACTAAATGTTATAAATAAATAACTATACTACATTAAACATTAATTACACCACTCGATGGCTGAAGGATTTAAGAATTCGTTACGTTAACTGAGGACTTGAAACGTGGAAATCTGCACGACTTCTTAGTGTTCAAAAATGTACACGTGTTCACACACACACGGCCGTGTCCACGGCTCACCCACACTGTGATATTTTTTAACAATAATATCATGATCAACATACCCTCTTTGCTACTATAAAATAAAAAGTTTTTAAACCCTTCAAACGGGATAGTAATGTTAACAGAATACCTATCTGTGACTAGCGACCCGCCCCGGCTTCGCACGGGTGCAAAGTAGATACTAATGTGGTGCATATTATACATATAAACCTTCCTCTTGAATCACTCTGTCTATTGATGGAAACCGCATTAAAATGCGTTGCACAGCTTAAACGATCTAAGCGTACAGGCGGCAGGAAGCGACTTTGTTTTATATACCACTAGCGACCTGCCCCGGCTTTGCATGGGTGCAATGTATTATACATATACACCTTCCTCTTGAATCACTGTCTATTGATGGAAACCGCATTAAAATCCGTTGCGTAGTTTAAAAGATCTAAGTGTACAGACGGCGGGAAGCGACTTTCTTTTTATACCACTAGCGACCTGCCCCGGCTTCGCACGGATGCAATGTATTATACATATACACCTTCCTCTTGAATCACTCTGTCTATTGATGGAAATCGCATTAAAATCCGTTGCGTAATTTAAAAGATCTAAGCGTACAGGCGGCTGGAAGCGACTTTCTTTTTATACCACTAGCGACCTGCCCCGGCTTCGCACGGATGCAATGTATTATACATATACACCTTCCTCTTGAATCACTCTGTCTATTGATGAAAATCGCATTAAAATCCGTTGCGTAGTTTAAAAGATCTAAGTGTACAGACGGCGGGTACGTACAGACCTGCTAAAGAGATCTATCACTTAAATGCATATTTATAAGTCATAAGATAATACTATTGTCGGATTATGTTATTTATTGCAGTTGCAGACGTCAATTGCAGCATAACTCAACGATGACATGTCATGAATCATAGTTTTTTAACTCGTGGAAACATTGCTTTTGCATGATCGTTCGGAATCATTTATGTGAAAACATTCCAGAGTTTCTTATTCGTGGCATTCTTTTCTATGGTTTACAAGCTAGGTGTTTGACGACGGCTCAGTGACGATGTGGTCTAAGATGGTAAATCACACCTAACCTAGAATAGAACTGAACGTATATATGATAAAAAATCTATAACCCGATTAAAACAGCTATAATTAAAGGAAAACATCTTTTTAAACAAATTTATTATTCCTAATTCAATTTAAACATAACTTACTAGCTGCGCCCCTCAGTTTTGCCCGCGTGATGATGGATGATGATGAAAAGCATCCTATGTTTTATTCCAGGGCCTAAAGTCTCTACATGCAAAATTTTATCTAGATTCGTTCAGCCGTTCTGGCGTGATTGAGTAACAAACATCCATCCATCCAAACTTTCCCATTTATAATATTAGTAGGATATATATTTTTGTAATCGTTTTTTAATTGCCTTTATTTAGATACCCTACTTGATAGGTTTGGTAATTTTTTTATTAACATATTCGCGCAAAGTTCCACCATCTTGATTTTTTTTAAATCTACCCTCCAAGTACACTTGGGTTATTGAGACGAATCATTCGGCCGCTTGGAAAAAGAGAGTTTATAAAAAAAAACATGCATATATACAAGATACGCGTGAAAAACATAACCCTTCCTTTGCAGTCGGGTTAAAATCAAGACTCACTACGCCTTTATATACCTATGTATAGTGTATACGTCTGTTTATTCTTTCCAAGGCCGAGCGCATCCATTTATAGTCTTTTATTTTTTTACAAGATGTGCAGTTGGCATAACTGTAGTGGTCACCAACAGACCGGATCGCAGAATGAAATAGGCCTGTCCATATCTGGCCACGGCTAGCAAGACAAGCCGTTTAAAAATATATTTCGATTTCAAATTTGGTACGTTTTCTTATTTAGGACAGACGAGGTATTTGTGGAATGGTAGTATAACCCGTTCGGTAGGTAACTGTAGTTTTACGACAAGTTGTTTGTAGCGATGATAGCTTAGTAGTTAGCGCGGTCGGTTTACACGCTGAAGGGCGTGGGTTCAAAACTTTTAAATCAACGACAAAAACAACTTGGGTGTCTTCAATTCCAGAGTAAACAGGTTTTTTCTAGGTAATCGTGCTTCATCTTAGACTACAAACTACTTACTATAATTATGTATGTCATCGCGGACTTTTTCGTAGATCTATAAAAGAGGAATATCCTACCATGCATTGTTTTGTTATATCTCAAAGGGATAAGGCAGCGTTTTCGAAGAAAGCTCTCAGGTGGCTTGACTTTTTCCGACATTTCCAACAATTATCATCATAATTCAACCATTTTACACAAAAACCTCTCCTCTCCTTCCTTTTTTACTACAGGACAAGTAGAAAGACGGCTCACTACCACCCATACATAGTGGAATTTCCTTGGGTACGTACCTAACGTTTTGACTCAATGTTTCTCATCCGTACGGCCAAGGAATGGAACAAGCTGCCGGCTTCCTTGTTTCCTGAGAGATATCTAGATCTTTTCAAGGTCAGAATCTGGTATAATAGGTATCTTCTAAGTCTGCGTGCTTCATCTTCGACCACATCATCGCCTACCATCAGGCGAGTTGGTAATCAAACACGGACTTATCTGCAAAATAAATATACCAAAACCTTCCTTATGAATCTATTGGTTAAACTCGCATCCGTTCAGTAGTTTTTAAGTTTATCACCAACAGACAGATACGGGGCGGACGATTTTGTTTTATAATCACATCATCAGCCATAGAACGTCCACTGTTGGACATAGGCCTCCTCTTTTGCCAATACTCGCCACGCTTGGCAGGCGGGTTGGCGAGCGCAGTTAAGTGTGATTGTTCAAGGAAGACGCTGCTGCCCATCTTCCGGATTACATCCCTTAGCCGACTCTTACCAATGTATACTATATGTTTTATAATATTATGTAGTTATTATATTTTGTCCTTGCCACACGAACGGCGGCTAAAACCTGCCATTCAAGTTGCACCACGTGACTGGTAACTACGTCGTATCGAGTATCGCATAGATTCTATACAAAGTGCATTTCTATGCATCGATTTCTAATGTCATGAATATAACTAAACCTAGTTATCTCTGTTGAGCGTTAAAGAACCGCGCCTACGTACTTTCCGTGCGTAATTGTGTTTTTACCCGACTGCCAAGGAAGGGTTATGTTTTTCGCGCGTATCTTTGATATTAATTTTTTATTACCTCATATCTTCCAAACGGCTGGATTACGACGAATAAAAAATCTTTAGATTCGTCTCAATAACCTTTTGACACCTCACCGACAACACCGTCGCTCAACATCAGGTGAGGTGTCAAAACCTAAACTGTCAAGCAAGCATTTCCGTGTCACTAGATTATTTATTTATTATTTAAATTTCAATTATTGAAATTCAAACACTGAATCTATTTATCATACTTATCTTAGCGTAAGGAATTTGAAGTATTGATAAAGCTTACTATTATCATAAAAAAAAAAAAAACTATTTATCAAAATCACTTTTCCAATTAAAATAAAAGGTATATCTGAATACAAGCTACGCTCCGCGTTGACTCCCGCGTTTTTCCACGTGAACACTAAATTTTCTCGAGACAAAAAGTAACCTATGTGTTAATCCAGAGTGTCAGCTGGCTCCATTGCAAATTTCATTAAAATTAGTCCAGCCGTTTGAGCCTGAAGAGGTAACAAAACACACGCTCCCAAACTTTCACCTTTATAATACAAGCTGAGCCCCGCGGTTTTTCCCCTACAATTTTTCGGAATATAAAGTAATCTATGTGTTAATCGAGAGTGTCACCTGGCTCCATGGTTATCCATAGCAAACTGTTTGAGCGTGAAGAAGTAACAACTTACACACAAATATTCGCCTTTGTAACATTAGCGTGATAAAATAACTAATTTAATATTCATTTCTAAAAGCTAACTTCAATTGTTTTAAAAAAGCTTAACTTCTAGATGAGAATGTTTTCGAAATTCAGAGCGATTCGGTTTTCTTTTTTTAAATTCCTTCACGTCAAATATCGGATGCCGTCAACAATGTTGCCAGCATCAAAAATAAAAGGTCCACTTAATTGTTTCGGGAACAGAAAATATGAAGAAAAAAACCCCACGGCATTCGAAGGACGGTGACGTCACAGATATGATACAGGTACTGGGTGAAGTAGTTGGTTTTACGAAAATTGGTCGTTAGTTTAAATTTAAAGTCACATTTATATTTTAACATGTTACATTTCTTTTAAGTGTCTTATTTTTTTGTTTATATAATAATTTAATCATGACAAATGAGAGTGTCGTAAATTACAAATTATTTAGAAGGCACATAGATAACCTAGACG
Organism: Biston stratarius; assembly: GCA_950106695.1. NCBI lineage: Eukaryota > Metazoa > Arthropoda > Insecta > Lepidoptera > Geometridae > Biston > Biston stratarius. The sequence continues at coordinate 3,824,563 of OX467115.1, read as the reverse complement.
ACCTCAATAGCAGTATCAATACTTTAGTTGACAACCCGTTGTCCCTACTAAATAGACATCTTGTACAGATGATGTTCAGCGAAGATACATTGATGGGAACTGAAATCGTTCGCGTATAACGTCATCACTGATAGTGATGTCGTATAACGTCATCACTGATAGTGATGACGTTATACGACATATTACAAAACAAAGTCCGCCGCGTCTCTCTGTCTGTTCGCGACAAACTTTAAAACTGCTGAACGGATAATCATGCGAGTTTCACCAATAGATAAAGTGATTAATGAGGAGGGTTTAGGTATATAATTTGTCAAGGTTTTGTGCAAATTGGTTGAAATATGATGATAAATAATTGTTGGATGTGTCGGAAAAAGTTAAATCGCCTGGGAGCTATCATCGAAAACGCTGCCTAATCCCTTTGAGATATAACAAAACAACGCATGGTAGGATATTCCTCTTTTATAGATCTACAAAAAAGTCCATGGTGGTATATATCTACCTTTAAAGGATAGCTTACTATACCCATTCTTACTACCAGTGCAAAGCCGGGGCGGGTCGCTAAAAAAGAAGTATAAAGAATAATACACGAACATGAAATGCTTGTTTTATTATCACGGTCAGATAAAATTCTTTTGCGTAGTTGTGTTTATCGCTTAGCAATGCAACAGGTAAATAAATAAATCATTTCGTGACTAACCTCTTACAGCTTCAATGGTACTTGAGGCATAGACGCAATATCGTGATAAAAAGACTGCATTGCTAACAGATTTTATACTTAGCATTTAGTTTTAAACGAAGGCCAGCTTCTCAAGATATTTGTGCTTCTTGAATAATAAAATACTTTTTAAAAAAGGACTGACTTTCTAATTTTTCTCTAAATATACCTATTCTTATTTATGTAGAATATAAATCGTTAAGTAGTATATTTTCTGACAGTAGATTAGAATTGCACCGAAAAAAAAAACCTAAGTAAATTGATATACCTATTATGTACATCTAGGGGTGATATTTGACATAACAATTAATAATAAATAAATAATAAATATCATAGGACACGTTACACACAGCGCTATCTGACCCCAAACTAAGCAGAGCTTATGTGATGGAAGTCGGATAACTGATAGAATACATAAATACTTTTTTTGTTGTAAATACATACTTATAATACATACAGAACACCCAGACACAGAACAAACATTTGTTTATACCATAAAATGTTTGTTCTTGGCGGGAATCGAACCCACGCCCTACAGCACAGGCAGACAAACTACCAATGAGCCAACAGGGCTGTCGAAGAATTCAAAGTATAAAATGGCAATTATTGGACCCCAAAGAATCACGAGGCTTGTGTCTTGGGGACCGAGTGCTTTTTTGACAGAATATGCATGAAGTTTACTTAGAATAGCACAATAATTAAGCTCAGCAACTTAGCACTTAGATTGTGGCAATGTATATAATAGTACATACATTACTTAATAAATACAAATGAATCGATTGACATCTCATTCTGCAAAATCGGATGAGTAGTTGCGGCGCAATGAGGGAACACACATACATACACTGCTAAAAATATAACCCTATGGCTTTGCCGTAGTCTGGTAAAAAACCGGCCAAGTGCGAGTCGGACTCGCGCACTAAGGGTTCCGTACCATTATCTATGAAAAAGGCAAAAACATCGCGTTTGTTTGTATGAGAGCCCCCTTAAACGTTTTATTGTATGTTAATAAAACCTAAATTTCCTAGATCCCCTAATGCCATTCCCACAGACCAATACACGACAGACTGAGTGGTATAAAACTATGTGGGTCACAAGAGGAATGCCACCCGGCCGGCCGCTCCCACCTGTGCCACGCACACACACAAATCACGTGTGTGAGTGTGTACCACGTAAAGATGAGCCGATACGAGTTGAAAAGTTTTGTATCTTTTTTTTAGCACCTACTGCTATTTATTCTGTGGTAAGATCACTGGCATCTGGTAATGTTTATTATTGTTTACAAACTTCTATCAATATCCATCTAAGTTTACTAAATAGGGATTTTAGTTTTAGAAAGCGAAAGTATATCCGAAAATATATAAACAAAAATAATAAATAATAAAAAAAAAAAACATAAAATAATAAATTTATAAACTACTTGACACTGGCTAATGTGTAAAGTGTGACGCCAAAAACACAGAAAAAGAAGTGTGGATAGAAGAATTGATTTATAGGATCAATTCTTCTATCAAGTGATAAAACATTACTTTTCGTCTCTCTATGAAAGTTTTTAGTAAAATCACTACTTTTCTGGGGCACGATCAGACTTGACCCTGTTTGCTTGACATTCATCATCATCATCATCGACAACCTAGCATAGTCCACTGCTGGACATATTTCTCTCCCAGGACACGCCCCATAGCCCGATCTTCGGATTTTCGCTTCCAGCCACTGCCAGCTATCTTACTTATATCGTCACTCCATCTAGTCTCAGGGCGTCCTACACAACGTTTGCCGATTGCTTGACTTTAACTGTGACTTATTACTTTACTAGAACAATTAATATTATTTACAAATTTATAAAAATAACCTAATCTATAGGTCTGAGGAAGGATATGTGGCCAAAATCCTGGCAGCATCGCCTCGCTGGATGGCAATGCTAAGCTTTTGACCAAAGTGGATGCCAGCATTCTGGTAACCTGAACCTACACGTTTGAAAAACGTTTTACTTTACTTGATTTATCATAATATACCTACATGAAAATTAAGAAAATGCTTGACATGGCCAAATGCATAAATTGCAACGCCATAAACAAACAAGCTGAAGAGTTTAAAAAAACTATAACTCGACTGCGAATAAAATAGCTATAATAAAAGGAAAAATACTTTTTAAACCAATTTATTATTAATATATTTTTTTCTTTAATATATTTTTGTAATTTCCTTTATTTAGAGACCCTTGATAGGTTTGGTTAATATTTTTTTAATTAACGTATTACTATATCGTGCCAAAAATCCACCATCTTGTTTTTTTTTAACCGTATGGCTTAGGGACACTTAGGTTATTGAGAGGAATCTAACGACCTTAATTGTCGTAATCCATACGACTGTTTGGAAGATACGAGGTAATAAAGAAATGCACATATATACAAGATACGCGTGAAAAATATAACCCTCCATTGGCAGTCAGGTAAAAATAAGATACAGTTTAGCAGATGCATGAGAACACATAACCTAAAAAAAGAAGTTTTTTATCTCTGGAATAACTTTTAATTTACTCTCAAAGTTTAAAAAACTTGCCGTGGTGGTGCCGGCGTAAGAATAGTACCCCACCCTCTCTACCCGTGGTTGCCGTAAGAGTCTGCTAAGGGATGTAATCCGGAAGATGGGCAGCAGCGTCTTCCTTGAACAATCACACCTAACTGCGCTCGCCAACCCGCCTGCCAAGCGAGGCGAGTATTGGCAATACCCCCCCAGGAGGAGGCCTATGTCCGGCAGTGGACGTCATATGGCTGATGATGTGTGATGTTTAAAAAAATTAAGTGGTTTTGCAAATCGTAAAGTTCTAGCTAAAAGACATATCCTTTTGCAATAGGCAAAGACACTTAAAACCTTGCCGCATGTTGCTGAAGTAGTAACAGCTTAATGTGTTGCCAAATAAGAAGGTAGCAAGTACTTAAGTGGGTTAACAACATGTTTTATTACCCTACTACGCAAAAACGAGTGCTATAAAATACCTAAATAGTTTTAAAAGGACTGTAAAATTAAGTATTTTAAAAAACCCTTGTAATTTCGTATCATTTAAAACTGATTTGAAAACGAAGTAATTTTAGAGGGTATTATCACTACACGCCGCCAGATGTCGTCAAATTAAATAGTTATGTTTTGTGACACTTGACGACATCTTGTGCATAGCACGTCAGTTAGGCGATTTTCCATACAAAATTACCATTATTATTTTTCCTCCTGTCCGTGATGATAGACTGGTCCCAATAAAGCAAAGAAAAGTTTTGTAGCGATGATAGCTCAGTGGTTAACGCGGTCGGTTCACTTGCTGAAGGGCGTGGGTTTTAACCCCAACAATGAGCTCGAGCTGCCGGTGAAGGAAAACATCGTGAGGAAACCATAGCGTGGTGGTAGGGTACTTTCTAGTACTCGGCTGGCTAGCTACCACCCTTAAGTTGAAAATCCGCCGCCAAATCTAAAACGGTGTGTTCCGACAGCGTCACTTGAGAGCCAGTTCCATTCCAGGCTAGGTGTGCTTTACCATCTTCGACCACACCGTCACTTAACATCAAGTGAGTTATGGTCAAACAAGAAGCCAGTCAGCCATAAAAAAACAAACTGAACAAATTTTTTTTGTTGTCCACGTCGAAGATATCGCGGCTAACAGCTAGTTATGAAGTCCATAGTTCAGAAACGTAAAACTGGAAGGTGACCAATATTTACATTGTTATCTACTTCCCACGTTATCATATAAAGATAACGAGATTTCGGTAAGTAGGTTCATGACTTACTTTCAACAAAGTATAATTTTACAACTCGGAACATTAAAAAACTCAAGATGATATACTATAGAGGAGCTATACGACCGAGCGCTTGAGTCGACTACATGCAGTTTCACGTTTGTGTCCACGTAAAACGTTGCATACAGTTATGGTCCTGTACCATATTAACCTTAATTCTTTATAAAAATAGGGTCATTCTTGTTAATTTGCAATAACTTTTGAACAGGAATACATTTATAAATCACCAGTAATAGAATACTAAATTACGACTCGGTGAGATCTGTGCAAGATGTCACGTCACGTGAAGTAGACAAACAAAAATTAATAATTTAAAAAATCTATTCCATGCCATATTTCCAAGCCCAAACGTAAGGTATTAGGTAATTTGGTTTAAAAATCAAACTACAGAACCGATTTTCAAAATTTCGATTTTGAACATCTCCTCTTTTGAAGGTTAAAAGTAGCTGATAATTTTATCTATATCAGGCCAAAGCAAATCAATTCAACAACTGTACAAAATACAAATATTTTATTGATAACACCAAAGGTCATTTTCCCGTAACATAACATTAAAAACATCAAAATCATAACAGTAAATATCCCCGTTTTTTGACTACAAGAAGTTGAAACGTAAATTTGAGCCTTAAAATACATGAGTATTAAGATAAAGAAGCTGAAGACCGAAGACTGCACATAAAATACAGAAACATTAAAACTGGCAGAATGCACAGAGTGCGATGCCAAGAAGGAAGGAAAAAAAAAACCAGTAAATATAATGAAAATGTCATTAAAACAATATGTCAAGTATAAAATACAGTATAACCTCTTTAAGTCGAAGGCCAAAAAATTAGAGTTATAGAGTTTTCGACTTATGGAGTGCACGTCGGTTTATTGTACACACTTTACATTTATTTCTAAGAAACAATGATGTACATTAGCGGCATATTCTTAAAGTCGGTTTTCCAATAACCCAGTTGTAAAGGTTGTAAAATCCAATATTGTTATGTTCGAGATATAGAGGTTCAATTAATTTTTTTTGAGTTACAGGGGAAAAAAAGTACTGAATTTGTTTATAAGGACTCACTAATTATTTCGACTTATAGAGGATTCAGATTTCGAGCAACGGAGGTTTTGGGGCTTAAACACAATTTTTTTTCGAGTTTGGAAGGTTTTCGACTTATTGAGGTTCGACTTAAAGAGGTTCTATTATATATCAATATGTACCTATGTTTATAGACCAATATTTAGACTAGAGACAATCGACATTTAAAAAAAAGAATGAATGAACATTATAAATAAGAATCCATGCATATCCTGCTAAACGAGTATCAAACATAATCAAAGTAAATACAATAAAATATGATAAAACTACCGATTGATTTTTAATTAATAAATACATTATTAAGAGCCCTGTTGCACCATCTTTAATTAACTGTTAATCGTAGTTTAAAGACGCTATTTGACATTGGCATTTAATTAAAAGTGGTTACTCGTCCTAGATTGATGTTTACGCAATTCGTAATTATCAAATACCAAGCTTCATATGAATGTTACAATGTTGTCTAAGTTTTTAGGGTCTCCGTAGAGTCTTATAGTAAGGGTTCAATATCCCTGTAAATATCTTAAAAACCAATTAAAAGGAGATTACCTATCTAAAAATACTACTATAATTACTAATACTATAATTACATAATTATTATAATACTATAATTACTAATTATTATATTCCAAAAACTCCAACTAATCCGTTTGATTTCACCTTCGTACGAACCGCTAGACATTGGAATTTGATGCCCGAGTGGGTGTTCTTAGATATATACAGTCTGGGTAAATTAAAGTCGCGAGTGAATTGGTTTCTTCTAGGCAAGCCTGCTGTATCGTAAACCGCATCTATACGTGTATATGTACATACGTATACAGGCGTTATCTCTTACAATCAGGAAGGCTCCTAGTTCGTTTCAAGATTTTTACAAAAAATAAAGTATTGGAGCAAGTTAAATACCTTCAAAACCTTTTAACCATTTAGAAGTCCCTTAAATCTACAGCTGCGTTGCAAGTCCTAAAGCACTGTGCAGGTTCTCATCCTTGCAACGCGATGGATCCGGCATCCGGACGCTTATACCATTGAATGTTAAGTTTCGTCTACGACAAAAAATAAGGGGATCCAAATTTTTTGCTAGGCCTTCCTGGGAAAGTTAAATTTGGACAAATTACGTCAGGGTTTGAACGCCATACTAACTTGTTATTCTTTAATCTGTCAAGCAGTTCAAGTATAGCTTACATTTATAGCTTATAGTTTACTGAGACAATAGCAAGTGCGCAATGAATTTTAATGGCAGCGATAAGATGGGTAACCTTTGCAATCAATTCCACTCACAAACTGCTGTATACTTTGTCTGCCGATTAAACCTATTTACGCTCAGTGTCTTATACCTTAGTTTTAATCTTAACTGAGTCTATTTGCATCACATGACATCACATCATCAGCCATATAACGTCTACTGCTGGACATATGCCTCCTCCTGGGGGGGTTTTGCACATACTCACCACGCTTGGCAGGTGCGTTGGCGTACGCAGTTAGGTGTGATTGTTCAAGGAAGACGCTGCTGCCCATCTTCCGGATAACATCCCTTAGCCGACTCTTACGGCAACCACGGGTAGAGAGGGTGGGGTACAATTCTTACGCCGGCACCGCCACGGGAATTGCATTTATTTAGTCGCATTTAGTTGCATTTAGTCTATTTGCACTAGATACTATCTTGCCATTACATTTTACCTCACGTATACAATAATTTTTTTTATTGCCCTGTCATAAATCTCCTAATTTCTTATTATGAACAATTTCTACAATGGGCACAACTATTTTGCGAATTATCTGTTCTATACAATTTGTTGGAGATGATTGAAATTTTTCCATGCGAAAGCTGTTTTTTTTTTGCTTGATATCAGTGCTGCGTATAGTAAAAGTTATTCACAATGAGGTGTGATGTGTATGTAGGTAATGAGGCTAAGTACATACACTGTAAGTTTACCACAGCTTAGATTAAGATAATTTGACATTTTTATATACCTTTACCATTGACATTTGTCATATTTATTACTTGACATTTGATTTTTTGGAATTTATTGTAACTTTATTGACATTGTGCCTAATTAAGTATATTCTATTCAAAATTTAGCATAGCATTGAATTAATAAAATCGATATGGACTGGCTCTGAAAGTAATTGATATTATTATATTCATAGCTATTTATTTTTCTTCCTCATTTTTGAAACTACAGTTAATATAATACTTGATATATTGACTTGTAATTGACATATTACCAATAAATTGGTTATGATTATATATAAAAATAATTTAAAAAAACTTAAAAATTAGGGTGCCGCCGGCAGCGGGGCAGGGGTCAAGCTGCCGGTGGTTAGGGCTGCAGAGTGAGGAACCTCCTAACAATACGCGCCGTGTCAAGGATCATTGCCTTTTGGGTCTGACTCAACCACCTAGAGAGAGTCTCTTAAGATGTCGGTCGAGACTCTTCGCTATAAGACCGTTCACCGTGACTACTATTGGGGCAATGATCGTCGAATCAACATCCCACATGGCGGTTATCTCGTGAGCCAAGTCAAGGTACTTGCTGAGCTTGTCCTTCTCGGCCTTCAAGAGATTCTTGTTATGTGGGATGGTGTTGACGAGCACAGCCCAACTTATTATTATTACAATATCCATTAGTTTGCTTTGTTTTGATATTATTAGTAATTGATTAATATATATTTTTATTTAGTATAAAGGTCGACAAGACAAAACTGCTTAGTATTCAATGGTTTGCCCGTACAGAGCTTTGTTTTTATATGGTTGACAGGCTAGGTGTTTTGACCACATCTCACCTGATGCTAAGTGACGGTGTGGTCGAAGATGGTAAAGCACACCTAGCCTGGAATGGTACTGGCTCTCAAATGAGGCTGCCGGAACACACCGTTAGATGCTTGGCGGCAGATTTTCAACTTGAGGGTGGTAGCTAGCCAGCCGAGTACTAAAAAGTACCCTACCACCACGCTATGGTTTCCTTACGATGTTTTTCTAGCCTAGAACTTGCGTCCCACGTGTCAGTTTAACACTTTCACTGCCCGTGTTCCCATCCCTACCTAACCTTTAATATGATCCAAATAACACTGCTTTGGAAACTGTTTCCAGCATTTAATTAAGCGTAACTATTTATGACGCTAATAAAAATAAGTTATGTATTGCATACTGAAGTATCAGAATTCTGTACAATATCGAAATCAATTCAACCTACTTGTATCTAGACATGCTATTATGAAGCGTCACAGTATACATAACAGTTATTAAGGCAGGTCAAGGCACTTCGTATTACCTATGTAGAATAATATATAACTGAGCCTATATAGTACAGACAGCGTCACAATAATAAAACACGAAACTTTTGGTTATTAAAAACACGCTCCAGTCTCATACTTTTGATTATTTATTGTTAATTCTTTTTTTTTTAAAACAAAATCAATTTATTTGGCATATATTTTGGTCACATTCACCTATTAGAAATTTAATTATTATAATTAGTAATAATCGTATTTCGAAAGCCAATGTCTTCTTCTGTTAGTGTGAGTGTGGTGTGTGTGTGTGTGTGTGTGTGCATATATGCGCATGCACGCGCGTACACATGTGTGTTGGTACAAGTGTGGTGTGTTTGTGTGTGTGTGTGTGTGCACGCACGTGTGTACGCATGTGTGTCAGTGTGAGTGTGGTGTGTGTGCGTATATTTGTGCTTACAAATGTAACACTCACCTGGTAGAGAGGTAAGAGATAACGCTTGCCCATGACCTATGTACCGTGTAACCAGCTGTACCCAGAGCTTTGGGTAACAAAACAAATGCTACGGCTTCGCTGCTTTGACGTTTATTACTTTGCGATATTTGATAGTTTTTATAGTTATGTAATTTCACTGGATGTACCGTTGAAACTGTTACTTGATGGCAGAATCAGATATTGCGGTGGTACCTACCTAGACGATATGTGAGGATATCTACCACAAAGTACCTATTTAACCTTTATTATCGTTGATTAATTAACAAACTAAACTTAATCGTTACTAAGTTTAGTTTGTGATATTTATTTATATTACAATTTTCTTGTAATTTTTGTGTATTTTTTAAATCAGCTGTATTTGTAAGAATAATTTTTAAGTGCCTTGAATATATATTTTTTTTTTTAGGGTTCCATACTCAAAGGGTAAAACGGGACCCTATTACTAAGACTCCGCTGTGGGGCCGTCTGTTTGTCTGTCCGTTTGTTAGCAAATTGTATCTCATGAACCGTGATGGACAGTTGAAATTTTCACAGATGATGTATTTCTGTTGCCGCTATAACAACAAATACTAAAAAATAATAAAATAAATATTTAAGGGGGCTCCTATACAACATGTTGTTTTTTTTTGCCTTTTTTATAGATAATGGTACGGAACCCTTCGTTCGACTCGCACTTGGCCGGTTTTTTAAATATTTTAATCTCTTCGTCCCGACCCAGGACCTCCAACGCCACCACGTTCCGATCTTTGGTGGCCATCTGCACCTTGTTCTGTTATTTCTAGAGTCAGCTAATGGCGGTGCTGTCTTTACTTCAGCGCATATTACCTATTCAGGTCTTGTAAACAGGCAAGCGATTTATGCTAATTGAAGATTAAAAGATAAACGTGGAATAATGAAGACGGTTAAATATGAGGCCGAAGCATTTAACCGGTATCATTACAGTTGCAGTGAGTAATCTCTAATTTTTAAGAGTTTTCGTAACACTTATAATTATTATGTATACTTTCAACTAGCATATAAAAATATTCATATTAAGTAGATAGAAAAAAAAACCCTTTATTATGCACACTAAAAATAAAAAAATGAAAAGTAAATGTCTATCAAAGATCAGAACCTGGCGGTGACGGAGGCCCAGGGCCAAGAGGCGGCGATTAAAATGCAAATGTTGTAATGTAATCATTAGATGTAAATAGAAATAAGGATTGTGTGTATGCCTCGAGCATTCATCCATCGAAGGCTTCTTGCGGCGGCGTCGTGTGTCGGGTCGCTCTCTTCCCTCAGATATGGCTGAGGAGGGCGATGGCTGGCACATGCGTCATACTCGTGATCGGGTGCTGCTTGCGGGTCGCTGCTCTGCTCGTGGTATACACACAAACTAATTCTTTAACCCTACATTAGAATTAATCCTCTTCCTATATTGTAAAAAAAATTGTAACTCAAACGTTACGGACCCCGGTGTCTAAGGAGCGTAATTTAAAAAAAATGTACAGAAAACAAAATAATTTTATGAGCTAGTGCTACAAGTGGCGGCCATAGGCCATACTATTGCCCTACCACAACGCTATGGTTTCCTCACGATGTTTTCCTTCACCGGCAGCTCAAGCTCATTGTAAGGTTTGAACCCTTCGGCATGCAAACCGACCGCGCTAACCACTGCGCTATCATCGCTACTAAACACAGCGCCATCTAACCCCAAATATAATACATACAGAACACTCAAACATAGAACAAACATTTTTGATACAACAGTTCTACTAGAACCTTGATAACTTAAACCTCGACAACGTAATAACCTCTATAAATTCATAAAATTTCGTGTTCCCTTCCTCTCGGAGTCCAAAATCTCTTTTACTTAAAATACGAACCCTCTATAACTTAAACGAATAATTTGTTCATCGTACCTTAGAACTTAAAGTTGTAACGACTACGACCTTTGTAACTTCAATCATCTATCAATGAGTTATTTTAAATGAATGTGCAAACAAAAAAGCTTCCCTGTAGACCATTCTTATTGGTTACACATGTTTACCAAATGGCATCAAAAGTAAACAATACACTAAGGTTACTTACTTGTATGTATCAGTAGCTTTTAGTCCTCCTAGCTTCCGGGAGCATCTCTTTGCACACTGTGAGTGAAAATAAATTCAAAACGAAAACTGAAACACAACAAAATATGCTGAGAAGTTTATAGCGATCGAAGCAGTGAAAAGTAGTTGAAGAGGAAAGATGTTGCATTTAACCTAGCTCGTCTATCTCTATAATTCCTAAACAGAGCTCATAAACGAACCTCTGTAAGTAAAAATATAAACCAATAAAAACTCTTTAACTTAAACCTTTAGTAAGTAAAAACCTCAATAACTCAAATTATTTAACGTTTCCCTTGGTCTTTATCTTATCGAGGTTCTACGTATTATATTACAAAATGCTTGTCCTGAGTCCAGAGTCCTGCAAACCCATGCCCTACGGCTCTTGAAGCAGACATACCAATGAAGCAACAGGGCAGCCACGAAGGGTAACATTCGTGAAATTCAGTAATGAATATATTTTTTATTTCTCGATCCCCAATTAGCATAGTAAAAGAAGCAAGACATGCCCGTCACAATCAACGAGAATCGAATCAAGTTTTACTTTCTCTCAATTTTGCACATGCAACCTCGGTTTGTTACGTGTCCTATTTGTGACGAATACAATATTCGACAACATCTATCTGATCTATACATACAAAAAAACGTAACGAGACGTTGTAGCATTACAGATAATTTTGAAGATATTTTTTTTTAAGATAAGTTTTATAAAAAAATTACCAGACTGCCTGCCGAAGGGTTAATGTTTTACGTGCGTTGTATGTATGTACGTAAATTTCTTAATTACCTCATCTTCCAAACGGCCGAATGGATAACGACGATTATGGTCTCGTTAGATCAGTCCCTTAGACGGAGGTTTAAAAAAAAGGTGGTGGATTTTTGGCGTGAAATAGTAATTCGTTAATAAATAATAAATAACCAAACCTATCAAGTAGGATATCTAAATTATAAATAAAAGCAATTAAAAGAAGATTACAAAAATACTATAAGTTATATGTTTACACATATTGGGCATGGATATTGACATAAATGTAATTGATTAATCGTTTTTAAGTTATTAAATAATTTGAATTTCAATTGATGCACGTCAACAAATCCCTTATGGTATTAATTTAGTATTCGCTGCGTGTCAACCTCTGTTTCTCATCATCATCATCAGCGTATTGAAATTCTTCACTTTCAAAATTGTTATTACCTAGTTCGAGCGTCTGCCCTAAGTAAATATATTTTTGAACAATGTCTAAAGTGAAACCGTAGAACATCTGTTTCTAAATACATGTAAATACACTTACCATCAAGCGGATCGTTTGCTCAGTTCAGTTTTTCGTGTTAACACTTACCGCACCAGGTAGATATCTAAGTATTAATAGCCATAAGGAAACAATTCCTATAATTGTTGTATTTCATTAATGGAAACCAAAAGAAGTAATTCCGAATCAATTACACAAATAGAATAAATGGAATCTCAAACAATGCAATAAGGTCATGACTATTTAAGACCATGATAAAATAAATCGCTCCTTAGTACTTTGTCATAATTAAAAAAAAAACTTGTCTCTTCCTACATTTTCTATTGTGTAATTGAGTAGGCGGTCGAGGACTCTTTTAAAAGATTTTTTACCACAGCTCACCTGGTGTTAAGTGACGGTGTGGTAGAATATTGTAAAGCACAGATAGCCTCGAACGGAACTGGCTCTCAAGTGAGGCTGCTGGAACACCCTTGGCGGCAAATTGAGAGTGGTAGCTAGCCAGCTGAGTTCTAGAAAATACCCTACCACCACGCTATGGTTTCCTCACGATGTTTTCCTTCACCGGCAGCTCAAGCTCATTGTTGGAGTTTAATCACTTACCTCCCCATATGCTTACATTAACGTCGGTATAAATAAATATAAAAAAGTAAATTAATACATATTGCTTTGCTGACGTTATTACCATTTAAACCTCCCTGTCCCCCATGTCACAATAAAGCAACCTCCCCCTGATGGTGTAACTTTAACGGTCCCTAACTCGGCTGGTAGCATATCAATTTGACTCCCGCCTACAAGAATCGTGAAATGCCTTTTTCTTTGTGTAAAAGTAATGAAATAACGCATGTCCATGACCATTGCCACGACACACAGAACTTTGAGTAGTAAAACAAAATCCAGGGCATCGCTGCTTTGGCGCTTATTACTTTGCTTTTGGTTAGTCTCAACAACCTTGTAATTTCGCTTAACTCTTCAAACCGGGACACAGTATTACACACTATTGCTAGGCGGCAGAATATGTGGTACTGAAATGTTACCTAACTAGACAACCTGCTAAGGAGTTCTACCACCATGAAAACGAAAACATGGCATCATGTTGAAAACGTGAAAAATCAAGCCATGACTTAGACCTAACTGTTTAACTTTGTATGATTTCGACTGTGACAAACTATTATTTTACACATAATCATCAAATCTTTTGAAAATATTCAAAGCGCGATGCCAGAAACGCTGAAGTATCCGCCATCTTGCGGCGGCCGTAGTAGTGTCAATAGTGCACGTCAATAGTGCTGGAACAACCAGTTCAGTCGTATCTAATACTCGTAGTGTAGATGGAACTACGTTTATTGTGACATGGTCCAATAGCTTAATACTACAGCTGACCACTTCCTTAACAGATCATCACAAACCACAGGTTAAAAAATAGCTTCTATAGCACAACCTTGATTTTGAAGAACCGTAAAAAACTGTAAATGCTATATTGAATAGTTTTTATAGTATTTTTTGTTGTGTTGTTTCATTTGTTGTAGGATACGATACGAGAATCGAGATACACATCAATAGAGCCGGATTAGATCGTTTCTTAAATTATAAATCTGGGTGTGAAGCTGAATCGAAATTAAAATATTTATGTATGATAAGTATTGTTGATAGCATCAGATTAAAGTTTATTGAATCACCGTGTAGTGATAACGAAGATATTATAAAAATAAACATAGTTATAAAAATATCATTATTAATAGAAAAGTTTAAAAAAATGGCGTGTGGTTGTTTCTTTGATATGTTGATAAGTGTACAAGTCTAAACTGTTACTGAAGTCAAACAGTTTGTGTTGTACATCATAGGTATTTCATTGGGATGTCTTTGAATCGGAAATTTCTCGACTACGTGAACGAAGACGTGGTTTTTTTAATTCTAAATAGGTTCACGTTTGACCACATCCTGCCTGATGTTAAGCAATAGTACGGTCTAAAATGGAGCACGCTTACCTAGAAGAAACCAATTTACTTTAGATTTGAAGACACTCATGTTGTTGAGTCATTAAGTATTTAATTTTCCTTGTATATTCCTTTTGTAAAGTCTTCAGTCATATTATGCATCACCATAACATACCACCAACATTACATAACATAACCAGTTATCAAAATGTACAGATTAAATAAAAAACTTGGACAAAATTATCCTATGTACTTTACTACACTTAATATGTGTGATTTCAACGTGAGTATGTCTTTAAATTTGCTTCCGTTGCGAAAGCAATAATTGATGATAACAAATCGGTGGATACTGTTGGGTGTTGCAGCTATATATCTATCATCTACATCCAAGATTTAATGACACCGATAGCTTAAGGATCAAAGAATACGTTTCCTTGAGAGTGAGGACTTAAAACATGAAAATCCATAGGTCTTTTAATTTTAAAAACTGTCCACTACACACAATACCTTTATTATTTTCTTTCTTCTCCAGCAAATTAAGTCACCAAATCATAATCTATTTTTCTTGCTTTATATTCTTATTTCGGAATTTGAACGCCTTTGAAAATGTTTAAATGATCTAAGCTGCAAGCGCAAGCGACTGTTTTACGTACGATTTTACATTGCATTCACATTTAACTTTAGTTACTCAGAAGGGCTGTGCTATGTCATCCACTCGAACTAGTCAAGAGAAGCGAACGCATAAAAAACTAATTTAAATACAATCACTTCATGCCTAGACATGACGTCAGAAGGCAGGTATAGGCAGCTTTCAAATGGCTTGGTAGATAATAATATGACGAACTTATGACAAACCTATAGAACGTATCATGTTATGGTTTTAGCACATGATTAACTTTAAGCAAATGAATTTGCGGAGTAAAGCTACGGACAAAATAAAATAAAATTAGGATCTAAAAACTCGATTGATAGAATAAAATTGCCGGTTCTCAATGAAAATCATTAGATTACTAATCAATAAATCATTTAATTACTACATTCGTGTCATTGTACAGTTACGTTTTAATAAACGAGCACTTTATACTTTGTCACTTTATATTTGACAGCTAGCATTTTGGATGTGTCACACCTAAGGATAGATAGAAGGAAGGAAACAAGGTTAAGAATCTACGTGCCAAGCTATTCAAAAATTTTGCAATTACTTGAGGATTTGGTAGACATATAATATTATAGCTGTAAAAATAAGTCGCTGTCTCGCTATTATCATCTGTATTTATTTCAATAAATAAATATTAATTCACTACTTTATTCACGTTGCTTAACGCGCAATTTCGATATTTTTCACACCATGTCATAAATATTGAAATAGGCTGGTTAGAATTCATTGAATCGAAGTAGGTATACAATAGAATTTTAATTAGAAATCGAACTAGTCAAATCAAATTTTAGACTTTTAACTTATTTATTTTTAACGATCTCGTCGATTCAGATATTAATGCAATCAACATTTAGAAATATATAAGAAAAAGACGTAATAGATCACTTCAAATTTTTTTTTAATCTAAAGGTTGTAAATCGTTTATTAATAACAAATTCTCCGAAAACTACAATTTAAAATTTTTATAATCATCTGGCGTCGAAAATATAAATGCCAAACGAATTATTTAGATGTTTTGCTCGAAATTATGAATATTCACGGTAAATACCTGATTTACAAGCAAGGTCAACCAGTTCTATTGTAAAACCTAAGCAAAGGTATCTCGTCTCAAAGTTTTTTTTTATCAATGACAACAGTGACTATGTTTTACTTAGAATTCAGATATCATAATTACGCATCATTAATGAAGCAACATATTAGCTACATTTCTTCAATAAGTAAATGGATATACTTCTTTCGTAGGTTAAAACTTAAAACGAACGTACATACTGAAAGAAATAAATGTAAACTAAAATGTAAGCTTCATTGACACAAAAAGAAATTAAATGAATAAGGACATGAAAAGTATTTGCTAAGGCATTCGACAAGGTCGATCACAAGACATCTGTCAATAATTGGTTTTTAAATTTACCATCTTGCTTGAACCTGTTGTAGATGCACTTGTAGCTTCGAACCGCTTGTTATTGGAACAATTCCAGTTTTTGCGATGCCTCTCGCCTGCGAGATGCGACTGGCGTTCCACAAGGTCGAATATCGGAGCCACTTCTTTACAACATACAAACTCGGCAAAGTCATCGTGTTTACGTCTCTTTTATTAGTTTGAAGTTGATTTGTATCTTTAAAAGGCATTTTGTTGAATCTAGTCTTACGAAAGACTCGTATATTAAATTTTATTGCGATGTTTTTGTAGCTGTACCTATTTATTACTATTTAGTTAATTGTATTACAGTTGTAGATAAGTTGCATATACTCGACTTTCATTAGCATGGGTAGAGACAGAATTAGCTAAACAATGGAATTTACAGTCAATGTTACATTTTTGTCTTGTGTACACAAGTGTTTAGTAAAGACATTGAACATTAACGTGATTTGCATAATACATAAAGGTGATGACATGAAACGTTCTGAGTTATTTAAACAGCCTTAGTTTGAGTATTGCCTTATATTATATGCCCGTTGTATACTAATTGCCTGTTTCTGACCTGTCCTGTGTCTAGTTTTGGTAAATTTCTGTTTTCTGCAAACTCATTATACATATTTATTAATTCAAAGGGTACTAGTGCTTCGTAAAGTTATTTCTAAATCTCTATTAAGTCATGTGGCCAAAGGCAAAGTTGCAGCTAAGAAGCTGGGAATCCTGTCGAAGGTGGGGCGGTACTACACACCAGGACAGCTCTTAACCCTTAACCAAGCTCAAGTTCGATCATGTGTAGAGTATTGCTGCCACCTTTGGCATGGATCTGCCAAGTACCATATTGAGGCTTTAGATTCCATTGAGAGGAGGACTAAGAGGCTTATAAATGACGATTCGATGGTGAGTTTGAAGCTTCAGAGCCTAGTACATCAGCGTGAAGTGGCTAGTCTGTCAGTTTTTTTATCGTATAAACTACGGTGAGTGTGCCCAAGAACTACATGACCTAATCTTGCCATCGCTGTTTTACAATAAAACGACCAGATGTTCGACCAAAAGACACCCTCTTACAGTGGAACTTCCCTATAAACATACAAAACGTTTCCAGACCACATCCCTTGTAAGAACTGCTGATGTGTGGAACACGTTGCCAGCGTCTGTGTTTCCAACTAAGTACAACCCGGAGTTGTTCAAGAAAAACGTTAATAGGTGTTTCCTAGGCAAGCGTGCTCCATTTTGGGCAGATCGTCGCTTTTCATCAGATGAGATCGTGGCCAATCGCAGGCCTAGACCGTTGTAAAAAAAAACGGCTACACAACAATATCTAATAAAATAAATTGTAGAATAAAGTTCTATTCTATTCTATCTTTTTTTTGTGAATGACACAAGAATTTTAAACATAATAACAAAACGATTAACGTTCCTGAGATAAAACTGATCATACTTAGCTTGACCTTGTCTTAACACTTGGTATAATTACGTGGTCTCGACCGTAAACACTGGAATTACGTCAGCATTGTCAACAGGTTGCCACAATTTAAGTAACTGGCTTGTAGAGTTTAGTGAAAGAGCCTCCGAGGTATTTTATGAAAATGAATGACAGCTACCCGTTGAAAAACTTTAGTCAACAACAATTAAAACACACCTAACTAACAATTAACTTTGTATCACAATACAGTACATTACTTAATTCATTCTTGTTTAGAAATCGTTTACGCGGCCTACTTGGAGGCGTTTCGTAGTTTTTTACTCTTAACGTAATCTTACGCAGCTTTATCTTATTCAATTGTATGCAATTTGGTATCTAAGTATTTCAGAATTTCTGTATATTTCGTGTCAATGAACTTGATTACTTATCCGTTAATAGCGAATTCATGACACAAAGAAAGGGGTGTATCAAATTTAATGGTGGTATCTGTGTATCTATCTGTGACATCGTAAAACGTTAGTTTTTTTAAGGAAAAACTTCTTTATGTTTGGCAGGGTTCACGTCACCGACATACTAATGTGACGTGTTTTAAATTTTCACTTCTATCGGCAGTCTCCACGACTGCCTATTTTTTGTTTGAAGGGTGACTTGATCTAGAGTGTTCTTAGCTATTCTTCTTCTAGAAGGCGTTTAAAGATTATCAGCTCTTTTCTATTTGATAAATGGACATGAGCATCTACCACGGATGTGGTGTATACTTGTTTTTGTCACCTCAAACCTTGTACATCAATTTGAATACTAATTCGTAATTTATTTTTTAAAACGTCTTGTCTGTCTCCTAATATTAAGTGTACTTAAACCAAAACTAAGACAACGGTTACGGAAAGACAAGTGTTCAGTTAACAACAATGTGTTAAATGACGGGCGACTGGCGGTCGCCAGACCAATTCATTCACAAAACACACAAAGATCAGGAGCAGGTAAAGATCCTATTCATCTAGTAGCTATAGTGAATTGAACTGTATTAACGTAGAGTTAAAACCCAAAACCACATCAATGAAAATGTTCTTGATGCTCAGGGTTAGGAAGTATATTAAGCTATTCTGGACAAGTTTGACTTTTTTGTGCAAAAGCATTGTCACGAACGAAACGCTCTCCTGATGGTAAAATGTATCACCTGTCCATAGTACCAATGCAGTGGTACTCATAAGCTTAGGGCATCGCTGTTGTGACACTTTGGAACGTTCGATGGTTAGTCTCAATAGACATGTAATTTCGCTACCTAGAAAACCGGAACACAGTAATGTTCACACAGCAGAATATATTGTACTGCGATGGTATCTACACACACCTCGTGCTAATCAGATTTACCATCAAGTCTTTGTAACTTTACAAAAATTGTAAGTTAGGATCATATATAAATATTGAGTCATCCGCTCTTGGTCAAAATATAGATTTCCTGCTTTATATATGTCAACTAAATCAGGGGTCGGCAAGACGCGGCCTGCGGGCCTTTATTACGCCTTTATTATGTCACCTTGTGGCCTGCCAAAAAGTTACCGACCGCTCAACTAAACCATAATGATAGTCACTGGACCACCAAAGCCGAAGACCGGGCAGTCTGGAAGGAGGAAAGGGACTTTACCCAGCAGAAAGAGGCTGAAAAAAAATCTCGTATCTATAATCTTTATTTTTTTTGTATTTTTATTAGGCCATTTAAGTATTAAGTAAAAAAAATAAAATCAGTGAATAATTGGCGTACGATAATTGTAACAGCCGGTTGCAATGAAAATTTGTGAAAATTGATTTAATTTGGACTTGTCTAGTTTAGAAACTACGATCGAGACTGCGTTAAAGGAAATTCAGATCCGGTTTCCCAATTTCCTATTTGGTTAGGTAGCTAGCATTTTCTATTAATTAAACGAGTGATTAAAGGTTTGTTTCATTGACTTTTTGCGGATATATAATGAGTTTCTATCAGCTACTAGCTATTGCTCACGGCTTTATGCGCGTGCCGAATGATCTCTACATAGTATAAAACAAAGTCGCTTCCCGCCGTCTGTACGCTTGGATCTTTTAAACTACACAACGGATTTTAATGCGGTTTCCATCAATAGACAGAGTGATTCGAGAGGAAGGTTTATATGTATAATACATGCATATGCACCACATATCTACATTGCACCCGCGCGAATCCGGGGCGGGTCGCTAGTGCTATATAAAGATCAGCAACAGTGGACAACGCCATCTATCGAGCTTATACGTAATCTTCTTTATGGTATTTTTTCCTAAACTGTACGTAAAAGTTTTAGATATTGATTTTCATGCTTTTGTCAAATTTATTCTTGCGGTGAGTCGTAACGAACAAAATCTAGTCTTAATTCTTAGCTAACAAAGATTTTTAGAGCGAAGTGAGGGTGGGGGTAACAGTATTCTTCTTAATAATAAAATAAATCTGCAACAAACCGTGAATAATATTCGTATTTAAAAACATAATCCTTGAGAAATCAACAACTAAAACGATTAAGTAATTAAAATTAAAATTAATGTAACCACTCGTTTATATAAATAAAATGTAAGTATTCTTAATTGAATTTTAGGTTATGAGCTTTTAATAGAAGGTACAAAAAATTTTCCACATGAATAATAATATATAAATAAATATTGTAGGGCATTACCTATAGCGCCATGACTCCAAACTAAGCAAAGCGTGTATGATGAAAGTCATTAACTGATGGAATACTTAAATACTTTTTTTAAACTTATGTAATACCTTAAAACGAGCAATTCTTGTACATATGTACCTATATATAATCTGAATCTCGGAAACGGCTCCAACGATTTTCATGAAAATTAGTATGCAGGGGGTTTCGAGGGCGATAAATCGATCTAGCTAGGTTTCGTTTTTAGAAAACGTCGTTTTATCCGTGATTTCAACTGATCAAAGCTTGGTCATCCAGGTACTAATATAATATAGAACAACCAAAAACAGAACAAATGTTTGTTTATACCACAAAATGTTTGTCCTCTGTGGAAATTGAACCAAGAAGTAAAGGTGCTAGCAATAAGTTAACATGGCAGTCAGGTCTATGTTTAGCCTTTGTATTGTGTATGTACTGGTAACTGATATTAATTGAAACAGGGAATGACTCGGAAGACAACAGTTCAATTAACTTGTTAATCAACGCTGACATTGAATGAGTGCCCGGTAAACAATTAATAAAGTTTGTGGAACCGGCCTTCTTTTCACACGGCTGTTTTCTTATTTCTGATTTAAAAAGTTAAGGCTGAAATTCTTTTTCCTTGACATATATTTTTTTTAAATTCTTTTGTACGTCATACTTTTTTTCCGACTGCCAAGGAAGGGTTATGTTTTTCGCGTGTATCTTGTATGTATGTATGTATGTATGTACATATGTATGTAAATTTCTTTATAACCTCGTATCTTCCAAACGGCCGAATGGATGGTATCGTAAAAATACAAAATACTTATCAAATAGGGTATCTAAATAAAGGAAATTAAAAGAGCATTACTTAAATATATGTAAGTTATATGTTTAAATTTAATTATGAATAATAAATTGGTTTAAAAAGTTTTTTCCTTTAATCGCAGTCGGGTCATAGATTTTTTAAACCTTCAGCTTGTTTTGAATAGGTTCTTTTCGTTAGACTTCCTTTTTTTTAAACTAGCTGAACGCTCAGTACTTGGTACCCGGTGCGGCAGTGCTCGAGTTAATGTATATAGACAAGTATAATATAGATAGGCTTGCGTTAGACCGCCATCTCACCTGATGTTAAGTAATGATGCGGTCTAAGATGGAGCACGCTTGCCTAGAAGATATATATATGATATATACCGTGGCGTGTTCTCTTACCATCAGGAAAGCGTTTCATTCATCTCTTATTATATTTTACAATACATACGTATACAATACATATATTATACGTACTACTTGGTGGTAGATTTCCTTTGCAGGAGGTCGTCTAGGTAGGTACCACCACAGTACCAGATATTCTGCCGCCAAGCAGTAGTGTGTAAACATTACTGTGTTCCGGTTTGAAGGGTACTGCAGCTAGCGAAATTACAGGGCTATTGAGACTAACCATCCAGTCTCAAAGTAATGAGCGCCAAGGCAGCGATGCCCTGGACTTTGTTTTACAACTCAGAGTTCTGTGTATCGCTGCAATGGTCATGGACAGGCGTTATCTCTTAACATCAGGAGAGCGTCTCGTTCGTCCCACAACAGTTACATAAAAAAAAACGTACGTATATATATTTTATTGCCTTGAATATCGTCGCATAGTTGCTACTTAAACGGTTTTTTATCGGATTCATTTCGGAGAGTATGCTCTAGACCTGTATGCTCTAATTCCCCCGTGGCTATATTTTTATTGGACGGCCAGAAGCTTGAAAAAGCGACATCGTTTCATGATTGATGTTCCCCATATGATTCCACCTTCATTGTTCGAACGGCTAAAGCGTGGAAAACGTTACCCGAGTGGGTGTTCCCTGATACAATCTGGGTGTCTTCAAGTCGAGAGTGAATCGGTATCTTTTAGGCAAGCGTGAAAATTACTATTGTTTCGCGTACCCCAATATACCGTTACTGATAGAACAACACTTGCGTTTCAAACTGCGTGAATTAACCTTGACATGACACAGAGTAGAAATATAGACGATACTAGCGATCTGCCCCGGCTTTGCACGGGTGCAATGTAGTTACTAATGTGGTGCATATTATATATATAAACCTTCCTCTTGAATCACTCTGTCTATTGATGGAAAACGCATTAAAATCCGTTGCGTAGTTTAAAAGATCTAAGCGTACAGACGGCGGAAAGCGATTTTTCTATGTAGATATTTAGAGAATACTTTTTACACTTTGTCTTCACGCTGATTGTTTAGTGGCCTTGTAATAAATAGTATTAATATTCCATCTGACGTATTCAAATTAAACATTAAAAAAAAAAACATTAAATATTCTTTTCCTTTATTTAGCGTCGCAATTTTTTACATTTGCCAGTGTCAGTGTATTTCGATATTGTCAAGTATTTTAAATATAAATACCTAAGTCTCACTCAATACTTAAAAAGTTAAGTTTTTTAAATCATTGACATGTAATCAGTGTCTTAAAACTCTTTAAAAGATGTTTGAAATGTTATTACGGAATTGACTTGTAACATAAAATATTTGTATTTGTATGGGAGCAAATTTAAAGACTTATTCTTGTCAAAGTCGTTCAAGCTAGTAGATACGATTGTACCAGACGATGACAACGGTATTGCTGTTGCCAATTTATTACTCAACCGTAGAAAATTACTTAATGTCCCGCCATTACAAGAATCAATTGTCACTTCGATTTATGGTCCTTGACTCGTCTACAATTTCACTTGTTTTTGATACTTTTTTTTGTAGAATCACTACATATTATAAAACAAAGTTGTCTGCCGCGTCTGTCTGTCTGTCTGTTAGCGATAAACTTAAAAACTAATGAACGGATTATCATGCGAGTTTCACCAAGAGATAGAGTGATTCATGAGGAAGGTTTAGGTATATAATTTGTCAAGGTTTTGTGTCAATTGGTTGAATGGTAATAATTGTTGGAAGTGTCCATAAAAGTAAGCCACCTGGGAGCTTTCGTCGAAAACGCTGCCTAATCCCTTTGATACCACGCCACCACCAAGTATTTTTTGACAAGCTAGGTGTTTGACTACAGCTCACATGATGTTAAGTGATGGTGGTCGAAGATGGTAAAGCACACCTAGCATGGAAGGGAACTGGCTCTTAAGTGAGGCTGATGGAACACACCGTTAGATGCTTGGCGGCAGATTTTCTACTTGATAGTAGCTAGCCAGCCGAGTACTAGAAAATACCCTACCATCTACTATGGTTTTTTAGTAATAGTAAACGAATTCTCCCGTAACTCCCAGACTAAACGAATACACAGTACTCAACACTAGACATATTATGTTGCTTCATTGGCTCTTTGCCGAGGAAATGCTTTCGTGAATTCATTACTACCCGCATTCGTACTATAAATGATAGTTTTTATAATTTGTTTGGTAAATAAAAGCCTTGACTCCCTAACTTCATGTGGGTAGTATAAAGGCTTTACATTTCAGTTATGTTATGTTAAATAGGGTATCTTTTAACGGAGCAAAAATATGGCGGTTACGTATGGTCATGCGTTATATAACTTTGACTTTTGACGTTTTGGAAATTATTCGAATAAAACTAAACACTTGTTCTGAAAACTTTTTTACAAAAGAATCTCTTAGCTGCTTAGCTTAAACTCGGTACTCTGAGCTTCTTATTGCGATTCCTATTAGGTACTCGGGAAATAGTTACGCGACTATATACGTATGCCTGCGTAATAAGGTTCGTAGTCGCATAGCTATTTCGTGAGCGCCTTCAAGTCGCGAGTAAATCGGTTTGAGAGTAGACCGCATCTACGCGTGCAAAAAAAAATTTTTTTTTTTAACGAGAAGTTCGATGTTTCTTGCTTCGTTTATCTTTTTTTTACAGTGTCGAGGACATTATTGTTTTGGCACTCATTACTTTGAGACTAGATGGTTAGTCTCAACAGCCCTGTAATTTCGCTAGCTGGAGTACCCTTCAAACCGGAACACAGTAATGTTTGCGCACTGCTTGCCGGCATACCTACCTTGGACCTGTTCGTCTAAGTAGGTGATACCTACTTAGACGACCAGGAAGGAAATCTATCATCAAGCCAAATCAAGCTCATTATCAGCCTATCGAAGTCCATTGCTGGACATTAGCCTCTCCCAAGACACGTCACTCAGTCAGATCTTCGGCTTTTCGCCTACATCCACCGCCAGCTGTTCTACGTATATCGTCATTCCATCGAGTCTCGGGGCGTCCTACGCTACGTTTGCCAATTCGCGGTCTCCGATCTAGAACACGTCTACCCCAGCGGTTATCGGTCCTGCGACAGATATGTCCAGCCCATTGCCACTTCAGCTTGCTAATACGCTGAGCTAGGTCTGTGACTTTAGTTCTCTGGCGAATTACTTCGTTCCGGATACGATCCCTCAAAGAAATGCCGAGCATAGCTCTTTCCATAGCTCGCTGACCGATTCTGAACTTACGGACCATTCCCGCTGTGTATCCACGTTCATCGAGCTAAATCAAGTTTAAAACAATTTTTTGAGTGACATGGTAACCTCCTTGTTACCTAATCATTAGATTCAAAGTCATTATCAGCCCAAAGGCTCAATTTCAATAGCAATTTGAATTATTATTACAGACGCCTCACAGAATTAGAAAGCTGACACCGTGTGTTTAACCTTGGCAGGTTGCTTGTCTTGTGACCATAGACAATGAATGTACTAATACATAGTACATAGAACTCGTTGGTTGCTTGTGACATACTTTTTTGTTTTTGGCGTCGAATTTTGTGTATTTGCATGTGTGTCAATGTTTTATATATCTTTAAACTACCGACCCGCCCCAGCTGTGCACGGGCTTACACGGGGCATTTGATCTATCTCAAAGGGATTAGGCAGCGTTTTCGATGAAAGGTCCCAGGTGGCTTGACTTTTTCCGACACTTCCAACAATTATCATCATATTTCAATCAATTTTCACAAAACCTTGACAAACTCGCATCATAATCGCATGATAATCCGTTCAGTAGTTTTCATGTTTATCGCGAACAGACAGATAGACAGACAGACGCGGCGGACGACTTTATTTTATAACTAGCGGCCCGCTCCGGCTTCGCACGGGTATAAACCTCAAAAATAACAGTATTTCTCCACTATTTAATGGATGTTATTATACATATAAACCCACCTCTTCAATCACTCTATCTATTTAAAAAAAACGCATCAAAATCCGTTGCGTAGTTTTAAAGATTTAAGCATACATAGGGATATAGGCACAGAGAAAGCGACTTTGTTTTATACTATGTAGTGATATGTAGTGATAGTATAAAGTCGCGTCCCGCCGTCTGTACTGTACGCTTAGATCTTTTAAACTACGCAACGGATTTTAATGCGGCTTCCATCAATAGACAGAGTGATTCAAGAGGAAGTTTTATATGTATAATACATACATATTTTAGTAGAGAAAATCCAAGAATTTCAAAAATTTGTAATGTAATGGCGTAAAAAAACCTAAACCTTACGAGATAGATCAAAATAATGTACTACGTTAGTAACCACCCGTGCGAAGCCGGGGTTAATAGCTAGTTATGTAAACACAACTAATGTTAAACACACTTGAAATAACACAAGTTTTAGAAGATGATGCATCTAGCTGCATACGATACGCCCTCTGACATTGACCCAGCACAACTTTCACTGTATACTGTTATTCATTCAGTGGTCGTATTGTTTACTTCTATTAGCTTATGGATGTCTTTCACACACTTAGCACTGTGTGCTTAATTTAATGTGTCTTCTTTAGTATCTTTATTAGTTTTATTCCACTGTCAAATTCTTAAATTCGGTATGTAATATTTTTTTTGTATTTATTTTAAAAAAATACGTATAGTAAACTTTATTTTATGAAACTAATTTGAATATTTTGGCTTTCTATGCCGCAGTTGATTTTTAATACGTTTTCAAACTCTTTATAGCTTCATAAAGTAGGCTGAATACGTATGCCCTTGCCATGTAAAACAAAAAATTATGCATAGCTATTTTGACACATTTGATTGATTTTGACAGTTAACATGAAGTAAACAAAATACAAATCTTATATCATAATCTCTTGAATATTTGCGCTACAATTATCAAATTATTATTAAATATTAATATAATCTATCTATATATCTATCTATCTAATCTAATACCTTTAAACGAGCAATTCTTGTATATATAATCTGAATCTCGGAAACGGCTCCAACGATTTTTATGAAATTTAGTATACATGGGGTTTCGGGGGCGATAAATCGATCTAACTAGGTTTCATTTTCAGAAGACAAATGACATTGACATTGACATTGACATGTATGCTTAATGGAATCGTTTTATCCGTGTTTTCAGCCGAGCAAAGCTCAGTCATCCAAGTACTTACACATATATGTATAATTGTATATGTAGTAGCAATAAAGGTGCGTTCACACGATGTCACCAATTATTTTAACTGCGTCGGCTGACACAGAATAAAATAAGAACTTTAAAGCTTTACAAACAATGGCTAACTGTCTCAAATTGCATAATTGTTCCAGTTGGTAAGTACTTTGTAAACTTATGCTAGTTGATTAGTTTAAAAACAGTTTTTTAATAGAGCCATCTTCCGGTAAGACATTTGGCCTCAGTTTTGGCCTCTTCCATCTTGTATGCCTAGAATTTATTTTGAGCTTAATATTATTTTAAATTTGCTTCATAGTGGGAGGCAATTTAGAAAACTGGTGATAGTAAAATCGGGGAATACAGTTCGGTGTTGCTACAAATGTATCTATTATCTACATCCATAATTTAATTATACTACAATTTGGGCGTTTTAGACTGAATATATTTCTTCTAGATCAACGTTACTTCCCATCAGTCGAGTTGGTGGCAGCGTTCAGAACCGTACGATAATTACCGTACATGTGTAATAATTTTATGATTATGTACGATGTATGATTGTATTATCGTACGCAGGTTGGACGATAATTTCAACATGATGCAAAATTTGAGAATTACACTGACAGCCAATAGCCCAATAACAGATACGATTGTTTTTTTGCTGTCATTGCCATCTATTGGCTTATTTCTTACACATGCTGCAGCTTTATGTCTTAATCATTTCATTGGTTGCTAGCATCTGCCAATCAACGATCGATATCGATATTTCGGTAATGTGTAATACATCATTAAATTTGAAAATGTTTTCTTATTTTATTTAAAAAGTAGAAGTTTACAGGATTTAAACTACATATAAAGTATTTGCAACATATTATTGTTACGTTTCATGTGTTTTTTTTAAATGTAACAATAATGAGACGAACGAGACGCTCTCCTGATGTTAAGAGATAACGCCTGTCCATGACCATTGCAGCGATACACAGAACTTTGAGTAGTAAAACAAAGTCCAGGGTATCGCTGTCTTGGCGCTCATTACTTTGAGACTGGATGGTTAGTCTCAATAGCCCTGTAATTTCGCTAGCTGCAGTACCCTTTAAACCGGAACACAGTAATTACTCACTACTGCTTAGCGGCAGAATATCTGGTACTGCGGTGATACCTACCTAGACGACCTCCTGCTAAGGAAATCTACCACCAAGTAAAAATGTACTATATTCATTATTCTGATGGGTACGATAATTTTGCCAGCTGCCTGGCTTCAGATTGTGAACACTGGTTGGTGGCGGTGTTAGTGGTAGATCTATTTAACATAAAAAAAACTAAAGGACTGCTTTGTTTAAAAATTAACACTTTTTTTTCTGTTTTTGACGTCGCACTTTGTACATTAGCACTTTGTACATCAAGTATTTCGATATTTTCAAATTTTATTAGATTAATCAGTAAAATAAGTCTAAATCATACAATTTAAGTCAAGGTCAAGTCAAGTCGTGCCCTAATAAAGTAGAGGCGGCTTTACTATAAGCTTCAAAGGGAGTTTTGGAAGCAACACATATTAATAGTCATGTTTTACCACATAATATCAGTTTTTCACACTCACGCTTTTAATTCAGAACTTTATACATAAAACACCACTATTTTGATACATAGAGACTCGAAAAAACATGTTTTAGTAAATAATAGAATGCGGCGACAGGACTCTTCTGCGTTCCCGCCAAAAAATTTACACTTATGTACGTACCTTTTTTTTGGCATCGCATTTTTTGCATTTTGCCAGTGACAAAAAAAGTTTTTTTTTTAAAAAGAGGTTTATCGACACCGTTCGATGCGTGTACGCTTGATTCTCACGTAATTACACTCTCGCCATCGATAGATATCGGATGTGACACAAGCTACTTTCACGTCTACATTGCTCTAATTACTAGTTTTTGTAGTGTGTGATAATTTTCTAACACAACGTAGGCCTCGTTTCTTGTAACGAATTCTATGTGCTTATCTAAAAGATAACAAGATACAAAACAAATACATGCGTGCAAAACGGACAATCAATATCATCTTCGAAGCTTCATAGCTACTATGGTCAACACCTAGCTTGTCAACCATAAAAAAAAACTAATCTGTCGGTCGGTTCGCATGCAGAAAAGCGTGAGTTCAAACCCCAACAATGAGCTTGAGCTGTCGGTGAAGGAAAACATCATTACTTTCTAGTACTCGGTTGGCTAGCTACCCAGCCGCCAAGTATGTAACGGGGTGTTCCGGAGGCCTCACTTGAGAGCCAGTTCCATTCCAGGCTAGGTGTGCTTTAACATTAGTTGAGCTGTGGTCAAACACCTTGCCCGTCAACCATAAAAAAAAAATACATTCGTAACATTTTTTGTTACAAAAAAAGGTAAAGGGTTATTTTGTGTTACGAAATTCTGCATTCATTCACTAAATAAATTAATTATTTTTGTCGGAGTATTTAACAAACTGGTTAAATACGTTTTCAGGGTTCCGTATTTCTCAAAACGAAAATAAAAAAAAGGAATTCTTTTAGGATTACTTCGTTTGTTTGTCTCCACTATCTTTTAGGGAATTTCCACCAGAAAGATTTCTTTTTTTTCTTGTTTCAGCGAAGCCGGAGTGGACCAATAGTAAAAAAACAATTATTTATGCTTATATGGTATATGTATAGTCCATAATATATGTATAAACCTTCCTCTTGAATTATCAGCCTATTGATGAAAACCGCATTAAAATAAATTTGCGTAGCTTAAAAGATCTAAGTGTACAGACGGGAAGCGGCTTTGTTTTATTTATACTATGTAGTTGAAAAAACATAATTTTTAGAAAATAATTTGTTGACTCGATCGCCACGTTCCCTCCAAAACTCGTGCTTATTCCTCTTTTTTTTAAAATTGGATTGTGTATACTAATCTTTAGTCCAAGTTACGTCACAGCTCACCTAGTTGACGTTGACAGACGTAGTGTCACCGACCCGTGTCGCGTGGGTGTGGAAGCTTCTTTACAAATTGCATAAAAGCCTTTACTGTCAAATATTCTGTGGCATCTGTTGTGTGGCTAACTGAGTTCTGTTTGATAGTTTTTGTATGTTATTTTGTTCGTAATAGATACAGTTTAGTTGAGTGGGTGGCAATTTTTGCTAAGTATCTGCTAGGTTTTTATTAATGTTAGAGCCATTTCATACTGAATGTGATTTGCGGTTTTTTTTTAAATATTTATAAGTAATGAGACGAAACTCTTTGCTGATGGTAAGAGTTAACGTCTTTCTATTACTATTGCAGCTGTATTAACTTGGAGCATGGAGGTAGGGTACTTTCTAGCACTAGACTGGCTAAATACGAACATCAAATTGGCAATCAGTTTTCAGTGGTGTGGTCGGAGATGGTAACGCACTGAGATCAAACACTAGTAACGCACCTGAAATGAGAACTGGCTCCCAAGTATAGCTAAAATACGCCGTTAGGTACTTAGCGGCAGATTTCCAACTTGAAGGTGGTAACTAGTCTAATACTAGAAAATACCTAGATGAGAGCCAGTTCCATTCCAGGCTAGGTGGGATTACCATCTTCTACTGTCACTTCAAGTGAAGTGTGGTTAAACACTTAGCCTGTCAACCATAAAAAAAGATGACATTCGTGATATTTTTTGTTACCTAAAAAAAGGAAAAGTGTTATTTTATATTACAAAATTCTGCATTCATTCACTAAATAAATTAATTATTTTAGTCGGAGTACTTAACAAGGTGCATATACTGCTCTACAGTTGAGCTGAACGAAGTTTGTGTTCTACTCACGTTCTGTGGTAGGTACGTAGTATATGAATATTGCTAATTTCAAACCCTACCGCTTCGAGGTCACAAGCCGCGGGCATTAGAAAGAAAGGACTGACCATGGTGTCTCATAAAACTCACTGACCATTTCGCAAGAACCAGTACCAAATCGGCCTGTAATAGAGCCGAGAGGTAATTAATCAACGCATATCTACCTCGGCTCGAAACCTACCATTAAACTCGAATTGAAGTCATTAGTTAAAACAACATCCTACTGAAGGAATTTGGTATCTAAAGAAAAAAAATTTTTTACTGATTCCAAAATCAATTTGAAATGTTACATTCAAGTACATTATTTTAACGTTTAAAACTCTTTAAACTATGAGACGGGGTTTATTTTAATAAAAAAATTAAATAAACATGACTTTCAATTGACCTCTAATGCCGTCACGCTACTTTCAGTGCCTAAAAAAAAACAATGGCAAACTAAAACAAAATCTGTCAATGTCGAGTCAACGGCAGCCATAAAAACCTCTTCATTAACTTACGTCGAGTTGTTTTTTCGCTTTATTGATATTTATAAATATCTGGTGGTTTATTTTACTTTAAACTTTAATCGGACTCTAATATCGCTTGAGGTAAGATTAGTTTACTCCATGTCAATTGTCAAAGTCAATCAAGTGTGTCAAAATAGCTATGTATACTTTTTTGTTTTACATGGCAATGGCATACATACGTATATTCAGTCTACTTTATTACGTCATCACTAGAAAAAGTTTGAAAACGTATTAAAAATCAGCTACCCCATAGAAAGCCAAAATATTCAAATTAGTTTCATGAATTAAAGTTTAAGTTATTTTTTTTAATGGCTGACAGGCTAGTTGTTTGACCACAGCTCACCTGATGTTATGTGACGGTGTGGTCGAAGATGGTAAAGCACACCTAGCCTGTAATGGAACTGGCTCTCAAGTGTGGCTGCCGGAACACACCGTTAGATGCTTGGCGGCAGATTTTCAAATTGAGGGTGGTAGTTAGCCAGCCGAGTACTAGAAAGTACCCTACCACCACGCTATGGTTTCCTCACGATGTTTTCCTTCACCGGCAGCTCAAGCTCATTGTTAGGGTTTGAACCCACGCCCTTCGGCATGCAAACCGACCGCACTAACCACTGAGCTATGATCGCTACAAATTTTAAATTTCGCTTTTGATAAATCACATTTTATGGAAAGAACTGATAAATGATTTAGTAAATAGTTTGCCATTGTTGGCTTTCATTTGTTTTCTATATACGACATCCTGGAGAAAGAGCGCTCCGCTTCACAGGTAGTTGCAAGGTTAAAAACATTATAACATATTATAATATGAGTAATTAGGGAAACAATAACAAGTTTCTTCTCATAATTTAGCATAAAAACTTCACTGCATTTTGTTTTGGGGCTGGGGGCCCCCAATATCCACGGGGCCCTAGGCTGCCTTTATATAGATCCGCCCCTGTTGCAATTTGTTATATTTATATAATTACTAACTGCACCCCACGGTGTTACCCGCTTTATTTTTCGGGATAAAAGTAATTACCTAGTGGTATGAAATATACTTTATGACATATTCTCATGTATTACTAACATCTTATATCTTACAAACATTTTTGCTATTATTCTAATACAGTTCTCTATTGTCCTCAGGAAAGCACCTGGTATTCTCCACGGATCCGGAGTCTGTTAAAGACGAGTTTGCGTTTGACAACCCTGGCTTCAGGCAGGACGAACGTCATGCGTGGCAACACGACGCGCCAACCCTACCGTTGGGCGGTAAACCACACGTCCTGAGGGCGGAATTCACGAAACCAGACCAGAGCAAAGACGATTCCCATCTACAGGTGAGATAAGATTTATTAGTTGACGGAGTCACAAGATCATTGATTTCTTCTGTTTTTACCCGACTGCCAAGAAAGGGAAATGTTTTTCGTGCGTACGTTGTATGTATTTAAATTTCATTATTACCTTTTTCCAAACGGCCGAATGGATTACGATAATTAAGGTATCGTTAGATTCGTCGCACAAGTGTCCCAACCAAACAACCCAAGTGTCTTTAGAGGGTGGTTTTTAAATAAAAAACCCGGCCAAGTGCGAGTCGAACTCGCGCACGAACGATTCCGTACCATTATCTATAAAAAAAATACGTTTGTGGTATGGGAGCCCCCTTAAATATTTATTTTATTCAGTTTTTTTAGTATTTGTTGTTATAGCGGCAACAGAAATACATCATCTGTAGAAATTTCAACTGTCTAACTATCACGGTTCATGAGATATTATCTGGTGACAGACGGACAGACGGACAGACGGACAGACAGCGGAGTCTTAGTAATAGGATCCCGTTTTACCCTTTCGGTAAGGGTAAATAAACATCTTGTCAACCATAAAAAGGAATTATAATTATTTTATTTTTACTTAAAGAGTGTATGTGTAGCGATGTTTATATGTATTTATTTTTATTATTATTTTGTCTTCACACTAAATTGTACCTATTGTTTTAATTAATGTATTTGTCTACTTAGAATGTTTTTATATGGGTCCTAATAACCTAAAAAAATGAAATCAAAATCAAAATCAAAAAGTCATTTATTCAGTTTAGGCCCTGGTAAGGCACTTATGAACGTTAAGTTACATGTTTGAATCTACCACCGGCTCGTAATTACACTTCAACTGAGAAGACTCCGGCAAGAAACTCAGCAAGGCATTTTTTTGTGGATCTTTCTTTTCATATTAGGTTACAGTTTACAGTTATAAATAATAATACATACATTATGCTTACTAGAATTGTCACTTAGCCAGGGGGATGCAAGTGCAGAGAGAAGCTACAACAACCATATATTCCTGTCTTCCGCGTAATGAGCCGCCTTATAGTAGTAGGCTTTGTCAATTAACCTCTGCTTTATGTGTATTATAATAGTCAGAATTAGCGATAAAGTTTGCTATTTCGTAGATAAAATGCAATAAGTAAATGTAATGACCTCAGCAGAACATGTTTTTTTTTGTCTAAAGCACCAGTTAGTAGGCACTGTAATATTTACAATTTCACATTTACACTCTCTCCTCGCAATATTTGACAAACATTGTGAATGGAAAGCAAAGTCGTGTTGCATAACATACATAGCAATAGCTATGTGAGTAGATATACATATACACACGTATATATTATATAAACTTTCATATTTTGTTGCTGAATCATTTCCTATGCATACGAGACATTTATGAATTACTATTGATCATAAATTTTGTTTGTTTTTAGATAATAATAAATGTTTGCGGTAATAAATAAACCTTTTTTTTTTAATAAATGTAATGCGACGATCGAGGCTCTCTCCTAATGGTAAGAGATAATGTCCATGACCATTGTAGCGATACACAGAACTTTGAGTAAAAAAACAAAGTCCAGGGCATCGCTGATGTGGAGTTCATTACTTCGAGACATAGATGGTCAATCTTAACTGCTCTATAATTTCGCTAGTTGCAGTACCGGAACACTGTAATGTTTACACACTACTGCTTGGCGGCAGAATACAATACAATACAAATTTATTATACACCAAACATATTAAAACATACAAAACTTTAAAAAAAGAGAAAGAAAATAACAAAACAAAGACAACATAGAATAACAAATAAATGGTGTAAGTACAAGGGTGGCCGTATCGACGATTTATTCCAGACAACCTTAGGATGGAAAGCAACAGAGCATATTAAAGTTGGTATAAAAATAATAAATTATATATAAAAAGACAGAGAAAAAGGGAATAAAAATATACTATACGCCACGGACGTCCACTGCTGGACATAGGCCTCCCCCATTGACGTCCATAAATACCGGTTGGAAGCGGCTCGCATCCAGCGCGTTCCTGTGGTCTTTATTAGGTCGTCTGTCTACCTTGTGGGTGGACGTCCTACGCCCTAAAAATATATACGAGAAATATATATCCATACAAATATACTCGTATACAGAATATCTGGTATTGCTGCTACCCAGACGACCTTCCTGCTAAGGATATCTACCACCAAGTAAAAGTATTATTAGTACGTATTTCTTTCGATTATTCACATCATCACATCATCAGCCATAGGACGTCCACTGTTGGACATAGGCCTCCTCCTGGGGGGGTTTTGCCAATACTCGCCAGGCTTGGCAGGCGGGTTGGCGAGCGCAGTTAAGTGTGATTGTTCAAGGAAGACGCTGCTGCCCATCGTCCGGATTACATCCCTTAGCCGACTCTTACGGCAACCACGAGTAGAGAGGGTGGGGTACTATTCTTACGCCGGCACCACCACGGCAATTCGATTATTATGTATATAAAATAAATAGTTTTCTTTTCTTGCTCTCCTACATGTGTTCGTAGGGAACAAGGCTAAGAGAATCCGTTGTAAATAAATGTTATAGCAATAGTTTTTTCACGTGACAAGTCTAATAAATCGATATTACGGGCTGCATGCACGAAAAAGTTGACGTCATTGTCCCGTTCCGCAAGCGAGAGCGCGGCACGAACGAGAGAGAGGCATGATCGGCTCGAGTGGTCGGCTCAGTTCGGTTCGTGCTGCATCTATTGACGTTGTCACGTCAAACTACCGTCCTTAAACCGACTTTACAGACAACAATTTTTTTAAATATTATTTTAAAGAACTCCGTAAGCCAGAATTGGGTTTAACTTTTTACTTTTCAAGTAATGTGTTACGAATAAAATCACGCACAACCTTGCGTAACCACCATGTTCTTGCTCCGCTAAACGAGAATCTATCTAGTATAACATTGGACTGTTGATCGATTACAGTAACAAAAGTACAAGAGGCGTGTTTTAGAGTAGATTATACAATTCTGCCGCCAAGCATCTAACGATGTGTTCCGGCGATTTCACTTGGAGTCAGTTCAATTCCAGGCTAGGTTTGCTTTACCATCTTCGACCACACCGTCTTTTAACTGAGCTGTGGTCAAACACATAGCTTGTCAAACATAAAAAAAGCTATCAAAAATAAGAAAAATAAAGTTCTCCCACCCTGGTACTTAATATTTGAACAGTCCCTTGGCATCAGAATATCTTAATAATTTTCTTTAGTCTCTCTATAAAGGACTTTTGATGCATGCGCGATCCTCGTTCAACAGTTGATTCTCATTCAAGACCTAGATCGATTTGTTTCACGTCGCATTGGAATGCAGATCATTGCAATGCCTAGATTATAATGACACACAGAGCCAAATGCCACGCTAATATCGCCCTTACTGCGTTGCTATAAAGCGGGAGTAAGGTGGTTAATCCTTTGATTATAAGATACTTGCTATGCTGGTTTCCAGTGGAATGTTAAGGTACCTAAATGGATTTTCTGTGGAAATATTATTCGAATTTGCCTCGTTGATATTTTACTTCGCATCGTGGAGGAAAATATAATGGATTAGGTATTTTGTTTACGCCATATCAGCGTTCGGAACTGTACTATAATTATTGTACAGGGGCCGATCAAGTATTACGTAAGTACCAAAGGGGAGTGGGGGAGTCTTTACTTTGCTTATTTTTGACGACATTGGGG
This sequence comes from Biston stratarius, assembly GCA_950106695.1. Classification (NCBI taxonomy): domain Eukaryota; kingdom Metazoa; phylum Arthropoda; class Insecta; order Lepidoptera; family Geometridae; genus Biston; species Biston stratarius. The sequence continues at coordinate 3,788,112 of OX467115.1, read as the reverse complement.
ATGAGGCGATCTGAATGGTGATAATATCAGCAAAGTCGTATAAATTATGCTGATTGTTTGTTTTCCTTGTTATCGACACACTATGTTATAGCGAAATGGCTGCTAATTAAACCAATATGTACTTAAGTATAGGAGAGGGAAGTAAGAGCTTTGCTTACTTTCGCTGACAAGGGGAGGGAAGGGTTAATAATTACTAAAATTCTGCTTACGTAATACTTGAATAAAATGTAAAACATGTGCGATAATTTGATGACTACGTACGATGTACGATGGTACACTAATATCGTACGCAGATTGTACGATAATTTCCATCATGATGTAAAATTTGAGAATTAAAAAGGTTATTAAAAAGAAAAGTCGATCTTCTTAGTGTTCGACGTACAGAGCAGTGTTTATACAGCCATACCCCAATTTTGTGGATGAGCTATGTAAGTAGGTATAACATTGTACATAATGCAATTAGTAATATTGTTCCAAGTATATTTTATCCTTTAGTAAATAAAGAACACCCAAAACATGTAAAGGCGTTCGATAAGATAAAGATAAGAAAGGTAAACATGAGCTCATAGCGTAGGCAGACAAGATTTTTGTGAGGCACCCTTTTGGGAGAATGTATGATCTGTGATTTTCGTGCCTCTTCTACCTTTGTGTATCACTTCTACGCCTTTTTCGGGTTCCGCACCACAAAAGGAAAAAACGGTACCGTTTAGGATACTTTGTTGTCCGTCTGTCTGTCAAGAACGCGTGGAGGTATCAAGCTGAAATTCATATCAAATACTCAGGTCTACTGCCCCTTGGAGCTGTGAAAAAATCAAACTTCTAAGCCAACGCAATCAAAAGATACAGCCGTTTATGCTGCAAATTTTTGACACTCGCAAGGGAATCAAAACCTACAGGGTACTTCCCGTGAACTCAGAATCTTGAAATTTGATATGAAGCAACGTCTTACAGCACAGATAAAGGAAAAATTGCGAAAAGCACAATATACCATTTAAAAAAAAACCATAACTTTTACTTATATACCTACAGGTTTGTACGGAACCCTCGATGCGCTAGCCCGACTCGCACTTGATGGTTGACAGGCTAGTTGTTTGACCGCAGCTGCAGAGGGCCTAGACAAAGTAACATTCGATATTCGATAAGGCTAATTTTTTTTTTTTTTTAGCTAAATATTATTTGCGTATTATGAGCAGCACTATAAAACTGAGCTAAATAAAATGGCCGGTAAAGTGTAAATAATAAAGTGGCCGGTGAGAGCAGGGGAATGCCAGCGGGTGTACAGCGTATTGGAGCGCGCGCGACCAAACTCACGGCAAGGCCCAGACTGCCGGCACCCGAGTCTCCCCGAGATTATACAAATGTGTGCGCACTCATTCAATCCGGCAGCGGAGAATTTATATGAAGATGTACCTATTGTTCTTAGTGTACTGTGTACCTAATCTGTCCACCTGACCTGTCCAAAACGGGACATTTTTTGTCCTCAATTTATTCATGAAAGAGATTAATACCCCTTTTATTTCTTATAATTGTACTAGTTTACGTTTGGTCTACGCAAACATTATAGGTATGTATATCAAAATGCAAAATTTTGTTTCAAAATGGTTCAGTTTGTTTGCATAGAAGTATTGAAAAACTTCTACCGAACAATTTTTTAAGCTAAGCACCTTAATTGTTTTTTTTTTAATTTTGATATCAGCATTGATCTTTCTGTAACTAAAAACGGGACAATTTGGCGTCCCGGAGCTTTTCTTGGGGACACGGGGACGGAGTAGCAGAAAATGGGACAGTCCTGTTCAAAACGGGGTGGTCACGTTAGTTATCTCTTACCATCAGGAGAGCGTCTAGTTCGTCTCATTACTTTTACATTAATCTATATTGGAACAACCACTCGGGCAGCAAATTTAACAGTTTAGCTATTTCGAATGATCGTCAAATCAACCCACATGGCAATTATCTTATGAGCCCAATCAAAGGTTGCTAAACTTGTCTTCGACCTTCTTGAGATTCTTGACTGTGATTCGAGTCATAATTATGGTATATTGATATTTTATTAACAAACACATATAAAGCTTCTGAAAGAAATTATCTAAATGACAGTCGCGGCTTAGAAGAACAAGCGAATAAACAGACACGAAATACGACTTATTTTTTTTTAATATCTGACTGGCTTTGTTTGACCACAGGTCACCTGATTTTAAGTGACGGTGACCACAATTTTTTTGTCTTGGGTGGGAATCAAACCCTACAGCTCTTAAATCAGATATACTACCGATGAGCCAATAGGGCTGCCATCGGAACTGAACCAACAATCAAATTACAATTTTGTAAATGAGAGTAAGTAGTTTTAACTTGCAAGATTCGACCTAAACCAACTACCAAACATAAGAGGTAAATAAAAGCTTGTAAAAATAATGATTACTCGACGGCAAGGCAAGGTATTTCCTCTAATTCACGCGGATGCAAGCACAGAATGACAGGTGAGGGTGATGTCATGCCAGGTAATGGTGTCGACCATGGAAGCTGTGAATGAAATCATCGGTGGATTATCCAACATATTAACCTACCTAGGTATGGTTTTTTGATTAAGGTTTAATTTTGGTTTTATAACTGTTGCTAGATTTTACCTGCGTCTTCGCTCGCGTGGCCTATCGTCAGAGTCTCTCTAACTTTTTTTACAAGCCCTTATTTAACTTGCAATGTGTTTTTACAAGCCCTTATTAACTTGCAATGTGTTTTTTACAAGCCCTTATTAACTTGCAATGTGTTTTACAAGCCTTTATTTAACTTGCAATGTGTTTTACAAGCCTTTATTTAACTTGCAATGCGTTTTTTACAAGCCCTTATTTAACTTGCAATGTGTTTTACAAGCCTTTATTTAACTGGCAATGTGTTTTTACAAGCCCTTATTTAACTTGTAATGTGTTTTTACAAGAGTTTTTATTTAACTTGCAATGTGTTTTTTACAAGCCCTTATTTATCTTGCAATGTGGATTTTTTATGGTTGACAGACTAAGCGGCCACAGCTCACTTGATGTTAAATGACGGTGAGATCGAAAGTGGTAAACTGCACACCTAGCCAGGATTGAAACTGGCTTTCAAATCAGGATGCCGGAACACACCGTTAAGTGCTTGACGGCAGATTTTCAACTTAGGTGGTATAGCTAGTCAGCCGAGTACTAAAAAGTACCCTACCAACATGTTACGGTTTCTTCATGATGTTTTTCTTTACCGGCAGTTTATGTTCATCGTTGGGAATTGAAGCAACGCCTTCCGGCGTGTAAACCGACCACGCTTACCTCTTAGATATCGCTAATGTCGTAATCCTATCTAGCTAAAAACTAAGCAAATACGTACAATAACGTTCGCAATCACGTAAATGTTTCATGATTTCCTCAAAGGAATTGCAATAAAAAACACAGTACACAGACTGGTTCTCATAGTGCAAGCTTTGCTTACCTAGGGCTAGTTGGCACAGTGTGATATGTATTCAAATACTTCTTTTATTTGTTGACAGCGCGCGAGAATTCGTCACGTGAAGCTATGGGCGCGGGATTTCACCGGGCTTGGGCTCCGTTGCGGCGGAGGCGCACGAGATGGGGTCCACATACACTCCGTGCTGAGAAGCGGGCCTGCGGCGGCCGCCAAGCTGCAGCCAGGTTAGTATCATCATCATCAGTCCGTAACCGCTCACTATTGAGCTTAGGCTTCTCTTTACGTGCGCCACCGGTCCGGTTCCGGTCCTGTGCCAATCCCAGCAGCAGCAAACATATAATAACATACAAAAACTAAAAACAATAAAACGAGATAGAAAATAACAAAACAAAAATACAACATAGAATAACAAATAAATGGTGTACAAGGGTGGCCTTATCGCCTAAAGCGATTTCTTCCAGACAACCTTAGGATGGAAAGTAACAAAGTAAATATAAAAGAAAAAAAATGATTAAAAAAAAGTATTTATAAGAAGAAGAATAAAGAAAGAAAATTGAGAACAGAATTAAGGTTTTTTTTAAGAATTTGTTCTGGATTTGGAGACACCAATTTGACAGCCCTGTTGACTTATTGACAGTATATCTGTCCAGTATATCGTGGGTTCGATTCCCACCCAAGACAAACATTTTGTGGGATAAGCGTTTGTTCTGTGTCTGGGTGTTCTGTATGTATTATAAGTATATTTACAAAAAAATAAGTATTTAAGTATTATATTTATCTGACTTCCATAGTACAAGCTTTGCTTAGTTTGAGGTCAGATGTCGCTGTGTGTTTACGATATTTATATCTTCGATCTCAATATTCATAAACAATGTGACAACTAACCGAATTAAAAAGCCCTGATAATAAGAAAGACATTTAGGTAATGAAAACCAAACGATTACCTGTTAAGGGGTTGTTAAATTACCCAGACATAAACACGCTTCAAATAGCGTGGTAACCTTTATAAGGGACGAAAGAATCATTGTCAGAAATAGCCCTCGTAAAGGTTACAGGGGGCCAGCCCAAGGGGGGGCAAACTGAGCTATCGCTTACTAATTCTGATCAAATGTATAAAACAGCTGGTTTTTTTTCGCGACCTCAAAGATGTATTCATATTGACAAAGCCTACTATAAGGTGGCTCATTACGTGGAAGACAGGAATATATGGCTGTAGTAGCTTCTCTCTGCACTTGCATCCCCCTGGCTAAGTGACAATTGTAGTAAGCAATGTATTAATATCTATAACTGTAAACTGTACCTAACCTAATATGAAAAGAAAGATCCACAAAAAAAATGCCTTGCTGAGTTTCTTGCCGGAGTCTTCTCATTTGAAGTGTGATTACGAGCCGGTGGTAGATTCAAACATGTAACTTAACGTTCATAAGTGCCTTACCAGGGCCTAAATTGAATAAATGACTTTTTGATTTTGATTGCTTAAAAAACTTATATTATCGGCCTTCCAAAGCTTCAAAAGCAAATTAATAGCTTATTTAACTTGATTTTATAATGAGACATAAAACTATGCAATACTTGGACTCTGGATAAACGCAGAAAGTGCGATGCCACAAACAGAAAAAAAAGTTTATTCAAATCTTTATTTAGAGTACTTTTTGCACGTTTTTTGATTACATCTAGAAAATACCTTTACCTCTCTTACCATGCATTGTTTATAACCCAATTTGACGTTCTGACTTCCAGGTGACAAAATCAAGAGCATCAAGATAGAGTTCGTAGGCACGCCGCTAGAGGACGCTGTCAGCATCCTTTCCCTCGCGTCTCCTTATCCTGTGGAGTTGGAGGTGGTGGAAGGAGGTCGCGCGAGCGGCGCGGGCCGGCCGGTGCATCATCCGCTGCTAAGACGAGCTGGCTCTACGGGCGACGTTAGCACGGTATGTATCTTGAAGATATGACAAGAAGTAGCATAGAATTCAAAAGTTTCTTCACCACCGCTCCGTATTTTAGGTACGGCTTTCCTCATCGTGAGGCAAACAGGATTCAAAGTACACTGAGAAAAGTAGTTCATCTTAGGCCGGTCTGCGAGTTAATAGCCTACTCTTGCGTTGTCGCTTAGGGCTGTCACTTTTATTTTTAGTTAATTTTTTTTTCTCTTTCTTCTTGGCATCGCACTCTGTGCATTCTGCCAGTTTCAATGTTTCTATATTTTGTGAGTAGTCTTCATTTTTCAGCTTCTTTATCATCTATAGTTACAGTCAAAGTCTAGTCTTGATCAAGTCCAGTCGGTCCCAGTCAAATCAAGTCATGCCTTAGTAAAGTAGTGGCGACTTTACTATAAGCTTCTGGATGGAGTTTTGGAAGCAACACGAAAAGTCATGTATAACCACATTATATCATTCTCCCACACTCGCGCTTGTAATTCGGCACTTTATAAATAAAACACCACTATTTTTATGCATAAAAACTTGAAAAAACACTAGTTTTAGAAAAAAATACAATGGGGCGACACGACACTCACCGCGTTCCCACCAAAAACTCCTAAATATTATTTGCGTATTATGAGCATCACTATAAAACTGCGCTAAATAAGATGACCGGTAAAGTGTAAATAATAAAGTGTCCGGTGAGAGCAGGCGAATGCGAGCGGGCGTGCAGCATACTGGAACGCGCACAACCAAACTCACGGCAAGGCCCGGACTGCCGGCACCCGAGTCTCCCCGAGATTATGTTTAGTGTGCGTGGCAGTGTGTAAGTACGCACACGACGCCCGGTACCTACGCATACGTTCAAACCGACAACGGCCAATTTCTATGAAGTTGGCTTACTGCAGGATATGGTTGTCCCTTGCTGTTAGTTATTTACTTGCTGTTACTGTTTGCACGTACGCCTTAAGCCTGGCGCGAAATTTTTAACCCTAGCCTTACCCTATCTTTTAAACCGGGGTAGACATGTACCCAGGTAAAGTTTGAACTACGATTCCAAGTTAGACAGTTATATGGACTGAAGACTCACCAACACAACAACTAAACCTTGATGAAATTGAATTTGCATTTTATCATTTTCTTTGGTGAAAAAATCATGTAGGTACTTATAAGTATTAGGGGCGGATCTATCTAAGGGCTTTTTGGGCTGCAGCCTAGGGCCCCGTGGCTATAAAGGGGACCCTTTGTATCCACGGGGCCCTGGGGTATCGAGTAGGGTACCAAAACAGAGGAAATTAAAAGAGGATTACTAAAATACATAAATTTAATTTGTTTAAAAAATCCTTTCATTATAGCTATTTTTATCGCATTATAGATTTTTTTAACTCTTTAACTTGTTTTATTAACTAGAACCTTGGACTAATCTTCCATGTTAGGTAGGACCACAGAATGAGCAATGCGTATGGTGTAACCTACCCTCATTTGTCCGTTTCTTGCCACATTAGCACTAGAGTGTGAATTTGTAGAAACTTGCACGAGTGGTCAATTTGTCAATGGAATATGTTAATTGAGAATTTCGATGTTCTATTATTATTTTCTGCTGTTTTTTAAAATATCTAGGAATTTGTGTTAAGGACTGACAAATATATCGGATGTCGTGGCCCCGAGATATTTTACTTACTTTGGTATGGTGTTCGTATTACTCAGAACTTATTGCTTCACATATTTGACCCAACAAATCATTATATATAAAAATTTCGTGTCACGTTGTTTTTCCGCGATGAACTCCTCAACTACTGAACCGATTTTAACCATAATCATGCACACTGCAGTTTGATCCAACTTGAGAGATAGGATAGTTTATATCTTAATTTATAACTGCAATATTTTTTTATTGCAAATTATTTGTTTATTATACGACGAAGAGGTATAAATATCTGTGAGTTCCATACAATTCTAATAGATGGCGGTGTAAGGTAATTAATAACTGGATTGAGTAAGTATCCAATAGATGGCGCTACGTTAAAAGTCCAATCGTTTCATATGCGCTACAATTTATTTCACGTTACACGCGTGTGTTCAGTTTGGCCACAACAACGCGTGGCCGGGCCTGCTAGTATAAATATAAATATAATAGGACATTCGTCATACAACAGCGACACACAGCGCCATCTGACTCCAAACTAAGCAGAGCTTGTGTGATGGAAGTCAGATAACTGATAGAATACATAAATACTTTTATTTTTTGTAAATATATATTTATAGTATTATAAGTATATAGAAAACAAATATAGGACAACAATGTCAAAGTATAGACCAAATGATTTATTAATATAAAGAAATTATAAATATTTATTAAATAAAGGACTTTACGGCGTAAAAATGCAAAAATAATGCTTTATCATTAATATAACAAATGTAACTACACATAATCTGTTGGGTGTTCTGTATGTATATACAGATACTATAAAATGAGTGTTTTGGGCGGGAATGGAACCCACGTCACACAGCTCAATGACAAATATACTACCCATGACCCAACAAGTAATCCTTGATATCTTACAAAAAGACGCGTCGGGACTAAATAAAGAATGAGATAAATAGTATTACATATATAGATATATGTATTGAGAACCTCCTCCTTTTTTGAAGTCGGTTAAAATAGATCTAGGTTATGTTGCTAAATAGATATGGTGAAAATTGTTACAGACAAAATCATTTCGTTCCATTATGGTACCTATTTCGGTACATTGTGTTTTGGCGACATAATGCCGTCTATAATAGGAATCCGACAAGTTACTATATCTACTTAAATCAATGCACACGTACTATGTACATTGTTCGACTACAAAGACAATGGAAACATAACCAATATGTATTCCTTTACGTACCGACATTGTGTGCCAAATAGTCATTCTATAGTCCAAAACAAACGAAAGCAACGCGGTTGTTGGGGGAAAAACTTCCCTGTTTTATTTACTTTACTGTCCAATTTTGCTTATAAACGTTTTGTCTTTTATGATATTTTTGATTACTTTATTGAAATCATGACAAGTTTAAAGAGACCTCTATATGTTTAAAATGTGTGAGGAAGAGTAAGGGGGTTCGCAGATCAAATAGTTATGGTTTGAAAGGCGATTGATGAGTAATAGAATATACTATTTGCGGGGAATATAAAATAATTAGTATGCTTACATAACGTCAGGTACAATGATCTCTTATAAGGTAATGTTTGTTGCAATTTGATGAGTTAGTCATGAAAATAGGGTCGACCACAAGGAATTAAATGGGTGAAATAAAGTCTCTAATAAATAGTCATGATTTAGTGAATTTTCGGCAGCCTAGTCGGGAGGTTTTGCAGACGTAACCACAAGGAATTAAATGGGTGAAATATAGTTTCTAATAAATAGTCATGATTTAGTGAATTTTCGGCAGCCTAGTCGGGAAGTTTTGCAGACGTAACCACAAGGAATTAAATGGGTGAAATAAAGTTTCTAATAAATAGTCATGATTTAGTGAATTTTCGGCAGCCTAGTCGGGAGGTTTTGCAGACGTAACCACAAGGAATTAAATAGGTGAAATAAAGTTTCTCAAGAATACTTAATCATATTTTAGTGAGTTTTCGGCTATTGGGATATTTTCAGCTTAGTTTATCATGCTTACAACCCCGTATTATGCGTACAGATAATTCTGGAAGTTTTATATAAATATCTTCTATTTGAGAAGTGGCTATCAAAGAAAGTTGACATTTTAATAATAATAATACACATTTATTTTAGGTTATTGGGACCCATATGTAGCTAAATACAAACATTTTCTAAGTTAATTTACCTAGGTCCATAGAACAACATGTCTTTCGCGACATCTCACCATTAATCAAACACAAACATTTTCTAAGTTAACAAAAAAAAACACACAATTTAGTGTGAAGACAAAATAAAATAAAATTTAGAATTCGTCATTATTTAAAAAAAAATAGTAATTAAAATGTTAACGAGAAAAACAAATTTATCTAGGTCTCTAGAACATGTCTTTTGCGGCAACTCACGATTAAAAGGATTTTGTTCGCCCACTGTAGGTATTATATTCCAACATTATCCTATCTTTGGCACTGTTAGGCATTGGCCACTTGTAATGCCCATCACTAAGCCCGATTATTTTTAGTATCCAGCCACGGCAAGTGTTGCCTTCCTGCCGAATCGATAAAAGAGAGTAGAACTATCAAAGTAAAATTGTAGAATGCGACAGACAGCTTTTAAAAAAAGGCACCGTTTTGTATTTCAGTGAATCAACGAGTAGGATTGTTATTGTGATACGTTTTACGATAAGACGGCATTTAACTATATTATGTCATCAAGTTGCGCTGTAATGTGACCTTGTAGCAATATGAACATAACAAAATAATTGTTAGTGAAAAATACATTCAAATTAAAACAAAGGTATTTAGTGCATTAATAACATGTTTTCAGAAAATGTAAGAGTTATACTTAGGTTATTATCAAATCGCCGCGAGTGTAGATAATTCTAACTAAAGACTGCCAAATTGTCGGTTTGTGACTAGTTTGATTACATTACAGCTGACCGTTTTGAAAAACACGGATAATGAATACAATGCCGCGGGCGTACATTCAGTCATAATATAATTCTGTTGAACATTAACCCGGTGCAATACAAAACGGCTCTGTTTTTTTTAAACGTTTAACCATTTGTAATTGAGGTTATTTTAATTATAAAATGACGAACTGTCTGCGACATAACGCCGACTTCGCCGACGCTAAGATTCGTTATTAAGATCGCCAAAATATACATTCCAACTTGATTTTTATAGGCATAATCTTTCATAAAAAATAATTATATTCATACATTTCAAATCATTAATTTCTATTTTTCTTGTATTTCAGCTTGAAAAAGAGGCGAAACTACTACATCCACCTAAGTCGCCAAACACGTCGCATTCAAACAATTCTACATTAGAAACCAAACAGAAAAGCGGTGGAATAAAGAAAATCATCACAGACAAGATCATCACTTCGACAACTCTAGAACGGAACAAGAAAGATAAAAAAGATGGAGCTACGACGTTGGAAAGAGAGAATGAAAAGAACTTCAAGTTGGCAAACAAAACTAGATATTCAGATGTGCCGACAAATGTTAATGTGAACAAACCTGAAAGAAATAAAAACAGACATTCAACAGGAAGTGACATACAAATAATACAACCAGAAAATGGAATAACGCAAATTGAACATGCTGAAGTTCAAAAAAAGGACTACGATCCAAAACGCGGAATGAAATTTGGTATTCGCGTTCTGCCCCCAAATGTTCCGGATGATGGAGTCTTGAAACAAAAGAGTGTAGAGAATGGGATCGTATCAGTTGAAAAGACAGTAGATGAAATTGATAAGCCTGAGCCGCAAAGGCCTGCTCCGACAACACAAATCAAGCATGAAACTGAAATAGAACAGAAAAAGCCAGTCGTTGCCAAGAGGAGAGAGAAAATGGCGCCACCAATACCAAACGCCCGCACCAAAACCAGCGAATCTGATACAAGTATTAGAACTGATATTAATACTTCTAAGACATCAGAAACATCAATGACCACGTTTACAAGGAACGACTTGAATTCCAGTGGTATAAAAAGGGACGAAAATGGCATACCTCAAGAGTTACCTATACATATGCTCGAAGCAGCTAAAGCGGCAAGAACTAATAGGAAAAGTTCTGTAAGCGCAGTTCAAGACAAAGAAAAAGAAAAGCAAGAACATAAAAAAGAAGAAGCTCCGAAACCAATAAAAAAGTCGAAAGGAAAAGCGCCATCGCCTCCTGATACTGACAAAAATAAAACAGATGATAGCATACTCGAACAACTAAATAACGTGAACGACTTCTTAAAGCGTGAAAAGCAATATTCGAGCTTACTTCAAGATTCCGTAGCTACAACTCCCAATAAATCGACAACTTCTTACATTAATACATCAACGCCAAAGGTAAATAAATCTAAATCCTCTAATTTTTCTAGAGCAGAAGAATCCATTAACTTCAGTCAAGATGATATAGACGACATTGTAACTAAACCTTTTAGGAGAGAAAGTGACTCTCTTAATAATTTCTTCGAAGACTCCAAATCTAATCTTTCATCGAATCAAGATGGCCAGTCAGTTGTATCATTAAATCATAGTGATAAAAGCGAGAAAGGTTCCACAACTATTGAACTTAATAACAGTGATATAACAATTCACAGTTCTCCGCTAAATGACACAGTTCATTCTGCGTCTGATGAACCCTCCATTTTAGATGAAAACGAACGGAAAGCTGCTTCTTTAGGAGACTTGTCCAGATTTGAAATCAGAGCTAGAGCCAAAAAGCCTTCTACTGGTACACTTGAAAGAGCTCAAAGTCTTGACATATCTGCCGACGACGCTGACATTGCAGAGAGCACAATTTCACCCAAAAAGAGGAAAGCTATGTCAGTAGTAGAAAGCCCATTCTTCAATGCTGAAGATGAAGATCTGTTGCCAGAAATGGTTGACTCAGACAAAGGTCTTATTGTAAAACATAAGGAGCCGAGACTTAGTTTGAATACTGTAGAAGGTCTGACTACATTCCAAAGCAATCGGCTTAAGAAAGGTTCTGAATTTGGTACTTTAGAAGATGCTATCGTAAAAGGTTCGAACAGCTCTGTAGAATCTGAAAAAATTGACGCTACTGATTCATCAAAAAAGAGAGGCAACGATTTCGTAGTATACAAAGAAGATGAACATGAGACGTCGGATCATTTAGCGAGAAGAATAATGGATGAAAATTTAAAAGTACATTTGAAACTAGTATCAGAATTTGCCAAGTCTACATCTGATGGCAGCAATATGTCTTCTCTTGATAGTTCTCATGAAGGTCAACCTTCTACTACCAAACCAGAGACATCATCATCAAAATATGAAGAGAAAGTTACAATGACTTACGATACCAACATACCAGATGATATGAAAGTGTCTCGTAATACTTACGTAAATAGTTTAGAGAGGCCTAAATCTGATATGATGAAGAAATTACTCGCCAAAAACCCAATATTAAACGTTCACATTGACCAAAGCTCCTCACAAGGAGAAGCCAGTACAAGCAAAGAGACAAAGACACCAATGACAGATGCGCATAAATCATTGCACCAACCAGACATTGTAAACTTTGACTTAAAATCTTATACAGAAAGCGCCGAACCAAAAGAAAGAGACTACGATGATTTCGTTAGCAACATCCGAGTGGGCTCAACCAACAATAGCTTAAAATATGAAAAGAAGCCTACACTAACAACGTTTTCGTCTGATTGGACGAAACCTAAAGAAGTTCATGGCATTTCTAACGTAGTTACGATATCAACCGAAAAAAGCAAACCTGTCGAAGAGCATAAAGTTAAATCTTACACTAAATCTATTGAGATAGGCGATCCTACAATCAGAATGATGCCGCCTGATGTGTTGGAAGGAATACGAAGGAGACATGATGAAAGGGAGAGCAGGACGCTTTATATGGAACCTGCGAATGTGTCTCTCACTATGACACAAGAGCCAGTACAAAAGACAGTAACTGTAAATGTAGCTGAAGATGAATTTGGGAATAAAGTGATCACGCAAAATGTTGAGAAAATATCAACAAAGTACATAACGACTAACGTCGAAGCACCGTTACAGGTGGAACAAATGACCTTTGGGATCGTAAGAAACCCAAGTGATATTGAAGAACTAAATCTAGAAGAAGGTGATGTTAAGGATATTGATAAAAGGGTTCTGGAAGAAATAAAGAGACAGAATCCTCACATGCACTTCACTTCAGACGAACCAGCGTATACTAAAACGGAAACAATAATATTGAATACTACTGAAATGAACGAAGAACAAGCTAAAGCGTTGATGGCAAAACTTCAAAATGATCCAAGTTTTATGGCACAAAAATCACCGGAAGAATTGTCAAAATTAGGTATAAGAATAGTTCAAGATTTGGAAGATCAACAAGCATCAAGTGAAGATGCTATTGAAGTAACGAAAACGAGATATTCAATCAATCAATCAGCAATGTCAGACGCACAGAAATGTACAAGAATTGAGGAGCCAAGGGAAAAAGAACAAAAAGATCATAGAAACATTACAGAAATACAAGTTGTAACTCCGCGTTCTGAACAAATTATTAAACAGAACTCAGATATGGCTAAAGACAAAATATCTAGCAGACAAAGAGTCCCCGCCTACGAAGAACCACCGCTATCATACGAATTGGATATTGAATTGTTAAATGATTTTATCCACAACGAGCGTCACCACTCGGCTAAACAGCAAGCGGAAGCGAAACGAACGAAGAACAACGAACTTAGAAAGCGGCATTCCGATTTCGACCTCCCGAGAAACAGTCACATCAAATTCCGTACCGCGACATATGAATCTCCTAAAGGCACGATTGTAACAAGCACTGATCTTGAGAATAGGAGATTGTCGCAGTTGGATCAGCAGTTGAGAGCAGACCAGGCGGCTCAAAAGCCAGCGTTGGCAGCAAAACCGAGCAACATTCCGATCAAACAAGAGGAGAAGAAAACGAAACCGGTCGTAGTGTCCTCAAAGATACCGGTGTTTGCAACACAGAAATCTCTAAGTCAAGAAAGTCTTACAGAGACAAAGTTTTCTTTACCTCGTTCCCCTCCTCCACAGTTCAGCAGCACAGGAAATATTTCGGTCACTTCCATCAAAAGCAGTTCTAGAAGCCCGAGTGGAGGGAAGATATTGTAAATATATTTTTACTCTGTATTTTCAGAATCTTATTATAAAATACGACGTAGATATAAGTAATTATCTAATTTTGGTACATTTACAATATACGAAACGTTATGATAGGTGTATAAATCGTTTTTTCTTCATGTACTTAAAATGTAATAGAATTAAAAATAATCTAATAAGGTCTGAAGATAACTTAAACTAATGCAAAGGAGTGCGATATACGTTAAAATATATACTTTTAATTTTAAAAAACATACTTAACTGAAAAGTGCCTTGTTAGTTAAGAACTAATATTTCTTATTATTCTTGGATTTTTTTTTGTAGATTTTTTGGGTTGTGAACGTTACAAATTTATCTATCGTATTGTATTTTATATACATTTTATTGTAAAAACCTTCACCTTTGTCAAATTATGAAATATACATAATTTGTTTCATGATTTCATTTTATGTGGTTATCATCATATAAAAAAAATTGAGATTATATTGTACCTACTTAGTTAATATTTTATTTCAATTTACCGCTTGACATTCCGTCCCAAAAGTATTACCATTTTAAATATATTTAGTTCGATATAAATGTATTTGGGTAGGTATATAGGAACTGAGGTTTCTAAGCCATTTTCTGTTCTAGGGAGTAGATTTAGTACATGAGAATATATTTATTAACGTATCACTTGTTAAATGAAAAGTTATGAACTTGAGGAGTAATGTTCAATTTATATTTGTATAATTCACACATTAACAATTCCATGTTATATACATTGTATTTTATTGATGTATTATAAAATAAAGATGAATAAAATGTTACTATGTTTTTTTATTTATCATGCAATTAATTACTACAGTACTATTAAGATAACGTTATAAGTTTCGTAAAAAATGTACGGGTTTGACATGAGCTGTCAATATGTCACGTCACTTATGTCAATCCCGTACATTTTGGATTTTTCTATTAGTGTTATCGCTTTTCGTATATTATATGTCTGAATTCCTTTGAAGTTAATATTCGATTAGCCATAAAACTAATAAATCATTTAAAAGAAATTGGGATTGACATAAATCAAAATCAAAAAGTCATTTATTCAGTTTAGGCCCTGGTAAGGCACTTATGAACGTTAAGTTACATGTTTGAATCTACCACCGACTCGTAATTACACTTCAACTGAGAATACTCTGGTAAGAAACTCAGCAAGGCATTTTTTTGTGGATCTTTCTTTTCATATCAGGTTACAATTTATACAGTTTACAGTTATAGATATTAATACATTATGCTTACTACAATTGTCACTTAGCCAGGGGTATGCAAGTGCAGAGAGAAGCTACTACGAGTACAACCATATATTCCTGTCTTCCACGTAATGAGCCACCTTATAGTAGGCTTTGTCATAAACTTTCGATATGTCATGTGGGCAGCTTATGTCAATTCCGTACATTATTAGACTTTGCCAGTAGCGTTATCGAATATATCGAATGTTACTTTATCTAGGCCCTCTGGTCTACATTGAGATATAAAAAGGCTGTGAATGATGATTGATTTCCAATCTATTGACTTGGGTTCAAATCACACGATCACATCCTTGTTTTTTCTCCAAAATATGCGCCTATTTTACTAACAGGAGCTAGTTTTAAATGGTAAATATTCCGAGGAAAGCGATGAATGGAAATTTGAGGTCTGAAATAAGATATATCGCTGTTTTGATGCCTATAAATAAGAGACATTCGATATTGAGTGTCAAGGAAGGTGTGTAATGTAGTTAAGGAATAACTACAAGAAAACAAAACTATTTTTTTAGTGGCGATTATATTACAAATCATAAAGTGGCGGTTATTATCAATTGTGTAGGCGCTTGCAGACCGCCATTGAAATATCAGTTCTGTGGCATTTCACTAATTCGCCGATAATAACTTATCTTTGGCGCATTTGTTAGTTTCAAACAAAGTCCAAGACATCGCTGCTTTGACGCTCATTACTTTGAGACTTTCAATGGTTAGTCTCAACAGCCCTGTAATTTGGCTAGCTGCATTAGTACCCTTCAAACCGGAACATAGAAAAGTTTTTTTTTTTAATGGAAAAGTAGTGAGTCTAGCTGGGCTCCTAATGGTAAGATGTCCATGACTATTACAGCGATATACAGAACTTTGAATAACAAACAAAGTTCAGGACATCGCTGCTTTTGCGCTCATTACTTTAAGACTTTCGATGGTTGGTCTCGACACCCATGTAATTTTATTAGCTACAGTACCTACCTTTAAAACCGGAACACAGTTATGTTTACGCACTACTGATTGGCGGTAGAATATCTGGATAATATATACTGCAGTAGCACTTACCTAGACGACCTTCTAGGGAGATCTATCTACCACCGAGTAAAGAATGTCTGAAAAATCATTAATAATATTTAAATTACAGCTATTTAAAAAGGGGATTTGAATAAATTTATTCTGTCAAATTTTATTTCATTTCGTCATTTTAACAATGTTTTTTAACGTCTAGTCCGTGAATTTTGAATTACATTCTCTGTCACAATTCTTTTTAAAAGTCTTCTTCATGCTCCTGCTACATTTGAAGGATTCACAAACTTTTTTACTTGCACTTTTACATGCTTTTTTACACATTTTTACTGCTTTCTTATTACACGATTTAAATAGTCTTAAAATTTGTTTTTTATCAATTTGCGTTTCTTTAGAGAGCTTTAGTTTCTCTTTTCCGATGTTAATTTCTTTGTGTTTTTTTGTATCACGTCCTCTGTCACGAATATTTCTTCCTCTTTTACTTACAATTTCTTCACCATCGCTTGTTTCTGCATAATTGTTTTCTCTAGCTTGAATGTTATTTTTAGTTGGAATGATTTCTTCTCCATCATTAGATTCTTTTCCATCTCTTTCTATAAGTAGATTGATGTCGTATGGTTTGTCTATTATTCTTTCTTTGTCTATTATGTTTTCTTTGTTTATTATGCCTCCTCTGTCTATTATATCTTCTTTTTCTATACCAAGGATAACGTCTTCACTTTGTTCATTTTGAAAAGCATCATTATAATAATTTTTGATTTGTTGAAGTATGTAGCGTACTGGCGTCTCACCGGTATTTTTAAGATCGCTGTTATAAATTTCAAATACTTTATTATTTATAGGATCATTTTTCTGAAATGTAAACCAGATGAAGAACAGTTTTAAGGCTGAAAAGCACATGCACCGAATACTTGCCAAGTAGTAGCATATTTTCTATATTATAGATTATTTGTCAACGGTGGGAATAAATTGGAAACAGAGAGATGCATATGATTGTAACGTAGGTACATATTAAGTAAGACAGACTTATGAGTAAAACTATTGATAATAAAAAAATCGTATTGACTGCCTAGCCAGTTGACATTAAAAGGTACAGATATAAAAAAAATATACCGTATTGCAATAAAAAGGTACCGGTATGTATTTAGTGATACAACCGGTAGCATGTGCAAGTTTTAATTATTAACAATTTTATACTTACATTTACCAACAAAACTGCTACCATGGGATCAATCTCTTCGGAAAGCCTGAGTATTCCATTAGCCACGTTGTATTTGTCTAATATAGTATACATTTTCAATGCATTCAGTCGCTCCTTGTTCACGTGCGCTATAGAATTAAGCAATTTGCTAAATTTCAATCTAGTTTCTTCGTTTTTAGTGACGTAATCTGGTGACTCGGTTGATGCTGACACATTTATTGGTACCTAAGGGGAATTATTGATATAGTAATAAATGTCTGATTAAATTTTGCCGGGAATACGTCTTATTTTCAAAAACTTGTATATTTACGTATTATACACGTTTAAAATAGGGATAATAAACAATATTATAAATGTGAAATTTTACGCTTGTTCATTATAAGTATATAGTATGTAAAATTATTGCGACGAACGAGACGCTGTGATGGTTAGATAACGCATGTCCATGACCATTGCAGCGATACACAAAACTTTAAGTAAAAAACAATATTCTGGGCATGGCGTTCATTTGAGACTTTAGTCTAAACAACTCGGTAAACCCAACACAGTAATGTTACCACCCTATTGCGTGGCGACAGAATATCTTGTACCTAAACTTCCTGCTATGGAGATCTACCACAAGATATAAAAATTAGGGAAATAATATTGAAATTAGAAATATACTCACATTACATAAAAAGGCCAAGATAAAAGCAAGAACAAAACAATTAGAGCACAACGCCATCACAATACATATATTCCTAAAAAAACGTTTTCTAAAAATTCCTTATGTATTGTACGGTTGGATGGCAAATTTAATTTTCTTTTCGGTTAATTTAAGTTCAATATTGATGTTCGGTAATCAATTTTTTATAAAGAATGGTTATGAAGTTTATTGAAGCTAGAAAATAAGCGTCTGTTTTTGTTTAACTAGTTAGAAGCTAAAGTTGAAAATCTGCAGCCAAGCATCTAATGGTGTGTTCCGGCAGCTTCACTTGAGAGTCAGTTCCATCCCAAGCTAGGTGTGCTTTACCATCTTAGACCACACCGTCACTTAAAATCAGGTGAGCTGTGGTCAAACACTAGCCATCTAACCTTTATACCCTAAATAACACATTTAGGAAATGTGTTATTTAGGGCATTTAAAAAATAGGCAATTACCTACCGCCGAGAAACAAATTTATGAAAAAACTAACTACATATACCATACCAAACAACTATTAACACACGTTTTTGTGTGACCCTGTTCTTCATTGTATTTTGTATTTCCAGATTTGTAAATTTTTGAACAAGGGTAAGTAGATTCAGTAAAAGGTTCGGCAGCGTAGTTGGGAGCCCGTCTGGCTTTCAATCTGGAGGTCTTGGTAACGAATCCCAAGGCACACCTCTATCTTTTTGTCTCTATCAAGATGTGCGTATTGCCGCTGACTTTAAACGGTGAAACAAAACATCGCCAGGAAACAAACATGTCTGTGAGGTCTTAAAAAATTAAAGAAAGTTCTGGAAGATGTGTGAAGTCTACCGACCCGCACTTGGCCGACGTGGTAGACTATAGCCTAATCTTTCTTGGAACCCGAGCCCAGCAGTATGCCAGTTTTTAAAAAGAGGGCTTACTCGGAAGATTTCACAACCACAGTCCTACCCAATTAAAATTCTTATGAGTTCAAGGTATATATTTAGTGTATTTCCGCTTAAAAGTCGTTTTGGTTACAACAGTGATGAGGATTTAATTTATATAACTAGATGACATTAACTAAATTAAAATAACCACAAGTCTTTATATCGTCTTGTCGCTGTCAATTCAAATCAGTCAATTAAAATTCTTTTAATTATTGTTTTTTTTAATCGACAATTTTCAAATTAAAAATCTTTGCAATATTGTTTGCATTTATTTTTGAAGGATTTTTTCATACTCTTGCTGCACATATAATCATCACATATGTCACTCGCTGAGTTTTTGCATGCTTTTTTACAATTCTTCGTTGCGTCTTTCCAACAACTCGATCTTAAAACTTTACTATCATCGATTCGATCCTTATCATTGCCATGATGTTCATCTTCTTCGCTGTCAGTATCTTCGCTTTCGACAAGATGTTCGTGTCTAATATTTACGGAACTATATCTGTCTTCATTAAAGTTTTCTGAATTTTTGTCCACTTCATCATTTACGTCAAAATGATCATCGTTGTAATCTACCATCAGATGGTCTGCATGCCTAAGCCATGCTACAGGAGAATCACTTTTATGTGTCTTATGTTTTCTAACATTGTTGCATATCATTCTTCGTAATAAGGTGTTAAGCATTACTTTATTTTCTTGCTAAAATTGAAACAAAATACAATAGGTAGTCAAAAGTTACACAACAAAATATACGATACCCGCAAGTCGTATGTGGTCGAAGATGGTAAAGTACACCTAGCTTGGAATAGAAATGGCTCTCAAGTGCGGCTGCCAGAATACATCGTGTTGGCCGCAGTTTTTCAACTTGTTGGTGGTAGCTAGCCAGCAGAATACTAGAAAATCTACTACCGTGCTATGGTTTCCTTCCGATGTTTTTTTTTCACCGGCAGCTCAAGCTCATTGTTGGGATTTGAAAATTAGCATTATTACATATTATATAGAAGAAGGCCGAATTTAAAGGTTTTAATCGCCAGATATATTTTTTTTAAATGTTGCAGTCTTTGAAAGACTGCATTAACAAGCTGAAGAGTTTGAAAAATCTATAACCCGACTGCGATTGCAATAGCTATAATACAATTAAAGGAAAAAGACTTTTAAACAAAATTATTCCTAATTAAATTTAAACATATAGTTTATATACTTGTGATTCCCTTTTAATTTCCTTTATGTTGGTACCCTACTCGACAGGTCTTAGTATTTTTTTATTAACGTATTATATTTCGCGCCAAAAATCCACCATTTTTTTTCAAACACCTACCTAAGAACACTTGGGTTTTTAAGACGAATATCGATACGAGGTAATAAAGAGATTTACATACATACAAGATATGGAAAAACATAACCCTTGCTTGGCAGTTGAGTAAAAAACACGGCAACATTTTTAATAAGTTTACACCTTTATACCCACTCACATTCAACATTTGCAGTTCATTATACGCTGTGTTTCCATCGAGTCCTAAAATGATACTCTTATAGTTGCTTAGTTCAGGAGATATGCCACTTCTGCAAATCATGTCGTACAACACGTCGTAAATGAGATTCTTAGTATATCTACCCTAAAAGTAAATTAAATTAAAATTATTACGTTTGCTTATATATTATCAAATTCGGGGTCATATAATGAACAACAGATATTGAAACAGCGGAAGCGTGCTGGGCCCATAACCTTTTGAAACAGCGGTGACAATTTGCGACAGAGTGACTTTATTTCGGATAAAATGGGTTGTAGATGTAGTGGGTGGCTAGATGGTGGTGTAAAATATTGTCAATGTATAAAATGTCAAAAAATTACTTATAGTAAATTTACTTAACGAAAAACAACTCCATAAACGTGTATGGAAGCGGTAATTATGGCTGCCGTTGACTTGACATTGACTGATTTTGTCTTGGTTTGCCATTGCATTGTTTAGGCACTGAAAGTATCACACAGCCTACTATGTGACGTCATTAGAGGTCAATTATAAAGTCAAGTTTATTAAATAATGATAGCTAGACACAAGCCACAACTTACGCTCAGCAAAATCATTTTCTCGACATTTCTGTTGTTTTTGATTTTTCTCAAAATTCCATCACCGGCTTTGTACGAATCCAATTCAGTGTATTCTTTTAGAGCGTTTAGCTTTTTTTCGTTTATGTTGGCTATGGTCGTTAATAGTTCGCCAAATTTATCTTTAGCGCCTTTATAGACAACATCAGGATTCTTGTTTGGAGCAGAATTATTTCCTGTTACCTTTAAATGATATAAATATTTGTTGTTAAAATGTGAAACTCTCTATGTTTGGATGTTTGTTACTCAATCACGCAAAAACGGCTGAACGGATTTAGATGAAATTTAGTGCACATATTACCTGGATTAACATTTTGTTTTAAATATTTTTTTGCCATTTAAGGCCTCCCTTTCCTCCTTCCAGACTGCCTGGTCTGTGGCTTTGGTGGTCCAGTGACTATTTATTTCGTCACACCACTTCCGTCTGGGTCGACACTAAGGTCGCTTAAAGTTTGGCGTCCTATCCCTGGTGATCTTTGCCCAGCGGTCGTTTGACATGCGACATACGGATTAACATATGTACCTATTTAATACTTTTATCCCGGGAAAATGTTAAGTTCCTGTGGGATTATTGAAAAATGAATTACAAGACGTATCCAATTGAAATTTGGTCCACAGTTTAAAACGACCGTGATTGTAACTTCCCTATCCTTCAATAGCTTCAATATAATAATATATTTTGCCGTGGTGGTGCCGGCGTAAGAATATTACCCCACCCTCTGGTACCCGTGGTTGCCGTAAGAGTCGGCTAAGGGATGTATCTGAAAGATGGGCAGCAGCGTCTTCCTTGAACAATCACACCTAACTGCGCTCGCCAACCCGCCTGCCAAGCGTGGCGAGTATTGGCAAAACTCTCCCAGGGGGAGGCCTATGTCCAGCAGTGGACGACCTATGGCTGATGACGTATCCTTCAAAATCTTTTTACGTGAAATCTATTAGAATTGCACCACGTTACGGCCGTTTTACGAGTTACGTGCTTCTAGAAAATAACTGGTAACTTGGTAACAAACACAGAGGTTTATTATGTAAATGTTCTACACGTGCCATAGTATCTAGTTTCCATAGCACAAGCTTTGTTTAGTTTGGTCCTAGATGGCGCTGTTTGAAATCCCTTATGATACTTATTTATTTCTAAATTAAAAAAAAACGGAGTTGCGTGTATTGAAAAACTAATTTTGTTTTTTTATTTTTATTTTTTATTGTTGACAGGCTAGGTGTTTGACCACAGCTCACCTGATGTTAAGCCCACCTAACCTGGAATTGTACTGGCTCTCAAGTGAGCCTACCGGAACACACCGTTAGATGCTTGGCGGCAGATTTTCAACTTTGAGGGTGGTAGCTAGCCAGCCGAGTACTAGAAAGTACCCTACCACCACGCTATGGTTTCCTCACGATGTTTTCCTTCACCGACAGCTCAAGCTCATTGTTGGGGTTTGTACCCACGCCCTTCGGCATGCGAACCGACTGCGTTAACCACTGAGCTATCATCGCTACAAAATCGCTTTCGCGATTTCATATGGCTTACTTGTACATTTTATTTATAAAAAAAACGAAACAAAAGCATTAACTCACAATTAGTAGAATAACGAACGAAATTACGTTAATGGAGCTACTAGAAAATACCTCCATTGCAAATGGATTGCGTCTCAATAAGTGACGGTTTTAAACATCATAAATTAATTTCATAGTGATTTTCTTTATTTACTCAGGTCACACTAAATGTGAATAAAAATTCCAATTAGGTGCTAAATTCAACTTGTAAAAGTAATTAAGTAATAACCACCTATGACAAATTTTAAATGCTTGCTTCAGTAATTGGACTTGTGTTTTGTTTATGCCTTTTTTGTAGAGTTTTGACGGGAACGCAGAAAGGTCGTGTCACCGCAATAAAATTTTAGAAACTATTTTTTTCGTGTGTTTGGGCTGATGCTCAGCTTTCCGGCCACCATGTTATGGTTTCATGGATTTCCTTTATCAGTATCTCAAGTTCATTGTAGCGATGATGGCTCAGTGGTTAGTGAGATAGGTTCGCATGCCGAAGGGCGTAGGTTCAAACCCCAACAATGAGCTTGAGCTGCCGGTGAAGGAAACCATAGCGTGGTGGTAGGGTACTTTCTAGTACTCGGCTGGCTAGCTACCACCCTCAAGTTGAAAATCTACCTACCGAGCACCTAACGGTGTGTTACGGCAGCCTCACTTGAGAGCCAGTTCCATTCCAGGCTAGGTGTGCTTTACCATCTTCGACCACACCATCACTTAACATCAGGAGAGCTGTGGTCAAACACCTAGCCTGTCAGCCATAAAAAAAATGTGTCAAAAACTAAAAAATAGAATCTTACATGTACAACATCGAGCAATGCTATTATAGCGCTATTATGTTCTGTTGAATCTTCTGATTCCTCAAGTTCCTCAATGAAATTATTTTTATGTTGAGCCGCAACATATTCTTGTAACTCGGCAATTCTTCTTAACGCTTCAATTCTCTTCTCATTGCACTTGATGAAGTTATTTATCATTTTGACAAAATAATTTTTCACTTGTGATTCTGACGTTACCTCGCTTTCTGCAAAAATCTGTGCACTGATTCTCTAACTCACATGAGATTTCTTGCCGAAAACGTTGAGACAATTCTTAGTATATAAAAACCGGCCTAATGCGAGTCGGACGCGCGCACGAAAGATTCCGTACCATTATCTATTATACAAAAAAGCATGTCTGTTGTATGGGATATCCCTTAAATATTTGTTTTATTTTAATTTAATTATTTATTTTTATAGTGAATATATAACTAAATATTCTGTGAGTATTTCAATCTACGTGTTGCAGTTATCAATATCGAGCAAAAAGGTCACGCTTATTGTATAGGAGCCCTTTAAATATTTATTGTATTATTATAGCGGCAACAGAAATACATCATCTGTGAAAATTTCAACTGTCTATCTCTGTTCATGAGATACAGCCTGGTGACAGACGGACGGACAGCGGAGTCTTAGTAATAGGGTCTCGTTTTACCCTTTGGGTATGGAACCCTAAAAAAGAATAAGGAACATGACAATGCGAACCGTGTCGGGAATCACTGCCTTTTTGATCTGACCCTTTGAATCAAACGCTTAACGAGATCCTGATCTTTATTATTTTTTAGATACGCACGTTTTACTATGTAGATCTCATAAGTAGAAAGTCGACTAAATAGATACCACCGCAGTATCAGATATTCTGCCGCCAAGCAGTAGTGTGTAAACATTACTGTGTTCCGGTTTGAAGGGTACTGCAGCTAGCGAAATTACAGGGCTATGGAGTCTAACCACCGAATGTTTCAGTCATTATCAATATCATTTCAGCCGCAGGACGTCCACTGTTGAGCATAAGCCTCCATATTCATATTCATTTATTTCATAAAGTAGAATTTACATGTCAACAATTAAATAAATTAGATTAAATTAAATTAAAATTAAATTAAATCAGATTAAATTAAAATTACATTAAAGTAAATTAAATTAAATCAAATCAAATCAAAAATTTATAAATGTCATTTTTATAATAATTCAATACAAAAAAAAACTTCTTTCTACACTTTATAAAGTCTTTGTACAATTGTACATTCCTATTCTTTATTATAATCCAGGAAATGTTTATAACTATATAACGTCTGATCAACAAGCCAGCACTTCTAGCGGGACTTGAAACAAGCCAGGCTCGGAGCGGCGACCACTTCGTTTGGCAGTTTGTTATACACTGTCGGGCCCATGACATGAGTGAGCTTGTCCGACTTCGCCAGGTTCCTAGGAATCTGCTGCCCTGCTCGTCTCGTGGGGACTGTAGTAAGGTCTCCGAAGGCCGTGAATGTACCTATGCAAGTTTTTTCTTACATACAGCGCCACTTGCAGGATTACGATGCAGGGCAGCGTAAGGATTCTCAATTTTTTAAAGTGAGGGGCGACGGATTTGTCACTTCTAAAGCCTACTATGGCTCGTACGGCCCTTTTTTGCATGCGGAACGCGCGCTCCCAGTCGGCGGCGCGGCCGTACAGCTCGGCGCCGTGCTGCAGCAGCGAGTGCACCGTAGCAAAGTACCTCCCACAATGATTTCCATCAACACCGGTTGGAAGGGTCTCGTATCCAGCGCGTTCCATCGTTTGCCCACCTTGTGAGTGGACGTCCTACGCTGCGCTTGCCGGTACCTGGTCTCCACTCCAGAACTTTACAGCCCCATCGGTCATAGGTTCTCCGTAATAGTGCCCTGTCCACTGCCACTTCAACTTGCTATAATGATTCAAAGTAAAGAGCGCCAATTTGGCGATTTCCTGGACTTTGTTTGACTACCTACTCAAAGTTCTGACGCTTCGTAACGCTGCAATGATCATGGATAGGCGTTCAAGAAAGCGTTTTACCTAAAAAACTAGAATAAGATTACTTACCAACAGTACACAAAATCGCGACTCCAAGAAAAATTAAAATACAATTTAGAAATATCATTTCAATCGAACGATGTAGACATCGTCGCATAAACTTATTAAATAGCGATTTTAATGTCTTGCTTCATTGGTTCATTACATGGCTTACGATTTGAAAACTTTTGAATTAATATAAGAACATAATCTTACCCTATGTAAAAGAAAATATTTAATATCGTACCTATTTATACCAACAGGGCAGAACAGAATACTACGTACCAGCAGTTAAAGATTTATATAATACAGAAAGTGATAAAAATGGTTTTGCAAAATGTAGGTATACAGAGTCAAAGAGGAATGCTCTTAGCTTAGAAATATCGTCGTGCATTCAAATCCCTCGCGTTGCTGGGACAGGAATGCGTAGTACATAGCGACTTACGTGTAGGTAGGGTTCCCCCCTTCAGGTGCTTGTTTATCAACGTTCATCTTCACTCATGTTGTTCCCAGGGCCATCAAAGCATATTCGGCGCCAGTGTGAAAGTCAGCCTATGCACGTGTTAATGAATTTAAATACTTGGTATTGTAGTTATAAGAGTGAAATTATCTTGCACATCGCGTATAGTATGAACACCTGCCGAACGCGGCAGGCGGCGTATATAGTAAAACAATATTTGTGATAATGAACTAACCTGTGCCCGCGGCTCCGCTTGCGCGGTCTCAGTGTAGTAGGTACCTATCGAAATTTATGGCGATCTCGGCTTTCGCCCCTAGGGCGCTGCGCCCGGGTGCACCTCACCCCCTGAACCCCTGGGAAAAGTGACCCTGGTTGTTCTCATTCATGTCTACCCAAACCACTTATAACCCTACCAACGCTCTTTTGGATACTATTTCATTTACATACTGGGTCAAAATGAATCTCAAATACATTATCCTCCTTGGGTAGTTAAGTAAAATGTTTATAAATTGAAAACTCCAAAATTGATTTAACTTTAATTTATTTAAAAATAGTACATTATTTTATTAATATACATACCTATATCTAAACTATGTACATATTAACAATGTCACTAACTTCATTAGCATTTGTAGTTTATCAAATTTGGTGACAAATTTCATAATATTTTTCTCTCTATTATGCTGGGTACAGCGGACAGCCTTCATACTGATAGCATTTTTTGGGAATTCCTGTTTCCGGATTGCAAACCTTATTGCTTACCTTATAATTTGTTTGTAATAATAAATCCAACAACGCCTTTCAACTTACAGCTACCATACTGCACAAGTCGGATAAAAGCAGTAATCTAAATTTATGCTAATGTTACGTAGCACTTTGTCTATAGTTTTTAGTATCTAATATCTTCTTTCCACACATCGCACAGATTCCTTTCTTGTAAGCGCAAGCTTGGCAGTAGTGTGATCCCACTTGATGAACTTTTGTCCGGCAAATTCTGAAAGAAGACAGAAACATAAAACTTTTTACTGTGTAAACCAGAACTTGTAAAACCGGAAAACAAAAGCAATTAATTACAAATAATTATTTATAGCATTATAAACTTGACACTAGTGGAATGTGAGGAGATGTACAGTATGATGTTTTCTTTCTTTAATTAATAAATAGGGTTGCGTTTGACCCCAATCATGCCTGATGTAAAGCGAAAATGGAGCATGCTTGTCAAGAAAAAATCTATTCGTTCATGTCTTGAAGACCCAGATTGTATGGGGAATACCCACTCGTCGACCCATATCATCTAACTTTAATTTAATTTAATAGTAATGATAACTGAAATATTTGAGACTATAATAAATTGAAATAAAATAAACTAATCAAAAAAGCACTATCAATGGGTATGGCATATAATATCAATAGGCACAAACAATATTATGTTATTACCATTTTTAATACTATGGTATTGAGTGCAGTGTCATCATGTTGCTGGGATAAGAACCAATATACAACACAATAGGGGATGGAATCAATGTGTATTTTTATAAGGCCCCAACAAACACGTATTTACATAAACATGAACATTCATACCGATGCTACTGTGTATTCTACTACTACTCTTTCCAGCAATTAATACACAGATGTTATTTGGAGACCAAAGTCTTTTAGTAGAAATATAATTGATATAGTGGTATAATTAATGTAAATGTTTTTATTTTGATTGCACACACCATATTTTTACCTCCTCAGTATGTTCTAATCATGTCAAGATTGTCAGGAAGAGCATGCTCTAAGCAACAAGGATTGTTGATGTTAATAAGACAAACAAAACAGTCTCCCGCTGATAGGAGATAAAGCCTGTCCATGACCATTGCACCAATGCTCAGAATGTTGAGTTGTAAAACAAAATCCATGGCATCGCTCCATCTCCAATCCATGCTTTGACATTCATGACTTTAAGACTCTCGACGGTTAGTCTCAATAGCTCTGTAATTTTGCCAGCTACAGTGCCCTTCAAACTGGAAGACAGTAATCTTGGTATAATTGTGGTACCTACTTAGACAATCTCCTGCAAAGGAGAACTACCACCAAGTAAAAGTAAGTAATTAAGTATTTATCTATCGATTTGACATTGGAATTTTTACTAAAATACTAACAATTAATGAACTTTTTTCTTGATGGTATGAGTAAATAGTACTCAAAGCAACCTGGCTTTCAAGTGAAGCGAGAATACATTTAATTACTTAACAATGAATATTTTATATGAATTTCATATATTAAGGAATATCCTACTAAGATTTTTGAATAAGTCTCATACTTACTTGCATTCTCCAAACTTAGATGTGTATGGATTGAACCGAGCCTTCGAGGCCGTCAAAGCTTTGTTCTCGCCGACTTTCCTGCCACCTGACTCCACAGTGTTCCTAGCACCAGCCTTCCATGGGTCTGGAGTGATCACACGACCCAGTTTCTTCTCACATTTATCGCAAACCATTATGTGTTTACGTATTTATAACCTCGTAGTGTAACAAAATGCAAATGATAAGTAGGTATGTAACAGCAACGGTGATTTATACCACTTAGCTAATATATTATTGTCATTAGTATTAATTAGCAAAATTACTACTATTCATTACTATTTGCATCGAAGTCCAGCGAACAAATTCTGAAATTTTCACAATAACACATTTTTTTTTTAAATTAATAATTTGCCCCTTCGGGCAGGCTAAAGCCGTAAACCCATACTGCCTTGTCTTCAGTTTTTGCAATTCATGTCTTACATCTATAGTTACAGTCAAAGTCCAGTCTTGGTCAAGTACAATCCATGCCAGTTAAATCAAGTCGTACTTTAGTAAAGTAGTGGCGACTTTATTAGAAGCTTCTGGATGGAGTTTTGGAAGCAATAAGAAAAGTCATGTTTTACCACATTATATCACTTTCCCACACTCGTGCTTGTTATTCGGCACTTTATGAATAAAACACCACTATTTTTATACATAAACACTCGAAAAATCACTAGTTATGGAAAAAAATACAATGGGGCGACACGACTCTTACCGCGTTCCCAGCAAAACTCCCAGAACTAAAAGTGATTAAAAAGCTCCTAAAAAACTAAATCAAAAACAAACTTTTTTGTTTGTTTGTGGCTATATGACATCGCACTAAGTGTATTTTGCCAGTGTTAAATATTATTTTTATATTTTCAAGTGTTTTATTAACAATTAAATAAATTAAGTCTATTACACATTGAAGGTCATGCAAGGTAAAACACGGCCACTAGAGTCCTAATAAAGTAGCGAATACTTTTCTAGAAGCGTAGGTGTTCCGCAAGTACTACGAAAAAATATATTACATCACTTATCTACAATAAAATAAAATCTACATTTAAAAATAGTGGTACAATTTTTGTGATATTATTAAAATGTGGTGACACGCAATTTTACGTGTTGCTTCCACAACTCCATCAAATCATAATAAATGATATCTAATGATATTATGATTAGTCCCAGTAAAAAAAAACAGGAAGAGAAGGAAGCAAGTTTCAGCTTTCCACGTTATAATCCACCAATTAATTAATGAATACAATATCTTCTACTTAAGTAAATTTTTAATGTCTTTTGTATTACTAATCCAAACATAGAACATCAATCATATAACCATTAATTATCGCTTTCAACGTCTCTAAAAGCATGTTTCTTGCCACAGTGCCACAATTTGTTGCTAGGTCATGTTCCAACTTCCGCAGGAATCTTTTAGCATCAATTGGTTGCATTTTCTCTAAGCCTTGTTGGAATAAATTCAGTTTTCCCAATTTGCTCACTCTACGGCAGTTTGAAAACTCCACATACCTTTGATATTCTCTATTCACGTTAAATTTTAATTTATCTTTACTTGACTCAAGACATTTCTCTTGCTTTTCTCTTGACGCCTTAACAAAATTCAAAATCATAGCAATATTTTTTTTTGGCGTTTCTTCGTTTGTTTTTGGCACTATCTTTTCGAGGATAGGTATCTTTTATTTCATTTAGAATTCGATGCAAATTTTCTTGTGAAGGCCTTGTATTGTCACTATTCTGCTGAATGTTCTCATGATTATTATCAATAAGAGAGTGGTGGTCTAAGTACGCCTCCAGTAAGAGAACTATGTTGTGTAAGGCCATGTCGCTAGGGGTGTCTTGATCACGCTCCAAATATTTGGAGAGTGCCCCCCAAGCCTTTTTAAGGTTATTGTTGTAGACTTTACATGTATCTGCGTTGTTGGTATATCCTGCTTGAGTGGCTCTGTTTATCCGTCTGTTGAAAAGGGTACCCTGAAAGTTTGCAATCAGAAATTAAGATTTTAGGAATATCTAAGATCACTTACAGGGGTTACAGGTCTTTGTTGTTTGTCGGTCTAATATTTTACTTTTAATTTAAAATATGGTCATCATCAATCATGTCATCGTATTTTACGCGGAACGCGGTAAGAGTCGTGTCGCCCTATTGTATTTTTTTCCAAAACTAGTGTTTACATAACTCGAGTGTTTATGCATAAAAATAGTGGTCTTTCATAAAGTGCCGAATTACAAGCGCGAGTATGTGAAAGTGATATAATGTGGTGAAACATGACTTTTCGTGTTGCTTCCAAAACTCCATCCAGAAGCTTATAGTAAAGTCGCCATGCAACTACTTTACTAAAGCATGACTAGATTTGACAGGCACTGACTGGACTTGACCAACACTGGACTTTGACTAAAAATATAAAGAAGCTAAAAACTGAAGACTGCACACAAAATACAGAAACATTGAAACTGGCAGAATGCACAGAGTGCGATGCCAAGAAGAACGAAAAAATAACATTATGTTTAAAATGACGTCTTGATCTTATATATATAAGAATCTTCTCCATGCTAAGGTTGCCTGGAAGTCTGGAAGAGATCTCTTTTAGCGATAAGGCTGCCTATTATTTCACTAATGTTAAGTTGTTATATTTGGTGTGAACAATAAAGAGTTATATTATTATTTATATGACATTGCTGACGTTATCACAATATATCCCGCAAAAGTACTGAAAGTACACTGTTCCTCGGTGCTTATATAATACTTAATACGTAATACTTTTAATAGTAAAGTACAGATATATACAAGATTGAGATACGTAATAATTAAATTAATTAGAAAACGTACGTAAATTGTATGACGCCCTTCATTAGATCCTCGTTGTTTTTGTCTTGGTCTTGGCAAACTGGGTTGCTATAAAAGGAACAATTGAATTATGTTTAGACTAAAGCCGGGACCACACTTCGGGATACGTCAATGCCCATTAACGCGACAAATATTGCGTTAATTGTTTATTAACGCGATATAGTTAGTGGCTATACTAGAACGGTCAACGTAAATTCTTGACGATAAAATCGACGCTAATGTTCACTGAATTTCAAGCATGATGTACGTTAGCGTTACTACCTACTCTTTATTTGATGAGTGTAAATTTTTATTATATGAATTTATTTTATTACTACTGAACGAATAAAAAAAAACAAGGAAAAAGATGGTGGATGCTACAAATGCTTTTGAGTCTCGGATCCCACAAACATGGCTCTGTTTGGAGAATCTCGAGAAACGCAATTATTTTCTCGTTACTCCACTCATAGCTATAGTACGTATTTAACGAAGACAAACACGTACGATCCCGTCGTGCTCACGGTCCACAATGACAAACGTAGTAAGTATGGCCGCTTCAACACATTAATTCTCGCGTTAATCTCTTTGCTGCACCGCCACTTGAGCTATCGCCTAACGTCAAACGGCAATATGAATGCCGTTGTCAAAGTCGTTGCTACACCTATGTCAAACATCCATCATCGCGATAGTTATATATCGGCATTTCCCGTTAGTGTGGCCCGGCATAAATGATAGCGTCTATAGCGACGATAGTAGTCCTGCTTGCATGGCCATTTGAGAAGAAATGGTCATGCAAGCAAAACCGCGGTTAACAGCGAGTAGGACTATGAAATGTCACTTACGTAGAAAATGTGTAATTGCTGAAAAAAAAAAACACAATATTAATATTTTCAATAGCACTTACTTTACCGTTGAAGTTGTCTTATAGCTGCGCCTTGCGGTTTTACCCGCGTGGTGACGGATGATGATCATGATGATGATGAAAAGTATCCTATGTTTTATTCCAGGGCCTAAAGTACCTACATGCAAAATTTCATTCAGATCCGTTCAGCCGTTCTGGCGTGATTGAGTAACAAACATCCATCCATCCATCCGTCCATCCATCTATCCAAACCTTGACATTTATAATATTATACCTATTATTATATTATTAGTGGGATTATAAATGTGAAAGTCAGTGTAGATGGATGGATGTTTGTTACTTTTTCACGCAAAAACTACTGAACGGATTTGGATGAAACTTGGCACACATATAGTTTATGACCTGGATTAACATATAGATTACTTTTTTTATTGCAAACATTACAAACTTTTTGTTAAATTCTACGCAGACGAAATCGCGAGTAACAGCTAGTTTTCAATAAAATTGGAAATTTATTTGGTAAAATATCGTTGGCTATCGAATTTACCTGCGAATCGTCATCGTCGTCCGTAGCTGTCCCGTCGTCCCAGGGGAAGTCTTGGTTGGTTATTTCATTTTCATATCGTGACACTCCCATGTTTCTCCTTTTAATATTACTAACGTTGTGGTCAGCGGTAGACATATATTTTAAATTTAACTGTAGAAGTAACAGGCAAACATTTAGGGGAAGAAAGATTTATGCAGTTTTTTGTCTAGGAAATTTATTGTTAGGATACTTGAAAATAATGACAAACAAAGATGAAAAATAGCTTGTTAAACATACACAAACTTAACAAGCTTTTGTGCGTTTAAAATAGCTATAATTAAAGGAAAAACTTTTTAAACAAATTTATTACTCCTAATTCAATTTAAACAAACTTATTTATATTTTTGTAATCCTCTTTTAATTGCCTTTATTTAGATACCCTACTTGATAGGTGTGATTTTTTTTTTTAAAATTAACTTATTACTATTTCGCGCCAAAAATCCATCAACTAGTTTTTTTTTTATCTACTCTCTAAGGACAATTGGGTAATTGAGATGAATCTAACGATACCTTAATTGTCGTAATCCATTCGGTTGTTTGGAAGATACGAGGTAATAAATTAATTTACATAAACGAGATATACGATATACGAGATACGCGCGAAAAACATAACCCTTCCTTGGCAGTCGGGTAAATAAAAAACAGTATGACGAATGCACACTAATAAATGTTTTTTTTTCGATACAATTTATAGCCAGTGTCACTCTGGATGATGTAATAATTCTAACGATACCCCATAATATATACGTATCTGATAAGGCATTTAAAAGTTATGGTGGAATAAAGGAAACCACACACATACATACGCAGTACATTAAAACATTACCCTCCTTTTTTGGGTAGTCGTGTAAAAATGTTATAAATGTAGTCTTTGGATGTTGAAAATGTATTTTTAACATCAGGTGAGCTGTGGTCAGCCACCTAGATTGTCAATCATAATTTTGGCCATCTGATGGCTTTAACCCCCCATCTAATATATGTATTATGTCGCTGTGCATTAACGTCGTTGTACTTACAGGAAATACATTATAATCAAAAAACAATAAACTGTAAAGTAAGAAAAAAATATTGTTAACTCTGATAACCATTGCAGCAAAAACAATTTGTAACGAAGCTAACTTAAGATTAAAAAGACTTTTGGGAATGAGAATAAGAGTTTTGAAAAATCAATTAATATCAACTTTGTTAAAATTATCAACGAATCGAATTTGCATATTGAAATTCGTGTTAACATTAAACGCTAATTGTAGTTATTAATTTAATGAATTTTTACTTTTTACTGGCATACTTTCGGAATACTGTAAGACATGATTACCCAACAATAACAAGAAGCCAAGTAAATATCGTAGGAAATTATATACTTACAGAACAAACTATTGTTTATACCACAAAATGTATCTCATGGGTGGGAACCGAACCCATGGCGTACAGCTCTTAAAGCAGATATACTACCAATGTGCCAACAGGGCTGTCAAAAAAAGTGTAAAAAAAGTATTAAACTAAATTTTCTAGGAAATTACAATATACCCATTTAAAAGACAATTATTATTCTTAGTCTTTTACACTCTTGGCAGAGTGGTCGTGGTCATCCGCTGCTTGATGTCATGTTATAAGAAAATACTGATTCTAAAAGTTCCTTCCTGCTGAATATATGTTTAAATATGGGGTTAAGAAAAGGAAACTGAAATAAAAAACTATTTGTAAACATCATAATATTGAGCAAATATTATTTAAACTCAATAGTAGGTCCATTTAATTCGAACGAAACATAGGTAACTAGAAAATTCTTATTAGCGAATGTTATGCGCATATAAATTTATATTTATTGACTTTGTTATAACAAGAGTCAAGATATATTACTTTGCGTCTTCAATGTAAATAAATGCACGAATAAAATTGAAATGAAATAAATACATATAGAATACTATAAGTAAAACAAAAACATTCATTATTTAATTTAATTACTCACGTTTAATCGAATCGGAAACTTTGACTATAGTTTCGGCCACATCCGATGGTCTTTTGTGCGAAGCAAGATCCGGCCGCGCGATTGTGTACTCAGCTTTTCAACTATGTCTCCATGATGAAGGCAATCGGATGTGGCCGAAACTATAGTCGGAGTTTCCGATTATAATTAAACGTGAGTAACCCCGCATAATTAAAACAAAAATGTGTCCAAACCACGTCGGTTTCCGGATATTAAAATGTTTCTGTAATAATTTTTATTACCTCTAACATCAAAAGCTCTCGTTATTTCTATTTTAAAGCAAAATTTTAATTCTAATAGAACATGAATCTTTATTTCTAGCAAAAATAGAACATTAGGTTTTCATTTACCTATCTTGCTATGCCAAGATATAACTAACTCCTAATGAATTGATTTTCTGTAGCACAAATACAATAAAACAAAAGCGTTGTAACTTAACAAAATATTGCACATAAAATTTAAAATAACTAACTCTAACTAGGTACAGTATCTTTAATTTCCTTTTCTTCTGGTTGCACTTGGTATTGCGGAGTTTCTTGATATTCCTGGTTATATTGTGTAGCATCGTAATTTTGCTCAGTAGTGAAGTTTCCATCGGTTGCATAGTTTTCGTACTTTGCATTTGGATCGCCTTGAAATTGTGCGTTAGGATCCGTTTCATATACATTTGGATCTACTTCATATTGTGCATTTGGATCTGTGTATTGCTGAGGATACTGCTCATAATTCTCATACTGTCCCTCTACATAAGGTTGCTGCTCATAATTTTGATCATACTCCTGATTCTGATATTCAGGTTCAGTCGCAGGTTGTGTTTGTTCATATTCTTGTGTTTGGTATTCAGGTTCAGTCACAGGCTGTGTCTTTTCATATTCTTGTTCCTGATATTCTGTCTCAGTCAGAGGTTTAGTCTCTTCATAAGCATGTGCCTGATTCTGTTCAAGAACAGTTTGGTTATCTTCGTAATCTGTATAATTCTGACCTTCATGTTCTTGTAGCTGTTCCACTTCCATAATCTCATCTTCTTCAATTTGAGCAGCTTCTTTGTTATCCTCTTTGGTGTCATCTCTGTATTGAACGGTCGGCTCATCGATATGGCTATCTTGAGCTTGCGGTTCGTTGTAAAGCGATGTTCTAGATGGTTCCTTGACTAGTTGTCTTGGTGCTTGGCGGTCATGGCGCTGGTGTCCGAGTCGGAGCGCGCTGTCTCCGGTGAGGCCGGGGGACTCAGTTCTGGGATCGTCTGGTCGGGAACTGGCTGAGGCTGGTACATTTCGCTCGGCTGAGGTGGCGTGCGTGGTCGGTGCTAAAATACATGTTAAAATATCAATTTATAATGAAGCCTGCCTCAGACAAGTACCCTGGGATACGGATCTGAATGTAATTAGCTAAAATAGCGGCTAGGCTAGCTAAAACAACAGTTAGACTAGCTAAAGTTGCCGCGATTTGTAGTGGCGGACTTGGCAATAGACGAAAACTCGTCAGAACTGTACATTTCTTTGTTTTATTTAGTAATAGAAACTTGAAATAATCTTTTTGTTTTTATTTTACTAAAGCTCTATACATGGAAGTACAGATGGATTACTGGAAAACGTAATCAAATAAATGTATTAAATTTTCACTTCGTTTTGTTGTGCAATTTTGCAGAAATCAGAGGGCAAATTGCGACAAAACTTTTATTTTTCGTTTCATAAAACTAATGTAGGTATACTATCATTCTTCATACATTTTGATATAGAAAATTTCATGAAAGTTTTTCTATAATTGCCATGCCAGACCCTTAGAGGATGAAGATCTCTCCGAGCCTCTGTCACATACCTGTATAGCTGCTAGGTGTGGTGCGTGGTGATGCCTGGATGCTCCTCCCCAGAGAGTCTACTTGACGCTGCAGAGTGGCCAGTTCTTGCCTGCATCACACCACACGCGTGACAAACAACACACATGCACAACAACACGCAACACAAACAAACAACACAACACAAATAAATAACGCAATCAGAATCTGAGTTATTTATTTTGAAACGATCTGCATTCTGTTTCAATAACGCCCATCCTCCCAGTGGTACCTAGAACTTTGAGTATCAAAACAAAATCCAGGGAATCGCTGCTTTGGTTATCATTAGTTGAGTTAATCTCAATAGCCCAGTAATTTTGCTCGCTACAATGCTCTTCAAATCACTATACAGTAATGTTTACTACTCATTGGTGGCAGAATACCTGATGCTGCGCTTGTACAAACAAAGACATTATTAGTTTTGTGGTAAAAAAATTAAAATGATATGATAATCTATCATAATATATAACTTTAATCGAAGCATGTAATTGTTCGTTACCCAATTTATTGAGCCATACCGGATGATATAACAAAATTATGGATAATTCCATAGCTCAATGGTACCTAAACTTGAAGTTTATAAGAGCATCGACAATCGATCTCTTTTTTGTAACAGAACTGGCAAGCTGATGGGTCAGTGCCGCCTATAGATAACTTAAGCACCAGAAGCTTTGCCCATGCGGCACCTACACTTTATTTACGTTTCCTTTCTTTTTTCTCGAAGCGACCCTAGTTATAGCTCCACTACCTATAATTTTGCTTTTCCAGTTTAGTTAATCTGAAATGTCATTATCTCGGTAGCAAGATACTAAAACATTCAGTGGCCACATTACACTAGATCACTACTAGTCTAAAGCATGCAGGAGTATCTAATGAATTAGCTTTAAGATAAACGATCATAAAACTGCTTTAAGCACGTATCATGGTAATAGTACCTACAAATTCTACTATCTACTATTAAAGTGCAACTTATTAAAGCCTAGCACCTTTCATTTAGCTTACCTTCACTAGATCGTCATCGAAGTCAATTTTATCAATGGACAAATCGCTCAAACACCTTGTGATATGTCCAACATCGTAGCTGAATCTAGATTCAGGCCTTCTAAATCTATTGGTGTAGGGCGTCGAAGTATAGTAAGTGCGATCTAGGTCATATGATGATCTGCTGTTAGGGTATCCGCTAATAGGAGTGTAACTCCTTAAGGGAACTGTGGTAGTGCAATATTTCTTGTGAGAACACCAGAGGTTTCTAAGCTTCCTCATGAGTTCACTATTCCTGCAAAGCAATTGCGTTCTTTCGGTTCTGAAACGGAAAGAATTTGTGAGCGATGGGTGATGAAGTTTAGCTATAGTGTAAAAAAATTACGAATAATTTTGCAAATTATTTTATTGCACACTTTTGCATTATCATTACCCATATGAAATCATGAAAGGTTTAACTACATTTACGTTCTACATTTCTAAAATTTATGCAACAATAGATAGAATAAAATAGCGATCTAAACTAAATTAACAAACAAGTAGAATATAAATTAACATGCTCTTAATAATATAATCAACGTTGACATGTAATTTATGAAAAAATTTTAACATTGGAATAAAGTATCACATTCAAGCATTGCACTAAAGTTTACACTCACAATAAATACATATATATTATGACTCTAAAGCTAAATCAGAATGAAGCAATAACAATTATTACATTTATTTTAAAATGATTAATAGTATATTATGTTTATTCACGCGTGCAAAATTATTTTATATGGTAAAGGGTTAAATATAGAAAATTGGACAAGTAGTAATAAGTATGTAAAGAACAGTTTTTGAAGCAGTAAGTATAAAAAATTAAACCATTGATGTAAATTGATATCTTTAAAGATTTTTGGGATATTTTCATAAATCAGTCTGGATTTAAATAAAATTAGTTTTAGTGGCAAGTGTTTATAAAACCATTTCTTTAGTAGCATCAATATCTTCTACTTGATCTTTCAAATTATTTTCTTCGTTTGGTGTTTCATGTAATTCTGTTTTACTTTCTTCATTTGCTTCATCATTTGCAATGTTGTCTTGGATATCTACTTCATTAACTGATTCTTTGCTTTCATTACTGTCATTATTAGCTGGAATTTCGTCAGCTTTGATCTGTTCAGTAGTATTATTAACATGAACGTCTTCTACCAAATCTGTATTTTGTATCACAATGTTGGGTACGTCTTTGTCTTCTATTGTAACATTGGGGCTATCTCGTTCGTCCATTTTTGAATCTTTACCACTATCTCTACCTTCATCTTCGAAAATCTCTACAGTCTCCTTTAAAAGGTTTACGTCTCCGTCTATAACTTCCATACTAATGCTATTTTTAACTCCAATGTGATCATCATCTACTACAATTTCTTCGACTTGTGCTTCTCTTCTCTTTCGTTCCTTTTTCCTCTGTTTAGGTATAAGTTTCACGCTGATGTCAACTTTGATGGGCTCCTTTTTCTCCCGTAAAAAGGGCTGTTGAATCATTAACGGTAAATTGAATGTCTTCTCTCCCTTGACGTCATTGAGATCCTGATTGGTCGTCAACGGGCCAACAATAATTGGCGGGTATTTATTCGACGAATCGGACTCTTTTTGTGAGCGGCGCTTGGAACGGCGGCTCGCGTTTGGCGGATCTTGGGACGTTGAACGGTCGCGCTGTGTTCTGATTGGTTCGTCTGAACGGCCGTGACTCTGCGCACTGCCTGCCACCAATGAAAACACAGCACGACGTTAGGATTGTTGAATTTCAAATGAGTAATGATAATGTTTACGAGCAACAAACAATTACAAATTTCAGTACAAATGTTGTAGAATTGCAAAGAGTGAAAGAAGTGAACATAAGTGAAGTAGATCATGCTATAGAATTAAATAAACGTTCCGTACTTGTGCCTACGGTTTGCGTCGTCGAGCTTGTCAGTGAGCAAGCGACATTCCCCTGTCAGTTTCTCCATCAGACTGTTTTGAGATTGTATCATGGACTCCAACTCAGCGACTGTTTTAGCTGTGAACCAAATGTTCTCGCTTTAACTCCCGCATACCTCCCAAGCATAAAAGTACATATAACAATCTGATGAATAAACTATTGAAAGTTTAGAAAGAAAAGCCCTTTCATAGCTACTGACGTTCATGCAAGCGTATTTGATGAAAGGGTAAAATATGAATGTTTTGAAGTAAAGTTTTTGTGTTTATGTTATGTGGCATCTTTCAAAACATCAATAGTTTACCCATTAGGTGATACATCCCAAGAACAGTTTTTAAGTGCTATAATATATAACATTTATGTTCCATGAATGAGTTGCAACGTACCGTGTTTGTTATCTATCGAGTCCAGCATCGTTGCCAGCTCTTTCTCTTTCTTGGTTTTCTCTGGAGTTATAGGAGTCAAAGTTTTCATATTCAGCTGTGAAAATATATTTTTTATTAAATCATTATCGTTAAGTATCACTTCTTCAGATATGAAATGGTTAAGATTGTAAACTCTTCCGAGAATAAAATTAAGATTTAGCTCATCTAGATTGCAACTAGTCGAGGTTTTAAAACATTTCAAACATATGCAAACTACTTAATATACTTAAGATTAATAATAAGATATAATTTATACTTAAGAGTTAAGACGATTAAAAGATGAATAATCGGAAAATAAGACCAGTTTAAGTCTTCAAAAATATTGTTGAAAAAGACAGCAACATTTTTGATAAGTTAGAACCTTAGTGCCTTGTTTTGGTTTTACGATGCTTAGTTAGGGAGTTTACGTAAACGTTTCTGAGAGATCGCCAGATTATTACATATAAGGTTATTTTTTTTTGCTATTTGTGTTCCTAATGTTTTTATACATTTATAATTCTGGCGTGCACAATAAAGTGTTTTTATCTATCATAAGTAATTGTCCAATGTCTATTCTGAAGTTTATGCGATAAATCTATTTCGTTTTGAAATCAAACGAGGAAATTGACTTCAACAACTTGACAAATCCAGAAATAAAACAGGAAAAGAAGAAAGAATAAAGGTAAAGGAATAAAGAGCAGACGAAAGGAATGACAGGGATATTAAAGAGGGTTAGAATAGAGATTACCT
Organism: Biston stratarius; assembly: GCA_950106695.1. Classification (NCBI taxonomy): domain Eukaryota; kingdom Metazoa; phylum Arthropoda; class Insecta; order Lepidoptera; family Geometridae; genus Biston; species Biston stratarius. Next base: position 3,747,429 of record OX467115.1, on the reverse strand, counting down.
CTTTCTCCAAAGTAGAGATCTGTTCAGAAAGACGCAGGTTCTCCCGACGAGAGTGCACCAAGTCTGCATCAGCTCGGTCTAAACGCTGTCGCAGTGACTGGATCTGCAAGGAATATGAAATATGTATTTAAAGAAAAAGCAAATAAGTAAAAAGTAGTAGTAATAATACACTAAGTGAATTTAGTTTGGGGTTTAATGACACTGTGAGAAATGTTCTCCAATATTTATTATCACAACAGAGCAATATTAAAAATCCTGAAATCCTGTTGTTTGTCTTATGTTTGCTTCTTCTTCACGCTTCGGGTTAGCACTGTTTTTATAAACTGTTCCACTGCTGGGCCTCTTCTCATTCTTATTATGAGAAGGGTAAGGGCGAAAGAATTTTTCGTAGTTTGTAGGGCTATAAGGTATATGAAGAACTACAGAACGTTTTACAGGCCCTGTAGGTACTTTCAAGTTCATATGACAGAAGGTGAGACTTGCCTCAGAGTTGAGTCGGTTGGTCTCGTGCTTGGCTTGCCGTTGGTTTCGCTCGATGGCAAGTCTTGCGCTGGCAAGCTCCTCCTCCAGAGAGGCCTTTTCAGCGTGCGCCTGTGCAAGGTCCGCTTGCAGGGTAGCTAATTTCAAATCATTTATTTTAATATCTTTTGACACGAATTACTCTTTAAATTTGCTTCCATAGTCTAAGGCAATTCAGAAAACTGATGATAACAAAGTCATAGGAATACAGTATGGAGTTGTTACATATCTATAATCTACATCCAAAATTTAAGTTACACCACTCAAAGGAACACAGAATTTATTACGTTGAAAGAGGACTTAAAACATGAAAATCCGAATGAGTTCTTAGAGTTCAAAAATGTACAAATATATATTGCCGTAGACATGTCCATGTCCACCACACAGCTGATCACTATCGTCCATAACACTCCAATACACAACCAAATAAACGCCAAAGTCGGGAAGTGTGCTACTTGCTACTTTTACCTATACATATATTAGGTAAATGTGAATTTTAATGTAAAGTAATGAGATTCGTTACTTTTAAATAAATGGTACTAAATGGTTTTAAATAAATTCAACTTACCTCATCTTGATTATGTAATTATGATGTTGCGGTCAAATGATACCAAAATATTAGTTAAAGTAAAGTGAAATATGGTCACCTAGCTGTTTGTTTTTCCTGGGTGATCAAAGTATACTAAAGTAAAGGGGAATTGACCGTTCTTACATGTCTTGTTCTTTAGTTCCATCTTTAACTCTTCAATGGCATTGTTCTTCATAGATAGTTCTCGTTTGAGTTCGTTTTCCTCACGACGATTACGCTCCAGTTCCAACTGTAAAAAATAACAAAGATAGAAAAGACATATGTAAGAAGATGTGCCGTAGGGTTTGAGCCCAAAATTGGAAGCCAGGCGGCCTTCCAAGCAGGATTTTTTATTATAGAAAATCCTTGTGGATACCACCAGCCCTGAGGCGGGCAGGTTGTTTATGTGGCAGTCATTCCTTCCCCCTTCTTTCCAGGTAATGTGGGGAGTTAGTCTCTATGCTAAAATCTTTATCCAGGTTGGGCTCTGGGTTACTTTGCCCCAAGTAGTTGGTGGAGGGTGCGATCTCGACGCCCAGCTCCTCGGGCGAATATCAGCAATCTCTGGTTACGGTGGCCTCATCTTGGCTTTGTGGAACTATGCTGGAGGGTTTCTTGCCTCGTTGCCGTCTACATCTTCGTCTTCCTTTTCCAGGCCAGCCAGAAGGAGAGCTCGAAGGAGGGTTTATGTGGAACTCTCCGTTCTAATGACGGCCTCTACACGAATAACTTTGAAGTGTTTCACCTCAACGCATTGTGTCGAGGCTGTGGACACGCTTTCAACCATTTCCGCAGCCTATACAACGAATGGCCTAGGAGAGCCCAAGCCCACAACAATGACGATGTCTCAGAACACCGGAAATTTCCTGATCCACCTCGGCAACTAAACCAGCAAATGGGCATCGGACGCCCATGTTCTCCATGCGAAGGGTCAGATTAGTGGCCCCGTATCCCAAGTAGGCTACCATAACACTTTTATATATAATATTATTATATCTGTTGCTCTGAGAAATAATAGATCTAGATTTGATTTCCTAACCTGCAGTTTAGCCACGTTGTCATACTGTGCGGCCAAGTCATGCTGAAGTTCGTCGAAGTGCGCGTTATACCGTTGTTCAGCAGCACTTCGTTCCTGAATTGCTCGACGTGCTCCTTCACCTGCCAGCTCCCGCACTTTGTTCCTTTCTTTAGCTAGGTCATCCTGAAAGTGCCAAAAGTGTAAGCAGGTCGCATCTCTTGCAGCATCTTGTCGTTTGAGGATTATGAACGTTCTTTGTACCAACATTCATATGTAAAATATCTAATCAAAATCCGATCCAATCCAATCAACGTATTTTTTTTCAATTTTTTATTTTATTTGTTTCCTATTTTGATTTTATAATTCACAATTTATTATGCGTGTATGTGTGCGTGCGTGTTTGTGTGTTCGCGCGCGTGTAGTGTTTGTGTGTAATGTGTGCGTGTATATGTTTGTGTGTACTTGAGCATTCTTGATTGTAATTTTTGTGTGTTGTTGTGATACATCTAAATCAGTAAGCATATGTTTTAAACTAAGCAGTACCTTTGTATTGTACCAATCCTGAAACTCCATTGCAATAATAGCACTTGCTTATGATCAGATTCCACGACTCTATTAACCTAAATCGATGATGTGTTTGCGAAAGTTTAAAAATGTAATTTGTTCAAGAGAGACCTTCAGCCTCCTCAGCTCAGCTTCCAGATTGTTTCGCTCCTCTCTCAGCTGGACCTCGAGCCCGTCACTGCGCTTGAAGCCGTCGTCTCTGCTCTCCAGACTTAGTTTCAGCTTGGAGATTTGAGATTCCAATGCAGACTTGTCCCTTGAGAGAAGGTATATAGTAAAAATATATGTGCAGGTTTACAAAAAAGTGCTTTGCGCGAAGGAAATAGAGAGGTGTTATAAATTTAATGTATTTGTGCGTGTATGTACTATCTTAGCATCCAAACGGCTGAACCAATTTTGATATAGTATTTTATGTAATTCAAGATGACAGAGATTCAATTTAAGAGATGATGATGTGTAGTGCTGATAGCTCAGTGGTTAGTTCCTCAACAATGAGCTTGAGCTGCCGGTGAAAGAAAACATCAAACATAGAAAACAACCTACCTAGATAGGTTATCTACTACTTAGCTGGCTAACTAGCCCTCAAGTTGAAAATCTGCGCCAAGAACCTAACGGTGTGTTCCGACAGCCTGACTTGAGAGCCACTTCCATTCCAGGCTAGGTGTGCTTTTTTCACATGTGCATTTGTAACATTATGCATGTAACGAAAAAACAGAAGTGCATGCCGTGGGATTCGAACCCTGGAAGCCAGACGTCAACTAGGCTGCCGTAATTTCCTAACAAAATTTATGAAAAAAGTTTTTTTACACTGGCTTATAATTTATTTTATGAATCATCACATCATCAGCCATAGGACGTCCACTGCTGGACATAGGCCCCCTCCTGGGGGGGTTTTGCCAATACTCGCCACGCTTGGCAGGCGGGTTGGCGAGCGCAGTTAAGTGTGATTGTTCAAGGAAGACGCTGCTGCCCATCTTCCGGATTACATCCCTAAGCCGATTCTTACGGCAACCGCGGTTAGAGAGGGTGGGGTACAATTCTTACGCCGGCACCACCACGGCAATTTAATGAATAAGAAGTGGGAAATTGCCTTTTGATTTACCTACCTCTGCAAGTTGTCGATCTGTCGCTTGAAACCATCGAGGCAAGTCGAATCAACCAATCCAGAGGCGAGCTTCCGTTTGTTCTCATTATTTTCATCCTGAAATAATTTGTACCCTTAATACAGAAGATATCGCAGAACACGTGGTAAGTAATCGATAAAATAATTATGAATTTTTAAAGAAAGACCATCAGTTTAGTGTTTGCAATTGTTTGTTCACTGTTTAGCGACTGTCACTGATTGGACACTGTTTAATGGCTGTCACTATTTGAACACTGTTTTATAATTGTCACAACTTAGACTCAGCTTAATGACTGTCATTGGTTGGACACTATTGTTTGTCACTATTTGTGCACTGTTTAATGACTGTCACTTTTTGGATATTGTTTAGTGACTGTCGGTTTAAACACTGTTTAATGTTTGGCACTGTTTGAAAACTGTTAAGTGACTGTCACTGACATGTTTAGAGTCTAACATTATCTTTTAGCAGTGTTTATGAGAAAAATCGACAGTATTTTTACTTAATTTTTTTAAATTAATACCCATCCAAAGTATCTCTGCCATGCTGCCACAGTATGGGAACTTACTTGAACTTTCTTCAAATCAATCTTAGACTGGGTTAGTTGCGCCTCTAACTCGGCGATACGCGATTCGAACACAATGTTGGGTCCTTCAAGACGAGTCGAACGAGACTTCATAGTCTTGCGAGCCTTCGACGGTGACGTCTAGAAGTTGACAAGACGCAAAACATTAATAATAAAACAATAGACACAAAAAAAGAAGCGCCGTTTACTGACTTGACGTTTTACTACTACGTTTTATTTACTTAGTGGTAAGTTTCCTTAGTAAGAGTTCGTCTAGGTAGCTACCACCGCAGTACCATTTATTCTACAAGCAGTAGTGTGTAAACATTACTGTGTTCTGGTTTGAAGGGTACTGCAGCTAGCGAAACTACAGGGCTGTTGAAACTAAACTAACCATCGAAAGTCTCGAAGTAATGAGCGCCAAAACAGCGATGCCCTGGACTTTGTATTGTTACTCAAAGTTCTATGTGTACCTTATTCACATCACACACATCATTAGCCATAGGACGTCCACTGCTGGACATAGGCCTCCTCCTGGGGGGGTTTTGCCAATACTCGCCACGCTTGGCAGGCGAGTTGGCGAGCGCAGTTAGGTGTGATTGTTCAAGGAAGACTCTGCTGCCCATCTTCCGGATTACATCCCTTAGCCGACTCTTACGGCATCCACGGGTAGAGAGGGTGGGGTACTATTCTGACGCCGGCACCACCACGGCACCTATTACCTGTACCTTATTGTCACTGTCCAATCCCGTGCTGTCTCCCACATCGTCGAGATCATCAGTTTCAGATCCCGCGTAAGAGTGAAACATGCGGGTGATAAGTTTATTTTTCTGAGCTTCATGCAGATGTTCGTTCTCGGAGATCACCTCCTTCACTTTACCCAGTAGGTTGTTCAGTTCATCCTGTAAAAGTGGAAAGAGTTTTAAGGGGGTTTAGAGACTCTGTCTTCCTAAAACTTGCTTTCTAACGCCTTTTGCATGTGGCCATGTAGATAATTTGCGAATAAGATGTATTAAGAGAGGTAGTAAGAATAGTTAAGTGATAGTAAGAGTGGATAATTAGATAACAGGATATAGCGTGGGCCACGCAGTGGCGGATACACATTCCCTTGATAGAAGGTCTTGACAGATGGACAGATAAGATAAGGATTCCGTTTTTTTTCTTTTGAGGTATGAAACCCTAAAAATGGTAGTACTTACTCTGCAGTACTGGCTTTCTCGTTCCAGCTGTTCAATGTACTCCTCTTGCTTCTGTATGAAGTTTACAACGTCAGGGTTGGTACCGCCCGACACGTCGGCTGGACTCGCGGCCGCGGGGGGCACCGTCGCTACATGTTCGAACAACATATTATAGCTGTACATGATAAATATACAGGGTTATAAACTTGGAGTGCGCCAAGCCAAAAAGGGGTTCTCATATTATTTATTTAGTTTTATCGTGTGGTATTTGGAGCCTTTGGGAATCTCGACCCTTAGGAAGACCTAGATTCAGGTTATCTAAAGCTAATAAGTCTTTTCTCGGGAATTGCGTTAGATTCTATAATAAAATCCCACTTGAGGTAACTAAAATGTCCTATAATAAATTTAGAGATTTTATAGAGCAGAGGTTAATTGACAAAGCCTTACTATAAGTGGCTCATTACGTGGAAGACAGGAATATATGGTTGTAGTAGAAAATAAAAAGATAAATATTTAAAAGCTTCTGATTATATAGACGTTTTTTTACTATGACCCGACGATAGAAACCCGTTTTTTAAAATAAAAAAACTTGAACAAAAGGCTTAGCCAAAAAAAAAACTAGCAACTCTGGGTTGAACCCACGCCCTTTGACGAGCGAACTGACCACGCTAATCATTGAGCTATCACTGCTGGAAACGTGCGCTATGGTCAAACACCTACCAGACAAGCCTGACAAACAAAAAAATATGTTTAAAGATTGTAACTCACTGGTAGTAGTGTGGTGCGGAGGCGTGTAGTTGTTCAAGCTGTCGGCGTAGAGCGAAGTATATTTGGCCGTTAGTCTCGGGCGCGGTTTGTACTCCGTCAGGGTGTGGGAGTATGGGGAGTACTTCTTGTCTAGATCACCATCGGATTCATCCAGATTCTTTATTGAAGCCGAACCACCATAGCTACGTACCTACAAGAAAAACCAGAAGAAACGTAGATAACTTCCGACACCAATAACGGGCTTTATTAATAAATAGGTATGTTTTTTTTTATGTAACAATAATGAGACGAACGAGACCCTCTCCTGATGTTAAGAGATAATGCCTGTCCATGACCATTGCAGCGATACATAGAACTTTGAAAACAAAAACGTAAAACAAAGTCCAGAGCATCGCTGCCTTGGCGCTCATTACTTTAAGACTAGATGGTTAGTCTCAACAGCCCAGTAATTTCGCTAGCTGCAGTACCCTTCGAACCGGAACAGAGTAATGTTTACACACTACTGCTTGGCGGCAGAATATCTGGTACTGCTGTGGTACCTACCTAGTCGAGGAAGGTAGTAAAGGAAATCTACCACCAAGTAAATGTAGCTATACTTGGTGGTAGATCTCCTTAGCTAAAGAGGTCGTCTAGGTAGGTACCACTACAGATCAGCCACCAAGCAGTAGTGTGTAAACATTACTATGTTCCGTTATGAAGGGTACTACAGCTAGCGAAATAACAGCTGTTGAGACTAACCATCAAAAATCTCAAAATAATGAGCACCAAAGCAGCGGTGCCCTAGACCTTGTTTTGTCATTCTATGTATCGCTGCAATGGTCATGGACATGCGTTATCTCTTCTCACCATCAGGAGAGCGTCTCATTCGCCTCATTACTTTTACATTAATAAAAGACACAGTAACACTTTTAACACGAAGTATGATAGACAATCTGTGAGTTTTGCGAAACATTTGGAGGAAAAAAAAACAAGTTTTCGATACTACAATGTATGAAAGATATAGGACTAGTGATGCATAGTGCCTAAACAAAGTAACATTCGATTAGCGTTATCGTTAATCGAATGTTACTGTGATAACGAAACGTAGATAAAGGATTTAGGAATTGACATAAGCATAAGCTGTCGAAATGTGTATTTTAGAGTATGGAATATATATAATGTTATTTTTCTAGGCCCAGTTGTGGGCGTAAACGAAAACGGAGAATGACGTATTGTAATTTTTAGGGTTCCGTACCCAAGGGGTAGAAACGGGCCCCTATTCTAAGACTTCGCTGTCTGTCTGTCCGTCCGTCTGTCTGTCACTAGACTGTATCTCAAGAACCGTGACAGCAAGACAGTTGAAATTTTCACAAATTATGTATTTCTGTTGCTGCTATAACAACAAATACTAAAAACAAAATAAAATAGATATTTAAGAGGCTCCCATACAACAAACGCGATTTTTTGCCTTTTTTATAGATAATGGTACGGAACCCTTCGTGCGCGAGTCTGACTCGCACTTGGCCGGTTTTTATTAATACATACATTTTGGTATCGAAAACTAGACGAAAGATTTTTTCGTATTTAATCTTATACTTGTAACTTACAGTTATGTGGCATTTATATTATAGATTTATAAAGCAAACAACAGTCTCCAGCGAAACAGATCGCAATGGCGAGGGGTGCCATGTCTCAGCTCGATAAAGTGTGAAAGAACAGAGGTGTGAAACTGAAGACGAAGATGAGACTGGTCCGGACTTTGGTCTTCTCTATCTTTCTCTATGGAGCTGAGACGTGGACTCTGAAAGCGGCAGATTGCGGGCGCATTGATGCTTTTGAGATGTGGTGTAGGAGAAGAATACTCAGAATACCATGGACAGCACATCAGACCAACGTATCGATACTTTAGCAACTCAAAGTCACGAAGAAGTCTCAAGCGTGTTTTCGAATAATTTTGCCTCAAAGCCAGGAATGAAGGCGACAGATTCGAAAAATTACAGGGAGTTTCAATGGCAAGAGATTACAAGGGGCGCAGTTCGATGCCTTGATCCGACCAGATTCGCACCGTACTTGACGCATCCTGGTTTATGGCGTAACAACGGCTCCTGGGAGGTCACGACCCTCAGACACGAGGATTACGACACTAGGAGGAAGATATATCATTAACTGAGGGGCTAGCATATCAATTTGCAACATATACATAAGTACTATATAATGTATGGAAAGCAGGACAGCGCCCCTGGCGGAAGTAAATGGAAACCGCCTAGACACTGACTCTATCGTTCATGTAATTTTCGCAAATAAATATGCTAGACATACAATATATACATAGACATACATAGATTTTTGGTACTTACACTAGGTGCGTAATTCCCGGACAAAAAGTATCTCAATTTGGACACAGCTTCCTTGTATGCCAGATCTGTGTAGTCCGGTACTCTCTTTAGGCCGAATTCGGTCATCTTCGTTGGTCTCCTGTACGCATATTTTGAATAAAAATAAGTCATAATTTATAACAATAAAAACTCTTTTCAACAAAACTTATCGATATCGTCTCTTCACTACAATAAAACATTTAGTATCACATTTTGAAATTTTAAAAAGAGAATTAGAGAATAAAATAAAAATTAAATTTTGAAATTTGTATTAGGGCTGCGCATCGCGCCGGCAATTTGAGTCAAGTGGTGTTTTTGATAAAATGTATAGTATCGATTTCACAAAGACGTTGCCATGGCAATCGTTCTTGACGACAACAAATACTTAGATAGGCATTGGTGAATAGATGAGTAGGTACTTTTATATAAAATTATAAATAATAGTTACATTAATTTTATAAAGAAATAATTGAATGTTTTAATGATTCTATTTGTATATATTTTTTTATAGCTGACAGGCTTGGTGTTTGACCACAACTCACCTGATGTTAAGTGACGGTGTGGTCGAAGATGGTAAAGCACACCTAGCCTGGAATGGAACTAGCTCTCAAGTGAGGCTGCAGGAACACACCGTTAGATGCTTGGCGGCAGATTTTCAATTTGAGGGTAGCTAGCCGAGTACTAGAAAGTACTCTACCATCACGCTATGGTTTCCCCACGATGTTTCCCTTTACCGGCAGCTCAAGCTCATTGTTGGGGTTTGAAACCACGCCCGTTCGGCATGCGAACCGACCGCGCTAACCACTGAGCTATCATCGCTAAACTAGGTACATATTTATATTTTATCATAGTTAATTAATTCTCTAGCTTCGACACTGGAGGGGTTTACAGACATGGCTGTGTAATTAAGTCTAATACAAATATTTCTTTTTATGTAAAAGTAATGAGACGAACGAGACGCTCTGCTGATGGTAAGAGATACCGCCTATCTATGGTCATTGCAGCGATACATAGAAATCAGTGTCAACAGTGTGATCTTATCACACTAATATTATAAAGGCGAAAGTTTGTGAGTGTGTTTGTATGTTTGTTACTTCTTCACGCTCAAACGGGTAGACCAATTTTGATGAAATTTGGTATGGCGTGTATCCCACTTTTTTAACGCGTTTAAGTCCGCATTTAGTCACCAACTTGCCTGATGGTTAGCAATGGTAGTCGAAGATTAAACATACCTGGAAATCGCTCTAGGCGATAAGGCCGCCCTTGTACACCGTTTATTTGTATTATGTTGTATTTTTTTGTTTTGTTACTTTCTTTCTCTTTTTTTTTAATTTTTGTATGTATTTTTATAATGTTTGGTGTATAATAAAGTTGTATTGTATTGTACCTAGACTTATTTACGCTGACTTTGATTATACTTAGTAGATAGTGGTTGTAAAACAATTAATTTCTATCTAACGCTAGAGGAGAGGGCGCCACTATGAAGTTTTTGCCCCGAGTAAGAAAGGCCGTAGATCCGAGGCGGAGATCATGCAGATTTGAAATGCATTCTCTAAAATTCATCATCATCACCATCATCATCATCATCGTCATCATCATCATAATCATCATCATCATTATCATCATCAATCAGCCTATCGAAGTCCACTGCTGGACATAGGCCTCACCCAAGACACGCCCGATCTTCGGCTTTTCGCTTCCATCCACCGCCAGCTGTTCTACGTATATCGTCACTCCATCAAGTTTCAGGGCGTCCTACGCTAAGTTTGTCAATTCGCGGTTTCCACTCTAGAGTGTTCTAGAGTACCCCAGCCGTTATCGGTTCTGCGACAGATATGTCCAGCCCATTGCCACTTCAGCTTGCTAATACGCTGAGCTGTGTCTGTGACTTTAGTTCTCTGGCGAATTACTTCGTTCCGGATACGATCCCTCAGAGAAATACCGAGCATAGCTCTTTCCATAGCTCGCTGAGCGACTTGAACTAACGGACTATTCCCGCTGTGAGTGTCCAAGTTTCGGCTCCGTAGATCAAAAGTAGGCTTCAAAAAATTAAATATTTTAATTCTTACCTAATCTTAGTCCTCTTCAGCTTCCCATTCATCTCCTTGTCGGAGCCGGCGCTCGACCCGCTCTTGGCTCGGTATCCGCCAGATTTGGGCTTGGTTAAATAACTGGTCGACCCCATCACTATTTATCACCCAGCTAATATCTATTCCCGCTAAAATCTATGCCAATTTTATTGCAACTTCCGACTGGCCGTTTATCTTTTATTAGTAGAAGCCGACACGCAAATCGAATTTCGAATTCAAAAATAGAATGAAATTTTGAATATGGAACGCATCGCGACGCACCGTTTCAGCCAATAGACGGTATAAGGAATGAATCCGGAGCGAAGTTTTTGGCGTTTCCTGTATTTTGTTTCGCTCGCACGTGTTTGTTAAAACATATATCGGTGCCGCTCTAACAAATTGGTTTTCTTCAGGACACTGTAGTCAAAGAGCTAGATATATTTGGATGATAATCTCGTAATTTTATTTTTTGAACACCAATGCAAATAAAAGTGTTTAATAAGCTAAAGGTGTGTGTCTGTCTGTGGCATCGTAGCTCGTAAACAGCTAACCTTTTTTTTTTGTTATAAAAAATACTTTGCTATAAGTAATAAATATTAAGAAAACCTGTTAAGCCATTGGAAGATTATCAGTTTTTTTAGTAGATGAGTGGATGTGAGCATCTTGGACAAGTCTATTACCACTAGTACCTAATTATTATTTTTTATATCTAATTTATTCTTGTCTTGTTTGACGAAATACGTATGATGTACAATATACAAAATGCCGTTTCATTATCAACCAGTGTAAGCTGTTCTCCTCCTTGATCCTTGTGTACTATCACAAATATACACAAATCTTAACACAGCATAGCAATAAACTATACTTTGACTTTGAATAAAAAAATAGAATAAAAATATTTTCCGAAAATGTATTTCTTTCATACCGCCACCTCTCCGCCTAGGAGCCAGGCAGTATCTTGCGTGTTTGAAGACAAGACACCATCGGGTACAACTCGCCGTTCAAGGGACGATTACTGTCACGCAAGCGAACAAACCTATAAATCAAAAATTACTTTACTGCCAGCGAATTATTGCCTACTAACTACTGCATTTGGCTTTAGTTAAATTAAATTTTATTCAATAAATATATTTAAAATAAGTACAATACATTTGGTGGTAGATCTCTTTAAGAGATCGTCTAGGTAGATACAACCGCAGTATCAGATATTCTGCCGCCAAGCAGTAGTTTGCCGTGGTGGTGCCGGCGTAAGAATAGTACCCCACCCTCTCTACCCGTGGTTGCCGTAAGAGTCGGCTAAGGGATATAACCGAAAGATGGGCAGCAGCGTCTTCCTTAAACAATCACACCTAACTGCGCTCGCCAACCCGCCTCTGCCAAGCGTGGCGAGTATTGGCAAAACCCCCCCAGGAGGAGGCCTATGTCCAGCAGTGGACGTCTTATGGTTGATGATGTGTGACGTGAAGCAGTAGTTTACTGTGTTCCATTTTGGAGGGTACTAAGAACCAGTTTCATTCCATGCTAGGTGTGCTTTACCATCTTCGACCACACCGTTAATTAACATCAGGTAAGCTGTGGTCAAAATGTGATTCGAGAAATTGTGATTCGACGAATTGTGATTCGACGAGTTGTTTTGGACGAGTTTTCCGCAGACGCATAGGGCGAGATGAATGTAATAACAATGACGATGAATCAAGATATTACAAAAACAGGGCGTGCTATGACGTGCACACGGCTGTGTGTACGAGAACACGTGTACATTTTTGAACACTAAGAAGTTTCAAGTCCTCACGTCCTAACGTAACGAATTCTTTGATCCTTTAGCTATCGATTGGTGTAATAACATTTTGGATGTTAATGACAAATATGTAGCTGGGACGTCAAATTGTTTTTTTTTTTTTTGTTTAATAGTAATGAGACGTGCGATACGCTCTTCTGATGGTAAGAGATAACGTACGTCCAAGACCATTACAGAACTTTGAATAGCAAAACAAAGTTCGGGGCATCGCTGCTTTGGCGCTCTTTACTTTGAGACTTTCGATGGTTAGTCTCAACAGCCTTGTAATTTCGCTAGCTGCAATACCCTTCAAACCGGAACATAGTAATGTTTACACACTACTGCTTGATGACAATATCTGGCACTGCAGTGGTACCTACCTATACGACTTCCTGCTAAGAACACCTACCATTAAGTATCCCCCGATTTTGTTATCATCAGTTTCCTGAATTGCTTCTCCCTAAGGAAGCAAATTTAAAGGCATATTCACGTAAAAAATACCTACTCGATATACGTAAACTACCCAATAAGTTTCAGTGGCTGGCGGTGCCTCGCGTGACGGCCGCCATTTTGGCTCATCCTTGCTTTTGTTCTTTTTATTCAAGAAAACTACGCCTTCGCGTTTGATTGTATCTGTTTATCAAAAGGGCAATGGTTTTTGGGTACAGCAGGTTATTTAGTGGCTGGTTGTGTCGTGATTTCGTGATGGAAAAGCGACTAAAAACGCATAGCAGCAATATTATTAAACTTTATTATTTGAGTTCCACGTAAAAACCAGCCAGTATAAACCAGCGCCGTAAGAACTAAATTCTTACAGCATAAAGTTGATTTTGTCCTTTTGACAATAAACATCTTCTGTTTTAATTATATTTATAAGACATATATGTATTGTTTCTTTGTTAATAAAGTTATTATAATTCTTAAAACATAATTGTTTTACTTATATCTATATCTTTAAACGAGCAATTCTTGTATATATGTATATATTCCGAATCTGGAAACGGCTTCAACGATTTTCATGAAATTTTGTATTCAGGGGGTTTCGGGGGCGAAAAATCGATCTAGCTAAGTTTCATTATCAGAAAACGTCGTTTTATCCATGTTTTCAGCCGAGCAATGCTCGGTCAACCAGGTACTTTTGTATGACATAACCAATGACTTTTTTGCGTATTATAGTTTTTTTCATCTTCATTATCAGATTCTTGTAGTCCTGCCCGATCTTCGGCTTTTCGCTTCCATCCACCACCAGCAGCTGGTCTAAGTATATCGTCACTCCATCAAGTCTCAGGGCGTCCTACGCTACGTTTGCCAATTCGCGATTCCTAGAACACGTCTACCACAGCGATTGTCGGTTCTGCGGTAGATATGTCCAGCCCATTGCCACTTCAGCTTACCAATACGCCAATCAACTGGTGTACTTGTCCTGTAGTAAAAAGGGGAGGGGAGAGGGTTTTGTGTAAATTGGTTGAAATATGATGATAATTGTTGGAAGTGTCAGAAAAAGTCAAGCCACCTGGGAGCTTTCATCGAAAACGCTGCCTAATTAATCCCTTTGAGATATATAAAAACAATGCATGGTGGGATATTCCTCTCTTATCCTATATTAATATGCTCTACTTAAGAAATAATTTAAATGGAAATAAACCTGATTTCGTAACTGCTAATAATAATAATTAATCATATTAATAATTTCCATATGTGAAATTTCAAAATAGGTATGTGACGTCATACCAGGGAGGGGGTCTACAAATGTGACCAGTGACAAGGATGGAGAAGGGGTAAAAAAAAACATGAAATTCGTGTGACGTAATTTGTGGATTTATGAATGACTAGCTGCGCCCGCGGTTTTACCCGCGTGGTGATAAATGATGAAAAGTATCCTGGTTGAATTCCAGGGTCTAAAGTATCTACATGCAAAATTTCATCCAGATCAAGCCGTTCTGGCGTGATTGAGTAACAAACATCCATCCATCCAAACTTTCACATTTATAATATTAGTGGGATGTGTGAAGTAAAGAATACACGTTGTACAAGAATTAACAAGTTTTATTTAGGTAAAAATGACTATGATTTACTGATTATACTTATGTATAAAAATAGATAAGTAGTTAAGAATATATTTCTACAAAGTTTTTTCCAATATATGTACGTCGTGAGCGAATAAAACATGTAGGTATAGACGCAATCTGGGTGACTTCAAGTCGTTAGTGAAACAATTTCTTCTAGGGAAGCGTGCGTACACAGCATCGAGATGGCGGACAAACACAAGCCTATTTATCACTATCACTATCCCACAACCTGAGCATTTTTGTGGTACGCTTTACTGAAAAACTATCACGCCTTTAGATTTGTGCTTTAACATAGTAATTTAGCTTCATATCTAGATGTGTTATCTGTCCAAAAAAATTAACATTATCAATTTTGTATTCATTGGATAGAATGTTATTGTACTACTAACGCCATCTGCTGGAAAGCCAAAGAGTTAACGTCGCTGCAACAGAACTAAACCCAATAAAAAAAAAAACTGTCTTAAAAAATTATTACTCGTTAGAAAAACTACGCGAGCCCTCACAAAGCTCAGCTTTTGGCTAGTAAAATAGATAAATTTCGTAAGACATTTCGCACAACGCCATCTAGCCCCGAACTAAGCAAAGTTTGTAATACAAGAACCAGATTACTGATGTAATATTTACATCCTTTTTAGGGTTCCGTACCTTAAGAGGAAAAAAACGGAACCCTTGTAGGTGAATTTTATACTGTTCTTACTGTACTGAGCTTATATCTAGTCTTCTTTTCCGCTTACTTCTTCTAAACGACGCGACGGATTTTAATTCGGTTTTCACTGTCATTTAGGTATTATTAAAGGAAGGCCATCACAATACCAACACATCCTAAATGAATTTTTGTATAAGTAGAGAAATTCAATGTTTTGTAATGTCAACTGAAGTTAGTATTTTAATAAGTACCTATAAGTTGATTATTAGGACTAATTAAAAAAAAAGTTGAAATATCTGAATTTTTTCTTTGTTTTTGGCTTCGCATTTTGTGCATGTGCCAGTAAAGTTACTTAAGCCACAGTCAAAGTCACACAAAGTAAGTCATGGCCGAGTCCAGTCATGCCCCAGTAAAGTAGTAGTAAAAGTTTCGATGAGCTTTGCAAGCAACACGAAAAGTCATGCTCCACCACATTTTCAAACACTCGCGCTTGTAATCTGGCGCTTAATGAATAAAACACCACTATTTTGATACATGAACACTTGAAAAAATACAAGGTTTGGAAAAGTATGCAGCAACGCAACTTTTCCGTGTTCTCGCGAAAAACGCCAAATCCTTAAAAAAAATCGCAATATTTATGGCAAACATTTCTATTTGAAAACATTACATTTCTATTTGAGAATAAAATCGAATTTAAATTAGTAAAAACTGAAAAAAGCTAAATCTCCAAGGTATATAAACGTAATTATAGAAATAATGAAACAAGAATCAAATAAAAATAATACGCATTTTATTAGTAAAAAAATAAAAGAAATAATACTAAAAACAATCTACTTTTTGGTGTTAGTAGTTAAACAACAAAAACTTACGCCTCTATGAGAAAATAAATAATTTTTTAAGTAGATCAATTTTAATTGCACGATAAGAATTTTGCAATGGCACTTTTAAGAAAACAGCATTTTTATACATTATAAAAACATAAATATTTAACCCTTTCACTATCCAGATATTAAACTCTTGCCCTGCTATGTACGCCAAACTAGTAAACCTATAAAGTTCAGGAATCCCGATTTCTTACTTATGTAAATCAATAATTGACTATGCTTTTATATGTGTTTTAATTACTGATATTGCTATATATTTATGTATTGGTTGCCTGGAAGAGATCGCTCTTAGCGATAAGGCCGCCACTTGTGGCACTAGCTCATAAGATTCTTTTGTTTTCTGTACTCTTTTTCTTTTTTAGTGTGCACAATAAAGAGTTTCTATCTATCTATCTATGTACATACGCTAGAATTAACTTGCCATGTATATATCTCAATGAAGACATTTGATTGTCGCCATTTTAGCGCTGTTGGTTGCGCTCAGCAGCGGTGTGCGTCCACGGAACTAGCGTCATGTTAAAAAGTGACAGTAAAGAACAACTGATAAAGAAATCTATGCAACTATCTCGTATAGAACTTTAAAACAAAAGATATTTGCGCAAAACGGCCATCTTCCGCATCTTTTTTTGTAGATGACATCCGCCCGTTGTCATCAGAAAAAAAATATTTTTCTTATTTTAATTTATTCGCTAGATAACTTAATATTTTTGTGGAATACTTACTGGACAAGGTATATATGTCGCAGGCAATTTGTATGATTCCGCTTTTTACAAACGGAGTCGTCCATTTATAAACACTCGCAGTTTGTAAAAAGCGGAATCATACAAATTGCCTATGCCTACGACATATACATATGTATATGTCGAAGTGAGTGTTCAGATCATGTTACTCAGTGCGTACAGTATATGCATATAAATCTCTGGTTAAGAAGAAAGATGGTAAAACGCTTTAAATGTAATTCGGCAATAGTTACATAGGCGCACGTAGGAGGCATTTCAAATCAGCACAAACCCTATACATAGTCAAATATTGATTTATTTCGCGTAGAAAGCCCAACGATCGGTTTTTAATTGTCATCATTATTAGCGTACACAAAACCCTTTTTTCGGGCGTACATTTAAATCAAGTTTGGACGACTGTGATGGTCATTGAGTTAAAAACAATTATGCCGTTTCACTTCCAAAGTTGTTTTTATGAAAACAATTTTAAAAAAGTTCACTATAATAACTAAGCTAAATAATCTTGTGCAGATTTAAATTACAATATGCTATGGCACGAAATATCAAGCCATAGAGGTTCGACAGATCCCTAGATAATATTTACAAAATTATCATATATCGTCTAATAATAATACTTAACATAAAAATGGATTTTAAAACTCGGAGTACAAAAACAGACGGATTCAGTATTCTTGATGAGTATAAAAATATATCATGTTCGAACAAAAATTCTAATGTAAAACAAGCAAAGACGCTTACACAAAATATGTTTGGTGATAACGAGTTTCTCACATTAATATCGTTTTACATATACGAATTGGTTCGTGTGTTTAGTTATGTTTAAGTTTTTTTTTATAAAAATATAAATGCATGAGTATCACGTAGATCAAGCTCATTGGAATTTATTGACAACTTGTTTCACCCAACTGCTTTTAGAATCTTCTGTTTCTGGATTAATACTGGTTCTATTTGCAGGAATGTTTGCTGATTCTGTGCTACTGCTGGGTGTTATATTCGTGCTTTTGGTTTCACGTTTACCGATTTCGCTTCTACCGATTTCATTTCTGCCGGTATCGCTCACGCTCCTTTCGAATGATGCTACTTTTGTTGTTATCGATTTAGGTTTCTCTAATTGCGTTGGCTTTTTGATATGGCTTGTTTTAGCTATTTGACTTTTCGACATCGATTCTATTTCCATTCGTCTCTCAAACACAGACTTAGTCGTAATTTTCGATGGTTCGATTGAAAGTCGTTTGATTTCATTCGTTTTTATTTTTCTCGTTATTGAATCGAGACTAGCTCGTTCGAAACTCAGTCTTTTAATTTGGATATTACTTTGAGATTTTGAATTAAATTTATTTGCTGGATTGTCAGCTTGTTCCTTATCTGTTTTTTCATCAGATTTGGTATTATTATCTTCTTTTGGTTTTATTTCTGAGATTTTGTATTCGTTGGGCGTCGATTCACATCTTGTGACTGTTGGTTTGAAATTAGAATTTCTTTTTATAGTTCTTGTGTTTACTGATTCGTTCGATGATGATTTTTCTACTGTTCTATTTGTAGGAATGTTTCTAGTTATTATATGCTTAGATTGGAGAGAATTTGTTGCAGGAATCTGACTTATTTTAGGTTTCACTGGGACCGGAGGAGCAATTTTAGGTTTTACTCTTTCAATTGTTTCAGTCTTATTTTCATGTATAGTATTTTTTCTTTCTATATTTGTTTTGTTTGAAGTTACTGTTGTTCTAAATTGTAAGTTAGTCTTCTCACTTACTGTCGTCGTTAGAGTTACGTAACTTTTGAAGGAAGCTCTCGATTCTCTGTTTTGTTTTGTGCTTTCAACTCTTGTCGAGCTTTTAGTACCTGTTTTGCCACTATTGTCTATTTTCGAATCATCAGGTTCTTCTTGATCGGAATAAACGGCTGAGTCTCGAAATACATCTTCGTCAGTTATTTGTTCTATTTTCTCAAATGACTTCTCGTAAAAACTTTCGTCGGAATTAGTTTGTGTTCTGGATTCTATTGATTTTTCTTGCTGAGTTTCTGTTTGACTGGCATGAACCTTTTGGTATTCTAGATAAGTGCCTTCGCTAGATGACGTCACGAATGAAGAATTTGAGAACAGACTGTCAGGTCTCACAGCGTTTTTGTTAATAAGCACATTGACTTTTTTCAGAGCAGATTTTTCGCTAAGCAGTGTTGTAGGGTCCACATAGTCGGATTGAGCTATTCTAGCTCCTAGGTGTTTGCTGCCTTGCATATAAATGGGTAACTTGTTTAAACTCTGATAAGAGCTATTATTCGATCTCGAAGGTGAGCCGAATGAACTAGAAATATTTGTTAGCATACTCACACTTTTCTCGTAAGCAGGCCGACTCTCGTTCTTTTGCGTTATATTATCGCAACTAAGGGACAAAGTTTCGAGATTGTTTTTCTCATTTTGACTTTCTGACATAGAACTATTTTCACAAACACTTTTACTCAGCAATTCGTTGTTGGTTGCATACACGATGGTTGACGTTGTAGGACTTAGATCGGTTGAAGTGATCACAACTTTAATTTCGTTCTTTCTCACATTGTTCTGTGTATCATCAACAGAATGTTGTATTGTTATGGGAGAATGAGATCTATTCTCATTGGTATCCGAATGTTCATCACCAATAATGCTTCTAAATCTTTGCAGTAAATTCTTTGAATAGCTTCTAGGATTCAAACCAGATTTTTTATCATTTGTCGGACTTTTAATGTCAGACTTTGTGCTATCAGGGCTACTTTGATCGTTTGAGATAATTTCTGTTTCTTCGTTTTTATTGGGAGTACGGCTTTTAAATCTGCTCAAAACATTTTTGAGAGAAAGCATACTACTTGCTGGTTTATAAATTTTGTGCTCTGGATGTATAATTTCTACATCAGCAGGGTTTCCTTCACTGTTATCCACAGGCAGGACTTCACATGATGAAGTTATTGATGTATTCAATTTTGGTTGAGATACTGTCAATAAAGTTTCATCTTTATTTGTGTCCAAACTACTCGCGCCTTCAAAATTATTTTTATAACATCGATCAATTTCTTCTTCAAGTTCTAAAGTAGATTGACTTATATTTTGTGCATAATCAGTTTCTGATTTAGAGCTCTTGTTAAATTTAAGTACATCACCTTCATTCATATAATTTTCTACGTCATCATAGCTTATTTCACTTTGATCTGATGCAATAGTATAAGGCCTATCTGATTTTTTTAGTTTACCATCTCTATTTAAGTACGTTTTGCTATTGCTATTAGGAGTACACTTAAATGTAGATAGGCCGTTATCTTCTGTATTACTTGTTACTACTTGAAAACTTCTAGGCAGTGAACCGGATTTTCTATCTCTAGAAACATTAAAATGTTCTTTTTGTCGACTTAACCATATTTCAGGTGTATTAGGGCTTTGTTGATCAGGACTCATAGGTAAGTAATCTGGAGGTAATGCATTAGGTATATCTTTCTTACGTCGACAAATTTCTACAAGACTGTCGTAAATATTCGAATCATCTGGACCATTAACTGGACCTTGATTATCCATTGCAACATAATATTCTGAAGATTCTTTAGACTCAACTTTTTGTGGCGACTTAACTGGTACATCGTAAATTCCTTCAGTGTCTTGTATCTTATTTAGTTGATCAAAAGAAAGATAAACGTAATCAGATTCTGGACCATGTTTTTTAGTAGTTTCAGCTATAATTTGAGAAGGGTTTGGCGGAGACGGTAATCTTTTAGGTCTAGTAGCGTAAGCGTGCTGTATAACTTTACTTTTACTATCTAAGCTGTGCAAACTGTCATCTGCTCTTGTTTCAACACGTAAAGTTTCATAAATGTGGTCTTCTTCTACTGTAGAATTAATGGATGCATTATCTTGAGTTTGATTTTCTTGATAATCAGTTTTTAATTCAATATTATCAGAACTTTGTCTCACATATTTAGGTTTTAATTTGGGATCGAGGTTTTTCGCTACAATTACGTGCTCTGGGTTTGAGTGCGATTTCATTAGTCTCTGATGACGTCTCTGAGCGCTATTTCTTTGCTGTTGTTTCTTTACTAACTTCTGAAATTCTCTATTTTGCATTAAAAGTTGTGAAATTATTTGTTCTAATGGTTGTTCTGCAGTGTTGCAAGTTTCAGGTACTTCATCTTGCTTGCCTTCAACTTCACCAGTTTTGTCTTCCACTTCTGAACCTTCACTTATAACTTTTTGTTTATTTAAGTACTTAACTTTCTCTAGCTCGTTTTTTTTAAATGAGTCTGTCTTCTCTATTAATTTCTTATAAGTTTCTTCGTCAATATCTTCATCTTTGCTTATAGTTGCAGTCACAAGGTTCTTTATTTCTTTAGGTTTATCAACGTTGAGGCTATCGTTAGACTCTGATATGTGCAAAATATTTTCAGTAGATACATCTGTGGAGAAATCTGCATAAAATTTAGCTGTGGTATCAGATCCAAGGCGTAATCCTTTTGCTCTATTCTTTTTAATCTTAGAAATTTTCTTTGGCACATTTTTTGTGTTGTACATTCTTATTTCTAAATTCGGTTTCAATGCGTTAATACCTCGTTTTTGATTGTCTAGTTCAGGATCAGATATTATTGTACCATCATTAGATCTCACTTTTTTAGTAATTTTGTTTGATCCACAATTCCTGCATTCGAACTCAATTTTCTCACAACCTTTGTGTTCATTCCTTTCACTATCGCTGTCCTGTAATCTTTTTGTTAATATTCCTACAGTATTTTGTTGTAGCCCTGGCTCAGACTTCCGCCTCCATGTACCGATTTTTGATATTTTAGATCTCTGTGGATCGTCTCGAGATTTTGACCTCATAGAATCAATTTTATGTCTATCAATATCAGTACATCTCGAAGGTCTTTTAGGAACAGAGTCCGTTATAACAATATTTTCTTTGATTTTGGCGCATTTTAAACAAGGTCTCGGAGTATTTCTCATGCTTGTCATTGAGTTTGTATCAAGCAAATCTTTATTTTTTGTATTTGTTTCATTATAATTTACTATGTTATCTGAAGAGTGGTATTCTCTTGTCTTATTTAAGGGCCCTATAAATTCTTTGCCAACGCTTTCTTGGGATGATTGGAAATCAGAGCATTTGCAAGAAATCTGTTTTTTCTCTATATGTTCAGTGCTACCAGCATCTATGTAATGCAAAGGTCTGTCACATTCTGGGCATTTATCTCCTGACAGTTCTTTATCGTCACGTCTGCATACACATTTATCGTCTACTGGTTTGTCTTTGTTCAGTTCAGTTTCGCAATCTGAACAGAGATCTATATAGCAATTCTCGCAAGTGTAATCGGTTCCCTTCTCAGCCGAGTATTGTGAGCAATCGCAGTCTTGATTTCCTTCAGATCTTGAATTGGTGAGGGTGTGTTTTCTAGTTTTCTTCAATCGTCCTCTAATGCCATTTTCAAAGGACTTTCTTCTTTCTCGATCAAGTTTCCGTTTTTCTAGGTATTCGGGTGCGGAAAGTTGTTTTCTCATAGACGCTTGAGTTATGAGGTTATGTGATTTTTCGGCTATCATGTCATCTGTAATAAAATAAAAATTGGTTATTAGATATTTAATGATGTTAAGGTTAATTTCGAAAGGTATTATATAATTTTATATATATTTACCGTCAGTTTTATTTTGTCCAAGTTCCATCACTAGTTGTCGTGCGTGAGATGGGATGACTGCATTGTAGTTTTCTAGTATTACCTGAAACGATTATGATACTTGTTTAGTTTCTGCACGTTTTATCAGTACAAATATCGGCGTCAGGATTTGTATTAGCATCGTATTTTTCACTGTAAGTTATCTAGTCAGCACTCGCAGGCATATTTATGGCGAGGGAAATATATGTGACAAGTTTCGTTCTATTTCTATGAAATTATTGTTGGTTTGACATTTTCCCAAAATAAAACATTACGTTTGTATATTTTTTAAATTTTACGTTATTGAGCAAAATTCAACCTTTATCCGGAAATCCGGATACTTGCATTTATTTCTGGTAAAGGAAGCATAAGCACCTAAATAAACACTTAATCCCCAATTTTAGGTCAGGATGAAAAAAATATGTCGGATTATGAAAATTCATCCTCATAGTTGTTACTTATATAGTCATAAAGCTGCTTGTAAGCAGTGGCCAGTTAACTATATATGACCTTTAATAGTTAATAATTAACTTAATATTTCCCTTTTTGTTGTTATCTCTCTTTGTTTATTTTATTATTCTCTCTCGGCACCCTTTGACTTTCTAATACTTAATATCTTACTTACTCATAATACTCTTAGCTATTGTTCTCTAAAGCATACAGCGAGTCTGAATTCACTATTCTAGCTTTCTGTAGTTCTCACTCATAAAACTTTACACTATTAGTTTCACAACTTTTTCATTGAATCACATCTCTCTCTCTCTCTCTCTCTCTCTCTCTCTCTCTCTCTTTTGGCTTTCTTTACCTCACGCATTATGCGCACTCATTTACTCACTAAGCCTAATGCTATTGCTCTAAATACACTGTAACTATCACTCTATATTCTCTTACTCTTACTGTGTACTCACTCTTTTGAGCAGCAACGTCCACTCCCGCTTGTGGCGCGGTGACCGCGCCTGTAGAGTGAGCTGCGAGCGCGGCGCGTCCCACGGGATCACATGGAACGACAACGGAGCGCCCGCTATTGATTCCACTAGCATCATGTTATTACACTGGAACCAAAAAAACACACACTTTATAGCTTTTATTTATTTAAGGAGACATCTATAAATTACGACACATGTCGGGAGGACATTAGGGGAGGGGATAACATAAATGACACAGATGGAAGGATGAGTCATAAACTTCGTGACATCACATGTACACATAAACCGCGAAACTGCTGTTTTGACATAATAATTTTACAAATTATGCGACTTTACACTAAGAGGTTCACACAAATGTTATCATTTATGACAAGGTGTCGAAGAATTTTGAAGTTCGTGGCACGTCATTTATGGGTGGCCACTTTAGTCTGCAGGAAAACTACTGCTAGTACTATACTGTACTATACTATACTATACTGCTAGTATAAATGGACATGTCATTTGAAAATATCGCAATATTTGAGTGGCACTGGAAATTTTCACAAAGTATGAAGCCAAAAACAAAAAAAGTGTAATGGTGATTAACGCAAATATAAATTAAAAATTTTAAAAACCCCCTACCAGACAAAACGAACATAATAGCTACTAAACTTTGACCCATCAGACCTGTGGAAGAGCTGATAATCTTTAAAACGACTGAACAGATATTTTAAATAATTGCTAAGAACACTCTAGACCACTTCACCTTTCAATAAAAGAAATAAAAAATAAATTAAAATCAGTTTAGCCGTTTGGGAGTTACGATACCACAGACAGACATACAAATATACACGTTAAACTTATAACATCCCTTTATTAGCCTCTGGGGGTTGAAAACTTGCACTCGGTTCTGAGTGAATTACCATGATGTGCGTCTTGTAGGCGAGAACGCCATCCTCCCTGTTCTTGGTGACGAGCAGCATCTTGTCGAAGAGGAAGGCGTGACGCATCGCCTTTGCGCCGAACACTCTGTAAACATGGCAACATTCTACTAAGTATACCATAGAATAGAATAGAACAGAACAGAATAAAATTTATTAATTACAGGGCTGTTGAGTTGAGTAAGGACCTTACAAAATTCTATCAAACCTTCAAGTAAAATTGTTATTACTATTGCATGATCGATCTTGACTCTGACTTACATATAATGTGGAATGTGGTAACATGTATATTCGTGTTGTTCATCATAACTTCGTAGAAGCTCCTTGTGAAATCACTACTACATTTTATACGTCAATATTATGTCACATGATTTGACGATATAATTTCTTTACAGAAAAAAATATTCAAAATATTTGAAATGCTTTTTATTTTATTTTTTGCTTACCGAAATGTTCCTTCGGCACACAACTCTCCGTAGGTAGTCAAATCTGGTCCACTCCATCCATATAGCAGGGACTGTATCTCCTAAAACATAAATAAAAATTGTTACGTACAGCGAATTCAACGTTCCAAGAAGATAACTTCAAAACAAAGAGGTGTGCGCAAAACGGCCACCCAATCTGCGTGATTAATGTGTAGATGACATTATCAGTGTATTATGGCACTATTTAATAAAAATGGAAGGCGTTTGACACGGCGTGACATCATACTCTGTAGTCGCCGTGTACACGCTCACTTGAATGAATGTCTAATTTTGCCGAATTTCATATTATAGTTGCGCCTTTTAATCTTCCTTTAAATCTTAAAGCCTTAAGTGTAAATCTTCGTTGAATTCATACCTGCACCCTGATGGCGTGTTCGTGCCTTCGCTTCATGTCATCGATGTGGTGCGCGATGCCCGTCATCTTCAGCAGGGCGTATTCCGTCTCTGTGGATGCACATTGCTTCACCAAGTTCTGCAAAACGAAAAAAGTGGAACATTACTTAGAAATATTTGTATATGAACATGAGTTAAAAACGTGAAACACCTTTCTATACCATTACAATTTCATATTCAATGACATATTTCTATAAATAAGTAGATATAGCTATATATATATATATATATATTGACAACGAAAGTTAGCTTTCCACCATTCCAGGCTTGGTGTGATTACCATCTTCGATCCCACCGTCACTTAACATCTGTGGCCAAACACTTAACCTGTTAACCAGAAAAAAATATGAAAAAATACTTTTTGATATCAATAAATAGGCTTGCATTTGAGCGCCTTCCTTGCCGTGCTATCGTCAAACGTGTAATCCCTCTGTTTGCGTTAAGATGACAAATTTTCACTTTTAATTTATCGGAAGTTTATCTTAATACTTAGATGACCTTACCTGTAGCAGCAAATGATATTTCAATATTCTCTGTACAGGCTTCAACAGATAAGAAGCAAGCGGGAGCAAATGGCCCAGTTCCATCTGCCTGTCTCTAAATTCCCTCGCGCTGTGAGGTTTGGACGCTAATGCTGCCAACGCTTCCATAGTTCGAGGGTAACCGGTGCAGTAAGATGTGTAGACAGAGAATCCTGAGGTGTTGTCGACGAAGCAGCGGGCGATGCAAGTCGCGTCGAGGCGACAGATGTTGAGAGCTTCACAAAGAGACCTGGAAGAAGCAAACGGGAATGCTTAATTTCGAATGGCAATACAATAGATTTCGAAGCTACCGGCCTTTTATCAGATTCATTTGGGAGAATGTGTTTCAGATATACATGATCTAACCCCCCTGCTAATTCTGCTATCGGACGTAAGAAGCTCAAAAACGCGACAGTCATGGTCGAAATCGATTAAAACGGTTTGATTCCACTTTTTTGCAAATCGGAAGACACTGTAACGCGCTGCCCGAGTGAGTGTTTCCCAACAGATACAATCTGGTCGACTTGAAGTTGCGAGGGAATCTGTTTCTTCTAAGCAAGCATGTTTTATCTGTCTACGATGGAATATATCAAGATGGCGGTCAAATGTCATGTCTAATGTGTACGTGAATTCGTGTTCATTTTTGAACATTAAGACGGCATTTAGATTTCTATGTTTCAAGTCTACATTAACGTAACGAATTATTTGATCCTTTATTAAGTTAACGATTGGTGACATTAAATTTTGGATTTAGATGATAGATACATATGTAGCTGCAACACTAAACTATAGCCTCCAATTTAGTTATCATTAGTTTTCTGAATTGCCTCTCTCATTAATTTAAAGACGCATTAACGTCAAAAAAATCCTAGTTTTGTTTGAAGTCCAAGTTTGTCCCTGACACGTCCCGGCACTGACCTTATCGACAACACCCCATTGTCGCGGTTTACGACCGCCGACCGCGACAGGAACGTGACCGAATCGAGGTAACACTAGTTTACTTTAGCTTTTGTTGGGTCTAGAAGACTGGATAAAGAAATGACCTGTTTTGTTGAGTAAAAGAAATCACTGTGGTTAAGAACGTTTTGTGGAGGAATCAGGTGACTGTTTAGCGGCTATTTTGACATAATTTTTTTACCAATTCACTTAGCATTGTCTGAAACTTTTTAAAATGGAATTGGATTAAGCTTTGAATAGTGTAACAACTGTGACACTGTCTTAGGATCCTATATTCCGATGTTTTGAGCACGTTTGTAACTGCAGTCGATTATCAGTTTATTTTTGTGTCAAATAGAGTAACGTTTCACACAGCAAATAACTGTATGTCGGCAACACAATTGAAATTTATGTCACAAAAGTCTGTCTTACGAAGTTCTATAAAATAAACTAATCAAAAGAATATTTATCTATTACCAAACCTTCACATTTGCAATGGAATGTCTTAGCATTTCTCGAAAAACACATTTTTGTTATCAGCTTTGATTTCTATCGATATTATACGAATTTTAAGTATGGTAAATTTTAATAATTGTTTTTTCTTAATGTTAAATTTTAAATTATTAAAATGCAAACCAAAGTTTCACATAGTTTAATATAAACATTTGGCATAAACATCATTCAATGATTTAGCAAATCCTTTGTGCGTCTTTCTATTGGCTTCTAATTTCAACAGTTGTATTTGTATTATCATTTTATGATTGGCTGTAAATAAAACCTATTACTAGGTCCATTTATATAACACATACAAAACATTTATATTCATTACAATTTTCGCATATAAACGCCATAAGTTCTCTAGTACCAATAAAATTATCTTCAAAGTAATTTTGTAAGAAAGTCATCAAACTTTGCTTCGAAACAGGATGTCGTTAGATTTTATGGGGCTCTAAAATAACTATTTACATCTTACTAGAGTATAATATTTCTGCTATAAACGCATCGTTTGAAATGAAAACTAATCAATAACATAACGGTCCTATTACGGACCTTTGCGGTACGCCAGACGTAAAATCCTTCAGTCATGTCGGGCGAAGCTTATAAAATCACATTTATAGCAATTTCTGTAGCATAAATTCTTATGAAGTAAATAGAAGCATGTACATATGTACGGTTATATTTACAGTAACAGTAATTGGATACGAATACCATTGCAGCCTTTAGCAAAGTTTGCAATAAAATATTTTTAAGCAAGAAACAGGCTTGCGTTTGACCTCCATCTCGCCTAATGTTAATCGAATACGCGATCTACGAAGCTTACTAGAAGAAACAGATTCACTCGCAACTTGAAGGCATCCAACTGTATGCACTTTTTGATTTAGATTGGGATTAATACAAACTGATTATTCCAAACAAACTATAGAATTACACACTAACTATTGCAATTAGATTTATATACGGGGTATCACAGTTGTGTAATTACGGACTAATTATAAATATTTTAATGTTTAAAGTTTCGGCACTAGTTGAGAGACCATCTGGCGTCCAATCTAGTCTTGGGTTTAAATCCCACGGCACGCACCACTGTTTTTTTAAAATGTATATGTGTATTGCCTATTACTTTAAACGGTGAAGGAAACATCGCAAGGAAATTAACATGTCCGAGAGTTCTAAGCGCCAAAGCATCGACTGGATTTTGTTCTACTACATATGCTCTGTGTATTGCTGCACAGAGCATATGTAGTAGAACATTGGTCATGGAAAAGCGTTATCTCTTACCATCAAAAGAGCGTTGAGTTCGCCTCATTACTTTTACATAAAAAATTATGGTCTCGAAGTGTGTGAAGCATGCCAACCCATACTTGGCCAGCGTGTTGGACTATGGCCTAAAGTGCCTAAACCCTCTCAAAATGAGAAGGTGCTCGTACCCAGCAACGAGTTTTAATGTAATAGTAACGAGACAAACAAGAAGCTCTCCTGATGGTAAGAGATGGCCTGTCCATGACCACTGCAGCAATACACAGAACTTTGAGTAGTAAAACAATGTCTAAGGCATCGCTGCTTTGGCGCTCTGTACCTTAGAGATTTTCGATGGTTAGTCTCAACAGCCCAGTAATTTCGCACACTACTGCTTGGCGGCAGAATATCAGGTACTGCGATGGTACCTACCTAGATGACCTCCTGCTAAATAGATCTACCACCACGTGTACCAAGTGAGTATATTCTGTACTAGCCGAATGATTGGTACTTCGTACCCAGAACGGTAGCGCTGGGCATTCGGCCACGCATCTACGAGCATGTGAAACTCATTGGAAGTATCACAAACAAACTCATTGGAAGTATAAAAAAATCTCGACCGTTCTCAAGTTATGCTCTAACATCATTTGATATTTTTAAATCTACATAGATAAATATACTACGGAATATATATTCCAATCTGATCTAACATTAGTAACAATCTTCCATAGAAAAGTTGGTTAATGTTGTTTTTATTGTCACTATAAAATTAAACCAAAGCAATATAAGTAGAGGCATGTAATTCGACACTTTACACATACAGTCTATCTATAAGGGGCCACACACACACAAACAACATGCTTGTCGCAAAGTAGAAACGGCGTGAATCAAATCAATTTCAAAGTAGACCTTATTTTTAAATTAAATTAGTTGCAATTCGCGCTGTTTCCTGCAATATTGCAAATTTTTCGCATATTTCCAGGGGGAAAATCATCTTATAAAATTATAAATGCCTATAATGTTATACTGGATTAAAATATATACACATCACACATCATCACATCATCAGCCATAGGACGTCCACTGCTGGACATAGGCGTCCTCCTGGGTTTGATTTTGCCAATACTCGCTACGCTTGGCAGGCGGGTTGGCGAGCGCAGTTAAGTGTGATTGTTCGCGCTAGTAGAAGACGCTGCTCCCATCTTCCGGATTACATCCCTTAGCCGACTCTTACGGCAACCACGAAAGGGTTGCCGTAAGAGAGAGAGAGTGGGGTACAATTCTTACGCCGGCACCACCACGGCAAGGCTTTTGAACTAATTATTATTATTATTATCGTCCGCATCTTTTCTTTAATGCCAGGAATTTCTTTTTTTTAAAGTGAAAGTAATGAGACGAACGTTAAGCTCTCCTAATGATAAAAGATAACTATACCTATCTAGACTATTGCAGCGATATACAGCGCTTTGAGTAGCAAAACAATATTTAGCACATCGCTGCTTTGGCACTCAGTACTTTGAGACTATCGATGGTTGGTCTCGACAGTTCTGTTATTTCGCTCGCTGCAGTACCCTTCAAATTGGAACACCGTACAGTCTTTTTTTTTATGTAACATTAATGAGCCGAACGAGACGCTCTCCTGATGTTAAGAGATAACGCCTGTCCATGACCATTGCAGCGATACACAGAACTTTGAGTAGTAAAACAAAGTCCAGGGCATCGCTGCCTTGGCGCTCATTACTTTGAGGCTAGATGGTTAGTCTCAACAGCCCTGTAATTTCGCTAGCTGCAGTACCCTTCAAACCGGAACACAGTAATGCTTACACACTACTGCTTCGGCAGAATATCTGGTACTGCGGTGGTACCTACCTAGACGACCTCCTGCTAAGGAAATCTACCACCAAGTAAAACTACACACACTTAACTACACTTAACTTAACTACACGTCTACACTTAATGTCTCTTGTTTTGCCATCTGCATCATCAATCTTTTACAAATCAAGTTCTGATTTAGTTCGCTAAAGTTTAATTTCAAAAATCTTTCCACGTGGGTCTAGCGTTGCCTCAGACTTTTAGTAAGCATATTTGTAAGAACACAAAAGCATAGACGTAGGTCGCAGGAAGCTTTTACAAAACTACCCTCTTTTAACTCCCCTAGGGACCCTCCACTATTATTTTGACACCCTCGCAGATACAGGGCTGTATTATAGACAACATACTGTAGATACTACTATATGGTTGTTGCATCTTTGTCTAGTTTAACAAAACTTATAACTCCACAAGAACACACTTATACAAGGAGCTTGTAATAGTGTTGCAATATAACTTAACTACTAAATATCATATCATACATATGAACATAACTTTTAATTAATAGAATAATTCTATATATCATTCATTTTCAATCTTCATAAGATTTTTTTTTTTGTAGAAGAATTTCTGAATACTATTGTAACTTTGACTAGTTAGTAATTTTAAACTTTTTTTGAAAATTCTTCCCCAGCTTCTTTTAAGATGTCTTTTGGTAATTTGTTGTATATCTTTAATTAACATGTATTCTGGTCTATTCTTGATTATTTCCAATAATGGTTCTAGTGTTATTGGGTTGAATATTTTTTTTGTTAATCTATTCAAGGCTTGGATGTTTTTTTAAAATAAAAAGTCAATAATATGGCTAATATTTTGGTAGCTAATGATCGTATATTGAATTAGGTACATGCTATTTTGATAGAAAATATAGCACAAATAGTTTGTGAGTGAGTTTAGTTCGTCACTTTAACTTGGATCGAGGAGCTTGAAGATTCTGAGACCTTATCATTGCCAAGCAATCGTTTCACTATGCTCGACACTCGTGTTCCGTTCAACCATAAATAATCTAATGATAACGATAATTCTTGAGGCTTCTTAATCCAGCCCTACTCAGCCAGCTAGTCAATATCTCAATGAGAAGGGGACGTCAATTATGCCTGATGTTGTGAAAAAAATAATACAATATAGCAATATAACAGGAATAGATGATATCGGCGTGCGCTATTCACAAAAAGTTGTTTTTGTGTCAATGTTTTTTCTGGTTCCTTAGCACAATTTAAGAGGCTAGTTTCTGAGGTGCTTGTTGCTCGTAAATGTAAAAAAAGTGAAGATGTGGGTAGATATCGAAAGCTCAGAAAAAAATATTTCTTTTGTGTGCCTATGTTTACTATAAGTCGTGTTTTCCCTTAATATTGAAAATGAGGTTATGGTTTTGAATAAGTATAGAAACTCTTTTTAGAGCTATAATTTCATTACTTAATTCCTTCATACTGTAAGCGATTTGTATAACAAGCTGTGTATGCATATAACTGGCGCATGTATCGGAACATAACTCTTTGCAATGTGTTAATATTTTTTTGCAATATGTGTGCTGTTGGCGTACCTTAATAAATAAATAAATATTCATTATATACAAGTAAAATTTTAACAAAAAATAACCGTCTTCAGACGATTTCCTCGTAGATTCCATCGTCAGAACTGGACCAAATTAAAATGGGACCTCACAGAAATCACCATCTTTCAAATAAAAAAGAATCATCAAAATTGGTTCACCCAGTCGAAAGTTCTGAGGTAACAAACATTTTAAAAAAATACCAGTCGAATTGAGAACCTCCTCCTTTTTTGAAGTCGGTTAAAAAGAAAGAAACACACATTTTTGTTTTGTGAATAGGCTCGCATTTGACAACCGCCTGGTGTTAAGCAATTGTGCGGTCTAAGATGGAGCACGCTTACCCAGAAGCAACCTACTTACTCTAGATTTGAAGATACCCATATTGTAACTTTCGGGGAACACAGACTTCGGCAAAGAGTACCATAACCTCGCTGTGGAATCAAAAACTGTGGAATTAAAACTTTTTGTACGCACGTGAAAAATATCTACTATATACGGATGACGTTTTGGACCTGTAGTAAAAATATATAAGTGGAGTTCTAGGACAAATAATACATAAAAAGGGCCACATCCCTTAGTACAAAATTATAGAGCTTTAAAATATGTTTTGAAACACCAGAGACCAAATTAGTGTTATCAATAAAATTAAAATAAATTTCGTAGAGACACACAGCGCCATCTGACCCCAAACTAAGCAAAACTTGTACTATGGAAGTCAGATAACTTATAGATACTTTTTTTTTGTAAATACATACAGAACACTCAGACACAGAATAAACATTTGGTTATACCACATCTTTGTCCTGGGTGAGAATCGAACCCACGCCCTGCAGCTCTTAGAGCAGATATACTACCAATGAGCCAATAAGGGTGTCAATATCCGTAGCCTTCCTTCTCCCTCTGCTAGCTATAAGCTACTCTCTTACTATTATCTGCAAATGCTACAAGTGGGCTGGCGTTATCACTCACCATCAGAAGAAAGTCTTGTTCGAAACAATCAGAATTACGTTTAACGATATTACTTATCAAATTCTACTTAAAATAACTAACCTGTTAAATGTATAAATGTGTTCGATGTTGTTGAAAAGTTCAGATAATTCGTCATTGGAAAATGTTGATTCTCTCCGCCACACGTGAAGATATCCCTGGAAATAAACAAAATATATCATTATATATAAAAATATCGTTTCTCCTTGTTTGTCCGCGATGAACTCCTCAACTACTGAACCGATTTTAACCAAATATTGCACACTGTGTGCAGTTTGATCCAACTTGAGAGATAGGATAGTTTATATCTCAATTTATAATCGCAATATTTTTTTATTGCAAATTATTTTGCAACAAAGAGGTATAATCATCTGAACTACGAACTATATCGAACTAACAGATAATTATCTGTGAGTCCATAAAATTCTAATAGATGGCGGTGTAAGGTAATTTATTAACTGGATTGAGTTAGTATTCAATAGATGGCGCTACGTTAAAAGTCCAAACGTTTCATATGCGCTACAATTTATTTTACGTTACACGCGTGTGTTCAATTTGGCCACAACAACGCGTGGCCGGGTCTGCTAGTGATATATAAAGAATCTAGGCATAGAACAAACATTTGTACAAACATTGTAGCGATGATAGTTGTGGTTAACGCTCAAGCTTATTATTAGGGTTTAAACCCACGCCCTTCTGCGTGTCAACCGACCGTGCTAACCACTGAGCTATCATCACTACATATAGCTACATTACAATCGTCTAATTTGTAGTCGCGTTACAAATTTGTGGATATATCGTTTGCATTTTACCATTTTCAGTGCGAGCCAATAATGGAGGCGTATTGTCAAAGCGCAAGCGCCTAGCGCGTGGTTTTACATTCGCCGTCATAACTGCAAGTTCTAGGGGCGGCAAAATTGTATTATACAAAATTTCAATACTGACAAAATTTGATTATATGCCCACGGTATTTCTTCTTTGTACCCATAAAAGTGTGGTCAAACACTTGGTGGTAGATCTCCTTAGCAAGAGGTCGTCTATGTAGGTACCACCGCAGTACCAGATATTCTGCCGCCAAGCAGTAGTTTGTAAACATTACTGTGTTCCGGTTTAAAGGGGTCAGTACCCTAGCTAGCGAAATTACAGGACTGTTGAGACTAACCATCTAATGTCTCAAAGTTATGAAAGCAATGATTCTCTGGACTTTGTTTTGTTAATCATTTCGCTGCAATGGTCATGGACAGGCACTATCTTTCACCAGCAGGAGAGCGTCTCGTTCGTCACGTAAATTTTACATAAAAAAAACCATTGCAGCGATACACAGAACTTGAAGTAACAAAACAAAGTCCAGTGCATCGCTGCTTTGACGCGCATTACTTTGAGAAGTTCGATGGTTAGTCTCGACAGCCCTGTAATTTCGCTAGCTGCAGTACCCTTCAAACCGCAACACAGTAATGTTTACACACTACTGCTTGGCGGCAGAATATCTGATACTGCGGTAGAACCTACCTAGACGATGCGACGTCTTGTTAAGGAGATCTACCACCAATAAAATGTGATTGTTCGCAGCATATTCACTATATATTAAATAGTAGACTCGTCTTGGCGATCTTTCACTTAGGGTAATTGGAATATTGGCCAGTGATATCTATATACTATATACTAATAGTATATTATTATACTACATAATATATGGAATGTGTAATTAATTTATATTTGGATCTGTGTATTAATATTAAATATGTTAATAAAATTTCTACATAATTTTTTAAAATAAAATATCAAAAGATTTTACAGAGATTTCAATTTGTTGTTAATGAGTTCTGTATTCGTGTTTTCCTGTTTATTAATGATTTCTTTTACAGAAGAAACACTTGTTATAAATGAAGAGAAAATATAGCCACATAATATACATATACTAAATAGTATAAAGTGCATATATCACTGGTCAATACTACAATTTTCCTAAGTGCCAACCCTAAGTGAATGATTTAAACAAGTGTGGTAAAGCGGTTATACGTGTACGGGCATTGCAGGCAAACTGCAAACTAGGGCCGACACAAATTGCTCATTGTAACAAGAAATGACTTTTGCACGTAACTGTACCTTTAGAGCTTTGAAACAAATTGGATGGGCAGACCGAGAAACGGAAGGGTTTTGCTGGTATTTAAGTATCCTATCAGTTATATGACTTTCATTATGCAAGCTTTGCTTAGTTTGGGGCTAGATGGCGCTGTGTGAAATTTATATTAAAAAATTAAGGAGGAGGGAAGTTTCCCCAGGAGGAGACCTATGTCCAGCAGTGGACGTCCTATGGCCGATGATGTGATGTGAAATTCCATCTGAACAAACTTTTTGTTCGTAGCGATGATAGCTCAGTGGTTAGCGCGGCCGGTTCGCATGCCGAAGGCCTAATCTACAATCTACAGGACGAGTTGAAACACCACGCTCAACGATAGAAAGCGCGATACCTCGATAAACGTGTCACGAATCGACCATATTCGGAACACCCCGTATTAAGATAATGAGAGACCACCCGTGTTTGATGATTATCCGATTATACTTTCTACATTTTACAACCAACTACCCTCATATTATAAAAAATTTAAACTTACTCCATGCAAATAAAAATCAGTTGGTTAAATCACACTAATATTATAAAGGCGAAAGTTTGTGAGTGTATTTGTTTGTTACTTTTTCACGCTCAAACGGCTGGACCAATTTTTATGAAATTTAGTATGGAGGTAACCGACACCCCGAATTCAAACATAGACTACGTAGCGATGATAGCGTGGTTAGCGCGGTCGGCTCACAAAGGCGTGGGTTCAATCCCCAACAACGAACAAAACATCGTGAGAATACTAGTGTTAGTAGTAGATAGTCCGATAGTAGAATGGGTAGAGTGGATTTTATTTAACCAATACCACATCCTTCCTTTCTATTGTTATTCACAAGCTTTAAAGTCCGATAAAAATCTTGTCTCCAAACGATATTCAAAGATAACAGATCTTACATATAAAACCAGAAGCCCTTATCTATGAAAAATCACTATAAAACGAGCCATGCCCTCCATATACTAAGCCATGTTTGCCATAAAGTAAGCCATGAGAAGTGTGTAGCTGTATTACGTTACATGAGATATAATAGGTGTTCTGTGACGCGACTAAATCAAAATCTAGTTGAAGGAGCGTTTGTATCATGCACAGCGCTTAGTTCCAGTTAGTTTATTCTATTATATCAATATACTTGTACATACAATTGTAAAAACCTCTTACACCGGTATCTGATTCAATAAGTTTAGCTCGTTCAGACCATCTCTACAATGAGCTTGAGCTGCCGGTGAAGGAAAACATCGTGAGGAAGCCATAGCATGGTGTTAGGGTATTTTCTAGTACTCGGCTGGCTAGCTACCACCTTCAAATTGAAAATCTGTCTCATTTGAAATCCAGCTCCATTCCAAGCTAGGCGTGCTTTACCATCTTCAACCACACCGTCACTTAAAATCAGATGACCTGTGTGTCAAACACCTAGCTTTGACAAGCTAGGCTAAAAAAAAAAAAAACCTGTTGAAGATGCTCAAAATCATTCATCGACTAGAAATTCAAACGCATGAAAGCTACCTTTCAAACAAAACAAAAATCGGTTGAGCCGTTTGGGAGATACGATGTTAGACAGACACATAGAACACACCTTTTT
The DNA here is from genome assembly GCA_950106695.1 of Biston stratarius. Lineage (NCBI taxonomy): Eukaryota > Metazoa > Arthropoda > Insecta > Lepidoptera > Geometridae > Biston > Biston stratarius. Next base: position 3,710,906 of record OX467115.1, on the reverse strand, counting down.
AAAACTTACGTCACCCGTTTTTCAAATTTAACACTTGAAGCTAATATATAGTATAAGCATTCTATTTAGCAATCTCGTATCCTATCAAAACGATTTAAAACCTTCACATTTATTTTTTTGTTTGTTTTTGGCATCGTTCTGCTAGTATAATATTTCATTAATTTTTAAAGTGTCTTATTATAAAAGCTTTCGGCACTTTATGAATAAAACATTACTTTTTATCAGACAGCTCTGTAGACTCATAGGTAGTATATCTGCTTTAATATCTGTAGAGCGTGGGCTCAATTCCCACCCAGGGCAAACATTTTGTAGTTTGAACAAATGTTTTTTTCTATCTGTATGTTAAGCGTGTATAATAATATCATAGTACAAGCTTTGTTTATTTTGAGGGTAGATGGCGCTGTGTGTGTGTGTGTTAGCTGTCCTACGATTTAAAAAAAATAAATTATCTATAAATACACAAAAAGACGTATCTTGACTTTTCGTCAGGTGTTTAGTAATTTTTATGAATTAATTTTTTTCACCATTGCAAAGTTGAGCTCTTACTATGTAAAATTCATAATGAATACAATGAATTCCTTTCAACTTCCTACACTATAAGCATATTAATACACCTTGCATTATTTATGCTCAAGAAAACCACCCACGCATCCAGTAACTTGCCCGATGTAAACACGGCATTACAGTAAACAATACAGTCGTCTAGTAACCCGTACCACCGGTTTACACTGCCATTGTCACGCACGTGGTCGGCGAGCTGGCTTGAATGTTTTGATAGTTAGATCTATAGAAATAGTAGCTTGCTAGTGTAGGGTGCGCTTTAAGTTAATCGACAAAGCCTACTATAAGGTGGCTCATTACGTGGAAGACAGGAATATATGGTTGTTGTAGCTTCTCTCTGCACTTGCATCCCCCTGACTAAGTGACAATTGTAGTAAGCATAATGTATGTATTAATATTTATAACTGTAAATTGTAACCTAATATGAAAAGAAAGATCCACAAAAAAATGCCTTGCCGAGTTTCTTGCCGGAGTCTTCTCAGTTGAAGTGTAATTACGAGCCGGTGGTAGATTCAAACATGTAACTTAACGTTCATAAGTGCCTTACCAGGGCCTAAACTGAATAAATGACTTTTTGATTTTGATTTTTGATTTTGAGTTGTAAAAATAAAAAAAGAATGGATTTTTTTAACTGAAACGCGTTAAATTATGCCGTTGGATTACTTTGTTCTCCAAAACTTGTTATTTTTTCTTGTGTTTAATAAATAAGTATGTCGGAAAATGTTACATTATGGTGAAACATGACTTTTCGTTTTGCTTTTATAATTTTTTGTTTCACATTTATAATATTGGTAAGATATATTTTCTGTAATTACTACTTGCAGTTGCCAACTTGGTTGGAAATCTCCTTGGCATGAGGTCGTTTATGAAGGCACCAGCGCAGTACCAGATATTCTGCCGCCAAGCAGTAGTGTACTGTGTACTATGTTCCAGTTTGAAGGGTAGCGCAGCTAGCGAAATTACAGATCTGTTGAGACTAATCTTCGAAAGTCTCAGTAATGAGCGCCAAAATAGCGATGTCCTGAACTTTGTATTTTTACTTAAAGTTCAATATATCGCTGCAATGGTCCTGGGCATGCGTTATATCTTAACATCAGGAAAGCATCTCGTTCGTCATTTTAATAAATAAAATTTTAACAAAAATAACCGACTTCATATGGTTTTCTCATGGCACTGGACCAAAATGGTACCAAACGGGAAGCACTAGTTTTCAAATATAAAAAAAATCATCAAAATCGGTTTACCCAGTCGCAAGATCCAAGGTAGGCAACAAACATTTAAGAAAAATACCACAGTCGAATTGAGCACCTCCTCCTTTTTGGAAGTCGGTTAAAAAAAGCTTAAAAATGAAGAAAGAAAAGAATAATGTTGTTATTATTATTCCAGTTATTTATTTTTTAACTTAATTTTTAAATTTTTTACTTTAAATACATATATATAAAAAAAAGACAAATAATATAAAAACTTAAAAATCAGGGTGCCGCCAGCAGCGGGGCAGGGCTCAAGCTGCCGGTGGTTAGGGCTGCATAGTGAGGAACCTCCTAACAATGCGCGCCGTATCAAGGATCACATCCTTTTGGATCTGACCCTTGACCCAACCGTCTAGCGAGAGTCTCTTAAGATGTTGGTCGAGACTCTTCGCTATAAGACCGTTCACCGTGACGACTATCGGCACAGTGATCGTCGAATCAACATCCCACATGGCAGTTATCTCGTGAGCCAAGTCAAGGTACTTGCTAAGCTTGTCCTTCTCGGCCTTCACGAGATTCTCGTCATGTGGGATGGTAATGTCGACGAGCATAATAATAATAATAATAATTAATTATTATTATTATTATTATGTTTTTTAACGTAATTTTTTTGTATAACTTTTATGATTTTTTGTTACATAAATTTCAATGTAGCATATCGTTTATTTGTCAATAAAATAATTTGAATTTGAAGAAGAAAAAAACGGCACCTAATACCCATTATTGGGAACGAGTATTATAATCACGAGCTCGTGTCAGGATTAATCCATATTAAATAGAGTTGAATACAGCCTACACACAAATGCAGTTACATACAAAGATTAGTTTGTGTGTATGGCGATAATTAGATAAATGAAACCGAGTGTATATAGCATAACTGTAATCCGCCTACATGAAAATAGTGTGGTCAAGTTAAACTATCGATTATAATCATGGAAAAATTACCTGTAGGTAACTTTAGTGTTATAAATAAAAGATTTGTATTTGCAATTGTATTTGTATACGAAATTAGCGACCCACCACTGTGGGAACTGACGTGGTTTTGATTTATTTTTCGAACGAGACGCGCTCTTGATTGTAATAGATAACGATGAAAGATGTAATCTAGATATTTTTAAGGTCAGAGTGAATAGGTATCTTCTAAGTCTGCGTGCTTCATCTTCGACCACATCATCGCTTACCATCAGGCGAGTTGGTGGTCAAACGCGAACTTTTTTTTTTTTTTTTAACTGCCGCCAAGCATCTAGCTGTGTGTTCCGGCAGCCTCACTTGAGAGCCAGTTCTATTCCAAGCTAGGTGTGCTTTACCATCTTCGACCACACCGTCACTTAACATCAGGTGAGTTGTGGTCAAAAACCTAGCCTGTCTACCGAGTATTATTTTTTTAATACGGGTAAGTCCGCGTTTGACCACCAACTCGCCTGATGGTAAGCGATGATGTGGTCGAAGATAAAGCACGCAGACTTAAAAGATACATATTCACTCTGGCCTTGAAAAGAAATAGATTATATCTCCCAGGAAACAAGGAAGCCGGCAGCTTGTTCCATTCCTTGGCCGTGCGGATGAGAAACGTAGAGTCAAAACGATTGGAACGTAACCAAGGAAATTCCACTATGTATGGGTGGTAGTGGGCCGTCTTTCTACTTATTCTGTAGTTGGAAAGAGGATGGAAGAACAAGGTCGTACAGCTCAGGAGCACATTCTCCGAAATGAATCCTTTAGAAAGTTTACAGACTTGCTACCGTCCGGCTGTTTTCTTTCTTACTAACTCATTGATCAAATAACATCAGATTTCCAGATCAATTTAGTCAGGTTTGATTTTGCCGTAGTCTGTTTTCCGAAAAGTACAATATGGTCGTCTTCGAATCAAGGTTAAACATGTTCTTTCTAGGTAAGCGTACTCCATTTTAGTCCATATCGTGCTTAATATCAGGCAGGATGTGGTCATACGCAAACTTAACGAAAATAAAAATAAAACAAGTTAAAAAAAAAACTTATTGCTGAATTATGTGACACTATAAAACATCTGATTTAAAGGAATGACTAACCGAAATTATAATTTCAGTTAGGTATGTTGTTATCGATAAATAATTCAGTCTTCTCTTATATCAAAAGTATTTCATCATCATCATCGTTATCAACGATCTTGTATAGTCCACTGCCGGACATAGGTCCCAGAACACGTCACTCAGACCGATCTTCAGCTTTTCGCTTCCAGCCACTGCCAGCTGTCTTACGTATATCGTCACTACATCTAGTCTCAAAAGTATTTACTGCTTGTTATATAAGCCTTCAACATTTTTTCAGTGGGGAACCAAACTAATCACTAAGAGATAAATTATACTTTCATCTTTAAAATTGTTTCAATTTAATGACTTTTTTATTCTGGCATGTCGAATCAGATTGATTTGAAAGGAGGGCTAAGAGGCTTATCAGAGCCTACCATATCGGCGTGAAGTCATTCAGATTTTTATCGTATACACTACGGTGAGTGTGCCCAAGAACTACATGACCTAATCTTGCCATCGCTGTTTTACAACAAAACGACTAGACGTTCAACCAAAAGACACCCTCTTACAGTGGAAATTCCCTATAAACTAACAAAACGTTTCCTGACCACGTTCCTTGTAAGAACTGCTGATGTGTGGAACTCGTTGCCAGCGTCTGTGTTTCCAACTAAGTACAACCCGGGTTTGTTCAAGAAAAATGTGAATAGGTATTTCCTAGGCAAGCGTGCTCCATCTTCGGTCACACGTCGCTTTCCATCAGGTGAGATCGTGGACAAACGCATGCCTAGTCCGTTGTATATATTTTTTTTTATCGATATCGACAATGTCCACGTTGCCCCATCTCTAGCGTTCGTGTCGATGCATCCCGCCCATACATCAAACCCACGTGCCGTCTCTATTTAAATAACTATGCTCACGAGCTTCGGTTGTGATGCACTTTTAATAACACAAGTTATGGACTTGAGCGATTTGTTAAGTAAATGTTTTTACGGTACCAAGCCATGAATTAAACACTTTCCTAACGGACGTGACAAACAGTACAAATAAATTTGAGGGACAATTATTTGCGTTCATTATCTTGAGGCATTTATTCAGCTATACCCAATATGCGGCCCGCCGGGCCTTTTTGATTGATCCACTTCGAGCTACTTTATTTTCAACCATTTTAAATTTCACTACTAGATTTAATTTTTTTACTAGATAACCCAACCCTACCGCTTTGCCTCGCATTGAGGTCGTGCTAACGCTCTGTTCTGTTCGCTCGGACTGTTTACACAAGCCATGTTTGTAGCCATGATAGCTCAGTGGTTAGCGCGGTCAGTTCACACGCCAAAGGGCGTGGGTTCAAACCACCCTTAAGTTGAAAATCTGCCGCCAAGCACTTAACGGTGTGTTCCGGCAGCCTCACTTGAGAGCCAAGTCCATTCCAGGCTAAGTTCCCATCCATCCCTCTTCTTCTTCAGGCTTCTTATTCTTGGCTTCTTCAGGGCCATCTTCGACCAAACCGTCATTTTACATTACTTGATAATCCTACAGGAATCTAACGTTTTTCTGTTATAAAAAGTATCATATACGTTAATCCAGATAATTGATTAAACATTTAAAAAAAAAACTCGTATTGGTCCAGGGTTTTTTTTTTTTACACATTACACACAGCGCCATCTGACCCCAAACTAAGCAGAGCTTGTGTGATGGAAGTCAGATAACTGATAGCATACATACTTTTTTATCGAAGTTATCGTAGAATATAGATAAAAAGAAGATTCCGAATTGAGAACCTCCTTTTTTGAAGTCGGTTAAAAAGAAATCATATCATATATGAGAGAAATTGCTAGGGTAAAATAAAACGAAAGTATTTAGAGAAAGAAAGTTAGAGAAAAATAGAATCTAGAATATAGACCCGCACACGCCCACATCTCTTTGCTTGCGGTCACTTTTACCTTAGAAAGTTCAACCTATCTGTTAGAACCGTAGATTATCTCTCATTTTAACGGTAACACGTCATAAATCAAGCGATTTATTGATATTTAATAGTTTATGAGCCAATGGACACACGACAAAACACTAAATAATGATGAATCTATAAAACTTTATATTTATTCTACCATAATTCATGATAGAATTATGTGGGCATCAGCTTTAAGGCATACTTTCAATAAATGATACAAAAATGTTTTTTTTTTTTTTTATGACGAAGACAAATCTATTTCACAGAAGGAGTATACAGAGAAAAGAATACAATGAAATTAATTCATCTAGAGGTGATATTAGACATTAGAATACGAAGTATACAATTAAATTTAAAATTTAAGAAACCTCCTACGCAATTAACCAAACATAGCTAAGAACCCCGCAAGGAAACTGGCTAAATAAATTAAAATAATATAATCTAAAAGGCCGCTGGGAATGCTGGGAGTGCAGGACTTATCGCCCCCACTTCAAATAAGAATAAGAGTACTACAATACAAAAACATTTAAAAAAAAGTTTTGAATAATAAGTATAACGACATATTTATTTCACATTCACTTAATTTTATCGTTTTCTACAAATAATTGAATTACCTTATAAAATTTTAGTCGAAAAAAACTTTTTAGTACTCCTTGTAAAACGTAATAAAAACTACGATAAAACCAAGTACACAGCCTTTGCCGTCAATATATTAGATTAGAATTACCATAAAATGTAGGCGTTCCGATAAATATAACATAACTTGATAATGTAAAAGTATGGAGTGATATTTTGTTTCACAGAATAATCTACTTTATTTCGATGAAACAAAAAAAAAACGATTCTGTAGGTTCGCATGCCGATGAGCGTTGATTCAAACCCCAACAATGAGTTTGAGCTGCCGGTAAAAGAAAACATCGTGAGGAAACCATAGCGTGGTGGTAGGGTACTTTCTAGTACTCGGCTGGATAGCTACCACGCAAGTTGAAAATCTGCCGCCAAGCATCTAACGGTGTGTTCCGACAGCCTCACTTAAAAGCCAGTTCCATTCCAGGCTAAGTGTGTTTACCATCTTCGACCACTCCGTCACATAACATCAATTGAGCTGTGGTCAAACAACTAGCCTGTCAGCCATAAAAAACTCTGTCCCCCAATTTAGTTATCATCAGTTTTCAGAATTGACTCATTAATTAATAATAATAATAATATAATAATAATATTTTATTTCCATAATTAAAACTTTACAAAAATTATCCTATCAATGGGCCCCAAACTCGGCCAGGCCGGTGTCTTGGGAGCCCTATTGGGATTTGCCAGTATACATTTGCGCGCGCTCGCTTAAAATTTGCTTTAAAATTTATTAACTTCATGTTATTTGATGCCAAAAAAAAAGCAATAGAGTTGTACGCGAGTATTCAACATGTGTGACATATATAACACTATCCATTCATTAAAATACTGGTAAAAATATTCTATTTTTATGGTTACACATTACCGTGGGTATGGAGGTGTATTTATAACTTAAAACAGAACTCTGCGTGGGTACTCATATGTAAAAATACTCGCCCGTGTGTTCGTATAATATTGTTTGATATACATTTTTGCTATACATCCATATATCCTCATTTGCGTAATTATGGAGACTGTTAGTCGCTAATGCGAACGGTTTTGGTTTCTCAGTTAATTACTAAACGTATTCAATTATACAAAATAGCATTTTGTTTTTTTTTTTAAATTGTTTACAGGCTAAGTGTTTGAACACAGCTCACCTGATGTTAAGTGACGGTGTAGTCGAAGATGGTACACGTCTAGTTAAAGAAATAAATTGTATTGATTGCATTGCATTTTGTATGATAACTTAGTCGTTAGCGCGGTCGGTTCACACGCTGAAGGGCGTGGGTTCAAACCCCAACAATGAGCTTGAGCTGCCGGTGAAGGAAAAACATCTTGAGGAAACCATACCGTTTCTACGTTACGTACCTGACGGTGTGTTTCGGCAGCTTCAATTGAGAGCCAGTTTAATTCCAGGCTAGGTGTGTTTTACCATCTTCGACCACACCGTCATTTAACATCAGGTGAGCCGTGGGCAAACACCTAGCTTGTCAAACATAAAAAAAATGAATCCCACTAATATCATAAATGTGAAAGTTTGGTTGGATGGATGTTTGTTAGTCAATCACGCCAGAACGGCTGAACAGATCTGGATGAAATTTTGCATGTACATACTTTAGGTCCTGGAATAAAACATAGGATACTTTTTATCATCATCATCCATCACCACGCGGGTAAAACCGCGGAGCGCAGCTGGTGATCTATATTTTTTATAATGTTTCTATACATGTTCTATTTGGTTTTAGTTCTGTGTGCATAACTCTATATAGCAAGTCACAAGATTTTTTTCCTGACAGATGTGACCGTTCGATATACTTCTCTATCAATCAAGCTTTTTGTTCATTCGAGCTACGTTAAAATGCAAGACCTATTAGTATGTGGACTTAGTAGGGTAGCAATATTACAGGTTCGAAAATGGAGAAGTTATTTATAAGTTGAACATTTTATTTTTGATTTTTTGACTGCCCTGTTAGTTCATTAGAGCAGTAGGGCGTGGGTTCGATTCCCACTCAGGACAAGCATTTTGTGGTGTAATAAAAAATGTTAAATATATTTAAATTTTCTATCAGTTATCTGACTTCCATAGTAAAAGATTCGCTTAGTTTGGAGTCAGATGACACTGTTTGTTATTTATTTATATAAAAGAATATTTTCAAAAAAAAAAAACATCTTCATACCGTAACGACTCAATTTGGATTTAAGAAAGTAAACAATTTTAAAAAGATATTTATATATTTCTGCTTCATAGCAAACCTCGGTCACCCTACAATCAACCCCCTTAAAAGGGGGTCCCGTTACGGCCCGCAACTCGGTTATCAGTTAACACAAAACAAATTTAACTTTAATCCCTTCATATAGAGTACAAACTTCGCCAACTAACCCAGAACCTAATCCGTAGAAATATAAACCAAACTAGATTGGCCTCCATTTAAAGGAAACGCTTAATTGAGTGGAGGTTTTATTATAATGGCTGTAGTCTCTTGGGGCTAAAATTTTAGTACACAGAGAATAAGTTAGATGCTCTATGTTGATAGCTAAATTAGCTGTGTGGGTGGTTATGAAATACAAGGTTATAAGCTAGGGGTATAATTAGCCCAAAGGGAGTCATTATCAGCAGCTTTTACTGGCTCTGAAATCACAGAAAACAAACCAGCTGGTCAATTACTTCATCATCTCAGCCGTAGGACGTCCACTGCTGAACAAAGGCCTCCCCCATTGACTTGCATAAAGACCGGTTGGAAGCGGCTCGCATCCAGCGCGTTCCTGCTTATTAGGTCGTCTGTCCACCGTATGGGTGTCATCCTACGCTGTTTGTCGGTCCGTCCCCACTCTAGAACTTTTCAGCCCCATCGGCCAACAATTCTGCGTGTTATGCCCATTGCCATTTCAACTAGTTAATTCGATTTGCTTTCTCTAAATAAGACAAAGTCGCTGTATATTTCACCGCTTATATAATTCTTCTAAACCTTAGCGTAGTTTTTTGCCATAAGTTGTTGTGGTAAGAGTCTGCTAAGGGTTGTAACCTGGACGATGGGCTGCAGCGTCTACCGTCTGTAAACCATACCCAACTGCGCTTGCCAACCCGCCTACCAAGCGTAGCGAGTATTGGCAAAAACCGCCCCCTATATCAGTACAAAAAAGACCAGGCCACCAGTCCCTGGTAGCTCTGCTATTCCAGCTGGTCCATACTTTTAGTCAAAGGTGAACGAATTTTTCCTACAGAACAGCTACATAATACAAGTTTTATTTTGAAACTAGATGGCGCTGTGATCTTACGTATATAGTTACTCTATAGAACCGTTATATCCAGCTCAGGATCCAAGGGCCGGAAGACACTTTTTTTATAGTTGACAGGCTAGGTGTTTGACTACAGCTCACCAGATATTAAGTGACAATGTGGTCGAATATGGTAAAGCCACTTAGCCTGGAATCTATCGTCATACGTCGTGCGTAAATCTAGCAAATCAATCACTAGCAATTGCTAGCCCTTCTGGTAAGTAAGCAGTATACTTACATTGTTAAGTTACTATAAAGCTATTCTTAAATCGGTATATCTGTTGTTTATTCGTCGAAGTAGCGAAAGTTATACTTAACAGACTGTTACTTTTATAACATACTTGTAGTTATATTATCTCGCCGCAATTATAAAGCGTAAGTGAAAATTAATTAGGGTCCGGTCACACGAGAGCGGCGTGTGCCACAGCGAAATGACTTAATGAAATATTCATGGCATGCTAACAATTATTTAGTAATCATTAGCTGTTACCGTTTTCTCGGATAAATAGCATATCTGCTAATCCAGAGTATGAGCTATTTGTATTTCAAATTTCATCCAAAACCGTTAAGCCGTTACAGCGTATAGAAGTAATATACTTAAATATATACAGACTTTTTTTTTTGGTGTCGCACTTTGTCCATTCTGTCAGTGTCAAGTATTTCATATATTCAAGTATAATTATGATATTTGTTGGGGTTTGAACCCACGCCCTTCGGCATGCGAACCGACCGCGCTAACACTGAGCTATCGCTACAAAACTAAACGTTTTTACGGAGTTTTGAAAACAACACGTAAATGCACTTGTCATCATTTTATATAAGTTGGCCACATTCGTATAAATCAGAGCTTTATGATTAAAACTCTACTATTTTTAAGCATAAACACTAGAAAAAACGCAAATTTTTGAAAAATAATACAATTGCAGTGACATTGACAGCCCTGTTGGCTCATTGGAAGTATGTCTGCCTGAGCTGTAGGGCGTGGGTTCGATTTCCGCCAAGGACAAATGTTTGTTTGATATAAACAAATGTTTGTTCTGTGTCTGGGTGTTCTGTGTGTATTATAAGTATGTATTTACAAAAAAAAAAGTATTTATGTATCCTATCAGTTGTCTGACTTCCATCACACAAGCTCTGCTTAGTTTGGGGTCAGATGGCGCTGTGTGTAATGTGTCCTACAATATTTATTTTATTTATTTATTTATTTTCCGAGTTTCTCCCAAAACCCCTCTACCTTTTTTAATCGTGTCGCGCGTGCCTAATTACGTTGACAGTTTGACACATTGTCAGCTGTCAGGTTGACAGTGATCGGTCAGTTTCCTGTCACCCGATTCGGGTCGAGTGGACTCGTACACGCACGCCTTGAAAAGCGTTTTTGTTTTTATTTATTAACCCAGTTGCGCGCAAGCTTGAAGTCAAATACGGTGCGTTTCGGCGGGAACGACGTAAGTCGTAAATAATATTTAAACAAGTGCGAGTCGGACTCGCGCACGAAGGGTACCGTACCATTATCTATGAAAAAGGCAAAAAAAATCGCGTTTGTTGTATATGGGAGCCCCCCTTAAATATTTATTTTAATTGTTTTTAGTATTTGTTGTTATAGCGGCAACAGAAATAGATTATTTGTGAAAATTTCAACTGTCTAGCTATCGCGGTTCTTGAGATACAGCCTGGTGACAGACAGACGGACGGACAGACAGACAGCGAAATCTTAGTAATAGGGTCCCGCTTTTACCCTTTGGATACGGAACCCTAAAAAATGATTTAGTGCGTAAACAAGAAAACCGCAGTTCAACTTCAACCTACTAAAAGGCAGTAAGTAGGTAAAATCTATTTTAGACATTTCAGGTTGTATGGAAATGGCAAGTGGTAAAAAGTAGGTCGATGCTTTCAATGGGCCAGGACGGTGCCGCGTGTCGGCGGCGGTGATAAGTGGTATCGTGGCTGTATGACTCACGATCATTGATTTTCAAATTCACTAACTTTGTTATGAAGTTTGAGCAACAAACATAAAAGGCAGTAAATACTAGGTTGAATCTAGGTTATTGCACAACTTAGGACAAGCAATGAAATCGTGAAAAAATTACTTTATAGATTTAAGCAATCCAAAAACGCATTATTAAAAAAAAAACATGTTTTTTATGTAAAAGTATTGAGACCAACGAGACGGTCTCCTGATGGTAAGAGATACCTAACGCCTATCCATGACCATTGGATGTTATATTATGTTATATTATATTATCCATTACCATGTTCTGTATGTATTATAAGTATGTATTTACAAAAAAAAAAGTATTTATGTATTCTATCAGTTATCTGACTTCCATCACACAAGCTCTGCTTAGTTTGGGGTCAGATAGCGCTGTGTGTAATGTGTCCTACAATATATATATATATATTTATATTGCAGCGATACACAGAACTTTGAGTAGCAAAACAAAGCCCGGGGCATCGCTGGCGCTCATTGCTTTGAGACTTTCGATGGTTAGTCTCAACAGCCCTGTAATTTCGCTAGCTGCAGTACCCTTCAAACCGGAACACAGTAATATTTACACATTACTGTTTGGCGGCAGAATATCTGGTAATGCGGTGGTATCTACCTATTCTACCGCCAAGCAGTAGTGTGTAAACATTACTGTGTTACGGTTTGAAGGATATTGTAGCTAGCGAAATTACAGGGCTGTTGAAACTAACCATCTAACGTCTCAAAGTTGAGCGCCAAAGCAGCGATGCCCTGGATTTTGTTGAAGTTCTGTGTACCGTTGCAATGGTCATGGATGTTTTCTTTTACCATCAGGAGAGTACCTCGTTCGTCACATTTTACATTAAAAAAACCGGTCAAGTGTAAGTGTATTAAAACGAACAAGACGCTCTCCCGATGGTAATTCAATACATTTACATTAAACAAAAACTTCATACCGTTTTACAAAATGGTTATTACTTAAATTGAAAACTTGGCGTAGTATAAAGTTGCTACATAATGTAGTGTTGCTGCATGTGTTAAAAAGTCAGAAAAAGTTACAGATTAAACGTAGTTCTAGTTATCTCAGTGAACGGAAGCAAGATTTAGCACACAGCTGAAGTTTCACAGACGAAATCAAAAGGAAAGGAAACACAAAATAAACAGAACTAACAAGTGGAACGGGATATTTTTGATATTCATATTTGAGACGTCAAAAGATTCTGTAGTTTTTTTAGTTATAACTCAAATTTATTCCAAAGAGACGTATGGGATTAAGAAAACGCTCTCCTGATAGTAAGTGCTAACGCCTGGGCTGATCCCATAGTCAAAGTTCATTTATAGAGTAGCAACCCGCCCGGGCTTTGCACGGGTGCAATGTAGATACTAACATAGTACATTACTTTGATCTATCTCGTAAGTTTTAGCCATTTGCAATGTAAGCGCACATAAACAGGTTTTTTTCGAAATCACATTACAAATCTTTGAAATTCTTTGGTTTTTTCTACCTAAACCTTCATCTTGAATCACTTTGTCTAATGACAGAAAACGACGAAATTAAATGTGAATAATCACGCATAAGTTAAACAAAATTACGTCCTTTTTGAGAGCCAGATTTACCAGAAAAATTCTGGATTTTTATGCATTTATTGTTTTCATAAGGACTCACCTCAACCACCTGTCGTAAATCTTCTACATACACATTCTCTGTCTGCACGATCTCAGCACATACTCTTTCCAGCTGTGACATGCCCGACAGCTCGTCCGCAATCACTTGTCCTGGAATATACAATTTAATACTATTATTTATTTTTACATCAGCACTAAGTAAATGACAAAAAGGTTTTAATTCAAATTACATTTCTTGATAAATGTGTATACAACATGAACATTATAAATCAGAAGCATATAGTGCAAAGAGAGTGACACAAACCATATACAAATTAACAATGTTGAATTACATACATGTAAGGAAACAGACTGAATGTAAAAACCATCAAGCTAATCAAGCAAATCACTATTGGTTTTTTTAAGACATCCCGTTTAAATTTGTAAGTTTAAAGTTAAATATATCTATGATGATCCACTAAGATATCGTTGTATTGACAACACATTCTAACCATAATTACAAGTAATATTCTTCAATACAGCGATACCTCTTTAGGCAAATAGTGTGAAACGCCATGCGGCATAAAACACCATTTTTGATTTGGACCTTGCTTGATTCTACAAAAATCAGACGCTTTTGTGTTGATAAGACATAACGCTTAACCAATGTTATATCAGCGGTACTCCGGAATATAAGTAACAAATCTTTTTTTTTTTAAGTAAAAGTAATGATAAAAACGAAAAGCTCTCCTGATGTTAAGAGATAACGCCTGTGCATGACAATTGCAGCGATACACAGAACTTTAAGTAGCAAAACAAAGTCCAGGGCATCGCTGCTTTGGCGCTCATTACTTTAAGACTTTGGATGGTTAGTCTCAACAGCCCTGTAAATTCGCTAGCTGCTGTACCCTTCAAACCGGAAAACAGTAACGTTTACACGCTACTGCTTGGCGCGGAATATGTGGAACTGCAGTGGTGCCTATTTAGACAACCTCTTGTTAAGCAGATCTACCACCAAGGTTATTTTAGCAGAAGTTATAAATGAAGACCTTATGTAATCGAAACTAACAAAGGTAGTCGAATAAAATTAAACCATCTTAATCAAATGAAACTATAAAGGAACATAGTAAATGTATATGTCGTTTGCAATAATATAGAAGGTAAGCAGGAACTATAAAACATAGTCGTTAATATTATGCAACCGTTATTAAATAAGACGTCAAATGTATATTAAAATAAGATTCATTTCGTAAGTAACAATGCCATAAACTAGACTATACTAGGACAGCCAAGCAAAATACTGTTTAGATCTGTCCATATGTAGCACCTAGCTAAGTGAAGTGCATGCAAACTGTGATATCATCCATAAACATGTCTTTATCCTAACTATATTTAGATACATAGAAACACTGTATTATGTATGCCTAAAATAAAATATAGATAAGAACGTTATGAAGTAGTGTTACAAATGGCGGCCTTATCGGTTAAAGGTATATCAAGTAGATACGTGGTATACTAATGAGAAAATAAGTTAGATAATTAATAGGCTCATCTTCCTTGCAGTGACAAAGGAATGCATCGGCGCGATTTGGTAAAACACAGAGGTGTAACATAGACATCTTATAATATAGGCGAAATAAGTATTTAGAAAGCTTTTTTACTTACTCGGAGTGTCTCCACAATTTCTTTCCTCAGATATACTGTTAATCATGCCAGCACTATTGACGAAATTATTGCTGCCATTAGCTGAAGTCATGTCCGCGTCGCTATGATCGTCAAGGCTTTCGATTGAAGCCAAATACGCAGAGTTCACACCTCCTTTGTTCTGAACTCCACTGCTAGACGTCGAACTTGAAGAAGCAATGGAACTCATCGATAACGGCCGAGTCACCTCTACACATGGCGGATTTAATCTCACCACCTCCTTTTCAGGTATTGCACTCTTCAAGTTCCCCGTAGACCCTATCGCTTCAGGATAAGGCCCAGAATTCGCCAATTTCTTTGGACTATCGTTTTTAAAATCGTTCCTGTTCAAACTATTGGTTCCGGCCACTTTCGGATATTTTGCAGGAGATCCTTCGGAGCCCTTTCTTGGAGGGACTTTCGGTGCAGGCTTCTGAGGCGAGGAGTCCTTAGAAGAAAGCTTGATATCAAATTCTCTATCGTTACAAGTTATAGAGAGTTCGATGGACTGGTCGATGTAAGGGAGGGATAACGATTCAAATGCAGTCTTATTAGTGTTAGGTACATCGTATATGGCAGGGCTATTATTCTTTGGAACGTCATAAGTAGCTTCAGAGTCTAGTACGAATTCGGGTTTCACTGGTTTACTTTTTTCTTCGTTGAATTTTGCCTTTTCCTGTATATCCACAGATGGTAGAATTTCAACACCTGACTGAGATATTTTTGAGGTTGCTCCTACCAAAGGAATGTTTGATCGTCTTGTTGAAGATCTCGTCGTGTTCAACGTTTTCTTCTGGAATTTTAACGTTGTCGTTTCGGTTGCACTTGATATCATTCTTTGAACATTTGGTGAGAGTGTACCTAAAGTGATATCAGTTTTGGTTTCCCTAAACGTCCTTTGTTTATCTTTGATAACAACTGAAGAGTCACTGCACGTAAGATCGTATTTGCCATCACTTTCACTGATTTGATCACTTTTTGTTCTTAAAGAGTAAAGGGAACTTTTATTCACTGTTGCGATGGGTAGTTTCACACTGCCGGCCATCATGGTGGGATTTTTTCGTTTGCTTTCTTCCAGATCTACTTCTGTTTTTTCTTTTGATGCAATTTTAATCTTTATTGCTTCTTCTTTAGGTTTTCTTTCAGGTTTGACAGGTGGGTCGTTGCGAGCGTCTTTGGCTGTTTCTACTTGTATCGATTCTTGTTTTTTGGAAGGTTCTAGTAAGGAATCGTAGATTCCAATCAGAGCGGGTGCGAGGTCTGTTGTGCTGCCTGGAACAAAAGAAAAAAACCATTATTGTATGTAATGAGGTAAATATACCAAATATAACGTACTTATATCTGCTCTTATCGGGAATCGAGCGTTTAAAACTAACCACATAGATAAATCTAACCAATATCAAATTAGAAGCGGAAGCTAACAAAAAAGCTTTCTGCATTATTAAACTATGCTGTTCAGATAATTTAGTGGCCAGTACCCAAGGGAGCGGTTACGATTTATGAGTTTAATTGAACCCAGTTTTTTGTTTATCATTGTTATGGAACGAACAACTCTATTAGCTAATTCAGTTACATATCAAGTTTTAATTCAAGATTGAAATTCAATGACGTCATCATCATCGTCGCCAGCCTAGCTTAGTCTACTGATGATAAGCATACGTTTCACATCACTTAGCCCAATTATCTTTTTTACTTCCAGTCACAACCATCCATCGAGTTTTAGATCCTTCGACGATACGTTTGTCAAAAACGGTTGTACGGACTTGCATGATTTTGGCACACAAAGTTTATGATCTGAAATACTTTTATACAGCAAACTGATTTTTTTTTTTGTTAAATTCCTCGCGGACGAAGTTGCGGGTAACAGCTAGCACGTTATAAATTAGATTTGTTACGGCCTATATTAGTATTGTTAAGTCACATTTCAAGAATTTAGTCCGTGAAAGGTCGTCGGTTCAAGGATATCCTGTCATTTGTTATAATTCGATATAGAACGATGAATATTATTATTTTAGTAATAGGCTGTTTCTAAGTACAGGAAAATAGTTTATAGAATAGGAGCGGTATTGTGTCTCATAGAGATGGACCTATGGTATCTACATACATAATTATATTTTTAACTGAATTATTAATAAGAGGTTCTGTATTCAAAATGTTTACGGACACGATGTGAATAGAATAGTAGCATATCATGCAGTATTGTTTATGCATACACTTCTTCTGTTTTGCCGTGGTGGTGCCGGCGTAAGAATAGTATCCCACCCTCTCTACCCGTGGTTGCCGTAAGAGTCGGCTAAGGGATGTAATCCGGAAGATGGGCAGCAGCGTCTTCCTTGAACAATCACACCTAACTGCGCTCGCCAACCCGCCTGCCAAGCGTAGCGAGTATTGGCAAAACCCCCCCAGGAGGAGGCCTATGTTCAGCAGTGGACGTCCTATGGCTGATGATGACACTTGTGACTGACTGCTACGTTAGCTTATTTAGTAGAAGAGAAGTCTGCTTCAATAGCTGCAGGGAGTGGGTTCGATTTCCACTAGAACAAACATTAATGTGATGATAAATGTTTTTTCTGTGTCTGGGTATTATTTATGTAATATAATTATATATTTACTAAAAGTTTTTTTTTGCTAAGTTTGAAACTTGATGGCACTGTATGGAATACCCTACGATATTTATTTATTTATCAATATATACGCATATAAAATGTATTATTGCATTATTTTTGACACCGCCAACCATATTGGCTGTTCCGTGTCTTGTCCAAGTGTCCACCCAAAGGTTGCCTGGAAGAAATCGCTTTAGGCGATAAAGCCGTCTTTGTACTTTCACTAATTAATATTTCTCTTTTAATATGTCATATTGAGTTGGTATACAATAAAGTTCTATTTCATTTTATTGAACTATCCGCTGTTTTGATGTAGGATAAAAAGTTGTAGTAATAATATACAAACATAAATATAAATCTCAGAATGTATATTAAGAATACTTCCAATCAAGACCTTTCACACAAAATCAAAATCGGTTCCTCCATTTCCACACACATTAAACTTATAACACACATCCTCTTTTTGCGTCAGTGGTAAAAAAAGTCACATGAATATGATAGACATGACACATAAATTGAAGACTTCCTTACACTTAGCGTGAACCATAGAAAAGGAAATAAATTATTCCTAACACTTAGAGTTGAACCTTGAACGTCATGGTTCGGTGGCTTGGTAAATAGTTTATTGGTCTGCAAGGCGTGTGTCAGCGTTCCCTTGAGCCAGTGAACTCTGATCCGAAGATAATGGAGAACTTCCGGCGATAGATGTGTAAGAAGTTGCAATGATAACTGGTAACTGGGTGGTACTAAAATTATTTACCACGGGCTTTTTTTTTATCGCTGACTGGCTAGGTGTTTGACCACAACTCACCTGATGTTAAGTGACGGTGTGGTCGAAGATGGAAAAGCAACTGGAACTGGCTCTCAAGTAAGGCTGCCGGAACACATCGTTAGATATTTGACGGCAGGTTTTCAGCTTGAGGGTGGTAGCTAGCCAGCCGAGTACTAGAAAGTACCCTACCACCACGCTATGGTTTCCTCACGATGTTTTCCTTCACCGGCAGCTCAAGCTCATTGTTGGGGTTTGAACCCACGCCATTCGGCATGCGAACCGACCGCGCTAACCAATGAGCTATCATCGCCGTAAACAAAAGCTTGGTAGTAAGGTATTTACTAGTACTCAACTGACTGCCTACAAGTTAAAAATCTGCCGACAAGCAACGGTTAACTTAGAGTCGATTCCCAATCCTGGCTAGGTTTTTACCATCTACCACACCGTCACTTAACGTCAGATGAGCTAAGATCAAACACCTAGCCATCACCACCAGTAAATAGTCGTTTTCAATAACTTTTTTAAATGATTAGATGTTTCACCATAGTTGACCTGATGTTAACCTAGCTTAGAATGGGGAGATAGTGAGGAGAGATTATATCTGATCTTTGTCATTGATTATTGTCTCATTAGGATATTATATTTAAAGATGTTTCAATGGAACGAAGTTACGGTATTTGAATACTTGCTTTGTAAGGTGGTGTAGGTGATCTAATGCCGATATTAATAAGATTTTTAGAGGCCCTGTGCTAAAGTTTTATGTTTCGTGCACGAGTGTTACTGCTGCCAGTCATCAGTTAAACGTGTCGTATGCTTTGGCTCCTTGAAAAAGATCACCGGAGTGTAAGTACACCCAAATCAAACGTGAATAATCCTGTAGTACCTGAGCGACAGTTTTATTTTATGATTGACAAGTTAGTTGCTTGAACATAGCTCATTTGATACTAAGTGACGGTGTGATCGAAGATGGTAAAAACAGCCTAGAATGGATCTGGTTCTCAAATAAGGCTGCCAGAATACACCGTTAGATGCTTAGCGGCAGATTTTCAATTTGATGGAGGTAGCTAGCCAGCTGAGTACTAGAAAGTATCCGACCACCATGCTATGGTTTCCTCACAATGTTTTCCTTCACTGGCAGCTCAAGGCTTTGAACTCACGCCCATTGGCTTGTGAACCGACCGCACTAACCACTGAGCTATCATCGCTACAACCAGCATCGGTGTATGAAAAGTTTATTTTCTTATGAAAACTCGGAAAAATTCATCCATTCACTAGATCGATTTTTTTGCCCCCAAAAACTACGATATACAAAATGTCGTATATAAAAAAATATGTCAAAACAATTTCAGTTCCCATAGTAAATTATTTGATATCGAAATTATTTATACAAACAAAACAAGAAACGTAAGTAACTCAGTATTGAACTTGAGTAGCAAAAAACGGTTACATTCGCAAGCATATTTTTTCACATGAAAACTAAAATTAAGCTATAATTTTTATTTTCAGTTGATGTGCTATAAAAAAACATAATCACAGGCATTGCTGACCTTAATTTCGTGCAAAAAGTCAGCCTCGCAACCTGGCGGGGCGCCGCGACCAGAGAGAGACGATGTATTTAGTTTTGAGTCAGCTTAAGGTCAGGGGGCGTCCATTAATTACGTGAGGTGATTTCCACCAAATCCTAACCAACAAGGTTGGAAAGGGATCGAGCAAAAAAATATCACTATATATGGCTCCCTTCCTATAAAGTAACGTGAAATTTAAAAAAATATATATTTTAGTGTCGTCATCATCATCATCAGCCATAGGACGTCCACTGCTGGACATAGGCCTCCTCTTGAGGGGTTTTGCCAATACTCGCCAAGGCGGGTTGGCGAGCGCAGTTAGGTGTGATTGTTTAAAGAAGACGCTGCTGCCCATCTTCCGGATTACATCCCTTAGCCGACTCTTACGGCAACCACGTGTAGAGAGGGTGGGGTACTATTCTTACGCCGGCACCAACTCGGCTTATCCGCTTATTTCAAGTATAAAGTAACAGTTATATGTGCTTTTCGACCACATCATCGCTATATTACGCAATAAATACGTGCTAAAAAAATGGATTTTGAGACGTTTTTTCACTGCCATTTAAATTTTTTTTCCAGAAAATTTGTATTTATTTAGTATATATTTACAACTTTCTAGAGACATTCAACGTTCTGTAATCAAGTCGTTAAACCAAACTGCGGCTGTGCGAAGCCTCCTCAAATTGTAAGTTATTATAATAAAATCGTTCCCTATCTCTTATTCGAAACTACAATACTGCATGTCTCTTCTTACAAAGTCATAAACTACAATTTACGTGACAATAAATAGAATATTACACGCCTATTTGACCCACGGCAGTGATAGGGTTATAAAGTAACTGTGCAGGCATATTGGAAGATAATCTTAATGATTCTATTGGAAAGCGAGCGGCTTCATGTACCCATTATAGACATACTTGGATCGTGTACTTAGATAAAGCAAAGTCAGTAAAATATATATAAGTAGAACGTCTTCGCGATAAATAGGTGACACTAGTGAGAAGAGGCGGCGCGGTGGGGGCAGAGGACGCTTGCCGGCAATCACTACGCGAGTGCCGGCCGAGCAGTCGGGGTTAGCACGTAAATGTCATTGTTTTCTGTTGTGTAGGTAGTAGGTTTAATAGGTTAGTGATTTTTCTATTTAAAGCTCCAAGTACTTTTGATAAAGTTTGTGCTAGATCAGTGGTTCCCAAAGTTGACTGAATCGCGACCCACTAAATAAAAACTTCCAAATTTGGGACTCACTGCTTGGTTCTGTATATATTATGAATATTTATTATTACAAAAATATATATATAAGTATTATAGCAGCTATCTGGTCCTCATAGTACCAGATTTGCTTAGTTTGTGGCTAGATGGCGCTGTGTTCTAGTAGCTCAAGCTCTATTTTGGGGCTTGCACCCACGCTCTTTAGCGTGTGAACCGACCGTGCTAACCACTGAGCTATCATAGCTACGAAATTAGATTCTGATTAATAATATAAGTCCAATTACCATAAGTCTTATAAGTTTTTTTTTTATATCTACGAATTGGCCACGCGAGAGCAGCCGCGTGTAAAAGCTAGTAATAAAAGAAAACAAAATTGCATCTAACTCGAGGGCTCCAAGAGCTCAGTTTATCGTAAAACAAAACTGCAGATCTTGTTTTTATTTCCATTCCGAGACGCTCATCGACGAGGTATTCCAGGTATGAGACGGGAAGCGAACCGACTTAACTTTAGATTTGTTTGTTTTTATTAAGTTCTCTATACTCTAGAAATAAACCATACCATTAAATTGCTTATGGTCAATTTATGTGCATACTCAATGAGAGATCCACGATCTCAGAGGTCATCTAGGTTGGTACCACCGTGATATAAAATATAACATACCTATACTACGTGACCCGTTCAAGGGGGGAAGGAGGTCTTAGCTTAGGTTTTCGTCACGTACTTAAAATGCTCTAGGAAAATTACGCGCTTTTTCCAGCTATGTATATTCAAAAATTGACGCGCAACGTTTAGCGCTTTTAAAACTCACAGTTGGCAACACTGACGCACGTCAGCTGATTGAAAACCTAGTTTGCCGTGCAGGTGATTGAGATGAAAAATAAATGTGATCAAGAAAAAACTCCTAAAATGTCTGATTATGAACCTAGAATGCGGCCACGGCATCTCTGTGATAAAACAACATAACCCCACCGAGTTTGGGCTCGATTGATTTATCTTGAGGAGCAATCTCTAAACTTATCTAAGTATTAAAAAGTTAAAAATAAATTTATAATAATAAAAATATATTTTTGAAAACAAGCTTTCATTCCTACCTAAAAATTTAAAAATAAATTCTATTAAGTATTTGTCGTTTAGGTACCTACCTATATCCGGCACTACCCGTTACAGATTACAGGTTAGGTACTTACTATACTTCTGTGCCTCAAGTTTTAAAGTTCCTAATACAATATGTTTTTACATAAGTTGTTTCTTCTTGATAATATTTTTTCCACATCATCAGCCATAGAACGTCCACTGCTGGACATAGGCCTCCTCCTGTGGGGGTTTTGCCAATACTCGCCACGCTTGGCAGGCGGGTTGGCGAGCGCAGTTGTTCAAGGAAGACGCTGCTGCCCATCTTCCGGATTACATCCCTTAGCCGACTCTTACGGCAACCACGGGTAGAGAGGGTGGGGTACTTTTCTTACGCCGGCACCACCACTGCACTTTTTGGTACTATTTTTTCCACTTGTAACTAATTATAAGTATGCACTCTCTTGGCGTCACGCGGCAAGCGCTGTCTTAATAAAAACAAATTCTGTTTGCAAAAGAAGATTTAAAACTTTATGAATTACTACGTAAAAACTAGGGCGCGGGTCTTGGCATATACTACGGATGGTCACCAAAAAGAGAATGGGAGTAAAAATAAATAAAAATGGGCCACGTTGTATGCCTATTCTACAAATAAAAAAAAATCCATGCAACTTTTCAAATCTCTCCTTATTACGAACATATACAAAAAAAAAAATCGGTCCAGTTGTTTTCAAACCATACGCCTTCCATAGTTCAACTAAACAAAACGCCTTTATGAGAAAACTTTAACTAATACCTTCCATAATTTACTCTAATGACGCACCTTGCTTCAATTAAAAATGTAGGCCGTCCTGTTAGTTGGAGCAGGAAGCAGATCTATTTCCACACATGGTGTCTTTGATCTGCCTGCAACTACCTACCAGTTACCGTTAATAAGTCCTTCGGAGCCAATATCGTTTATGGTATAAACAAATGTTTGTTCTGTGTCTGGGTGTTCTGTATGTATTATAAGTATTTAGTACCTGGATGACCGAGCTTTGCTCGGCTGAAAACGCGACTAAAACGTTTTCTAAAAATGAAACCTAGCTAGATCGATTTATTACCCCCGAAAGCCCTGCATACTAAATTTCATGAAAATTGTTGGAGCCGTTTCCGAGATTCAGATTATATATATACATTATACAAGACTTGCTCGTTTAAAGGTATAATAAGTATGTATTTACAAAAAAAAAGTATTTATGTAAGCTATCAGTTATCTGACTTCCATCCCACAAGCTCTGCTTAGTTTGAGGTCTTCTTCTCTTTCTTCTTGCATTCTGCCAGTTTCAATGTTTCTGTATTTTGTGTGCAGTCTTACTTTTTAACTTCTTTATCTTTACAGTCAAAGTCCAGTCTTGGTCAAATCCAATCCGTGCCAGTTAAATCCAGTCATGCCTCATTAAAGTAGTGGCGACTATGGAGTTTTGGAAGCAACACGAAAAGTCATGATTCATCCCATTATATCACTTTCCCACACTCGCGCTTGTAATTCGGCACTTAATGAATAAAGCACCACTATTTTTATACATAAACACTCGAAAAAACACTAGTTTTGGAAAAAAATACAATGGGGCGACACGACTCTTTCCGTGTTCCCGACAAAACTCACGTTTGGGGTCAGATGGCGCTATGTGTAATGTCCTACTTTATTTATTCGAAATCCCTCTTACTACAAACCTAATTAAACTAACCGTCTCCACATAATAGTTTTCATGTAATGCAAATTTTCCGCTGATCGTGCATTCAAGCAAAACAAATGGCTAACTTTCCCCGGGACAAATGTTCCAGTCTATAGAGCATAGACCACGCCTCGTCTAGGATAGTCTATTGCTAGTCTATGACACTTATTGTCTCGGCTATTGTCCCGAGCTTTCACTCTATTCGCTTGTACTTGATCAAGCAAATGTCGTTTTTTTTTTAATGGCAATTGTTTTAACATTTTTGCCAGTGACAAGTAGGACGTTTAAAATTTAGAACTGAAAAAAGGAAAATATCTTAATATTATATATATATATATATATATATACATATAAACACAAACAAAGCTAATATATTACAAGAATGAGAGCAAATAATACAAATGAAGATAGATGGAAAATAAAGTTAACAGGTAAAGAAAAAAAAAATGTTGATGTCGGTTGTTTAAACTTTTTTTTTAATTAATGTGACAACTAAACGGAAGTGTTTGCAGAAGTTGGTTGCCAAGCAAACTGAACAAATTACAAACTACCGTCTGCAAAAAACCTTTTTACCCGACTGCCAAGGAAGGGTTATGTTTTACGCGCGTATCTTGTCTTTATTACCTCGTATCTTCCAAACGATACTAATGGATTATGGCAATTAAGGTATCGTTAGATTCGTCTTAATAACACAAGTGTCTGTAGATGGTATAAAAAAAAACAAAGATGGTGGATTTATGTCGCGAAATAGAAATAGGTACGTTAACTTAAAAAAAATAACCAAACCTATCAAGTAGGGTATCTAAATACAGACAATTAAAAGAGGATTAATTATTAATTATAATAGCTATTTAATCACAGTCGGGTTAAGGATTTTTTGTAAATAATCTCTGTTGTTAAAAACGATCAAACTTATAAAAACTTCGTTGATTCTAAGAAGGAATAGTTCAATAGATAGATAGATGAGTAAAAACATATTTCACTCGCAATTTCTTTGTGGTTGACAAGCTAGGTGTTTGACCACAGCTCACCCAATGTTATGTGACGGTGTAGTCAAAGATGGTAAAGCACACCTAGCCTGGAATGGAACCGGCTCTCAAGCGAGGATGCTGGAGCACACCGTTAGGTGCTTGGCGGCAGATTTTCAACTTGACTGTGGTAGCTAGCCAGCCGAGTACTAGACCACGCTATGCTTTCCTCACGATGTTTTCCTTCACCGGCAGCTCAAGCTCATTGTTGGGGTTTGAACCCACGCCCTTCGGCATGCGAACCTACCGCGCTAACCACTGAGCCATCATCGCTACAAAAGCTCTATTCCAGGCTAAGTGTACGTTACCATCTTCAACCGCACCGTCACTTAAAATCAGGTGAGCTGTGGTCTAACACCTAGCTTGACAACTATAAAAAAATGTTATATGTTCTTATACCTACTACTTTTATAAACCTGTGTGAACAACATCACCAACATTGTAACTCAGATTGACTGTTTAAGAAACTTGTTAAAAAACTACGAACATTGAAAAGAAATTCGATGCATGTTGATTAATTAAAGCATTAACGCACTGGTTTTAAGAAAATAAAGCTGTAAAGTTGTATCTCGTAAACATTCCAAATAAGCGTAAAGCGCGCGATAAGGCACTAAAAAGCGTGCAGCAGCTTGAATAGCTAGTTTTACCAGTTCTCTAGCTGGAGGCGAGCAGGATGCATGTGATGGTAAGGTTGGTTGTTTTTCCGCGTCTTTTAGGCGCCGTCGGTTAGTGTTTGGTTCAGGATTGGTTGATTATATTTTACCCGACTACCGCAAAACCTTAGTTAATATAATTATGTTTTTTTTTATCTTTGACAGGCTAGATGTTTGACCACAACTCACCTGTTGTTAAGTGACGGTGTGGTCGAAGATGGTAAAGCACACCTAGCCTGGAATGGAACCGGCTCTCAAGCGAGGATGCCGGAACACACCGTTAGGTGCTTGGCGGCAGATTTTCAACTTGAGGGTGGTAGCTAGCCAGCCGAGTACTAGAAAGTACCCTACCACCACGCTATGCTTTCCTCGCGATGTTTTTCCTTCACCGGCAGCTCAAGCTCATTGATGGGGTTTGAACCCACGCCCTTCGGCATGCGAACCGAACGCGCTAACCACTGAGCTATCATCGTTACTAAAACACTAGTATGCATCTACAATGTTTACTACACACTGTTGTCACACATAAAACACTAGTATGTATATCTATTTTTTTTTTAACGGTCGGTAAATTATGGTTTTTTTATACTTTTAACATAAATCTATATCTTTAAACGAGCAATTCTTTTATATATATATATATATATATATATTCTGAATCTCGGAAACGGCTCCAACGATTTTCATGAAATTTTGTATCCAGGGGGTTTCGGGGGTGAAAAATCGATCTAGTTAGGTTTCATTTTCAGATAACGTCGTTTTATCCATGTTTTCAGCCGAGCAATGCTCGGTCAACCAGGTACTAAGATATTAAACTCATTAAATTGTTGCATTTATCATGTACAAAAGAGAAAGAGGAGAAATTAAATTACAAAAAAATAAATATTACATCCAAACAAATGAACGCACATTAATCAAAGCGCCGTTTGGCGAAACATGGTCGTTGAAAAAAAGACAAATGTAATTATTTCACATGATCATTTATCATGCTGCAACAGGTTTCTGCATCACTACTTCAGCCGAGATGAATTTAATGACCCACTCAAACTGACTTATTGAAATAATCGCCTTATAAGGCCGTATATAAGGCGGTGTATACTATACACCGTGAAAGTTTGAACATCAGCAATATTGATACAGGGGGTTCAGTAATCGATTGTCGTTCCAAATAATCCAAAAAAAATAGGTGGTTAATATTTGACCTAATTATCCTGAGCAAACACAAAAATACGGACACTGAAAGACATGGTAGTCGCGCGCGGTCCCAGATTACATAACAGTTACTTCGCAGTCTACGTATGGTAGTTATATCTTGCGCTAGCTCGATGCGTAAGGCTGCGCGCTGTCCATAAATTCTGGAGTTTTGGGAAAACTTTAACCAGTGTTTTCTTGTTTTTTTTTTTGTATTTGTTTCGATTTTATTTCTTTATACGTTTCATATGACCACTAAGTAACATATCTTTAAATATTGCTTATGTTCAAACTATCAGCCCGTAACATACGATACGTATTCACAAATCAATATTAATTAAACCTATAAAAATACTGGCACCAATATTAATTACTAAATATGCCGCATGCAATTACAACATCCTATATTCATAGTAGCGAATTCCAACACTGATCGTTCTGAAGCTCCCAAATTATAAAGTATAAACCGCTCGGCCGCAAGCTGAGTTTTATGCATATGCAATATAACGGTTGCCTACAAAGTTAAGTATCTTGTGAACTTGTAGTTAAAGCTGGTATCATCTAGGTTGAATTGAGAATTGGCTTTTTTTTTTAAACATGGTAGGTGTTTGGCTACAGCTCACCTCATGCTAAGTGATGGTGTGGTCAAACATAGTAAACACAGCTTGGAATGGAACTAGCTCTCAAGTGTGCCAGAACACACCTTTAGGTATTTGGCGGTAGATTTTTAACTTGATGGTAGTAGACAGTCAAGTATTAAAAAACCGGCCAAGTGCGAGTCGGACTCGCGCATCGAGCTTATAAACCTGTAAGTACCAAAAGTTATGGTATATTTTTAATGGTACATACAGAATTCTACATAGATTAGTAAATTTATAAACCCTCTTTTTTTGTTAGTCGGGTAAATAGCGGTATCTGTTTACGCCAGCTGTCGCTGTCCCAGTTTTCCTTCTTTATTTACCGAACATACTACGTTTTCAATAGTGTCTTAACTTAACCTTAAAAGCATGATACTGATTTTTTCCATAAAAAAAGGTTGGTCGATTTGTAAATCGAACTCATTTTAGCATTCGTCCGTTAATTCATTCCAAATTTGAATATGACGTGTGCTTTTTACCGATTTCGTTAACCGCCCACGGAGTTAACGGTTATGTGCATAATCGAATGAAGACAGTTAATTACTAACAGATTTTGAAAACTAACCAGTTTTTTTTATTATAGGCTTACTTTAATGAAACCTATTTAGTTTAGATTTTATAGTTTTTCGTTTTACTTTTAGTTACGGGATTATTCATATTGAATAGATCGAATACCTCGACTATGGTTTTTGACTTTAGCTTTTTTTACGAATTAGGTCGAGGTCGCGCACGCGTTTTTCTCTGCCTTGACTCCTTGAAAAGATCACCGAATGCGACTAAAACTATAGTCGGAATATCCAATCTAATCAAACTGATTTTTTAAATATTAAACCTTTCTCTTGAATCATTGTCTCTATTGATGGAAACCGCATTAAAATCTGTTGCGTAGTTCAAAAGATATAGACGGCGGGAAGCCACTTTGTTTTTATACTATGTAGAGATTATATACTCGTACATACATTAAGCTTCTAAGGTTAATATCACAAGTGAGTGCCTTTTACTTTTTGCCACCTTGCCTGCCAAAAGGTTGCCGACCACTGCTGTTAGAGGAAATCCTACTCAAAACGAGACTTAAGAGTTGCAAAAGTAGCACGGCGATAAACGATTACGTAACATAGTCGCACTATCTGATAAGCTAGTGATGTGCCACAAGCTATAGACAAATCTGATAGCATGCCCTTATTCGAATGATGTAAGTCTCGCGCCATTTTCGAGTCGAATTTCGAATGATGTCAATACTAAAGGTCAGTGTTCGATTGATCGGATGGTTGCTGTCAATCATTTCATGTAAGATATTTGAGGTTATGAAGGTCTTAATGTATTTTGTAATTGTTTAAAAGGTAATCTTATTGCGAAGTTATTTTGATTAGGAAATAGACAAACACCAATATTACTACTCTATTTGCAAAACTAGGGTGATGTAACGTTTTAAAACAATAGAATGTTCTAGGACAAGAAGTCTTTACGCTATGCTATCCTATCCAACTAATATTATAAATATGAAAGTTTATGACAATGGATGGATGGATGTTTGTTACTCTATCACGCA
Organism: Biston stratarius; assembly: GCA_950106695.1. NCBI lineage: Eukaryota > Metazoa > Arthropoda > Insecta > Lepidoptera > Geometridae > Biston > Biston stratarius. The sequence goes on along the minus strand of OX467115.1, from coordinate 3,681,998 downwards.
AAAACGGCTGAACAGATTTAGATGAAATTTGGCACACACATAGTTTATAGTCTGGATTAACATACAGGGTACTTTTTACACTGCAAATTGAACAAAATTTTTGTTAAACTCCACGCGGACGAAATCACGTGTAAACTAGTGTAAAGTAAAGCTAGTCGCTTATAATAATTGATTGATTCAGGCGTTGCTTTGCGGAAGTTTATTTTATGGTATTCTGGTGTATCTGCTTCAAGAGCTGTAGGCCGTGGGTTCGATTCCCAGAGGACAAATATTTATGTGATGGATGTTTCTTTTGTGTCTGGGTCTTCTGTACATTTGTATTACAAGAATATACTTACAATTTTAAAAAAGTTGGGTGTCACAGGATGCTTGGCAGATGTGAAATATTTAAACAGTGCGCTACTCACACACAGAATCATCGAAGTGTATAAGTATACGCGCGCGAGCACACATGTGAATCGAGAGAAGTGGCGTAGTATAAGAGAGCGTCACGCCGTTTGCCGTCACGGCATACGTGTCTGTTTTACTATCAAAACGCGCCAATAAACATTTCACATTAAAAAAAAAGAGTATTCTATCAATCATGAAGTGGTCCGCAGTACAAGCTTTGCTTAGTCTGAGGCTAGATGACACTAGGTGAAATGTTTAACGACGTAATTTTTTATTTATATTCTACTAAAAGTTTAATTTTAATCGTGGCCAAAGATGGTAAACACACCTAGCCTGGAATGGTACTGGCTCTTAAGTGAGGCTGCCGGAACACACCGTTAAATGCTCGGCGGCAGATTTTTAATGGGGTGGTAGCTAGCCAGTCGAGTATTAAAAAGTACCCTATCACCACGCTTTCCTCACTATGTTTTCTTTCACCGGCAGCTCAAGCTCATTATTGGGGTTTGAACCCACACCGCGCTACCCACCAAGCTATCATCGCTACTTCTTCTAAACCACGCCACGGACCTCAAAATGTATACCGACTTCTGTTACTTGACGAGCCGGTGGGATGTCGTTACCAGTTGCTATTTCTTTTTAACACTGCGAATATATGACGTGCCGTGGTGGTGCCGGCGTAAGAATAGTACCCCACCCTCTCTACCCGTGGTTGCCGTAAGAGTCGGCTAAGGGATGTCATCCGGAAGATGGGCAGCAGCGTCTTCCTTGAACAATCACACTTAACTGCGCTCGCCAACCCGCCTGTCAAGCGTATTGGCAAAACCCCCCCAGGAGGAGGCCTACGTCCAGCAGTGGACGTTCTATGGCTGATGATGTGATGTGATGATATATGACGTGCTGTGGACGCGCCTGTCTTAAAATTGATCTTTGTCCGTATGGGTGAACAGGGCTACCTGGTAAATGTAGCAGTGTAGCGATGATAGCTCAGTGGTTAGCGCGGTCGTCACTTCAGGAGAGTTGTGGGTAAAAAAAAAAAAAGGTCTCACATGGCATGTGGGGTTCAGGACGACGTCCTTAACGTCGACGTACTAAACAAACACTTAAGACGTTTTGACAGCAACTATCAAAGCAATTAAGACTTAATAGACAAAGCGTCTCCCACATCCACAACAATAATGTTTGGACACAATTATGACTCACATTGTGTGGGCTCATAACCTAAAAGTCATATTACGAGGTAGTAAAGTCTATAATTCAGAAAAATGGAGTTTCAAGTCATTGTACGATATCAGTAATTGTTACGGTTGAGATATTTATTACATGTTATGTTTTTATTGATATGAGAGGAAACAGATAATATCAACAAAAAAGACTTGGTGTCATCGCAAAGCAGGGCTGTCCAAAACTCGGGTCGCTGCGTGTTTTTGATCTACCGCAAATACGAAAAATTTACTTTTACAAAATGCATCTTGTCGATTTGAAAATGGCTGACATTCTTTGTGTTTGACCACTACTTACCTGATGTTAAGTGATGATGTGGTTGAAGATGGTCAACACAGCCTGGAATGCAACTGGCTCTCAAGTGAGGCTGCCAGAACACACCGTTAGATATTTGACGGCAGATTTTCAACTTGAGGGTTGTAGCTAGCCAGCCGAGTACCAAAAAGTACCCTACCACCATGCTATGGTTTCCTCACGATGTTTTCCTTCACCGGCAGCTCGAGCTTATTGTTGGGGTCTGAACGCACGCTTTCCGGAGTGCGAACCGACCGCGCTAACCACTGGGCTTACATATTTTGCTATGCAATAACGTAATAATGAAATCCTAGCTACATAGGCCAGCTAAATTGAAACTAGAGAAGCTCTCTCTATATTGCTACTTACTGTTTCCTTCACGTGCTTAAGAGGGCATGTAAAAATAATAATTAATCATTATTTTTGAAACCATGTAACCATATGTTTTTTTTTTTATTTAAAATTACGCTGTACAGACACCGTGGTCCGTGGCCTTTGTCAACATTGTTTTTTTTTTTACAAATTAGGAAGAGGAATTTTTTTAATTTTTTTCTTATTGCTGACAGGCTAGGTGTTTGACACAGGTCACCTGATATTAAGTGACGGAGTAGTCGAAGATGGTAAACACACCTAGCCTGGAATGGAACTGGCTCTCAAGTAAGGCTGCTGGAACACACCGTTAGATGCTTGGCGGCAAATTTTCAACATGAGGGTGGTAGCTAGCCAGTCAAGTACTAGAAAGTACCCTACCACCACAATATGGTTTCCTCACGATGTTTTCCTTCACCGCCAGCTCAAGCTCATTGTTGGGGTTTGAACCCACACCTTTCGGCGTGCGAAGCGACCACGCTAAACACTGAGCTATCTTAGCTACAACGGTAATACGTAGTTATAAAAATAACAGTACATATTAACGTAGTTCTAAATGTGCAACCAAATAATTGTAACTGGACCATTGTGGTCGTACATACTTACGTTCGATTCCGATGAATCTATGACTTACCAGGTAAATAAACCCGTTTTAGTGTTTGTGAGTCATAGTGAAATATCGTGGTCATGTTTGTTTGCTTCAACAGTCAACTTTTAAATATTATTTCCGCATATCTGTAATGTTTATTTTTGAAGATGATTATGTAGCTTTTTTTTTATTGTACAGGGTTATGAATTAACCTAAAAATAAAATTATTCTTATTGTACACAATGAGCTTGAGCTGCCGGTGAAGGAAAACATCGTGAGGAAACCATAGCGTGGTGGTAGGGCACTTTCTAGTACTTGGCTGGCTAGCTAACCACCTTCAAGTTGAAAATCTACCGCCAAGCATCTAACGGTTTGTTCCGGCAGCCTCACTTGAGAGCCAGTTCCAGCCCAGGCTAAGTGTGTTTAACGTTGGCAGCACTGTTGACTTATTGGTAGTATGTCTGCCTAAGCTGTAGGGCGTGGGTTCGATCCCCGCTCAGGACAAACATTTGATGGTATAAGCAAATGTTTGTTCTGTGTCTGGGTGTACTATATGTATTATAAGTATTTACAAAAAAAAATTTGACTTGTATCATTGGTGTTACACATATAATACAATATGCCGTGGTGGTGCCGGTGTAAGAATTGTACCCACCCTCTCTACCCGTGGTTGCCGTAAGAGTCGGCTAAGGGATGTAATCCGGAAGATGGGCAGCAGCGTCTTCCTTGAACAATCACACCTAACTGCGCTCGCCAACCCACCTGCCAAGCGTGGCGAGTATTGGCAAACCCCCCCAGGAGGAGGCATATGTCCAGCAGTGGACGTCCTATGGCTGATGATGATGATGATGATGATGATATAATACAATAAAATATTTATATTTGTAATTAATGCATTTGCAATCGGCATTTCTTAACCAATAACCGGTTTCTGTGGCGAAGAGTAAAGTTGGTGTTTATATCTTGAAAGATAATTTAACTTGGTGGTAGATTTCCTTAACAGGAGGTCATCTAGGTAGGTACCACCGCAGTACCAGATTATCTGCCGCTAAGCAGTAGTGTGTGAACATTAATGTGTTCCGGTTTGAAGGGTACTGCAGCTAGCGAAATTACAGGGCTGTTGAGACTAACCATCTAGTCATAAATGTATTGACAGTACCATGTCAATACATTTATGAAAACTTGTTGTACACTCATAAAAATATCAATCGTTTCCCTAAAAATAGCGACATACATAATTTAAATACTAGAAATAAGAATAAACTTGCTGTGCCCAAAACTAGGCTAAACAAGATAAATGTATCATTTAAAGGGCAATGTATACGCTTCTACAACAAAACTCCTAGTGTGTTGCAAAAATTATCAATAAATAAATTCAAACAAATTGTCAAAAATATCCTATGTAAAAAGGCTTACTACAAAATATCAGATTATCTAGACGATAAAAAAGCTTGGGACGAGTTTTGCTCCAACTCGAAAACTAACAATCTAACAAGGTAAAGGTTTCTTGTTCGCTTCTTTACTTTACCTCAAAAAGATTGAAGTGAACGAAAGATCAAAGTGATCACTTTATTTCCTAGTTTTAAGTATGTTTATAATTTGTGACGTGTGACGTGTCCAAGAGTCCTGTAAGGTCTAAAGGAAATAAAGCACTTTGAGTTTTGAGTTTTTGAGTTTTTGAGTTTTTCTCAAAGTAATGAGCGCCAAGGCAGCGATGCCCTGGACTTTGTTTTACGACTCAAAGTTCTGTGTATCGCTGCAATGGTCATGGATAGGCGATATCACATACATCAGGAGAGTGTCTCGTTCGTCTCATTACTGTTACAAAAAAAATTACCATTATTACGTACGAACTTGCAAATTTCAAAAATGTAAAATACATGGCATGGCATGTTAGACTCGTAATCGCATATCTGATTAGCTGATAAATAAGAAGCTCTGCGTACAAGGGAGCTGTGCAGACGTTCGCACCGCTTGATGACATCATTAATCCTCAACTACTCGAGAACAGTTAGACGGGTTACTTTAACTTAACGCCATTCAATATTTAAATATCTGTTTGTTGAAACCTTGACATGAATACTTTATAATAATTGTCGACTAAAATGTCAAGATTTTATTCTAATGAAGAGAAACGTCAACATCTTCGACAAAAACACCTCGAAATTCTTTTCGAAATGTCTTTGGTTCAATAATTCTACAAAAAAACCTTGAGCGTTATTTTTTTAATATTGGACACAGCTCATCTTTTTTTTATGATTCCGTACCGCAAAAGGATAAAACTTAACCCTTATAGGATCACTTTGTTGTCCTTCTGTTTGTCAAGACCCGTTTTCTCAAGAACGCGTAGAAGTATCAAGCTGAAATTCAAACTTTTAAGCCAACGCAATCAAATGATAGAGCCGTTTATGCTGCAAATTGTCGACCCTCGCATGGGAATCAAAACCTACAGGGTACTTCCCGTGAACTCAGAATCTTGAAATTTGGTACGAAGCAACGTCTTATAGCACAGATAAAGGAAAAATTAAAAATTACCATTAAAAAAAGTAACCATAACTTTTACTTATATACCTACAGGTTTGTACGGAACCCTCGGTGCGCGAGTCCGACTTGCACTTGGCTGGTTTTTCATTTGTTTAATACGGAATAGATTCGCGTTTGACGTCATCCTGCCTGATGTTAACGATTTGGTCTAGGATGGAACACGCTTACCTAGAAGGATTTTTTACTATTGATTTGAAGATTACGTATAAATTAAAAAAAAAAAAAAAAAAAACTTGTCATCACACCACGTCCTTAACTTAGCAGAATCCTCCCCATAATCAGGGGATTAGCTCTTAGCGATAAGGCTATCAATTGTTTAACTAATTTAGTTTATAACTATTGTTTGTAATTGGTGTGAACAATAAAAAGTGTATTTATTATTCATGTTTATATTTTTCTTTTCGAAAATCTCTCTCTCGCCAAGCCAAAATCAATGTGAATCTCTTTTACTATTCCAGTGACAGGAATTTTCGTCTATTCTGCTTATTATTAAAGAAAAGCATCTAATATTTATTATAGAAACAATGTTGTTCACAATAAATTAATGAATGGAAAAATAAATACAAGAGGAAAGACGTCAAATTTTTTCTATGACAGGTGACTCATAAAAAAAAATTACTCACCTAAATAATTCCATACACAAATTGTAAGCTACGTTTAACTTAAAACCACATTGGTAACACTTGTCCACACTTGATCTCAAATTAGACTGAACTTTACGATACACATGTCACACGCACCAAAAAAAAAAAAGAATTAAAAAAAATACGCAGTACAGACGCGCGCTATACAGTCTCCTTGCGACTTGACTGGCTGGATGAATCACGAAACAAGGCAAATAATACCAATTAACTACCGCTACAACTATATTTACTCGATTAAAACTATTTGCATACGATTCTAAATCTTATCTCAAACGAATAAGATCTAGTCGTTTTAAAAAACTGAAGTTGAAGTGTTGAAACGTGACGCGGTTTTACGTGACGCGTTAACCAGTTTATGAATGAACTATTAGCTGTGTTGACCTCCTTAGCTACGGCTGTTTCTCCGGAATATCGAGATGATATTTTATTTTGTTTATGAAAGGTACAACACTAAGCTAATATTAAGTACAGGTGAAGTTATGTGGTACAGGTCAAATCTTTTGCGTGGAGCTGTGGAGTTACAGATTCTGCCTTTGCCATGTGAGTTAATTTACCAGGTAGCCCTGTATATAGGGATTGAATACCGGGATCCCGAAAACCGGGATACCGGACCGATTTTTCTCCGGTATTACAATACCGGTATTAGTAAACAATACCGAAATTTAGGTATTTAAGAAAAAATGTTTCACAGACAGATTTCACCTTTTTTTGTTTCATTCAAGTCTTGACAAATTAACTTTCTTTCATGTATTGTTTTCTAAACTCGACGAAGTTAATCTCGTTGCTTTAAAAAAAAACTTCACTCAATTAGGGATTCAAATTTTCGATAACATAACAATGGTAGAAAAGATACATAATCCTTTAGGAATAACTCGAACATAATACGGGGGTTTTTCTTCAGTTTTGAAATTGATTTCAGATATTTTAATCCCTAAACTGAATATTATGTTATTTTTAGAACAATGAGATTAACTTCATCGTCGAGATCAGAAAACAATAAAATGAAAAGAAAATCTTTTTTCAAGACTCGAATGATACAAAATTGATGTCATGTATAACTTTTATTAGTCTGTAAATACCAAAATTTCGGTATTGACTAATTGTTGACTTGTTACACTCGATGCGTATTGTGCCACTTGTTATTGTTTGCTGATTAAAACAAATTTTAATTGTTATCATAATACCGGTATCAATACCGGTATCCCGGTATAGTTTAGGTACAATACCGAAATACCGGTATTGAATAATACCTCCGGTATTGCAACCCCTACCTGTACACCCATACAAACATAGATAAATTTCAACGCCGGAGCGTCCACAGCACGTTGGATCTTCGCAGTAATAAAAAGAGAGACAAACTAGTAACACCGTCGCACCGGCTCGTCAAGTCGGAGAGGTCGGTATACATTCTGGGGCCCGCGGTCTACAACCGCGTACACGCTTCCATTCAGGATGCACCTTCCATCGCGTGCTTCAGAAGCAAGATAAGATCTTGGCTTCAAGAGACCTTGTTTTATGACTGACGATTATTTGAAAATAAGAGATTATTGCATTACTAGTAAGTAATTATATATTATTATATTGACACGTGTTATGATTTTGGTATCTCTATCTTTTAAATATATATAACTCAAAGGTGACTGACTGACTGACATAGTGATCTATCAATGCACAGCCCAAACCACTAGACGGATTGGGCTGAAATTTGACATGCAGGTAGATGTTATGACGTAGGCATCCGCTAATAAAGGATTTTGATTAATTCTACCCCCAAGGGGAAAAAAAAGGGAATAAAAGTTTGTATGAAACTTTGTCAATTTTAAACCGATCGGGCTGAGACTTTGCATGCATAAAGCTACTATGACGTAGGCATCCCCTAAGAAAGGATTTTGAGATGCAGGCTATATAAGATTAGTAACTTTTCATCATCATCATCCATCACCACGCGGGTAAAACCGCGGGGCGCAGCTAGTTTTTAAATATGAATGGAAAAATGACCTGTAGCTTTGGTGTTATCAATAAATTATTTGTATTTGTGCCGTGGTGGTGCCGGCGTAAGAAAGTACCCCACCCTCTCTACCCGTGGTTGCCGTAAGAGTCGGCTAAGGGATGTCATCCGGAAGATGGGCAGCAGCGTCTTCCTTGAACGATCACACCTAACTGCGCTCGCACCCTGCCAAGCGTGGCGAGTATTGGAAAAACTGACTTCATTTGGTTTTCTCTTGGATGCTATTGTCAGAACTGGATCAAACTGATCAAAATGGGACTACACGGGAAGCACCATTTTTCAAATAAAAAAAGAATCATCAAAATCAGTTCACCCAGCCGACAGTTCTGAGGTAACAAACATTTTAAAAAAAGCCAGTCGAATTGAGTAACTCCACCTTTTTTGAAGTCGGTTAAAACATATCTATTTACGTCCAAAGTGATTATTTCTAGATAACTTCTAGCAAAATTGCGCAATCGATCGTCGATTAATAATTCTAAGGCCGTGGACAAGGTTGTTGTGCGGATGAATAGGGGACCTTCCTCCTACAATCCATTGTTAAACGACTGTCATTACAGTTCAGTGTTCTTTACCAAGATTCACTTGTTGAGACTCTTACATACTTTTTAACCACCGACACAAACAAGATTTAAGTTATTCGGTTGATAAATAAATATCGGAGGACATTTTTCACACAGCGCCATCTAGCCCCAAAATAAGCAAAGCTTGTATATTAACAGCTTTTCTTAGTTTGGGGCATACAGCTGACAGAATACTTAAATATTCTTTTTTTTTATAAATACGTACTTATAATACATACAATTATGTAGCGATGATAGCTCAGTGGTTAGCGCGGTCGGTTCGCATGCCGAAGGGCGTGGGTTCAAACCCCAACAATGAGCTTGAGCTGCCGGTGAAGGAAAACATCGTGAGGTAACCATAGCGTGGTGGTAGGGTACTTTCTAGTACTCGGCTGACTAGCTACCACCCTCAAGTTGAAAATCTGCCGCCAAGCATCTAACGGTGTGTTCCGGCAGCCTCACTTGAGAGCCAGTTCTATTCCAGGCTAGGCGTGCTTTACCATCTTCGACCACACCGTCACTTAACATCAGGTGAGTTGTGGTCAAACACCTAGCCTGTCAGCGTAAAAAAAAAGAACATCTAGACAGAACAAATACATATATATCTTAATCCTGAGCGGAAATCGAACCCACGCCCTCAAAGCAGAACCACACCAAATTTGCTAACAGGGCAATAAATTAACGTGTGTATTTGTGTCTGTTTGTAGCTCCCAAAAGTCTGCACCAATTTTTTAGTGTTCTTGTTTGGTTTTAGGCAAGGTAAGCGAAGCGTTGGTTGTCCAGCCATGGGTCGACGATATTGCCACCGTCGCGAGTCGAACCTGTACCAGATTGGCACAGGACCGAGGCAGGTAGCAGTGGGATAAAGAAGACTGTGGATGATTATGATGATTCTTGTTTAAAAGGTGACTTGATCGAGAGTAACTATGATAGCTCAGTGGTTAGTGCAGTCGGTTCACACGCCGGACGGCGTTGATTCAACTCCCTACGTACAATAAGTAAAGAAAAACATCATGAGGAAACCATAGCGTGGTGGTAGGGTGCTTCCTAGTACTTCGCTGGCTAGCTACCACCAACTTGAAAATCTGCCGCCAAGCATCTAACGGTGTGTTCCGGCAGCCTCACTTGAGAGCCAGTTCCATTCCAGGCTAGGTGTGTTTACCATCTTCGACCACAACTTCACTTAACATCAGGTGAGCAGTGGTCAAACACCTAGCCTTTGAGCCATAAAAAAAGAGCTTGAACTTTCTACCAAGTATAACATCGCGAGAAAACCACAACATTGTGGTAGGGTACTTTCTAGTACTCGGCTGGCTAGCTACCACCCTCAAGTAGAAAATCTGTCGCCAAACACTTAACAGTGTGTTCCGACAGCCTTACCTAAGAGCCAGTTTCATTGCAGACTAGATGTGTTTACCATTTTGGACTACACCGTTACTTAAGATCAGGCGAGCGAGTGAGAGGCAGTCAAAAACCAATGCCTGCCAACATTTAAAAAAACACGATAAAAACATTCAAAGGCACTAGAAACCACAACTTAAGATAAAAACCACACTTCAAAAAATCATAAATAACTCTCAAGAACTTAATTAAAATAACAACTCATACATTTAGCCTCAAGTTAGTTTCTCTTCATTTTCTCAAGGGTCGGATTGCACGACCATAACTCTAAAGTTGACCGTTGACATCGAAGTTGTTGATCAAACGGTTGAACAAAAAAGTTTCCCATGAATGAGCGCAAATTTTAACTAGAACCTGCGATAGTGGCGCTTACTGTCAACTCTCACAATACTGTAGTGGCTATGCTTTTTTAATGCTTTTTTATCTGAGTGCATTCAGTATGGAGGGCATCGAACTCTTGTCATATCGCACCCAGTGCGGCGCGCAGTCGATAGCGGTCTGAGATTTTTTATCGATTTTATAATATCGATAACGAATTGTTAATAACCGTGACTAGTGTTCGTGAGAATTTATTTGACCTAAATTTCTTGAACTTTGTTTTTATTGAAGCTTTTTGAAGTCTATAAATTTGCTTCCATAGTGGGAGGTAATTCAGAAAACTTATATATTTTAGTTATTCTAGTTAATCTATGTAATAGGATACATTATTATTAGAATGTAGATATATTTATGTATTCACCTACATGTAAATCCTCGTTATTGACATACTCCGCCTTTTTTCCATCCTAAGGTTATCTGGAAGAGATCGCTTTTACCGATAAGGTCGTCAGTTGTTAAGTTTATTTCTTCTATACATTTTTATAATTTTTGGTGTGGACAATAGAGTCAATCAATCAATCCGTCAATCAATCAATACCTGATAAATAAATTAATATGACACGTATAAATTATTGATAAAAAATATAGCAAGTCTGTCTGTCTGTTCTATTGTGTAACGTTGCCGCGACTTAGCGAAACAACTAAGTTTAATTAAACTTGGTAAGACGGAACTAAGCATCACAGATATACATAAGAGAACAAGATGGAGTTAACCAAAAAATATATGGGAAAACTGGAAAAGTGTTGGTAGAACAGCAGACTGCAACCAGTCTTGAAATAAAACAAATAACTGTACAAAATATCAACATCTGCGAGTGTTATATTACACGCAACGCAACGGTATATCGAGTTGTAAACGATATGCGTAAAAATGAAAACGTAAGTTACCTAATTATTATTGTGGTTATGACGCATACTGGAGAGAAGCGAATGTAGTTCGTTGCATTCGATGAATCAAAAGCAGGCGGTGATTTAAAAAATAAAAATAAATCTGCGCTATGGACACTGCCGTGTGTACCACGTGTACATTTGTGAACACTAAGAAGTCCTTCAGATTTCTGTTTTAAGTCTTCACTCGACGCAACAAATTCTTTAGCTATCAGCTGGTGTAATTAAATTTTGGATGTAAATATATATTATGTAGCTGAACACCAAACTGTATCTGCGATTTTATTATCATCTGTTTCCTGAATTCAGTATGTAGTTAAAGAAATAAAATACTTTACTGATTCCAAAACCATATTGAAATATTACATTCCTGTACATTATTTTTAAGTTTAAAACTCAACTATGAGATGGGGTTTATTTTAATAAAATACACAAAATAAACTTGACTTTCAATTGATCTCTAATGATGTCATATAGTAGGCTGTTTAGGGCTATTTTACTATGAAAACTGGCGTGGTATTGACATTTTAAGCGTGAGTAATCCCGCATAAGTTAAACAAAAATGTATAGGGCTACTATCGGTGCCAAAAAAATGCAAGGACAAACTATAACAAAATCTGTCAATGTCAATTCAACGACAGCTATAATGATCTCTACATACACATACGTCGAGTTCTTTTTCGCTTCATTGATGCAAATATCTGAATTATTTTACTTTAAACGTTACTCGGACTTTGATATTGCCTTTATGAGATTTTATGCCTTTTTTATATAAGATTTGTTTACCTACTGTCTGTGTTAAAGTCTTCTACTTTTTAGTTTTACTTGAGCTTATATATATTTAGCCTACTTTATGACGTCATCGCTATAAAACGTATTTAATATCAACTACCGCACAGAAAATCAAAATATTCAAATTAGTTTCATTAAATTAAGTTTACTATCAGTAAAAAATATGAAATAAATACAAAAATAAAACTTTACATACAGAATTGTGCCCCGCAAATTTTGTGTATCGAAAAAAAAAGAAAGACGTATTTACGTTTAAATTACAGTTAACTTGAATTTTGTCATATTAGTCTTTGACATAAATTGCTGGTTTAAAATGCTATTTGAGAGTAAAGATATGCATGGCTTAGACTTTTGACTATAAATCTATAACGCACCTGACATTAAGGCCCTACATTCCAACGTATCGAGCACATCTGTTACTGCACTACACTGTTACTGTTACTGCAGTCAAAGATCTGTCTAGTGATCTGTCAAATAAGTTCTCATTTAATGGAGCAAAATTAAACGGTTTGAATCTACTTTCAATGTACGAACCGCTAAACAATGGAATTTGCTACCCGAGTGGGTAGCAAAAGTCGCCTTCAAGTAGCGAGTGAATCGGTTTCTTCTAGGCGAGCGTGCTCCACCGTAGACCGCTTCTTCGCTTAACATCAGGCGAAATGGCGGTCAAACGCAAGCCTATCAGGAATTTAATAAAAACCAAAGTTATTCATCACATACCTATATGTTTGTCCAGTGGTAATCGTTCCCACCTGCTTTCTTATTAAAAAAACTATCGTTATTTTGATTTCCGCAGGCGAGCGCATCCCTAAATCTTCAAGAGCTACAATATCCTGTGCGTACACGTGTGTACTAACACAACGCGCCACATTTAGAACTCGAAGCGGATTATTGAATGAATCGCTCTCTGTACAAAACCAACTACAATGTTGCACTATAATAATTTGGTTCAGTATCTTATTATACCTTCTCATCACAATAACCACCAAACACAAATATTTCCACCAGCCCAGCTTAGTCGACTGCAGGACATAGTCCTTTTTTTTTTTTGACAAGCTAGGTGTTTGACCACTGCTCACCTGATGTTACGTGATGGTGTGGTCGAAGATAGTGGCTCGCAGGGCTGCCGGAACCCACCATTAGATGCTTGGCAACAGATTTTCAAGTAGAGAGTGGTAGCTAGCCAGCCGAGTACTAGAAAGTACCCTACCACCACGTTATGGTTTCCTCACGATGTTTTCCTTCACCGGCAGCTCAAGCTGTTGGGGTTTGTACCCACACCCTTCGGCGTGTGAACTGACCGCGCTAACCACTAAGTTATCATCAATTTACTATACCATTTTTTTTTTAAATATAAATGTCATGATACGGACAAAACGCTCTCCTGATGGTAAGAGATATACCAGTATAAATCTATGTATGTCTTACTAATATTATAAATATGAAAGTTGTATGTTTTAATGTTTAGATATTTGTTACTCAATCACGCAAATACGGCTTGACAGATTTGGATGAAATTTGGCATACATATTGTTCTTAACCTGGATTACCTACAGTATACTTTTTGTCTCGGGAAAATGTTAGGTTCCTGTCGGATTACCGAAAAACTAACTACAGGACGTATCCACTTGAAATGTTGTATAAATGTGTCTTACGGGACATTATTGCAGAATAAAAGGTAGCCTTTATATTATCCTAATTAATTTAATAGCACAAGTTTCATGATAAAAGAAACATGCTTTTTTGTTACTTGCATATGTATACAAACGTTTTACAGCTATAACGAATTCATTGATTTTAAATTTTAATTATGCCTGTAATGTTCATTATTAATTTTATTTTTTCAATTTGACATATTTTAATATAACTTATTTTATTATTATTTTTTTACTTGACATTTCTTATTTAACTTTTATTTTTCATTATTGACATTACAATTATGATTGAGATGTAACATTAATTATATTATTAATTTTTTTTAACTTTGACATTGTGTAATTGTTATTGTATTCTATATTTAAATGACTTGTAATTGACATATTACCAATAAATTGATTATGATTATGATTATGATTATAATTTCTCTCTGAACCTAATTCTTAAATCAACGTGGACGAAGTTGCGAGCGCAAGCTAGTATTAAATAAATAAAAAGTATAACCGACTTCAAGAAAAAAAGTGCCAAGCACCTAGGCTAGCTTAAGCACCGACTTCAAACAGATCAGTAGGTAGTATTATTATACCTAGCAGGTATAATAATACTTTGTAAAGTATATTTTTAGTGCTGTTTTTTTCTTTTTTTTAGGTTTGTTTAGTTTTTTTATTTATGGTCACGCCAAGAAAAACTTGAACAGTATGAGTCTAGCTAGACTCGATTAGATTTAAAAACGTCTTGCCAAAGACAATTACATTGTCCACGTATAAAAAAATCATAAAATGAAAACAACTGGGCCAAACTATGTTAAATTTTTGTGGGACCAAATGGCAACTATTTTGCATTAAACTAAAGAATAATCACGTAAATCGGATCATAAATCTCAGAGTAATCGGTGTACATAAAAAAAAATACCTATCAAAGGAGGAGGCTTTTTGAAGTCGGTTAATAAAGGGCGTGAATAAAATGTTTTCTCCGTACACTTTTTATCTATTCATTTAATTTCAAAAATTTACCCAGATTTTGCGAGAAACATAATGCTTTACGCAATTTGCAAGTAAATAAAAAAATACGATTTGTTCTCCTGTAAAGTATCTATGAGTAGTTTGCGGAGCACGTCTTATCTATATTTTACCTTTAAACGAGCAATTGTTGTATTTATGTATATATACGAGTATATATAGTATATATATTTTTTCTGAATCTCGGAAACGGCTTCAATGATTTTCATGAAATTTAGTATGTAGGGAGTTCTAGGGGCGATAAATCGATCTAGATAGGTTTCATTTTTAGAAACGTCGTTTTATCCGTGTTTTCTGGCAGTGAAAAACCGAGCAAAGCTTGGTCATCCAGGTACTGTCAATTAGCTACCACGACTTTTTTAAAGTAACAATAGCATCTGATCTAATAGCTCCCAAATATTTCATGTAGCTTTAAATGTCCAGACGAGTTCTTGAGCCACCCAAAACCAAAGCTAAAATTAGGTCTCAAAATAGCCAACATCATACAAAAACATCCGTTTCCTCTGTAACACAACACCTAACTAAAGTTTAGTGCATTTTTTGCGCCGTTTTCCAGAAGGGTTCCAGTTAAAATAGAAGTCGACCGCCTGCCATGGCCGCGCCTAAATTAACTAAGTATGTGTCTGTTCGTCCGTTGGTCTGTGAGGTATTTTCGGGAATCGCCGCGCCGCGCCGTGCTGCCATCTGCCTGTCTACCCGGATATAGCATTGTATTTTTTTTATTTGATGCTATCACGATGATTGTCGATAAATCTTTATAACAATATGCTTTATTATTTTGCTTCCGGCTAAACTTTTGAACACCTTCGTGTGTTCAATTTCCATCTTGGACAAACATTAATAAATCGAACATATTATGTTTCCCGTCTCTGAATGTTTTCTTCTTTTTTTTGTTTTTTTTTTTGCGTCTTTTTGGCGTCGCTCTTTATGCATTTGTCAGTGTCAAGTTTTTTAAGATAAATCAAGTGAAATAAATATCAGTCAAAGTAAAGTATAACCTAGTCCGGTCATGCCCTAGTAAAATAGTGGAGACTTTACTACAAGCTTCGACGGAATTTTGAAAGTAACACGAAAAGTTAAACAACATTATTCGCAAACTTCTTTGAGTATAAAAACACTACTTTAAACAAAAACACAAAAAAAAATTTTTTTTTAAATAATTAGGTGTGATCTTTCCCAAAATCCTTCCTTACTACTTTTTTATTATACACCAAACATATAATACCATACAAAAAATACAAAAATTAAAAACAAAAAAGAAGAGAAAGAAAATAACAAAACAAAAATACAACTTAAAATAACAAATAAATAGTGTACAAGGGCGGCCTTATCGCCAAGAGCGATTTCTTCCAGACAACCTTTTGATGGAACGTAACAAAATAGATATTAAAGTACAACAGTAATAATCCTTAATGGATGCTTACAACATAAAAAGGCATCAACTGTCAATAACTTGAATTTGTTGTCCCACCGGCTTAGACTCTGCTTTGATAAATCAGTCAGTCATGAAAAGTAATTATAAATAAATATCCTAGGACATTGTACACAGCGCCATCTAGCCTTAACTAACTTATATACTTTTTTTGTATACATACAGAACACCCAGACACAGAACAAACATTTATGCTCACACTGCCACTCCCTTCAAACAGATATACTACCAAATTAGCTAACAGTATATGTATATGTATGGAACCAGAATTATAGGCTACTAGCGGCCCGCTCCGGCTTCGCACGGGTATAAACCTCAAAAATAACAGTATTTCTCCACTATTTAACGGATGTTATTATACATATAAACCTTCCTCTTCAATCGCTCTATCTATTTTAAAAAACCGCATCAAAATCCGTTGCGTAGTTATAAAGATTTAAGCATACATAGGGATATAGGGACAGAGAAAGAGACTTTGTTTTATACTATGTAGTGATAGTGATGATTGAGACTAACCATCGCAAGTATCAAAATAATGAGCATCAAAGCAGCGATGCCTTGGACTTTGTGTTGTTACTCAAAGTTCTGTGTATCGCTGCAATGGTAATCTCAGGCGCTATCTCTTACCATCAGGAGAGCGTCACGTTCGTTCGTCTCATTACTTTTACATTAAAAACAAGCTGAAGAGTTTAAATAATCTACAACCCGACAGCGAATAAAATAGCTATAATTAAAGAAAAAAACTTTTTAATTAATTTATTATTCTTAATTAAATTTAAACATGTAACATATATATATTTTTGAAATCCCCGTTTAATTTGGTATGTAAATAAAACTTTATTGATTCCAAAACCATTTCTGTAGATTATTTTTACGTTTAAAACTCTTTAAACTATGACATGGGGTTTATTTTAATTAAATACATTAAATAACCTTATCTTTCAATTGACCTCTAATGACGTCACATAGTAGGCTATAAAGGGCTGCGCTCAGTGCCTAAAAAAAGCAATGGCAACCCAAAACAAAATTTGTCAATGTCAAGTCAACGGCAGCCACAATAACCTCTTCCATACTTGTACGTCGAACTGTTTTTCGCTTTATTAAAACAAATATCAGGACTATTTTATTTTAAACGTTACTCAGACTCTGATATCGCATTTATGATGCGATGATATAAGATTAGTTTACTTCATGTCAATTGTCAAAGTCAATCAAATGTGTCAAAATAGCTATGATAGCTTGTTTGTTCTACATGGCAAGGGCATATACGTATTCAGCCAACTAGATGACGTCATCACTATAAAAAGTTTGAAAACGTCTTAAAAGTCAACTACCGCATAGAAAGTCAAAATATTAAAATTAGTTTCGTAAAATAAAGTTTACTATCAATAAAAAAATATAAAATAAATTAAAAAAAAACTTTACATGCCGAATTTCCTTTATTTAGATACCCTACTTTACTTGATAGGTTTTTTTTATTAAAGTATTAATTCGCGCCAAAAATCCACCATCTTGATTTTTTTTAAACCTCTAAGGTCACTTAGGTTATTGAGACAAATCTAACGATGCCTTAATTGTCGTTATCCATTAGGCCGTTTGGAAGATACGAGGTAATAAAGTGTACATACATACATGATACGCGCGAAAAACATAATCCTTCCTTGGCAGTCGGGTAATTAAAACAATAATATGTCTTTATAGCAGTTTTTTGTACTAAGCAGCTTATACCCCACCACTTAAAATAATGATGTATAACGATATTGTTGCGTGACCCATTTCATTTAAAAAAACGGCCGTTTGGTTAAATTAATGCGATTTAAACTGAACATGTTATTAAATTAGTCATAATGTATTATTACGGTTTGACTAATGATACTTCGTGGCAGATTTCCTTGGCAAGAGGTCGTCTAGGTACCACCCATAAACAGAGAAGAATGAACTGAGCAATGGTCTCACAAAATTGACCACTCTTTAGAAAGAGACAACGCGACTGTGCGGCCAATACCTGTCTCTTTTCTGTAGGTCTATAATGACAAAGGCGCGGTGCTCCGAAGCGAAAAGTGTGACGTGGACTAATTAGATTTCTAGAAAGAGACAGCTACTGGCCGCACATTTGTTTTGTCTCTCTCACGCTTTGCCATCCGTATTTACTTCATACCTGGATAGCTCAGTCTATAGTACCACCGTAGTACAAGATATTTTGCCACCAAGTAGTATGTGAACATTACTGTGTTCCAGTTTGAAGGGTACTGCAGCTAGCGAAATTACAGGGCTGTTGAGACTAACCATCGAAAGTCTCAAAGCAATGAGCGCCAAAGCAGCGATGCCCTGGACTTTGTTCAGCTACTAAATGTTCTGCGTATGCAATGGTCATGTGTTATATCTTACACTAGCTGTGCCCCGCGGTTTCATGATGCCTAGATTCCCGCTAGATGCCTACATCATAGTAGCTTTATGCATGCAAAGTCTCAGCCCGATCGGTTTAAAATTGACAAAGTTTCATACAAACTTTCATCCCCTATTTCCCTTGGGGGTAGAATTAATCAAAATCCTTTCTTAGCGGATGCCTACGTCATAACATCTACCTGCATGTCAAATTTCAGCCCGATCCGTCCAGTGGTTTGGGCTGTGCGTTGATAGATCACTATGTCAGTCAGTCAGTCAGTCAGTCAGTCACCTTTGAGTTATATATATTTAGATGATGTCTTACATGATAGGTATAAGCATCTAACGGTGTGTTCCGGCAGCCTCACTTAAGAGTCAGTTCCATTCGAGGCTAGGTGAGTATACCATCTTTGACCACACCGTCACTTACCATGATGAGCTGTGGTCAACAAACCTAGCCAGTCAACTATAAACAAATATAATCTGAGGCCCCCAGATTTATGGCTCACCCTTGCACAGGATCATCCCCTGCTCAGAAGTTAGAAGTATGTTGAAGTTAAAGGCGGCATCAAATTATTACCTGTAAGTAAAAGAAAATTCCTATAATAAATAAGTCAGAAACTCTTCTATACTCTGTTCAATAATCACTTATAATACCACAAGAGCTTCAAAATTATCGGGTATTTCCCGATAGGGAACCTTGAGGGAAATGCCAGATAATTTTGAAGCTCGTGTGGTATTCGGGGGATTATTTTTCCGACCCAAATATCGACCAATAGAATTGCACCATTCGACGTCACGTGGTACAACCTACATGGTATTATACTGATAATTTTTTGATTAGCTCTAATCATTAAATTATCAGTATAATACCATGTAGGTTGTACCACGTGACGTCGAATGGTGCAATTCTATTGGTCGATATTTGGGTCGGAAAAATAATCTTAGATATTTTATGTAAACAAAGAAATGTACCAAAAAGTCACTGTCAAAGTGACATGCCAGTTGCCCAAAACATATTTCACAGGTGAAAAATGTTTTTGTTTCTATTTCCCCCGGCTTTGCTCTCGCGCGGCACTATAATAAGTTTGAAAAAACCGGCCAAGTGCGAGTCGGACTCGCGCACCGAGGGTTCCGTACAAACCTGTAGGTATATAAGTAAAAGTTATGGTAATTTAAACTTTTGGCAATTTTTCCTTTATCTGTGCTATAAGACGTTGCTTCGTATCAAATTTCAAGATTCTGAGTTCACGGGAAGTACCCTTTAGGTTTTGGTTCCCTTGCGAGTGTCGAAAGTTTGCAGCATACACGGCTGTATCTTTTGATTGCGTTGGCTTAGAAGTTTGATTTTTTCACAGCTCCAAGGGACAGTAAACATGAGTATTTGATATGAATTTAAGCTTGATACCTCCATGCATTCCTGAGAAAAAAGGTCTTGACAGATAGACGGACAACAAAGTGATCCTATAAGGGTTCCGTTTTTTCCTTTTGAAGTACGGAACCCTAAAAACACAGTCTGTTAATAACCTATATTCGCCTTCAAGCCACTTCTTGATTGTCTCTTTGTTCACATTTATTACCATGAGTTTTTCCGTGGCACTTATAGATTTCGGCGACCGCTTTATTGACTGGCGACAGATTTTCTATTGTTAACAAGGGTCTTCAGGTTAAGAGATCCGGCTGAGGCTACATTATGCGAACAAATGTAGAATTTTTTTTTATCAAACTTAACAAAAAACGAAAAACAAGTCTAACAATAAAGCACAATTACACAAACTCAGGGTAAAGCACATTCGAGTTTCAGAAAACAAGAACGAATTAAACGGGAAATGACGGCGGCAGAAATGTTTAGAACAGTCTTATATTACCATTATAATAAAATATTTTCTATCAAAAATTGTTTTTCCTTCTCATAACATTGTATAGAATAGATATTACCTTAAAATAAATATTACAAAACTATTTTTATTTTATAATTGATCAGACTACGACTATAAAAATAAAATTTAATATTATTTTGTTCAAATATAGAAAACTACCATTATAAAAGATATTTTTTGTACTGTTATACCCTTTGTTTACATAAAATACCTAAGATTCTTGAACAGAGTATAGTAAACAAATGATCTAATCAAATAACTAAGCCTTATAAGTGATAATTAGTTATTTTATCAAGACTTTGCTTGACAAAGAAGTTGCTAAGTTTAGCCGTGAGAATGCGTTCTTATAATCTTAACTGTTCGTATGTTCCGCCTTCTTTGTTTTATGTTAGCGTGGTTTGTATTAGTAAAGTAATTAACTCCGGTTATTTGTGAAGACTTTTTGCCTCTATAGTTTGCGAGATTGTTATCTTTATATGAAAACTACTGATCATTTTTATTTAATATTTTTCGATTATTGGTGAACTATTGATTGATTATTGAGGGCTATGCTCTGAGTTTCCCTACGAGATCGAATCAGAAATGAGGAGATCCGTAGACGAACTAAAGTAGCCGACATAGCCCAGCGGATTAGCAAGTTGAAGTGGCAATGGGCAGGGCACATAGCACGCAGAACTGATGGCCGATGGGGCTGCAAAGTTCTGGAGTGGAGACCACGGACCGGCAAGCGCAGCGTAGGACGTCCACCCACAAGGTGGACAGACGACCTCATAAAGACCGCAGGAACGCGCTGGATGTGAGCCGCTTTCAACCGGTCTTTATGGAAGTCAATGGGGAAAGCTTATGTCCAGCAGTGGATGTCCTACGTGGACGTCCTGAGATGATGATGATTGATTACTCATTCAGTGGATCTGAGCTTCGTGAGCGCGAGCGTGGGTTTGATTCTTACTCAGAACAAACAATTATGTGACGAACATGTGTATGTAGACGTTTGTTCTGTCTATTCTAAATGTATATATTCACTAGCTGCGCCCCGCAGTATTACCCGCGTGGTAATAGATGATGATGATGATGTTTTTATGATTAATCTTGATGTTTTTTGGTTTGATATTTATTTTCCACCATTGAATGATAAGAAATTTATGTCGGTCAAGCCGACATCTAGTAATCAAATGACATATATTTAAAAAAAATGTAATGGTTTGAGAACCTCCTCTTTTTTTATAGTCGTTTAAAAAAGACAATATTAAAATTTAGTAGTGTCTTTTTTCTGACAAAATATAATGTCATAAGTATATAGTAAAAGGGAGAGGTACTACTTAATTTAAATCGAAATCGAGGGGCGTGCTAGGAGGCTAATATGTGACGACACTCTGGCCACGTCTCAGTTGCAAAGCCTTGAGCACCGACGTAAAGTCGCTGGTTTGTCTGTCTTGTATCGGATACAATTCGGAGAGTGTGTCTTAGAATTGCATAGTTTGGTTCCACCTGCCCCTTTTTATTACCGGACGGCTAGGCAGACACGGCCAAAGCGCCATCCTTACATGGTGGATATTCCCCACGTACGGACTAAACGCTTCGATTCCACATTCTTAATACGTACAGCGAGGATGTGGAACTCTGCCGGCGTCTGTTTTTCTTTTACTTCGCAGTACAACTTGGGTGTCTTTAAATCCAGAGTAAACAGGTTTTTTTCTAGGTAAGCGTGCTTCATCTTAGAACACATCCTGCTTAACATCAGGCAGGGAGTGGTCAAACGCAAATCTACATAGTAAAAAAAAAAAAAAAATTAATCTAAAGGGCTTTATTAATGAGAAAAGTTTCGAAAACGCTGGAACGTTATCTTCTAGGTCGGTACATATAATTCCTTAGCACAGGGCATTGTAACACAGGAGCGTTTAAACCGCCGTATCAGCCGTATTAATAATAAATTTTGATACAGGGCCCGTTTAGGGCAAGCTATTACACTGAACCACTAGACCTTTACCAACTGCAGTGTAATTTAAAAATAATAAACATTCCTCTCAGATGCCACAGCTCTACCAATCCGAGGGTTTTTGCTTTAAAAATGGCACCTCATTCTTTCCCACGCTGTTCGCTAAGTGATTTCATCGCCATTCTATATTAACCTTCTAAGTACGTGTTGGTTATAATAAAGAGCTTAGAATAACAGCTTACTTTATGCTACATTGTGCTTTAAGAAATGACAAAGTTGGCGAGTATAGAATGAAAAGTATTTTACTTTACTGCAGACTGTTTTAAATTACTTTTAGAGAATCTTACAGACTTAAATAACAGACACAGTATATCGGATTGGAATGTATCCGAATCAACCCTGTTTTTATCCGACTGCCAAGGAAGGGTTATGTTTTTCGAGCGTATCTTGTATGTATGTAAATTTCTTTGGGTTTTCTTATATGTATGTAAATTTTCAAAAAATTACCTTAGTCATATACACTGACTGCAATAAGACAATAATAACTTCCTTTTTGCGTACAAACTCACTTTCATACATGAGAGTGAAATCATCCCGACTTGCTTGTTTTATTATTCCATGCTCGCACGATCGCTGGCGACGTCTCACGGTGTACACTTACTAGGGGCGATCCGATTTGAACGTCTAGTACGATAATTTGGGTAGAAACTTTCGTTATTGCATGTATTAACTCTTATTAATATATCATGTTTTACAATTTTGTAATATTTAATATTATTTTTGGATAGGTATGTGTTAGAATATGACTTGTTTCATAAATTATGGTATCAATATCTACATGAAAGTTTTTTCGTAAATTTACATAATACCGTCTAACGATTACAAGACACCGCTATCGGAATCACAGCAAACATATTTAACAATAGATGTTACAGAGTGGTGATGTTTTTTGACAAAACACATGTTTGTGTTTATTCAAATGTTACTTTGCGGAAGTTTATCTTATGGTGTACTGGTATGCATCTCTAGTGTACTTTTACTTATAAATCATTTGGTAACAACAATTACGAGGATTTAATTTAACTTGGATTAACTAATAATCTATAACAAATTATAAATATTTATTTGAATCAAATTTAAAATTATAAAAAATCAAAATGTCACAATAGCTTATTTAAAAATTTAATTAAATTTTAGCTATGATAAATAAAGAATGTCAATTTTGATGCATGGTTGTTGTGTTGACTCTTTGAGTATAAATGTGTACCTACTTTATATAGTGTAATATTTTACACTAAAAGCAAAGAGAAGGAGCAGCCGCTTCACATCTGCATCATTGCAAGTGTGAGAACAAAACGACGAGTGGCAACACAATGCCATGTGCCTCACGATGAGGTAAGGCGGCCGATCGTACCGTAACCAAAGAACTTGAAGCGCGCGGTCCCGTGTAAGTAGAATACCCTCCCTACTGGCGTTGAATCACACAGGTTTAGCGCGAGTCGATCGATTTTATTGTTCATAGCTTCGCTAACATCAAATCTATAAGACACACACAAACTTCTGTGACTTTTAAATACCTTTTTAGTAAAAAGTCACTAACCTTTTAAATTTTAACATGAACACCTACCTACATAACAAAAAACAATGACATTTACGTGCTAACCCCGACTGCTCGGTCGGCACTCACGTAGTGATCGCCGGCAAGCGTCCCCTGCCCCCACCGCGCCTCTTCCCACTTGTGTCGCCTATTTATCGCGAAGATGGTATAATTATTGTTTTTTTTTTTTTACTTTGCCGTAACTGTGAACTGACACTCCTTTGGCAAGAGTGTATCGGCTAACATACACGATCTTTGCTTACAAAAAAAATCGTATATTAATATCGTGTCGATCGATACGACGGTTGACGTATCATGTCCGGCACAGTGAGTACAACCCTTTACGGCGATGCTCCGTGCATGTAATATTAATGTAATGCAGATGTTATTAATTTTGTATTGCTTTGTTTGTTTTTAAACGATATAATGTACTAGTTGTTATGTAAAGTTATCGTAGAGATAAATCGCAGACGAGACGTTGTTAAATCGTTCCTTGCATTTCCTTACTAGCTTTTTATTGGATGTAGGAAGTCTTTATAGAGATTAACAAATAGAATAATTACGCAAAAAGTTCGAGGGGCTAGCATATCAATTTTATGAACTTAGGAAACTATGGGAAAGTACGGATAAACTTTGGAGAGTGCGGTTCAGATCTGCATGACCTAATTCCACCCTGCCCATTCTTTTATCGGACAGCCAAGATCTTTAAAAACCGGCACCGCTTCATGGTAGATGTTCCAATCTCGAACTAAACGGTTTGAATCCACCTTCATTGTACGAACCGCTAAGCAATAGAATTTGCTGCCCGAGTGGGTGTTCCCTGATAAACAATCTGGGTGCCTTTAAATCGCGAGCGAATCGGTTTCTTCTAGGCGAGCGTGTTCCACCGTAGACGGCGAGTTGGCGTTCAAACGCAAGCCTATCTTTAGAAGAAAAAAAATGAGACAGCGATCCTGGCGGAAGTAAATGGAAACTACCTTATCCAAATTGGTTCAGGCATATAAAAGTTATGGTGGAATAAAAAACTCACATACACAAGGATCCTGAAAAGATTACACTCTTTCTTTGGACAGTTCAAGACTAGCTTTTGGCGCCCACATTCTCCTAAGGCGAGAAAGCGTAACAAAACAAATTAAATCAAATCAATACATTTTGCTTAAATTTTTGACCTCTAAACTAGGTAGAATACTAGGAAACTAGGTCTAAACTACTCTAGAGCTAATATAACTAAGTTTAAAAAGTTTTTTTTTTAAATAATGAATATTGATATTACCTTCATATCATTGATATCACTTCTCTACATATTTTATAAAACAAAATAGTTCGCTGTCTGTTTGTTTGCGAAAACTTAAAACTATCTTGCGAGATTATCATGCGAGTTTCACCAATACATATAGTATTCATATTGCAAAAATCGATATGATTCTTTTGGCAATTCATTGTTAAGCGCGTTGACATAATGTATTTTGTATAACTAAAAACTGACGATGTATAACAAGAATGGCTCATCGTACGAACCCAAAAGAAACAAAACGCAATTCAGAATCAACCGGCGACTTCAAAGGCAAAGTTATAAAAATGAAGCGTTGCCTTAACAACGCCAACCCATGGCATCGCGCTCATGAACAGCCCCGTTGACTTATGGGCACAGAGAAAACAATCTACAGAGAAATGATTTTTAGTACGAGTACAAGCGTTGTGTACCTACTTATATTGCACTAACCATCTTCGCTATAATGTGCTCACAGGGCTAGATGTTTCACCACAGCTCATCTCATGTTAAGTCATTAAGTGACGATGTGAACGAATAAGGTAAACATATTTAGCCTGAAACGAAAATGGCTCTCAAACTTCCGGAAAATACCGTTAGGTGCTTGGTGGCAGATTTTTAACGATAGAGTGGGAGCTAGCCAGCCGAGTAATATAAATTACCCTACACATCCCTTTATATTACACTACTACCATCTTCGATCACACCGTCATTTAACATCAGGTAAGCTGTGGTCAAGCTTAGCTTGTCAAACATAAAAAAACATGCTGTAGTCTCCTTACTATGTTTTTCTTTAGCTCAAGCTCGTTGTTAGGATTTGAAGTCACGCCACTCGGGATGCGGTCCAAACGCGCTTATCACTGACCTATCGAGCGCACATGTATGGAAGCGCTACGTAGTCGATTGCTGGTAAGTTTTAAAAGGCGTTAAACCTGAACAGCGCCGTGGTGGTGCCGGCGTAAGAATAGTACCCCACCCTCTCTACCCGTGGTTGCCGTAAGAGTTGGCTAAGGGATGTAATCCGGAAGATGGGCAGCAGCGTCTTCCTTGAACAATCACACCTAACTGCGCTCGCCAACCCGCCTGCCAAGCGTGGTGAGTATTAGCAACCCAAATGAGGAGGCCTATGTCCAGCAGTGGATATCCTATGGCTGGTGATGTGATGTGATGTGAAACCTGAACAGTGCGTAGATCGAGCAAATGGATATGTAAGCCACTAACACTAGGTATTATTGCGCATACCGGTGGCGTAGCGTGCGTGTCAGCCGCCCGGGGCAGAAGGAAATTTTGCCGCCCTCTTATTTAGATATTTCAATTTAAAAGCACAAAATAAAATATGTGGGCTCCCTCCAAGTCAGTACAGACGGTGTTGCCAGTCGTTACAATGAACAAGATGTCATTATTACACATTCATTTGAATAAAACGGATTCTCCGATTTCGTCACACTATAAGAATAGAAAATTCCGTGCTTATTTCAATCGGTTCGAATGGAAAAAAATATGTTAATGGTTCAAATATTACAAGATATGTATTTTTATTATTTATTGTGAAATTTTGCCGCCCCCTAAAAATACCGGCCGGGCCGCCCCTTGCCGCCCCGACTACGCTACGCCACTGGCGCATATGCCTACTGTAGTTTGAGTTGCACCTCTGACTAGTTTTACACTCCGCGCCTTGACTTATGGGGCTGTTAAACTTATACGAGCCGTTGTCACATTGATGGACACCCATGAATATTTATAGAGCTCAAATATAGAGCTTTCAGACGATATTTAAGGGAATTAATTATTCTTTCTGCGATTCATTTGGAAGCGGCTTGACGAGTAGTCAACAATGTAGGCCACGCTACTAATATTAAAGCTGCCTTTTTATATTCTTTACTAGATGACTGGTTGAATTCGTATCACCTAAAATTGTAAAATTGAGTTGAAAAAAAACTATTTTAACCGAATTCATAAAAGGAAGAGGTTCTCATTTCGTCGGAACCTTTTTATATATAGATTTTATATTATGTTAACCGAAGACACCGATTCCAGATATATTTTTTTTGTTTTATAGTGTACATTTTCAAGGTAGTCTCATAGAAATTTCATGAAAATCGGTTCAGTAGTTTAATTTTTAAACCAAAATATCTTAGACCGTCAAAGCCGTCTTTTTTAATTGTTTTATACTTGTTAAATGTAAGAGATTTCACGCAACCGCACGTGAAATAACAATTATAAATGACGCAGCTGTCAAACGATAGCTTCGCTATCAATGCCATCTATTGAAAGGAATAAGTAAATATCGTAGGACACACAGCGCCATCTGACACCAAACTAAACTTATAATATAACTTAAAAAAATACTTATAATAAATACAGAATAAACATTAGTTTATACAACAAAATGTTTGTCCTGGATCGGAATCGAACCCACACTCTACAGCTCTTTAAGATACTCGTATTACAGAATTTGACTTGTAACATTGGTGTTATCAATAAAATATTTGTTTTTGTATGATATATTTTATATGACAATTACTTTTTTGGTGGTAGATTTCCTTAGCAGGTGGTTGTCTAGGTACCACCGCAGTACCAGATATTCTGTCGCCAAGCAGTAATGTGTGAACATTACTGTATTCCGATTTGGAAAGTATTGCAGCTAGCGAAATTACATTGCGTGGTGGTAGAGTACTTTTTAGTGCTCGGCTGGCTAGCTACCACCCTCAAGTTGAAAATCTGCCGCCAAGCATCTAACGGTGTGTTCAGGCAGCCTCACTTGAGAGCCAGTTCCATTCCAGGCTAGATGTGCTTTACCTTCTTCGACCACACCGTCACTTAACATCAGGTGAGTTGTGGTCAAACACCATGCTTGTCAGCTATTAAAAAAAATTACAGGGCTGTTGAGACTAACCATAGTAACAAAGAAATGAGTTTCAAAGCAGCAATGCTCTACTCAAAGTTCTGTGTATCGCTGCAATGGTCATGGACATGCGTTATCTCTTACCTTCAGGAGAGCAATCGTCTCATTAATTTAACATAAAAAAATGAGACAGTAAGTTTTACTCAATTTCAGTTTCCGAATTGGTCCTGTGCTTATAGCAAAAGTCGTGAACAATGGATGAATATAATCCTTTTGGCTTAGCAATGCCGTCCCTCGTAACGTCGCCGCTCTACTTAGGTACTTGAATCACTTTTCTTCGAAATTCTAAGAGCAATTAACACCTATCCTTTTGTTTATTCAACGTAATAATGCTATAAAGTAAATTAGAGTGTTCACATCACCAGTGGCGGATTTACTAGCAGGCTGAGTAGGCTGGAGTCTAGGGCGAGTCTTGGCTCATATGTTATTTTGCCTTATAGAAATAAAAAAGAAAGTTATTTTGAAAATTTAACAAAATTACAATATTTTAGTACATTACATTAGGGACCATTCAAGTATTATGTAAGCAGAATTTTAGTAATTATTAACCCCTCTCTCCCTCTTGTCAGTAAAAGTAAGCAAAGCTCTTACTTCCCTCTCCTATGCTTAAGTAAATATTGGTTTAATTAGCAGCCATTTCGCTAAAACGAGGTGCGCTGATAACAAGGAAACTAAAAAATCAGCATAATTTATACGACTTTGCTGATATTATCACCATTTAGATCGCCTCATCCCCAACGTCGTCAAAAATAAGCAAAGTAAAGACTCCCCCACCCTTTGGTGCTTAAGTAATACTTGAACGGCCCCTAAAAAAACGGCCTTACACCTAATATTCCAACGTCTGTACATGAAAAATTACTAAACGCTGTGTAAATGTATGTATGTGTGTATTTGTAAAGAATACTTGTGAGGATATTAATTTTTAAAATATTCCAATATCGTTTTAATATTATAATTTTTTAGTAATTTAATTATAAAAAAAAAACTATATTTTTTTTTCTGTGTTCCTAAATGTTATTAGGTACATCACACAATTCGCTAACACGCGAAGGTATACTCTATTAGTGGAACGGGAAAAAGCTGATGTAATTATGACGATAGAGCACAAATCATAAAATTGCAATTTCATTAACGAAGAAAGTGTAATTAATATGATTGTAAACTAGGGTATTGAATTGCAGAATTAGTAGGGGCGGCAAAAATTGAATAGCTTACTGGCGGCAAATTTGTAAATCCGGCACTGCACATCACTATCCTC
Organism: Biston stratarius; assembly: GCA_950106695.1. NCBI lineage: Eukaryota > Metazoa > Arthropoda > Insecta > Lepidoptera > Geometridae > Biston > Biston stratarius. Next base: position 3,652,582 of record OX467115.1, on the reverse strand, counting down.
ACACAATGTTCTGCAATCTTGTACAAACTGAGCACTGTCCACAAAGAGATTGCGATAGCCATGAAAATGTAGGACGTATACACTCAAACGCATCGCCTTTATCTCTTTAGACTTGCAATATTATCTAGCTAACTACCTAAGTAATTACGACCCACGTCTTCGAGATAAAAAATACCTGACGCTATTCTTCACTCTCCCAATAAATATCTTAGGACTTTATACACAGCGCCATCTAGCTTCAAATTAAGAAAAGCTTGTACTCTGGGAAACAGACAGCTGATAGAAAACTTATATACTTTTTTTTTTGTAAATAAGTACTTATGAAACATACAGAACACACATGCCCTACAACTCTTGAAGCAGATATTCTACTAAATCCACAATATTGAGTAACGTTGATAAGTTACTTTCTAGTACTCGGCTGGCTAGCTACACTCAAGTTGAAAATCTGCCGTCAAGCACCTAACAATGTGTTCCGGCAGCCTCACTTGAAAGCCAGTTCCATTCCAGGCTGTGCTCGCCATTTTAGACTAGGAGTTTGAGCACAGCCTGCCAGATGTTAATTGACGGTGTAGACGAAGATGGTAAACAAACCTAGCTTAAAATGGAACTGGCTCTCAAAAGATTGCTTGGCGGTGAGTTTTTAACGCAACAATGGTAGCAAGCAAACCTGTGGTATCTACTAGAGAGTACCATACCACCATGCTATGATTACCTCACGATGTTTTCCTTGAACCCACGCCCTCCGGCATATGAACCGGCCGCGCTAACGACTGAGCTATCAACACTACAAAGTGTACGTACTATGTATACGTTGGAACGTGGGGCGTGATTTTTTCATAAATTTTTTTAAATGTTTGATTGGCTAGGTGTTTGACCACAGCTCACCTGATGTTAAGTGACGGTGTCGTCGAAGATAATAAAGCACACCTAGCCTGGAATGGTACTGGCTCTCAAGTGAGACTGCCGGAACACACCGTTAGATTAGATTAGAGATTTTCAACTTGAGAGTGGTAGCTAGCCAGCCGAGTACTAGAAAGTACCCTACCACCACGCTATGGTTTCCTCACGATGTTTTCCTTCACCGGCAGCTCAAGCTCATTGTTGGGGTTTAAACCCACGGCCTTCAGCATGCGAACCGATCGCGCTATCATCGCTAAAATTCAACTATCATTTTCATACAGCGAATATGTCGTAAATATGCTAGACCCACTGTAAGTGCATCAAAAGTATCTTGGCTGTGTTTTAAAAAACAAATGTGACGAAAGCGCGTCAACATTCGTCTTGCATAATCCTATGGACTCGAGAGAAAGTCAACTTTTAAGGCATCCTTCACTCGACGACGCGTCTCGTTTTGACAAGACCACTCTTAATGAAAGTACTTCATCGAAATAAGCAAACCTCTTTGGTAATCGAAAACGCATTAAAACTTATCGGGAAAGGTCGTCAGATGTCGCTTTATGGGAGCGTTACGTCATAACTGTCATTGAACTTGAATTTCGAATGGACGATTCGAATTTTTCGGACTTTAGGCCAAAAAAGGGTGGGTTTTTATAGCTTATTTATATTGTTAATGCTCGGTTTTGTGACATTCTGATGTAAACATTTTACCTTATGTAGAACTTTTAAGTAACACATTACTTAAAATCGAATCCAGTTCATATCGTGAGACCAACATAGACATTTGCGAGAAATAGTATGCAAACGATGGAAAAATGCATGAAAACTGGAACAGTAGCGCTTTGATATCGTATCGGGCGTAAATGGAAACTAATCTAGTTTTGGCGGGAACGCGGAAAGGTCGTGTCGCCGCATTACATTGTTTTCAAAAACTTGTGTTTTTTTTCTAGTGTTTATGTAAAGAAATAGTAGTATTAGGAAAATTACATAATCTCGTGAAACATGACTTTTCGTGTTGATTCCAAAACTCCATCACAGTTTTTTGTAATGTCGCCATTACTTTACTGAGGCATCGACGCTGATCTACTTTGTATAACTTGGACTCTAGACTTATTGCACTAAGTTTTACATAATCATTTTAAAATATCAAAATATTTTGCTTTGTGATTTATGCTATGAGTAGGTAACTCATAGTTTTCTGTATCGCTGTAATGGTCATGGACAAGCGTTATCTATTACCATCAGGGGAGCGTCTCATTCGTCTCATTACTTTAACTTAAAAAAAAAACTTAACACTGGTAAAAGGCACAAAGTTCAATGCCAAAAACAAAAAAAAATCTTTCGCTTTAACAGGAGAAAATAAGAAGCTCTAAAGATACAGTCAGAATAGCCTTTAATAGCAATTCGTTTATGACTACATGAATATTACATTACTCTTTGGACTACACCCTACGCCATGTTACTAAGAAAATAGAAATAGTGAAGCAGGGTAGGAATGAACTCGAAATGACAATTACAGATTACATATTTGCACAGACTTAATAACGTCAATATGAAATCGATTATATCCAATACGTTTAGTACTCGGACTGCATTCTGATGCGTGCGAGATCTGTCAAGCACCAAGAAAGACCAACCGGAGTGGTTTTCAATCTGACTTACCTCAATGGCACCCCAATTCGTACATCTTTTGATGGATCCCCCTTAGTCCACAAAACGGCATTCGAGCACTGTATCGCGAAAGTAGGCTGTAAGGTAAAGCCTACCTGAAGTAACGGTCCAATAAGCCGGAATTTAAAAATACATTGCTGTCTCGTCTGACCACACCGCCGTCTCCCACGCCGGTTCGCCCACGACAACTGCCCAAGAACTGCTAATCTGTTTCAAAATTCAGTTTAGAAGTATTAACTGAGATTTTTTTTTTTTTTTATATATTAGATAGGCTTGCGTTTGCTCGATTAAATATACTACTGAGTTCTCATTGCTCGAGGCGACCTACCAAGATATAAACCGATGAAGATAAGACGCCCACTGAATGATGAACAAAGATGCCTACTAGATGATAAAGAAAGATGCCCACTAGATGGTGTAGAAAAATGCCCACTGGATGATGAAGAAAAATGTCCACTGGACGATGAAGAAAGATGTCCACTGGATCATGTAGCGCCCCCTGGCATCGACACGAGTCTATTTAAATAAATAGAGATACCTGACACCACGCGCAGACGGCCTCATTCAGACCGTCTTTGTTTTGACACCGTTATGCATATCGCACACGTGTAGTGAATCAGCATGAATCGAACATATGGCAACAAACAGCCAGTTGTTGATGCATCTTAAAGTAATCATAAAGTCAACACAGATCAAAAATGTACTGATAACATATAAACAGATATAAAACAAATTCGTCCGCCGCGTCTGTCTGTCTGTTCGCGATAAACTTAAAAACTACTGAACGGATTATCACGCGAGTTTCACCAATAGATAGAGTGATTCATGATGAAGGAATATATAATTTTTATAAGGTTTTGTGTAAATTAGTTGAAATGTGATGATAATTGTTGGAAGTGTCGACAAAAGTCAAGCCTCCTGGGAGCTTTCATCGAAAACGCTTTGAGATATAACGAAATAATGCATGGTGAGATATTGTAGATCTCTATTTTGTAGATCTACAAAATAGTCCGCAGTGGCATATATCTACCTTTTAAGGATAGCTTACTATACCCGTGCGAAGCCGGGGCGGGTCGCTAGTATAAACTAATTGTTTTTTTTGGTAATTTCGCATGTCAATTGCAAACTACACGCAAATAAATATGCCAAGTGGTGACTTGACGTTTAGCTGACGTATTTTTTTGCGTAATAGTTTACGTATGTAAAGCGAATTGTAGCAAGGAATCTTCACCGATCATTGCAACAAGTGACACGTAAATATAAGGAGACGAATGAAAGAGTGATAGGAGTGATAAGAGATAGCGCCTGTCCATGACGGTGATACACAGAACTTTGAGTAGCAAAACATAGTCTAGGGCATCGCAGTTTTAGCGTTCATTATACTTTGAGACTTTCGATGGTTGGTCTCAACAGCATTGTAATTTTGCTAGATGCAGTACCCTTAGCCGTGGTGGAACCGGAGTAAGAATTGTACCCCATCCTCTCTACCCGTGGTTGCTGTAAGAGTCGGCTAAGGGATGTAATCCGGAAGATGGGCAGCATCGTCTTCCTTGAACAATCACATCTAACTGCGCTCGCCACCCGCCTACCAAGCGTGGCAAGTATTGGCAAAGCCCCCCCAGGAGGAGGCCTATGTCCAGCAGTGGACGTCCTATGGCTGATGATGATGATGAGTACCCTTCAAACTGGAACACAGTTTTGCTACTGCTTGGCGGCTGAATATCTGGAACTGCGGTGGTATCTAACTAGACGACTTTCTGCTAATGAAATCTATAACCAAGTAAAAATATATAAATATTTTTTGATCCGCGACCGTCAGTTCTCACCATTCCAAAATACAAATAATTTCCCTAATGTATGTATAAAATTTGATATTAGACGACAAAATATCAGCTCTTTCCTTGTTTCTCAAAACTAGGAAATGACAAAACGTTCTACTGTGCTTGGCAAAATGGCGCCCATTCAAGAATATGCAAGTCAATGTATACGCCGCGCCATTATCAACACTGCAAATAGAACAATTTTCCATTCAGAGCATGGTCTTATGAAATAATCACTTGAGCGTACAGTTGGAGGCTGAAAAAAGGGTTTACTTTACGTTTTTTTTTAGACCACTATAATACAACTAACAACAAATAAACGTTATAACAACACATAATATTTTCTTTCTTTCTTTCTAATGAATATTTTGCGGTTAGTTTATATGCAGTAGCAGTAGGAACGAGAGGAGTAACAGTAAAATTTCTATATGATCAATTATAAAATAACTAAAATTATATTTTTTAAGCTGGTTTTATTGAAAATAAATATAATAATGATTAAGATAATTTACTAAACGCTAAAAAATAATTCGGTAGGTCACACCAATCTCCTCATCAATCTAGCTCATTGATCAGACAAAAAAACCTACCTACCTAACCTAACCTACAAAGTAACCTGAGCAAATATGTAAAAAGTATTTATGAAATTAATATATAAATAAATATTTTGCCGTGGTGGTGCTGGCGTAAGAATAGTACGCCAGCTATTTAAGGGATGTAATCCGGAAGATGGGCAGCAGCGTCTTCCTTGAACGATCACACCTAACTGCGCTCGCCAACTCACCTGCCAAGCGTGGCGAGTATTGGCAAAACCCCTCCCCAGGAGGAGGCCTATGTCCAGCAGTGGAAGTCCTATGGCTGATGATGTGTGATATGATTTATGAAAAGAAGAAAAGAAGAAGAAATTTATATTTTTCTGAAAGTAATCGCTCTAGGCGATAAAACCGCCCTAGTACGCCATTTATTTGTTATTTCTATGTTGTATTTGTGTTTGTTACTTTCTTTATCTTGTTTTTATGTTTTTAATTATTGTAAATTATAATATGTTTGGTGTATAATAAAGTTGTATTGTATGATATGAGCGGTTTTTTTTTTAGCGTTTAGTACATTATCTTTATCATTACTATCATCTCAACCAAAATGTGACATTAACACGTCAATTTCTATAGCAAAACAAAGCTCATTTAAGAGGAGCATTACCGTTAATAAAACTCATGTCAGCCCTTAACATCGGCCTCAATTAGAACGCGATAGGAAATTGTAGGAATCGTGGAATAACAAACATCGCTCGCTATTGCGCTCTGAATATTAAAGCGAATTCTAAGCGGTACTATCGCACTCGAGGCTGGTCTCTTGGATCATATTCACACGGCAGAAATATAGAATAGGCAGATATGTTTAATATATATTTTTGCAAAAAAACACGTACAAGTGTAAGTCAGACTCGCCCATCGAGGGTTCCATACAATCTAATTATTACAAACGTAACTTTTTTTTGACAGGGTAGGTATTTGACTACAGCTCACCTGATGTTAAGTCACGGTGTGGTCGAAGATGGTAAAGCACGTTTATGGAATGGAACTGGTTCACAAGTGAAGCTGCCGGAACACACCGTTAAATGGTTGACAGCAGATTTTCAACTTGAACCGAAGAACTAGCTAACGAGCAGAGTACTATAAAGTTAATTTGTATTTATTAATTAGAAAAAAAAAATGTTTTTTTTCCTTTATGTGTACTATAAGACAATGATTCTTGCCAAATTTCAAAGTTCTAGGACAACGGGAAGTACCCTAAAGATTTTGATTCCGTTGTGAGTGTCGAAATATCCGGTTTTTGCGACATAAACGGCTGTAACTTTTTTTTTACAATAACTGAGAAGTTTAACTTTTTCACAGCTCCAAAGGACTACAGATCTGCGTATATTTTAATTTCAACTTGATACCTCCACGCGTTACGCAGACGGACAGGTGGAAATCAAAGAGATCCTATAAGGATTCCAATATTTTTTTTGAGTTACGGAACCCTGAACAATATTTCTAGGTTCATGGCAAATTTCATTCTGAAATTATACTTACACGAAGTGGTTTTTGCTTATAAAATTATATAGAGTTCAGACCACAATTGATAATGTAATCCAAAAAACAAAGTCATCATCGAACATAAAAATATAAAATAGAAACGCCGCCAGTCGATAGTCCTTTGCTTCGCTCAGCCATTCAGTACCAGAAGTGAAATTCGCCAACATATCGCAGACAATGATTCCCAAAGGTAGCGTCGATCGATCACATTCGAGTGTCAGTGAACTTGAAATCCATCTACTGATGGACGACACACCTAAGCTCTACGTTATTATTCGCTCTTCATGCAATACATCCCATTCCTAGGGCATATACATATATAAATGTTTTTATTGGAAACATACAAGGAAAAAAGACCACGAGTTTTGCCATTATATAAAAAAAAAAACATAGGTACATATATTTCAATTACTTATTATTTATATTATCTTCTCTATCTTGTAATCTATAAATAGTATAAAACTAAGTCGCTGTTCGGGTCTGTTTGTTTCCCCGCTTATTTCTTCTAAACCACGTGACGGATTTTGATACGGTTTTACTGTCATTTAGATATTATTCGGAATTTTGGCGAGAACGCGATAGGAGTCCTCGTGTCGTCCCATTATATTTTTTCCAAAACTAGTGTTTTTTCGAGTGTTTATGTATAAAAATAGCGGTGTTTTATTCATAAAGTTTCGAATTACAAGCGCTAGTGTAGGAAAGTGATATAATGTGGTGAAACATAATATATCTTTTCGTGTTGCTTCCAAAACTCCATAGAAACTTATAGAAAAGTCGCCACTACTTTACTAAAGCATGACTGAATTTGACTGGGACCGACTGGACCTGACCAAGACTGGACTTTGAGTGTAACTATAGATGTTACACATAAATTGCAAAAACTGAAGACGAGACATGGCTTTAGAGCTTTAGCTGCCCAATGGGGCAAATATATTTTTTTTAATTAGATTTTTTTGGAAAGTTTGTACTAATATACCATACAGCCTAATGAAAGTACAATTAAATACTCAGATTTATTTAATAATAAGGACATCTACAATCTTTTAAATAAAATAAACGAATCTAAAAGACCGCGGCAAAACACGCTAAATGCGAAGCCAAAAACGAAAAAGAAGACGCCTTCGGGCGCCATATTAACTCTACACTAACACTACGGCTAACCACTAAAGATTTAAGTGCGAAGTTACTGATACTGATAGTAACTTTTATACATTTGACGTCACCAGTATTTACATAGAACGCACTTAGCCTGCATTTGTGCTAACGAGAAGCAGAAAAGTAATCACGATTATGATAAATAACATGCTCATTCGTTCGCATAATTAATCATTATGAGTAATCGACAGTAACTTACAATGTAACAGAGTAAGTAGCCTGCTTATTGGGATTAAAAGAAAAGTACCAACATTCAGACAAAAATATACTATCAAACCAAAATAAAATGCTTTACATTTACTGTGTACCTGGTAGTCGTAAAATGATAGTCATTTTGGTCAAGTTATGAATTTTTTCTTTAATTTCCATTTTAAGGTTACATGCTTGTGAAAACTGTTTGTTAGGAAGTGACACCTCTTTAAACGTAGTATTTTTATCCTCTTTGGTTCTTAGATTGAATGCTATGAAAGCGAATGATTCTACACAAATTAAGTTTTCTTTTTTCGATTTTTTGTACCTAAGTCAAAGAAAAGAGTTTTAACGAGAATGCAGTGAAGTCATTATAATATCATTTTTTAAGACAGCCCTGTTGGCTCATTGGTAGTATGTATGCCTGAGCTGTAGGGCGTGGATTCGATTCCCGCCAAGGACAAACATTTTATGTTATAAATAAATGTTTGTTCTGTGTCTAGGTGTTCTGTATATATAATAAGTATGTATTTACAACAAAAAAAAGTATTTATGTATTCTATCAGTTATGTGACTTCCATCACACAAGCTCTGCTTAGTTTGGGGTCAGATGGCGCTGTGTGTAACGTGTCCTATGACTGGCAAAATGTACAAAGTACCATGCCATAAACAAAGAATAAAAAGAAGTAATTCGTTAGTTGTAATGTACTAATCGCCCTTAAGTCAGAGGAGCTAGCATATCAATTTTAAAGATTTACGTAGGTACGTACACAATAGGAAATTGAATACACGGAGGGACAGCGCCTCTGGCGAGAGTAACCGAAAATTGTTATACAGCTTTTTTCCTAGGTACATTTATGTTTTTCCTACATGTATGTTTTTCCTACATTGCCTGTTGATTACCAGTAACCTGTTTATCTATTTAGTTATACATATATACTCAAAGACGTGTGGTTAAACTATATTTACGTTAATCAGTAAACAGGTAGTACGCAAATCTAGTGTTTATTTAGACAAACCGCAAGCGGCGTCTGGCATTCCTCGGCTACTCACATAGTGGATTAGTGATGGGGTAAAACACCACGATAATTAAATCAGGAGATACTGGCGTTGCGTGTTGCTTCCAAAACTCCATCCAGAAGCTTATATTAAAGTGGCCACTACTTTACTAAGACATGGCTTGATTTGACTGGTACGGACTGGACTTGATCAAGACTGGACTTCGACTGTAACTATAGATGTAAGACATGAATTGCAAGAATTACTCGATTAGCTAGCTACCAATGAATCTGTCGCCAAGCATCAAACGGTGTGATCCGGCAGCCTCACTTAAGAGCCAGTTCCATTCCAGGCTAGGTGTACTTATCATTTGCGTCCACACCGCCACTTAATATAAGGTGGAGCTGTGGTCAAACACTTAGCCCATAAACCATTAAAAAACTTGAACTCGTAAATTTTTGTCGATAGAAACCAAGATTATCGTTATTTCAAATACCAACCAACTTCCCCTCACTATTTCGATTCAGCTGAAAGCCCGAGGTCTTTGCCCGCGGGAATAAATAGCACGCACAAATATAAATATACTTACCTATAGTATCTTTCGGTATGCCTTATTCGGTGAATCTTTAGCGGTAGAAAGCACGCTTTCTTCTGATTAATCACGACGATCGCTGATTTTATCAGCGCTAATGATGTCAATTGATGTCGCGTTACACGGTGAATGCATTTGAATAGCGCTGGGTGTTTCCCATCACTAGTTTTTTATGTTACTTTAGTATGACTAACGAACCAAAAAAATTAGAAGGCATTGCGGTGTTTTGCTCTGATGCCGGGACAATATAGTACAATTAAATGAACACACAGCGCCATCTGACCCCAAACTAAGCAAAGCTTGTACTATGGAAGTCAGATAACTAATAAAATTTATAGATACAATCGAGTGTCGATTATTTATTATCCGTAGTAATTGGAGGACATGAGTGTTCAGAAAACCGATTTTTACGGATAATCGAACTGTCATATACGTATATTTATGTACCGACGAATGAAATCCATATTAATATCTTTTGTGGCAAATAGTTTTTTTTTATATATACGGATAAGTCCGCGTTTGACCACTCTTGTTTGATAGTAAGCGATGATGTTGTCGAAGATGAAGCACGCAGACAAACAAACCAAAAAAGTGCAGACAGTCTTGTAATAAAACATGTACTAGGTACAATACCGACAGCCCTGTTGGCTCATTGGTAGTATGTCTGCCTGAGCTGTAGGGCGTGGGTTCGATTCCCGCCAAGGACAAACATTTTATGGTATAAACAATGTTTGTTCTTTGTCTGGGTGTTCTGTATGTATTACAAGTATGTATTTACAAAAAAAAGTATTTATGTATTCTATCAGTTATCTGACTTCCATCACATAAGCTCTGCTTAGTTTGGGGTCAGATGGCGCTGTGTGTAACGTTTCCTATGATATTTATATTATATTAACGCTTAAAAAGTTATGTGCACGAGCACTGTAGCGCGGGAGAAGGGGGGCACGTACGAGTTGGGCAGGCGTCGTAGTTCGGATAAACGATCGTTCGGCTGATCGACGTTCGGATAATCAACGCTCCACTGTACATACAGAACACGAAGGCACAGACAAACATCGATATCTTTGCTATCTCTATTATAACATCTATCATACTTGTGGCAGAATTACAATTAATATAACATAATTACAACGCCACAACCTATACAACACCAAAAAATTATATTTATATTTTATGTTGACTTTGCGATTGTAATTAATGTTTTTAGTGTGATTTTAATTTGGTGTGTTTTGGTTTGTTTTGTAATTTTGACATTTAATTTTATTGTAATGAATTATTAGATTAAATTAGAAAATAATAACTATGTCTATAAACCTTTCCAGGGTAGAAACTAGAGAATATCTTTAAAATAATAACATCTGTATGTGTACCTAGTTTCATAGACAAATAAAATTCATTCATTCAAAATTATCACATTTTTTTTATTAAAAAATTTAAACATTTTTAAGTAAAAAAAAAAAGTAGCTTCCATATTACAAGTTCTCCCCATCAAAACTTAATGAAAACACATTGGTTGGAATAATTAAAGGCGCGGGAAGGATTACTCAAAAGCACTTACATTGATTTATAGCTCAACACCCCAACTTTACCACAGACTAGTAACCGGGGTCGAACGAAACGCTTGGAACTAAAAACGAAACGTAATTTGAGTAATTTTCGCGAAAGAACAAAATAAAAGTGAACAGAACGTAATGCGCGGAAGTTCAAATGAAGATGGATGTCACACTAATTATGATTATGATTTATGATTTAATTAAAATTAAGTACACTTTTTTTGTGTGAAAAAGTGGCGAACAAGCTACGGGCCACCTGATGGTAAGTGGTCACCGTGTGGATACCTACAATACCCGGGGCATTGTCAGTGCATTGCCTACCTATTCACTTAAGTATTTTTTAACATTATTTAACAATTAGCAATGTCTTGCGGTTATTCTACGTAAACGGTATAATTTGATGTCATATTTTTTTTAAATTAATTTTAACATTTAGGGCACTGACAATTATAATTCAGAATAAAAATTCCATATCGATTTTCAAATCTCAATTCCGTTGAGCCGTTACATAGAGTATGTATTTATAGAGTGAGTATAAAATTTCGAATTTGTCACCAAGTCGTTGACGTATGGATATTGGATATGATGCAATATCTTTTTTTTTCTTGCGTCGCATTTTGTGCGTTTGCCATTGCTAAGTACATATTTCTTTATTTTCAAGTTTTTCAAGCCAGAGTCAGTCACATAAATTAAGTCAAGTTCGAGTTAAGGTCAAGAGTGCCCAGTAAATAACGATGACTTTATTACAAGCTATGAAGAAGTTTTGAAAGCAATACGAAACTATATGTTTTACCATAGGTATATAACTATCTCACACATACACGAACAATTCGGCACCAACTAAAGTACCACTATTTTTATACATACATTTTATAAACACTCTAAAAAGTAAATATGTAGGTACGTCAATAAGATTTCCTCGGTATTATGTCATCTTGTGCTTTCGCACCATTTGTCAAAAGTTTTTTTTTCTTCTGGTGACAAACATTCCATATTTTGAAGTGTCCCGTGATATAATCAAGTAAAAACATTTACTATTCGAGAATCACAATCACATAAAGTGACTTTCAAACACAGTCCATGTTCCAGTAATTAGTAACTACTAGAAGCTTCTACGGAGTTTTGGTAATAATACAAATATACATGGTATCACTACATTATACCACTTGCCCACACTCGTGTGTATCATTTGGCACTTTATGATTAAAACATCACTACTTAAACACTCGAAAAAACACTAGATTTAGTAATAATTACAATGCAGCGGAATAATTTTTACAAATTCACGCAAAAATAAAATATAGAAAGAATAAAACAGAAAGATTTGTCTACATATCTGTCCCTATGGGAGTTGTATGTCTCGACAAAACTCCCAAAATAGTGTTAAATCCACCCAACAAAATGTGGTAGAGCGCAGATTGGCAGCACAATAACATTTGTTAGTAATGGTCACACACACAAGCAATAAATTGTAAAGGTATCGACCGCGCGGCGCCGACCTACCCTAAACTGCAGACACGGGATCAGGGTTGTCAATTGCAAGTAGAGAGCAATGGATATTATTTAAATACATAAATGAGTAACATATGAAAAAGTATCAACCCTGGGAATCTTGCATATGGAAAATTATATATGTCATAAGGTTCTTTTAAATAGCTCATATTCGGTTATAGGAAGGAATATGTCCGATATTCGAAAGATATTGTGTGACAGACTTATGCATAAAATTTGGCATATAGTCCAAAAACTGTATCTATATGCTTATTATGCTTATGCTATTTACCTATCACGAAATAAATAAGATTCAAGATATGTATTGCTTCCATACCGTACAAGACGTTATAAATACAAAGTTGTATATGGTACACAATCAAATATGGACCCTGTCGGGCACATCAACAGTTTTGAAGGGAGGAAGGATCATTATTTTAAAAGTCAACATTTATTTATAAACTTATTTTTAAATGTCATATAATTTAACACACATTTATTGTGGTTTACTATTTTTCTGTCATGAATTCGTCGATTTTATAATACGTTTTAAGGATAAGATATTGTTTTAAAAAGTAAACAGGATTATTGTTAACAAATTGCGAAAAAACTTTCGTCAAATATTCAATACCCAATCGAAAGTAGCAACGCTTTCCATTAGTTTCTAGTTACGTCCACCAGGGGCGCTGATTAATTTTTCTTGCATTTCAGAATCGAAAATTTGAAATTGTTTTCGTATTTGTATTGTCGTTCTTAGATCAGTCAGATAGACTCTATTTACTTTAGGAAAAAAATAATTCAGTCTTGACATCTCAAGGAACCCATCTGATTCCCAGAGCTAAGCTCTATATATCTCAGATTTTTTAAAATGTAAAAACGTAATGAAACGTACTAGAAGCTCTCCTGATGGTAAGAGATAAAGCCTGTCCATGACCATTGCAGCGATACACAGAACTTTAAGCAGCACAACAAAGACCAGGGTATCGCTGCTTTTGCGCTCATTATTTTGAGACTTTTGATGGTATGTCTCAATAGCCCTTTAATTTTGCTAGCTGCAGTACTCTTCAAATCGGAACACAGTAATGTTTACACACTACTGCTTGGCGGCAGAATATTTGGTACTGAGTTGATACCCACCTAGACGGCCTCCTGCTAAGAAGATCTACCAAGTAAAATATTGAAATTTATAATACGTAAAATATTGAAAAAAAATATTCAACTAGCTACCTAATTCCGTTGCTGTGGTTCTAGCATTTACGAGAATTACGTAATACGTAAACAATAGACAATAAGTGTATGAAAAAAGTAGTTTCCATTAATTTCCACCAGAGGCGCTGTCCCAATTTTCACACATTTTTCTATACACAGAGTCCCATCGAATACAGAATCCTGTGCCAAGCTTATATATTTTCTAGAATTACTTACGATAGTGTATTGCAAAAAAATGCTATTTCACGCGCGCACACACACAAAAAACACGCACACATATAATTATTTATATATACATTTATGTTAACGTTCATATAATTTAGAAAATTGATTAGTTTATAAGTCTGCCTATGGCATTTTGTGCTTGATTAAGATATCGGAAGAATCCATTGATTTCTGAAATAAAGTTACCACTAATTCGGAGCAAATGGGTTCATTTTAATGCGTTTAAAATTTATGACAATTTTTTTTCCGACAGGGTCAAATTTCCTTACGTTTTTATCGTTTACGAAATGCGTAAATCTCGTTAATTGACAAGCTCAACTTCTCTGAAAAGGACATTAAGAAACAAGTGGTTAAAGGGCAATGCCTGAACGTTATACTTAACAAAACATTTTTTAGTCTGAGCTTTTAATTAAAATTCCTTTTCATAATGGCTCGTGGCTCGACACACAATGCGTAACGTCGAATAAATTCAGATTTACTGGAAGAGCTGGTGTAATGACTCAAATTAAACGCAATATAGTACGCCGACCTTTTCCGACCAACTTTTTCGACAAAACAGGCAAGATGATTATTGATCAATGTTTGTTTGGCCACAACTCGCTTAATATTAGATGCCGGTGTAATTTGATTTTTCAATGGAACTGGCTCTCAAGTGAGGCTGCCGAAACACGTTATATACTTGGCGGTAGATTTGCAATGTTTTCCTCGCGTTGTTCTTCACCGGCAACTCAAGCTCATTTTCTGGATTTGAACTCATACTTCGCGTGAACTGACCGCACTAACCACTGAATCATCACTACAGAGTATATAGGTTTAAGTTTTATAAAACATTTCCCTATAATAACCTAGTAACACTTAAATAGCGAAAGTTTGCAAGTTTCTATGTATGTATGTTTGTTACTTCTTTACGCTGCAACGGCTGGCCGGATTTAGATAAAATTTGGAACACAGAAATCTTATACCCTAAATTAACACGCTACTGTTTATGCAGGGAAGAGCGGTTAAAACAGCTCAGTAATTCATAATTAAAATATCATGAAGTGTCACATTTCAGACACAAAAATGTTCTATAATTTATAATTTATTGTGGTGGTGCATATGCATGTATTATATATATATATATATATATATATATATATATATATATAAGCCTTCCTCTTGAATCACTCTGTCACACTATTGAAGGAAACCGCGTGTGTAATTTAAAAGATCTAAGCGTACAGACGGCGGGAAGCGACTTTGTTTAAAATTATGTAGAGATCAGCTCTTTTCTAGTGATGAATGGATGTGAGTAACTTCAACAGGTTAAAATTTGATATTCTGTTACTCAGGAAATTGTTTATAATTATGAATACAGCGACACCCCCTATTGACTTACACCCTAACCTTATAACTTTGTATAGAACAAGTAATATTCAAAATCAACTTTGGAGTTTTGGCGGCTATGCGGAAAGAATCGTGTAGTTACATTGAATTATTTTTTCAAAACTAGTGTATTTTCGAGTGTTTGTATAAAAGTAGTGGTGTTTTATAAAGTGTCGAATTACAAGCGCGAGTGTGGGAAAGTGATAATATATAATGTGGCGAGACATGACTTTTCGTGTTGCTTTCAAAACTCCATCGAAGTTTATAATAAAGTCGCCACTACTTTACTAAGGCATGACTGGATTTGACTGACACGGACTGGACTTGATCAAAACTGGACTTTGACTATAAAGAAGCTGAAAACTGAAGACTGCACACAAAATACAAAAACATTAAAATTGGCAGAATTCACAGAGTGCGATGCCAAGAAGAAAGAGAAGAATAAAATGCCCACTGCATACTGAAAACTGACAAAACACAGACAACACTACAAATTTCTGCATCCTGTTCGCTTCAATGTGCCAATCAATTGCTGATTTTGTTTCCGAGGGCAAATGAGATAACGACACTAAATAACATGCGCCATTTGTTTGTGAAAAAAAAGTTGACATTTTGTTTATAGTTTTAAAAAAATATGCCATGCGCCACCCCTGCTTCTTATCTGTCGGCGCCCCGATAGTAAAAGCACCCCATTTCATTGCCAAGACCGTATACATTCACTAGATAATTCTTATCGAGTCGTGTATTTTTGACAGGCTAGGTGTTCGACCACTTTTTTCTGATTTTAAATGACAATGTTCTCAAAGAATAATGAATGCTAATATATGAAGCTGAGTCTTGTTTTACTACAAAATTTTTGACAAACTAGCTGTTTGACCATATCTCTCCTGATTTTAGGTAACAATGTTCTCAAAGATCAACACATTTGACGCTCATTGTGCCATATTAACGATGCACATCGCACACACACATCATCAGCCATCATTTAAGACGTCCACTGTTGGACATAGGCCTCCTCCTAGAGGGGGGGTTTTGCCAATATATACTCGCCACGCTTGGCAGGCGGGTTGGCGAGCGCAGTTAGGTGTGATTGTTCAAGGAAGACGCTGCTGCCCATCTTCTAGATTACATCCCTTAGCCGACTCCTACGGCAACAACGGGTAGAAAGGGTGGGGTACTATTCTTACGCCGCGCGCCGGCACCACCACGGCAAAACGATACACTGGACTTTATTTTCTTACTTAGAGTTCTAAATACAGCTGCAATGAACATCGACATCGTTCTTCATAAAGTTATCAACGCAAACACCTAATTGTATTTAAAATGTATTTCATTATGCAATACTGCAATGCAACCAACCGATTGACTTTCCGCCAAGGTAAGCAAAATCTTTACTTTCCGCCTTCACTGATACTGACCTCTGATCCCATAACTTCTGCACAAACGAAATGTGTATGGGGAGACCAAATAACGCTGGTCGTAAAAGCCACCCCGTCTAGACATTGTCTGGCAGTTCGTGCCACACATGTGTTGAATTTCTAAATTTCAATTTAGCTGTCGCTGGACGAAGTAGACACCAATGTATTTTCAAACCAAAACAGAGAGGAAATTTAATTTTTTCATTTGGCCACACTATAAATGTGATTTGTACGAAATGAAACCACTTTTGGGGAAATGAAACCGTATGAATTGCAACGAAAAATTGGGAAAACATTCACGTTGTAGTCGTTCCGGGACGGCACTTTTGAGTTATGTAAGTTTACTTGGTGATAGAACTCCTTATATTCTGCCGCCAAACAGCAGTGTACAAGCACTGATATGTTCTGTGCAAATTTTAAGACGTATACACATCAAAAATCTAATAATGGAGCTTGAACTGATGACAAACTGAAGATCTGTCAAATCTGACATGCCGTGTTTTATCAATATAGAAACCTAATTTAGTCTCTCATAAAGCTAGGTCAGGTACTTTTGAAGATATTGAATATTTTCTAATCGACCGTTACTTTTACAATTATCAACATACTTGGCCTTCTAAACAGTATTGATTAGTTTTATATAAAGATCTCTTTACACGCACAGCCATGTGTGAAATCGCTGCTTTTTACGCAACACCGGGTGCACACTGCAATTTATATATTCCATCCGAACAAGTTAAAACTCTATTATTGGATTGATAAAACTGATAACTTAGTAGCTAGCTAAGACGACTGAACCATGAAATTCGATGATTCATTTAATATTATGCCTTGTAACGCAATGGGGGTTTTAAATTATATACGTATGTACATTAAGTGCCGTAGTGGCGTTACAGTCAGAAGTAAGTTTTATTGTATGTATTTTTTTATTTATTTATTTATAGTAAGTATGTTTTTCTGTTTGTATATATATAAATATTCTCTCTCTGTCATTTTATATAATTATTATTATTTGCTTTTTTACACCAACTTAAATATCTATTCTTTTAATTTCCATCCTAAGGTTGTCTGGAAGAAATCGTTCTAGGCGATAAGGCCGCCCTTGTACACCGTTTAGTTGTTGTTTCTGTTGTGATGTCAATGAAACCATTGTGTGCGAGACAACAACTAAATATATTTTACTACCTTCATATATACAATGATATTAAACTACCTCACACTATGACATCTTCCCCTTAAAATTACCCAACACCCACTATACTATATAATACTATTCCTACTTTTTTTTTTTTTTTTTTTTTTTAATCTGTATTCTGTATCTCGTATAACAATCTATTTTTACTTATATTTAAAACTAGGTATAAATGTGCATACTTGAGTACCTCTAGATTTTATATTTTTAAGACAATTATAATGACTGCATAATTTTTAAGTTTCATAAATATAAATAAAAACTATGATATTATTTTTCTGCCAGTTTCTGCTGAGCTAGGATTTTAGCTTTACGAACCGGTTTTGCTAGAGGTGGGGTGTTGGATCTGCTTAAAGTAGTGACAATATCTTTAGAATGATAACATTCTTGGCGCTCATTTTTAACATCTCCATCCTCCCATGCATCACTAAACTCATCGTTGTCTTGTGACGCATTATCACCAGTAGTACATTTTATTAGGTGACGCCTATTGCGTCTGTACCTAGCGCCTACTTTGGTTTGAACAATGTAGGAGCGCGGAGTATTTGCGTGACCAATTACCATGGCCCTTCCTCTTGTTTTTCCATCTATATATATAACAGAATCACCTTTATTTAAATCCGGTAAAACTTTACAGTGTTTGTCATACAATATTTTTGACCTGTTTTGTTTATCAACCATAGTTTTATGCTCTGACGGGCTGATAGAGCGTGGCTCTAGAAGTTGATGGTGTACCGGTAATTGGCAACGCAGCCTTCGTCCCATTAGTAGTTGTGCAGGAGAACTCAGCCCTTCCCGTGGAGTATTTCGATAGTTTAGTAGTGCTATATTGAAATCCTCGTTGCTTTTTACTGACTTTATTAGTAACTGTTTGACAGTTTGCACCGCGCGTTCACTTTTGCCATTAGACTGAGCGTAGTTTGGAGATGAAGTCACGTGATCGAAACCCCATTCCTGAGCAAATTGCTTGAAAGCGCGACTAGTATATTGAGTTGCGTTGTCGCTCATGAAGGTCTTAGGGATCCCGTGTCGTGAAAACACCTCTTTGATATTTTCTATTACTGTTTCTGTAGTTATGTTATTCAATTTACAGACTTCTACATAATTGGAATAGTAATCTACCATTACTAAGAAATATTTTTTCTTGTATTCGAATATATCGGAGCCCACTTTATACCACGGTAGCTTAGGAATTTCAATTGGCAACATGGGCTCTCTCGTCGGGGCGTTTGAGCACTCCTCAGCGCGGCCTACCGGCCCGCCGGCGGCATCTATGTTTAGTTCAGCGGGCGGCCGAGCGTGTTCCATTGTAAAAACTCGATATACGTGACGAACCTTGCACCAAACGATTAGAAAACACCACCCGCGGTAACTGACATCTATTTTTCTTATTTTCGACACAAATTACGCAGTTTTAACTCCACAAACTAATTAAACCGCTGTCACCATGTTGTGATGTCAATGAAACCATTGTGTGCGAGACAACAACTAAATATATTTTACTACCTTCATATATACAATGATATTAAACTACCTTACACTATGACAGTTTCTATGTTGTATTTTTTGTTTTGTTACATTCTATCTCTTCTTTTTTTAATTTTTGTATGTATTTTTATAATGTTTGGTGTATAATAAAGTTGTATTGAATTGTATTGTAACCTATTTTAATTTTAACATTGCTAAATTCAATCAATGCTTAAATATCCTGTCGAACAAAACTGTGATTTTTGCATTAGCTGATTT
Source organism: Biston stratarius (assembly GCA_950106695.1). Classification (NCBI taxonomy): domain Eukaryota; kingdom Metazoa; phylum Arthropoda; class Insecta; order Lepidoptera; family Geometridae; genus Biston; species Biston stratarius. Next base: position 3,632,979 of record OX467115.1, on the reverse strand, counting down.
TCAAACAGTGTTCAGCTTTAATATTATATATTATGTTTTAAATTTTCTGTAATTGCAACCCAATACTGTCGATGGCAAAAATGTACAAGATGCAGTAGCCAAAAAAAAAGTCCTGTAAACTTTTCTCTGACGTGAAGTGTCACGTGTGAAAACAAGGCGTATTGAATCAATCAATTGATGATTGATGTTGTCGAAGATGGTAAAGCACACCTAGCTTATAAAGAACTATTATTATTGCTTGCCTCTGCATCCCTTTAGAGAATTCCAGCATTATCACTCCATCCAGTCGCAGGGCGTCCTACACTACGTTTACCGATTCGCGGTCTTTATATATCATGTTTATAAGACCGTATAAATAGTCAATCAGTGGTGAATGGTGCAATCAGAGGCTGGCTGGACGTGTCGCAAGTTCTGACAAATGAAACTTGTCGAGATTACTTGGTGGGACCCGGTACTCGTTACTGGACACTCCTTTGACAGCGAGACCAGTCCCTACCGGTTTCTGTGTGTAAACAAAAGACAATTAATTCAAGGGCAAATAAGAGTCGGTGCTTTGAAGCTACCCTGCAGAACAACATAGTTTCAAGGTGCAATGTAAGCAAACATGTTGAAAGTTTGTGTTATGCGTGAATGAAAATAAACTAACTTAAAAAAAAAAGTAAAACCGACTATAAGTAAAAGCACTAAAAAGCGAAAAATAAACTTACTTTACAAAGTATTATTATACCTGCTAGGTACCTACTGATCTGTGTGAAGTCGGTGCTTAGCCTAGCCTCCGGTGCTTGGCACCGACTTCAAACAAATCAGTAGGGACCTAGCAGGTATAATAATACTTTGTAAAGGTTATTAAATTTTTCGCTTTACAGTGCTTTTATCTTGAAGTCGGTTTTACTTTTTTTTTATAAAGTCTGTTTATTTTTTAATTTTTAGTTAATTTATGTTCACGCCAAGAAACACTTGAACAGTATGAGTCTAGCTAGACTCGATAAGATTCAAAAACGTCTTGCCAAAGACAATTACATCGTCAACGTAAACAAAAAATTTCATAAAAACATGAAAACAACTGGTATAAACTATGTAAAAAAATTATGGGGCCAAATGGCAACTATTCCGCATCAAACTAAAGAAGAATCACGTAAATGGGATCATATCCCAGAGTAATCGGTGTACATAGATAAAAAACAATCAAATTGAAAACCTCCTCCTTTTTGTGTCATTCCGCCACTGCTAGGGAGGTAACAATGCCTTTCAGATTACATTTCGATGGATATGTACGATTCCCATTTAATTAAATATGAGGCGATTTTATCACTACACCTTTTCCGCCTCAGTGCAAAAGCGTCCTAAGGCGTTGAATGGGTCGCGTTGTAGTAGCGACGCAACTGACAGCTGGCGCCAGAAAATAACTGGCTGTTATGCGATTGCGGAGTTTCCTGCGGTCGTCTCACGTTGCGATATCGACGCTTTTGCCGCCTGTAATCGAGCTTGTGTCTGGAGCAATGCCTGCGATGATATACAATGTATACATTTACCAATTAGCCAGATTTTAGAGATACCAACTATCCACATTTGTATACAGATTTATAAGGCCTTCTGGACTCAAATCAAATCAAAAAGTCATTTATTCAGCTTAGGCCCTGGTAAGGCACTTATGAACGTTAAGTTACATATTTGAATCTACCACCGGCTCGTATTTACACTTCAACTGAGAAGACTCCGGCAAGAAACTCAGCAAGGCATTTTTTTGTGGATCTTTCTTTTATTATTAGGTAACAGTTTATACAGTTTACAGTTATAGATGTTAATACATTAAGTTTACTACAATTGTCACTTAACCAGGGGGATGATGGTGCAGAGAGAAGCTACTACAACCATATATTCCTGTCTTCTACGTAATGAGCCACCTTATAGCAGGCTTTGTCAATTACCCTCTACCTCATAAAATCTTTGAATTTATTATAAGACATTTTAGTACCTCAAGTGGGATTTCAATATAGAATCTAACGCAATTCCCGAGAAAAGACTTATAAGCTTTAGATAACCTGAATCTAGGTGTCACAATTTTATCGTTATTTCTTGTGTTTAAGTTATGGCGGCTACTATTAATTTCAAATTAATTTAAATTTTTCCGGACAAACAATATTTTCGTAAATGTACTGTGACGGTAACGTTAATATCCTAAAATCTTTAAATCGATTTCGTAGTGATTCGCGAGGACCCAAACAATAGATTGCGCGAATTGCACTTTTTTGCAGAATAAAAATATTTTCAAAGTCTGCAGCTGACATGCCCGGCTTTTTAGTTCGTCCTAATTATTGAGTCAACAAAATTCGTGTAGCGGGTCCATCGCGTGGCAGGGACTGGAAACCGTGCAGTGTCTAGGATTTGCGACCCAAGTGTATGTTTCATGCTCGCTTTCACTGTCCATGTATGTTCCCATGGCTGTCTTACCAAATTTGATGTGATCATACCAATGCAGTTCCGGATACTTTTTTCAGCAAAGAACTTACAGTTGTTCTTTGAAGATCCATGTCTTTTAAGAAGTTATAGAGATTTTGGTAGTCAATATTTATTTCGATCCCACTTCTACTGCAAATGCAAACATGAATAAATGTACAAAATTTATACATTTATATAAGTACTTAAAAGACTTACTTAGGGGCACAAATACTACATACCTTCTGGGCGTGAAATAAATGTTTCAATCTCTACATTAAGTATTAAACAAAGTCGTTTCCCGCTACGGATTTTAATGCGGTTTCCATAAATATATTTTTTATGGCTGAGAGGCTAGGTGTTTGACCACAGCTCACCTGATGTTAAGTGACGGTAAGGTCGGTAAACACACCTAGCCTGGAATGGAACTGGCTCTCAAGTGAGACTGCCGGAACACACCGTTAGATGATAATGATGTAGTATGATTTAATTTATTATTATTAGCTAGGATTTTACATTACCGTACCGTACATTAAGAAAGATCTCCACGATTTAACCTCCAGTATAACCTCTAAACGATCCAATAGAACTTGGAATTTATCAAGTATTTATACAAAGGTACCCAACTGTACCAATACCTATTTTCAGAACGTAATTAGCAATCCTAAACAATATCGATCTAATAACGTCAATAAACGAATCGCTAAGTGCCCTCGTTCTCAGCTCGTGGCTACGAATAGAATTCGAGGAATCGAATAATAAACTCGATACTAGACTTTATTGATATAGGGCTAGGTTATACAAAAACAACGTCAAATAAGGTAAGAAAATAAATTTTTTAAAAGATTACTGTGAAACAAAGATGACTGCGTTGAAAAAATAGCCAGTGTCAATCAGACGATGTAAAGATTCTAACGACACCCATACATCCAAATCTGTTCATGCATTTAAAAGTTATGGTAATAAATTGGTAAGTAATAAATTTACATACATGATTTACTCTTTTCGTTAATTTCAGTTCTTCTTTTTTATATAAAAGTAATAAAATGTTCTCCTGGTGGTAAGGGATAACGCCAACCCATAATCACTGTAGAGGTACCTGGAAGCTTAAGTAACAATACAAAGTTCAGGGCTATACCAGCGGCCCAGAGCCTCGCTCTCCGATACTTCGAGGAGCTGGGTCGGCTCGGGTAGATGCTGGTAGGGGGAAATGCACAAAACACCCCAAGCGGGACGTCGCGTCGGTGCAGGACTTATCGCCCCCTCTTTGAAAAAGAATAAAGTTCAGGGCATCGATGCTTTGGCGCTCATTACTTTGAGATATTCGATGGTTAGTCTTTGACTTTTACCCTATGATTCATAAAGTTGACAAAAAAGAAGGTATGATGAAAAACTTTTATCAAATTTTCGACACCAAATGAACAAAAAATTGATTAGCACTGTTTGTCGAGCTAGGGCTTCTTGATCCCAGATCACATCACATCATCAGCCAGAGGACATCCACTGCTGGACATAGGCCTCCTCCTGCGGGGGTTTTGCCAATACTCGCCACGCTTGGCAGGCGGGTTGGCGAGCGCAGTTAGGTGTGATTGTTCAAGGAAGACGCTGCTACCCATCTTCCGGATTACATCCCTTAGCCGACTCTTACGGCAACCACGGGTAGAGAGGGTGGGGTACAATTCTTACGCCGGCACCACCACGGCAAATCCTGATCCCGTCATAGTTCAAATAGGTAAGAGGTACAAACAAGATAGTTGCCATTCAGCTCTATATTATTGGACTATTATATCCCAAACATCATTGTTGAGGTCCAGAACAATCGCTATTACAGAGCTATAACTAGACTAGGCCGTTGTTTTACATAATCTGTGTAAACAGTCAAAATTATCTAGGCTCTATCTTATTGTAAATGTAATGAGATGAACTAGACGCTCTCCTGATGGTACCACCGCAGTACCAGATATTCTGTCTCCAAGCACTAGTGTGTAAACATTACTGTGTTCCGGTTTGAAGGGTACTGCAGCTAGCGAAATTACAGGGCTGTTGAGACTAACCATCTAGTCTCAAAGTAATGAGCGCCAAGGTAGCGATGCCCTGGACTTTGTTTTACTACTCAAAGTACTGTGTATCGCTACAATGGTCATGGACAGGCGTTATCTCTTAACATCAGGAAAGCATCTCTTTCGTCTCATTACTTTTACATAAAAAAAAAACAATTCATGGCATCGCTGATTTGGCGCTCATTACTTTGAGACTGTCGATGGTTAGTCTCAACAGCCCTGTAATTTCGGATATTTATTGTCATGTGTGCTCTTTATTTGATTAAAAATACCAGACGTATAAGGAAAATCGGGAAAGCTGTATACGAGATTGACACACGAGCGGAAACTATAATACTTTCTAGAGAAGGAAGATCGATATTCAGGAATTGAAATACATAAATAAATGTGGGTAACAGTTTTCCACCGATAGATCTCCTTAGCAGGAAATCTCATAGATAGGTAACACTATAGTATCAAAAATATTCTACCGCCAAGCGGTAGTGTGTAATCGTTACTGTGTTTCAGTTTGCAGCCCTTTAGCAGCAGAACTTTATTTTGTTACTCAAAATGGGTACAGCTGCAATGATCTTTGACAAGCGTTATTTATTACCATAAAAAAAAACAGAAAAAATTGCAAAATGGTGTTTCAGGACAATTTTTTGGTTAAATTCCTATCCATACTATAAACACCATGTATGGGTGTACCCAAACCAACCTATAACTTAACGTGGAGTAGACTTCCGCGGTTTGAACTCCTGTTTTAACTGACCAATGGAACGTATTAATGAACTTATAATGATTTCCAGCAGTAGCCAAAAATAAAATAAAAAACATAAAAAGTTCCCGCCATTTAGTTGTGCCAAAATAAGGTGCACTTATTTATGTAAGTTATTACTTTGAGATGGTTCCGCCCACATTATTTTTTTATTCAATGCCCACGCGAGCTTTTTCCCGACGTTATTAGCTTTTTTCACGCCAACCGGTACTAAAATATTCAAATCTATTCAGTATCAAACCTTATATGAATGGCGCCAACTTTCGATGTCAAATTTTAAATTCGGAGCATCCGGTTGAATGTAATATGTCAGAAATGCAGTGCGTTTAATTAATGCTTCTTGAAATAAGTAGCTTTGATTTCCTGATAGTTTGAATGAGTTAATGTAGCCTTGATTCAGGACATTTTATCAAACCTTGTAGAGTCTAATAAAGAGACTGAAAATATTTGAGCCGATTCTTTCCTCCACGGCTGAAATCATTGTAACTGAACAATTTTATTAGGTAGAAGTATTGTTTTGTATTGTTCTCTTAATATCTTCAATAATTTAGTAAATAAACATTATTTAACAGCATGCTAATGTATATTATGTGCATATTTATGTGGATGTATATTAATGTATGTATTTTTAATTTATAGTATGTTTTTCTGTTTGTATATAAATATTTTTCATTCACTTTTTTCTCTCTCTGTCATTTTATATAATTATTATTATTTATTTTTTTACACCAACTTTAATACCTATTTTGTTACTTTCCATGCTGAGGTTGTCTAGAAGAAATCGCTCTAGGCGATAAGGCCGCCATTATACACCATTTATTTGTTATGTTGTATTTTTGTTTTGTTTTTTTCTTTCTCTTTTTTTGTTTTTTTTTTTGTATGTTATAATATGTTTGGTGTATAATAATGTTGTATTGTATTGCATTTATATAAAGATACGATAGGGCTGAGCTGACGATGCTGGAGTGTAATTTAAAAATCTTTAGAGACTCTGGTATAAAAAAAAAGAAATCATATTTGTTTTTAGTTGGCAATCTTGTTTTTTTTTCGTCCTACGTGCTATACATTCTATTGTACCAGTTCTCAAGTTTTCACTTTCCTATTTGATATACTTATGTTTATTATTTAATCGCGCTCAATATACTATAAAAATTAGTTTTGTTTATTTAACTTTGACTCAACGTTTCAGCCATGTTACAATAGACGTAGTCAAGAGCGGACTTCTATTTTTAAGTCAAAATTTAGTCTTATTTTTCTTGTTTTTGGCATCACAGTTTATACATTTTACAAGTGTTAAGTATTATATGGTTTAATTACATAGTGTTACCGCTAAAAACTGTAGCAACATAGGTTTTTTTTTAATTTATTCTTGGCCATGTATCAATATAGATATTAGTCGGTGTTGCCAGTCGCTATTTTTTTCCGAAGGCTAAAGTAGCTTTCATTTGTAAAGGAGAGGAGAGCGTGGGTGTCTGGCACCTACGCAGGTTGTCACAGACATCTGTCGAGCGAAGGAACACGTGTCCTTCGCAACCTTATTTGTACTTGAAACGACCCTTTCCAGAAACGTCTCTTCTTTCATTTCCTTTTGCAAAGAATCAATATCATTGATGTTAAAAATTCTAGTTTATATGTTTGTTACTTATTGCTCTGTAATGACAAGGGGTTTAGATGAAATTTTGAATAAAGACTATTTTTATTTTGAAAAATTATACAGTTATAGGATAACGGTTGCAGTCAGTCGAAGTCGTTGGCTTTTTTGTTGTCCTGTGACTTATCAAGAGAACACTGTATTTACTTAATGATAGATCTCCTTAACAGTAAATCGCCTGGGTATTTGACCACAGCTCACCTGATTTTAAGTGACGGTGTGATCGAAGATGGTAAAGCACACCTAGCCTGGAATGGTGTACTGGCTCTCAAGTGAGGCTACCGGAACACACCGTTAGATGCCGGCAGCCTCACTAGACAGCCAGTTCTATTCCAGGCTATGTGTTTACAATATTCGTCAGCTCACGTCAGGTGAGCTGTGATTAAAACCTAGCCTACCAAACAAAAATAAATTTAATGGAAAATTGGACAACACCCCTAGCGTGAGTAAATGAAAACACTTTTCAACCAATACGTACCAAATAATTCTCGCAAATTAATATGCTAGAACAACTATTACCAACAACAAACAGATACTTTTATAGAGACAGAGATAAGTAAAACAGGTAATGTTATTCAAAACTCGTCCCGGCACGTTATCTTTTGTAAGTACGTGCATTCTTGAGATAGCGTAATGTAATTATCTCCGTACTTGTCCTCTACTTCGGCAGGTTTGAAACGGAAAACAGGATTTACATATGTACATCATTTCTCATTTCGTTCTGGAGCCTTACTCCAGACTCTTAATAGGTAATGCGGCTAAATTCAGAGAGACATGTCAGGAAAATGTTCATCGTATTAGTGCGATTTTCTTTAAATATATATATGACATGAATTTGATTGATTCAGACTTTATTTTTCTCTTCCTTGGCATCGCACTCTGTGCATTCTGCCAGTTTGAATGTTTCTGTAGGTATTTTGTGTGCAGTCTTAATTTTTCAACTTCTTTATCTTTATAGTCAAAGTTCAGTCTTGGTCAAGTCCAATCCGTGCCAGTCAAATCCAGTCATGCCTTAGTAAAGCCGTGGCGACTTTACTAATAAGCTTCGATGGAGTTATGGAAGCAACACGAAAAGCCATGTTTCATCGCATTCCCACACTTATGCTTGTAATTCGGCATAAATAAAACACCACTATTTTTTATTACATAAACACTTGAAAAAACACTAGACTCTTTCCGCGTTCCCGCCAAAACTCGATTCAGACGTTACTTTAAAAGAAATCGTTATTTTTTAATTTAAAATTTGTTACGCTCCACAGACCGGGGTCTGTGAACTTTGTCAACTATGAATTATAATAAAAAATTACAATACAGGAAGAGGGAAGTTAGTTAAACTAATCTAGAAATCTAGGGTTAAATCTGGGGTTAATCTAGGGTTAGGGTTAGGGTTTAGGGTTTAGGGTTAGGGTTATCTAGGGTTAGGGTTAGTTCATTTTTGGTTTCAAGGTGTGTTTCAATATGTATTTCTTAAAAGCCGCTTTGGTTACAACTATGGTGATAAACAGCGCATTATTCCTCACTGATGAAAATTATTATGATTTAGGGAAAAAAAGATGACATAGGTTATCATTTTATAGTTTTCCATCTGGTTTATTGCACTGTGGGTCGTAAAGAAATATGTAGCCATATTTGTATTTTTTTAAAGTTCGCAATTTGAACACATAAGTAAGTCATTATATTTTTTTGTGGGCGATTAAGACCCGGTGATAAATATAATTATTGATATTTAAAATACTATAGAAACTGACGTGGTGTTGACATATTTTTGTTTTACTTATGTCGGATTATTTACGTTTAATTAAATAAATAAATCCCTATTAAGTAGGCCACCGGATGTGGCCGAAACTATAGTCGAAGTAATCGATATATTTATAGCGATGATAGCTCAGTGGTTAGCGTGGTCGGTTCGCATGCCGAAGGGCGTGGGTTCAAACCTCAACAATGAGCTTGAGCTGTCGGTGAAGGAAAACATCGTGAGGAAACCATAGCGTGGTGGTAGAGTACTTTCTAGTACTCGAGTAGCTAACTACCACCCTCAAGTTGAAAATCTGCCGCCAAGCATCTAACGGTGTGTTTCGGCAGCCTCACTTGAGAGCCAGTTCCATTCCAGGCTAGGTGGTCTTTACCATCTTCGACCACACCGTCACTTAACATCAGGTGAGTTGAGGTCAACAACAAGCCTGTCAGCTATAAAAAAAAACGTGAGTAATCACGCATATGTTGAAATGAAGTTCCAATGAAGTTATGGCAACCTAGTTGGAAGACCGTCTGACATCCAATCTCGAGGTCCTGGGTTCGAATCCTATAGACACCTCTGTCTTTTCTAGGTTATGTGCGTACTGCCGATAAATTCAAACGGTGAAGGAAAATATCGTGAGATCTACATGTCTGAGAATTCTTAAAAATATAGTTCCCGAAGATATGTAAAGACTGCCAACCCATACTTGCCAGCATGGTGGCCACTTTGGCTTTATCCTTCTCACAATCACACCCGCGACCAGCAGTGGGCCAGTTTATAGAAACAAGACTGCCTCGGAATCCCGTATAAGTAAAACAAAAATATATTTAAAATGTTAGGTTTGAAACCTACCAAACTAAGAAGTTTACCTTTTGAGACACCTCGAGAATACGTACTTTTACGTGACTGCTTTGTTAAGTTTAGATGATTAGTATAATAATGAAAACAACAGTCTAAGGCTGAGGCTACAGTAGCCAGCGGTTTGCGATGCGACTAGAGGGGCGAACCGAGATAAAAGAAATGAAAACTTTTTAGCATTCAGGCGCGGTCGCAGCCTGAAATTTTGGAGGGGGTCATAAAATAAAATATATTAAGTAAATTAGACTTTATTGCACAATAGATAATTTTATTGCACACATTATAAAACAAATGGAAGTCTTCATTATTATTGGATATTATTTGAGACGTCTGGGGCTATAGGTACATTTCCTTCTCATATCGACCTTACTAAGATTATCAAAACTACGTAGTTCATAAAAACGCCGTTAGAAGTCTGCAATACATAAAATGCATCGCAGGGGCAGAAAATTGCTTAAATATTATTTTTTGTAAATTTTTAGAAGATTTTTCAATTTGACGTGTACGATTTGGGGGGTCCCCTGTGATCTGTAAGATCGTAAGCGATATTGGTGTACAGAGTAGCCATAGGCGTGAATATTGTTTATTTTCATCGCTTGTGTATCGCAGATCGCTTCGCGGAGTAATGTACACTCAGCCTTAGTGAAGAATGGAATTAAATAACACAAGAAGCATGAGAGGCCAGTTTTTTTTTTTTAATAATCCGCATATGTTTGTTAGGGCTTTTCAAACTACTATGTAACTACTACTAATAGGGTATAAAAAAGACGACGGCGACTTTTAGCGACGAGGCTAGAGCAAGCCGCTGCTATGCAATTTTTTTTTTGTGTCTTATTCATAAACTACCAAACTATACTCACGGGTTAAGAATAATGTATTAAAACATGTATTTTTGTGTCGATTTTAAATAGTAAAACTACCTTTACTTTACTAGAGCATGGACTGGACTTGACCGTGATTGGCTTTGTGTGACTGTGGCTTAAACTATTTGATATAAATAGCGAAAACAAAAACGTTTAAATAAAGATTAGGCTTCAAAGAAACGTATCTATATGCCGATGAATAAAAAAAAAAAATTGTTGTATTCTTTGTTTCTCGGTAAAATCTTGACGTATGCGTAAAATACCAAAATGATTGATCACGTTTTATGCATTGCTTGCAACATGTATCGCTCCCTATATGCGACCGATTACGTCCTACCATAAGCAGAAATGTTAGCAAACCAGTATCATCTTGTGCATCGCCTAGAGAAAATCACGATCGATTACTGGAATCTAAATGGCGCTAGTAAAACTTTTTAGAAAATACAATAGCCACGCAAAAAATATAATAAAAAAATATTTTCTTTTTTTTCGGCCATGGCACTTTCGTGTATTGTGCCAATTTTCATGATTTTCTTTTACTTTTAAAATCGGGGAAACTTAATGTAAACTTAAAATGATGACAAAAACGATATGATGAACTGAAAATAATTTCTGTGAAATGGTTCTGGAAATAATCCCCATGTGTATTTTTCTCTTTTCTTCTTTGACATTGCACTCTGTTTATTCTTCCAATATTAAAGCTATTAATTTTTATTCAGCTTAGCATCAAATACATTCATCTTCATCACTGCCGTAACATATTGAAACTTTTTGTTTGATTGTACAACTTTTTTAATTTAAAAGTAATGAGACGAACGATACGCTTTCCTGATGGTAAATGATAAAGCATGTCCATGACCATTGCGACAGTATACAGAACTTTGAGTAGCAAAACAAAGTCCGGGGCTTCGTTCCTTTGGCGGTCATTACTTTCGTTGGTTAGTCTCAACAGCCTAGTAATTTCGCTAGCTGCAGTACCCTTCAAACCCGAACACAGTAATGTTTACACACTACTGTTTGGCAACAGAATATCTGGTACTGCGGTGGTACCTACCTAGACGAGTTCTAGCAAAGGAAATCTACCACCAAGTATAGCACCTTTATATTCCTTACTCACGGGGAGTAATCGACCAATTAAACTGATTAACCGACTTCAAAAAAAGGTCATGTATCCGACCCATAAGTCAACAATTTTCCCAAAAAACGAATATTTCTTTTTAAATATTGTTTCACTGTACTTGACCGGTTTTTATAGCATGCTTGAAGGTATATCGACAGGTATACCATATACACCTTACTTAGGTACTTTATTGTTTTTGTTGTGTTTTTTATACTTCTTTAGACTTACCGAAAAAGTCCTCCCAAGTCATAGAATGGTCTGAGTCAGCATTCGCACCTTCCATCTTCGTACACTATACAGCATTACCTCAACATTATTACGTTAAAACAATAACAAAAAGTGAGACAGGACGTTAATCTTCTTGAATTTATGTCACAAATCACATATTGCTTCCGTTTTATTGACAAACCATCGCGTTAGTTTTGTTTCGTAAGTGGAGAGAAACAACACGCACGAACGCTCATCACAGCGACTACTCTTGAATGAAATGAAATGAATGAATAGGGTTGCCAACTATATTCATAAAATTTTCCCCGGATTAAATATATAAGTAGGTATATATTTCGTAAAAATGTATTTTGTTTTATGGTGTCAACCAAGGCTAGGTGTTTGACCACAGCTCACCTGAAGTTAAGTGATGGTGTGGCTGAAGGTGGTAAACACTAGCCTGGAATGGAACTGCCTCTAAAGTGAGGCTGCCAAAACACACCGTAAATTGCTTGGCGATAGGCAATTGAAATAACAAATATTAATTTAAAATACTTCTGACACCAGTAAAAGAGCATCAAATTTGGAATCAATCGGACCTGTGGAAATCAATTACCCATTATCCCATCCAATAACCAATTACAAAAGAGTTACTAATTTTCAAACGGCTAGACTGATTTTTGAATCATATATTAATATATGGATACACACTGGATCAAATCACACTTCAAAAATTAAAAAAAAAAAAACATTCTACTAAATAAATTCAGCCGTTTGGGACCTATGATGCTAAAATATTGCCATATAAGACAATCGCACTGTCAAATATTATCTACAGAAAGATCATAAGTAAAAAGTATTTTGATATGGGTAGAATTTACTGCATGCTATAAAAATACAAACTAACTGTTAAGAAGTTGGTTGGTCAAGAAATAAATTGTAATACTAACAGTACTAACACCCACCCATTTTTTGCTATGCATTGATTTTTATAATTACCAAACTATACATACTTTATCCTCTAACTTATATGTCGAGAACAGACCATATTTTTCCTGAAAATTACAAGAAAACCACGCATTCTGGCTACACAGCTACGGAGTACGGACGAACTACTGAATACAAACGAACTGCAATGCGGGATATGGACATAAAGAAGAGTAAGGACCTAAAGACCATCCAGAGTTGTAGCACAAAAGGAAATTGAAATGCTACTGAAACAGTCAGTATCAGAACCACAAGTGGAATCAGAAAATCTTACCATTCATTTTCAGGGCATTCGAATTTGACAGTGATAATTTAGACTGTCTTACCACAAAAAAGTTGACCATTACTACTTTTTGCTGTAAACATTGTGATCGTGGTGAAATTAGCAGTATCTTTTTCGTATTTCTTTTGAAAAATAGTTTAGATGTTCAACTTGTTAAACATTAAGACAATCTTAAATTTACGTAAGATGTATAATGTATGATGTCAGGATGTACTATTTTGTAGCTTAAAGAAAAAGTAAACCATACCATTTAACTTCTGGCCTCCGCATCTTCGCTTACCATCAGGCGAGATGCGTTATAAAAATAAAATAAAAAAGAGATATATATAATATCGTGATAATCTGTAAAAACCACTATCTACCTGGCCAATTAGCAAAAAAAAATTCAAAGACAATTATTTTCTTTTTCCTTGCACAATGTTTCCAGATGTTTCATCCGAGTTGATCTGTTTCTTCCAATGAGAAAAATGTTGTTACACATAGTGGATTTACCAGGATTTTAATAAATTAAGATGATATCTTGTACGCTATTTTGTCAAGAATTTATATTTTAACTGCTGAATAATTATATGCATAGGTCGTATCTCAGACGATAATATATAGTATATAGTATAGCAGCATAGCATCATTATAGTAAACAAAAAAATAACGATTTTGTCTATAGCAAACAAAACAACATGGTGGTCAACGGATCAGTTGTTGTTTCGGTTTTCGTTCAATCGGTTAGTGTAGTTTTTTTATAATGCAGCAAATGTTTGTCGATTATACTCTAAACAGATTGATATAGTATTCGTTTCCTCTATTCAAAGTGAAGAAAATATCAACAGTTTGTTTATAATAGGGCGTCGAGGTAATGGTCGTGTTGAATAACCGATAAAAGTGATTTCTATAGTCACGTTTACTTCCACGTCGTTATTTATTGGATTAAATGAAGTCTATTGTCTGTAGACTTTAGTTTTGCTTTCAGTTTACAGGCTCATTTTAGCTAGGGTTACGGGAAAGTAAGTCTGAGTCGGAAGTGTTTTGATGTTATACTGTGAACACAATCGAGATGCCGCGTAGAGGAGCAGAGTTGGTGCAACTGGCTATACCTCCTAAAAAGAAGGTGAAAGCCGCTGAGAATCTGTCAGTACCTTCTGCTCTAAGTTTGGACGTCAGTTTCTGTGACGATGAGGCACTTCCTCCTGGTATTGTCTTCACTGATATCAATCAGAAAAAGTGGAGACTTGGGAAGCCTATAGGTGAGTGGACATTACCATTACTTAAGCATCTTTACCTGAAATATTAGTATTAAGATCTGCCCGAACTACCTGACCTGTAACTGAAAACCCCCACAGTTTTGCCATGGCTATCTATGTATAATGCTCCTCTTAATCCTCAGCTATAAGAAGTTTGAACCTTTACAAATAGAATAGATAACTTTTAAAGCCCTACAACTATTAATACATTAGGCACATCGGATTTATAAAAATATCTTAAATTAAAATAAATAATTATAATTCCTTTACCGAGGAATAAGCAGACCTCAATAAAAAAAGATTAATTGGTAATAGAAAAAGATTAGGTTGGTTTGATTTTTGATTATTAACCTATAACTTTAATAATCTTTCAAAAATAATTGAGATTCATTAGCAAGGCACCAATAGGCCCTATTGAAAAACAAAACAAGTGTAGCTATTATAGTTGTCACCTGAGTGCCATGTGTGAATTTTTTGATTAAAAACTTTATACTTTTTTGGGCAGTCAAGTTAAACTAAAAAGTTATTGTATCCAGTTCATTTTATGATGCATTTATTAAAGAGTTATGTATTGTTCTAGGTAGAGGAAGCTTCGGTAGAATTTACCTTGCTTCTGATGAAGTAGACAAGGAAGTGTCGAAGATCAATGCACAATATGTGGTAAAAATAGAACCACACACTAATGGGCCCTTATTCGTAGAAATTCATTGCCTGAAAAGGACTGCTAAAGCTGAGAAATGTAAGTAAAATAAATTTTTGTTATAGAATAAACTGCAGAAATGTTCTGCCACATAGTAAGAAAACAGCCATCTAGTCGTTGGCAACAGTTCCCTTATACCAAAAATATTATACTTATTTCTTATTCTTATTTAAAGTGGGGGTGATAAGTCCTGCGCTGACGTCCCGCTTGAGGTGTATAGTGCATTTTCTCCTACCAGCATCTACCTGAGCCAGCCCAGCTCCTTGGAGTATTGGAGCAGCTCTGGGCCACTTGCATAATATTAAACTATCATCTACCTGTCTATCATACAAGTCATGATAAAAGTCTTTCCAGTTGAGAATATGACACACAAATCCATTCAATTCTTGTTTTGTGACATTATTATGTGAGGAATGATGATTTGTCTATGATTCATGCTGTAGGGGATAGCATGAATTATGTTAATTTATCCATGCAAAGTTTCAATTGGTATAACTAACAAGTTAGGTAAAATTTAGTCATGCAAATGAAGTGTGTTAGATTTAGTAAACAATAGTATTATGCCAATTTTTTAAAATGTAATTGTAATGAGACAAACTAGAACAGTATTCTGATGGTAAAAGATATCACTTGTTGTCTATTATAGCAGTACTGAAGACTAGAATCAAAAAAGTCTAGAATATTTCTGCTTTAGTACTCACTACTTTGATATTATCAATCGTTGATTGCAATAGCACTGTCATTTCATTAGCTGCAGTACACTTCAAACCAAAACACAGTAATGTTTACATACTGCTGCTTTGTAGCAGTATATTGATGGTACCTATCTAGAAAGCATTTTTGTTGTAAGTGGGATTACTCACATTTAATTATCTGAGATACTCTGACTAAAGTATCCACCTTTGCTGGTGGCCGAAACTACTGTTTACATAATTTATAGCATTATTCGATCAAGTCCTGCTAAATGATTGCATTATACAAACATGTGGATGTTATAGCTTTGTGTCAAGTTTATTTTCAAGTGATGTGAGAACTTCATAAATCTATGTTTGATATGCACGAACTTGTGTAACCACCATTTTTTTGCTCTGCTTATTGTGACTCTACCTAACACAACATTAGATGGTTTATAAGACGTCGATTTATAGAGCTTTAATAGCAAAGCAAAGGGTGTATATAGGTACCGCTGTATGCAACACACTTTCACTTTTTACATTTCTTTTGCATAATGGTTGAAGTACCATCAATTTAAAAAGTTAATGTTGCTTCATAATTATAGCATTCTTATGCATAACTAAATATGCATCATGGTTACCTTTCTCAACATTTATGGGATACAAACATGATCAAGGTGTACAGAGCCTAACTATAGAGCATTAAAAAAAATTGTAAAAAATATTTTATCCGACTATGAAAAAAGATGGTTATAATTTTATGTAGGTATGTTTTTATTAACATTCACCTTCTACCATTGTTCCGTGTTACCAATGATGGTATATACATATCTTATTACTTTAGCATTAAAAAAAAATTTTAAAAAATATTTTATCCGACTATGAAAAAAAGAGGGTTAAAATTTTATGTAGATATGTTTTTATTAACATTCACCTTTTACCATTGTTCCGTGTTACCAATGATGGTATTGGTTGATTAGGCCTTTTCTTAAAAAATAGAATTTTAGTAAATAGTTTTTTTTAATGTTTGAAAGGCTTGGTGTTTGATCACAGCTCACCTGATGTTAAGTGATGGTGTGGTCGAAAATGATGAACACACCTAACATGTTTTGTTATGTTCTCGTGCTCCTCGTAATATCTAAACTACAATCTACCAAACATACATACCTCAATCCCATTGAGTTATATGCAAAAATGTTAAATTTTTTATATCAAGATGTCTTTTCTTTCCAGTGAAGGAATGGCGTCGCGAGAATAAGCAGAAACGTCTCGGCATGCCCGTGTACATTGCCAGTGGCTCGTTTATCGACGAAAATTCAGGCACCAAGTACAGATTCCTAGTTCTACCGCGCTATGACGTTGACTTACACAAAATAATTTCCTTTACAAAAGTTCTGGACGTCAAACATGTTCTAATACTCGCCATACAAATATTGGACGTCTTAGAATACCTTCACAATGAAGGTTACACTCATTCCGATATAAAGAGCTCAAATCTCATGCTCGGGTACGATCGCAAAGTTCCTATCGTAGAACTCTCACCGCCGTACCAAAAAGAACTCTCCGTAAAACACAGAAAGCCGAAATCCGGAAAATCAAGATCATCAAACTACTATATAGATGAAGACTTCATAATGAAAGACTATAGAAGTCTGAACAGTACGGAAGACGAAAATGAAAAGAGATTGGCAAATGTTAAGAAGAAACTGAGAAAAATACTCACAGATAAAGATAGTCGAAGCGTGCACAGACACCATGCTTTTAATTTGCGACAACTTTCAAATTACGCTAATTATGAAGATTTGAATAGTTCTGTATGTTCTGATCATTCATATCAGAAACTGATAGATGACTTCGGAAAGAATGGCATACAGACAACGCAATTTCATCAGTCTCAAACAAAGAATGCTTTAAGTGACGATATTTACAAAGAAGCAATTGCTTCACAATCTGCCGCACAGATCTATCTTCTAGACTACGGCTTAGCATCGAAGTTTCTAGATTCAGAAGGGAATCATAAAGATTTCGGAATAGATGCGAGAAAGGCTCACGATGGAACTCTTGAATATAGTTCTAGAGATTCCCATATTGGAGCACATTCCCGGAGATCTGACTTAGAAACTTTGGGTTACAACCTTCTCGAATGGCTAACGGGTAAACTGCCATGGAAAACTCCAGAAGTTTTAGCCGAACCTGATTTAGTCCATGCCTTAAAAAAGAATTTCATGGGTGATATAAAGTTGCTCCTAAAGACGTGTTTTAAAACTGAATTCTACCCGCTTTTTATGGAGAATTATCTCCAATACATCACTACTTTGGACTTCAAAGAAAAGCCAGATTATGATTTCTGCAGAAATCTGTTTCAAAGCGAACTACTTAAAAACGGTAACAAAGCAGTTACGCTCAACTTTATGGAGGTGTTGAAACCGAATGCAAATCGTAGTAAAGTACATCGCGGAAACAGATTTGGGAGAAAGAATACTCCGCCAAACTTCTTGGCTTTGAACGGAATCAGAAAAGCCTATGAGAGAGAGAATGTCTTCTCTCTTGAAAACGATTTGAAGCTTGAGCTTCTAAGACAAACTTTGAACGCATCAAGTGAAGGCGTTCGAAAGCCTTGCGCTTCCAGAAACTTCTTCGTATCAGACGCAGATTTGGTGGCACGACTGAAAAAATCACTAATCTCTCACGGCATGTTCGGCAAGAAATTATCCCCGAAAAACTTACGGTCTAATCAGAAGACTGTGCAAAAACGCAGAGGGGTCAGAAGGCATAAAAACAGTATAGGAAAGTTTGGAAATTTCATGGGTTCCGCAAGGCAATTCAGTTGGGCCGAGATTTTAGCTCAAAACCCGGAAAATATACTTCGTAAAGAACGCAACGCTGCGAACGATGAAGATGATGATGACACGTACAAGTATAGAATCAGAAAACTGTCCACTGTTTCATCAGAATGCAGCGAGTCAAATTTACAATCGCCGTTATTGCAAAAAGACTACCTTGATAACCTTAACCCGACAGATGCTATGAAAGATGTTATCAATTTATTAAAAAATAAAGTGTCAACAAAAAAACAAACAAAAGAATCTGAAGAAAGTATTGATAACTTGCCTGGATATACCCCAGCTATGGTGAAAGTGTACAAAATAAAAGAAAAACGAGAAGCTAAAGAGAAACTTGAAGCTCTGAAGGAAAACTCTCCTAAAAAAGAAGTACAACTGCAAAGATGTACAAGGTCTATGAAAAATAAAACTTCTAAAAGTGTTCCAGTACCATCAACAAGAGTGACAAGACAGACAGCAAGCTTAGACAGTAAAAACACAGAAGTAGAGGTTCCACCTAAGATCCAGGGTAGATCAAAATCTAAAACTAAAAAAGTAACAAGTAAGAAAGAAGTTACAATTGTTGAGGACCCTATACCAGCACAACAGAAAAAGAAGAAAAGTAAGTATAGTGTTTTTAATGGGGACACTTAGTTTTTTTGTCTATACTGTTAGTCAATAATTATTACTGTAATGATTATTATTTTAATAGTTTTAACTATCAAAATTAAAACCACAAAGCTTTTGTAGAATATTTTTGTTCCGTTTTTTTTTTTTTGGCATGTACCTACAGGTTCATGTATTTGAATATTACAGGTTTTTCATATTAAACACTTATAGTCTGTACTTTATGATAAAATTACCTTCATTTTTAAAGATAAACAATCAATACTACTTTGTAGGGGATGATTCTTCCACCTTCATCTTAAGTTGTTCGAGTCGCACTTAGTGAATTTGCCAGCGTCAGGTGTTTTGATAATTTCATGTATTATAAGTTAAATAAGTCTAAATCACAAAATAAGTGTTAGTCGAGTCCAGTCATGTCCTAGTAAAGTAGTGGTGATTTTACTACAAGCTTCGTTGGACTTTTGAAAGCAACACGACATCTAACGTTACGCCACATTATATCACTTTCCATGCCTTTAAAAAATACCACTATTTTTATACATAAGCTAACTCGAAAAAAAAAACAAGATTTGGAAAATAATATAACGGCGATGAAACTTTTCTGCATTTCCGCCAAAACTCTTTCCATCGTCTCACTTAAACTTCAGTCTGTCAGATTAATTTTATCTATGGCACAAAATTGGATAATTGGTTTTTGTTTGACCGCCATCTCGCCTCACAAAGATGCGGTCTATATTAATCACATATTTATAAAATCTTGTCTTATTTTCAGGATCATCAAGAAAGTCAATGACACTGCCCAACAGACGATGCCTGCGCAGCAATAAACGTGTTAAGTAATTTTCTCATCTGGCAACCCCTGTAATTCCACATTCGAATTTTAAAGTGAACCTACCGCCTTTTTGATATTAATTCAAGTTAAGAACAAAGGACATGTCTAAGTAAATACTTGTGTGTATTGGGAATGTTCTAGGCTTTTAATTGAAGTATTTCTGGTTTTGTAACTGGCAACTGAAATTGCAAAATACTTAAAAAATATTCCTGTCCCTCATAATATTATGCATGTATGTTAATTACTTGGAACCTTTCTGGATCCACCTAGCGGTCAATCATTTTCAGTCCAGTGGTGGATTTACCAGCGGGCTGAGTAGGCTTGAGCCTAGGGTGGCAGATTTTTGGGGCAGCAAACTTGGGGACTGATTTTTTATTTTTTGCTACCTCATAGAAATCAAAAAGGTTTGTGTATGACGGTTTTCTGATGTCTTACAGAGAGATATCTGCAACACATCTCGACTATGCCTTTTCCTTTTTCGTTTTCATTGTACATTCAATGATGCAGTAAACTTCTATACTCTATAGTCAAATAGCCAGTTAATCGCTCACCCAACCTGTAAACAACCTCTGCTCACACTTTGTATGAGTGTAAAAATACCAATCAAGCAGAGAACCTCCTCCTTTTTGAAGTCGGTTAAAAAGAGAGCGAAATTGCGGAAAATATATTTCATACTCTCCCACTACCCACTACCCATTCCAACAAGTCTTGACTACTGGTTGGGGGCTGCAAACTGGGTGGTTTCTGTAACTATTGGTTATAATCCTACGACGAAATTGTTGGAGTGTTGGATCGAGGAACTGACAATTGTAGACGCAAGGGCGGTAAAAACTTAATAGCCTAACACCTTGAAAATGTGTGAATCCACCACTGCATACCACAGTAAGTAATTAGCTTTTTATTTTACAACAATCCAAATTACAGTTGATTATTGTAGAAAAAGTTTACCGACCTTTGACCATACCTGTTTACCTATTTACATACCTCTGACCAAAAGTTTGAAGCAGCTGTTTTTTATTTTCAGGAATTCAGTTTGCTCGTAGTCGAAGTCGTTTACAATAATAATTAATGCAATGGCTCCCTTACGGTTTCGTAATAAATGTATCACCCTGGAAATAATTCCGGGTCATATACAATCATGTCTCAAAGTAAGGATGCACCAATGCAGAGTTGCTCTTAACTTTGATTTTCTAGTTCTGGGTATCACTTCATAGTCATGGGCATGCGTGACATCATTTCTTATCTTTTCAAGAAAATAGTTGACTACTTTAAAAGCTTAGTTTGTAGTATCCCTGAGCCGCCCCTTGTCCAGGTTGAGTTTGAGTTTGTCAACCTTCACCCAGGACAAATATTTAAGTAACAAACAAAAAGTTTTGTTTTGAATTTATCATAAGAGTGTTATAAACATTGCTTAAAGTAAGCAGTTTTCACATGACATTTCATGTTATCGAGAAGTCCATAGAGAATTTTAAGCAATGTTTAAGATACTAATTATGTATATTACAAAATAAACTAAGTATTATATGTTATCTGATTCTCATTCAAGCTTTGCTTTGTTTGGAGCCAGATGGCACTACAGGAAAATATCCAATAATATGTATTATTAATACCTCTGATAACATTATTGTTTCAGTATTGGCATGGCATTGTATAGTTGCTGACTATAAGAAACAACCTGATTTTAATGTACCCGCTTTTATTTATCTGTATGAAAGAACCCACCATTTGAAACAAATTATTTGAAATTGTACTGTGATTTCTCGTATGAATATGTGTGGATGCAGTCTAATTTGTAAGATTAAGAAGAAATTAGTTATTTGTATGAAATTCTTGGATGAATCGTGTTCTAAATTGGTGAGTAATAGTTCAAAATCTGAAATTAGAAATATGTTTATATGACTGGTAACTACGTCCTTATGGGTAATTGAAATGAAGTGTAGGTAATCTTTAAGATAAATCAGTTGTTTTGTCATAAATTTAGGCCTGTAGGGTTTGCTTGGGCTTTTAAATATATGATTTGCATTTAGCCATTCGAATTGATTTTGTGAGTAGTACATATTTTTAAGGTCCAAATGTAAGTTATGTAGGACAATGGTTGTCCCCTTTTTTGAAATAAACCCATTTAATGTACATACTGTTTTTTCTTTTGAACTAACTATAGGTATAAAGTGATGAAAAATAATGATGGCGTGTAACCTAAAGGCCATTTCCAAAGTTTTACAGACTACTAAGGAAAGTAAATTGTTATGAAAACTTGACCTAGCTGTTTAAACTAGATGGTCTACAATGTGAACAACAAAAATTGAGAATGTGCTTAGTAACAATTTTCATCTAAAATGATATAATTCGACTATAATGAAAAGCCTTGCATTTACAGTGTTAGTATTAGTAATCGTAATCTATCTTAAACATCCTGCTTGGCAGTGTGTGTTCAAACCCGATCCTATCTCGAATTAAAAAAAAGTATACATTCTTGCGAAAACTGTTGTCTGGCTCTTAACGCAATGTTTAGATCGCAGGCAATTTGTATGATTCCGCTTTTTACAAACGGCATATTTCAAAACTGCGCGTGTTTTTAAACGGATGACGCCATTTGTAAATAGCGGAATCGTACAAATTGCCTACGACATAATATTATATCTGGTTTCTGCCGCATTGGTTCTTAATATCGCTGTGCGTATTTAATACTATAACCGTAATTCGGATCACTTTTCGCTTTTTTTAATTCGGCATCTAACTTTGTGGTTTTGCTAATGTCAAGTATTTCAAGAACAATTACTTTATAATAAGTCTTGGCAGAGTCCGGTCATGACCTAGTAAAGTAGTGGTGATTTTACTACAAACATCAATAGATCATGGGGTTTTATATAATAAAACAATGCGGTGACATTATTTTTCTGCGTTCCCGCTTAACTATATATTGTTCTCCTCGTAAGGTTACGTACTGTACGTTCATACTTGTACTAATAACGGTTGTTAGAAGTACAATGTCGCAGTATTGCCTTTGGTTTGTGCGTGTTGATTTCTATTAGCGCTGTTGGGGTTTATAATACTTTGACCGTATTTCAGACCACACACGTATGGTTTCTAGTTGTCAATTTCAATAAAAATCTAAATGTCATTGCCCACTTTTGTGATGTGTAGCAGTGAGATGGAGTGGAACGTTGCAATGTCTCTCTTGTTATTCTAATTGAATTTATATCACTTTTAATTCCACTTGTCCACTACAGTGTTAGTGACAAGTCAGATTATTTATTACGAATTAGTTTCCATTTGAATTTGCTTTCAAATTACCCTAAGTGCTTAAATCCTTCGATATTTTTTTGGTTACATAAATCATTATTTCCCGGCATTTAACAATGGAAAGTGGCTCTAAAAATGTTATTAGAGTCGGCTCAAGGAAAAGCGAGGTATGTTTAACTTAAGCTTTCTTCATCTGGCCTGAAAACTAAATAAATGTACTTGATTGGCTACGTCATTATCTTGCAACTGAAGTATTCATTGTAATTATTCGCATAACAATTAACTTACACGAAATCAAATGTAAAAATGTAGCAAAATAATACCTTTATATAATGCTTCATAACATAAACTGAATTTCACATTTTTTACAGTTGGCTTTAATTCAGACGAACCATGTGATAGGCCTGTTAAAAAAAGTTCATCCAGAGAAAGAGTTCACTATTGGTAAGAATAGTTTTAATTTATTGTTTCCAAACCTGATGAAGTACTTGGTTACTTTCATCTTGCTGAAAATTTAATTTAAAGAGTATGATTTGCTTAGCACAAAAAGATATTTTATTTAGTCAAGAATGTAGAAATGTGCAAGCAATTCTAATTGTTTCGTTATCCCCACTAATAAACGTAAATGTTGAAAGTATGGTTGATCCTTCCTCTTCACAAGCTAGTCATAATCGTCACAACTCTGGTAAAACTGTAGCAGTCAACCAGTACTTAATATTTACTTAACTTTTTAGGCTAGAATGAATAGATTTTAAATACACATAGTGCAGCATGTATTTAATGTATTTAACCACATTCAGCTGTGGTTCACTTGACACAAAACCATGTTGCATTTTTAGCTGTAATGTCTTAACTTAGAGTTGTTATTTGTTGATTTGATTGTAGCCACAATTTACGAATTGCATGTATGATTGATTATAGCTAGATATACATATAATAGGCAAGTTGGTAGCCAAACATTTATATCTATTGTAGCGTTGATAGCTCAGTAGCTATCGCGGTTGGTTCACACCCAGACAGCCATGGGTTCAAACCCTAACAATGAGCTTAAGCTGCCGGTGAAGGAAAATATAGTGAGGGCTAGCTACCACCCTCAAGTTGAAAGTCTGCCGCCAAGCACCCTATGGTGTGTTCTGGCATCATCACTTGAGAGCCAGTTCCATTCCAGGCTAGGTGTATTTTACCATCTCTGACCACACCGTCACTTAAAATCAGGTGAGCTGTAGCCAAACACCTAAGTTGTCAAACATTAAAAAAAAAAGTACTATAAATAAAAAACATAAATGAGAAAGTTCTGGAACTAGTGCAATAAAAAGTCTTATCTTTTAGTAACCATGGAGACCCTAGGGGACCGTATATTAGATGTGTCATTGCCTAAAATCGGAGAGAAGGCACTGTTTACAAAAGACCTAGAAGACGCACTGAGGAGTGATACTGTTGATTTTGTGGTACATTCACTTAAGGATTTGCCGACCACACTGCCAGATGGTTTGGCTATCGGAGCTGTCTTTGAACGGTAAGAGCATAAAGCTAGTTAGACAATAAGGCAAAATACTGTATTTTATGGTAAGAAACTTTCCATTTCCTTTTCTAGGGATTAGTAGAAGACTGTTGGGGTGACTTTTACCCAGTAGTGAGAAGATGTAACCTAAATAAAAAAAAGAAGTAATGAACAACACCTTTTTTTCTGGTGTTAAGAGACGTATTCATGACTATTGCAGCAGTATCTATAACTTTGGGTCTCAGGGCGCTACGTTTGTCAATGTCCGGTCTCCACTCCTAGAACACGTCTACCCTAGCGGTTATCGGTTCTGTGACATATATGTCCAGGGCATTGCCACTTCAGCTTGCTGATAGCTGTCTGTGACTTTAGTTCTCTGACAAATTACTTCGTTCCACATACGATACCTCAGAGAAATACGACCATAGCTCTTTCCATAGCTCACTGAGCGATTTGAACTTGTGTACTATTTGTGAGTGTCCACGTTTCGGGTCCGTAGGTCATAACAAAGAACACACTGGTTCAAGATTTTTATCTTAAAACTTTGTGAGATAGGTGAAGAGATTTTTACTTGTGGTTAAATGTAAATCTATTTTATGTAGAAAAAAAATTGTTAAGTGTTTTGAAAATGTGAAGCAATGCAAGATAATATATCAACTCACACTCACAACACAATAATACCAGCATTTCATCATAACATGATAACAGTAAATTCTACATAAAACTATTTGCCCGCGGGTCCACCTGCATTTACAATACAATACAACTTTATTATACACCAAACATTATAAAAATACATACAAAAATTAAAAAAAAGAGAACAACAAATAAACGGTGTATAAGGGTGGCCTTATCGCCTAGAGCGATTTCTTCCAGACAACCTTACCAAGAAAAAAAATAGAGGTATAAGCTCTCTGTGTTCATTTCATCAAATACAAATATTTTATTGATAATACCAAAGTTACAGGTTATTTATCCATTCATATTTAAAAATATCACAGTCATAATAAATTATTATAAATATGTCAATATAATGGAAATGTCAATATAATAATATGTCAAATACAAAATATGTCAATAGAAAAACGATTACTTACTAGTATTTCAAAAATCTCTTATTATTAAATCATAAAACATGGTCTCTTGAAGCCAAGATCTTAGCATGCATCTGAACCAAGTGATGGAAGGTGCATCCCGAATGGAAACGAACCCCAGAATGTATACCAACCTTTCCAACTATATAAATCCATTAAGCCATAACAGTGTGAGAAATATTAAACATACACATACAAACAGTTTGGATTAAAAATTAATCATTAATCTGTTCTTGATATGTTCTCTAACATTTCAGGGAAGATCCAAGAGACGCTCTGATACTCCGTGAAGATTTAAAAGAACACACATTGAAAACATTGCCTGCTGGATCTGTTATAGGTAAGTCAAATCTAGGTTAATACTTCTTCTGATGTTCTACTATAGTAAACATAACTGTGTTCTGGTTTGAAAGGTTATTTAATGGGAAAATATATATATTACTTCCAAATGTCTAATCTGTAACAATGTAGATGACGTATACCACATTATCATGGAGTTTTGTTTGTCTAATTAAAGAAAGCTGTCTAAAGCGGCTCGCTTAAACCGCGGGGGACGTGGCTATGAACAGTGAAACCTACCCCCACACCACCGGCCTGCAATAGTGGTTAAAATCTTAACTGACACTGTCAGCCGCACCAGAGTAGCTGGTAGTCTAATAAACTGCCATAATGAAGACCTTCAATATTATCTTCAAGTTTTTTTGTTAGTCACAAGAAAAAGATAAAATTGATATTGATAACTTTTAGCCCACTCATATTGATAAAGCATTTTTTCTAGGCTGCAGTAAAAAAACAGAGATAACGAATGTCCGATTTAGAAATTGTTGACAAGGTGTCTCTTTTACTTTAACAACGGTGAATATTTTTATATAGCTTTAGGATCAACAACAATATTTTAACAGATAAGAGATTCCTCCAGCCTCGTCACAAATGGCCATATTTGTGGATCCCTCTCCGTTAGTGTGACGCGGTTTATTTTGCAAAATTATTTAGTAAATACTGTCATTTAAAAATTTACACAAGTAATTATGAAGCTTAGGGTTCGCAGCCCATTCGAGCCCCCTCCTTTTCAAAAATATGTAATTACATTTATGGGACCGCCACTCTCGGTGTTTTGTCACTTATTTTGCGAAATCATAAAATAAATGCTGTAGTTTTATGACGTCCGCGTTGTCGTGTTGTCCGTCCCTCTCCGTCACACGATGTCATTTTGTTTTCACCACTTTAACGTCTGACGTAATTTTGTAGCGATGATAGCTCAGTGGTTAGCGCGGTCGGTTCGCATGCCGAAGGGCGTGGGTTCAAACCCCAACAATGAGCTTGATCTGCCGGTGAAGGAAAACATCGTGAGGAAACCATAGCGTGGTGGTAGGGTACTTTCTAGTACTCGGCTGGCTAGCTACCACCCTCAAGTTGAAAATCTACCGCCAAGCATCTAACGGTGTGTTCCGGCAGCCTCACTTGAGAGCCAGTTTCATTCCGGGCTAGGTGTGCTTTGCCATCTTCGACCACACCGTCACTTAACATTAGGTGAGCTGTGGTCAAACACATAGACAGTCAGACATAAAAAAAATAATTAAAACAATAAATTTCTGTACACGCGTAGCGAAATGCTACGCAGTATTATAACCACAGGGGCCGTTCAAGTATTACGTAAGCACCAAAGGGGGGTGGGGGAGTCTTTACTTTGCTTATTTTTGACGACATTGGGGATGAGGCGATCTGAATGGTGATAATATCACCAAAGTAATGTAAATTATGCTGATTGTTTGGTTTCCTTGTTATCGACACACCACGTTTTAGCGAAATGGCTGCTAATTAAACCAATATTTACTTAAGCATAGGAGAGGGAGGTAAGAGCTTTGCTTACTTTTGCTGACAAGGGGGAGGGAGGGGTTAGTAATTACTAAAATTCTGCTTACGTAATACTTGAATGGTCCCACAGAACCAGTGCCGTAAAAATAACGGTGTCTCAGCTCTGGTTCTAGGGGAGTTAATCGGGGTATCTGTCCCAAGTTAGAAGACGTCATATTTATGTTAGAAAAAAAAAATACCCAGTAGAAAATTTGTTGTTTTTCTTATAATAATTTAACTCGAACAAGACGCTGTTCTGATGGTAAGAGACAACACCTGTTCATGGCCATTATACAGAATACAGATACGATATACAGAACTTTGAGTAGCGAAACAAAGTCCAGGACATTGCTACTTGAGCGCTTGTTACACTTGTATTCACGGACATACACAATTACACATGGCCGTGTCGACGGCACAGCCCTGTTTTATTATGTTAAAGTAATGTGACGAACTGGACGCTCTCCTGATGGTAAGAGATAACGCCTGTCCATGACCATTGCAATGGTACATAGAGCTTTGTGTAGTAAAACAAAGTTCAGGGCATCACTGCTTTGGCACTCATTACTTTGAGACTTTGGATGGTGCAGTACCCTTCAAACCGGAACACTGTAATGTTTACACACTACTGCTTGGCGGCAGAATATCTGGTGCTGCGGTGGTACCTACCTAGAAGACCGCCTGCTAAGGAGACCTACCACCAAGTAAAACTAACTGTAAATATTTGTAACTGTAGGTACGTCTTCCCTACGACGCACGGCCCAACTTCGTGCATCATACCCTCTTCTAACCGTGGAGAATGTCCGAGGCAATCTGAATACGCGCTTCCGCAAACTGGACGCGCCCGCGGGCGGTTATTCCGCGCTCATACTCGCTGCTGCCGGTATACATAGGATGGGTTGGACCAACAGGGTTAACAAGGTAGATAATATTCCAATTATGACGTTGACAAGTCTAAAGATTTGTTGAAATCTGTCAAACGGCTTAAGCTGTAGAGCGTGCCAAAATACATACTCGTGCTCGGACTCTGATATCGCCTTTATGAGGTTCTGATTTAAGATTTTTTTCACATCATCAGTCATAGGACGTCCACTGCTGGACATAGGCTTCCTCCTGGGGGGTTTTGACAATACTCGCCACGCTTGGCAGGCGGGTTGGCGAGCGCAGTTAGGTGTGATTGTTCAAGGAAGACGCTGCTGCCCATCTTCCGGATTACATCCCTTAGCCGACTCTTACGGCAACCACGGGTAGAGAGGGTGGGGTACTATTCTTACGCCGGCACCACCACGGCGAATTTCGATGAGATGTTTTATTTTTA
Source organism: Biston stratarius (assembly GCA_950106695.1). Lineage (NCBI taxonomy): Eukaryota > Metazoa > Arthropoda > Insecta > Lepidoptera > Geometridae > Biston > Biston stratarius. The sequence continues at coordinate 3,604,116 of OX467115.1, read as the reverse complement.
TTTTTATGGCTGACATTCTAGGTATTTGACCACAGCTCATCCGATGTTAAGTGACGGTGTGGTCGAAGATAGTAAAGCACATCTAGCCTGGAATGATATTACGAAATTGCATCTCATTTTTCAAAATTCAGTTTCGATAGTAAAATCGGCCGAACTATAGTTAATATCAAAAACTGTAGAACTATGCTGGATGCTAATGAATCTGAAGCTTTTTTTTTAGATGCTATCTTCACGGACGTATGCTAAGAATTTTCGTCTTTCCATAGATCCTCAACTGCTCCGAAATGCTTTACGCAGTAGGGCAAGGCGCCTTGGCAGTGGAATGTCGCACGGACAAAGACGATGTGCTCAATATGCTCGCGCCTTACAACCACGTGGAGACGTACTGCAGGATACTTGCCGAGAGGAGCTTTCTCAAGACTCTGGGTATGTTTTCTTTCTTTGCTTTTGGCATCACACTTCTTATTGTCATCCAGGTACTGTATAATAAATTGCCTAGGTTTATAACAGAATTTAAAAAACATTTAAGAATTTCTTTGAAAGCAGTCCGTATTACAAATTAATTGAATATAATTATGTCAATGGGGAATCCACATTTTTGTGTAACACATAAACAGAGCCTGCACTGTTAATAGTAGTAATAGTAGTGTGTGACGTATGTTTGTTGTTGTTAACTTAATAATTAAGTACCCAGATGACCTAGCTTTGTTCGGCTAAAAACACGGATAAACGGCGTTTTAAAAAAAATGAAACCTAGCTAGATCGATTTATCGTCCCCGAAACCCCCTGCATACTAAATTTCATGAAAATCGTTGGAGCCGTTTCCGAGATTCAGATTACATATATTGTACAAGAATTGCTCGTTTAAAGGTATTAGATACATTAGATGGACAGACAAGGTGGGCAGACGACCTAATATAGACCACAGGAACGCGCTGGATGCGAGCCGCTTCCAACCCGTCTTTATGGAAATTTATTTATTAATTTTTATAAATTTATTATTTTTATAGCGATGATAGCTCAGTAGTTAGCGTGGTCGGTTCGCATGCCGAAGGGCGTGGGTTCAAACCCCAACATTGAGCTTGAGCTGTCGGTGAAGGAAAACATCGTGAGGAAACCATAGCGTGGTGGTAGAGTACTTTCTAGTACTCGGCTGGCTAGCTACCACCCTCAAGTTGAAAATCTGCCGCCAAGCAACTAACGGTGTGTTCCGGCAGCCTCACTTGAGAGCCAGTTCCATTCCAGGTTAGGTGTGCTTTACCATCTTCGACCACACCGTCACTTAAAATCAGGTGAGTTGTGGTCAAAAACCAAGCCTGTCAGCTATAAAAAAAAAAAACAAAAAAAAAATTAAAAAAAAAAAAAAACAACAACAATGGGAGAGGCCTATCTCCAGCAGTGGACGTCATACGGCTGATGATGATGATGATGAGATTAGATAGATTTGATTATATAACTTCATTCATTCAAAGTGTGATTGGAAGATTTCTTTTGTAACAAGTGACTTGTATAGCGAGCGAGATTGGGAAGGTGGTTCTCCCCTCCTCCCTCTCCCCGCCGGGGTGCCGGCGGTCGCATCGGCTGCGGGAGCGTGCGCGCCGCTGAGTGTTAAAAGAGTCTGAATTGTTCCGCGATCGCGAGCGCACGTGCTGCGCCCATGCGCCGTCGGGCCCGGGCGCGGTTCTTTTTCCTTCGAAATGTTAATTGAATACTAATTGTAAATGATACCGGATTAAAAACTTTTCTTCTTAAAACGTTTTCTCATTTTCTTCTTTTTCTTTTAAATAAAATAGCCCCGCAAGGCTATAAGTGGCGCCCTCCGTGCAGCGGTGATGATCCACGTAATTTGTGTTTCGTTCGTCTGAGTGTGAGTGGTGCAGTGCATCGGGTTATGCATACGACGTGACGTCAGCTAAGCCTCGTCCACCGCGTCTGGTACAGGCGTCGTTGGTCTCGTGTCCCGAAAATCCCAGCGAAGCTGTGCAGTCAACTCAACTCAAAAAATTATTATGCTGCAACCAGCAACGTGAGAAGACGTTTAAGTGCGATCTTTTTTTTTCGGAACAATAAAAATAAAATAAATGCAGTTCGGGATATAGACGTCAGTGTTACGTTTCCCATCGCGTGCGATTTTTAGCTAGGTTTTGTTGCAAGGACTACGTTCTTGAACCTAGATCGGCGCAAAGACTGTTCTATTTAGTTTTATTGCCAGATTTTGTGCCAGGACTCGTAACTACCTGAAATCTGGATAGTGATTGTTCGGTTACCTACCTAGGTTTCGTTGCAAGACACGTTCTTGAACCTAGAGTAGTGCGGTGTGACTCTTATTTAGTTATTGCCAGATTTTGTGCCAGGACTCGTAACTACCTGAAATCTGGATAGTGATTGTTCGGTTACCTACCTAGGTTTCGTTGCAAGACACGTTCTTGAACCTAGAGGAGTACAGTGTGACTGTTTTATTTAGTTTTACGGCCAGGTTTTGTGTCAGGACTTCGTACCTGTAATCTGGATGCGTACCTAGTGACTGTGTTAAGGCGTAATTTTGGCCAAGGGTTAGACTTTTCCGCAACGGGGAAATAATGGTGCTTACGCGATCTCGTGCTGCGAGCCCCACTGTAAGGGGGGCCGCGCAGCAGCCTGAGGAAGAGGTGCTCTTCCACTCATCGGCTGACGCTGGAGTGCATGGCGATCGCGCAGCTGGGGCTGCGCCGATGCACAGTGGCGTTGCAGGAGCCGCTGGCTCAAGCGCCGCTGCTGATCTGGTGGCGGGTGCGCCGTCACCTGGTGGCGCGCCTGCCGCCGCCGCCGTGATGATGACCAACGAGCAGCTGATGCTCCTTATCAACAGGCTAAGTAGAGAGCCGTCGGTAAGCAACACAACTTCAAATAATAACTTTTCAAAGTGCAGTTCTCGTTTCGACGGCGGAAAATCTTCTGATGTGTTAGCCTTTATTGACGCCGTAGAAACATACAAAGAGTGTGCCCGTGTAGAAGATGACATTGCACTGAGAGGTTTATCTATGCTGTTAACTAATTTAGCTGCAACCTGGTGGCAAGGCGTCAAATCTTCTACGGCTACTTGGGCGGATGCAATCGCAGCTTTAAAAAATACTTTTGGACCACGTATGCCGCCACACCAAATTTATAGGAAACTTTTCGAGAGGGAGCAACTACAACAGGAACCGACAGACCTGTTTGTGTGTCATTTAAGGGCACTGATTGCCCAATTGCCTCCCGTCTCCTTAACGGAGATGGTTCAACTAGACATGGTGTATGGACTTCTACATGTCCGTATCCGAGAAAAGGTGCCGCGGAATTGTTTTTCTACATTTGACGAACTTTTAACGAATGCTAGGCGTATTGAAGATATCTTAAAAGAAAATCAGCCATTATCTTCGTCTTCGCCGCGATACCCACCGTCATCTACGGAACCAACGTTAAATAAGAAAAGGCCTCAATGTATTTACTGTAAACAATACGGCCACGTTAAGGATGACTGCAGGAAGCTGAAAGATAAGAAACCTGCGAAAGACGGCCACGTCGGTGATGATAAACGACCGACGATTACTTGTTTTGGGTGCGGAGCTCCTGGTGTGATTCGATCCAACTGCCCGACTTGTAAAGCAAATAAAAGTGTTCCGACCGCGTTTTTCCAATCTGTGTCCGCTAATTCCGCGAGTGAAGTGTTAGAGTCGCGAGTTCGACCGGTAGTCAGTGTGTGTATATACGGAACAATAGGCAAGCTATTAGTCGACACCGGTGCGAAACATTCGATAGGCAGTGTTAGTCTTAAAAACCATTTGGCAAAGAATGGCCATAATTTTCAAAATGTATCTACTGAACTTAAATATGCCGACGGTCGGCTAAGTGCCGAAATTGTTGAAATGGCACGTGTAGGTGTTGAAGTTCGGGGAGAAATATTTGATGTTAATTTTATAATGTTACCACATGCCACCGAAAGTCTTTTAGGTATGAATTTCATTCAAGCGGCTGGCGTGCTACTTGACTTTGACTTGGGGGTGTGGAGTTTGAGACACGATAGGACACCTCAACCGCTTCTTTTTGAATGTGCAACCGTTAGACCACTTGACTGCGCGTCAGTGGGTCTCCGCGTAGATGAAGGTTCCCACCTTAGACCTGAAGATCGGGACAAATTTTCCCACCTCCTGAATGCCCACGAGGACATTTTTACTCCAGGGCAAGGGCCTACACAGTTTGCGGTGCACCATATTGATACGGGTAATGCTGCTCCGATTGCCGGACCACCTTACCGAGTTTCTCCTGCAAAGAAGGAAATAATCAGAAAGGAGTTGGACAAAATGCTGGAAGAAGGTGTCATTGAAGAAGCTGAATCAAAATGGGCGGCACCCGTCGTTTTGGTGCCGAAAAAGAATGGTGAAGTCCGTTTCTGCGTAGATTATCGCAAGTTGAATAGTGTAACTCGGACGGATAAGTACCCCATTCTTCTTATAGACGAGCTCTTGAAGAATACCAAAGCAAATGCTGTAATGTCAACCATTGATTTGAAGGCAGGCTACTGGCAAACGGAGGTTGCGCCGGAGGATCGACATAAGACTGCGTTTACAACACCGTTTGGAACTTTTCAGTTCTGTCGTATGCCGTTCGGATTAAAGAATGCGCCTTCGACGTTCCAACGCTTGATGGATAGAATGAGGTCAGGCCTTAAGGATATCTGCGTATTAGCTTATTTAGATGACATTTTGGTGATTTCTGAAGACCTGGGTCGTCACCTGGATGACCTGGAAAAGGTCTTTGACCGTCTTCGCCTCTTTAACCTACGTGCCAACCGGGACAAGTGTGTATTTGCTAGAGAAAGGGTAACTTACCTGGGACATGTGGTTTCAGCTCAGGGTATTGAACCAGATCCCACGAAGGTGGAGGCAGTTGTGAATATGAAACCTCCCACAAATCTTAAGGAGTTAAAGACCTTTCTTCAGACCTGCTCATGGTTTCGCAAATTCATTCCCCGGTTTTCTGAGATTGCACGTCGTTTAACCGATTTAACTAAGAAAAACAGACGCTGGCAGTGGGGGGAGGAGGAGCAGAAGGCTTTTGAAGAGTTGAAGAAACGGCTCTCCTCCAGCCCTATACTCCGCCAGCCTAGCTTCGATGAGCCTTTCATCTTACGTACCGATGCAAGTGCATATGCTATTGGAGCCGTTTTAATGCAAGGCCCTAGTCCTACAGAGGAAAGGCCTATCGAGTACGCAAGTAGGTTGCTGACTCCTGCCGAGCGTAATTACCACACGACCGAGCGCGAGGCTTTGGCGGTAGTGTGGGCGCTGGAGAAGTTTAGGGGATACGTGGAAGGAGCCCGAGTACACGTAGCAACCGACCATCAACCTTTAAAATGGCTACTTTCATTGAAGACGCCGAGTGGCAGATTGGCCCGATGGGCAATGAAGATACAGTCGTACGATTTGGACATCGGTTACACTCCAGGCCGAATAAACGTAGTTGCGGATACGCTCAGTCGCCCTGTCGCCAAAGAAGTGGAGGAGACCTCCTCAGAAGAGTGTAACATCTGTCCAGTGATTGTGGATTTGCCGCGACGAGGACCTGAGGAGATCCGTGGTGCACAGATGGAGGATTCCGGGGTTAGAAAGATTATTGAAGACTTCGAGGACCCTGCCAGCCCGGATTCTGCCTTGCGATGGACAGACAGAGGATATTATCTCTCGCAAGGTGTCCTATATCGTTGTGACCCAGATGGGGAATCTGAAGAGCCCCAATTAGTTGTGCCGGAATCCCTGCGCGCCGAGTTAATGCAAGAATTGCATGATGCGCCAACAGCTGGTCATCTAGGGATTGAACGGACATTAAAGAAAATAAAGGAAAGGTTCTACTTTAAGGGAATGCGAGCATATGTAACTAACTATTTAAAGTCTTGTGACGACTGCCAGAAATATAAAGCTACCAATCTAAAGCCTGCTGGACTTCTGCAGACACCGGTACTTCATCAGAGGTTTGAAGTCATTGCAATGGACCTGTTCGGTCCTCTTCCCGAAGGTGAACAAGGAGAAAAGTGGATCCTTTTGGTAGAAGATACCGCCAGTCGCTGGGTGGAACTGTTCGCGCTGTGTGACGCAACCGCTGAATCGTGTGCAAAGGTGCTTATTGAGGATGTTTTCCTGCGATATGGGTTGCCGCGGCGAGTCATTTCCGATAACGGAAGCCAGTTCGTATCGGCAGTTATGCAGAAGGTTATGTTCGTCTTAGGGGTACAACAGTCATTAATTCCCGTGTATCACCCAGAAGCCAACCCAGCGGAGCGTAAGAATCGTGAGCTGAAACAGCTTCTGGCTATTTTGGTAGGTCCAGAGCATCGTCGTTGGCCGACAGTTCTACCAGCGGTGCGTTTCGCCCTGAATAGTGCGTATAATGCGGGGACGGGACACACCGCCGCCTATTTGACTTTCGCTCGGGAGATGCGATCTCCCATGGCTGTACATACGGATATACGCTCGATAGTCGCAGAACAGAATTTCGTTCCACAGATTACGCCTTACTTAAAGGAATTCGCCCGCATTCTTGTGGATGTCAGACATCGTGTGGAGGAACAACAAGACATTAGGAAGACCGAAGGTGATCAGCATCGTCGGGATGTCCCGCCTTATAAGGAAGGTGACCTCGTCTTAGTGGAGACGCACCTGGCAAGCAATGCTGCTAAAGGTTTTACCAGTAAGTTTGCTCCGCGGCGTGAGGGGCCGTATCGTGTCTCAAGAGTTATTACTCCAACGTCCTTTGAAATTGTTGACTCCAATGGGGATATTAAGGGCAAGTATCATGCCAACGCCTTGACTCCTTATGTTGGCATTGGGCCTGTTGTTCGACATCCGCGTCGTCGCGGACGACCACCAGCCAAGTTGCAGTCGAGTCGACCTTGTAACTTGGAGGGGGAGGTTATAGCGAGCGAGATTGGGAAGGTGGTTCTCCCCTCCTCCCTCTCCCCGCCGGGGTGCCGGCGGTCGCATCGGCTGCGGGAGCGTGCGCGCCGCTGAGTGTTAAAAGAGTCTGAATTGTTCCGCGATCGCGAGCGCACGTGCTGCGCCCATGCGCCGTCGGGCCCGGGCGCGGTTCTTTTTCCTTCGAAATGTTAATTGAATACTAATTGTAAATGATACCGGATTAAAAACTTTTCTTCTTAAAACGTTTTCTCATTTTCTTCTTTTTCTTTTAAATAAAATAGCCCCGCAAGGCTATACTTGTAACATTATTGTTATTTATGGCCAATGAATATAACCTACTGATTACATTAGCTAACAATTATAAAACAAACTGTTTTAAAATCGGTTCAGGCGTGTTGAGTGCTACGATGCCACAGACAAATTAAAGTTATAACACGACTCTGTTTGCGTCGGGGTTAAATATCCTACATTAATTCAGTAACATTATAAAAGTAAGTTTACAAAAACATTTATCCGACATTGTATCAGAATTAATACGCAACTCGATGATCTGTGACAATGCAGCGCTCTGTTGTAAATGCCACTCGCGGTCACCCATTCGGGCACTGACCGAAACATCTGTCACTCTTTTAGAAATAATATTATTATCATTATATTATAACAATTTAATATGTATGTAAATTTGTTTTACGAAAACTTACATGTTGAACTATTTACACATAAATTGCTAAGTCAGCCGTGATGAAATTTGGCTGAAATACGTATTTTCTACGTGTGTACATGTTTTATTATTAAAAAGAAAATGTAAAATATAGTTGTGAAAATTGCTGTAGAAATATGAAATTCTTTTTTTAACAGGCGGGGGTTGCAGTGCACCAGTCGGCGTATCGACCAAACTAAAACCACTGGATTCAAATTTCGAACTGTCCATCACTGGCGCAGTCTGGAGTCTGGACGGCACGATCAGACTCGACCACACTTTAGAACAAACATTCGGACAAATAAAAAAAACACAAAAGCATAAACTCAGTCCTACCGAGGACAGCGATAATAAAAAGCTTAAAATCGAAGTAGAATCCACCCTGAACCCTATCGAAGTACTTAATGATAGAATATCTAATAAGACTGATAACTTAAATTGTGAGGATACAAGAACCTCGGAAGAAAGAATCTCTCAAAAAAATGACAAACGAATTTTCTGTGGGCTGACGGCTAACGCAAATATACCTGTGGACGTAATCATAAAGTGTGATAATCTTGGTCGAGAATTGGCTAATGCACTTATAGCCAAAGGTGCTTTGGAAGTTATGAAAATCTCCCAAGATTATATTAGAAATTCTACTGTTGATAGGAAAACATGATTGTTAGCCTATTCTTTTTAGTTAGCTAATGTGCGGTCCGATTATATTATACAAGGTTATAAGCTTAGGGTATACAGCCGGAAGGGGGTAATGAACTCAAAACTACATATATTTTTACGATTTCAACGTTATGTTTATAGTAAAAGTCTTTCGCAATGGCAAAGTACTTGGAGCGCACGGCCCCGAGTAATTAGAACATTTTCCCTACTAGCGTTGATTCACGCAGGTTTAGCGCGAGGCGCGTGTATTGTAGGGATGTCGACATCGCGTCTACGAACAAATCTTCGATCAATCTTTTTTGTTCTTAGCTTCGCTAACATCAAAAACACACGTAAACACTGACTTTTTAATAAAATGGTATTAAAAAGTCTGTAACATATTAAATTTGAACATGAACACCTACTTACACAACAGAAATCAATGACATTTACGTGCTAAACCCGACTGCTCGGCCGGCACTCACGTAGTGATCGCCGGCAAGCGTCCTCTGCCCCCGCCGCGCCGCCTCTTCGCACTTGTGTCGCCTATTTATCGCGAAGATCTACTTATAGATATACTTACTTTGTAATGGTGATTATAATAAAATAATAACCCCCTTTTGGATTAGAACACCCTTAGCTTACAACCCTGCGGTATGAATTTAGTCAAAAGCACTAATATTAAAATCACTAAGAGACTAAAGGTGTGAAACAATTTTATGAACAAAAATTTTATATACAGGGTTTTACGGAACGGCAGTATTAAGCGAAAGGAGTTCATTGTATGTACAATAACAAAATTATATTATGGAAACAACGCGGTCGCATAGAAAACGAGCATAGTGTGATTTACATATCTACTATTCTGCAAGTTTGTTCATGAGTACAATTACCTTTGGATTAGTGCCGCTGTTCCGCGTAACCCTGCGCAAAAGGCACTATGATTGTGTATATAGATGAATGTATTTTTTTATATTTGTCAAAAATAAATGTACTGTGCTCGCTCAAATCATTTAGGGAGGTGCAAGCCATATCTATCTGTTGTATTAAGTGGTCGTATAAGGGCTGACAGTTTGAACATTAGCAATATTCAAAGACATGTTAGTTAGTGGTCATATGAAACGTATAAAGAAATACAATCGAAACAAATACAAAAAAAAACTAAGAAAACCTTGGTTAAAGTTTTTCTCAAGACTCCAGAATGTATGGACAGCGCGCAGCCTCACGCGCCGAGCTAGCGCAAGACATAACTACCATACGTAGACTACGTTGTAACTGTTATCTAATCTGTGACCGCGCGCGACTACCATGTCATTTTCGGTGCGCGTGATTTGAGTGTCCGTATTTTTGTGTTTGCTCAGGATAATTAGGTCAAATATTAACTACCTATTTTTTTTATTATTTGGAACGACAATCGAGTACTGAACCCCCTGTATCAATATTGCTGATGTTCAAACTTTCACGGTGTATAAAATAGTAGGCGAAATAGTAGAGGCATTACAATCGCTTAACTTTTGTTAGCCATCGCTATCGACAATAACACTAAAATGAACATCTTGAATACAGATGTTCTTACCCGACTACGGCAAAGCCAGAAGAAAATGGTTAAATTTTTTAGCATTCTATGCATGTTTGTATGTATGTGTGTTTCACCATAGCGCCGAAATTAATCATCCGATTTTGATGAAAGAGATGTCAATCTATTCGTTATTATGCTCCGGATGATATTGGCTATACTTTTTTCTTTTTATAGTTCATATTTGTCGGAGCCGGGTTTATAAAACTTTTTAGCTTGTTGCAATCACACTGCGCATTTTACTAGTATTAAGTGTTTTAATATTTTCAAGTATACGATGATAAATCATGTGAAATGAGTCACACGAAGCAAGTCAAAGTCAAGTCCAGTTATACCCTACTAAAGTAGTGGAATGTGTCTAAAGTCACACGAAGTATGTCAAGTCCAATTATACCTTAATAACGTAGCGACAACTTGTGAAAAGTGTCCAAACTTCCAAAGCCACACGAAGCAAGTCAAGACCAGTTATACCCTACTAAAGTAACGGCAACTTGTGGAATGTGTCTAAAGTCACACGAAGTATGTCAAGTCCAATTATACCTTAGTAAAGTAGCGGCAACTTGTGAAAAGTGTCCAAACTTCCAAAGTCACACGAAGCAAGTCAAAGTCAAGTCCAGTTATACCCTAGTAAAATAGCGGCAACGGTACTGAACATTTCGATAGAGTTTTGGAAGCAACATGAAATGATGCGTTTCACCACATCATATCACTTGACCATAGTTATTGTGCGTATAAATCGGCATTTTATATTTAAAATACCATAATTTTTATACATAAACACTTGAAATAAAGACTAATTTTGGATGTAATTACAATAAAATTGCAAAATGATTTTGCCCCGTGCTGTCGTGATTTTAGTGAAATGGTCATATTTTTAGTTAATGGTTTTTTTAAAGTAATGCCTCTATATTTCATTTACACGTTTGTATATGGATGTTAATAGTTTTATATAGATTTTTTAAATATAAATCACGTTGTTTATTATTAATTTATGGGTACTTATGTTTATTTTAAAGGGACCATCAAAAGGGACATTATATAAGGGAATTTATTGTCCATAAAAAACGTCACACGAGTGTTAACAAAATGACGTCAGTGCTAGGGAGTCGCAAAAATTTAAGACTAGGACTGGGGATGGTTCCAAAACTCGTGAAATTTGTGGCGTAATATATGTTCGTATAGATAGCCCCTGATTTAAAAAAAAAATTTCATTATACACCGACGGCAATATATATTTATTAGATTTTATTTCTGTTTTATTATCTTGTGATATAATTACTGCATGTTGATTTTAAGCATCAATTAAAGAAACATGACATCGTCGTGTATAGCTATTCAAGCAAATAACAATTCTAACCTAAAGGGTTAAGGCTAAAAATGCAACGGGACTGTTCCTCACAACCAGTAACCAGTATGACAGCCGAACGTGGCCGGCGTACTGAACGCAAACTGCTGCGTCAACTAGTTTTGGCGGAGCTTTAGGTAGCGCGGTCGGTTGACTATAAGGTATCATGTTTCTTTGGTCGATGATTGTATGTAGTTGATGTTGTTTTGTTGATGTTATTTGACGAATAAACTGGTGAACTGGGAATATTATTATTTTACTGCTAGAATAAGCGAAATTATAGGGACACATTGAGACCAACCATCTATAATATCTCAAAGAGTGAGACTTTGAAAAGCGTTAAAGAAAGCAGAATTTTATTAGCATACTAGCTGTGTCCTGCGGTTTTACCCGCGTGGTGATGGATGATGATGAAAAATATCCTATGTCTCATTCCAGGGCCTAAAGTAGGGTAAGGTTACTCAAGACGTACCCTCTTAGTAAATCATCATCATCATCTCAGCCGTAGGACGTCCACTGTTGGACCTAGGCCTCCCTCATTGACTTCCATAAAGACCGGTTGGAAGCGGCTCGCATCCAGCGCGTTCCTGCGGTCTTTATGAGGTCGTCTGTCCACCTTGTGGGTGGACGCTACGCTGCGCTTGCCGGTCCGTGGTCTCCACTCCCGAACTTTGGAACCCCATCGGCCATCAGTTCTACGTGCTATGTGCCCTGCCCACTGCCACTTCAACTTGCTAATCCGCTGGGATATGTCGGTAACTTTGGCTCGTTTACGGATCTCCTCATTTCTGATTCGATTTCGTAGGGAAACTCCGAGCATAGCCCTCTCCATAGCTCGTTGTGCGACTTTGAGCTTATCAAGAAGACACATAGTCAGAGAAATACAATACTTTAAGGAAATAAAACTGTAATATTAAATACAATTTAAATAAAACAATTTCTTCTGCATCAATTTAATCTTTAATTAGTTGCCTTTTAATTAACAATCATAGAAACTTGAAAATCAATTTTAATTTCATAATTTACCTTCGGTACGATTAAGGCGCCTAATTCGTACCACCTATAAGCCTTAGTCGTACTTAGAAAATATACTTCAGTAAATACATAATAAACTATATAAAAAATACTTATTAACCAAAGGTCACATGAACAACTTAAAACATATTTTTAATAAATTAACAAACCTACCTAGATGAAAAATTTCACCCAGATTCGTTCAGGCGAAGAAAACGCAACAAACAAACAAACTCACATTCGCATTTATAATATTATATTTAGGATGTTTATCCAGGTAATAAACTATATGTGTGTCAAATTTCATCCAAAGCCGTTTAGCCATTTTTGCGTGATTTGTTAACAAACATCTAAACTCACATTTATATTATTAGTAAGATTATGAATATATTTGGTTACTGCCTATTTTATAGTCAAAATTGAATAGATATCAAAGCACTGTAATGGACATCTCGACATTCTTCTCCGGTCCCAAGCTTGTAAACAGATAAGAACACAACACGCCCGCATCCGATTGTATTTTTATGTTCTTTTATTAAAGTATAAAACACTTATTTGTTGCATCATGTTGGCCTTTGTTATATCGTTGAGATCATCAAGCTTTTTTGTATCAAACAAAACAGAACAAAAAAAATGTTAACTTTACCCAGCACAGTATCTACATAGGTACTTTAAGAGGAGGCTGCACGATTAAATAATAAATAATAATAATAATAATAATTTTTATTGCCAAACAAGAAAAAAACAAAACATTTACAAGGTAACGTGGCCTGTGCTATGGGGTTCAGAGCACGAGTTGCTTAAAACTATAGTAAATGAATTATTATACCAATTTTTTTTTTAATGCCTGACAGGCTGGGTGTTTAATCACAGCTCACCTGATGTTAAAGCGAAGGTGTGGTCGAAGGTGGTAAAGCACACCTAGCCTGGGATGGAACTGGAACAAGTGAGGCTGCCGGAACACACCGTTAGATGGTTGGCGGCAGATTTTCAACTTGAAGGTGGTAGCTAGCCAGCCGAGTACTAGACCGTACCCTACCACCACGCTATGGTTTCCTCACGATGTTTTTTTTCACCGGCAGCTCAAGCTCATTGCTATGATATTTTGAATGAACCATTGAGATCGATATAACTAAAACATACTAATTTTCAAACCTTTTTCTGTCCATTGATAGTAAAAACAAGATAGATAGGTACTTATTTACTTACCTGATACTTTTATAAATTTTTTACTTTTATTATATTACCCATTTAAAAATAGTATTACTCGCCGTATGACCCGCTTCGGCTTCGTACGGGTGCTATTTAACCCTCTGGTCGACGTGGGCCACTTGTCAATTTCCAAAGTTGTCCACTTCATATCTTCATTCTTATTTGACAATTTGTCGAAGGGCATGGGTTCAAACCCCAACAATGATGTTGAGCTGCCGGTGAAGGAAAACATCGTGAGGAAATCGTGGTGGTAGGGCACGTTCTAGTACTCGACTGGCTAGCTACCACCTATACCACTATAATCCTCAAGTTAAAAAACTGCCGCCAAGCATCTAACGATGTGTTCCGGCAGCCTCACTTGAGAGCCAGTTCCATTCCAGGCTAGGTGTACTTTACCATCTTCGACCACACCGTCACTTAACATCAGGTGAGCTGTGTACAACTAGCCAGTCAGACATTTAAAAAAAAAGTGGGATTCAATCCTAAATGACATTTGAAATAAAAAGACCAATATTTGTACAATGTTTTATTTTCACAATAAAATCTCAATCAAAACTCACAAGCATTCTTATCCAGTTGTGAACACAAAACAAAACCTAAATAACTAACAAATACGTACCTACATAATTATTGAACTGCCTACCTTCGATATTTCAACATTTCAGAGGTAAAAATGGCGGATCCGATATATTTTTAAGCATGGTATCACAGCCCATTGCACTCAAACAATTTGGTGCACTCTCAACACTAACAAAAATGAGCAAAAAAATAATTTAGCTTTTTTCTACCTAAATGAAATGTAACAAGTTTTTTTTTTAATAATTCTTCAGCAATTGAATACAGCGTTGCCTAGCATGACTGTGATGAAACTTTATTGAATTTATGTAAAACGGATTCAGTTTTAGTCACAGTCAAAGTCCGGTCATTAGTAATGTTGTGATGACTTCACTAGAAGATTCTATGGAGTTTTGGAAACAACACCAAATTATTTCACCACATTATATCAATTCACCGTGTTCATGTATTTGTGACTTTATGATTAAAACACCGCTATTTTAAACATAAAAACACTCAAACACAAAGTTTTGCAAGTACAATACAGTAAATTTATCTGTGATCCAGCCAAAACTCTGGTCTTTAGTCTCCGTATTGAAAGTATGCATGACAAATACTAAGCAATAGATAGAATTTATATGGCCTCAACCCATACCATTGTTATGATACAAATATTTTTAGGAACATGCCAAGTACAGACATAATTATATCGATGATAATCAAAACAAAATCAGTTATATAATAGTCCTTAAGGATCATTAATTCTGAATACCTGATTAACTCTAAACTTAGCTAACAACCTACAAAACAGATATTTAGTACTAAAATATAACAAAAATGTATCTTGTTAATGAAGTACAAACAATAAATAGCTAGAATAAATATACGGTCCCCGAAGTTATGATTTGGATAGCTTGTAGAGAAATATCTGAATCGGGACTGAATTTGAAGAATAAAGCTTATTAGTAAAATTGCAAAGGAAAGCTAAAATATTTTTGACATAAAGCAGATAGCCATAGACTTACAAAAACATGGATTTCAGGTCAGCATGAAGAATGAAAGATGTATTTAACAATTAAGTAATTTGCAGCAAGTAAGAAAATAGTTTTAAAAGGAAGCTAAGTACTTTTACTGTGTGTCACTTGAAATCGAGAAAATACTCAGCTGTTCAAAATATTTTGTTAAAGATTGAAAACATTTCCATGGAACAGTTCAATTGGTTTCATCTTATAGTTAAATTTGTCCGAAATGTTGAACACTTTTAGAATAGTACTACCGATCTGTATAACCCGACTATTTTTAAAACCATTATAGGTACTTAATTTCAAAACTATCTTATTTTTTATGGTTGAATATGGCTAAGTGCTTGACCGCAGCTAATCCGATGTTAAGTAATGGTGTGGTCGCAGATAGTAAACACATCTAGCCTGGAATGGAACTTATTCTGGCTATTTTAAAGATTAATGTAAGATTAAGTGTGTATTAATTAATACACACTGTTTGATGTTTTATAGTAATAGGTTAACAAGCGATTAGTGTGAAATGTAGGGTTTAAATTTGTTTGTCGATATATTTACTATTAGTATTTAAATTAATACTGGTAAATAAAACGCAAGAAATTTTAGTTTTAAAAGAAATTATGTACAAGACTCAATATCCACACATTAGTAAATCTATGACTGAAAGGAAAATTTTTTCTTGTCATGCTAACCTCTGCAGATATATCGGATAAATGAGGATGTCAATCACACCTCAAATTTTGAGATAACCTTACTTTGTAGAGCTAATTTTGACATCCTTTGAAACTAAATAGCATTTGAACCATACTGGATCGTGGTTTTGAACACTGTGTGTATGGCTTATTCGACATCTTCTTCTTGGAGTACACTTCCGCTTGCTTTCATGGATGCCCGGAGTCTCTCCGATACTTCGGGGAGCTTCTTCAGAAGTAGGTGGAAGATTGGAGCTGGCATTGTTTGTTGGAGCACCTGGAATAAAAGAAAGATTTATTAGAAGAATTTTGGGATCTTTATACAGTCTCTCAGATTAGTACTGCCGTTTCATTCTTAATTTGTGGCCAGTTAATAAGTATGAAAAAGCATTTTTATGGTTTTACCTTACACAATGGATTTAGATATGGCTTGCACAATCATTTAGAGATTTTCCTTTGGAAAGTTGGGAGAACACTGTTAGCTCATGTGATATCTGATTCAAGAGCATAGGTTCGTTTCCCACCACATCTTTCTGTTTCTCCGCTTACTCATTCTTAACCTCGCAACAGATTTTGATACGGTTTTCACTGTTACTTCAATATTTCTACGGACTATTTTCTTTTTCTAAATATATATAACTCAAAGGTGACCGACTGACATAGTGATCTATCAACGCACAGCCCAAACCATGGGACGGATCGGGTTGAAATTTGGCATGCAGGTAGATGTTATGACGTAGGCATCCGCTAAGAAAGGATTTTAACTAATTCTACCCCCAAGGGGATAAAATAGGGGATGAAAGTTTGTATGAAACTTTGTCAATTTTAAACCGATCGGGCTGAGACTTTGCATGCATAAAGCTACTATGACGTAGGCATATAGCGCGGGTGAAACCGCGGGGTACTGCTAGTTTAACATATATTGTGTACTCACACTGAGTAGTTGCTGCGTTTGTCCACAGACGGCGACGGCCTGTCCGAGGTGCTCCACGCCCGCGTCCAGGTCTCCGGCGGCCAAGAGCTCCTCCCCCAGCTGGATCTGGTAACAGTATCACAATAGTGTAATTTTTTATCATTATGCTGGACATTGCTAAAGCAACCACTAGAAAAGCTGGAATGTTTGTGTGTATTATTGTGTTCTCAGGGTTTAATCCACTGTCCACTTATTACTGAGAAATTTATGATGTGATGGCCATGTATGTCAATTTCCTACTATATCACCAATTGACCAATACATCATCTTCATCATCCACAGCCTTCTATATATGCTTCTTTATGCTATCTATGTGCCTTGACCCTGTGCTAATCTTGTCCAGATTCGACCCGTGACGGTGACGATGTTGTAGACCCATCTTGCGGATGAACGACCAACACTTCACTTACATTGCCTAAGCCAACACTCTTGCAACCTTACTCCACCCGTCATCACTTCGCTTAGCAATGTCTCCTGCCCAGCTCTACTTTAGTTTAATAACTGTGATACCGATGTCTCGAAATTTCGTTCGTCGCCAGATATCGATATTGCGAACTGTCTTGGAGTTTGAGCATGGACCTCTCCATGGCTCTCTGTGCGACTTTAATTTTCTGTAGTCTCATGTATGAGTTTCCATATAGTATAACTAAAAACTAAAAGCAATTGTTACCTGCTGCAAGAAGAACCTCTGCATGGCCTCATGATCACTCATGTCTGGTAGCGGGCCTCCAAGTGTACGCGACCGATTTGTACTTTGTTGTGCCTTCTGTCTCCCTGAAATTGCCAATAGATTTTTATTTAAAATAAAATGTCAAGTGATATTTTTTTATGGATACAGTTATGTGACGAAAAAGGACACCCTCGTGATATTAAGAGATAGCACCTGCTTATAAGTATTGCAGTGCTAACTACCTACTACTTCAAAAATTAAATTAAAGTGCAGGGCATCAAGACTCATTACTATGAGACACTTAATAGTAAGTCTTTCTAGTCTGATAATTTCAAAAACACTGTAGTTCTCTTCCAACTAGATTGCAGTAAAATTGTTAGTGTTTTTTTTTTCGATTAGAACATGGCAAAGTTATTTTGTCCATAAATATTCTTCTTACTAGGTTTATAAATAAGCAACCAATGACAAAAATATGGTTTTCTCTTGTGCTGTAATCTTGAAGTTTAATATGTAGAGCATTCTACTTAGCATTACAGTGTAAACTATAATGTATATAAAGTCTGTATGCCTCTTATAAACTATGCAATGGATTTTAATGTAGTTTCCATCAATAGACAGAGTGATTCAAGACGAATGTCTATCTGTATAATACATGCATATACACCACATCTATATTGCACCTGAGCGAAGACGGGGTGAGTCACTAGTTGCCCATAAAATATTATATTACAACCTCTCTACAACAAAATAATTACTTCAACATAGTCATTTGTACTCTGTCTTAATCATTGTAGCTTTTTTATCTATATAGTAGGTATGTATGATTGGTATTTCACATAGTAATGGCTTAATGGATTTCGATAAAATTAGAATTTTTAAATTTGGCTACCTTGGAAAATGTAAGGTGAGATTATAGGATGCAGCTAAATTAATATACATATTTTCTAAGCTTGATAGCTTTCTAGTTGTACATAAAATGCATTTCAAATTAGATCAAATTCCTATACAAGATACCCATTCAATACAAACTTGATAAACTGATTCTCATAAGTAGATCAAAATATGTTTCTCAAATAAATATTAACAACTTCTAAAAGCATGTTCATTGAAAACAAGTTCTTAATGATGCTACTCTCTATATTACAGCTGGCAGCTGTTAATTTAACTATACTCGCTACGGAATCTATCTGTTCAAACATTATCAAACTGTCTGAAAATATGTATCAATGACATTGTCTGAGGTTTTAGCCTTAACATAATTTATTATTGATGTTGCTGCATACTCTTATTCCGTACGTCGGCGTAATGCAAGTGAAATGTAGCAGTTCTCAGTTATGAATAAATTCTAATGTATGTTTTTTTATAACAATAGTAATTTTAATAGTGCTGAAACGGCAATCCAAATTTTAAGGTTATAAATGTTGTAATAGTTTTGAAAATTGTATCATACAGTGGCGTCAGACTACAAATAGATTCTGTTAGTTATAGTATTAATTGGGTTTGATTTATTTTAAGGATTTCTTACGGTCTCTCAGTTTTTTCTTGAACAGTGGGTCCTTGCGACGTTGTTGGTCAAAGTATACACAATAACCCAGGAATAAGGTTCCCGCTATCCCAACTGCTATTCCTAATGTTGCGCGAGTGATCTCCATGATTTAATCTTCACTTTAAACGATAAATTCGCAGTAAAAACGGTTCGCTTTTGTTAGAAAATTTTGAGATCCGCCATTTACAAAAAGAAGGATTAATTTTTTTTTGTTGTAACGATTTGGCAACACTTTTATTTTCTTTTTTTTTAAAGATTGCGTTCTGGTTTATCGTTACAAAAAATCGATCGATTATTCGATCTCTAAGAGTCAAATTTGTTTAAAAAACTGAAAATTCAATACAAATAAACATTTATCTTATGATACAGATTATGTATAGCTGCATTGTGTGAGGCGGTCTTCATCGTTCGTATCTTCCCCAAACCTATAACAAACGCTATAACAGTGGAGACATGTACACGAAGGTTTAGAAGATCGCGTTTTTAGCTGATGTCACTGGCCGAATCTGTCTTACCGCATTATTGATATTTTACAATGTGTATTCTTTTGAACAATTAATTTCAACCCAAATCTCGCCGTTTATAAAGTCTATATTAAATCTCAATAATTCGGTTCAAATACAAATAAGATAAATAAAATTATCTAGGATGAAAAATCGATCGATTTTAAAAAACTTGTATTGTGTATTGCCATGCAAAATTTATTGTCATATTGTGCATTGACTGAAATTCAAGATTTTCCAAAAGTTTTCTTTGAATAGTGCTGAAATTTTCATTTATGTCGAAAGATCCTTGCAAGAAATTTGCTTGTGATATCCAAAAATGTCTTGCTGGTGAGTTTTTCCTTCATAATTATATTTACTAACCTGTTCGCGACAGCCGACATAAATTCAGTCGCCATCTTTGCTTCAACCTTTCAATCGCCTACACGGATTCGCGGGCGTTTCGTCGCCGTTTTTCAATGTTTTGCTCAACTATTTCGTTACTGTGCTTATCCAAAACCACGTAAAAACTTTCCGGTGACACGCGTAATCCAACAGTGTGAAAATGAGCTTTTTCGGATTCGGTCAGACTGCGGATATCGAAATCGTATTTGATGATGCTGACAAGCGGAAGGTTGCAGAAGTGAAAACGGATGACGGAAAAAAGGAAAAATTATTACTTTATTACGACGGTGAGACGGTCTCGGGGCGTGTTAATGTGACTCTGAGGAAGCCGGGATCAAAACTTGAACACCAAGGAATCAAGGTCGAGCTTATAGGTCAGATCGAATTATTTTACGACAGAGGCAATCATCATGAGTTTATATCGCTGGTTAAGGAGCTGGCACGTCCCGGCGATCTGCTACAGCATACTTCCTTCCAGTTCGAGTTCGCCAACGTTGAAAAACCATACGAAGTTTACACAGGCGCAAACGTCAGGCTGAGATATTTCCTGCGAGCTACGATCGTCCGACGCCTTACAGACATCGTTAAAGAGGTAGATATTGCTGTCCATACTTTATGCAGCTACCCTGATGCCTTGAACTCTATCAAAATGGAGGTGGGTATTGAAGACTGCCTACACATAGAATTTGAATACAACAAGTCCAAATATCACCTTAAAGATGTCATTGTAGGCAAAATATACTTCCTTCTGGTCCGCATCAAGATAAAACACATGGAAATATCGATAATCAAGAGGGAAACAACCGGTTCTGGGCCTAACACATTCACAGAAAATGAAACTGTTGCAAAATATGAAATCATGGATGGGGCACCTGTCAGAGGCGAAAGTATACCCATTCGAGTGTTCCTGGCTGGTTATGACCTTACTCCCACAATGAGAGACATAAACAACAAGTTTTCGGTGCGTTACTACTTAAACCTTGTTCTAATGGACACAGAAGATCGTCGCTACTTCAAACAACAAGAGGTAACCTTATGGAGGAAGAGTGATAAATCTCGGTTGCCATTACATAACCCTCATCTCCCACAAACACTTTCCCATCCGAGCCAACAAATGCCTCGACAGCTGAGTGCTTCTAGTGAAGACTCTAGAGCTATTTCTCCTGCCATTCCCGAGAGTGCAATGCAAAGATCAATCTCACCTGCCATGCCGGACCTGGACAAACTGAACGGACCTTCTGAAATGGAACAGGAACAACCAGATGTGATATCAAACAACTTATCCAACACACATATTGAAAATGAGGCGAGCACTACGGATATTTCTACAAATAATGTTGATGAGGAACCAGTAGCCCAGCCACAAGTTGAAGAGAAACCTCAGTTGGCAGAGAAGCCAATGTTAGCAGAAAAGCCTCAAATAGCAGAAAAGCCCGTTCTAACCCGACCAGAAAGTGTGGAAGCAAATCTGAGTCAATAGCCTAGATGCACCTGCGCAGTCCAACCGACAAGCGCTGCAGTAAAGAACTGTATGTTTACTTATATAAGGACTGTTATATGAAAGGTTAATTCCTTTACGGGTCTAGCATGTGAATAGATCCCTTAGACAATTTTTGTTATGCGATAATGGACCAAGGCTAAGACTGGTTTCGTGGCTATGCATATGTTTGATCCATTTTCACATGACAAGAAGGGTTTATTTTTTCTATGTGCATGCTACACCTTGGTTTTGGAGGCATTCTCGTTTTAGCTTTTTATTGTTTTAATACACTAGGTAGATGGATTGTATAAAAATAATAGCATATTGTAAAAATAGTGATTTGTGCTAACAACAAGTCTCATTATGAGATAAATACAGATAGCACCATACAAATTATAAGTCAATGACTCACAACAACTGCTTATACAATATTGTGTGTAAAATAGCAAGAGAACAGTTTATTATAAAATGTGTACTTGAAATATATCTATATATCTCCACCCAAAATATTTATTTTATAATTCTTGTTTAGTCTATATGTCATGACTAACTAATGTAAATAAGTATTGTTATTAGTAATTTGAAATGCTTTTTGCAAAGACAACTAAAACACACACAATCTTACTGCACTATAGCTGCCCAACTTGCTCCGACAATTTCTACGCTTTGCCAGCTATGGGCTGCAGAATTTAATTTCCGCCGTTAGGCTGTGAATATGGCTATTTTTACAAACAATTTCAAAAACTTTGATTTTAGGCATGGGATACATTTTTACATTACTATTTCAACCATAAAATTCAAACTGATGATGACAGACCACTCTATTGCTTGCTATGGTTTGACAATCTTTCCTTTTTACATTTGATATTTATTTTATAATTCTCACTAAAGATTTTGCAAGAATGAAAATTGAAATCTTAACTTTGTTATAAATTATATTTAAGTTAACTTTAATATCTTTTTAAAAGAGGTAAACATTTCAATAGTTATAAATGCACTTGGAATCCGAGACCTTGAGTAATTTCAATGACATTGAAAACACAATCAAAAACAAAAATCTAAATAATCTGGTGTTTTAAATATGATATTTATAATCATGTTGCTAAAACATGATTATTATCATTAAAACAAAACACCAGAACAATCACAAACACATTCGTATAGATGTATTATTTACATAGGTATATGTTCAATACATTAATATGCTATAATGCTGTAAAAAGGGAAAGAAACTTAATATTACATTTATATCTAGTAATGAATAGTAACACATTAATATAGCTAGCTGTTAGCTTTTATTTTTTGTTTATTCGATGATAGGTAAGCAGAAAAAGCTGATATGCCTGCATCACATAATCCTGAAATTTAATATTTGTTAAAATGATTTTCTTCGTTCTTATTGATTTATCAATTGATGTTTTGTTCAACACATAAATGGATTTCAATGAAACCACATCCTTAGGCAATCTGGTGCAGTTGTAAACTACTGTTGCAGAGGATGTGGTGTGCATTGTTGGTCTGTCGGAGATGCTGGAGACTGAAGAAGTGTACTAAAAGTATATTTGTGTATTAGAGTTTGGTATAACAATATATTGTATTGTACATTATATTATTGTTTGCCCTGTAAACCCTGGTTCGAAAGCTGTAGGGTATGCATTCCACTCACACAAATCCAGACAAACATTTTTATGAAGAACATAGATGTTTTCATATGTTTTTTCAAGAAATAAGTGTATAAGTATTCTTTCAGATATTTTTAATACAGTGAAAGGTCCATCAAAATATATTTTGTAATCACAATTAATAATTATTAAATAATGTAAAATCAAGTTGTATAGTATGTCTGTTTGTTAACTCTCTTTTAAACTATGCAACAGATTTTGATTGATTTTCACTATCATCTAAAGATGGCAATTCTTATGGAAGGCTTATTATATCTTCGTATGAAGCAAGGGCAAGTTGGTAATAATACAAAAATAAAGTTACTAAAACCTAATATGCAAATATACTAATACACGCATAGCGCATTCATTAGTTTTCATTATTCATGTTATAATCACTACATAAAGTAAAACAAAGTCGTCTGCCGCTTCTGTCTGTCTGTTCGCGTTAAACTTAAAAAGTACTGAACGGATTATCACGCGTGTTTCATCAATAGATAGAGCGATTCATGAGGAAGGTGTAGGTATATAATTTGTCAAGGTTTTGTGTAGTATCTACATTGCACCCGTGCGAAGCCGGAAGCGACCCGCTTGTTTATGATTAAAAAACAGTTTAATTTTATATGATTATAACCTTTTCCTTGAACGGTATATGCCTATAGCAATACTGTTTACTGAGGCAAAATTTTATATGTTTTTTTTTTAATAACCTACGAGGTCAAGCAAAAAGCAATAAAAATTTTGTAAAAAATATTATAAACTTTACTTATGTACTGATTTTTGAGATTTATAACTAATATATTAGTGCCATTAATTTAAAAAATATATATATTAGGAAAAATATATAAGAGTATTTTTTTTTTTTTTTTTTTTATAGTTTGGATAACGTTCCTTCTAACAGAAATTTTAAATCTATTTACATGAACTGAAGGCGATTTTTTCAAAAAGAAAAACTTCTTTTAAATAAATTGTTACATTATTATTTTATCACATTTATTTTCAAGTAAACATTTGATGTTAACTAAGTACCATGGCACCAATTGATATCAATTGAAAACGATCGCGGCAATTGAATCTATGCTGTTTATCAGGAAACCATTGATCACCACTCACAGATACATGCCAAAGGAATCTTTTCGTCGAAATTTAAATTTATTATCTAAATTTAGCTTCAAGAATGTGTGCTAGTATATTTTAGATTTGGTAACATATCGATTATATGTATACAGATAGAATTAGAATGGCTTATTCCCAACGATCCCTCCCCCGTCGTTATCACTGCTGGTCAAAATTGCAAACTATGTGACGTAACACCAGGGAGGGAGACCTCTGGAGTGGTCACCTGGTGTGACGTCACATAGTTCGCAATTTTACATTAGAAAATTATTAAAATAAAACAGCGGTTACGAACACTAACAAATGAACACTATTAAATCTAACACAAAAGCCAACAAAACAATTTAAAAATTGTGTTCATACAGTTAAGAGTTGAAAATATTTTGAAGTTTTTCGTTAATAGTAGAAATTCCGTCTTTTAATGCTTTAATATATTAGTTTTTGAAATGTGACACCACGATTTCGTCGACAGACCCAATAAACGCGTGACATAATTTATAGATGGCCACTTAGGGTAAAGACAAAGTATTGTTTGTCAGTCAGTAGTTAAGCCATTTTAATTTTATCATAAAAACAAAATTAACGGTAATGTAATCTGATTAGTTTTTTTTTGTAAAAGCAGTGTCATAATTTTTTAATGGAACATATTGTAAATCGATTCTAACTTCTAACTATGCACTTTTTTTTTTAAGTTTCCAAGGCCGTGTCAATAATTGTAACCGAAACAAATGTAAAGAATTTGCCTTCGATGCCGTCACGACATCAAAGCGATGAAAAATCAATTTTACCTTATTGGAACGGCGATATAAATAAGCCAGATGTTTGTCCTATTATATTTTGGCCAGATATTGTACGAAATACGTACTAATGACGAACTTTACTCGGAGTTTGATTCACATTATATTGGGCCTGAATAAGCCCTGACAGACACTCATAAACATGTGGGCTTTACGTATAAACACTACTTAAAGTTAAACAATGTTTAAATGCTATGACAATCGAGACAGCCCTGTTGCCTTATTGGTATATCTGCTTTAAGAGCTGTAGGGCGTTGGTTCAATTCCCTGCCAGGACACATTTTGTGATATAAACAAATTTATGTTCTGTATATATTTACAAAAAAAAGTATTTAAGTATTATATCAGTTATGTAACTCCATAATACAAGCTTTGCTTAGTTAAGGGTCAGATGGCGCTGTGTGTAATTTCCTACAATATTTATTTTGTTTTGAAGTAACATGAAATGTCACGCCTATGAAAAGCTCCTTTGATAACTTTAATGTATCACAAACTCTCACTACTCTGTCTTGTCTTTACTTAGGTTGACCTACTTAAAAAAAACCATACAAAGCAAGATAATATTATATGTATACTTATTCAAAGTGTCTGTCAGGGCTCTGTCGGAGCCCAGGGTAATGTATATTAGCCTAGATGGTTACTATAGGCCTTATAAACGTCGCTTAAAGTTAACCAATGCTTAAAACACTGTCAAGTTCTGGCTCACGTGAAATGGCACGCGTGCAGATGAGACTAGCTATTTTAAGCACTGTTTATAAGTTAAGCGGATATCGCATATTAATGAAGCTATGTATTTTTTATTTTATTTTGTAAAAAGTATAAAATCTATGGATGCGGTTGAGAAAAGTTTGATTTATTATTATTATGTAGTAATTTTAGTTCTAAAAATAACTGGCTGTGATAAATAATAAAATAATTAGTTATATATTATGATGTTGAAATAAATCTTTACATAGTATAAAACAAAGTCGCTTCCCGCCGTCTGTACGCTTAGATCTTTTATACTACGCAACGGAATTTAATGCGGCTTCCATCAATATACAGAGTCATTCAAGAGGAAGGTTTATATGTATAATACATGCATATGCACCACATTAGTACATTGCACCTGTGTGATCGGTGATGAGGGCGGGTCGCTAGTTGTAACTGAAGCATTTTAAAATGGTGTCAATATATTTAAAAAAAAAAATACCCACGTTTGTTAGTTATTCACACGTTTCGCTTTGAGTACGTCATCACAGCCAGTTTGTTCATAATTTTATTATTTTAAATATTAAATAATGTAAATTAGGAGACATCATTTATGTATAAAGTAATATGATTATTCTGTTATAGCTATATATAATATATATAGTATGATTTAGTACCTACTTTATTGTATAAAATTATTATCTCCGTCAAATGAGAATAAGATTGAGAAATCATATTGTTAAAAAATATATGTATAAATTGCTGAATTCTGTTCTTTTATTGATCTCTATAGCTCTTAGCATTCAATATTATCGCCTTGCGGGTGTCAGGTTCTGCAGGGTTGGGATTCTGTTCCTACAGACTATGACTTGCTACCCAGGTGTAAGTTTAAAGTTGACCTTCCCATCCCTGCCTAACCAAATTTAAAATCATATCAACTCTCCTTAATAGTCTAAGATCCGGTATAAGAGATATATCTCACCCTCTCTGATATTTATTAATGATAAGAAATTGTCTAGCTAAATTGTGTCCCGCTAATATTCATCATCATCTCAGCCGTAGAACGTCCAATACTGGACAAAGGCCTCCCTCATTGACTTCCATAAAGAGCGGTTGGAAGCGACTCGCATCTAGCGCGTTCCTGCGGTCTTTATTAGGTCGTCTGTCCACCTTGTGGGTGAACGTCCTACGCTGCGCTTGCCGGTCCGTGGTCTGCACTCCACAACTTTGCAGCCCCATCGGCCATCAGTTACTGTTCTGCTTGCTATGTGCCCTGCCCATTGCCACTTCAACTTGCTAATTCGCTAGGCTATTTAATTTGCATCTAAAATCTACCGTCTAATAAAAATAAAATCTACTATCTAATAACCATGGATTCAATCAACTGTTTCGTAAGGCAGCCTTATACTGTTGGATTGAGAATAAAATAAACTTTCATTTGATTTAAGATACTATTAAATAACTGAAGAGGGTATAATTTTCTTATCAACTAAACCGACTGACTAACTTTTTCGGACTAACTAAACTTCATGTAAATTAACCATGAAACTAACTTTGGTCAATTCAATTATTACTCCGTAGGTATTTGGAAAATATATAATTATAACTAATGGATGCTCTATTTGACAAGTTCATCAATGCATATAATTTTTAACAAAAAAATACCGACTTAAAACAGGAAACTAAAAAGTAAAAGGTTTCCCTCGATTTCTCTGGGATGCCATCATTAGATCCTGGTTTCCTTATCATGGCACCACCCTTGGGATAATTCCTTTCCAACAAAAAAAGAATCGTCAAAATCGGTACATAAACGAAGAAATCCGCCAACACACATAAAAAAATATATATACGGTCTAATTGAGAAACCTTTTTTTGAAGTCGGTTAAAATACGGGAAAACCGGAAAATTGACGGTAACCACTAAACAGAACATGTCATTTATGTCTGTCCTGTCACCACGAACTGTCCCACATATAAGAACTGGTGACATATGTACAATCAAACATGTCTATTGACCCCACGGATAGAAACCAGTTTCGTATGCCTATCTACGTACAAATTACTATTACTAAATATTCTCAAAAGCGAAAGTATTTTTGTAAGCTTGTAATTTATGGTTGACGTTCCAAAAAGTCGAACGATATTTGATTCCACTTTCATTGTATGAGCATCTAAACAGTTCAATACACTGCCTAAGTGTTTTGTTTCTTGATGTATGTACAAACTGGATATCTTGAAGTTTTTTGGATTTCAAGCTTGGTGTTTGATCACAGCTCATCTGATGTTAAGTGACGGTGTGGTCGAAGAAAAGCACAATTAGCTCTCAAGTGTGGCTGCCGGAACACACCGTTAATTGGTAAAATAACATCAGGTTAGATGGCGGTCAATTTCAACTCTATTTATTATATAAAAATAACTTAAATGTGTTTGTTAGTTGGTTTAGTTCAAATCTTCCAAGCTGAATTAGAATTTCCGCTTATCCGACAGAGTTGAAAGACACGTCCGTTCCGATGACTTATTTTATGTAAACATTACTTTATATCGTGTATTTATAGCTTTCAATGGACAGAAAAAGTTATGATAAATAAATATTTTATTATGGAAACTGACGTGGTTTTGACACATTTTTGTTTTATTTATGCGGGATTACTCACGTTTAAATTTAGAGAGAAGCGATCTAATTGTCACAATGACAGATGAGCGATTCTATTTTTAATTTCTGTGGCTTGTAAAGTTCACAAGAGATGAATCACAAATGACCATCACACTAATATTATAAAGGCGAAAGTTTGTGTGTTTGTTACTTCTTCACGCTCTAAACTGCTGAACCAATTTATATGAAATTTGGTATGGTAGTAGCCGACACTCTGGATTAACACGCAGGCTACTTTTTAACACCGCGGGGCGCAACTAGTCTTACTTAAAACGGGAAAGAGTAGATACAATTAATAACGAAGACCTACAGTTGTAGGTAAAGTAAAACTAGCAGTTGGACACAAATATTCTAGTCCTTATCACAAGAGATTAAAGTTTGAAATAAAATGTGTTTACGCCCACCTTTTTGAACCGGTTCCGATGATACGAGAACGTGCGGTTACTCATTAGACATGAATATTCGTAGAATGTGGCCCAGGCAGTGGGAGATGATGCAATATTTCTTTTCAAACTTTTTTTTTTAAATCGTGTTCTTGAAAAATCTAACTTTGGCCTTTACTGCCGAAAGATACAGACAGTTGGCGACATAAGAAAGGCTAGATATTCAAATTAACGATAGATCGCTGATGATTTATGATTTTCTTTGAGAGGAATATAATGGCTGTCTGAAAGAAATATTTTAGTGATAAGTCCCTCGTGGCAATAACTCGTAAGCTTCTTGTCTTTACTTTTTCTAATTTCTGGTGTACACGAAGAGTTTGTAACAGTAAAGAAAAAAAGATTTTTTTTTATAAGGTATAGGCTTACGTTTGACCGCCATCTCACCAGATATGTTTTTTATGGCTGACTGGCTCGGTGTTTGACCACAACTCACCTGATGGTAAGTGACGGTGTAGTCGAATATAGTAAAGCACACCTAGCCTGGAATGGAACTGGCTCTCAAGTGCGACTGCCGGAACACACCGTTAGATGCTTGACGGCAGATTTTCAACTGGGTGGTAGCTAGCCAGCCGAGTACCTACTAGAAAGTACCCTACCACCATGCAAAAATAATGCGCAGAAACAAGAACCTAATAAGCTAGTGCAACAAGTGACGACATTATCGCTAAAAGCGATCTCTTCCAGGCAAAAAGGTATGGGGAAATGGGTTGAATAATTATGTATATGTAAAGGGTAGTCACGTGATCCGTAGGCGATCCACAATTTTATACTA
Organism: Biston stratarius; assembly: GCA_950106695.1. Taxonomy (NCBI): domain Eukaryota; kingdom Metazoa; phylum Arthropoda; class Insecta; order Lepidoptera; family Geometridae; genus Biston; species Biston stratarius. Next base: position 3,574,748 of record OX467115.1, on the reverse strand, counting down.
GAAGAATCGTATTTGACAGGTTCAGCCACTTCTTTATACAACTAGAAGCTATGTAATATGGGAAGAAGAAAATATAGATTATGCCAATCATATCCCGCGGGGATAAATAAATAAGTGAGATAATTCTTGTGGTCGGTAGGAAAACCCGTTCGCAGCATCTGGGTTTAAAAAATGGATTTTCAGTTAATTCACGCCCCCTTTTTTACATCCAACTAAGATATCTTACAGAGATAACAGATTAATTATAATTATTTATTATTCGTGTGATCGGTCGTTTTTTGCGATTCAATTATTACCATCAGCTTGTTTTTCGTGAGGAATTGTGCTTCTGTGATTAACTTTTTTTTTTTAAGCATAGCATGTAATGAGACGAACGAGACGCTCTCCTGATGGTAAGAGATAACGCCTGTCCATGACCATTGCAGCGATACACAGAACTTTGACTAGCAAAACAAAGTCCAGAGAATCGCTGCCTTGGCGCTCATTACTTTGAGACTAGATTGTTAGTCTCAATAGCCCTGTAATTTCGCTAGCTGCAGTACCCTTCAAACCGGAACACAGTAATGTTGCCACACTACTGCTTGGCGTTAGAATATCTGATACTGCGGTGTTACCTACCCAGACGACCTCCTGTTAAGGAAATCTACCAAGTAGTGTCGAGTAGTTCACATTTCCAAGTGATAAAAACAAGTATAAACTTAGTCATACAGACTAAGTTACGGCCTAGTCCAGCCCATAGCCCTAGTAAAGTAGTCGTGACTTACCCTTGTACGAAATTTTGAAAACCGCTCGAAACGAAATTTTTCTCATTATATGAATTGCCTACCTCGGATGTATAATTCGGGACATTAGGATTTAAACATAAGCACTAGATAAATAAATCTCCATTCGCTTTATAATGATGAGTGACGACCTCCTTTCAGATTAGTATACCCTAAGCTTATAGCCTTATATAACATCTATGGGTTTGGCTCGCCTCGTATACTTGACTAATTTTCCACGCTGTTACAGTTGAGTATACGGTTCGGTTATAAATAATTATAATAATAAATATTTTAGGACAGGGCTTCTCAAACTGTGCGTTGCAGCAAACCTGAGCCCGGTTTTCAGAAGCTATGCCCAGAACAGCAAGCACATCCATCTCATTAGCAACCAGCCAACAGTAAAATAAATATCTCTTTTCATTTTTAACCGACTTCAAAAAAGGAGGAGGTTCTCAATTCGACTGTATTTTTTTAATATGGTTTTTACCTCAGAACTTTCGACTGGGTGAACCGATTTTGATGATTCTTTTTTTATTTAAAAGCTGGTGCTTTCCGTGTGGTCAATTCAATTAGGTCCAATTCTGACAATGGCATTCAGGAGAAAACCAAACGAAGTCTGTATTTTTTGTTAAAATTTTACTTGTTTATACCCCAAAATGTTTGTCCTGAGTGAAAATCGAACTCACACTACAGTTCTTAACCTTTTGAGAGCCAAAGTCACCTATACGTGAACTAGCACTTGCGGGTCCTGTGCGACAACGACGTCTATAGGCGACAAAAAACCCCGGCCCACAATAATATGAAATAAAAATATTGAAAAATTATTACTGGTATTCTAATTCAACATTCCTCAAAAAAAGAATATCTCCGCAACATATGAGTATAGAGAGACAAGTCTCTAGAGCCACAAGTACTTAGAAATATTGAAATAAAAAACACGGATTCTTATTGAAGCAATTTGTTTACTTTGGGCCTTGGCGTACAGGACACGGAAATGCGTTCGTGGCGTGGCGCTCAAAAGTTTAAAGCAGATATACTACCAATGAGTCAAGAGGGCTGTCAATTAAATAACTTTTAACAAAACTTTCCACAGAACAGAACTATCAGGAAGTGCGTTGCGAGAAAGTGTTCGAGGCTATGCGCCTGTGCTGCTTGAAACACAAGCCATACAACAAGTCTTTCGTGTGCTCCGGGTACAGTCTCGAACCCAGAAAGTTCGCGCCTGTAACCGATAGGCCTTCACAACCGTAAGGTATTATATATCTACTATGTTATAACTTTTTAGTCAAGCTAGGAAAGCCTAGCTGTCTGCCTGTCAATCTCGAGGTCCTGGGTTCAAATTCCAAGGGACGCAACTCTGTCTTTTCAAAATTATGTATTATCACGACAGCTTAAAGAAATCTACATGTTTGAACAAATGTTTTCGTTTTTTTTTTATAAGAAATAGATTTACGTTTGACCGCCATCTCATCTGATGTTAAGTGATGCGGTCTAAGAAAATCGGTGGTGATACACGGACAGACAGACAGACAAGCGAGTGATCTTATAAGGGTTACTTTTTTTTACCTTTTGAGGTACGGAACCCTAATAAGACGAGTCAAGTTCAAAGCTAAACAATGAACTTGAGCTGCCAGTGAAGGAAACCATAGCGTGGTGGTATTAGAACGTACCTACCGTACGTTCTAGTAGTCGGCTGGCTAGCTACCACAGTCAAGTTGAGAATCTGCCGCCAAGCACCGAACGGTGTGTTCCGGCAGCCTCACTTGAGAGCCAGTTCTATCTTATACGCTACGTGTGCTTTACCATCTTCGACTACATCGTCACTTAACATCAGGTGAGCTGTGGTCAAACACCTAGCTTGCATAGCCAGTTTCACTAGTCGCACAAGCAGTATCTTACCACAAAGATATGTAAAAAAAATTTTTTTTTCGTCACCAAATACTTTAATAAGGACATAACACTTATTTTGTATGTTAGCTGCGCAAGAAAGTAAGCGGTTTTAAGTTTTCCAACATATAGCATGTTACCGATTGCTACTATCAAACTATTTACTATTTTCAGAAAGAAATGGACAGTCATCGCGGCAAAAGAAGCACGACATTAGGACAAAGAAGTTGGATATACAAGTATCCCAAAACCTTCCAACTGAGCTTCACGCTCGCAGCTTTGGGTTTATTCTTCTCGAAGCCGATATACGATATTTTCTTCAGATCAAGAGACGATTTGGAATTCGCCGAACCTCCTACCACTTTACAGAGACAGGCCATAACGTCAACCAAGCATGGAAGCAGTAGCCAAAGCTAAAGCTAGATTCGCAAAATACCCTCTAGTGTTCGCAAAGTGTTCCAAGCAAGCAACGTTGTATGCTCGCTGCGTTTTACTAAAAGAGGGTTCCGTGAAAAAAGACGAGTGCGCCAAAGAGTTTCAAGAGTTTTTCTCCTGTTTAGAATCCGCTGCAAAGAGCATGAAAACTAGACTTTAAAATGGATAGAGTTAGAACTTTCATTGGCTTGCCGTTGAAATATCATCTGATTGTAGGAACAGTTGTGAGATTGACTCTCATTTGTTACGCGAACTACCACGACTCACATTTCGATGTTGATTACACAGACATTGACTATAAAGTGTTCAGTGATGCAGCTAGACATGTATTTTCAGGCAAATCTCCGTATAAACGACACACATATAGATATTCCCCTCTTATAGCCTACCTTTTGGTCCCGAATATATTTCTATTCAAAGAATTCGGCAAGGTTCTGTTCACGGTTTTTGATGTTTTTATAACTCTCGCCGTTAAAAAGTTGGTCGAATACCAGCTGGGAAGGAAGGATGACAATAAAACGAGTTTAATCGCATCTTACAGCGCGTTGTTTTGGCTTTACAATCCGATGAGCATAGCTATTTCTACTAGAGGCAATGCCGATTCAGTTCCATGCTTTTTCATAATAATGTCCATATTTTTCTTACAGACAAATTTTGTACAATCCGTCTTAAAATATGCTCTATCAGGAATTTTGCTTGGAATTTCAATACATCTACGTTTGTACCCAATTTTCTTTAGCTTTCCCATGTATCTAAGCATATCCACTTATCGATTACGCCGTGTCACGTTCAAAGACATCATATTTTATTTACTTCCCAACAGAAACCAGCTGACTTTGGCGTTGAGTTGCCTTCTAACTCTCATTTCACTAACTCTATGCATGTACTATCTGTACGGTTACGAATTCCTTTTCGAAACATATATATACCATCTTTTTAGAAAAGACACTAAGCACAATTTCTCCGTTCTATTCTATTACTCTTATTTGACTATAGATGATCAGTTTTCTATCGTTAAATCGATTGTCCAATTTCTTATGTTGACGGTGCTCTTCGTGCTTAGTCTGACTTTCGGATACGATTCCCAAACTTTGGCTTTCGGATTATTCTGCCAGACAGTTGTTTTAGTCGCATATAACAGCGTCGTGACTTCTCAATACTTCGTGTGGTTCCTATCGTTGTTGCCTTTAGTTGTTCACTCTTTTAAAATGCGGTTCTTAGATGCGTTGTCTTTGATAATTTTATTTTTATCCCCACAAGCAGCGTGGCTATTCTACGCTTATTTATTGGAATTCCAATGCAAGGAAGTGTTTTTCTTTGTTTGGTTGAATAGCGTTATATTTTTCTGCGCAAATATAACAGTTCTTTGCATACTTATCAAGAATTTCACACCTGGCTACGGCTTCGGTCAAATTGATTTTGTGAACAAAAAACAGACTTAGATTTTAGACTTAGTTTAAAAGTGTGTATATTTTTTTAGAATAGTTAGTATTGTTGTTATGAAATAAAGTAAAAGAAACATTTTAATTATTTTTATTATTTCTAACAATCAGTCACTACTCTAAAATAAGTTTTCCAAACTAAAAAATAAAATGCATAGGACCAAGTTTGATGACAAATTAATTAGAATTTATGAAATTCCAATTTCCGTGAGGTATATTATTAATTTAAACAACTAAGTGTTGCCGTAACTTACAATGAATATTATAATCATGACACGGGGTTACAAGCTTTGGGATGTACTAAACCAAAAGGGTTACACTCATATTGTTTTTTTTTTAACTATATGTACAACCCAGAAACTAAAAAAAAAGAACATATGTTCGATAGGAAAAGTTTTTGGTCAATATATGAAGCAGCAATTTTTTTTACGCGATGGCCATAATAAAGTTTGTTTTATACTTAATGTTATCATTCTGTTCAACCTTTACAATGAAATAATCAGCTGTTCTATACATTTGCTGAAGGTCAATTACATTTGTATAAGGAACAGCTGTTTTTTCGCGACTTCATGCTTGGTTCTGTATCAAAGTTTGTACATTTAATAACGAGGCAATGACCCCATTTCGGCTCAAGAGCCGTTCAAGTATTACATAAGCAGAATTTTATTAATTTTAAACCCCCGCGATCAGCGAAAGTAAGCAAAGCAAACCCCTTTCGTATGCTTACCTAAGCATTAGTAAAAAACAAGTAATGAATAAATATTAGTAACGTAATCACTAAGACAACCCCCAAATGCTTATGGAATAATTGTACGGCCCCTTAGCTCCGCGAAACCCCATATTAAGAGGAACTTCCCATTACTCCAAAAATATAGGTTCATATAAACTTATTATTTTGATGTCTGGCCTGTTTTAAGGTCACGGAACCCTAAAAACTACTACAATATGTGATAACCCAACGAAATACCCTTAAAACAGTAGTAACTCAACAATAATTGGGCATACACACATGTCGAGTTTTAAGTGCCTAATATACAGGATCATTATTAATTAACCATCCATGGTTTGCAGCCATTTTTATGACATAATACATAGTAACTTTTGCTTCATGACATTTTGATATTGTATATACTTAGTATTTTTTTATAATATCCACTATGCATAATTTTATGTATGTAATAAGTGTTTAAATAAAATGTTATAGGAGAGCAATATTCAGGTTCTTTGGCTTTGTCTGGCCTGTGGATTATTCGTTTAGAGTCCCTAGTGTTTAGTTAAGTATTTAAAAAAAAGAATTACTAAAATCATGGAACAGTGCTATAGCCGGTTAGTTAAAGATAACCCTGTATATATTTTTGGACCTATTACTAATTACTTTATTATGTTTAATGTGGTACCAATGTCAGTATTCCATGCACATTTTTCCATGCCGCAAGGAAGAAAATGGCGCTCTTTGACTTCATTAATATTCCATTGTACCTACGCAATAAATGAAAAGAAAATCACCCAGTCTATAGAAAACTTTGTTGCCGTTTGGCCAAATGTATATATTTAACAACTGAATTTCAGAGTTGTGCTTATAGTAAAAGTTGTTCATTAATAATGATAAGTAAGCACTTCCAGGTTAATACACCTTATAACCCTGTATATTGTGAATTATCAACATACATTTGTATTTATATTTAATCAAATAGCATAGTTTACACTAATTCCCACAAAATATCCCAAATTAATATTCATTGTAAGTTATCATCGGTACTATTTATTGTCAGGTAGGTTGACTTTGGTGAGGTCGTCTTCTCCCTGAGACATGTTGGATAGTTTTTTGCCAATGCGTTCGTGTACATCGAGGTACTTCGCCACGCATCGATCAAGGCACACCGACTCGCCTTTCCCTGGAACAATAGAATCAGAGTGTTTAAATATGTGTATCAACAGGACACAATACTATAAATTCATATTCTTTATTTGCATCGCTGGTCCAAGCCCTTAATCAACGTAGAGCGAGATTGTCTTCAGTTTGTCAGTTTCACACCAAAAATAATAATTGTAATTTTATTTTTATGGTATTCAAGCTAGGTGTTTTGACCACAGCTCAGATGATGTTATGTGACGGTGTGGTCGAAGATGGTAAAGTACACCTAGCCTGGAATGGAAGCTGACGGAACACACCGTTAGGTGCTTGAAGGCAGAGTTTCAACTTAAGGGTGGTAGTTAGCCAGCCGAGTACTAGAAACCTTACCACCATGCAAAATTTCAGTTTATATAAAATATTTAAAAGATAATTATTTGAGGTAATTTGGCGTACTTGAGTTGGTGGGCATTCAACAGAGCATTTTTGTGCAACGTCAGGCGAGATGGCGGTCAAACGCTAGCCTATTTATGATTAAAAAACGCAGTGTTTATTATCATCATCATCCTACCACAGTCCACTGCTAGACATAATCCTCTCCCAGTACACGATACTTAGGCTTTTCACTTCCACTTACCACTAGATATATGTACGTATATCATCACTCCATCGATATTCAGAGTGTACTACATTATGTTTTTATTCTCTTTGATTTGAAGAATGTCTCACCTAATTCAGGCTCATGGTACTTGATAGGTATGCACTTGCGATGGCAAGCGCCTACCAGCCTGTTATACATGTCCGACATCATCTCTATCTCCAGCTCTTGCACCAGCTGTAGCTTTGCGGGGTCCAGGTTGGGGACGGCCATAGCTGCGGGCTTGACTTGTCGATTAATTTCTGAAGTCAGATATAAAGATATGATTTTTTATTATTCACACCAGAAATTATATACAATAACAAAAAAAAGTTATCCATATAAATAAAAAACAAATGATGTTTGTAACTAAATTTGCTGATGCTTTTAAAATGGTTGTGATCATACTATTATATTAATAAATTACCTAAATTAAAAAATATATATTTTAGTAACGAAACTGATGTGGTCTTGACACATTTTTGTTATATATTTTAGTGTTGCAGTATGTAGCCCCGACACCAAACTGAATGATGATATGTATCATCTACATCGAACATTTACCACCAGTTGATAGCTCAAAGAATTCGCTTGTTTGTTATGGGAGTACTTGAAACATTTTCAAAAATGTACACAGTTCGTACAAATTTTTACATAATATAGATAGATAGTCATCCATTACAGAAATATACTTTAATTTTTTTACTATGAAAGCTCCTGGACATTGCCCTGACGAAAAGATAAGACAGATTGAAGGCTCATACATTGAACTAGACATTGTAGAGGAAAAACATTCTAAATAGAGTTATCTAACTGGAAGTATCTATCCATGTCAAGTTACCACAACGTACATTATTAGTTCACAGTTTTCTGTAGACGTCTTCGTATTCTCCTTGGTTAGACTTGCGCATACGTTCACGGATTCTCATATTCTCCAAACGTTGCCCATTAATGTAGTCCTTTGACACCACAAACAGAGATAGACTGGTCACTGTTACTGCTAGCCTGAGAACACAATGTTAGATTGTCTAAAGGAGGCTCAAATTTCCATAAGCTTCACTGTCGATACCTCAATTATTTTACACAAATGATACAGTGAAGTTTATTCTGATACTGAACAGCAAATCACCAAAATAAATTTCTTTATCTGATATAGGCTAGCTAGCTGAGACTTGGGTTTCACTAATAAGTAACTGCACAATAATATATGATAACAATACTTTTAATTTTGTTGAATTTGACCACGGAAATTAGAAAAATAAATTGTTTCCAAATATTATCAGTAAAAGCTCACCACAAAATACGGTTTTGCAACTTGTAACTAATTGTGGCAAAATTTATTTACTGTTGAAATAATTACCACGAAACTGTAATTTTTCCAAATTTTCCAAGCGGCATACTATTTTCTTCGAATCAAAATTGATTTACAATGTTCTCTTTGAGGTTGTTTTTCGTTCCTTATTTCACCACGTTACGTCATGTAAGGAAGTCGCTACCGTCGCTGACTACAGATATAAAATGCAAATGCCGGCACCACACAATCGTCCAACAGTCCAGCACTAAAAGGAAAGATAAATTTCCGGTTAAGGTGCTGCCATTATTTTATAAAAATGAGAATGTACCAAGCCTTTTTTTTATAAATAAATAATTCATCTTTATATATCTATACATATAATAAAATTCTCATATAATCTTTATTCATCTAAAAAAAAAACATCTACAGCTTTTCCCATAAAGAGGGTTTTTTTTATTGTAGATTTTAGATTTTGACTACCGCTCACCTGATGTTAAGAGACGGTGTGGTCGTAGATTGTAAATAGCCTGGAATGGAACTAGCGGTGTAGTAGTATAGTATAAATTATCTGTATATAATAAACCTATTCCTAATTAATACAACAATTTTATTCGTGTATACCGATCGTTGATTTTATGCACAAATCTAGTAAGTACCATTCTACCATTGACGAAAATGACGAATTTTGACGTTTCTCATTGTTATCTTATCTGTGACGGTTACTGGTAGCGTAGCAAAAAAAAGCGAACCAAGCAAAACATAGCGTGGTCCGTGCTTATTTTGCTTCATAATCCATATTTTTACAGCTATCAGCCCACGAAATGCCGAAAGCAACGAAATTACATCCAAAAGGCAAGACAAGTTCATTACAAAAGCCTTGCAATAAAGAAAAAGATGGCATCGATAACATAGATCCTGAAGAATCCATGAGACAATTTCAACTTGAACTCTGTTGGTGTATTCAGCAATGTGAACGATTTCTGAGCGAAAAGAAAGGAACTGAGAAGCAAAGTAAGCTACAAAATTAACATTATTCAGATCTATGTCCTCCTGCCTTAGATAACTATTATCCATGCATTCGTGTTACTTTCCTAATTAGGTAGGGCTACCTATTATTGACCAACATTCGATATTTTTCCCGTTTCATACTCATTTATCCAAAGAAGTTCGAACAATACTGTTTAAGATCTCAAGACAATATATTTGCTTTACAGGATTTGTAATTTCACAATATTAACTTGATAACAATGATAAGACATGGTGTCATTAATTTAAAGTACCTGGATGACCGAGCTTTGCTTGTATTTTTTCTAAAAATGAAACCTAGATCTATTTATCGCCCGCGAAACGATTTCCTTGAAATTTAGTACCCCTGCATACTAAATTTCATGAAAATCGTTGGAACCATTTCCGAGATTCAGATTATATATATATATATATACGTGCCGTGGAGGTGCCGGCGTAAGAATTGTACCCCACCTTCTCTACCCGTTGTTGCCGTAAGAGTCGGCTAAGGGATGTAATCCGGAAGATGGGCAGCAGCATCTTCCTTGAACAATCATACCTAACTGCGCTCACCAACCCGCCTGCCAAGCGTGGCGTTTACTGGCAAAACCCCTCCCTAGGAGGAGGCCTATGTCCAGCAGTGGACGTTCTATGGCTGGTGATGTGTGTGTGTGATATATACATGTGGGGAAGGCCTATGTCCAGCAGTGGACGTCCTACTGCTGAGATGATGATGATGATAACATATAAGAATTGCAGGTTTAAAGGTATATTAAATATATTTAAAATACCTACTTATTATAAATTATGCTATTATATTTCTTTTACAGTGCAAGAGACTTGGAAAGTATTGACTGTACTTAAAAATAACAATCAACCCACTATTCGCAAAAGACAACTTATGCGCACACATTTTGGTGATTATAGAGCTAAAATGGCAGTGGAAGAAAAGAAATTAGCCAAACGTAAGTATTTGTTTTTGTTATTTACGTCTAGCATTTCCATTGTCAAACATATCTTTTGTACCAAAGACACATTGGTTTAATTTTTTTATAAACAAACCTACTTTGTCTCACATCTTAAAGATTCTTTATTACCTATATGACTAGCAAGTAGAAAACTTATATCAACGGAACTAAAAGTTTTCGTTATTTAAAAATCAATTGACTTAATTGTATTTCTTTTTTACTTATACGGGATTCATTTTAACTGTAATATAACTATCGTTTTCTCAGCAAAAGAAAATGCTGAGCGGCACACAACACACCCACGTACATCAAATGAAGTTGTTAATTCATCAAGAGTTGCGCCTTACCTCCGCCCTGAGAGGAGGCCTCCTTCTCATACCACAGACAGCTGATTCCTACAATGTACTGTTATAAATATTAGATGAGTCTCATTCATATTGAAATAAGCTATATTGATGTTGGTTTTAATCTATGACTCATAAATGGGGTTATGCATAATGGTATTACTAGACCGAAAGGAGCTCTTTGTACCTATCATTATGTGCTACTTTTACTGTGGGACCATCACTGAAATTGTAAAATAATATATCATTTTCCATATTTCACACATTTTCATTTTTTTTAGCATTATCAGTATTGATCCGATAGTAAGAATCATTTACAATGAGCTTCTTTGGGCTACCATTCCATTCAACCCTGTAGAAGTAGCCTCAGAATAGTTACTCCATTACTTGTAATTAAAAAAAAAAACTATATATTGAAAAGTAATTTACATGTCAAAAGATGTGGTCCGATTGTTATCTACATATGAAATCAATCTGGATAGATGGACAAGCAAACAGAAATCATCCTAAAAACTTTCATATAGGCATTCACCAAATAAACTAAGAACTAAATATATAATTTCAATGAGAAAAAACACTGGAGTAACCTTTCTAAATTTACTTTGTATATACAGGGTACATAACATAAGGTACTAAGCTGTAATGGGGTCATTGTGCTTACCATCATTAGCAACTTTTACTATGGCTCTGAATTCGTGAGTATAATAACTTCCTTTCGGCTAATACACCTCACTTATAACCTTGTATATACATCAGAGGTACTTTTGTGAATGAGATGGTTAGTTAGGCTATACTTCATTGGTGTTATGTATTTAACTTGTTCCTGTCCCTAGCACAACTTTTACAATTTGGAAAATTGCGTATTTGGTGGCATATGTAGGAAAAATGGAACAGTGTTTCTTTTACATGTGATTCGATAGGTACAGCATTTTTCAAATACAATAAAGTTTTTTTTTCAATAATTTTTGTGCTGCGGTGTCAGATCTAACTAAATTATTATACTGTCTTTCATAAAGCCTATTGATAGCTACACTGTAAGTAAAGTTTTTTTATGATATAAAATAGATAAAAATCTTATTAAATGACACCACCATTCCGAAGTTAAAGATCCAATTCTTATCTGGTACTAAACAATGTTTTTTAACATACAATTGCAGTTTTTCAAACACAAAATTAAATTCATTGAATTATATTACAATGACAATGGTATGAAATAGAAGCCAAATTATTCCACAAATATTGATATGGCAAAACTGTGAAGTTTACATGTGATGTATATTCACAGCCATTGTCAAACCTAAGAGCAAACAAAAAAATGCCCATATAATACCAAACAAGTCTGCAATGATTGTTTTTAAGCTACAAATAAGATGGTTTAATGTGTAAAAGAAGGTAAAAAGAATACCTTCCTAGTTAATCCTTAATCATCCTAAAGATTTTAGAAGATGGTAAAGAGGTGATTGTCATTCAATCAAGTTCATTTCTATTCCAGTGGCAAGCAAAATCAAGATCTCAGAAACTCCAGACAAGCCAAAGGCTACATTTTTGAGGAAATCAGCATTTCTTACAACGGGCGATGATTCATTTAGGTTTAACTTTAATTTAGATTCGGAAAATACAGACCAAGGATCCGATAAAACCTTAATAGAAAATGACACTAATAATTTAGAGGTTGGCAATACTGATAAATCTAATGATGTTGCTAACAGTGTTAAAAGTAATGACATTGCCAATAATGAAACTTCACAGAACAAAAATCCTGATAACTTTAAATTTTCCTTTTCCGAATCACAGTTCAAATTTAACTTCAATGTGAACCCATGACTTGTGTTAGGAAAATAATTAATTCTACATCGTAAAGTTGTATAAAATAAGTTTAATGATAAGTTAATGTATGTATGTATGTATGTACCTATTAAGAGTAATAAAAATATTTTGAATTGCAAAAACATGTATTTCATTTCCGATTCCTGCCAACTCTTAAAATTTATCAAATAATTGTCACGTTAATATTAATAGGTACTTTCTAAAGGTAAAACTAGCTTCCATTATTATTGAACAAAAAGTCTTATAGCAGGTATTATTAATTTTTATTTCTTGCAAAGTATCTGATAGGACTGCCCAGTTTTTGGCTTTGAATTCCTTATCTTCTTAGCACATTCGAAATCTTCTATAAAAGCTTTTGAATTAACCACGGAAAAACCTACTGGTAATTCGTATTGACTAAAATGGAGTCCCCATATCGCCACACCGAAGATCTTCTTAGTTTTGTCATTTATTATTGCCGCTCCTTCTACCGCTAGGTAACCGTTGCATTTTCCTTTTAGTCTTTTGAATGTTTCATAATTGCAAGAATGGTAGCAAGGTACATGGAAGCCGTTCCTCTTTTCGCTTGTCAGGATCGCCCAGCAGAGTTCCATCTGGATCGAAACCGTCAGGTGTTTCAGGTCGTGAGCGGTTGTAGGTGTGACACTATCGCCCTGTGGATTTGAACAAAATCGATTACGGTGTTACTTTTGTAGCAATGATAGCTACTTGGTTAGAATTGTTGGATCACACGCTGAAAGACGTGGGTTTAAATCCCAACAGTGAGTTTAAGCTGCCGGTGAAGGAAAACTGTAAGGAATCCATGGCGTAGTATACTTTCTACTAGTACTCGGTTGGCTAGCTACCACCGTTAAGTTTAAAATCTATCGCCAAGTATATTATGTTGTGCTTTGGCAGCTTTACTTGAGAGTCAGTTTCATTACAGACTAAGTAGGTGTGCTATAATTTTTCACTGCCTTTTGGTTCTGACCAATCCTTTAGCGAGTCTCTTAAGATGTTGATCGAGACCTTCTGCTATAAGACTGTTCACCGTGAGGTTTATCGGGACAGTGATCGTCGAATCAATATCCAACACGGCGGTAATCTCGTGAACCAAATCAAGGTAAGTTTGTCTTTCTCAGTTATCTGAGGTTATTATTACGGCTCTGGATTCCTAAAAGCGCGCATGAAAATGAACTTACCTTCTTCATTACATATCCTACTACTTTGTATGGCCCCGCCAACTTCATTTTTAAGAACCATTTGAAGTTGTCGTCTGTTCGTTTGACCTCGTTTTGCGGGTACAGTTGCACGACGTTGAACTTTTGATTGGCTTTTTTCTCTATCACTATGAAACCGATGTCGTCAAACTGTTGGATTGTTGGCTTCGAAGGAAAGACGAATGCTCGAACGGGCAGGCGCTTGGCAGTGTATAGTACAGAAGTATAAGTCACTTTGAGGCTGAAATCAGACCATGAGCTTATTTCGATGTCTGTTAGGCGCTCACAAAAATTTATTGCTATGCGATTGCGAACCATATTGCGCAGTCATACAATATGTGGTCGCGTAGTTGTAGAGTACTTAACAGGTATCATAAGCAGCAGGGACGGACGTGGCAAACGCCGTATCTTCATTGATAAGTAGTTCAGAGTACGGGTACTGGGCGTTTTTTAGAGGGGCTAGCATAACTTGCGACATTGATGCATTAAATAAACAATAGAAAAATGTATGGAAAGTGGGGCAGCGCTCTTGACTAAATGAAATGTGAATCTCCAGCTCTGGCCGGCAGGATTCCCCGCAAAAGCGAAGCAACGCCAGCAGATGTGTTAAAAAATAAAATATTTGAAAAATTGTCAATAATAATATTTATCGTTTTATGTCGAGTAAAATTTTTTCGTTACTTTCACGGCTTGGTATCTTATAAGCCTTCGAGGCGCGAGGCCCCTCGGACCGCGAGGCCGTAGGCAGTGGCCCACGTCGCCCACGCCTTACGCCGCCTCTGTTTATGATCACAACTCTTGAAATTGTCAAAAAGAATCAGTTGTTCTACTCTACAGGCTCATGTGAAGGAAAACATAGTTAAAAACCATGTTATGGTTGTAGGCCTGGTAGGTTAACACACGAGTCGAAAATTTGGCCCATTAACGGTGTTCCGGCAGCCGCACTTGAGAGCCAATTCCACTCCAGGCTAGGAGTGTTTACCATCTCCGACCACACCGTCGCTTGACCGGCATCAAACTTGATGTTAATGATGATGCGGTCTCAATTGGAGCACGCTTGCCTAGAAAATAATGATTAACTCTCGACTTGACGACACCTTGATTGTATCAGGGAATATCCACTCAGACAGTGCATTCCAGTGTTTAGTGGTCCGCACAATGAAAGTAACATCAGGTGAGTTGTGGTCAAACACCTAGCCTGTATACTATAAAAAAATAACTTTATCCACAGACCGATAAATACATCTAGAAGCAGTAATGAATATGCCTTCGTGGATACAAGAAGCTGTGCACATATATGGATGATTGTTGGTTTTAGAATGTATAACTTTTGCTATCCATGGGTATGTCTTTTCTGTAGCTGCAATGGCATTGACTTGGTACGTTTCTAGCGGCGAAAAAACTGCAAGAAAAATGTGTTTACGTAATATTTTTTTGAAATCAAAATATTTAGGTTCGGACAAGCAATTATAGGCGCTAAACTTATAAAAACTTTGAAACCATAATACGTGTAGGTACATTTGTACAATGACTAATCAATTTGCGTGGTTGAGTCTAAGACGGCAATTTGAGAAAAAACTTTTTAATGCCACAATGTATGAAATGAATGCCAAAGTATAATTTAGGTATAGAAAAATTGTTTTTGTAAATTTTCACTCGTTTTTTTGTGATAAAAAATACCGATGTGTTTTTCGGCAGCCTTTCTTGAGAACCAGTTCTATTCTAGGCTAGTTGTGCTTTACCATCTTCGAGCACACCATCACTTAACATCAGGTAAGTTGTGGTCAAACACCTAGCCTGTAAGCCATAAAAAAAACTTACGTCTCATCCCTAATCCGCACAGTAGTGTTGAAGATTATCTATATATATATATGTATAGAAGCTTTATAGGTATAGTATGAATAATCGACCTCTGGTAAGAGATGGCACTTTAAGGAGATACTGCCATTGCCATATGCACAAACAAATGTAATGCCTGACAAACATGTTTGCTTTAGGTACTCACAAGTATTATTTGGATTGGCTTTTTTCTCCCTCAAAAGAACGAGATCGTCCATAATATCGAAAACGTTATCAGTCGCTACGCACAATTCCACTACGACAAATATCAAACTAAACATTTTAAAAAGAAAAACAACTTGAATATTACAATAACTTTATTATATTTCCTTACAATACTTTAAAATGATAAGGCAATAAATGTTAAGGTGTGTTCAGACAACGCGAGGCATAACTACGCGATTTACTCGCAACGCATGCCGTCTGAGGCATGTGACGTCATACTCAGGACGCGTTTGTGAAAAATCACGTGCGGATTCATCATTTAATAAATTAATTTGATACTAAAAGGTACATACCTTCTATTGTAATATATTTCAACTTTTACGTTATACGATTTTGATGAATGTATAAAAAATAATAAAATACAATTAAATCTGATGCAATGTTCATTTCAACGGCCTACGGTATCATATATATTATCTTATTCGATGTATCACGAACATTAAAATTAGCTAAATCGGTTCAACCGATCTTAAGCTATGCGCGTACCAAAGAACAATTTTATTAATATAAAAGATAGACATAGTATAGAGTAAGTTAGTTCTGAAGTTCATATAAAAATTCCACAGAAAAAAGTTCAGTATTTTTCGAATTTAAAAATTTCCGGAAACTTTTTTCAATTTTTGTTTCCATAAAAACCTAATTCGGACTACGACGAACATATAAAAACAAAAGCCAAATCGATTTAGCCGTTCTCAAGTGATGCGCTTACAAACGAACATGATTACATTTCTATTTATATATATTGCTTAGTATATTTATACAAACTATGACTTAAAATTGATGTTTACTGATAAATTATATTTCTTTGTACGTTTAGTTTTATTAAAATCTGTATCAAAAAAAATCAGACCAGTTATATAAAAAAAGGTGATTATTTCGTTATTTTTTCCCTATTCCTTTGCTTTAACGCCGTTTATGTCCGCATAGTAGATATTTTTTTTTTTTAGTTTTTATAATATTATGTCCGTGTTTCAGTAAAGTTATATCATTATTGAGGATTGTGGGCATCGTAACAATTGACTCAATTATTTTCCTCCTGAAAAATCTCTCGAAGTCAAAAATATTCCGAATTTGTAGTGGATTTATCTCTTGTTTCTCTACTTTCTCTTCTGTCACGGGCAAATGCTCACAGCGCAGAGCACGCATGTGAAACAAGTCGCGACGCAAGCCTCGCGATGTCTGAACGCTGCCCTAGAATAAAGGCATACAATTGCTCCAAATAATATTATTCCTTTTTTATGTTTGAACAAACTCGTAAATGATATAATAGTATTTCAGAGGAATGTCGTTTACGAAAAAAAATTGAAATGAAAACAATTTAAATAGTTTCACTTCGGTATCCAGGAATCAATGCTCCTTTCATTATTTAGGTATATAAAATTTAACTCCTTATATACGATAAACTTATTTTAGTTAGGTTAGCACTCTTTTAAAAATCAGATTAGGTTTGTGTTTGACCATACCACATCTATCTGAAGTTAAATATCAAAGTGCTTCAACATCGAGATACTGTGAATATATACCACGGATATATTTTTTTTTTAATAATAATCTTTATATTTTTTTATTTATTATAAAAGTAATAAAACGCTTTCCTGATGGTAAGAGATAAGGCGTCAAATAAATCCATGATCATTTCAGTTCTTCGAATATATAACACTTTAACGCTATTTTTTTACTGTTGACGGGCTAGTTATTTGACCACAGCTCACCTATATAAAGTGATGGTGTGGTTGAAGAAGATACGTTATATGTGCCTCCGTTTCGTTTTAAACCATATTTTTCATAACGATATTTTTTAAAATATAACCTTAAATTAAATACAGGGTTACGCGGGAAGGTAAAGTACACCGAAAGGTAACTTACTGTAGTGTAAGTAGCAACCAACGTAATGTATGGAATGAAAATGAATAGATTTTTAACACCATTACAGTGTTAAAAAAAAAGTTCACGAGTGTTATAAGCTCCTTTCGGCTTGAACTTTTCCGCATAGCCCTGTATAACATAAATTTATAGCAAATTTGGAACGAAGGGCATCAAACAAGACGCTGTTGTATATTCTAAAATAAGTTTTTTCGTACATTTATTTAATACGACCTTATACTATTATAATAGGTATAATTCCTACAACACGTATTTCAAATAAAATATGAATTAATACATTCGATTAAAGAAATAAAGGGATTACCATCATAAGCTCTAACGCGTCGTACCAAAAACTCCGCCAAATCGCTTCGATACAGAAGTTTGCAATCATTTCGCGCCTGTTCAGCTGTCGTTCGTGTCGTAGCAAACAATCACTTTGCACTTTCAACCTTAGCATCTTAAATTAGAATTGTTTTTTGTTTGAATATCTAAACGTATGCTTTATGTATACGATTTATTCGCCATTTGTGGACCGATTCGCCGTGGTGGTGCCGGCGTAAGAATAGTACCTCACCCTCTCTACCCGTGGTTGCCGTAAGAGTCGGCTAAGGGATGTAATCCGTAAGATGGGCAGCAGCGTCTTCCTTGAACAATCACACCTAACTGCACTCGCCAACCCGCCTGCCAAGCGTGGCGAGTATTGGCAAAACCCCCCCAGGAGGAGGCCTATGTCCAGCAGTGGACGTCCTATGGCTGATGATGTGATGTGATGTGAACCGATGATGTTTTTTATTGCAAAATAAATGTCAAAACATTTTTTTTTTAAACTGACCTACATATATCAGGACAAGTTTTCCATACGTATTTGTCACGCAGATTACTGTGCTACATTTCCGTAGTTCTCCTTTACTAAGTTTTGCGAATGATGAGTGGCTAGACTTAATGTCAGATTTAATATTCGGATGGTAAACTCATCTGACATGGTTCGATTGCTGTTATAAGTCAAACTTAGTAAACCTCTTAGGTCGCAGCAACAATGGACGTCCAGGGTTAGACTTTGTACGATTATATGTTCGTTAACAAGTTTTTTTGGAGCTATGAGATGAAAGTTCTTCGTTAGAAGGACCAACGACAAATTTTAATACAGAGCCCGCCAAGGTCTTCACTTCACTGGTCTCAATCCACGATAGTTGTAAATAGCACTCGCGGTCACCGATCGATTTCACAAACATATTATCGTTTATCGGAAACTTCAGAAACACTAGGACGAGCTATATCTGCCAGACTTAATATTTAAAAAAAAAAACCTTTGTCACTGTCTATTTATTTGTTAACTTTTCACGCCAAAACGGCAGATTTGATCTTACTTTAATTTAACAAGAAGATACTTTATATCAAAAGGTTTAACATTATGTATGTCCACGCGTCCGCATGCAACAGCTAATAGATTATGTTAAAAAACCAATTTCCTAAAACCACAAAGAACGCAAAGCTATCAACATTAGAGTTTTTGTATGTCATTACAAACGATATACCCTCAATTTCATTACTCGATGATACGTAAAACAATATAACTAAACGATTTCATATTTGTCAGCGACGAAGGAGATTTCGTGTGAGAAATCTACAGGTGTTCCGTCCTCGGCCATGGTGACTTTCTTGGCGGTCAGGAGGGCCAGGGAGGTGTTTGACGTCCAAGAAACGGTCAGGGGGAAGAAATCGTTCGGTATCGCTGGGGTCACGCTGTCAAACAGAAACAAAACATAGAAATATGATAGTTTTTTGTATGGTAAAGGTTTAGATAGATAGATAGAAACTCTTTACTGTGCACACTGAAAAAGAAAAAGAGTACAGAAAACAAAAGAATCTTATGAGCTAGTGCCACAAGTGGCGGCCTTATCGCTAAGAGCGATCTCTTCCAGGCAACCAATAATTCAGTTTAATTCGATGTAAACAAAAATTCAGTATCTTATTGGTTTAAAAGGCGTACTACATTTTAGAGTTGTTTTTAAATGACGACCATTTCAATAAATCATTGAAATTCAATTTTATTGTAATCTATCGAATAAAATTTAATAATCACATAATGAATAATATACCTATTTGTAATTTTGACAACACATTGACTATAGAATTTTCATAGCATCGAAATGTCAAAATTAAATTACGTCAATTTAAAATTAAATTACAAATAAACTTTCAGCTAAAATTGGTAGCTTGTGAAATTGATGAAAAATGACTTTTTATTATGCATCCAAATGTTCAGTGAAGCTTGTAGTTAACTTGATTTTTCATTAAATATTTAAAAATATCGTAACACTTGATTACATACTGCACTAAGTGCAATGCCAAAAACAAAAAAACAAAAAATTCTTCTTTACGTTACGTTATAAGTTTTGGCGGGAACGCGGAAAGAGTCATATCGCCCCATTGTATTTTTTCCCAAAAAACAACTAGTGTTTTATTCAAGTTAAACACTCGAAGAAATAGTTGTGTTTTATTCATAAAGTGCCGAATTACAATCGCGAGTGTGAGAAAGTGATATAATGCGGTGAAACATGACTTCTCGTATTGCTTCCAAAACTCCATCGAAGCTTATAGTAAAGCCACTACTTTACTTAGGTATGACTGGACTTGACCAAGACTGGACTTTGACTGTAACTATAGATGTTAGACATGAATTGCAAAAACTGAAGACGAGGCAGTATGGCTTAACAGCTTTAGCCTGCCCGATGGGGCAAATTTAAAAAAAAAACGTTACGTCACCTCCAGTCAAAACTGTCAGTTACCAAAGAGTTTAGAGAACTTACGTAAACTCCAGAGTGCCGCTGTTCTGCTGTTTGTTGATGATGGGGATACTCCACACAAGGGTGCGACCTTTCTGCGCGTAGCTGCCTTCCCACTGGTGGACCACTACCGAGCTGTTCCCAGAACTAGACAAAAAACACATTCCCACACATTACATAGAATTTTGAGAGAGAGATGGCTACATAGATGATATACGGGCTGACAGTTTGAACATTAGCAATATTCAAAGACATGTTAGGTAGTGGTCATATGAAACGTATAAAGAAATACAATCGAAACAAATACAAAAAATAAAACTAAGAAAATCTTGGTTAAAGTTTTTCCCAAGACTCCAGAATGTATGGACAGCGCGCAGCCTCACGCGCCGAGCTAGCGCAAGACATAACTATCATACGTAGACTGCGCAGTAACTGTTATCTAATCTGGGACCGCGCGCGACTACCATGTCATTTTCGGTGCGCGTGATTCGTGTGTCCGTATTTTTGTGTTTGTTCAGGATAATTAGGACAAATATTATCCACCTATTTTTTTATTTTATTTGGAATGACAATCGAATACTGAACCCTCTGTATCAATATTGCTGATGTTCAAACTTTCACGGTGTGTACTTCAGAGCTAATATAGATGCTTGTTGGTACAATACTTTCAGAGTGTGTGATTTCCCTGTTCCAAGTCCTCATTTAACGTAAGAAATTCTTTGATCCTTTAGCTATCGAATGGCGTAATTACATTTTGTATGTAGATTGTAGATATATAGTTGCAACACCAAATTATATTACCATGATTTTGTTATCAAAAAATCAAAATCAAAAGTCATTTATTCAGTTTAGGCCCTGGTAAGGCACTTATGAACGTTAAGTTACATGTTTGAATCTACCACCG
Organism: Biston stratarius; assembly: GCA_950106695.1. Taxonomy (NCBI): domain Eukaryota; kingdom Metazoa; phylum Arthropoda; class Insecta; order Lepidoptera; family Geometridae; genus Biston; species Biston stratarius. The sequence goes on along the minus strand of OX467115.1, from coordinate 3,553,474 downwards.
GCTCGTAATTACACTTCAACTGAGAAGACTCCGGCAAGAAACTCAGCAAGGCATTTTTTGTGGATCTTTCTTTTCATATTAGGTTACAATTTACAGTTATAAATATTAATACATACATTATGCTTACTACAAATGTGACTAAGCCAGGGGGATACAAGTGAAGCTACAACAACCATATATTCCTGTCTTCCACGTAATGAGCCACCTTATAGTAAGTAGGCTTTGTCAATTATCATGAGTTTTCTGAATCATGGCAGCAATTTTCAAGGCATATTCAGGTTAAAACTATTATAGATATATAACTCTTTTGTTCACACCAAGATTACAGAAACAGAAATAAAACAAACATTTATATGTAGTAAAACAAAAAGCGGCCTCATCGGTTAGTGCGATCTCTTTCAGGCAACCTTAGTACGGGTAACACTCTGTAAAATGACGGGGTGTACTTACGGTAAGGGTATATGTATATTGACGTCAGAGAGCACCAGGTGGTCCTGCTCCAGCTCGTACTCGATGTTGACATCGCAGCCGCCCGCTCCGCTCTCCGACGGCCAGCAGTTCACTGCACACAAACCACTTATGTAAGTTTAAAAAAAATACAAACATTTCTTTGAAAACGATCCACTGTACAAATTAAGTGAATATATTTGAATGTTTATTCCGTGTTTGGGTGTAGATAGATAGAAACGCTATATTGTGCACACACCAATATTAAAAGCTGAAAAATTTAAAAAAAAATTATATACCGACTGCAAATAAAATAGTTGTAATTAAAGGGAAAAAAAACTTTTTAAACCAATGTATTATTTATAATTAAATTTAAATATTAACTTATACATGTCGAGGGCAATTTGTATGATTCCGCTTTTTACAAACGGCGTCGTTCATTTAAAAACACTCGCAGCATTGAAATATGCCAAAAGTAAATTGTAAATTGCCTTGTCACTATATAAAATGCCACAACATTTGATGGACAACTCAAACGCTGTTTACAAAATGCCGCGGCTAATTGAAGTACTCCTACTTATTGTTTATAAAAGTATTAACTATTGTTTTGTATGTAACTAGCTGTGCCCCGCGGTTTCACTCGCGCTAGATGCCTACGTCATAGTAGCTTTATGCATGCAAAGTCTCAGCCCGATCGGTTTAAAATTGACAAAGTTTCATACAAACTTTCATCCCCTATTTTATCCCCTTGGGGGTAGAATTAATCAAAATCCTTTCTTAGCGGATACCTACGTCAAAACATCTACCTGCATGCCAAATTTCAGCCCGATCCGTCCAGTGGTTTGGGCTGTGCGTTGATAGATCACTGTCAGTCAGTCAGTCAGTCCGTCAGTCAGACCTTTGAGTTATATATATTTAGATAGATGTCATCAGTTCAAATGTTGATTTTGTTAAGTACTTTAATATTTTAAATACTTGAGAATGACTTAAGCACGTATTAATTTATTCTTATCTAGATAGGTATCTAATTGCTAGAATAAAATGTGCGCTTTATGATGGTCATCCTACAATAACAAGCAATGTTGAAATGATAAGATTGAATAAGTTGCCAATTTGCCTTAGGCATATTTCAAAATTGCGAGTGTTTTTAAACAGAGTTAAACAATAAAGAGTTTCTATCTACATAGCCGAGCATGACGGCTGTCTCATTCAATACCCACAAAAAAAGTACACAGTGCATTTCAAAAACCTAGCTTTGCTTGGTGTATACAAGATTTAAAAGTTGTATTCAAGTTTGGTGCGATATCTGACAAAGGTTGTAGTCCCAGTACCTGAGAGAGGCGCAAGCTTGTCATCGTTTGCGGTGGCGAGGCGCCATTTCAGAACGCCCACGTCGCTGTTCAGCGGGAAGTTACGCTGAGCTTGCTTCAGGCCGATCACGCCAGAAGAACGGAACGCTTCTTTGTCCACGTTAGGGTGCGTCTGCGGTTAAAAACCTTATTAACCGACGAAAAAACGGTGGATGGTTCTCAAGACGACGCGTATATATATATATATATTTAATGTATGACATTTATAGAGTAGTCCGATTTTGATTATTTTATATGGAAAACGAACGAAGACGAAACGAAGAAATGAAGAAAGAAAGAAAATAATTTTATAGTGGAAATAAATAAACAATTTTTTTTTTTTTAACGCTGACAGTCTAGTTGTTTGACCGCAGCACACCTGATGTTAAATGACGGTGTGGTTGAAGATGGTAAAGCACACCTAGCCTGGAATGGAACTGGCTCTCAAGTGAGGCTGCCGGAACACACCGTTAGATGCTTGGCGGCAGATTTTCAACTTGAGGGTGGTAGCTACCCAGCCGAGTACTAGAAAGTACCCTACCACCACGCTATGGTTTCCTCGCGATGTTTCCATCACCGGCAGCTCAAGCTCATTGTTGGGGTTTGAACCCACGCCCTTCGGCATGCGAACCTACAGCGCTAACCACAGAGCCATCATCGCTACAAAACATCGGGTTTATCTCTAAGCTTAATGTAGTGTACAGGACACGAACCTGTAACTGCAGAGGCCTGGTGTCCTTGTTATCAACGTGTACGTGGATGCGTGCGTACTGATCGTTGGAAATATTCAGCGTCAACAAACCTGGATAGAATATTTACAATTAAAACTCACTTTATTACAAGACTGCTCAAAAAAAAGGAGTTTTAAATTCTAGTTCATATACTTAAAAAGTGGGATTGGGCTGCACACGTCTGCCGAATGCCAACGGAGCTATGGGCGAAGGTTAGGCCAGAGGTTAAACAGCCACCAGGACGGCCTTGAAGGCCTCGATATTCATGTTGAGATTGGACCTTTATAGCACTAAACAGAGATGCATGGAAAGGAGAAAGTGAGGCTTTTGCCCAACGTTGGGATAACATAGGCTATAATAAAAAAAAACTATGGAAACTGACGTGGTCTTGACACATTTTTGTTTTATTAATGCGGGATTAATCGCATTCGATTGTTCAAGGAAGACGCTGCTGCCCATCTTCCGTATTACATCCCTTAGCGGACTCTTACGGCAACCACGGGTAGAGAGGGTGAGGTACTATTCTTACGCCGGCACCACCACGGCAAACTGCGCTCGCCAACCCGCCTGCCAAGCGTGGCGAGTATTGGCAAAACCCCACCCCAGGAGGAGGCCTATGTCCAGCAGTGGACATCCTATGGCTGATGATGTGAACCGCGTTTAATTTCATCGGAAACTCCGACTATAGTTTAGTCCATATGTACAACATTACACACATTACAGTACCAACTTGAGGCACTGGAGTCAGCCGAGAGGCGCGCTAAGAGGTTGATAGGCAATGACACTTTGGTCAAGTCTCGACTCCTAAATCTTGAGCATCGACGTAAGGTCTCCTGTCTATCGGCTTTCTACCGGATACACTTCGGGGATTGTGTCTTGGAGTTGCACGACTTGGTTCCCTCCGCTGCTTTTTACTACCGGACGGCCAGACAAACGCGACCTCAGCGTCACCCGTCATGGTGGACGTTCCCATGTGCGCACAAAGCGCTTCGAATCCACATTCTTTATTCGAACAGCGAGGATGTGGAATTCTTTGCCGGAGTCTGTGTTTCCCGAAAAGTACAATATGAGTGTCTTCAAATCAAGAGTAAATATGTTCCTTCTAGGTAAGCGTGTTCCATCCTAGACCACATCGTTGCTTAACATCAGGCAGGATATGGTCAAACGCGAACCTATTCTGTATTTAAAAAAAAATATCCGGTGGCCTTCATTATGGAGACAAAGCTGAGACAACGCGCGCGCGGCGTCGTTTTGCTTCGCACACAAGACGAGGCCGCGCGTTTGTAATGCGTTGTAGCGTCAAAGTAGCGATGCCCTGGACTTTGAATAGCTACTCAAATATATTAGAAGAAAAGATAACGAGATGATAGTCTCACCAGAAAGTTCAAAGTTCTGTATGTCGCCATCTCTGCCAGCTACCAGATTCAGCCTCTCTTCAAATCTCAAGTGAACACTGCGAAACAAATATATATATATAACTTTAGTGATATTCCCTATTTTTTTTTATATTGTTGACAAGCTAGGTGTAGGAGCTGGGCTGGCTCGGGTAGACGCTGGTAGGAGGAAATGCACAATACACCCCAAGCGGGACGTCAGTGCAGGACTTATCGCCCCCATCCCGAATAAGAAGCTAGGTGTTTGACCACACCTCACCTGATGTTAAGCGACGGTGCAGTCGAAGATGGTAAAGCACATCTAACCTGGAATGTTACTGGCTCTCAAGTGAGGCTGCCGGAACACACTGTTAGATGCTTGGCGGCATTTTCAATTTGAAGGTAGCCAGCGAATACTAGAAATTACCTTCCCACCATGCTATGGTTTCCTTCACCGGCAGCTCAGGCTCATTGTTAGGGTTCGAACCCACGCCCTACGGCGTGTGAACCGACCGCGCTAACCACTGAGCTATCAATACAGATGATATAGATAAGTGTTATACAGGAAATATTGACAAAAGAGAAGGGAAACAGTTTTTTTTTAAAACCGCTTTTTGAGTCTATATAAATATGTATGTATAGGTACTTATAACTTTTTTTATTTCAATACATTTTGAATTCGATACCCGACACCCGAGCTTTAAAAAAAATATATGTATAATGATACGAACGCGACGCTCTCCTGATGGTAAGAGATAACGCCTGTCCATGACCATTGCAGCGATACACAGAACTTTGAGTAACAAAACAAAGTCCAAGGCATCGCTGATTTGGCGCTCATTACTTTGAGACATTAAGTGGTTAGTCTCAATAGCCCAGTAATTTCGCTAGCTGCAGCACCCTTTAAACTGGAACACAGTAATATTTACACACTACTGCTAGGCGGTAATATCTGGTACTACCTAGACGATCTCCTGCTTAGGAAATCTACCAACAAGTAATATCTGTCTATTGATGGAAACCGCATTAAAATCCGTTGCATAGTTTAAAAGATCTAAGCATACTCACGGCGGGAAGCGACTTTGTTTTATTCTATGTACATAAAGAACGGTCAGAGCACTCAAGATTTTTATAAGAAAAAAAAAACGATGGTCGAGAATATTAACACATATCTTGTACCTCACAGATGAACTGGGCTCACAGTGTTCTATAACAATGGGTTTCTTTTTAGTCTTCAACCTTTTGATACGTGCAGAAGCCATGGTAATCTCAACACAAAACGAGTTTAAATCAAATCAAATAATTTTCTTGACTGACACTGCATACGGATCTTACACGCACGCAGATAACGTTGAATTTTGAGGGTAGGTTTTAAAAGACCAAAGCTTTCATTTGAATACGGAAGTCCAATCAGCGATGCAGTGATTGATCTGACAAGTACGGCTAAACGCTACCAATACCGCCGCAAGCGCTGCAGCGGCTTATAAAGCGTTCACCACAGCCAACATTGCCAAATATTGTTTATATGCTACCGTAAAATGTATTCCTCAATAAGTACAGAATAAAAAAGTATATTTTTATAACGTTCTATGTTTATTAAAGATTAGCGGAAGATCCTCAAAATGAAAGTAAAAACCGTATCAAAATATGTTGCATAGTGTTGTCTTAATTAATCGAATAAACAGATAGGCGGGAAATTTAACTTCAATTTATGTAATTAATTATATTTTTTCTTTATGTTCGGCATAGGACTTTGTGTGTTCTGCCGGAATCAAGTTTTTAACTCCCGAAGCAAAAAGAGGGGCGTTATAAGTTTGAGGTCGATGTCTGTCTGTGTGTGTATGTGTGTCTGTCTATGGCATCGTAGCTCTCAAACGGATGGACCGATATTGATGCGGTTTTTTTTTCATTTGAAAGCAAGTTTTCTTGCGGTGGACCTTAGCTATGTTTGGTTAATTGAGTAGGGGGTTTTTTAAATTTTTAATTTAATTACTTGTACACCAAAGTGTTGTAAACTATTCATCCGATTATTACTTATTTATGTGTCTTATGATAAAATCAAGGAGAATATCAAAGTGACATAAAGTAGTCCAGTCCATGCCTTAATAAAGTGGAGATGGTTTTACTAGAAGCTTCCACGGAGTTTTGAAAACAACGCGAAAAGATATTTTTTTCTATTTTATATCACCTGCACTTTGTAATTAAACCTTAAAAAATCACATTTTTATATATTTTTTTAATTGAGGGTTTTGAGAAAATCTTATACCAGACTACCTGCAATCATAGATCATCTTTCTTTTTTTACAGAAAACATTGGCACAATTGTGGCAAAACCGCAGAAGCCAAAAGCCAACAAGAAAAAGTTAAACATGTTATTAATAGATTGACCAATCAACTACTCGCTCATTGTTCCGCTGTTTTCTCAGCTTAATTATTTTGTTATAATGTATTACATATGCTAATGTAAATCTTATATATTTATTTTATTAATTTATTTAGCTAATTATATAAATATTTTGCATTGATCTTTTAGGTAGGATTCATGTTTGTCCCTCTACTTCTATCTGGATCGTTCGGGTGGTCATTTCCACAACAACACTATACTTACTTACACAATATAGGAAAAAAAATTAAAGGAACGACTTGAAGTAGGAAAATAAAGGCTAATGCAATAAAAATATTTTATGTATTTTTTTTATTAAGTAATGACTGTGATCGTCAGGCGAACGACCGGTGAAACGCCTGTTGACATAAAGGCCACTGTTAACTCCTAGCCAAATGTGGAAACACGTTCCAGTACAGCGTCTTTTCGCTGTGAAGCCGGGATTTAAACGACCGTATGATGCATTATTCTTCTTCGGAATGGGGGCGATCGATCCTGCACTGACGTCCCGCTTGGAGTGTTTTGTGCATTTCCCCCTACCTGATCCAGCCCAGCTCCTTGATGTACTATTCAAATGTAAAATGTCTGTTGAGGAAAGTTTGGATACTGTATACTCACTCCTTCTGGTCAGGCGCGGGAGCTCGCTCCGGCTTGGCGCCAGCGATCACGGGCGGCGCCGCGGCTGGCACCGTGTCCCCCTCGCTGCGCAGTCGTGACACGAATGACTCTGCGTCGGAGCCGCGAGAACCGAGCTTCATGGCCGAACGACCGATAGGACGCCTGCCGACAAAACATACAATCAACATTTCAGATAATTCGACATTTTTAACCCCCGACGCAAGAGAGGTGCTATAAGTTTGACGTCGATGTCTGCCTGTGTGTGTGTCTGTCAGTGGCATCGTAGCTCTCAAACGGATGGACCGATTTCGATGCGGTTTTTCCATTTGAAAGCCAGTTTCCTTGCGGTGGTTCTTAGTTATGTTTGGTTATATTAGCTTTTATCAGGACGATGTCGGGGGTAATATAAAATTTCAATTTTTGTATGTGTATTCTTTGGGTAATTTTCTAATGTCATGCTCATAGGCCTGTATTTATGTAAATACCTATGGTTAGTCAGAGAGCTTGGGAGCTTTTTGAAGGTGAAAAATTAATAAATAATAATAAATAGCTTTTGAAGAACTTAAATTTAGAAAACATACTTTTAGTACTGGAACATGACATACATAAACATGACTTCATAGATAAACATGTTAAATATCGTGTTTTTAGGGCTCCATACTTCAACTCGATACTTCCACGCGTTCCCGAGATAGGTCTTGACAGACGGACAGATGGACAACAAAGTGATCCTATAAGGGTTCCGTTTTTTCCTTTTAAGCTACGGAACCTTAAAAATAGAGTCAAAACCATAAACTTCAACACTCTATTCCTGAACCGTTTTTTTACCATACCTACCTACTTTGTACGGAACCCTTGGTGGGAGAGTCTAACTCACTTCGCACTTGTCCGTGCTTTTAGAGTTCCGTACCCAAAGGGTAAAAACGGGACCCTATTACTAAGACTTCGCTGTATGTCTGTCCGTCCGTCTGTCTGTCACCAGGCTGTATCTCAAGACAGACAGGTGAAATTTTCACAAATTATGTATTTCTGTTGCCGCTATAACAACAAAGACTAAAACAAAATAAAATAAATATTTAAGGGGGGGCTCCCATACAACAAACGCGATTTTTTTGCCTTTTTCATAGATAATGGTACGGAATCCTTCGTGCGCGAGTCCGACTTGCACTCGCCGGGTTTTCATTTTTTAAACTTACGTGTCTCTGGCTGGTGTGGTTGGTATCTTCTCGGTCATCAGATCAGCTGCCGCAGAGGAAGATATCGAAGCACTGCTCATACCACCGCCACTGCTGCCTACAAACAAACATGTTTATGACAAGAAATAAATTTAAAAAAAACAAGTTGTTCTCCTGATGGTTAGCTGCAAATAACTAAGCGACACACTACTGCTTAGCGGCAGAATGTCTAGATGACCTCCCCTCCAGATTTATAGCAAAAAAGTAAAAAATATTTTAATTCCGCTATAAATTTTACGCGCAAATAATGTCTCGCTCGTAATTTAGTAAAAAGTGTGTGTTAGGAGCAGATCCGTTCAGAAACACCTTTACGCCCAAATTTTATAATTACCAAAGAAAAATAATAAGTCATTATTTACTACGGCATGACCGGTCTCAGCCAAGACTTTGACTCATTTAACTAGAATTATCATCAAACACTTGAAATTATCGTAAATACTTGATACTGGCGTAATGCACAAGGTGCGATGCCAAAAACTAAGAAAAAAGGCGATGATCATGGGAATAAAAAAACATTTATTTCTGGTAACAACACATTCATCAAAACACGGGAACGCTGATATTCTCGTAACGCCCCATTGTATTTTTTTCCAAAACTAGAGGTTTTTCGAGTGTTTATGCATAAAAATAGTGGTGTTTTATTCATAAAGTGCCAAATTACAAGCACGAGTGTGGGAAAGTGATAGATAACGGTAAAACATGACTTTTCGTGTTGCTTCCAAAACTCCATCGAAGCTTATACTAAAGTCGCCACTATTTTACTAAGGCACGATTTGATTTGACTGGCACGAACTGGACTTGAACAAGACTGAACTTTGACTGTAACTATAGATATAAGACATTAATTGCAAAAACGGAAGACAAGGCAGTATGGCTCAAAAGCTATAGGGCAAATTGAATAAAAAAAACATGAAAACACTAACTAGTAACTAGTATTTTGGTTGTAGTATATACTTACCGAAAGACATTTGTGATCGCGGCGGTAAGCCTTTCTTGGCGGCTTCCAGTCGCTCGCGCTGTAATTCCTTGGCGCGTTCGCGCATTCTGTTAGCTGCTTCTCGCTCTTGTGTCTAAAAATAACATTACTAAATAATATACAAGTATTTTTTTTTTAAATTGTGCTATAAGACGTGGCTTCGTACTAAATTTAAAGATTCTGAGTTCACGGGAAGTAGGTTAAACTCTGTAGGTTTTGATTCCCTTGCGAGTGTCGAAAATTTGCAGCATAAACGGCTGTATCTTTTGATTGCGGTGACTTAGAAATTTAATTTTTTCACAGTTCCAAGGGACAATAGACCTGAATATTTGATATGAATTTCAGCTTGATACCTCCAACGCGTTTCTGAGAAAAAGGGTCTTGACAGACAGACAGACGGACAACAAAGTGATCCTATAAGGGTTCCGTTTTTTCCTTTTGAGGTACGGAACCCTAAAAAAACCCAGCTATTTATATGTTTATTGAAAACAAGCTTAGTTAAGAAAATTTTTTTTTTTTTTTTTTAGAAATTTGTTGCTAGTTTGTAAGGATGTAAGGACTCTAACTACACCAGATATATCCAAATCTGTTCAGGTATTTAAAAGTTATGTTGGAATAAAAAATCTTACATACACATACCCTGAATACATTAGACTCCTTTTTAAGGTCAGTCATGTAATTAGCCGAGGGTCAATACACTATTTCATTGACCCTCAGCTAATTACATGGTACAACTGATTTTCTTTCATAATTTTAGAGTAGTGCCCATACTAAAAGTTATTCAGTTTATGAATAAATAGGACCAGCCTTCAAATAGCTAACAAATCAGCTGTTTAATACAAACATGTCCAACATTCACGATGAAAGTTCAAGAACGGTGATTTTTTTTAATATCAGAATCAAGCCTATAATAAAACTTATTAATAATGTTGAATACAAGGCCTTTTTTCTTGCCATTCCATGTTACTTTATATTATATATATATATATATTATCACAATTTCTTTAGTACCTATTATATTTTATCATTAGATGTTACCTGTCTAACAGCTTGGAAGATCTTCTCTTCATGAGAGTCCATCTCCACAAATGATCGGACCTAGAACAAGAAAAAAATACAACTAAATTAAAAATATGCAAGTATTGTTAATGCAAGGACGGAAATGGAAATTTGAAATATGTTGTGTACAATTTTATACAAGTCTCTAATCCCACTAATATTATAAACGTGAAATGGATGGGTGGATGTTAATTACTCAATTACACCAGAATGGCTGAACGGATCTGGATGAAATTTTGCATGTATATACCTGGAATAAAACATAGGATACTTTTCATCATCATACATCACCACGAGGGTATAGTTTGTATGTTTGTTACTCAATCACGCAGATGTCAGATTGACTGATGTTAGTTTGACAGATGTCAGATTGACAGATGTGAAATGTCAGATTGACGTATGATAAAATAGCGATTTATAATAAAATAGCGCAAGTTTTATGACTGTTCCTTTTGTTATCTACACATTTAATTTATCTCTGAACCTAATTCTAAAATTAACGCGGACGAAGTCGCGGGCGTTAGCTAGTGGTGTATATATATAACTAGCCGCCCATCCCGGCTTGGCACATTGACATTGACACGTTGCTTAACATCAGGCAGGATGTAGTCAAAAAATTATAGCGCAGCAGTTAGCACATTGCTACCTCCCACCGAAAGGCAGGCGTTCATATGCCAACACTGAGCTTTAGCTGTGGTGAAGGAAAACATCATGAGGAATCTATAGCATGTTGGCTTACAGCCACACTAGTTCACATTGCCATGCTAGTTGCTTCAACACCCTCATGTTGAAAAGCTGCCGCTATACACTCACTGGTAGAGTTCCGAAAGCCTCAGTTGAGAGCCAGTCCCATACTAGGTATTTTCACCAACATCAACCACATTATCGTTTAACATCAGGTAAGACGGATCATAGCTTGTCAAAACTTTAAAAAAAATTAGGTCTCACCTGAGCCAAGTTGACACTTTCCCTGTATCCGAGAGCCACTATCTCATCAAACGCAAACAATAGATTGAATGCCTGGTTGAGTACTTCGGCCTCTGTCAGCTGGTTACAATATTCTGGCACCTGATACAAACATAACAGCAATTTTATATATGAATTTCATGTTCACATGTGTATGGAATTAAAAAAAGGTCACGCAAAAATGTCCTTTGCCAATGTCAGTTCAAAAGAAACAGCCAATTTATTTTCTCACAATTTGTAACTTGGTCTTTTTTATTCAATTCCAAAATTTCTTTATTTATACATAATAATTATAGTTTCCAATGTTCATTTTATCCTAGAAATAACTAAAAAAACTTAGCTTATTATATACTTAACTTATACAAGCTGTATGTACCTATGCTTATCTTCAAACTTATAAATTAAATAATTAATACTATTTTTGTAATACCATATAATTTGAAAAAAAGTTTTTTGAGATAACCCATTATGTATCACTTAACACAAGCTTTAGGAGGCAGCGTTATGTAATGTTTATTATGAAATTATGCTACTTTAATAAAAATAAATAACTCTCATAGGACATAGCATATATGTAGAACACCCAGACACAGAACAAACATTTGTTATACCACAAATTGTTTGTCCTGGTTGGAATTGAACCCACATCCTACAGTTCTTGAAGCACCAACAACCAATAAGCCAACAGGGCTGTCTAAAAAGTAATCCTGTTTACGAACAATGAAAATGTTAGTAAAAGTTGTTTAATAATAAAATTAATAATGGGTACAATGACCTCCTTTTTAGCCAGTATTACCATTCTGCATAAATTCAAATATATTTACTTTTTGTCCATAAAGTTTAAAAAATATATCAAATGCTATGAACTCTTAATGCCATTTAAGTATGTACAAATATCTGATTACTCACGACTCTGCTAAAAAGTCGGAGAGTCTCCAGATCCTCAAGAATGTTGCTAGCTTTGGTGGTGATCAACAACATGTATAGCTTGTCCAGTGGTTGATAGACATATCTGCAAAAAGAGATTTATTTATATTTTAAACTTTTTATGAAATATTTATGGTTAACAGGCTGTGTTTGACCACAGCTCACTTGATGTTAAATGATGGTGTGGTCGAAGGGGTGATAGCTAGCCAGTCAAGTACTAGAAAGTACCCTACCACCATGCTATGGTTTCCTCAGGAGGTTTTCCTTCACAGCTCAAGTACATTATTGGGGTTTAAATCCACACCCTAACCATCACGCTATCACTACTAAACTAAATACAAAAAGTAGAAACTATATAATGTTGCATAGAAAATATGTGAAGTTGCTTATCATATGCTAACTATACACACAAATATATCAAGGTATGTGTAGTTTGCATGTCAAGTGAAACTGTAGGACTAAGGAGTCTTTACCCTTTGTCTTATGTTACATAATTCAAATTAATAAATAAAAAAGGACATTTCACAGAGATCTCAAGCCTAAAACTAAAGCTATGCGAGTGAAATAACTGATTGTGAGACTGCTAAACCAAAGGGTTGGGTGCCGACAGATTTCTTACTTTAAAATCAACATTAAGTCAACTGAGTACTAGAAAGTACCCAACCACCATGATATGGTTTTTAAATGATGTTTTCCATCACTAGCTCATTATTGGGATTTGAACTCACACCCCTGTGTGATTTGATAACAACCTTTGAGGGATCATTGCTATAGACCGCTATATCTTGTTTATATTAGCATGATTCAAGTGACAATATTTGGCACCTTTTTATGACCAATTAGATTAGCCTATTTTGATAACTGGAAACATTGTTTTCTTTAGTCAATGTATACTATTGGGATATTGGTAGGAAGAATAAGATTAATTTAACAGGTAATACTACATTCCGAACAGTGTTAGGTAGGCACATCAGTATGCTGCTTGCCTATCAATTTACAATTGTTTTTGCTAGCAATTTTTCTTTATTTACCATTACCTGACAGATTCAGTTTCTACGAATGTGTGCTGACGTCCACCAGTCATGAGCTTCGGAAAGGCAGCTAACAAGCCTTCTATACGGGCCTTCGTCATCTCTACAAATTGCCGGGACACCAATGCTGTAAATTTAGGTACATTATGACTGCACATATAATAACATGATTATTAGTATATAACTGTATCTTTGGTAATTCCCTGGACATGCATATTGAAAATAATACCTTTCCCAGATTTTGTGCATACTGTTGCAGCAATTAACACCTGAAAACATATTAAAATACGTATAAAATCTGTAAACACAAGTCGCATGAGAAAATCACCGATCACGTAAATACTATAAGAAATTTTATGACAGTACTTTAGCACACATTAAAGTTATTTTTAGGCGTATAAATAAAAATTACCATTTTCAACTAATAGTTTTTTGAATTATCATCAATAATAAAATAGGTTCCGTATTTTCGGATTTCAGTACACTTATATTTTGACAGCTCACAATGAGATGACGTGTTTAGTTTTTTTTTCGACGTGTTTGGTGTTACCATTTTATCGACATCTCACTATGGGGAAGGAGAAGTATTCGAAATAGATTTAAAAAGCCAATGATCTTAGTCACGCTAATAAAAAACAATATAATTTACATAATTATTAGTGAAAAACATGTTGCGTATTTAAGGCGCCAGTAATTTCATGAACATGTTTAGCATTAGATTGAATTTAGCAAATCCTGCTTTAGACAATAATTTTACTATAAATTATTATTACACGTACGTGCCACAGATGTTACAATAAACTTTAGATACGCGCCACTGTCTCAATTTCTAAAGTTCAAAAAGTCAAAATTGTCAAAAGTCAGCAAAGCAAGCACATTTGGGGTTATTGTTAAAAATTAAATTATTTTTTAAGTTTTTGCTTTAGTCTCCTTGTGAGTTATTCCATTTATATAAAGGATTTTAAGCCGTCCAAACGATGGAGCTTGTTTATTGAATAGGTGGTTAAATTCTATGGAAAAGATTTGCATTGCACAGAAGCTTAGTAACAGTGGTAAGTGAACCAATTTTTATTATTTTGTATATTTTTAATGTAGAATGTGGGTCATTTGCGTTCGTGTTACGCGTGTACTGTAATTGGAAGTTAATTCATTATTTGGCTAATGGTCAGTCCATTTGATTTGCATACAATGATAAGTACTTATGCTTCACCAACAGTTCATACTTATTCATTTCATTCAAGTGTTATTGGTCAGATATGTAATGATCCTGTCACTGTAGATGGGTGTAGTTTGTTTTTGAGTATCTATTTTATGTCGACACTTGTTTTTCTATATTATTGTGTCCACCTACATATTGTGCCATGGAAGAAACTTCCCTGATAGATAGTGATGATGAGGTACATTGATTATATTTATAATTACATCAATGAGTTGTTAAAAGATTTAATACTTGGAACTATGTTTATATCGAGGTCTGGCAATTTCATATAAGGAATTATGATGTTACATTTCATGGAATATAGTCCATGACTCACTCCACACCATGGTGTAATGTCTAAAATTTTCCTTATTGCTTTAATTAAACTGATATGAATGAGTCAAAATAAATTTCATTATCATCAATTTATATATAATTTCTTTATTCAAGAATCTTATTCTTAGTAAATTAAGATTTTTATCACTGCTTTTGACCTCCTAATAAACCGTTAGTAAGCATATAACACACTGAAGGACATTATTGACAGTCCGCAGTTGAGAAGTATGTGTAGAAATGAAGAGATGTGATGCTTGCCGTGTCCGCTCGGACCGGGTCACTCCGGACAGCCGAGAAGAGGGTGATCGAGACCCCCTGATAGACTCGCCCACAGTCTCGCAGGAGGAAAACTACGATAATATTACCATTGTAAGATTTATGTTCCGCTTTCATGCCAAACTGACCACCTGCTTGTATATATTGTATACAAAATGTTAATTTATAATGGTTACCACTTCAGTATACATTATAATTAATTTATTACCTACATATTCAGAAAAGAAATGAGCATCTGGCTAGTAAATATAACTTTTGAAATTGAATTCAAAATAAATCATTTCTACACAAGTGCTACTGCTATTCAAATGTACAGTATCCGAGATATAATATTAACAAAACTGATGTTAATTTTGGATTTGTTGGTATTTAAGATCTATGACCACACTGGTCTTTTTAAATAATCTAGCATAATGGAAGTACATGATTTAAAAACAATTCTGTCTACTATTTCTTCTATTAGTAATCTAGACTGCGTGTATACCATCTTCGATCACACAGTCATACAAAACATGTATCCCGTAAAAAAAAAAAAAAAATGTTACTAACAATATACTAAAGAGACATGACATCCCTAATCTCACCAAAAGATGTCCACAATGATACAAAAAGGATTTGCTGGAATAAAAATTTTCAACAACTTTTGGCTCTCATAGATTACAATTGACGGATATTTATCAGACAAAGAAGTGGCATATGACTGAAACAGTTCAACATCTGTTCTGTTTCATAGTGAAACAGTTCTTGAAAACACATTTAGACATACTCATTTAACAAAGTATGAATACTGTGGTCAGTTTGATATGCAAACACAATAAGTAGATAGCACAATACTATATAATATTAAATGCACCGAATTTATCTGTGCACATTATGTGACGTCGATAGTTGAATGTTTAGAATTGTTACAAATTTTTGGTCATGTTTCTCCATATTCTATTGCTTGTGTATCTAGTTGATGTTGTTCGTCACTTATTTATTTTTTATTGATGCACTAGCATTTACATTTTTATCTTCTTAAAAATAGAAGTTAATTGCATCATTATATTTTATTTGTATTGTTTTTAAAAGTAGCAATATTTGCTATCTGACAATTATGATACCATTGAACGTCCCAATGTACCTGTTATGAGGGTAGTGCACTGGATTTTGTTTGTTTAAAGTTGTGGGTAACACTGCAATTGTCAGGATGGCAAGGTCAGGTCTTTTAAGGATAGCTTACTATACCCATGCGAAGCCGGGATGGGTCGCTAGTAGTATTATATTTATAAGCTTATGGTATAATGAGCCGAATGAGGATTGTTGCTATGAACTGCTTTTACTTCGACCACTACTCTCTGTTACATAAATTTGGTCAACAAACTTTATCTATCGCATGAATACATTTATTTTACAATATCAGAGTAAAAGTTGTTCATAAAAACGAGTGTAATGACCCGCTTTCGTCTTAATACCTAATGAGTTATCACTAATTCAAATTTATGTACCAAAAAGGAATAGCTTGCTTGGACAACATGATGAAAAATAAATATTATTGAATTTTAATGGTAGCCTAGCATTCAATGGTATTTATTACCATGGATCTATTGCATAGCAGGAATAGGAACCAGTACAATGCCTAAGACTTAACTTAGGGTAGGTTTTTTTAAAAATCAATAGAGCTTTTTCGCCGATGCCAATATGTCGCTCTGGTAACATTCATTCTATATTTTAATTACATTTATATGGTGAAGTAAAACATCGTGAGGAAACCATAGCATGGTGGTAGAGTACTTTCTATTTCTCGGCTGGCTAGCTACCACCCTTAAGTTGAAAATCTGCCGCCAAGTATCTAATGGTGTGTTCCGGCAGCCTCACTTGAGAGCCAGTACCATTCCAGGCTAAGTGTGCTTTACCATCTTTACCACACCGTCACTTAACATCAGATGAGCTTTGGTCAAACAAATAGCCAGACAGCGATAAAAAAAGCCACTTATTATCCCAGTAAATGCGAGCGAAACCGAGGGGCATAACCAGTACTACAATAAAACAATCGTATCTTATGAAAGCCCTTTTGAACATGAAATCCTTGAACTACAATGCTGCCATGAAGTGTTGCTATCGTAGAAGTAAACAGAGAAATCATTGATAGGGCATTAACTGTCTGATAAAAGCATTTTTGCAGATTAAAACTGATTATAAACTATGTAAGATAAAATTAACGGTGCCAGCATATTTGTGGCTGTCATAGTTAGATGTGCGCTAGTTTGGGCACGCGAGTTTTCTACATATTATCCACTTTTTTCTATTTTACAAGATTTTTTTAGGGTACCGTACCTCAAAAGAAAAAAACGGAACCCTTATAGGATCACTTTGTTGTCCGTCTGTCTGTCTATCAAGACCCTTTTTCTCAGGAACGCGTGGAGGTATCAAGCTGAAAATCATATCAAATACTCAGGTCTAACTGTCCCTTGGAGCTGTGAAAAAATCAAACTTCTAAGCCAACGCAATCAAAAGGTACAGCCGTTTATGTTGCAAATTTCCGACACTCGCAAGGAAATCAAAACCTACAGGGCACTTCCCGTGAACTCAGAATCTTGAAATTTGGTACGAAGCAACGTCTTATAGCACAGATAGAAGAAAAATTGCGAAAAGCATAAATTACCATTAAAAAAAAAAACATAACTTTTACTTATACCTACAGGGTTGTACGGAGTTCTCACTGCGCGAGACACTTGACTCGCATTTGGCCGGTTTTTTTTACCTTGCAATGTGTGTATGTACGGGTCAAATCTTGCAACGGCAATGCATCTCTGTGATAAAACAACATAACCCCACCGAATTTGGGCTCGATTGATCCGTCTTGAGGAGCAATCTGTCAAATACTTATCTACTAAAAATAAATAATAAATATTGTTGAAAACAAGCTTTTATCTGGGACTATGAACCAAACATTTAAAAATAAATTCTAGTAATTTTTTTGTCGTGTCTTACCAATATCCTTAAAAGCATCAGGTTACATGTTAGATACTCACTATACTTCTAGGTGTTCCGTATGTATAAGTATGTACTTATTAAAAAAAAGAAATTTAAGTATTCTTTTTTTTTATTGTAGGACACGGCGCCATCTTACCCCAAACTAAGCAGAGCTTGTGTGATGGAAGTCAGATAACTGATAGAATAACTACATAAATACTTTTTTTTTTGTAAATACATACAGAACACCCAGACACAGAACAAACATTTGTTTATACTAAACAAACATTTGTCCTTGGCGGGAATCGAACCCACGCCCTACAGTTCAGGTAGGCATACTTCAACTTCAATTTTTCAATGCTGCCACAATTTTGCCAATGTCTGTCTCTGTACATTTGTTTTCTGTCTGGCACAAGTTGCCCGGTGTCCTTTTTTTTATTTATTATTAATATAAAAATTCTATCAGTTATCTGACAGGCATAGTACAAGCTTTGCTTAGTTTGGGGTCAGATGGCGCTATGTTTAATGTCCTACCATATTTTTTTACACATACATGAACCCTGAAAACAACACTCCCTTTTTAGGAAAATCGTGTAAAATTATCAGTAGACTTTCATGTTCTATGCGACAACCGATATACATACAGAGGTAGTTTTCAGAGCTCTGACTAAAATGGCCGTTTTTTTTTCTCTGACGAAAATTGTATCCAACTCAAGACAGAAGTAAACAGTGCTCTAGGCAGTGTAGCTGACATGACTGTGTATTTATTTATTTCCTTGTACGCTTAAAAAGCCATGTCCGAATTTAAAATATCATGATTTTAATTCGAGAAAAAGTTGTTCGTATAATGAAAGTTTTTTAAAATGTTCTTGGTTCACGTATATATATACTATACGTTGTTTGAAGTGTAAAAATAACTAATGAATAAAGTTTCGTGACTAAATATATTGCCGTCATTGTGTAGTCGGGTAAAAAGGAGGATGAAGAAAAAATTGAAAATTACAGTGACTCCTAAAGAGGTAAATAATTATTCCTAAATTTAATAGTGGATGCTATACAGTCTTAACTATATTTTCTCAGTCAAATTCGTAATGATAAAATCAGTATATATGCATTTTTTATTTTTTTATTTTGTGAGTATTGTTTTTTTTTACATATTGATTTTATTAAATAATATGCGCCCCGCGACATTTTTAAAAGAATATAAAGTAGCTAATCACCTAACGGTATGAAATACACTTTACGACCTAATCTCATACCTAGCAAATATACATAAAAATCGGTCGAGCCGTTTCAGAGGAATGCCACCACAATCACCGTGACACGAGATTTTTATATATGTATATATATATTATAGATACGACATGTGTATGTATTGAAATACCAATAATTGTGGAATTTATTATTATTTTATCTTTTTATGGCTGTCAGGCTAGGTGTTTGACCACAGCTCACCCGATGTTAAGTGACGGTGTGGTCAAACACATAGTCTGTCAGCCATAAAAAAAAAGTTTGAAACGTATCGGTATCGCTAAAATTACAGGTGACTGTTATAATCGGTGGTGAACTTTCTATCAGGCAAAACAATCTTGTTTTCCGCACTCTCTGTAAAATAATACGTAAGTATTGACAAAGCCTACTATAAGGTGGCTCATTACGTGGAAGACAGGAATATATGGTTGTAGTAGCTTCTCTCCGCACTAGCATCCCCCTGGCTAAGTGACAATTGTAGTAAGCATAATGTATTAATATTTATAACCGTAAACTGTAACCTAATATGAAAAGAAAGATCCACAAAGAAAAATGCCTTGCTGTGTTTCTTGCCGGAGTCTTCTCAGTTGAAGTGTAATTACGAGCCGGTGGTAGATTTAAACATGTAACTTAACGTTCATAAGTGCCTTACCAGGGCCTAAACTGAATAAATGACTTTTTTGATTTTAAGTCGAATACACAACCTAGATTTCTTTGTTGAATTCAGTTAAAAATGTGTGTTTAGATTAGCTCTGTAAAATAACGAATTCTCAATATTCTACAAACCTCAATGTCCTATACATAGAATTATTTTGTTATCAAATGATAACCTTTGAATGCGTGAGTGGAGTAAATGAAATGGGCCTTTTTATGAAAGTACTTAATTAAAACGTAAAACTTTCTCTGCTCGGGTCAAAAGAAACAACAATTATATGTATCGTACTTTACATCAGTCCTTGTGTAAGTTAATGTATTCAGACAGGGGTGTATTCGGGATTTATGAAAGGGGTGAATATTGTTTAATTAATTAACTATATATATTTTAGCCAACCCCACGCTCTCTACTCGTGGTTGCCGTAAGAGTCGGTCAGCGTCTTCCTTGAACAATCACACCTAACTGCGCTCGCCAACCCGCCTGCCAAGGGTGGCGAGTATTGGCTGTTCAGGGTTCTGACTTCCATCACAAAGCTCTGCTTAGTTTGGGGTCAGATGGCGCTGTGTGTAATGTGTCCTATATTTATTTATTATTTATTTAACTACCACGGAGTATTGATATTGTTATTTTAGTGTTAATTAGTTTATGATACTCTTGTGTCCCAACATTTATGGCAATTAATTTTTATTGATTTTATTGTTGATAAAACAGCCGAACGCTACCTAACGTGAACTAATTATTAAAGAACGCTTCATTAATAATTAGTTCACGTTATTCATGTATCTGGTGATAACACTAACCACGTTGTCCACTCTTGTGACAAAGACGTGGTATTTTCTAGTACTCTGCTGGTTAGCTACCACCTGAAAATCTGTCGCTAAGCACCTAACGGTGTGTTCCGGCAGCTTCACTCGAGAGCCAGTTCCATTCCAGGCTAGGTGTGCTTTACCATCTTCGACTTCACTTTAACATCAGGTGAGCTGCGGCAAAACACCTAGCCAAACAACCAAAAAAAAAAAAAATGACATTTTTGCTATTCAACCAGGAGCACGCGATACAACGTTCATTTATTCATGAATGAATAAGATTTTTTGACACAATAGTTTATTCGAAATAATGAAAATGTAAATATAAAATCAGTTATTATTCTAGGTCCAACTAAAGGGGCAAGTAGCCCCCTATGATCTGACTACGCCCCTGTATATAGTAGCATGCATTTGTCGTTCTAAGGCTTCCGTTTTAGAGGACCTTGGGCGAGGAACTGGGTTAAAAGATTAACACTAGAGTTAGCTAGCTTAGGTATTTATGTTCCTAGCTTACGATCCTTCGAAAGGTGTCGTTTGTATTCTAAACTTCGATTTACATCTAGATTTAGGATATCGCTCTAGATTTCACGGTGTCGGACCTATAGATAGATATCCCACTAATATTATAAATGTGAAAGTTTGGATGGATGGATGGATGGATGTTTGTTACTCAATCACGGCAGAACGGCTGAATGGATCTGGATGAAATTTTGGATGTAGATACTTTAGCCCCTGGAATAAAACATAGGATACTTTCATTATCATCATCATTTATCACCACGCGGGTAAAACCGCGGGGCGCAGCTAGTATAATATATACAGAACACCCAGACACAGAACAAACATTTTTGATTATACCACAAAATGCTTGTCCTTAGTGGGAATTGAACCTACGCCCTACGGCTCTTGAACGAAACTACCAATGAGCCAACAGGGCAGTCAGGGTCACATCATCACATCATCAGCCATAGGTCGTCCAATGCTGGACATAGGAGGATATACAAGAGGAGGCTCCTGGGGGGTTTTTGCCAATACTCGCCACGCTTAGCAGGCGGGTTGGCGAGCGCAGTTAAGTGTGATTGTTCAATGACGCTGCTGCCTATCTTCCGCATTACATCCCTTAGCCGACCCTTACGGCAACCACGGGTAGAGAGGGAGGGGTACTATTCTTACGCCGGCACCACCACGTCACTTTAACATCTATACATAAACATATATAGCATGTTTGTCACATAATTGTTTATCTTGGGTATCGAACCCATGTTCTATAGCTCAATATGTAGAGCTACTATCAAACGAGTGAAGGACAGTCGAAACAAGTAGTATATTGTTATACTACTTGTATATTGTTGGTTGTGTTCGACCTTAGCTGTAATTATTAATTTAAACCTTAGTATCGATGGAGTCGATAACGACCTTCGACTCTAACCTTGTGTTGTTTAAGACAGTCCTTCTAGACACTCCTCGTTTCCCAACGAATAATTTATTAAATCAGAATTGTGCCTGTTACAATAAAGTGCCTGGGTAACCGAGCTTTGTGGAGCCAATTTAACACTTAAAAAAAGCTTTTCCCCAGAAATGAGACCTATACTCCGGTTTTTAATTCACGGAAAAGATGTGAGAACAGGTTTTAACCGTGGAAAAAAATAGTGAGGTAATCGATTACATAGTTACGTTATAGTAGGGGAATATACACTTTTCGAGAATTTCTGATGATCAATTTTTTTTACTAACATTATCCTTGACAGGCTGCCTTATATATGGGGCTCATATTTGGTGGAGGTACTTAACCAGGTACAAGGTATCCTCCTGTATATTAATCTGCCGTCCTTTAGTAAATCCCGAAATCCCCGCTTGGGCTCCCCTACTATTAATAATACATTTTTATTTATTGCCATCTTGCATGGCAATGTTGAGTTTTCACTGAAGTAGATGTCAACATTCTAGTCACCCGATGTATATTTTTTTTTATGGTTGAATTGCTAGTTGTTTGACCACAGCTCACCTGATGTTAAGTGACGGTGTGGTCATAGATGGTAAAGCACACCTAGTCTGGAATGGAACTGGCTCTCAATTGAGGCTGCCGGAACACACCGTTAGACGCTTGGCGGCAGATTTTTCAAATTTGATGGTGGTAGCTAGCCAGCCGAGTACTAGAAAGTACCCTACCACCACGCTATGGTTTCCTCACGATGTTTTCCTTCACCGGCAGCTCAAACTTATTGTTGAGGTTTGAATCCACGCCCTTCGGCATGCGAACCGAGCGCGGTAACCGCTGAGCTATCATCGCTGTCATGTCTCTTTTAATCGTTTGACCAGGTCTCTTTTTCTAGTATATGTAGTTCGTGAACGGCCCCAAATAGTACAAACAAGTAGGTACCTACATTATATCTAAAAACAATTAGAAAAAAAAAAAATTCGTACGATGTTTGCTCACAGCGCTATCTGGCTCCAAACTAAGCAAAGCTTGTACTATGTAACATAATTATTATACATACAGAACACCCAGACGCAGAACAAACATTTATTTATACCACAAAATGTTTTGTCTTGGGTGGGATTCGAACCACAACTCTTAAAGCAGATACTACCAACAGGGCTGTCGATTGAGTGTAATTTTAATATGTATATTATATACGTGATACGGGACCCTCGATATGCGAGTCCGACTCGTATTTGGCCGATATTTAAAACTACATGTTTTTGAAGGAAGACCCCGGTCTACTTAGTAGCTGAAGCAAGAAAAGGCATCACAAAGACCATGTAAAATACACGAATAATGTCGATCTTGAAAACTAATTAAGTTTTAAATGATTAGTATAATTTATTCAAAGGCCGTGTCTATTTCTAACAATAATTACAATAGAGTTTTTCTTTTGCAAATATTCTTTCTTAACTTCAAAATAATCTGTTTACGTAAGAGACCAAGGTCAAAGTTAAGAAATGTTTTAGAGGCGTAAAATGTTTATAATATTTTAGGTACGAATTCACTGAAGCGTAAGGAAATCTTTTAATAGCTTGTAATCCAGAAAATGAAGTCATAAGTCCAGAGGCGGATCTGTGTAAGGGCTTTTTGGGCTGCTGTTCAGGGCCTCTAACCCCCCATTGAAGACAAAATGCAGTGCAATTTTTATGCTATTTTATGAAAAGAAACTTGTTGTTTTCCCTAATGATTATAAGTTCAAGTTCAAGTCATTTATTCGCGATAAATTGTTTACATAAGGTCTTAATGTTATGTTATACCTATGTACAGCACAATTATAGCTATAATAAGCATGCGAAGTTTATAATATCTTAGATTTTTTTTAACGTTGCTACTTACTGCGAAGCGAAGCGCTCTTTCTCCAGGATGTCGTATATAGAAAACAAATATAGGACTACAATGTCTAACTATTGACTAAATCATTTATTATTTCTTTCAGTAAATTGTGATTTATCAAAGGACTTACAATGTGATTAGCAATTGAAGGAATACGCGGCGCAAAAATGTAAAAACATTGCTTTATCAGGGCGAGCGAAACGAACCCTAACACTATCCCACAACCTGAGCGTTTTTGTGGTACACTTTACTGAAAAACTATCATGCCTATTGATTTGTGCTTTAACATAGTAATTTAACTTCGTATCTAGATGTGTTATCTGTCAAAAAAAAAATGAATATTATCAATTTTTGTATTCATTGGATAGAGTGTTATTGTACTACTAACGCCATCTGTTAGTAAATCAAAGAGTTAACATAAATACGTAAATTTGTACCCGTTAGAAAAACTACGCGAGCCCTCACAAAGCTCAGCTTTTTGCTAGTAATTATTATAACATATGGAACTACACATAACCTGTTGAAATCTTTTGCGATAATGTCTCACAGTTGCTGATTGTGTGTCTGAGGCATACTAAATAAATAAACTATTTGAAAACTTATAAATATTATCGAAAACAGGTTTTTGACAAAATGGAAATTGGTTGATAGTTTAAGCAGGCCCCTAAGTAGCAGCCGAGGGCCCCACAAACTCCTGGTCCGCCCCTGGATAAGTCTTTAATAATTAATCCTTTGTAGATAAAAATGTGATAACTCTACTTATACTATGTACTCGTTATTGAGCATATACGACACTCTGGCTTCGTCTCAGTTGCAAAGCCTTGAGCACCGACGTAAAGTCGCTGGTTTGTCTGCCTTCTATCGGATACATTTCGGAGAGTGTCTTAGAATTGCATAGTTTGGTTCCACCTGCCCCTTTTTATTACCGGACGGCTAGCGAGACACGGCCAAAGCGCCATCCTTACATGGTGGATATTCCCCATGTTCGGACTAAACGCATCGATTCCATATTCTCAATGCGTATAGCGAGGATGTGGAACTCTGCCGGCGTCTGTTTTTCCCGCGAAGTACAACTTGGGGGTCTTAAAATCCAGAGTAAACAGGTTTTTTCTAGGTGAGCGTGCTTCATCTTAAACTACATCCTGCTCAACATTAGGCAGGGCATGGTCAAACGCAAACCCATACAATATTTAAAAATAAAGAACTTTACATGTAAATATTACTTGTCTTAATTCCACGCGTGACATTTCACGGCAGCGAGAAGTTGGTGGAAATGGTGGATGGAAGTTTTTTTTAAAAAATGTAATCGTATAAAGACGAACGAGAAGCTCTCTTGATATATCCATGTCCAGTGCAGCGGTACACAGAATTTTTAATAGCAAAACAAAGTTTACGGTATCGCTTTGGCGCTCATTACTGTAAAACATTCAATCAGTTAGACTCAGTTTTAATTGTTAATTTTTGAGTACTGTAATAAAAATAAATAAATAATAGACGACCGCGTCGTCGTATTCCACGTATTCAAACGGCAGGAGTATAACTATGCTTATTAGGGCTATTATAAATATAGTGTACCTATATTGGAAAGATAATGAAACAGAGATTAGAGGGAGCTGCTGTGCCGAATTATCATTTGTGGCAACACAATAGCAATATTGACATGTCAGTGTTTTTGGCGGGTACGCGATAGGATCTTATTTCTACGTTGTTTTAGAATTTTGTAAACGCGGAAAGACTCGTGCCCCATTGTATTTTTTTCTAAAACTTTTGTTTTTTCGAGTGTTTATTGTGACGAATCTAACGATTTTTATTAGCGATGATAGCTCAGTGGTTAGCGCGGTCGGTTCGCATGCCGATGGGCGTGGGTTCAAACCCCAACAATGAGCTTGAGCTGCCGGTGAAGGAAAACAGCGTGAGGAAACCATAGCGTGGTGGTAGGGTACTATCTAGTACTCGGCTGGCTAGCTACCACCCTCAAGTTGAAAATCTGCCGCCAAGCATCTAACGGTGTGTTCCGGCAGCCTCACTTGAGAGCCAGTTCTATTCCAGGCTAGGTGTGCTTTACCATCTTCGACCACACCGTCACTTAACATCAGGTGAGTTGTGGTCAAACACCTAGCCTGTCAGCGTTAAAAAAAAAAGCCTTAATAGTCGTTATCCATTCGGCCGTTTGGAAGATACGAGGTAATAAAGAAATTAACATACCTACATACAAGATACGCGCGAAAAATATAACCCTTCCTTGGCAGTTGGGTAAAAATGGAGGAGGCCTTTACTCTCCGGGAGGTCCTTAATAAGTTACGTTGCATGAATAAATAAGAATATAAATAGTGTTGCATGAAGAAAAAAAAATATAAAATAAAGAAGTAGAATAAATGATTGCATGTAATAAAAAAATAAAATAATATGTATAATTAAATTAATTAATATTACGTATAAATCTATTTTGTATAAAAGATGTTTTTTTTTAAATATAATATTATTGAGCTATTTTTAAATTCAAATATGACGACCATTTTGTATGTAATAAAAAAAAATATCATGTGAAAATTCTAATTTTATTAAGTAAATAAACAAGGCTTTATTATTATTATTTATCATGAAAGTGGAATTCGTTTCGTTCGAGATATTGTCGCGTGTCGTGAGTCAGCACTGGCAAGCCTGTCTTAGTTGATAACCAGCA
Organism: Biston stratarius; assembly: GCA_950106695.1. NCBI lineage: Eukaryota > Metazoa > Arthropoda > Insecta > Lepidoptera > Geometridae > Biston > Biston stratarius. The sequence continues at coordinate 3,526,900 of OX467115.1, read as the reverse complement.
TTTCCTGGTGTTGCAGTCGTGCGGCATCTGCGGCATGTTTCCATCGTGCATGTCGCTGATGTCGCGCCGATCGGAGTCGCGCCCGCCGCGTCCTGGCCAAGCGCCTGTCGTGCTCAACGTCTACGACATGTACTGGACCAACTGGTGAGTGGGTTCTGAGGTTCATCAAGTTCGATCCTAGCTTATATAAAATCTAAAAAAATAATTAAATGACCACTAGTATTTATATCCTCTTCTCGCTGCAGTAACCAGTTGGCGACACGTGTTTCGCCTCTACACGGGGCATCCTCAGGACGTGTTGACTCTCCGAGCGCTTAGCCGACAAATAAAGACATTATATAAGACTAGGATATAATTTTTTTGTGGTTATTGTAATTACATATTTTTAATATTAAGTTTATTTCGCATTTTAGTTTTAGATATTAAGGAATATTTTGGATAGATTTTTAAAATTCTCATCAAGTTAGATAAATATTCAAATTAAGTTTTCGTCTTTCGTTCGTTTTGTGCACTTCCCGCACAGTAACTGCCTGAATCAATGAATTATCACAAAGTATGTATGTTCTAATCGCGAAAGTTAAAATATTACAATTTATTTTTTTATGGCTTGGACAGGCTAGGTTTTTGACAACAACTCACCTGATGTTAAGTGACGGTGTGGTCGAAGATGGTAAAGCACACCTAGCCTGGAATGGAACTGGCTCTCAAGTGAGGCTACTGGGACACACCGTTAGATGCTTGGCGGCAGATTTTCAACTTGAGGGTGGTAGCTAGCCAGCCGAGTACTAGAAAGTACCCTACCACCACGCTAAATGCGGCGTATGGAAGTAGATGAGTTTTTGTTTTTCAGCCTATTGCTTGTTTATCTATTGAAAGGTACACGGCGAGTGCGGGCGTGGGCGTGTTCCACAGTGGCGTGCAGGTGCACGGCTCGGAGTGGGCGTACGGGGGGCATCCGTACGCGTTCACGGGCGTGTTCGAGATCTCGCCGCGAGACGAGCGCGAACTCGGCGAACAGTTCCGTTTCAGGTTAGTAACGAGAAAAGCTTCATAAGATAGCCCTCAAAAAAAAAAGTAGCAGTAGTTGGCTCTCAACAACTGCCAACAATTTTGACTGCCCTGTTAGCTCATTTGGTAGTTGTATCTGCTTCCGTGGTCGCCGTAAGAGTCGGCTAAGGGATGTAATCCGGAAGATGGGCAGCAGCGTCTTCCTTGAACAATCACACCTAACTGCGCCCGCCAACCCGCCTGCCAAGCGTGGCGAGTATTGGCAAAACCCCCCCAGGAGGAGGCCTATGTCCAGCAGTAGACGTCCTATGGCTGATGATGTGATCTGCTTCAAGAGCTGTAGGGAGTGGGTTCGATTCCCGCTCAGGACAAACATTTGTTAGACGAGCATAAATGTTTGTTCTGTATGTATTTACAAAAAAAGTATGCAAGTGTCAGTTTTTCGTGTCCCATAGTCAAGCTTTGTTTAATTTCGACCTAGCCATCTAGGTGTGTGTGAAATGTCCTAGGATATTTATTTTAATGAGCTTGAGTTGCCGGTAAAGGAACACAACGTGGTGAATATACACCATGGTGGTAAGGTACTTTCTACGGAACTTTTTGGCTAAGAATTTCAAGTGGAAAATCTGCTGTTAAGCACCTAAGGGTTTGTCTTTGTTCTGGAAGGTTCAACAAAAAAAAAAAGTACTATCAGTTTTTTTTTTTCTTTTTCTTCTTGGCGTCGCACTCTGTGCATTCTGCCAGTTTCAATGTTTCTATATTTTGCGTGCAGTCTTCAGTTTTCAGCTTCTTTACCTTTATAGTCAAAGTCCAATCCGTGCTAATCAAATCTAGTCATGCTTTAATAAAGTAGTGGTGACTTCACTATAAGCTTTCCCTATAATAAGTGTGCATAATTTACCCGTGGTTGCCGTAAGAGTCGGCTAAGGAATGTAACCCGGTAGATGGGCAGCAGCATCTTTCTTGAACAATTACACCTAACTGCGCTCGCTAACCCGCCTGCCACGCGTGGCGAGTATAGGCAAAACCCAAAGGAGGAGGCCTATGTCCAGCAGTGGACGTCCTATGGCTGATGATGTGATGTGTATTGTATTGTATTGAAGCGGTGTCTTCTAGTCAAGCATGCTCTATCGTAGACCGCATCTTCGCTTAATATCAAGCGAGTTGTCGGTCAAACGTAAGCCGACTTAGTAATATAAAAAAAATTATACCTAATAGTTTTTTTTTTTTTTCAGACAAAGTGTACACATAGGATATACGGACTTCAACGAAGAGGAAGTAAGAAGGTTGGTCACCGAACTTGGGAAACAGTTTCGCGGTGACAGGTATATGCTTTTTTTTCTCTTTTCCCGATTATCTATGGCATCGAACATTGTGCTTTTGCCAGTGTCAAATATTTTGTAATCATTAATTTATCATGTTACTATAGAGTCAAACAAGTCATAGTCAAGCGTAGCAAGTCTCATTCAAATCCAAGTGAAAATTAAGGTAAATTTTCGTACTTACAAGTTTACGCGAAAATCTAAATTTGCCCATATCTTTTTATCGTGTTGACTCAGGACCTTGATTTTTATACACCTAATAGGGACTATAGACCTCAGTATCTGGTTCAACTAGCTATGTCCACCTGTTCCTGAGAAAATCGATGGTGACACACGGACAGACAGACGGACAAGACAGTGATCTTATAAGGGTTCATTTTTACCTTTTGAGGTACGGAACCCTAAAAAACGGAAATCGGTAGACAAACGGCGGAGTAACATACATAAAAAACGGGTCGAATTGATTCGCGTTCTCTTTTTTGCAATGGTTGAAAATGTTATTTTAAATAGGGGTCATCGTGCACTTACACCTATTTTAATTTAATAGATAAATCTCTTATTTTCAGATACCATTTAATGAATAATAACTGCAATCACTTCACGTCAGCGTTTTGTATGGTGAGTTCTCCAGATATCTGATCTCCCCGACGTCAAAATCTGCGTGGCTTACCAGCCTTATTCCCCATTAGCACATAGCACGTAGAGTAGCCGCGTTTACAATAATAATTTTTGTTGATTTTGCGTAGAATGATATTCTGTCTATTCTATCAATATATCTTAGCGATGATGGCTCAGTGGTTAGCGCGGTAGGTCCGCATGCCTAAGGGCGTGGGTTCAAACCCCAACAATGAGCTTAAGCTGCCAGTGAAGGAAAACATCGTGAGGAAACCATAGCGTGGTGGTAGGGTACTTTCTAGTACTCGGCTGGCTAGCTACCACCCTCAAGTTGAAAATCTGCCGCCAAGCATCTAACGGCAATCTAATGTTCCGGCAGCCTCACTTGAGAGCCAGTTCCATTCCAGGCTAGGTGTGCATCTTTGACCACACTGTCACTTAACATCAGGTGGTAAACGATTTAAGATTTAAGTGAATGGTGATAAAAGTTCGAAATTAACGATCACAGAATCGTTCAAACTTTTATCATTAAGAGGTAAACCTTAGGATCTACCACAGTTCGGGCTTTTACAGTAACATAATATACGGGCTGACAGTTTGAACTTTAGCAATATTCAAAGACATGTTTGTGGTCATATGAAACGTATAAAAAATATAATCGAAACAAAAAGAAAACTAAGAAAACCTTGGTTAAAGGATTTCCCAAGACTCCGGTATGTATGGACAGCGCGCAGCCTCACGCACCGAGTTAGCGCAAGACATAACTACCATACGTAGACTGCGTAGTAACTGTTATCTAATCTGGGACCGCGCCGACTACCATGTCATTTTCGGTGCGCGTGATTTGAGTGTCCGTATTTTTGTGTTTGCTCAGGATAATTAGGTCAAATATTAACCACATTTTTTAATTATTTGGAACGACAATCGAGTACTGAACCCCCTGTATCAATATTGCTGATGTTCAAACTTTCACGGTGTACACCTATATTCGATGAAATGTTCTACATGTTCATCAAGGTAGTATTTATTTATGTTCACCACTGTAAGCCCTTTTAACATTGATCAACAATCAAAACCAATTAACTCTGATTTACAAACAAACGTCTATCAAAACAATCAATGAATAATTAACTTGATTATTGGCAACAAACAATGAAACATGTGTTCACGTACTTGTTCGCTTATTGATAGTATATCTGCTTTAGAGCTGTAGGGCGTGGGTTCGATTCCCACCTAGGACAAACATTTTGTGGTATAAATAAATGTTTCTTTTATGGGTGTGATATGTCTAACAAACCGTGGGACTGTTCTACAATTTTTTACGCAGAATTAAAACAATACTACTTTTTTTCTAAATTACCTGGTTGACCGAGCTTTGCTCGGCTGAAAAACCGCATAAAACGACGTTTTCTTAAAATGAAACCTAGCTAGATCGATTTATCGCCCCCGAAACCCCCTGCATGCTAAATTTCATGAAAATCGTTGGAGCCGTTTCCGAGATTCAGTATATATATATATATATATATATATATACATATATACAATATATCATACACATATATACATATATCAGTTATCTGACTTCCATTATACAAGTTTTGGTGTCAGATGGCGCTGGGTGTAAATGTCCTGTGATGTTTATTATTATTTATTTATTTATTTACCTCTTTGACCACAGCTCACCAGGTATTAAGTGTTGATGTGGTCGTAGATGGTAAACACACCTAGCCTGGCATGGAACTGGCTCTCAAGTGAGGCTGCCGGAACACACCGTTAGATGCTTGGCGGCAGATTTTCAACTTGAGGGTGGTAGCTAGCCAGCCGAGTACTAGAAAGTACCCTACCACCACGCTATGGTTTCTTCACGATGTTTTCCTTCACCGACAGCGCTCATTATTGGTTTATTCTGTCGTGTTTAAACATTACTATTTTCCGGTTTGAAGGGTACTGCAGCTAGCGAACTATAAGGCTGTTGAGACTAACCATTGAATGTGTCAAAGTAAGCGCCAGAGTAACGATGCACTGGACTTTGTTTTGTTACTTAAAGTTCTGTGTATCGCTGCAATGGTCATGGACATGCGTTATCTTTTATCAGGAGAACGTATCGTTCGTCTCAATACTTTTTTCGTGGAATTGCGTGTAAAACCTTACTCACTGATATTACATATAATCTAGCTGCGCTTTGCGGTTGCTTTGATAAAAAGTAGGTATTTTTGTGTTAAACTCGGATTAAGATAAGCTATCTCGATTCCATTTCATCCTTATATACTACTACTTATGCTGGATTAGAATTTCAAATTAAGGAGCCAAATTCTGTTTACTAATTTCTATATTCATGAATTTTTTTATAGTTGACAGGCTAGGTGTTATTTACCACAGCTCACCTGATGTTAAGTGACGGTGTGGTCGAAGATGGTAAAGCACACCTAGCCTGGAATGGTACTGGCTCTCAATAGAGGCTACCGGAACACACCGTTAGATGCTTGGCAGTCATTTTCAACTTGATATATATTAGCTGGTATATATAATATACTGGTAGCTAGCCAGCCGAGTACTTGAAAGTACCCTACAACCACGCTATGATTTCCTTCACCGACAGCTCAAGCTCATTGTTGGGATTTGAACCCACGCCCTTCGGCATGCGAACCGACCGCGCTAACCAGTGAGCTATCTTCGCTACAAAAACGCTATTAAAGCAGATACCAAATAAGCTAAAAGGGCAGAAAGGTGTTAACAAGAGTGCTAATATATCTGCGGTGGTAGCTTGACGACCTCCTGTTAAGGAGGTCTACCATATAAATATGTTTGTTTCCAGGCGCTGTGTTCGCGCGACATCCCAGCGTGGGTAAATCGGCTCGCGTACGTGAGTTCGTGCGTACCATTCCTGCAACGCTGCCTCCCCAAGTAAATATACTTTTTTTTAGATTGACAGGCTAGGTATTTGATCAAAGTTAACCATAATTGAATTCATGTTTATATATGCAGTAGAATTAGCGAGAAGAATTCCAGAAGAAACACGCGTTTTGCGAAGAACATCTATTTTTGTTTTATGTATGTGGAATTACTCACGTTAAATTTTATCGGAAACTTCGACTACTAGTTTGACAACAATTTGTCAAAACCATTTCATTTTCCATAATATATTAATTCATTGCTGGTAAAAGTATACAAAGCAGTACCAATGCTGCTTTCATTAATCTAAAGTTGTTAATAATGAGGTGTACATGTTTGAAATTTTGGTATACAAGGTGTAGCCTTTTATGGCTCCGTACGCCTCGAGCTCATAAGCTGTAGGTTGTTTTTTTTAAATTTAAAAGTAATGAGATAAACGATACGCTCACGTGATGGTAAGAGATAACGTATGTCCATGACCATTTGCAGCGGTACACTAAACATTGAGTAACAAAAAAAGTCCGGGGCATCGCTGCTTTTACGCTCATTACTTTAAGACTTTCGATGGTTAGTCTCAATAGCCCTGTGATTTCGCTAGATGCCCTTTAAACCGGAACACAGTAATGTTTACAGACTACTGCTTGGCGACAGAATATCTGGTACTACGGTGGTACCAACCTATACGACCTTCTGCTAAGGACATCTACCACCAAGTGAATTAATTAATTAGTTTGTAAAGTGATTCCATGTTATAGGGAATGGCTGACGCCGGCAGCGTTGCAGCATTCCCTGGCGGCGCATTCGCGTTCCTCCTCTCCGCACACGCCGCAATAGCATCGTGAGTAAACAACAAACTATAAGAAACTTAAAACCCACCCTTATGCCGCGCCATATTTTGATTGTAACCCGCGCTGCGAAATATTTTTATTGTTACTCATGCCGCGACATATTTTGATTGTTACTCACGCCGCGACATATTTTGATTGTTACTCACGCCGCGACATATTTTGATTGTAACTCATGCTGCGACATGTTATGATTGTTACTCACGCCGCGACATATTTTGACTGTTACGCCGCGTAATATTTTGATTGTTACTCACGCCGAGACATATATTGATTGTAATTCACGCCGCGACATGTTTTGATTGTTACTCACGCCGCGATATATTTTGATTGTTACGCCGCGTAATATTTTGGTTGTTATTCACGCCGCGACAGACTTTTTTATCACATATTATACATATTTGGAATGTGCTCATTAAGTCCTTTCATTTTATATCGACCATTTTCTTTTTATTCTTGAATCATCGATAAACAGATTATATGAACATACTTTAGTTCAAGACTATGTATGTTCATAATAATATAAATATATGTATGTTTGTTACTACATGTTGAAGCGGACAGATTAAATGAAATTTGGAATATAAAACAGCTAATTTTATATGAGTGTTTATTAACATGCCTTTTTTAGAAGGGCTTGGTTCAACTGAAAACATATTATTATCTTGTCCACAGGAAAGCTACTGCGCCGTAGCAGCTGATACAAGTGATGTTGTGGTAACGCCTAGATTAGATCTAAATAACTTTTAAAAGTAACGGCTTGGCGCATTGTCGATTGGCCTTAAGATACGGTCACTTCATTCATAGGCTTAATCCGCTGTCTTACATTATATTCTTTAAACACATGATGTCGACGAATATATATGTTCTTTGAACAAGATCACGTAAAGTACTTACGTGATATCGAAAATGCATTCTAATCAATACGATAAAGAAAAGAAAGAAAACACAAGAAACTTGCTAGAGGAAGTCAAAACAGTCCTAGGGCACAAAAAAAAAACTTAACGCTTTATTTTTAAAATTACAACAACATCTATCTTTCCAATTCTGACATTCGAAAAATTGACAGATTCCATAAACAAGCAAATTTTTTTCACCCATTCTCAGTGTATTACGTCATAACAAAATTGCACATAAGTCCGTGTTTTCAAAGTTGATCCCGAGTTTTGGCGGGAACGCGGTGAGCGTCGTGTCGCCCCATTGTATTTTTTTTTTCTAAAACTATAGTTTTTTCGAGTTTTTATGCATAAAAATAGTGGTGTTTTATTTATAAAGTGCCGAATTACAAGCACGAGTGTGGGAGAATGATATAATTTGGTTAAACATGACTTTTCGTGTTGCTTCCAAAACTCCATCCAGAAGCTTATAGTAAAGTCGCCACTGCTTTACTAAGGCATGACTTGATTTGACTGGGACCGACTGGACTTGATCAAGACTAGACTTTGACTGTATAGATGATAAAGAAGCTGAAAAATGAAGACTACTCATAAAATATAGAAACATTGAAACTGGCAGAATGCACAGAGTGCGATGCCAAGTAGGAAGAGAAAAAAAAAGTTGATTCTAAAATTTTGACATAGAGTAAACTTCGTCGGTTATTTTTTTTTTTTAATTAACGTCCCTTTCGACTTGGCAAAAAGTAACAGTTGAACGGTTTTGGTGTTTGTGCGTTTAACGTTATTAAACGTTCTACGTGTAACGAAAATCATATTTTTTTATGAAAAGTGGTAAATCTTCAAAATCACTTAAAGTGGTAATCACTTGAGAGCCAGTTCTATTCCAGGCTAGGTGTGCTTTACCATCTTCGACCACACCGTCACTTAACATCAGGTGAGTTGTGGTCAAACACCTAGCCTGTCAGCTATTAAAAAAAAAATAAAAAAAAAAAAACTAATTTGATTTTATATAAGTTACTCTCTAAAAACCTTTAAAATACTCTCCTATAAAGTTAAGTAACTACAACGTACAACGTACGTAGTAGTACAACGGATAGGTTGAATTACTCTAACTTAAAAAAAGCTTATGAAGTTTCCGTTTGAAGTGACCACGTCTTACCCTAGTCTTAAGACAAAAAACCCCCTTACCTTACTAAAAATATATTGTATAAAATATGTTATATAACCTTTCATGACTTATATATATTTAAAATTAACGTAGAGTTTTCTCGAATTGTTAGTTATTTTTATTAGTAGAACGTATCTTACTGGCGGGTTGTAATATTTTTTTTTTAAATACTTTTGTATTTAGAGATCCTTATCCTAAATATGCGAGAACTATTATAAAATAGCAGGATTCACGCCGAAGACCAGGCTCCGAATGAATCACCTTAATAGTGTTAGTACCACCGCAGTACCAGATCTTCTGCCACCAAACAGTAGTGTCTACGTTACTGTGTTCCGGTTTGAAGGGCAGCTAGCGAAATTACAAGACTTTTGAAACTAACCATTGATTGTCTCAAAGTAATGAGCGTCAAAGCAGTGATGCCCTGGACTTTTTGTTACTCAAAGTTTTAGGTACTGCTGCAATGGTCATGGACAGGCGTTATCTCTTACCATCAGGAGAGCGTCTCGTTCGTCTCATAAATGAAAAAAAAGAAATGGGCTCTCTAAATACAGGGTATTGTAATATGGACTTTGTACTCGTTGGCTAGGTAATATTTAGCCCCAGGGTCTTCGGGTAAGGATTTATGGCGTCATCGCGTCGAACGAATGATTGTTTTCTGTCTTTGAACGAATGGAATGAATGAATAACTTTCCGTTGTATTCAATCACATGATATAACTAAAACCCGACTACTGGGAGTAGTCGTTTAATTGCAAATTATATTTATTTAAAATAAATAAATATCGTAGGACTTTTCACACAACGCCATCTAGCCCCAAATTTGCGAAGCTTTTACTATGGGAACCAGATAACTGATAGAATACTTTGTTTTGTTGTTAATACTTCCTTATAATACATACAGAACACGCAAACACAGAACAAACATTTATCGTCACATAATGGTTTGATTCGGAATCGACAATCCCCTACAGCTTTTGAGGCAGATATTCAACTAAATGAGGTAACAGGGCAGTTAAAATATGTTAATTGATATCTTTATTTTATTACCAAAAACAATAGTTTATTACGGTGCACGAGTCCGAATCGCATTTGGCCGGTTTAACAAACATATACATAACATTACTATATTCATAAATAAGTTTGTGTTTTTCTGTAGTCGGGTAAATGAAATGTCGATTAAGTGTCAACTATTTTTACTTAACGTTTCTGTGTGAGAAATGAACTTGTATGTCAGTTTGTACATAAACGTAGGCTAGTAGTCCGTCCGCTATATTTATATAAACCGATAAATATGTGTATGATTTATCGTTTTAAAAAGCCGACTTCAAATTTGTAGGCGTTTAAAATTGTTTATTTTAGAGCTATGGAAAAAACCTAGTGAACTATTGATGGGATTTTCACAACACAACTTGAAAACGTTTATTGATCAATGTCGTGATTAAACTACAACATTTGTGTACTTGTTTATAATTATATATTAGTTAATCAAACAAATAAAACATCTAAACTATGAGAATCAATAAAAAGTTACTTTTGCGGTTACTCACGGTTTGATTCCATCGGATACTTCGTCTACAGTTTTAGCTACGTCCGGTGGCCTTTTTCAAGGAATCAAAGCAGAGTACGGCGCACGCGCGGCCTCGTCTTGTTCCGCAGCGCTCGCTCGACTCACGTGCAACGCGCGCAGACTGCGGTTAGAGCGCGTGCACATGGCTGGGAGCGGGTAGTGTCGTGCTGCGCCGATAGCATTCTGGAGATCTACTTCCTCTTGCACGGTGTCAGGAATATTTCAGCACACAGAGGTCACCGTGACGTCTTCATGTAACCAATTAATGTTCCAATAAGGAAGGGTTCCAGAGCGCACCAGCGTAGCACGGTTTTCTAACCGCCTCCTTGACTTGCGAATCAACGGCCCGTAGTGCGAAACAAGACGTGGTCGCACACGCGTCGGACTCTGTTTCGACTCCTTGAAGAAGGCCACCGGATTTGGCCGAAACTATAGTATACGATGTTATTACACGTAAGTAATTCCGCATAATTAAAACAAAAATGTGTCAAAACCACATCAATTTTCATAATAAAGGTTGAAAATGATCAAATTGAGAACATTCCTATTTTTTGAAGTCGGTTAAACATAATATGGCACATGAAAAGTTTTTTTTTATCTTTACAATTTATGGACGATACAGTGAACAAACAGTCTAGTAAGGCATATTAAAACATTTATTAATGACATCTCTTTTGCTCATATAGAGATCAGAAAGAAACGCCTATATTTCGTTGAACAATTGCCACAGTAAAGTGGACCAAAGTATAGAAAATCTTAACCTTTTTTTTAATTTATTTCGATTGAAATTCGAATGTATAATCTTTAAATCAAACTGCGATCCTAAGTGCCATTGGTTTAATCTAAAAATAGAAACATTTGGAATTGTTAAAATTAAATGTAGTTGTTAGTGTATTCCCTTGAAAAACACTCTAATTTCCTTCTTAGTCCTTAACATGTTATATTTTAGTAGAAAATTAAGACTAAAGAAGGTTTGTATTTTACAGATGTAAAGTTTGTAATTGTCGCTGTGCTCGTCTAATGAGCAAAACTGTATCATTTTTAGTTCAATTTACATCTGTAGATTGAAACCTTCAAAATTGATAATATTGTAAATTTAACCTTATATCGAGAAAACAACTTGACAATGCGCCAAACCAACTTGGCATATTTCAAATAGATACATTTATGAAATCGCATTTGATCTCACAGTTTTCTATATAAATAAAAATAGCTCAAGAGAAACTATTTTATAATATACTATGATATACTTTGTGACAAAAGTATATTTTATAGTTTTAAGAAACTGGTTTAACAAGATACAGGGACTATAATCCGACCACTGCCTTACGCCACGCCACATTTTTTGTTGAAAACCTTATTTACAGTTTAGAAAAATATTTTTATTTCAAATGTATTCATTAAGCTCTTTTAAGCACTAACATGATCAGTTTTAAACTCAACATATTCAATTTTAAACCCAACATGATCAGATTTAAACACTAACATGATCAATTTTAAACTCAAACATGATTAGTTTTAAACTCAAACATGATCAGTTTAAACTCAACATTATCAGTTTAAACTCAAACATGATCAATTGTAAACACAACATGTCAGTTTTAAACTCAAACATGATCATTTTACATCCAAACATGTTTAGTTTTAAACTCAAGCATGATCAGTTTTAAAACGAAACAATATAAATTAGCAACGGATTTTTTAAATACCAATTTAACTTATACCATCCGCTATATCCGCATTTCGCTCAAAATTAATTATTCTAACATACTACACTACAATAGATATTTCTACCAATAAAACTCGGTTAGTTTGGGATTATTTTAAATACCTATATCAAAATTCAAAATGCGATTTTACAAAGAGAAAAACATCTATTTGAAATATACCACTTAAACCCATTTCACGTATTTCATGAGAAATATCTTGCAATTCCTTCCTTAAAGTGACTTAAAAGTTTGGAATTACGAGAAATGGGTTATAAATTAACTCATAAATACCTATTAATATTATGTATTTAACCCACTTTATGTGCCACTTTACACCTCAGTGTTTCACGGGCCTATATTTATGAAACTGCTCTACAGATCTACTTAAATATCATATTTTAACTGGTTTTGTTCATAAAAGTAAAGATTCGTTGCGGGACTGGCGACCATAGACAACCACGAGTGATAAAAACGAAAGTTTTTTTTTTTTTTTTCTTCTTATTCCTACTAATAGGAATTGGCGTCGCACTTTCTGTGCATTTGCCAGTGTCAAGTTTCTATAAAACGAAAGTTATTAAAACGTCATATGACACAAAAGGATAAATTAAAAAAAAAACATATTTTTTTAAAGTGACTTTTAAATTGCTTATGGGAGACAATTCGGTATGTAAAGATTTTTTTTTGTATTTTTTTTTTTTTTGTAAACTTTATTTTATGAAACTAATTTGAATGTTTTGATTTTCTATGCGGTAGTTGATTTTTAATACGTTTCCAAACTTTTTTGGCGATGATGTAATGAAGTAGGCTGAATATGTACATATGCCCGTGCCATCTAAAATAAAAAGAATATATAGCTGGCACTCAAAATTGCCCGAGTTTTGGCGGGAACGCGGTAATAGTGTCGCCTCATTGTATTTTTTTCCAATATTAGTGTTTTTTCGAGTTTTTATGTACATATATAAGACATGGATTGCAAAAACTGAAGACAAGGCAGTATGGCTTTACATCTTATACAGATGATATATCAATGGGTTCCTGGATGGTTTGAAAACACAATTGGACCCGGTAGGTGGCGTTGCTTTCGGTATGTCTGTTGACTGTTAGGTGATACGAAGTTCTTGGTCAGCTAGTAAATAGATAAAAATTTAACGTAATTTAAAATTATAATTGGTTTGGATTCAGAAATCTGCGGATAAAGAAAAAAGAATTACTACAGTAAAAACAATAATTTTATTGGTAACTTAATTACAAAACTATTAAATAAGTCTATTATGTATTGTAAAATCAAACCTTTCCGAGTTAATAAAGTAAAAAAAATATTTAATGCACGTAAAAGGAAATAAAAAGTGAATCTATAGATCTCATTGTGGTCTTGCAGAGTAGTTTCATAAAATAGACTCTAGGTTATGAAGTTTTTCTATTAAAACATAGTATAAGGTGTTACGGATTTCCCGGAAGACTTTATCACACAAGTGTACCAGTTTGTTTTTGTTAGATATTGATGTAATGTATATAGGGTCAATTTTAGCCGGTCACATGAGGCTTCCAGGCGTCAAAGAACAATTTTTATTATAAACTTTTTTTAAATTGTATACACTATCAAAATAATTGAAAGTTTGTATGGAAATGTTTATTTCTATTTATTATTTTTAAAATAAACATTTTTATTTTTGGTTGGAATAAAATAAAATACATCATCAGCCATAGGACAACCACTGCTGGACATAGGCCTCCTCCTGGGGGGTTTTGCCAATACTCCTCACGCTTGGCAGGCGGGTTAGGTTAGGTTAGGTTAGGTGTTATTGTTCAAGGAAGACGCTGCTGCCCATCTTCCGGATTACATCCCTTACGGCACCCACGGGTAGAGAGGGTGGGGTACAATTCTTACGCCGGCACCACCACGGCAATAAAATAACTAGAATTATAACGGTTTAAAAGGTTCGGGGTTTTGTCGTCCAGTTAAAAATGACCCGTATATTTAAATCAATAATGTAAATACGTATTTGTTATTTTGAAAAACACAATAAGCTCTTTTTTTACTGAGTTATTTTACATTATTTAAAATACATATAAAGTTTCATCAAAATCAGATAGATTTTGATTAAAAAAAAATTACTGGTATGTTTGTATGAAAAGTATTAATATTGTCCGAGCTCTGAGGGGCCTTAAATAACAAGTTCCGTTTTATACATAGAAACTAATTTTGGACGAATGGAACCAAACTCCAAAGACATTGCCATACTTGTGTAAATTTATTTTTTGAATTTATCATTTCGCTATAATCGGATTAATTTCAAAAAATACCGTTTTTTACTACGCGGTATCTATTTTCATAACTTTCGTGTTTTTATTTTAAACATATTTTTTATTTTTATTTTAAATCGATAATTTGCTTGCGTTAACTTTCTAATCAATTAGCTCTCACAGCTACATGACATTGTAGTTAACATTCACGAAGACTTGTACCAGAATTCCTTGTGACTAAATTTGATTTTTATACTAACTAAAGTTAAAAGAGCAAATCACTACAGCCTGTATTTTTGTGTATTCGTGATTTTACAGGCTAAATTAAAATTCGCATACTTAATAATTAAAAAAAAAATGTCATTTACGTTTTTACATTCATCTTTTATTATTGTTTTTCGTAACAAATTAAGTCAATATTTAATCCAATTTAAAAAAAAAACTTTAATCATTTTTCTTTTTTGTTCATCCCATAAATTAAGCACGATCTGCATATTTTCATGTTAATTTTTAAACTATATTTACCAAAGTAAGATTTAGGATATGTAAGTTTTGCATTTATGAATTTAAATGGGTGTGTGTACAGTTAGGTTCTCAGCCTTTAATAGGTTTGTTTATTAACGTTTTTGTGTACTTTTTCTTATTTGCACTTGTAATGTTTTTTTATGATATCAATTTAACAAAATTCCGATGTTCCCAAAAAAGAAATCTATTGAAATTTGTAACAAAAAGACAATGTATCTAAGTAACTAGTATAATTAAAATGTATAAAACTGTTAAAAGTATTGTATTGGATGATACATAAATGTTCGCTCATTGATAGCGATGTTGTTCCCAAGTATTGTCAATGGTCAAATTGTTTGGCAATAACTACACGAGTTTTTGAAACAATAAACTGTGTAAAAAGTTTTCAATGTGTTGTTTTATTCCTTGACTTCTCTCCGCCTATAGCGGGGCTCTAGCATATCAGTTTGAGAGATACCCTATAGAAAAAATTATGGAAATCTTGACAGCACACCCGGCGGGAGTAATGGAAACTACTTTTTTTCATGCAATTGTCTTTTTTATAAATGAAACTGTAATGACACGAACGAGACGCTCTCCTGATGTTAAGATATAACGCCTGTTCATGACCATTGCAGCGCTGCCTTGGCGCTCATTACTTTGAGACTAGATGGTTAGTCTCAATAGCCCTGTAATTTCGCTAGCTGCAGTACCCTTCAAACCGGAACACAGTAATGTTTACACACTACTGCTTGGCGGCAGAATATCTGGTACTGCGGTGGTACCTACATAGACGACCTCCTGCTAAGGAAATCTACCACCAAGTAAAACTACAAGTCTATACATCTGACACGTAATTATAGTAAATCGATATGCTCAACTCTCTGGTGTTGGGTTAGATGTATTTTGCATTAATACTAAAACGATATTTACATATATGCGTATTTGTACATTAGTAAAGTTTAGAGTTAAGACTAGCGCTAGCGCACACTCGAATTACTTTATAAACCTTACAGACTTTTCATCACATATCTTGACACTGACAAATGCTCGGAATGCCTTTTATAGCAATGATAGCTCAGTGGTTAGCAGTCGATTCACAAGCCGAAGACCGGAGTTCAAACCACACTGAGCAAAAACAACAATGAGCTCGAGCTGCCGGTGATGGAAAACATCGTGAGGAAACCATAGCGTGGTGGTCCTATCTAATACTCGTCCGAGTAGTAACTTGAGGGAAGTTGAAGATTGTCGCCAAGCACCTAACAGTGTATTCAGACAGCCTCACTTGAGAGCCAGTTCTATTTCAGGCTAGATGTGATTACTATCTTCGACCACACCGTCAGCTGAGCTGTGGTTCTTGACAACCATTACCATTCCAAAAACAGATTTTTTTATATACCTACAAAACTACCTAAAGAGTATTTTTTCATCAATATATCTTGCTCCAAAAACCTAAACCAAACTACTTAAAATAAAGGACGGCAAAATAATACAACAAATAAAATGAATTACATTTATTTCCAATTCATAAGCATTCGTTTCCAGAGGAAAATTTCCGTTTATACTCAAGGTAACGTTCACACACACAATCTCGTTACTCACAAGTAACACTCAAACACTTAGCTCTAAGACCCATTACAGATAACCCTAGCACTAAATAATAAAAATATTTTACTTCAATGTAAGGTCTATAGATTCTTTTTAAACACACTGCAATATTAAGCTGAACAATACCAATTTTGAAGGTTTTACTTGACATTTAAAACTGTTTTTTGACAAGCTTTTAACTTGCAATGTTTCTATGGTAGTTTGTTTACGTCAAATCTTGCAAGCTGAATTAGAAAATCTTTCTCTTATTCGAGTTGAAATTTGACACGTTGGTTCAGTACCAAGGAAATTGTAAGCACGAAGGAAGCGATTGTTTGTAGTAGCTGTATTTAGTGCGTTCCGACCGCACGCGGAGGAGCGTAGGTTCAAATCCCAACAATGAAATTGAGCTGAAGGGAAACATCGTTATGAAACTATATTTTCAGATATAGCACTCTGCTGTCTAGCTACGATCTTCATGTTCAAAATCTTGTTTATTTGAGAAACAAGAAAGTTTGAGAGCCAATTCCATTCTGGGCAAGGTATCTTTACCATTTTCGATCACACCATCACTCGACAACAGATGAGATGTGGCCAAAACAGGTGGCTTATAAAAAAAAAACAAAGACTGAACCGATTTAGTTGATTCTTTCTTATGATATTAGCGTTTTTTCGAATGAGGTTTATACAGTTATGTAGATGCAAGGGCGAAGGCCGAGCGCTAACGCAACGGCTACAAAGGCTATTCATCTAGTTTTTTAATAAATTTAAAACTGTCAACAAAATTGGTATTTATATCGCCTGGAACTATTTGTATATATATAAGTTATACGTAATAATATATATAAGTTATATATAATAATACATATAAGTTATATATATAAGTTTATCATCAATGTATCTTACGAGCTATTGCATCTAAGGTTTTTGAATAAACCCATTACAAATAGAATTAAATTTATACTTTTATAATTTAACATCAGCAAATTACATATTAAGACCAATTTTGATAGATTTAATTGAAAAATCTAAATATAATTTTAAAATAGTTACATACATCTCAGTTCATTAGATAAGGACGAGCACTCTATATCTGTGAACGAATTACCTTCACAATTGGTCTTAATATTAAAAAAAACAGAGTTTATTTATATATTAGTTATATAAAAGTTTAAAACCACTATGATTGTGTGTAAATGAAACTAAAAGATAAAACCTTTTCGGCCGCCACTGTAACTGTTTTTCAACTAGTTATTTATATTCATTTATAATTACCACAATGTTAATTTATAATCGGTATATAAATGTCCTAAAACTACTATATTTAAGGCAATCTAATCCATGAGATGGTGTGCCAGCGCATGACTGGGCCCTGAATATATATATGTAGTTAAATGTTAAACGTGTCCGTCTTAATACTATTGCAAAATGTTTTACAACACAACTGTTTTCTTAGTAGAGATTTAAACCTAGTAACTGTTACACAGAAAACTTATTGTGACGAATATACAGGGTGACGCGGAATGGTTAACATCGATAAGGTGTTATTTTTTTCTTTTTATGTGTAATCTTTGGTGTGAACAATAAAAAAAATCAATCATATCTAATTATATTGACCCGAAAGGAGTTTATTGTACTTATATTGTGAACAAGTATGACAGACCTTGAATAGCTGTTGTATATGCCATTATATATTCCACCCAACTCACTGGAGTTACTATGCCAGTTGACCAGAGCCTCACATCAATACTTCAAGGAGCTGGGTTGGCTCAAGTAAACGCTGGAAATGCACAAAACACCCCAAGCGGGACGTCCATACAGGACTTATTTCCCCCACTTTTAATAAGAAATAAGCTGTTCTATAAAATAAAAAAATAAGCCATATATATATATATATATATATATGGCTTAATCATATATATATATATATATATATATATATATATATATATATATATATATGATTATTTTTTCGATTTCAAGGTTTAAATATACTTTGACCATCTCGCATAACCCCGTATAAGTTAAATATTAACCAAAATATGTATTACACATAATAATTATATGACAACCTATCTATAAGTTATGTAAGGATATTATAAGACAAATATTTTAGTTTTTAGTAAAATTTAAACTTTAAATTTGTGAGTTATTTTATGGGTTTATGTGTGTAATATATGTTTTATTATAAATATTAATCGGTTTGCTGAAAAAAAAACAGTGTAGTTACTAAAAAATCGTAAACGCTTATTGATAATATCAATAAAGATAAAGCAAAGAAATCCATGTAGGAATTAAAAAGAAATTGCTATTATATAACTAACTTATTTTAAATTCTAATTTAATCAAATTTACAATTGGTTTTTAGGTCCACGACTCACGGTTAAACTTAGGCTATATATTCAATTGTGAACTTTCTAGACCTAGAAATATTAAATTCTACCGAAATATTGTTAGTGAATGATGATAAAGGGTAAAATTTTTTGTATACGAATATTCGCCTGTTCAACAATAACGGGGGATATTCCGTCTGGCCCCAATGTCAGCGAGGCTTGGACTATGGGAACTAGATAATGAATATAATAAAATATGTATATAAGGAACACTCGGACAGAATAAACATTTATGATTGTAACACAAAGGTTTGTCTTGGGTGGGAATCGAAGCCACACCCCACAGCTGATGAAGCAGAGCTAACAGGGCTATTAATAATAATTCATCATCATCATCATCAACAACCTTGCATAGTCCACTGCTGGACATAGGACAGGCCAATCAAACCCGATCTTCAGCTAATAATAATAATTCACATCTTAATATTTGTCAATATTTGAAAAGTTTGGACGCTATTATGTGACCTTATTCTACTTTTGTTAACTTATGTGCACGCAAATTTAAAAAAAATGACACTTGAAGTTGTTAAATATTCTACAATATCCCACAGATAATATAATACCCATATAAACGTCCAAGTTTGGCAACCTTATGGTTGCCAAACTTGGACGTTTGATTCAAATACAAAATCAAAAATTCGGTGTACTCAGAGGAGAATGGAAAGAAGCTACCTAAATATAAAACTAAGAGACAGGGTCAGAAATGCGACTATTCGCAAAAAAACAAAGGTGACTGACGCCTTGACTTTCGCACTACAAAGAAAATGGAAGTGGGCAGGTCACGTGGCTAGATATAGCGACGACCGATGGACGCTGAGATCAGTGGCGTGGCCTGGCCCACGAGGCACCAGAGCGAGAGGCCGCCCGTGTGCTAGATGGGCGGACGAAATATCGTCGGTGGCGGGTCCAAACTGGCTAGACATAGCTAAGGATAGGACATCGTGGAATTCCTTGGAGGAGGCTTTTACCCGAAGGGGGTCCTTACATAATTAACAATTGAATGTCTGTATTAATTATTTTAGTTCATGTTATTAATTATTAAATATTATTACTATTATCATCCTGAATGAAATTATGAATTTATTAAGTATTAATTATTATTGTATGGAATGAATAAAGCTTTATTATTATTATTATTATTATAAAGTTAGTGTTCACAATATAATACAATAAGATCCTTGTTTTCAATAATGCTGTTGCATAACCCCATATAAAATTTTCAGAACATAATGATTGCAAACAGACTGCTATACGCATAACTATATATCTTACCCACTGGAGCTACTATCTACTACCAGCGACCCAGAACCTCGCTCCGATACTTCAAGGAGCTGGGTTGGTATGCACAGTACACCCCAAGCGGGACGTCAGTGCAGGACTTATCACTCCCATTGCAAATAAGAATAGTGAAAGCTATATCGAAATCCGTTCCTATCAGATCAAATCTGCATATACAAAAAACCCAGACGAGACACATTAAAAAAACCAAGCAAAAACGGAAATTAAAAAAAAAATTGTCTTCTATTAATTAGACACATCATTATTAAACCCAAAAATAATTCGAAACACGTAGTGTGGTGCCATCTAGTTCTCTCATTTGACACTATAAAATAAAACACATTAGCTGAAATACAATTTGTTGTATGGAATGATGGTTTGATCAAGTATTACATTATCTGTGACATGACAAAGAAGTTTCAATTGGCCAGTAGCGCCATCTAATCTAATAATACATTATCTGTGCCATGAAGTTGCAACAGATCGGCGACAGTACCGCCATCTATTGAGTGCCCCCGTAACTATGGTCTGTGAAACTGTCACTGAATTTATCCGTGCCCCCTACAATGGTAGTTACCAAATATATTACTATAACCGTGGTGCCGTGTGGGTATTTTGCGTATACTGGCGGCTGCGCTTGCCGGATCATTTCTTCTCTCCGCCCGTGACGGCGCCTGTCGCCGTGTTGCCAGCTGCATTGGCGCCGTAATTCTGTTCACAAGTTACATGTCACATTACTACTTCATAATTATAGAAAAATAAATAAAATTTAAACTACATGTTATGTATTTTTTAAGTTATAATAAGTAGCTTACATTGTGCAAAAAGTAATAAGATACTTTTCAGTATTTGGATGGCTTGGAAAATTTGGACAGCTAGTACCATTTCAGGGTACAGACAGATTTTTAAGTTCAGGGTGGTAGCTAGCTAGCCGAGTACTAGAACGTACCAGCACACGCTCTGGCGTGTGAACTGACCCCGCCAACCACTTAGACCACACAACCACATCACTACAAAGTATAAATATGCTTTGCGCCTAAATAAAATGAAAAATCAGCCTCTTAGTGTCCCACAGCTGGACAAAGGTCTCCCGTTCCTACATCCAGAATGCGCGGTCTTCGGCTTTGGTGGTCCAGTGACAATTTAGTTCACACAGCCTTCGTCTGGGTTGACCCTGAGGTCGCTTAAATTTTGGGGTCCAAACTGCCCAGCTGTCGTTTGGCTTTATAGTTGATTGTTTGACATCATTTTGGTTTTGGAGCGTAGTATTGTGTTCTTTATTCAGTCAATACATACCTGATAGTATTGTGCCCATGCTTGTTGCGCTTCTTGCGCGGTCGGCTGCTGACCTTGGCCTTGCTGACCATACTGCAAAGGAAAATGATTTATATATATAGTTAGTTATTGGCTATCGGACGAATAATAAAAAAAATATTGTACTCGATGGTTGAATAAAACAGAATTGGAAAAAAAAAAAGATAAAATAGAACTATATCCTTAATTTTTTTTAAATAATCTTTTGTATTTCTCACCCCTGCCCAGCCCTGTTGCTGTTGTTGCTGTTGCCATTGCTGCCACTGGTACCACTGCTGCGCGGTGTAGTTGGCTGGCCACTGTTGTTGTTGTTGTTGTTGTTGCTGCTGCTGCTGTTGTTGTTGATTCTGGGTCTGGCCCGTTTTGCCCGACGTTCCTTGTTGCTGGTTGCCTGTAGAGTTTTGGCCTTGGTTCCAGTTGCCCCAATTGCCCCAGTTGCCCCACCCGGGTTCTATGAAAAATTTTGATTACACTAATTAGTACACAACTGATATACAGTAGACATGTATTACGCTATACTAAAATCAGATGCAAATACACTTGGTAAAAGTTACCGGACATTTTTAACGCACAAAATTTATAATGCATGAATAATGTGTATTGAATTGAAATTAATATATTCTGTTTTGTGTGTCATTAAATAAAATAGGTTGACAAGGTAGTTGTTTGAAGATGGTAAAGCACACCTAACCTAGAATGGAACTGGCTCTCAAGTGAGTCTGCCGAAACATATGTGCTTGGCGGTAATTTTTAATTTAAGCGTGGTAGCTAGCCAGCAGAGTACTAGAGAATACCCTCACGATGTTTTCCTTAACCGGCTGCTCAAACTTATTGTTGGGGCTTGAACCCACACCCTTCGGCGCGTGAACCGACCACGCTAACCAGAAGAGTTTATCTATCTAAAATGATTATTTCCTTTTTTTTTTATGTCAAATTTTTTTGTGACAAGTTTCATTTGTTACACAGATTACATTTGTTATTAGTGCCAATAAAATGCAATTGAAGAAGTATACTCTCATAGGAAGTAATTATATTGTATCGAGGATATGGCCATGTGTACATGAATACGTGTACATTGAACACTAAGAAGTCCTTCGGATTCCCATATGCTGGATTGCCATTCACTATGGAAGCAAATTTAAAGAAATATTTAAGTCAAAAAAATACTTAATAAAAGTGTTATACTTACGTTGGTTTTGGTTCCAGTTGCCCCAGCCGCCCCAACCGCCGGCCCACTGATTCCATCCCTGTTGATTTTGTTGTCCTTGATTCTGCTGACCGTCCTGATAAAAAGAAAATAAATTTATAAATTCAGGGATAAAAGCGTACAGATACTTCTTAGCATATTATGTATCAACGCTCACTTTTGTAGTCTGTGTTCCCATCGCTTCCAAATTAAATTGGATTTGATCTTACCACTTTAACGCTTACTCTTTCCAAGAATGAATTTATAGATGTTCTTAGGAAGTCTTTTAGTAGATAATAGGTATTTTGCTCGAATTCCTCTCGCTCCAACTTCTACTGCATCTAAATTGACCATGTAACCATTTATGGTGAATTCATGTGTAAGGTCATCGCAGAGTTTTGGCGGGAACGCGGTGAGCGTCGTGTCGCCCCATTGTATTTTTTTCTAAAACTAGTGTTTTTCGAGCTTTTATGCATAAAAATAGTGGTGTTTTATTTATAAAGTGCTAAATTACAAGCGCGAGTGTGGGATAATGATATAATGTGGTTAAACATGACTTTTCGTGTTGCTCCCAAAACTCCACCCAGAAGCTTATAGTAAAGTCGCCACTCTTTACTAAGGCATGACTTGATTTGACTGGGACCGACTGGACTTGATCAAGACTAGACTTTGACTGTAACTATAGATGATAAAGAAACTGAAAAATAAAGACTACTCACAAAATATAGAAACATTGAAACTGGCAGAATGCACAGAGTGCGATGCCAAGAAGAAAGAGAAAAAAAAAAGGTCATCGCATCTATTGAAGTTGCAACGGCAAGATAGTGGGCCTCATATACAACTTGAATAGTCACCTCTTTAAACTGGGAGCGATGTATAATCTAACTGTAGAGTGTGTGCTTTTGCATTGCAAAACCACAGAATGTACTAGAATTGCTATTAGGCTGCATGAAGCTGCTTCGCTATAATTCATGTTGCCTTGAAAGCTTCTCATCATCAATGTCATTAAACATTCCACCTATCTCACTGGAGCTACTATACCAATGGCCCAGAGCCTCGCTCCAATACTTCAAGAAGCTGGGTGTGAATGCTGGTAGGGGGAAATGCACAAAACACCCCAAGCGGGACGTCGGTGCAGGACTTATCGCTTCCACTTTGAATAGGAATGTCATGTGTTTATTTCCCGTGGTACAGTAACTTCTACAAGTACATGTGTTTTCTTGAGAAAAATAATATGCCTGGGCTGGATGAAGAGAGCAAAGCCGTCAGGAATATTACTTATAATGTTGTTCATATACATTCATCACAAGAATCTAGTCGGACGTTAGGATTAAGTAGGGTTTATTCTTAGGATTTTTAACTGAGCCCTCTTTTACAAGGAGTCAATCCTTTTTGTGCCCTAGCTACTAAAAGACTTACAGTGCTACACCTACACCTATTTTATTAGTTATTGCCTTACTGCAATAATGTACATGATTTAACTTAACTTGCACATAACTACTTGTGTACATATGACAATAATATCATTTTTTCTCACTAGGAAAAAGGAGATTTGAAATTTGATAAATCATTACACTATAAAAGTATTTCTAAAAACATATTACAAGCTTTTCCGTGAAGGAAAACGTCATAAGGAAACCTACACATGTCCGGATAAGATATTTAAAGGAGTATATGAATCAAATTACTGGTTCAAGTTAAAAAGTATAAGATCATACCTTTCCGGGTGGCCCCGCCATTGGCTGAAAAAATTAGAATAAAATTAATAATAGCAATCACATATGGACAATAAGTATTGAAAATGGTATGTGTTTGAGCTAAAGGGTAGCCAACCAATGCAATATCATATTCTGCCACCAAGCAGAAATGTGTAAACATTTAACAGCATAGTCTGGACATTCTTCACCTTGTTCACATATTTCGAAAAAAGTTGTACAGATTTAACTCTGCGTAAAAAATTGTAGAACAGTCCCACAGGTTTGTTAGACATATGGGAGATACATACAGTCATACATGGCAGACAGATTTGTAAAATTTTGAGTCCATTTTTTGTTGGACCAACTATGCATATAGTGGATTTTGTATGTTATAATTTTAATGTAAAAGTAATAAGATACGATACGAAGCAAAAGGTAGCGCATGCCCATGGCCATTGCAGCGATACACAGAACTTTGAGTAACGATACAAAGTCCAGGATATCACTGCTTTAGCGCTCATTACTTTTGACACTTTCGATAGTTAGCCTCACAGTTCTGTAATTTCGCTGCAGTACCCTTGAAACCGGGACACAGTAATGTTGACACACTACTGCGTGGCGGCAGAATATCAGCAATCTTGCATAATCCACTGCTGGACATAGGTCTCTCCAGGACACGCCACTCGGCCCAATCTTTTTTCACTTCCAGCCACTGCAAGCTGTCTTACGTATATCGTCACTCCATCCATCTCAGGGCGTCCAACACTACGTTTGCCGATTCACGATCTCCACTCTAGAACACGTCAACCCCAACGGTTGTCGGTTCTGAGGCAAATATGACCGGCCCACTGCCACTTCAACTTGCTAATACGCTAAACTATGGTCGGTGACTTTGTTCTCTGTCGAATTACTTCGAACGAAGGAGATCTATCACCAAGTAAATTTGATTTTGAATTATTTAAGAATTGCATGTTGTGCTTCCTTCAAAAAAAAAAAATTTAGTGTATAACAAGCAGTTGCTGTGGCCAAATTGAACACACGCGTGTAACGTGAAATAAATTGTAGCGCATATGAAACGTTTGGACTTTTAAAGTAGCGCCATCTATTGGATACTTACTCAATCCAGTTATAAATTACCTTACACCGCCATCTATTAGAATTTTATGAAACTAGCAGATAATTATACCTCTTTGTCATATAATGAACAAATAATTTGTTGAGATATAAACTATCCTATATTTCATGTTGGATCAAAATGCACACAGTATGCAAGATTTGGTTAAAATCGGACAAACAACGTGACACGATATTTTTATATACAAAGATTTGTTTTTTAATTGATATAGTTGCTAATGCGACGCCCTAATGAATAAAACATAAAAAAAATATTGTTGAAAATGATTTTTCTAATAGTTATATTCGAAGTTATACCTTGGCGACAGCGTTGCCCGCGGCGCCTCCACCGCGCGGCTGGTTGTTGTTGTGTGCGCCTCGGCCTCCGCCTCCGCCGCCGCCACCGGCGCTGCTGCCGCGGTTGTTCTGCGTCATCTGACCGCCGCGTTGCCAAGAGCCCGCTCCGCCACCTGTACACATTACACATTATTACCCACACATAACTCCGCATCTTCGCCAGGTTAATCATGACAAATGACAAATCCCATTAATATTATAAATGTGAAAGTTTGAATGGATGGATGTTTGTTACTCAATCACGTCAGAACGGCTGAACGGATCTGGATTAAATTTTGCATGTAGATACTTTAGGCCCTGGAATAAAACATAGGATACTTTTTATCATCATCACCCATCACCACGCTAGTATAGTTTGTATGTTTGTTACTCAATCATGCAGATGTCACATTGACGGATGTAAGATTGACAGATGTCAGATTGGCAGATGTCAGATCGACAGATATCAGATGGACAGATGTCAGATGGACAGATGTCAGATTGACAGATTTTAGTCGAAGTCGCGGGCATAAGCTAGTATTATTATATAGTATAGATATATTATTAACACAATATAATATTTAAGGTGCATACATTTTGTAGAGATTTTTTTTATGGAACAGCTGATTTGAATTCGCGATATGATAACTTGTTTACAATGATGACTGCATTGACCCACTATCGGCTGAGTACACCCTAAGCTTATAACCCTGAATAGATAACCAAAATCTAGTCTTACCTTGACCACCGTAGCCGGCGCCGGGAGGCTGAGGGGGCCTCTTGTCCTTGTCTCCCGGCATGCCGCGCGGGCCTCTGTTATCGCGATGGAAGCCACCGCGGTCGCCACCGGGGGGTCCACCGGGGCCGCGCCCTGGGCCTCGGTCCCCGCGCGGGGGACCTCCTGGACCTCCACCTCGACCGCCGCGGAAGTTATCGCGGTCACGGTTCCCAAAATCACCGCCCCTATAATACGGATTACATAATTTATAATTTGTTATAAACAAACAGAGACTATACAACGACACGTTGTAAAATTTCCTAATTTTTTTAAATGTTTGAATTTGCTAGGTTTTTGACCACAGCTCACCTGATGTTTAGTGACGGTGTGGTCGAAAATGGTAAAGCACAACTATCCTGGAATGGTACTGGCTCTCAAGTGAGGTAGCAGAAACACACCGTTAGTCACACTCAGGTAATTCGGACGAGAAAACGCAACGCAGTTTTCCAAACGCTGCCTAGCCGATGTGCAAATATACACAAAATATAAATTTATTCTCTAGAAATATATCAAATTTACTAATAAATCTATCCATAAACGACACGACCATTTAAATATTTAATCCCACTAATATTATAAATGGGAAAGTTTGGATGGATGGATGTTTGTTACTCAATCACGCCAGAACGGCTGAACGGATCTGGATGAAATTTTTCATGTAGATACTTTAGGCCCTGGTATAAAACATAGGATACTTGTCATCATCATCAACATCATTCATCACCACGCGAGTACAGTTTGTATGTTTGTTACTCAATCACGCAGATGTCAGATTGACAGATGTCAAATTGACAAATTTCAGATTGACAGATGTCAAATGTCATATTGACGGATGATAAAATAGCGATTGATCATAAAATACCGCAAGTTTCATGACTGTTCCTTATTAGTTATCTACATGTTTCATTACACTCTGAACCTAATTCTAAAGTTAACGCAAAGTCGCGGGCGTGAGCTAGTAAATCATAAAAACACTCTTTCCCCAGCCTCTATGGAACCTTATGGCCTTTTTTTAACGTTTAAGTGTTATTAATAAAATATTGTTGTTCAAAAAGTTATTTTGTAGTATCCATGGATACGTACCTGAGCGGAGGTCCCCATCGGTCGAAACGACCCGGTGGCGGGCCCTGGTTGCCCATGCGGTTGTCGCGCGCGCCCCACCGGGACCCGCCGCGACCGCCACCGCCGCCACCACCACCACCGCCGCCGCCGCCACCCCAGCGGTTGCCGCCGCCACCGCCGCCGCCGCCCCATCTGTCCTCTCCTAAAGATAAACATTACGCAGGTTATTAGGGTTTCGTACCTAAAGGGTAAAACGGGACCCTATTACTAAGACTCCGCTGTCCGTCCTGTCTATCCGTCTGTCACCAGGCTGTATCTCATGAACCGTGATAGTTACAGTTGACATTTTCACAGATGACGTATTTCTGTTGCCGCTATAACAACAAATACTAAAAAACAATAAAATACATATTTAAGGGGGCTCCCATAAAACGGACATGATTTTTTTTGAGTGTTCTATATATGTTCAGTTTATTTCCGCTTAATAGTCGTTCCAGCAAAAACAGAAATGAGGATTTAAATTTAATAAACTTGACAAAAATTTTAAATACTTGAAAATATTTTTTAAAAACTTTAACAATAATTTTAAAAACTTAACGATAATTATAAAACCTACCCGGAATTTTACTTAATATCTAAAACTAAATTTGACATAAACTTAAAAGCTTAAACAAAACATTAATTAAAATAAAAACAAAAACCACAAGTATTTATATCCTCTTCTCGCTGCAGTAACCAGTTGCCTTTTACACATGTAGTAAGACATGTTTTTTTTTTGCCATTTTTATAGATAATGGTACGGAACCCATCGTGCGCGAGTCCGACTCGCACTTGGCCGGTTTTTCTTTTCTGTTATCTTGAAGCACAGTGTCAATCTAATGCACGTCATACAGTATACTTTGCTCGAGAGCTAGTTCAGTTTGTAGCGATGATAGCTGCAGTGGTTAGCGCGGCCGGTTCGCATACCGAAGGGCATGGGTTCAAATCCCAACAATGAGCTTGAGCTGCCGGTGAAGGAAAACATCGTGAGGAAACCATTTGCACTTTCTAGTACTGGCTCGGCTGGCTAGCTACCACCCTCAAGTTGAAAATCTGCCGCCAAGCATCTAACGGTGTGTTCCGGCAGCCTCATTTGAGAGCCAGTACAATTCCAGGCTAGGTGTGCTTTACCATCTTCGACAACACCGTAACTTAACATCAGGTGAGTTGTGGTCAAACACCTAACCTGCCAAAAATAAATAATAAAAGTTGAAAAAATCAGTCTCCATTTACTTCCGCCAGGGGCGCTGCCCCACGTTCCAACGTAGACGAAGTACGTAAATTTTGTAGTGTTGATAGCTCAGTGGTTAGCGCGGTCGGTTCACAGGTCAGAGGAGTTGGGTTTCAAGGAAAACATCGTAAGGAAACAATAGCCATTAAAAAAAATGCCTCCCACCATTGAAGAAAATTTACAGACGTATAGGAAAACACCGTGAGGAAACAATAGCCATTAAAAAAAAAAAATTGCCTCCCACTATTGAAGAAAATTTGAGGACAAGGAAAACATCGCGAGAAAAGCATAGCCATTAAAAAAAATATATATTGCCTCCCACTATTGAAGAAAATTTACGGACAAGGAAAACATCGCGAGAAAAGCATAGCCATTAAAAAAAATATATATTGCCTCCCACTATTGAAGAAAATTTACAGACATAGGAAAAAATCGTGAGGAAACCATAGCCATTAAAAAAAAGAAATGGCCTCCCGCTATTGAAGAAAATTTACAGACATATTATAGGAAAACATAGTGAGACCATAGTCATTAAAAAAAAGAAATGGCCTCCCGCTATTGAAGAAAATTTACAGACATATTCACGTCAAAAAAATAAGACTAACCTCTATCGCGGAAGTCCCTTGAGCGGTCGCGCGAATCTCGGCTATGTCGCTTGTCTTCCCTCGCGCGCTTATTGGGCGGCTGGTCGCGTCCGGCCGAGCGATCGCGCCTCTCCTTCTCTTTGAGCACGCCGGCCGCCTTCGCCTCCTTGTGGAACGCGTCCACGGCCGCTTTGGCGTCCTGCTCGTTCAGCTCCGGGAACACCACCTCGTCGATGTACGTGCACTTCTCCGGCAGGGTGAAGTTAGCTGCGAGAAAGAAAGAGAGAGGGAGACGCGTTAGGCGGCGAGTGGGAGCGAGCGGGAACGGGTCGGGCCGATCGGCTCTCGTACGAACCTTTCATATCCATTATAGCCGGATCCGGCACCTCCTTGCCGTCGGCCTCTTCGCGGCGCTTGCATCGCTCTTTGTAGGTCTCCTCGTCGGTCACGATAACGACGGCAATGCGCCTATAGCCGTCAAAATCCCTTAGCTTACGACGCTGAGCGGACGGATAGACGTTTGTCTACGTTTGTTTACGTTATCCATCGATGACAGCCGTCGGGGGTTGAAAAAAAAAATGTTCTCGTCATTAGATATTTTCGTCGTCGCACTGGTCTCGACCTAGAACATGGTGTCTCCAGAACCGGTGAATGGTTTACAGTCTGCGAAATATGCGCCGCTCGCTCCCGCCATACTTACCCAGTCTAGCTTGCCGCGGGAGCGAAGCGGGCGTACACACATCACACCTAACATACCACGTACCTAACGACGATCTCTACATATGGGGACGGGGGGACACAATTCAAATGGGTACAATCAGAAACGGGGGCATCAGTCAGACATAAAACTAAGAAACTAACGTTCTTTTAAACAATTAAAAAAATCGGAATGGTTCTTACCTGATCCAGTATAAAGTTTCTTTTGCGTCCTCGAGCCATTTCCAACAACTTAAGCACGCATTTTGCGCACTTTGACACGAAAGCGTCCCACCTTCCCTCGTAGGTCGATTTGAAGGGTTTACAGTCCACCTGAATCGATGTACAACTCATACAATAAACCGATCGAATACCGTACACGAGAATACTTAACCTACGTCTTATGCCTAGAAGATAAAGGTAGTTTTCGATACCAGGGATTTGGATCCTCGATGGCGCGATAGTTGAAACACCGATAGTCCTCTTGAGTTGACAATCCCTCTCCCGCTTCAATGTTTCATTATTTTACATGTAGTTACATATTGGCTCGGATTAAAGTGCTGATCCACTGGTATCTAACTAATTCGACGGGACCTCTAAAGGTCGACAGAACTTGTTTTTTTTTTTTTTTTTGTAAATTTTTTTTTTGATAAAATGTGTAGCTCATATTTGGCGCCCTGTTGAAAACATACGAACATTAGTATCAATGTTGTAAAGTTGAATCTCTATTCAAACCTCAAATGCTGCAAAAGAAGGTTTTATTAGTTTGTGTGGTATTTGTTGAGTGTTTTTTAATGACAAGATTTATATCAGAATTTATTTTGAAAAATTGCGATATCAATTATTGTTTATTTCATTATAATGTTCCATTCATACATTCGTGTGATTTTTATGCTTACCTTACCTTTTTAACACTTCACTCACTCACTCATTCATTCATTTTATTAACTTATAAAAAGTGTATTGGTTATTTACTTACCTTATAATAGCAATGATACAATGTTGAAGGCTAAATTTTAGAAATTAAAAAAGATCGTTGGTTTTTTATTCAAGTCTCCAAATGTTAAGCATACACTGCCATGACTACCCTTAACTCATTTGGTATTAACTCTGCTTTAGGGGCTGTAGGCAGAGGGTTCAATTCCCACAGGACAAATATTTATTAGGACGAACATAGATGTTGTACTGTGTCTGGGTATTCTGTAGGTATGTACCAGCTTTAATTAGTATTGAGCTAGATGTACTAAATGTTCTGCATTATTTTTATATGCTGACATAAACATCAGGTATGGAACCTTAAAAACCATAGATGAAATAACTTATTGATACGTAATCCAGCTAAATCGAGTCCCCACTCCAGGCCAAGGGGAAGTTTCTTATTGATACATAATCCAGCTAAATTGAGTTCCCACTCTAGGCCAAGGGAAAGTTTCTTATTGATACGTAATCCAGCTTAATTGAGTCCCCACTCCAGGCCAAGGGGAAGTTTCTTATTGATACGTAACCCAACTAAATTGAGTCCCCTCTCCAGGCCAAGGAGAAGTTTCTTATTGATACGTAATCCAGCTAAATTGAGTCCTCACTCCAGGCAAAGGGGGAGTTTCTTATTGACACGTAATCCAGCTAAATTGAGTTCCCACTCTAGGCCAAGGGAAAGTTTCTTATTGATACGTAATCCAGCTAAATTGGGTCCCCACTCCAGGCCAAGGGGAAGTTTCTTATTGGTTGGAACCAAGCTCATTCAAGTTTAGACTTTAGTGCGCTAGAATACGTTCCATTACAAGCAGAAATATGTAGTATACAGAGTTACGCGTAGACTGTAGGAAGATTATGTTTTGGCGTGTAAAGGGCATAGGTATCTTCAGTTAATAAAGTAATGATGGTGATATACACAATCGATACTCTGTACGATTATAGTATAGGCTCTAAAACATCAAATATTAAAACCAGGTATGATCTGGTTTCTAGGTAAAAAAAATATGGCGGAATGGGTGAGTACTTTTTTACATATACTTACTACATCGGTATAGATCCACATTCGTCGAGAGATGATTCAAGTACAATTTAGTAGCCTCCGAATATTTTTACCCGTTACATCATATACCATGACTTTGGTTATAGTCAGAAATTTTAGTCATATTCTTAGATAACTTACCTCAATTTTATTCCAATGATGTGGATTTCTTCACGTCACAAAGTTCTTGAAAATACCAACCACTATAACTAACATTAATAAACTAATGGGCAATCGCTAAAAGAACTTAGTTTAAATATAACTAAATCATACTTATAAACGCCAGGTAAGTGACATCGCAATTTTTCATTACAAATTCCAGTTTTTATAATCTATATATGTGTAAAGTATATTTTGTGTTTGTAGTTGTAAGAGACAATGGTTTGAAAACATAACAGAAATGTTTACAGCATAATTTCAAAGTATGAAATGAAAAAAATAATCAAACTCCAGTAAGTTGGCACTTGGCCAAGTAACCAAATGCACAAATCTACAAAATACGCCTGTTTTTATTAACGCACCTACAAAAAAAATATTTTGTCCCTAAAAATACCTCGTCAGCTTTTTAGCTTACACCCTTAAACCTCACCAATTTATTATCTTACCTCCCAAAACCTCGCCAATTCTTTATCTTACCCCCAAAAACCTTGCCAATTTTTTTTATCTTTAACTTGCCCCCAAAAACCTCGACATTTTTTTAATCTGTAACTTGTTCCCAAAAACATCGACAATTTTTATCTTACCCACAAAAATCTAGCCAATTTTTTATCTTTAACTTGTCCCCAAAAACCTCGACAATTTTTATCTTACCCTCAAAAACCTAGCCAATTTTTTATCTTACCTCCAAAAATATCTCGTATTTTTTAAATCTGACCCTGAAACCGAGTGTCAAATGTCAATGTCAATTTGTTTCCGTCATGTTGTCAAGCCCGTTGTCCCATCAACAGCGTGCGTGTGCGCAAGCGCGCGTGTCAGTGTGCATACCTTCATCTTGTCGAAGAGCGCTCCAGTGGAAACGATGTTGTAACGTCGCTCCGGATGGGCCGCGCAGTGCTGTTTGGCCCAGTGGGTCTTGCCGGACCCTGGCATGCCAACCATGAGGATAACCTGTTAACAGGTATAATATAATTAAAATACAGTGTAAATTCTTTATAACGTCGTTTATTATAACGAAAAACTTTCTATAACGTAGAAATTAGTTCAATTTGGTTGGTTTACCACAAATCCCATACATTAATTCACTCTTTATAACGCAACAGCCATTCTCTATTACGAAGAAATATTTTCATATTTAAACATCAACAACATATTAAAACAAAACAAACTTTTTGAGGTTCCGAAATTTCTAAGAAAGATACCAGAGGTCATAACCAGCCGTCTCGCTTTTGTTATTGTTAATTGCCTTAACACGTGTGCCATTATTCTTGGATAACATTGTCTATAGGAAATTTTGGTTTCTGTTACCAAACGCACCATGACCTGACATGACAACGTCACCTATCGTGTATTATCAGTCATAAACCAACTTTGAAACTGTCAAGATGGCCAGTAAAAGAAAAGTGTTATATGTGCATATACAAAAACATATATGTGCTTAGAATAACTTACCTATTGTATTGATAGTAATAAAATTAGAAATTATTGTAATTGGTTAAATTTAGTTTATTTTTTCTCTTCCCTCTGTATAACGAAAGAACATGCTCGGTCCCTTGAGATTCGTTATAAAGAGTTTGCACTGTAAACTAAAAAACACGACTGCCATGCCAAAAAACAAACCAAAAAGAAAAAAAAAACATTGACATTTGAATATAATGCCGCCATATTTTTTTCCCAAGACTTTATAGCCTGTGTCACTCGGGATTATGTAGGTAGGGGTGATACCCTTTAAAACTATAATTTCATTTTCTAAATTTGTCTATCAGGTTGTGTATGCCTAACTGGCGCATGTATCAGAACATGATTCTTTTAAATGTGTTTGTAAATTTTGATTATAATTTTGATTTTGTTTGTAAGTTTATATTTGCAGTATTGTTACATTGACAATATTCCTATATTGACATGTATGTATATACATTTTGTTTTTATTCCTTGACATGTAATCAAAGTTCTACAACTCTTCATCACTATCACTACAAAACACTAAAACAAAGTCGCTTTCTCTGTCCCTATATCCCTATGTATGCTTAATAAATCTTTAAAACTACGCAACGGATTTTGATGCGGCTTTTTTTGATAGATAGAGTGATTGAAGAGGAAGGTTTATATGTATAATAACATCCATTAAATAGTGGAGAAATACTGTTATTTTTGAGTTTTATACCCGTGCGAAGCCGGAGCGGGCCGCTAGTAAATGATAAAATGTAACGATATTACGGAATTGACTTGTAACATTGATCATAAAATATTTGTATTTATAACAAAATAAAAGTGGTGTGGCGTTAAGTAGATATCTGACCTCAGCTTCGGCGATGGAGTTGGGACCGCGTGGCCCGGGCTCGAGTCTGGCGAGAGAGATGAGCACATATCCCGGCACAAGGCACGCCTCAGCGCCTTCCAGCTCCTCGTCCACCGTGTACCTGACATAAAACAAGCTTAATTAAAAAAGATATACAAACACGAATGCTCACTTATAAATGACTAGCTTACGCCCGCGTTAACGTTAGAATTAGATAAGCGATGATAGCTCAGTGGTTAGCGCGGTAGGTTCGCATGCCGAAGGGCGTGGGTTCAAACCCCAACAATGAGCTTGAGCTGCCGGTGAAGGAAAACATCGTGAGGAAACCATAGCGTGGTGGTAGGATACTTTCTTGTACCCTTGTTTTTCGAAAGTGTAATAAGTATATAGTGTTCTCAGTAAAGGGATTCATTATTCATTTATAAGGTTACTTGGATGACATCG
This sequence comes from Biston stratarius, assembly GCA_950106695.1. NCBI lineage: Eukaryota > Metazoa > Arthropoda > Insecta > Lepidoptera > Geometridae > Biston > Biston stratarius. The sequence continues at coordinate 3,491,924 of OX467115.1, read as the reverse complement.
CTTTTAGCGATAAAGTCGCCATAAAATAAACTTAATTGATAGGTGTAACAACCTATCAACTTTTACTATGGGCAAGACACTGTAATCATGAAGAATAACCAGGTTTCCATGGACATTAAAATTACTCTAAAAACAAAGAATTTATCAACAGTCAAAGTGGGAGATTCAAATTAACTTACCGAATGACGAACTGAATCTTCTTGTCCAAAACATGGCCCTGGAGGACATCTTCTTCTGTCACTTCAACAACATCGCCTTCTGTCAAATAAAAAAAAAATGCTTTCACATATTCAATATACGATTTTCATTTTAAAGTTTAACCTATAGCATTATTTCATATGAGTTTATATCACGTAACATGGAAGAAACCGAATTTAATTCGCATGAAATGGTATTGTATAATTAAAATTTATAGATGTATGCGTGTATGTGTGATTGTGTGCTTAAAACTTTGTATGTGAAGTGTGTTTTGTGAGTGAATATGTGTATGCGTGTGTGTAAATATACATGTGCATTTGAGTAACTATGTGTGTGTGTGAATATGTATGCGTGAAAGTGTGTTTGAGTGTAAATGAGCATAAGAGTGTGAGTATGAAAGGGAGTGTTTGTGTGTGTGCATTTCTGTGCGTTTGTGTGTATTACACACACTACAGACGTAGTGTATGTTATATATGCATCCTCGGTAAGGAATCTAATGAGTTAGAGAATCAGGGGCCTGCATCACTAACCAGGTTCCTCCTTGACGTCTTTGTTCTCGGCAGGAGGCGCGGGCGGCTGCTGGTCGGTCTCCATCGGCTCTTCCTTCACTTCTATCACTTTATCGTTCTCAGGCTTCTCGTTGTTCTCAGGCTTCTCGCTGTTCTCCGGCTTCTCGCCGTTCTCCTAAAAGTTTCCTCACTTTGTTACACGAAAATTTTTTAAAACTTATCTACACTATTTAAAGTATTGAGCGTCACAGCAGCACTACCTTGGACTTTGTTTTGTTACTCAAAAGTTACGGAAACAGCTACAATGATCATGGTCATGGACAGGTGTTATCTATTACCGTCTGGAGAGCGATGCATTCATCTCATTACTTGTAAATAATAAGCTTAATTAAAAACATGAATGCCCACTAAGTGTGTGTCTACCCCATACATCCAAATCTATTAAGGCATATTTTTTTATTTTATAGCTGACAGGCTTGGTGTTTGACCACAACTCACCTGATGTTAAGTGACGGTGTGGTCAAAGATGGTAAAGCACACCTAGCCTGGAATGGAACTGGCTCTCAAGTGAGGCTGCCGGAACACACCGTTAGATACTTTGTGGCAGAATTTCAACTTGATAGCTAGCCAGCCGAGTACTAGAAAGTACTCTACCACCACGCTATGGTTTCCTCACGATGTTTTCTTTCACCAACAGCTCAAAAAAAAGTTTTGGTGGAATTAAAGAAACTCACATACATGAATACTAAAAACATACTCCTTTCTTTGCGCAGTTGTGTAAAAAAACAGACTGAAGAAGTTTAAATTCTTTTGTGAATAGTAAAGCTAGTTAGAACTAAAAGATTTAATTGGCATGGGAAATACTTATGTCCTGCAGTGGAAAGACAGATAGGCAAATTTTAATTGTGAAACATTTTTAACGCTTCATTGTACTTTATATTAATGTATATGTTACCTGAGGCACAGCAGACTCTTCCTCTTTCTCAAGGGCTGTTTCTTCTCCCTCTTTGGGTTCTTTTTCTTTCTCCTCTTCGACCTCCTCACCCCTATCACGTTTCTCTTGCGCTTCCTTTTCTTTTCTCTCCTTTTCTAGCCTTTCACGCTCCTATGATGAAAGCAATAAAAAATAATTATATTAGTTTGTTTAAAATCTATTTACATGAAAAAATTAGTAGAGATGATAGCTCAGTGAGCTTGAGCTGCCTGTGAAGGATATCATCCTGAGGAAACCTTAGCGTGGTGGTAGGATATTTTCTAATACTCGGCTGGCTAGCTACCACCCTCAAGTTGAAGATCTGAGCAAAACACCTAACGGTGTAATCCGGCAGCTTGACTTGAGAGCCAGTTCCATTCCAGGCTAGGTGTGTTCACCATCTTCTACCACACTGTCACTTAACATCAAGTGAGCTGTGGTCAAACACCTACACTATTAAAATGACCTCCGTTATAAAACTCTGATAGAAAAGCATGCATTTTTACATCCCCAAAATTTCATGTTTAGATCTGTCAACTAGAGTAGTCTTGAGTTGTCTTTTGCTTCTTCAAAATTAGCCTTATTGTCGGTCAACCGTTCACAGATGTACCTTTTAAAAATAACTCTGATACAATGTTCACTGAGAAAGACACTACAGAGTTCGTCATATATTTTTCTTACCTCTTTCTTCTTTCTATTTCTCTCTTCCCGCTCCTGCTTCTCCCGTTCTCTTCTCTCCTTCTCCTTCCTCTCCTTTTCTTCTTTTTGCCGTTGCAGCTCCGCTTCCCTCGCGCGTTTCTCCTCTAGTACCTGCTCGACCGGAATCTCGATGCGGTTGCGGACTATCTTGGTTTTTGTGATCATGTTGTACCTAGAAAGTTAATTTTGTTTTAATTTTGACTTTTCTTTTGTCTTTGATTTTTCTTCTTTTGACTTTGAGTTTTCTGATATGATCACAATCATATCACTATTTATGATAATATATGTAAAATAAAGTTTAATTTCGCGCGTCTGTTTCATGGGATGTTAATAATACTTGGTGGTAGATTTCCTTAGCATGAGGTCGTCTAGGTAGGTACCACCGCAGTACCAGATATTCTGCCGCTAAGCAGTAGTGTGTAAACATTACTGTGTTCCGGTTTGAAGGGTACTGCAGCTAGCGAAATTACAGGGCTATTGAGACTAACCATCTAGTCTCAATGTAATGAGCGCCAAGGCAGCGATGCTCTGGACTTTGTTTTACTACTCAAAGTTCTGTGTATCGCTGCAATGGTCATGGACAGGCGTTATCTCTTAACTTCAGGAGAGCGTTTCGTTCGTCTCATTACAGTTACATAAAAAAAATAAAACAGTTTTCATTTTCATTTAGATAATTTTTCCAGAAGCTTCTCTACATAGTATAAAACAAAGTCACTTCCACCCGTCTATACATTTATATCTTCTAAACTACGCAACGGATTTTAATCCGTCATAGATAGAGGTTGAGATTGAAAAGGAAGGTTTATGTGTATAATACATGCATATTATAGTAGACGAAATCTGAGAATTTCAAAGATTTGTAATGAAATGTCGTAAAAAAACATGTTTTTGTGCGTTTGCATTGCAATCGCTGACAAATCAATGAGCTTATGAGATAGATCAAAATAATGTTAGTATCTACATTGCACCCGTGCGAATCCGGGGCGGGTCGCTAGTAAATAATAATAATAAATGTTGAACTGGACATTACACACAGCGCCATCTAGCCCTCAAACAAAAAACCAACACTTTTTGTACAAGTGTTGGTTTTTTACGTAAATTCGACGTCATTTGAATCTTTGAAAATACAAAATTAAATTTAAACAAGTTAAATAATAGCTTGTAAAAAAACAATATCTAAATTAAAAACACAAATAACTAGTCTGTTCATAATATGTATGGCTCAATAAGCCAGTGCTAATTAGAAGAAAAAAAAAAGATTTTTTTATTTATGTATGTATCATCGAACTGAAAACCTACACCTTTGTTTGAAGGCGGGCAAAAATGTAATTCCGCTTGCGATCCTCCACGTCACAGAACATGCAAGAGTAAATACGGAATGTTCAATCTGCCTGTTCTGAGCAAATCATAATTTCATATAAGAAATTACATACAAATAGAAGAGCAGGTGATGGGGTTTGAACTGACGACCGCTGACTTAACAGGCGGACATGATAACCATTGCACCAACACGGCCGATAATGTTTCGGCAGAATTATTAGATAACTAGATTTACACAAAAAAATCCTATCAATCAAATTGAATGGAAGTTGGAGATGATATCAGTCTTTTTTTTCTTTATCTTTGGCACAACACTTTTATACATTCTGCCAGTGTCGAGTAGTTTGTAGGTTACTTTATAATATTATATAATCACACATACATTATTTTATAATTATACTGGTAGTTTATTATATTTGTCCAAAAAAAAAATTCTAGCCGTAATCTGATCAATTATAAAATAAAGATCGTTTTGTAATATTTAATTTGCCGTAAACTTAACAATGTTAAAAAAAAATGTTTCTGATAGAAAATATTTTATTATAATGATAAGCCTGTAGAGGTTCTAAACATTTCTGCCGCCGTCATTTCCCGTTTCATTAATTTTTGTTTTCTGAAACTCGAATGTGCTTTTCCCTGCGTTTGTGTAATTGTGCTTTATTGTTAGTTATTAATCTTGTTTGTTAAGTTTGATCATTTCTTTCGGAAATATCTTCGCAAAATGGTAACTAAGCTGGGTCCCTCGACCTGAAGACCCTTGTCAACAATAGAAAATCTGTCGCCAGTCAAAAAGCGGCCGCGGAAATCTACGAGTGCCACGGAAAAACGCATGGTAATTAATGTGAACAAAGAGACAAACAAGAAGTGGCCTGAGGAATATTGGATACTGTTTTTTGGTTTTATTTAACTTGTTATTATTGGGCCGCGCGAGAGCAAAGCCGGCAGAAATAGAAACAAAAATATTTTTCACAAGTGTACAATGTTTTGGGCAACTGGCATATGACTTTGACAGTGACTTTTCTAAACATTTTTTTCTCTTTTGTCTTGGCATCGCACTCTGTGCATTCTGCCACTTTCAATGTTTCCGTATTTTTTTATGCATTCTGCTTCTTTATAGTCAAAGTCCAGTCTTGGTCAAATCCCGTCCGTGCCAGTCAAATCTAGTCATGCCTTAGTAAAGTAGTGGCGACTTTACTACAAGCTTCGATGGAGTTTTGGAAGCAACACTAAGTCATGTTCTACCACACTTTTCCACACTTGCGCTTGTAATTCAGCACTTTGGCGCTCATTACATTGATTTGATGATAAATCTTCCTGAAATTTCACTAGCTGCCGTACCATTCAAACTGGAACAGTAATGTTTACACACTACTGCTTGGTAGCAGAGTACAATACTGCTATGGTACCAACCTAGACAACCTACTGCTAAGGAGATCTACCTGCTACCACCTATTAGAACACAGTTAGAAGAACTAATCGACAAACAGACACACGAAATGTAATTTGATTTTATTCAGTTTTGTGAAGTGATGTACTGACCTGTCATATCCAAAGTTGACCCGGTAACATTGATTCTTGGTCAGTATGTGAGGGAAGAGTGTTTTGCCCTCGAGCGTAGACTTGTCAAATTCAAAAGCTGTACCAAGCTCGGCTCCGTTTACAGTGTAGAAGATTTTGCACGGGTTAGATTCCAGATCCTAGAAGAGAAAGTAAAAAGAAATATTGGAAAAGTTCTTGTTTAAAAAAAAAAATGTTTAGTAATTGATTGAAGGTGTATACATTGCTCTACAGTTAAAATGAACAAATTGTTTGGATATTTTTTATTAGCTACGATTCAAGAAAATCTGTTTAACCACACCTAGGCGGAGATAGAACTGGCTCTAAAGTGAGGCTGCCAGAACACACCGTTAGGTGCTTTGCGACACATTTTCAACTTGATGGTGGTAGCTAGCCAGTTGAGTACTATAAAGTGCCTTATCACCATCCCACTAATATTATAAATTTGAAAGTTTGGATGGATGGATGTTTGTTACACCAGAACGGCTGAACGGATATGGATGAAATTTTGCATGTAGATACTTTAGGCCCAGGAATAAAACATAGGATACTTTTTATCATCATCATCATGCATCACCACGTGGGTAAAACCGCGGGCGCAGATAGTGTTTTTATATATCCTCACAATGTTTTTCTTCGCCGGCAGCTCAAGTTTATTGTTAGAGTTTGAACCCGCACCCTTTGGCGTGGAACCGACCACACTAACCTATCATCGCTACTAACATTCCAAGTAAATGAGACCAGGTCTAAAATAAAAATGTGTTAGGCAGTCTACAAGATACATCCAAGGCAAATATTTAACTAAATTACCATCACCATCACTTAACATCAGGTAAGCAGTAGTCAAAATCCTAGCAAATTAAACAAAACAAAAAAAATTGAGAGATAATCATATTCAAAGTGGGGGCACTAAGTCTGGCACCAATGTCCCGCTTGGGATGTTTTGCGCTTTCTCCCTACCAGCATCTACCCGAGCTAATCCATCTCCTTGAAGTATTGGAGCGAGGCTCTGGGTTGCTGGCATAGCAGTCTGTATGTACGAGATATGTTATCAAGGGAACTCACCAAGTAAACCCCAACGACATCCTTCTCATTGAGCTGTTTCCCGTACTCCTTGAACTCTCCGTTGTTGATAGAACGTCCGGTGCTTTCATAGCCCCAACTTAGCTGACTCTCACCTAAACATAGACATATGACATCAATTTACTTGTAATACAAGTTTATTGATAAGTAATGTTAACAAAAAAAGACGAGACCTAGCTATATAAATTATTTGCACCAAAAAACTCACAATATACAACAAGTTTGGACATTTCACACAGCACTATCTAAAAACTTACCAGTTTGTTCTATGGGATCTAGATAATCAACTGTAATAGCTGGATGGATTTGGGTGAAACTTAGATAGGAGCTTGCTTATGCCCTGGATTAAGACAAACTTCTCAGGTGGCGATTCAATAACTGAACAAGAATTGAGAGTGATATCTCAAGATCGCTTCGTGTTTAGGTACACTTCGTTACATGAGAGAGAAGAAAGATATAACATTGAGAAAAATAAAGAGAGCCAGACTATTATATATAGAATGTTAGTTTTCCTATGAAAGAATTTTTCCACCTATAAAAATAACGTTGAAATTAAAACACAACTAGCTATTACTACATGAGAGTTGAAATCCTGCGACCAAGCGCCTGTGTTTTAGAAGCCTAACTTGAATTTGAGAGCTAAATCTATTCCAGGCTATGGCCTAACACCTGTCACGAGTTGAGAAAAAAATCTTGGCCTTACCTAGATGCAGGGACGAATCGTCAGTGGACCAACCAAATCTCAAACCGTTGGCCAACACTTCCTTGTCGGTGGTCTCCGTGGTTGTTATCACGGACCCAACCCGTACCTGAAACAATTGATTAGTTGTGTTATTGGTAGCAAATGAAAAATCTGAAAAAGTGTTGTACTGTAACTATTCTTTTTGTCAAAAGTTTTTTAATAGTCAGGCAGAAGCGATAACTTTAGCCCAACAAAGCAAAATGCTTCTTTCAAGATGCCAAGTACTTCCGGATGGTTCAGAGAAGAAAGACAAACAACTCCTGCTTGAAAGACTGGACTTAGGTCGCAATAGAGAAAAATCGAAGGTTGGAAGGCCTTTGCCTTGAGGTGGGACAGTACATCCTGGTACCAGACTAACGAGAGGTTCTCCCAAGATGGTAGCAGATAACACCTGCAAAACAAAAATGGAAGGAGGGAAGGCCTTTGCCTTGAGGTGGGACAGTACAGGCTGGTAATAATAAGACCAACAAGAAATTCTCCCAAGATGGTAACAGTTAACTCCTGCACTTAGCAAAAATAACTAGAATTTTAAGCAAAAAACAAAGTCTTTGGCATCATCATATAAGGACTCATTACTTCGAGACATTGGGAGTCTTCGACAGAGCTGAAGAAATTATGTTTTCAGGGTTATGTTAAGCCGGAAGAAAGCTATAATACTTATCATTGTAAACGACTTTCACTTCAATTTAGAAAACGCAAAAACAAAATCAGCTATTCAATACAAAAATGACAATAATCCACAACCGAATGAATAGAAGAAATGATTTTATTTTATCATCATCCTAATAGTTAGAACTGATTATCCATCATTGCACTTAATTTGTCAGTTTTTGTTTTCTATGTAAAATATCAAATAATAAATTAATAGTACTGGAAAATCATGCAGCGGTTTCTCCACGCGTGTAGCAAATCTGTAAATTATTAGCGGGTTTAAATAAAACCAAAGTTCCCTTACTTCGTAGCAGACGCGGCCGGCAGTGACGCCATGAGTGGCACGGACACCAGCCCAAGCGTATCCAAAAGCTCCGTCGCTCAACGGCACGACTCCGCTTAGATCCTCTTCTAAGTACTGGTTGAGATCGCTGTCGTCTGAAAAATGAAATTACTTTCAACAAACCGAAACCGTCACTTGACTGTTAAGACGGTCAGAATTTACTAACGTCTCGAACGCACTTGGGGTTTTTTTGGCGGGAACGCGGAAAGAGTCGTGTCGCCTCAATGTATTAGTGTTTTTTCGAGTGTTTATGTATAAAAATAGTGGTGTTTTTTCAATTCATAAAGTGCCGAATTTAAAGTGATATAATGTGGTGAAACATGTCTTTTCGTATTGCTTCCAAAACTCAATCGAAGCTTATAGTAAAGTCGCCGCTACTTTACTAAAGCATGACTGTATTTGACTGGCACGGACTGCACTTGACTTTGACTATAAAGATGAGAAGCTGAAAACTGAAGACAACACACAAAAAACAGAAACTGGCAGAATGCACAGAGTGCAATGCCAGGAAGAGAAATAAAAGGGTGTCACTTGACGGTATAAGTACAATAAGACGGATTATACAACTAACGTCACAAACGCACTTGGTCATTGTACGCAGCGTGTCACGATATGCTCGTCGTTATAAACTTAGTTTGTCACAAATGTGGATCATCATTATCATTTCAGCCGTCCACTGCTGGACATAGGCCTCCCCCATTGACTTCCATAAAGACCGGTCGGAAGCGGCTCGCATCCAGCGCGTTCCTGCGGTCTTTATTAGGTCGTCTGTCCACCTTGTGGGTGGACGATACGCTGCGCTTGCCGGTCCGTGGTCTCCACTCCAGAACTTTGCAGCCCCATCGGCCATCAGTTCTGCGTGCTATGTGCCCTGCCCACTGCCACTTCAACTTGCTAATCCGCTGGGCTATGTCGGTTACTTTTGTTTCGTCTACGGATCTCATCATTTCTGATTCGATCTCGTAGGGAAACTCCGAGCATAGCCCTCTCTATAGCTTGTTGTGCTACTTTGAGCTTATCAAGAAGGCACATAGTCAGAGACCGCGTTTCAGCACCATAAGTCATACTGGTAACACTCACTGGTCAAAGAATGCAGATCATTATAAACGTAATTTGTCAGTTTTGACGCCGCTACAAGAATTATAGCCATCGATAATGGCTATAATTCACATTTGAATAATCCCTCCTCACAATGGGAAGAGACTCGCGTCCAGCAGTGGGACAGTTTGTATTAACATTTGATTGATTTGGAAATTATTTAACAGTGACATTGTGTGGGCATTCTTTTATAGATATGATATGGATGCCCTCTACAGTTATGGTCTTATTTACTATAAAAAAAGAATTGTGTAAGTCCGGTAGAGTAAAATAGTTCAATGCCATTACAAGAGAATTTAAATTACAATGAGAATGTTAAGAGGTATGGGGTACATGTATATTTTACTTACACCAAGATAGGGAGATTTTGTTTTCACCAATTTCAGGTTCGACCATTTTCGCCTCAACCACATCTTTCTTCCCTTTGTTCACTTTGTAATCTTCCTGCAATACAAAAAAAATAGATAAGTATCAGATGACATTTCACACAACATCTATCTCTACGTAAATTCTGTTACAAACATAAAAAATTATGTAAACGTCAAAGCGACTTTACAAAAAATATTTTTATAACAACCTAAGAAACACAATTTTTAGAAGCGGTTTTGCAGCTGTTTAGTCGGCTAGATAACCAAGACGGATCCAAAGTGAAGACTCTCATATGTGCCATCACTTTGGATTTGATATAGATTGTTGTTTTTGTGTTTAATATAGTAGATAGTTTTAAAATTTAATATTAAATTTTTTTGTTAGCGCAGTGTATTTTTGTACCGAGACAAACCAAAATGGTTGTTTGGTAACATACAATTGAATAATTTAAAAAATAAACGATAATATATGATAGAACATATACTTTTGTAAATACATACATTTAGAAAACTCAAACAACAAAATATCATAAAACTATTTGTCCTGGGTGGAATTCAAAACCCACACATCAAACTTTGCTGCTACTAAATGACGTAACAGGGCAGAAAGTTACAAAATTATATTTTAAACACAAAAAAAAAAACCTATGAAGTATTATTTATTTGAAACTATTAGGTTTAATAGAAAAATATTGGTGTCTTTGGCAACAATTTAATGTTTACTGTTGCCAATGGCCTACATGGAAACATGTTCCGGTGAACAATTCTAAAATAAAGTGGTCTATGGTTGATGAAGTTCACAGTACACAAATAAAAACATTTTATACAATTTTTATTTTATGACAAATGTTTGAAATCTATAAGTTGTTTTTTTTACCATTATTTTAATGTAAAATTATTGAAATAAACTAGAAGCTCTCCTGATGGTAAGAGATAATGCATGTCCATTGCAGTGATACACAGACTTTTAAGCAGCAAAATAAAGGCCAGAACATCGCTGTTTCGGCGCTCAATACTTTCAGACATTAGGTAGTTAGTCTCGACAGCCCTATAATGTCACTAGCTGCAGTACCCTTCAACCCAGAACACAGTAATGTTTACACACTACTGCTCGGTGGTAGAATATCTAGTATTGTATGGGTCTTGCTAAGGAATTCTATAAATACATTTGAATAAACGATTTCATCAACAATGTTTTTTTTCAATTCAATTAATGTGAGAGACGAAAGACTCCTAATGGCAAGAGAGAACGCTTGTCCATGACTATTTCAGCGTTACACAGATTTTTAAGTAGTCTAGGGCATCGCTGTTATAGCACTCATTACTTTGATACAATGGTTGGTTACAATAGCTCTGTAATTTCGCTAGCTCCAGTACCCTTCAAACCGAAATTTACTTTTACTATTATAATATCCATAAAAATTATTTAGTTCATACTTCAGCTGGAGGCGTCAGGACCTCGTTGGTGACCTCAACAGCCCGGTAGAAGTTGTTCCATCGAGCCTTCTTCTCAAGTTTCCGCTTCAAACGGTTCAACTTCACAGGGTCCTGTCATAAACATAATATGATTTGTGTAAAAACTTTGAACTTTACTTTTTTGCTTTAATTTTTTTTATCTTAAAACGAATGTATCTAGCACTATACAGGGTATGAGCTTTGAGTATACTAAGCTTAAACGGGGTCATTGTATAAACTACTAAACTACTTTTAATCGAGAATGAAATATATAATACTAGCGACCCTTTTCCGTTCCATCCCTGCACGGGTAGTAAGAATGGGTATGGTAGGCTATCCTTAAAAGGTAGATATATGCCACCATAGACTTTTTGTAGATCTATAAAAGAGGAATATAAATAAAATAAATAAACCATATTTTAACCAATTTATACAAAACCTTGACAAATTATAAACCTAAACTTTCCTTATGAATCACTCTATCTATTGGTGAAACTAGCATGATCCGTTCAGTAGTTTATAAGTGTATCCCGAACAGACAGACAGACGAGTTTGTTTTATAATATGTAGTGACAAGCGATTCGCCCCGGCTTTGCAAGAGTACAATGTAGATAATAATGTGGTGCATATGCATGTATTATACATATAAACCTTCCTCTTGAATCACTCTATCTATTGATGGAAACCGCATTAAAATCCGTTGCGTAGTTTAAAAGATCTAAGCGTACAGACGGCGGGAAGCGACTTTTGTTTAATATTATGTAGATATTAAGTTTGTTGACATCAGAACAAATATATGGGAGTAGCCGATTTCTTTTCTGGTATTATTTATTGACAGACCTAGTCATGAACGGTAACGGTCTAAAATTGAATTTACCTAGACTAATTTTAAAATAATTTCAATGTGTGATTAACGATAACTAATGCAGATAGTCTTACATTGCTGAGCTCTTCCAGTTTCTTGGCATCTTCTTCTGCCTGCTGCTTCTCCCTCTCGATGCGCTCCTGTTCCTTTATCTTCAGACGCTCGTTCAGCTGATCCCATTCTTCCTCTTCAGTCAACTCGCGGGGCTGTGTAAATGTTAACGAATGTTTTTTTTTTAATGGTTGATATGCTAGGTCAGGGTTTCTCAACTGGGGTACGCGAACCACTAGGGGTTCGCCATTCAACGGCACGTGCGGCACACACGGTGGCGCGATGAAGATATTTTTTTTGGCACTGTATTTGGTACTTTTTATTGAAATAAAAACCTTATTTTCTTCTACTGTCAATTTTATCATTTTCTTCTGGGGATTTAATTAGTTAGTTAAGGGGTTCGCTGTCATCTGGAAACTTTAACAGGGGTTCGTGGAGCCAAAAGTTTGAGAAACCCTGGGCTGGCTCGGGTAGACGCTGGTAGGGGGAAATGCACAATACACCCCAAGCGGGACGTCAGTGCAGGACTTATCGCCCCCATCCCGAATAAGAAGAATAAGAAGAATAACCCTGGACTAGGTGTTTGATGGTAAACACACTTAATCTGGAATGGAATTGACTCTCAATTGAGGCAGGTACCGGAGCACACCGTTAGATGCTTGGCGGCATGCAAGTTGATAAAACTTATGAACCCTAATGTCAGTGGACCGGCAATGATATTTTACAACAAAAAAAAAATACTATTTCGAATAAGGCACACGAAAAAAAAAATACATGCAATCGAACATCCTCCTCCTTTTTTGAAGATGGTTAAAAATATATGAAAAACTGTGCAATTGTACATTGTACCTGTAACATTTCAGGATTGCCCTCGATTTCCCTGGGATTCCATCAGCTCCTGACTCGGTGGTTTAGGACCACTTCAGGAGTATACTCTTTTAAATAAAACAATAATTTTGAGAGTCGGTCCACAAATGGGGGAGAAATTGGAGAACATAAACATTTAAAAAAAAATACAGTCGAACATAGAACCTCCTCCTTTTTTTAAGTCTGTTAAAAAACTAGTATTAAATAATTAAAAACAAATACTGATTGGTTTATGAGAATACCAACCTTATGTTCATCTTCTTTAGAATCTTTATCTTCGTCAGTCTCCATTTTCATTGATTCATCTTTCTTAGAATCGTCCTTGTTGTCTGCTGTAGTTTCTTGACCATCGCCTAGAAAATTTTAATATTAAATAACAAGCTGTAGAAAAATATAATGTTTACTCAGCACTAGCGAGGCTAGTGGAGTGCTTGTAAGTAGCATTTAGGGTTTGGATCCCGGGACGTCACGTGTGTCGAAGTCCCAGGACTTTGCGTAGTTTTAGTTATCTCGAGTCCCGGGACTTTTTGTAATTTTAGTTGTCTCGAGTCTCGGGACTTTTCGTAATTTTAGTTGTTTCGTGTCCCGGGACTTTGAAATTGTCGTGAGTTGAACCCTAGTAGCAAGGCAAGCATCTTTTGGTTGACCACAACTGAATTTAATTTACTGTCATTCAAGAAACTCTTTTATAGGTAGACCTATCTCACGAAAAACTTGATAAAACTACTCATTAGATATTATACTTACTTGGTTTATCATCTTCATTGTTCTCATCAATGGGAGATTGCGATCTGTAACAATAAAGGAATTTTAAATAATCTAACAAACAGATTTGGAATCTATTCAAATATTAACAATGAAACTGTTGACTATGGTAACCTAATTGGGAGATCTCCCAATTACCAACATGGAGGTTCTGTATTCAAATCTTACTGCACACACTTGTCTTCTCTGCAGCGAGAAAAGGATATAAAGACTTTTAGTAATTTTTAGGGTTCCGTACCCAAAGTGTAAAACGGGACCCTATTACTAAGACTCGGCTGTCCGTCCGTCTGTCACCAGGCCATATTGAAATTTTCACTGATGATATATTTCTGTTGCCGCTATAACAACAATTACAAAAAAACACAATAAAATAAATATTTAAGGGGCTCCCATACATACCAACAAACGTGATTTTTTTGCCGTTTTAATAGATAATGGAACGGAACCCTTCGTGCGCGAGTCGGACTCGCACTTGGCCGGTTTTTAATTTATTTACGTTTGTGTCGAATTTAAGTAATATTTCGGATAAAACTCAAAAACTCAACTCAAAACTCAAAACTCAAAGTGCTTTATTTCCTTTAGACCTTACAGGACTCTTGGACACGTCACACGTCACAAATTATAAACATACTTAAAACTAGGAAATAAAGTGATCACTTTGATCTTTCGTTCACTTCAATCTTTTTGAGGTAAAGTAAAGAAGCGAACAAGAAACCTTTACCTTGTTAGATTGTTAGTTTTCGAGTTGGAGCAAAACTCGTCCCAAGCTTTTTTATCGTCTAGATAATCTGATATTTTGTAGTAAGCCTTTTTACATAGGATATTTTTGACAATTTGTTTGAATTTATTTATTGATAATTTTTGCAACTCACTAGGAGTTTTGTTGTAGAAGCGTATACATTGCCCTTTAAAGGATACATTTATCTTGTTTAGCCTAGTTTTGGGCACAGCAAGTTTATTCTTATTTCTAGTATTTAAATTATGTATGTCGCTATTTTTAGGGAAACGATTGATATTTTTATGAGTGTACAACAAGTTTTCATAAATGTATTGACATGGTACTGTCATTATGTTAATTTTTTTGAATTTATCACGTAGGGATTCTCTGGGACCCACATTATAGATTGCACGAACAGCCCTCTTCTGCAACACAAATACGGTGTTTATATCTGCAGCGTTCCCCCACAGCAGTATGCCATAAGACATAATACTATGGAAGTAGCTGAAATAGACTAGTCTAGAAGTATCAACGTCTGTAAGATGACGGATTTTTTTGACTGCATATGCTGCAGAACTAAGTCTCCTCGATAGCTTATCTATGTGTGGGCCCCATTGAAGTTTACTATCTAAGGTTATTCCTAAGAATACGGTATTGTCTATAATTTCTAATGTTTCTCCTTTTACGTTTACATCAGCCTTAACTTGTTTTACATTAGGTAGAGTAAATCTTATACATTTTGTTTTGGTTTCATTAAGCAAAAGATTATTGACATTAAACCAATGGACTACTTTTGAGATTGCATTATTCACATCGTCGAAATTTGTGCTTTGTCGTTTCATTTTAAAAATTAATGAAGTATCATCAGCAAACAATACAATCTCGTGATCATTCTTTACAAGATGAGGCAGGTCGTTAATATAAACCAAAAATAGGAAAGGACCGAGGATAGAGCCTTGCGGTACACCCATTGTAACTACAGATCCCGAAGACTTTTTCCCATTAATGTCAACTCTTTGTATCCTATCACTCAAGTAAGATGTAAGAAGATCCAAAGAGCTGTCCCTTATTCCATAGTGATGTAGTTTCCTGATTAATGTTTTATGATGTACACAATCGAATGCCTTTGACAAGTCGCAAAAAACGCCTAAAGCATCTTGCGACTTCTCCCAAGCATCAAAAATATGCGATACCAACTCTACACCGGCATCAGTAGTTGACCTGCCACGAGTAAACCCAAATTGCTTACAATGTAGCAGGTCATTGCCATTGAAATGCCTAAGCAACTGGTGTAAAATAAGTTTTTCAAAAACTTTGCTGAATGTAGGCAGTACTGATATCGGTCTAAAGTTAGTGGGGTCTGACCTACTACCCGATTTAAACAATGGTATTATTTTGCTATGTTTCATGAGATCAGGAAATACGCCACAATCAATAGATTCATTAAATATAAAAGCTAAATCTGGTGCAATTGTATCAATTAAAGGTTTAATAATTCTAACGGAAATGCCCCAGAGATCTGCAGTTTTCTTTATATTTAAAAGTTTGAAGACTTTTTTAATATCTTTTTCATCGACATGTTTGAAATTAAATTTTCTATCGCATTTAGGTACATTTTCTTTAAGTAATGATTCAGCTATTAGTTGAGAAGAGTTCAGACACTTTGTAGTACAGATTGGAATGTCAGTAAAAAAGTTTTCAAATGCTTGGGCTACTTTTAGGATAGATAAGTTAAAAATTATCACCAAGTTAGATAAATTTAAATGAAATCCTCATCAGTGTTGTAATCAAAACAACTTTTAAGCTGGAGTAGACTAAATAAATACCTTGAACGCTGTCTTTTCTGTCATGTGACTATTGCAGTTAGTTTCAAGTAGTGAACGAGAACATCGAAAAGAGAAGAACTCTGCTAACCCGCACTTAGCCATTTAGCCAGTGTAGTGGTCATACTTGACGCGTGCACGTAATTCGGCACTTTGATAATGAAATACGTACTAATTTTATTTATATAAACATTTTAAAAAAAGTTTTGAAAAATCTTACAATATGGGGTGACATGACTTTCCAGTTTCTTGCCAAAACTCTTACATTACATTGTTAGTAAAGTGGCATGTGAGCATTTGTTTAAACCTCTAAACTAGCATTTCCTTACCTTTCATCATCAATACTATAGATGTCCGATCCAGATTTCTTTTCTGGAGTCTTATTTTCCGCTCCAATGGTAGTTTTTTCTTTGGCAGGAGATCCCTCTCTCTCATTTGAATCTTCATCTTCTGGATATTCTGGAGATTTCTCCCTAGACTCATTTCTCACTGGCTCAGGCATAGAGTTGGAGTCAGAATCAGGTTGCGGAGAGTAACGCTCACTGCCCTCATCTATTGTTTCTTGGATGGGTTCCGGAGAATCTCTCCTTGCATGCTGCAAGAAACAAACTTTTATTTAAAAACTAAGGATATAGGGGCTATGGTTAGGTAAAGGTTTTTTTATAGTTGACAGTCTAGGTGCTTGACCACACGTCATCCGATGTTAAGAAACGGTGTGATCGAAGATGGTAAACACACATGGCCCGGATTGAAACAGGCTTTCAAGTGAGGCTAGTTAGTTAGTAGAACACACCATTAGATACATAGCGGCAGATTTTCAACTTGAGGGTGGTAGCTAGGCAGCCGAGTACTAGGAAGTACCCTATCACCATGCTATGGTTATGCCATGTTGTGGTCAAACACCTGTCAGCCATAGTAAAAATATATGTACCTATATAAAAATTTTGTAACAGATAGAGCAATATTAGTTAATATTATAATATATTAAATAAAATAAATAAATATCATAGGACACAGCGCCATCTAATTCCAAACTAAGCAAAGTCAATATGGAAGTCTGATAGCTGATAGAATAATTAAATACTTTATTTTTGTAAATAGATACTTATAATATCTTTCAGACACAGAACTAACATTTTTGATTATACCACAAAATGTTGTCCTGAGTGGGAATCGAAACTACGCCCTACGGCTCTTGAAGCAATCATACTACCAATGAGCTAACAGGGCTGTCAAGTTATTAATATTACAATATATTAATATTAGGAACAAGAAGTTCAAGATATAAAGAATTTAATTGCTAAAATTTCGACTTAGAAAGTCGCGATTTCTAAGTATATTTTTCGAGTTGTAGAGTCAAAGTTAATCAAAATTTCACAGTTCATAGCCAAATAAGTACTGATCCACAATTCAACAATGAACAAACAATATTGCCATGACTTTGGGGATTCTCAAGTAAGACGTCATTATATTTTACTAACTACAACTTACAGAATGCTTTTTGAAATTTGAGTAATATAGTATATATACGTGCTATCAATACCTCCCAGGGAAATAACATTTTGTTCGAGTTACAAAATCTAAATAAATCAAGATACTGCATATTTAGGGAAGGGAATGTAATTTTTATCGACTTACTGAGGATTATGACTTAACAAAATTAGAGTTATAGAGGTTTCACTGCAGTACATATTTAAATAAATAATAAAAATAAAAGTATCAAAAAAATAAATAACAGATAGTAGGTAATAATAAAATTAAAGTGTGACATTGAGTGTCTGCCGCAAATGCCGGTTAGGAAACTACTAATAAAATATATATAAATTATCAGACTACAGCACTAGTGTAAACCATTTAGATTAGGTATTAATGGTTAGGTTAGCATGATATCATATTTTACTTGTTATCATAAAAATAATACGCTACCTACTTGTGCTGTATTGTGTTTACTATGCGTGTGTGTGTGTGTGTGTGTAGCCAACAAGGATACTATTGTTACTTTAGGGGAAACTGAAACTAAAGATCCTTATCTAAGGAAAACTATAAAACATGTGGCATTATTTAGCGTGGTGGTAGAGTACTTTCTAGTACTCGGCTGGCATGGTTAGGTTAGCATGATATCATATTTTACTTGTTATCATAAAAATAATACGCTACCTACTTGTGCTGTATTGTGTTTACTATGCGTGTGTGTGTGTGTGTGTAGCCAACAAGGATACTATTGTTACTTTAGGGGAAACTGAAACTAAAGATCCTTATCTAAGGAAAACTATAAAACATGTGGCATTATTTAGCGTGGTGGTAGAGTACTTTCTAGTACTCGGCTGGCTAGCTACCACCCTCAAGTTGAAAATCTGCCGCCAAGCATCTAATGATGTGTTCCGGCAGCCTCACTTGAGAGCCAGTTCCATTCCAGGCTAGGTGTGCTTTACCATCTTCAACCACACCGCCACTTAAAATCAGGTGAGTTGTGGTCAAACACCAAGCCTGTCAGATATAAAAAAAAAAAAAAAAAAAAAAAAAAACAAACAGTCAAACTGTACTACAGTTTTGACTGGCTAATAATTAAGTCTTTATTTGTAGAATTCTGCCAAGGAAGGGTTATGTTTTTCGCATGTATCTTGTATGTATGTTTTATTTATTATATTGTATCTTCCGAACGGCCAAATGGATTATGACAATTTAAGTATTGTTAGATTCGTCTAACTCAAGTGTTATGTTTGGCAACCAATTTACCTCATAGAAAGTGGTAGTGTAAATGAAGATAGAGCTGAACTATATGAAAAAAATGCCTTTTAACTTAATGTTGAAAAAAGTGTGTATGTATTTAATAAATCATGTTTCCAGAGAAGAAACCTATTCACACACAACTTAATTTAAACCCTTTATCTAAATTAGATATTGGGTTGATATTGTCCAAGTTGATGGTAATTAAACATAGACCAATAGTAAGTAAAACACTAAAAGATTTCAAACTGAGCTATTTCATACCTTAGATGGTGTGGCAGTAAGCCTGGTAGAGGAAGACCGGCGGCGGGTCCTGGCTGCAGGGCCAGCTCGCCGCGGAGTACCATCGTCATCTCCCTCTGTTGTTGTGTCCAGGATAGATGTGTCGGGGAGAACTGGTTAAACAACATTATCTTTAGCTAATCAGAAAGATCCAATGTAAATGAGTATGACACAAAGTTTTTCAAGAGAAACCAGTGAGAAGTTACAGGTGATGTAGAAGTAGTTTAGCTAAATGATGCTGTTTACCAATACCCTCTACAAATACAAGGTGAGCCGGCAAATTACACAAAAAAAGGTTTAAGGAGTTTTATTGAAACAATATTTGTCTTTTGGGTAGAACATGGGAAAATTAGAATTGAAGCTGATAATTTCCAGTCAGAGGTGTTGACAAAAATAATGGGTTAGTGGAACGTCATCTACTTACTATTAACATAGTTGCTATGATGCATATAATGTTAGAAATAAGGTATAGTGCCTCTTGTCTCATAAGAGTACATAACTTATTCAATAATCATTTCCCTATTAATATTTTGGCATAGGCAAGTTCAATGACCAAGGTCGTTTTTTTGGCAAGCGTTTTAGGACATAGGTACCTATGTGCTAGTGTTGTCATATTAACAGCGTAGCGCTTTAGACGAGGTTTCAACCTGTACAATTCATATTACCTACTGAGCTATGATATAACTGCTAAAATGCGCGTGTTATCCTGTGGTGACAACTAACTTCTTGCTAACAACAAGCTTTTGCTAAATACATGCAAAATGTAAGGAAGGTGGAGAAGAAATAAGCACACGTGCTAAAAGCGTCTAGAGACGCCGTTGCTCAGTCAAGCTTTGAATACTTGGCATTCAATAGATGATTGTTTTATGAAACTAATGCAAGACTAAACCTCTTCCAGTTTTCGCTTCCAAAGCCTTCTTCAACCGATCGACGAGAGCCGGCTTATTGCCTTTCGTGTCCAACCCCAAGGCGCCAAGCTCAGACCTTAGATCCACCACTTTCATCTTCGCAGGATCCATGGTCGAATGCTTGTTTTATTGTCACTTCACAAATCACAAAATGTAACGAATTATTACCACTAAAAACTAAACAAATCAAGTAAAATCATTACTTGTGAAAAATTCACACTAATCAGGATCACGAAACCGCGAAGCCAAATCAAGATGGCGACGTCATTTATTCGCAGGAAGTTTACATAGACAACAAAACAAAATTAATGCTGAGCACGGTCCGAAATACGCTAAATTTGCTAAAGACGCAAGTACGAGCATGAAACTACTTTTAAATCTTAATAATAATTTGAATATCGTTGGTACATCTGCTTTATTGAGTACAAGTTATTGATGTGACGAATAAATAACAATAATAGTAGTAGTGTAGTATGTACTGTAGTACTCAACTATCGTAATTTTATTCCGTTTAGGAAAACTATCTACATCCATTTTGCGTGTACATCTGTAAAAAGTTATAAATTGTTGTTCGTTTTCCGTAACAGCAAATAATATCTTTATTTTGAATCAACACAGGTTTTAAAACGATCCCTACCATAAAACACGCCGCGAGTATTATAATAATAAGTTTGGTAGACTTGGTAGTTCCTGGTTTGCAATAGGGTAAAAATATGTCTAAACGTGTTTTATTTTTCACTAGAACACAATAACACAGTATAGGAGTAGTATAGTAAAAAGTAGTACAGTTAAATCAATCGTAAAATTGAAAAATCTATGTTATAATGATTTGTATTATCTAATAAAAAAAGGCTATTATTATTATAATTAACCGACCGTTAGAGCATTTATAACCAATCATTATTTTAAATTGTTAAGGTATAACACCCTACATCAGTATATTATACAGAGACCAACATCGAAACACCGAACATAAACTTGATTAATATTAATAAAATAATAAAATATTACAACGGTTAAAAGAAAAATGCAAACTCATCGAAATGCTCATGTTGGCAGCACTGATAAAGTTCCTAAAAACATCACTGCAATGTTTGTTACTGCGTTATTAGAACATGGCTGGACTTAACCCTAACTACTTTCTGTAACATAAATTTATTTTACTTGAATTTTCACCTAATATACTTTCCTAATATTAAAATACTTGACACTTGCAAATACAAACAGTGCAATGCCAAAAATAAAGAAAAAATAAATAGGACCAACGAACGTGTCTATTGGTCCTGCATTTTAAAATATTGGCGGGGTTTTCAGTTGCTTGGAAACCAAGTAACTTTTTGCTATGTAATTATGTATTGATCATATTTTAGCGTTATTTATTTTAAACTTTCTGATATTATCGAGAATCTCAATTTTAAATTATAATCATGGCTCATCATGTTCAAAAAAAAGAAGATACTAAAAGTAAGTAACTAGGTGCAAACATTTTTTTACACGCAGTAACTTGTTTTGAAATTCTTATGATTTTTATTTAATCACTGCGAAAAATTCGCTTCTAGTAAGAGTATTAGAGAATATTGCTTATAGCCAAAACTGTGTACAAAATTGAGGGAGTAGGTCACCACGTCTTCCTTCGTACTACGACGAGATCGCGCGCGCTTTGTAGGTACTCTGCTTTGTTTTCTTGAAAACTGCTACAGGATGTGGCTGAAACTATAGTCGGAGTATCCGATATAATTATACGTGAGTAATCACGCATAAATAAAACAAAAATGTACCTACATACCTCATTAACGATGTTAAATCTAGAAGTTTACAATTTATTGCCTTTGCCCTTTTACCATATACCTACCTGTCAAGTAGGTACCTATTAATCAATAATAATATAAAATACTGACCAGTTATTTATTTATTTAAAATATTTCACACCATCCTCACAGGGATTCCCTAATGGCATAGTGCAAGTCAACATACATATTATTACAGATTATTATTATTATTACTTCATGCTCCTAAGGCAAAATACGGCTAGGTTTTTTTGGGTTCCGTACCCGGGTAAAACGGGACCCTATTAGCCTATTAATAAGACTCCGCTGTTAGTCTGTCCGGGCTGTATCTCATCTCATAGACAGTTGAAATTTTCACAAATGATCTATTTCTGTTGCTACGATAACAACAAATACTAAAAAACAGAATAAAATAAATATTTAAAGGGGCTCCCATACAACAAACGTGATTTTTTGCCGTTTTTATAGATAATGGTACGGAACCCTTCGTGCGCGAGTCTGACTCACACTTGGCCGGTTTTTTTTTAAATCTTTGAGCACATCTAACCTATTGTAAGTGACGGTGAATGGCTTTCAAGTGAGGCTGCCGGAACACACCGTTAGATGCTTGGCGGCAGATTTTCAACTTGAGGGTGGTAGCTAGCCAGCCGAGTACTAGAAAGTACCCTACCACTACGATATGGTTTCCTCACGATGTTTTTCTTCACCGGCAGCTCAAGCTCATTGTTGGTGTTTGAACCCACGCCTTTCGGCATGCGAACCGACCGCGCTATCTGAGCTGTCATAGCTACAAAGGTCTTTGTGTATTCGTGCCTGGAACGCGTCAAGCAACTAATTATAATAATTCTTAATTACAGTTGTGGCTAACAACGAACTGGAACAACGAATCATGGAAGGATTTGAAGTATTCGACCATTCGGGCAAGCAAGTCGTCGATGTAAGAGAAGTCGGGACCATTCTGCGATCCCTTGGTATGAGTTATCCTATTTCAAATCCCATGGCACGCACCTCAAATTTTTCCAAAGTTCGTATTGCCGTTAACTTCAAACGGTGATAGGAACCGTGTCTGAGAGTGCTTAAAAAAAAACTCGAAGATGTCTTCCAACCCGCACTTGGCCAGCGTGGTGGACTATGGCCTTATCCGTCTCATAATGAGAAGAATCCCACGCCCAACAGTGGGCCAGTTTATAAAAAACAGGACTGACTCAAATCTGATCAAGAAGCCAGTCTATCGTTAGGATGCAATTATTAATAGATAGTTCTGCTAGCAGATATTTAAGAAGACCTTAATTTGATGTGGGCAAGGTATATTTCTCAAGGCCCTCTTCTCTTCTTCGAATATGTTACTACTATTCCATTCATTAGTAGCTATCAAAAGTTGCCGTTGGGAAACGTGACAGTAACGTAAACAAACAGAATCGGAATTCGGGATCTCCAGCACTGGACGGTGGGTTCCCCGCAATAGCGACGCAACGCCAACAGATGTTGCTAGACTAAATAATAATAAATTTGATATGTCAAAAATAATTTGTCGTTTCATGACTAGTAAAAAAAAAATTCGTCACGCTTACGGCTTGGTAATGCATAGTATCCGAGGCGTGAGGCCACTTAAATCGCGAGACCATAGGCAGTGGCCCATGTCGCCCACGCCTTACGCCGTCTCTGCTTGCTGATAATGTATGCTGGCAGCACTAACAGCTTGCAACTTCTTAACAGGTTGCTGTCCCACTGAAGCGGAAATACAAGAGGTGATTTTGGCGACAGAAAACAAGGAGGCCACCGGGAATGTGCCTCTCTATAACTTCCTGCCTTTCATGTGTAAAGTTATGATAGAGCACAGGTAACACAAGATTGTAAACAAATAAATTTCAAGGGTAAAACAAAGTTTTATAAAGTATATTAACACTTCTGCCGCCAAACAGTAGTGTAAAAACCTTACTGTGTTTCGATTTGAGGGGTACTGCAGCTAGCGGAATTGCATTTCTATTGAGACAAACCATCGGATGTTATTTTTTTACTTAAAGTCCTGTATAATGCTGCAATGGTCATGAACATGCGTTCACTTATCATCAGGAGTGTCTCGTTCGTCACATTACTTTTAAATAAAAAAATAAAATAAAATAATTAAGGAGATCATTCTACTTGTAATTATAAGTATCTTTTACTATGGACAAAACCCTGAAATCATAATAAAAATAGCAGTTCGATTGCAAAAAGTACGTTAACACTAATTGACCAAATGTTTGGAGCAGCTGATTTATTCTATGCTATTTCAGAGTTGTGGCCACAGTAAAAGTTGTTTGTAATGAGGTGTACAAAGACCAACTTCAGGCTTTTTACATCAAGTTTATAACACAAAACTGGGCTCGAAGGACCAAACTCGCCTAGTGGCGCCTACCGTGTGTTGTAGGTACTATCCGGCCAGCGCTGAGCTGCTACTCACCGCGTTCCAATACTTTGATAAGGATGGGAAAGGATATCTCACTAAAGAGCGGTTCCGACAGCTCATGATGGAAGAAGGAGAACCTTTCACGCAGGTCAGCTTCTGTTGCTATCGATTAAATTAACAAAGGATATCGATATAGTATTATTCTTTTTATTTTTGGCGTTACACTTTAAGTGTGCCACACACGGCGTAGATAATATAATATTTTATCTGTGAATATCTATCTGCACATTAAAACTAAAATCTTAGTAAGTAACACGGAACTTATACGAAAACCAATACATTCAGAAATAAATTTTTGTACAATTTTTATCTGCATTTATCCTAACGTCATGTATGTTTTG
Organism: Biston stratarius; assembly: GCA_950106695.1. NCBI lineage: Eukaryota > Metazoa > Arthropoda > Insecta > Lepidoptera > Geometridae > Biston > Biston stratarius. The sequence continues at coordinate 3,467,345 of OX467115.1, read as the reverse complement.
TATCTGACAAATATTTGTCCATATCGATCCGTATCTGCAGATATCTATAGGTCTACGCCGTGTGTGTTATGCTATTGATTTGTATGATGAGCTATATTGACAAATATGCGCTCACATACAGATATCTTATATTATCTGTACCGTGACTTTATGGCTTTATGGATTCTGCCAGCGTGAAGTAGGTCAAGTAATTCAAGTGTCATATATAAGAAACCCTTGTAGTTTAAACATGGCTCAAATACATATCGCAATATTACTAGCAAAGCCAAAAAGGGGTATGGCCATGGCGACGGCTACATAAAATGCACAATTTGGATATCGAAACTTTGAATTGAATGTCAATGCAGTTTCAATAACGTGGCATTGACTACTTTGAATTTGATTTCTTTATAAATTCTTGGAATTTAACATCGCGAATGGTATGACACATGCCAAAAGCGGCATGCGGCGTATTTAATAAAACAATATCAGTGATGTATGATGAACTAACTGTGCTCGCGGCTCCGCTCGCGTGGTCTGTGTAGTGGGTACCTATCGAAATTTATGGCGGTTTCGGCTTGTTTCCCCTAAGACTCTGCGCCCGGGTGCCCCGCACCCCCTGAACCCCTGGGTTAAAGCGGCCCTGGCTTCACACTTAGTTCGTTATTTGATCAGACTAAGAATACATCCCCCATTCTTACCAGACTGGATGCTCACTTACTTTTTGTAATAAATAAATCTGATTTTAAAAAGGAACATTTCTCAAAATTTTACGCACATTCATCACATTTCTAGCACATTACTATCATGTTTCTAGCATAACTGATTGTTGACCTATCATCCCGATTCACACGTCAGACCAACTTGTTTTTTTTTTAATTTATACTTGTCATACATTACACTTAATTTACGTACTAAAATATCTCGTGCAAATTTTTATATAAGCCCCTCTGTACGCTGATTTAAAGTTCGTTTCTTTAAGATATTTTTTTTGTGTAATGACAGGAAGAATTCGACGAACTAATGCAGACCGCACTCGATCCCGTGACCAACACTATCACGTACGAATATTACATCAATCAACTCATGGTACGTATAAAGGTGCATTCACACTAAACGAACAAAGAATAAAAAAACAACAAAAACAAATGGTGAAAACGATAAATAATTCGTTATCAGTGTTTACACCAAAATACTTAATACCACACGAACATGAATTCTTGCATATTCTCTCAAAATATCAAACCTCTAGCTAAGTAAGTAAAATATCTATAAGTAGAACATCTTCGCGTCACTAATGGGAAGCGGCGGTGCGGTGGGGGCAGAGGACGCTTGCCGGCGATAACTACCCAAGTGCCGGCAGATCAGTCGGGATTAGCACGTCACGCGACTCACGCTGTCATTGTTTTCCGTTGTATAGGTTCATGTTAAAATTTAATAGGTTAGTGACTTTTCAATAAAAAGATATTAGAAGTTTACGTATGTCTTATAGACTTGATGTTAGCGAAGCTAGGGGCCGTTCAAGTATTACGTAAGCACCAAAGAGGGGTAGGGGAGTCTTTACTTTGCTTATTTTTGGGGACATTGGGGATGAGGCGATCTGAATGGTGATAATATCAGCAAAGTCGTATAAATTATGCTGATTGTTTGGTTTCCTTGTTATCGACACACCACGTTTCAGCGAAATAGCTGCTAATTAAACCAATATTTACTTAAGCATAGGAGAGGGAAGTAAGAGCTTCGCTTACTTTTGCTAACAAGAGGGAGGGAGGGGTTAATAATTACTAAAATTCTGCTTATGTAATACTTGAATGGTCCCGAACAAAAAAGATCGATCGAAGATTTGTTCGTAGATGCGATGTCGACATCCTGCGTTAATCAACGCTAGTAGGGAAGATGCTCTACTTACTCGGGGCCGCGCGCTCCAAGTACTTTGCCTCTAGAATACAATAACACACGCATCACATCACTAAGTGAAGTGACAAGTCTCGTCAGTCCCAATGAAAGATCATCTCCAAATGAAAACAATCCTAAAGTTTTAGTCACTGGCGTCCCTCGTCTAAGTACCTGTATGACACGTTTAAAACCTCAGACGAATAACCAGATTCTGATTATTCGTCCGAGTTTAAAACAGATGTAAAAGGATCTGTCAGATAACGTGTAAAATTCCGCAGAAGGAACTTGTCGTTTACGTCAACTTGACGTATAATTATTTTCGTGTATTCAGATCCGTAATTCGTACGAAAACTAGATTGTGGCCCCAAAGTCGTGGAATACAACCATCAAAAGGTCCCTTGGCAGACCTAAAAAACGACGGCGACACGACCTAAGTGAATTATTTATTGACCTCAAAAGCTCTATACCGTGAGAACTATAACGAAGGAAGCGAAACTTTTGCCCAGCATAGCCATAAAATTAAAATAAACAATTAGAATTTAATTTAATGAAACAAAAGACCTGACTGCGTCAAATCAAATAATACATAAAATCGAAAAATTGTTTTTAGTACGTACACTATAATCTACTAGCTGCGCCCCGCGGTGTTACCCGCTACATTTTTTCGGATAAAAAGTAGCCTGTGTTTATCCACGGTGTCAGTTACCTCCATACCAAATTTCATAATAACTGGTCCAGCCGTTTGAGCGTGTAGATGTAAGAAACATACAAACACACAAACATTCGCCGTCGTAATGCTAACATTACAGACCATTAGTGTGATGTCACAACTGAAATATAACGTAATAATAAGAGTGTTAAAAATAACATCATAATTATTATGTTGAAATTCGTCAAAGGCTGTACAGCTGTCGTTCGAAAACATTATCGAGCTTCGGAAATCTTTGTTATTAATATTAATTTAAGTGTGCGCAAAGACAATTTAATCGAGAATCTTATAATAAATTTGATATATAAAGGTAGATATTTATTTAGGTACATTATAAACACGTAAATTTTTGTCAAAATTTATTTCACTGAAATATTTCAATATCATAGTTTATGTAACTGATGCTTAAAAATTAATTATTAATTAGTTAGTACAATATCAAAGCAGATATTAACCTTGAATTAACCTAAACATATATTATTAGAATAAAAATGTCTACTACAAAATGTAGGTTGTATGTATGCAAAATTTAATTTCCAAACCTCTGAGCTCATTGTGGTTGGAGATTGTATTGAGAAAGACAAACATAGACATTTGAAAAACATTGGATTTTCTGCCAATCTCATACAAATAAATCTGTAAAGTAAATCCAATTACTCAAGTTTGCTGGTTCTTCTGGTCCTAATAGTACTTGGAGTGGCCAATCTAGCCGAAGCTCTAGTGGGAGTCGCTTTTAAACTTTTCTCAGTTTTCAAAGGTCCCAGTGTATCTGTCTTCTTAGAATCGTCATTCGCCATGGTCTTAACTTCGTTATCAGGTTTAGGCTGATTTTTAATGGCTCCATCGTTTTGAGCTTTCTCTGTGCCTTCACAGATATCGTCTTGAGGTACATATTTGTCCTCATTATCATCGCCTTGAGGCACATTTTGTACTTCTTTATTATTGTCTTGAGGTCCATGTTCTACTTCATTTTTATCGTCTTGAGGTACATGTTCGACTTCATTTTTATTGTCTTGAGGTACATGTTCGACTACATTGTTATCGTCTTGAGGTACATGAATGACTTCATTATCATTGTCTAGAGGTACATGAATGACTTCACTATCATTGTCTTGAGGTACATCTTTGACTTCAACCACATCATGTTCATCATTTTGAGGAATATCTTTGATTTCAACAATGTCGACATCGATCTGTGTCACTTTGTTGGACGCAATGTTTCCCTTACTTTCTGCATTATTCGCGATTTGCTCTGCACCGCAGTATTCTATTTCTGTATCCTTTTTAAAATGTTCTTCATTATCTTTCTTTACATCATTTTCATTAATAGGCGGTAGCTCAGTCATGACGACGTCGTCATGGAAATTTTCAAACTCTTGAGATTTCTTTATAGATGTAAGCAAGTCTGTGATTTGGTCATCGAGTTCTGATCCGATTATATCTGAAGAATCATTGAATTTGTCTCCTTCAGATTGCAGTGGAGCTTGGTCAGGCTTGTCCTGATTTTTCTTAATATAATTTCTTTCGCTCACCTTGATGTCAAGAGTGAAACGTCCTGTGAAGATTTTAAAAATTGTTATTAGTTTGCTATTCTTCGAAAACGACCAGTGATATCCACTAGGTTACGTTATATTTATAAAGGTGATGCGTAATGAATGGGTAACCTTATACCTACGGAAAAGATACATGATAGAAAGTAAAAGTGCCGAGATCGAGATTTTTCGCATTTTTTCAATTCTGACACCACACATTATTTTCTTTGGAAAAGAGAAGTTTGCTACCAAAGAGTGGCTAGAGGGTTTTAATTTATTTCGAAAACTACGGCATGTTTACTGAATACAACTATTCTAAGTAAAAGTAATAAGACGAATGAAACGGTCTGCTGGTTTCTTCTCTTTTTTTCTCGTGAGATAGAAGACTGTGACGCTGTGTCTGCAACAGTCATCTGTTGCAGTGGTACCCAGAATGTTGAGTAGGAAAACAAAGTGAAGGGAATACCCATTTTGGCACTCAATACTTTGATTCAAACTCGGTTAACAAAATACGGGAATTTCCCGAGTCACAAGCTCGCCCGCGACAAGAAATGAAGCAACCAATGGATGCGATCTTTTTTTCTTTTGAATGCGATTAATAATTTATTTGAATTTGTACATGATCTTTAGTTATATCTACTTGTAACTATTGATTTTAAGAACTTATATAACATTTATATTTTTTATTAAATTTTGTTGCGTTACTTTGAGCTTGCGGCCCTTGGGGCGTTTTGGCAGCCCTATAGTTACGCCACTAACATTGAGAAATGCGTTGTCTTACCAATACAAATCCCATCAGCAGCAAGGATCTGATCAAAAGATTCCTTCTCAAGAAAACCAGCAAACAGCAGGTTATGAATGGTTCTGTGCTTTTTAATAGACTTCGGCTTGAATTGGTCGAAGAAAGACTCCATTGCTTTGCGTTTGGGCAGCGATGGCTTGCCGAGAATCTGTAAATTACCATTTATTAAATTTACACAAAAATAAATGATGTAGAAAAGGTTTACCAGTTCTTTAAAATAATTGATGAATATTTAGGGTATTAGACTTATAAAGTGTCAATTATCAAACTTTCTAGTTTCATAATAAATACATAATATAGGTCATTACACAATATGGGACACTTTTACGTGTATTTTGGTTTGGTCAGATGGCGCTGTGTGTGATGTCTTTACGACACCTTGAGAACGGCTGAAGCAAGTTAGCTGATTCTTTTTTTAATGGTTGCGATCCCTGCCCTTTGGTTTCTGTGACTAATCTGATTTTGCTTGTCCTGTGTTTTGTCTTTGCAACTGATAGTTCATCATCATCATCAGCCTATTGAAGTCTATGCTGGACATAGGCCTCTCCAAAGACACGCCACTCAGCCCGATCTTCAGCATTTTGCTTCCATCCACCGTAGTCTATCTTACGTATATCGTCACTCCATCGAGTCTCAGGGCGTCCTACGCCACATTTGCCAATTCGCTACCTCCATTTTAGAACACGTCGACCCCAGCAGGTATCAGTTCTGACAACCGACAGTTACCTTAACGTAATGCAAGTTGGACAATCGCTTCTCGGGTGCCTGTTTCGGAGGATCGTTTTCTGCAACTTCAGATGCGAGACCTTCTTCCATAGCGTCTGGTTTATTCTTGTTTCTTGTCAATTTTTTGGCTGTCTCTGCCGTGATGGCCGCCTTCGCTTTACGGTACATTACATCAGAGTCCATGCTTTTCACGAATTCCTGAAAAACAAATACAGAAAATAAACTTTAGAGACGGGTTTCGCATACCAATTCAACAGTAATACAGGTTTTGTAGCGACAGCTTAGTGGTGAACGCGGTACATCAGAAGGCGTGTTCAAATCTGAGCTGTTTTTTTTATATACGGAATTGGTTTGCTTTTGACCACATCCTGCCTAATGTTAAGCAACGGTTTGGTCTAGGATAGAACACGCTAACCTAGAAGGAGCCTGTTTATTGTTGATTTAAAGACACTCATATTGTACTTTTCGGGAAACACAGACTCCAGCAAGAGTTTCACATCCTCGCTGTGCGAATAAAGAATGTGGATTCGAAGCGCTTAATGCGAACATGGGGAACATCCACCATGTATGGGTAGCTTGGGCTGCCTGTCAAGAAAACTATCCTGACAATACCATAACATTGTGGTAAGATACTCTCTAGTACTCAGCTGGTTAACTACCACACTCAAGTTAAAAATCTGCCGCCAAGCACAAGGTTTGTTCCGGCAGCCTCAGTTGAGAGCCAGATCCATTCCAGTGTGCTTTACCGTCTTCGACCACACAGTCACTTAACATCTGGTGAGCTGTGGCCAAACACCTAGCTGATCAAACATATAAAAAAACATATAAAAGTCTACTATCTGTTTCTTGTGTCTGTCTGTCGACTATAATTTCTGTTACTTATATACCTACAGGTTTGTATGGAACCCTCGGTGCGCGAGTCCGACTCGCACTTGGCCGGTTTTTTTTATTTGTTACAAGTTGATAAACTATTCAGATCATGGGGAACATTAGTAAACCATTAAAAAATATCTAGGGAATAAGTGCAAATAGCATTCATACTTTTCACCATATTTTATGTTGTTTATAACGATAAAGACCAACTTGAGAAAAGGTGACTTTTGTTTTACTTCAAACACATCTTCTAAATTATGACAGTGATATCACTGTATTGTATAGAGCTAATTTGCCAAAGAACAAAGAAAAGCTAGTTGTGCCGTGGACTAGGTTAGGTTAAGTTGAAAAGCAGGGTCGTTATGCTATAATATTAATGTAAAATAAATTGCAAAGTATAATTTAATTGAATTATACAGAAAAACACTCAAAAATGTCTCTGAAAGAGATCAATTTTACAAATTAATTTCAATAAGAATCTCGGAATCATCGCTTTTGTGTAGCACGTTAACGGAGCCTGCACTGTTAAATAAAAGTATATTCATTGTTGTTAACTTAATAATTAATTATATAGCTTAATTTATTATATATATCATCAGCAATAGGATGTCCACTGCTGGACATAGGCCTCCTCTCCTGGATTTGCCAATACTCGCCACGCTTGGCAGGCGGGTTGGCGAGCGCAGTTAGGTGTGATTGTTCAAGGAAGACGCTGCTGCCCATCTTCCGGATTACATCCCTTAGCCGACTCTCACGGCAACCTCGGGTAGAGAGGGTGGGGTACTATTCTTACGCCGGCACCACCACGGCAATTATTATATAACTTTTAATATATATTGCCCATCGGTGAGCTGAGTGGTGTTTAAAATGTTAATGGTTTCTTACCGGAGTATATCTTTTAATTAAATGCAGCATCTTAAATGTCAGAAGTCTATCCAAACACAGGTAGTGTTCATTGTTGATGAGATCTTTTGGAATTACTATCTTTGAAGCAATTGGTGTGTGTTTTATAGCTGTTTTATTTGTATTTGTTTCTTTGACAGTTGCAACATCGACAGTTTTCGTATCATCTTGTTCTGGTATATTTTCAGCTATTTCACCTTTTATTTCAGGTTTATTTTTTTCGTCATCAAGAATTTCATTTGATTTAAGTTTAGTATTGGCATCAGCCTCGTCTTTTGATGATTCACCCTCTGTAGGCTCTGCTTCTAGGTTTGGTACAGCATTCTGATTTTTAGACCATCCAAGTTTATTTGTGAATTGTTTACGACCACAGTAAATTTCTTGAAGCTGAAAATAGTACCTAGCATTAAATTTAAATCTACATTATGAATCAAGAGAACATGGCAAAACTGTAGTCATCAAAAATCGTGGATAAGTTTTTTACTTCATAGGCTTGCATTTGACCACCAACTCGCTCGATGTCTAAACCGCCTGATGTTAAGCGTAGATGCGGTCTATGATGGAGAACACTTATGAGAAACTGATTTGTAACTATCGGGGAATACCCACTCGGGCAGCAAATTCCACTGTATAGCGGTTCGTGTGATGAAAATGAAACCAAATAGTTTTGTTCGAGTGTAACATCAATAATGAAACGGTGACACTTTTAAGAGCTCCTGGTTAGCGGAATAAGGTCATGCAGAACTGAAGCAAGTTGATATGCATGTGATGGGAGTGTATTTGGAGATGATGAATGATAACATGAAATGGATAATGGTAGCATGCTTTACCAATATCATCTAGTATGATGGTAACTGGGCAGGATACGTTGCTGAAGAAGGCGAAGTGATGATAGGTGAAGTAAGGTTGCAACAGAGTGGAGGACAAGGCAAAGAAAGCGGAGTGTTGGTCGTCCAGATGCAAGATGGGTTGACGATATTGTCACTGTTGCGGGTTGAGCCTGGACCAGATTGGCACAAGATGGCATAACAACAGTGAGATAGAGAAGCCTGTGGATGATGGTGAAGATGATAAACCTCAACAAAATATTACTTTATTGAATTGTTAACGATTGTGTATTCATTTTTCATTTTTACCTTGCCAATCATTTCATCCATTTTAAGAATCATCAAGTTACGTATGTTTTTCTTAAAATACATCTCGGGGTTAACTGAAAAATTCAATTCATAAACGGTTAGTGTTTTGTGAATAATGTTGCTGATTAGAGACCCAGAGTTGAGAATGATGATTTGACCATAGCAAATATTTTTCATGTAACAAACATCCTACATCCATCCTTCCATTTGATGTAAACAATAAAGACATTATCTATGTACTCTAGTTCAGGTTAAGCTGGTTGATTTTATATCTATTAGTATTTTATCGCAATGTATCTTATGTACATATTTGAATAAAATACTTTTACGGTACATACATTGTTCCTAATACTTGGAAGCTCATTAGTACCAGACCTAATGCACAGTTGTGTTTTCTGTTGAATTTTCTCCTGGCCATATCCTTCTACAATACGCAAGAGCATCCGTAGAGTAAACTATAAATACCTATATTCAGTATTCTACAAGTTTGATGCTTTGGTTTCATAGCACAGCTGTATTCCAAACCATTTTGTAATGAAATGTATCTGTGAATACACTGGTGCTATGACATCGCATCAAAATGAAAAGGAATGCCTCAGTAAAGTATTAATTTATCTTGCGCGAAGTAGATTGAAGAGCACCAGAGAAATCAAGAATCATGAATTTCCAGTAAGTCCGCTAGACGATCGGTCAAGCTGGACTATGGGACCCACTGAATTCATGATTGAATTTTGCATTTGCATAATCCAGAAACAATGGACATTGCATGTAAACTCACAATACCACTTATCATCTGCATAATGCAAACATGAAAGGCCAGGGGAATCTAGAAGACTGTGCAAAAGCTAGATAATTCAGGAAGTGTTAATATACCTGCATCTACAGCTTTAAATTCTTTGTTCTCGTTTGCCATTAACCCTTTCAGAGCGACGTCTTGGTCGCCTGTAGGGAACATGTCATAATAAGCGTGTTTGACCTCCTCGGCGTTGGTGACCGGCTTGCCGACCATGGCGGTATGAATGCGGTCCCGAATATACTGTTTCATAGCGCGCAACACGTGGGGTTGTTTGAACACGCGTTCGTGTTGAGGATTTGCATTTTTGACGTCTTTTATGATGGCGCCCAATGCGAGCTCCATTCGACCGACCATGACGTGGGACGGGTCGCGGTCCGCGCGCAAGATTAGAGCCGAGTCGACAGCGGGCCGCGCCGCGCCGCTAGCCAGGGCTTCAGTGACCAGCCGCTTACGCTCCGCCGGCTGATAACTGACCAGTTTCAGGGGCGGAGCCGTCGACGGTTTGCTCACTTTGGTCGGGTTGAATTCTTTTTTCTTTTGCGGCGGGGGCGGCGGCCTTCTGGGCGGCTTGGGGGCGGCGAAGCGGGGCTCTGGGGCTCGGTGGGCGTTAGATTGATTAGGAGCGGGACCGAGTCGAGAGCCGAAAGTTTTCTTGACACCCTTGCTGAGGGTCGAGAGCCGTTTGGAGGGCACTTCATTATCCCAAATTGGGATGTGGGTGCGCTTACGGCTGCCGTCATCGCGTCCCGAGTGGCTCCCGCCGCCCCCGTAGTGCTCCGTGTCACGCGGGTTGTTGTACAGGCTAGCAAAGTCATCGTAGCGACTCTGACGCGTCTGATTAAACATGGGCTGCTCGTAATCATTCCTCTGAAATATAATACTGGAATTAGTGATTCTTAAATTGCAATTGCGCTTTTTTGTTCATTGTGTTCAGCTGTACATTTTCACCAAGACAGCCAGACGCTATGATGGCCTGAAATAAGCTGGGATGGCCACAGGTTGAAAGCGAATACACCAGATACTTTTGTTAAGTCACAGTAAAAAGACATAAGTACAGAATGGACAATCAAGTTGGTAAAATTCTCATTCAGTAGCGAAAAAAGAGGTCCTTTGGTGAGGTGCCATTGCAGTGATACGCAAAACTTTGAATAGCAGAACAAAGTTCATGGCATCGTTGCTATGGCGCTCATTACTTTGAATTTCGATAGGTAGTCTGAACAGCCAATCTGTAATTACAACAGCCCTGTAATTTCGCTAGCTGCAATACCTTTTAAACGGGAACACAGTAATGTTTACACACTACTACTTGGCGCCAGAATATCTGGTACTGCGGATACCTCCCTTGCCGACCTCCTGCTAACGAGATCTACCACCAAGTAAGCCCAGTGCCCAGTAGGGAACAAAGAAAATAATTATTAAGAACAGACACAAAAAACAACAAAGGTCAAAACATCTTTTCAACCCACCAACTTAAGCTTTTGGTTTTTGTAGAGCTTTTAAAAACTTTTGTCATATCAATGACTACTTTCAATAAAACCTTACAGATTATACAGACTAGTGATTGGTTTTTTATGCTTTATTGTGTGGCAGAACTAATATCAAAGAGAATTGCTGAGAAGAGGTAACTTAATAACAGAAAAAATAACTACAGTCAAAGGAATAAAACAGCCTATATTACCCAGACTAAAATTATGAACAATTTGACATTTCATTTGTATTTTTTAAAATGTAAAACTAATTTGTCTAACGATAGTAAGAAATTATGCATGTCCATGACCGTTACAGAGATACACAGAACTTTGAGTAACAAACGAAGTTCAGGGCATCACTGCTGTAGAGCTCGTTAATAGACTTTCAATGGTTAATTGCAACAGCCCTATAATTTCGCTAGCTGCAGTATCCTTCAAACAGGAAAACAGTAATGTTCACACACTACTGCTTATATAGAATGGTAGAATATCAGGAGCTGCGGTGGTAACAGACATACATAAGACTCCTAAAAAACATAACCTTTCTTTATCGGCTTTGCCGTAGATAGGTAAAAGAGAAAGAAGATTGAATGTAAAATTATGTTGCAGTTACTCGCTATCCAGATTAGATATTTATCTCCAAAGATAATTTTAAAAAAAAGTATTGTTTGCACTCTATTGCTATTATATTTCTTCTAATGTTGTTAGTGTCAGATTAGACTTTGTAGTAAAAGAACCTCTTTTACTACAAAAGAGGTTACTCAGGAGTGAGGTACTATGCATATGTGTGGTGGGTGAAGTAGACAAACTTACGTAAGAGTTGGTTAATATCTGCTGCTGTTGCTCTATTATCTGTCTTTTGCGCTTCAGGAGTTCAAGCTCCATGTCTATATCCTAAAAGCAAGCATAAATTAACATTTTTGATAATACCAGTCTTTGTCAACAAAATAACTCTATAATTGATGGGCTCATATCACATCATCAGCCATAGGTCGTCCACTGCTGGACATAGGCCTCCACCTGAGGGGGTTTTGCCAATACTCGCCACACTTGGCAGGCGGCTTGGCGAGCGCAGTTAGGTGTGATTGGGGTACTATTCTTACGCCGGCACCACCACGGCAAATTGATGGGCTGATTATGTGCTTTTATATAATTTATTTATCAAAGACATTTCACACAGCACAGTCTAGCCCAAACTAAGCAAAGCTTGTGTACTATGCATAAATTTATGTGTTATTTTTAATGGTATTTAATACCAAAACTTGGTTTGGTATTTGGTTGTTCCTTCAATCTAATTATAGAAAAACACAAATGTTGGTCCCTTGAGTTTCGTCATTAGAATCTAGTCTTAAGAAAATTGATCTTCGAATACGAATGAAAATAATGTAACGAGTGTGAAACAATAGGTCAAAAAGTTTACTCAAGTGTTAATTAGTGTTGGATGTTCCGCATTACTGGCACTTTTACCTTCAATCCTTGTAAATGGTCGGTCATCAACGGAGTGCTAAGTGTTTGAATAGCATTTTGTGGAGGCTGAAGCAACTTCGGAATATTGTTTTGAGATCGATTCGGTGCCGATTGCCAGTTACTGTTGCTGTAACCGCGACCACGCGTACCACGTCTCATTTTTAACAATTTTTACAAGATTCACTCAATAAAATCAATACAGTTGTGATAAGAATAATTGATTAAAACTAAGTGACAATGTCGTTTTTGGTATTGACAGAAACGCTGGAGGACAATAAAATGAAGTGAAATTACATTAATTCACAATTAAGCGACCGGGTAAAAACCACGAAATAAAAACTATGATCAGACAGGGCTGGATTTAAGTACGCCAAAAACAATAATGTCTGTAATGTCCAGGGTTGGATTTAGGTAGGTTGAAAATTATAGTACAAAAATTTAAAAATTATAGTACGCCGATAGTACACTTTTTTTGTAAATTAAAATAATGATTATTTCGTCGAATCAACACGTTTATGCAAACATTTTTACTACTCTTCTAAATTAATCAGTTCTTGAATATTATTTTCTTCATCCTTAGCATCTAATCTTATCAACATGTCTTGTGAGTTTTGGCGGGAACGCGAAAGGAGTGGTGTCACCCAATTGTATTTTTTTTCCAAAACTTGTGTTTTTTCGAGTGTGTTGGTGTTTTATTCATAAAGTGCCGAATTACAAGCGCGAGTGAGGGAAGGAAAGGGAATAGACTGCACATAAAATACGGAAACATTGAAATTGGCAGAATACACAGAGTGCGATGCCAAAAAGAAAAAACACATTGAACTGTTTTGTACACATGGTTTGGCAATGAACGGGTGTCATATTTACCTATTTTGGTATTTTATAAGTGAAGTAACGAAATTATAGTATTTTCCGTACTATCCTTAGATATGGATAGTATCTAGTACGGAGCATGAAATAGTAGTACAAATACTATAATTATAGTACGAAATCCAACCCTGGTAATGTCGCTATCGAAATGCGAAATGGATTTTTTCGCTTATGGCGGTACCACACGTTCGTCCAACCGTCCAACAGTCGCACGTGTGGAGGGGTAGTTCGTGCGTGTTTGACGGTGTTGGAGCGTGTTGGCGCGCGATCGCTCCGATGGCGGTAAATCGTACATGGATCAAAGGAGTTGCACAGACCGTCCATAGAGAATGAGGTTGGAACGAAGTGTTACCAACTCTCAAAAATATTTATCCCTAAAGCTATGCTAAAACCCCTAAAATCACACAATTACTTGAAAATCCCCCTGGATCTGTTTTCCAAATATTTGTGTACTTTTGACTGTATTTCTTCTTTTCTTTAGGCATAATTAACAAATTGGTTGTCCACACAGCATTACAATAACGAAATTAAATTAAACAAGTAAATAAAAATCAACTTATTTCCAGTAAGCATAGACAACGTAACCACCAGTTATCACAGAGTAGTTTTAATATCACTTGTCTTATGTTTATGGTAAGCACTATGGCGACATTTGTTTTCTATTCAACTCCGCATACTTAGTAATAAGGAACCCGGAACCGTAATGGATCTCGCTAAGCCGCTAGGTCAACAAATAAATATTACTAGACTAGAATATTACTATGGCTAGATTGAATAACTTCAGACCCTATATTTTTATACCTTTATTTTCTTAGTAAAAAATAAGCAGTCAGAACGTGTATACTGTGTGGAGGGTCTGTTTTGATCGAGACAGACTTGAGTCCATGAAGCTATAGGTAAAGATGGAGTCCAAACTCTGAATACCTATTTGAAGCATACCTATTTATTTCTATCTTGCTCTGTGTTGGCTAACCCTCTCTTTCTGAATAGGGTAACCTTTATTTAATTTTTCCCAGGATATAACTTACGTATTTGCGTAAGTGATTTGATTATTATTAATATCTACGTGTTTGTTTAATACAAAAAAATAAACCTAGCCCATAAAGATGAAATATGTAATAATTTCGTATGCTTCTATTGAATTACTAGAAAAGCTGTTTGTTCAAATAGCTTTGCCTATGACTCCTATAAATGAGTTTTTCTAGGTTAATCAGCCAAACCAGAGTGCAATTTCATTTGTATGTTACGTACCGCAATTTTCATTTTAGACAAACATACACCTTTTTATATAGGTACTTTTCAGAACACGTGTTAATTCAGGATCTTATCTTTCTGCATGCCAAATTTCATAAAAATCGTTTCAGCCGTTTTAGCGTGGAGTAACCAAACATACACACACAAAGTTTTGACTTATATCGACATATTGAGCTTGGGCTTATATAAAATGGATATAGGTAATGTGAAAAAACATCAAAATAAAAACCCTTCCGATATTAAATATATTTTAATGTTCTATTAATTACTACACATGGCTAAACATAAACGCTCTATGTAGTTTTTGTCTTTTACCGCGTAAAATACTCAATAAATTATCAGTATGAGTCTTTAAATGAGCATGTACATGTACATTTTTGCCAAGGAGCTTAGTTTTCTTCCGAAGAATGTCTTATTTTATAGATTTAATATTCACTTGCACGCCCCTATCAATCTTTGCGGGATCGTGATCTTCACAGCTGACCTGGAAAATAAAAACAAAAAAACTTTATGTTTTGTTGTCTTTGTTCTTAATTTCTTATCTCATACAGCTAAGCTTGGCAAGGTAAAGATAGTAATATAAATATTTTGACACAAGCTATGTCAAACATGAAAAATACACATACAAGAAATGAAATACACATTTTATAATGTACAGGAAAACTTACAGGTGAATTGCTAATATTTTCAAGAATTTTTCGACATGGTTTTTTACTACTCTGGTTTTCAATATTGCAGCCAACATGTTTAACTCCCGTTTCCTTAAATGGAGAATTACTTTCATGAATGCCAGAACTGGTGCTCGGTCCAGGCACAGCAAGTATTTGCATCTTACACTGTTCATGTAAAGAACTTGTTGTCTGAAAATTATAATATATTATTTTAAAAATACCTGCATAATAAATTAATAAATGTGTGATTTGAACAATTATATTTCAAAATCAACAAACAATCAGTCTATGTAGAAAACTGCCCTACATCTAAAGGTTTATTTTCTAGCAGTGCTTCATGCCTGTGTTCACCTGTAGCGCCGAGACCATCAAATTCACAAAACAAGCAAACAAATGTTTTTCACATACATAGCTCCCTACTAGGATTTTCTTTTGTGTCGAGGATGCCATGGACTACACACAACATTACACAAAACATTATTATAATGGTCTATAATTGAACAAGAAATAATCAGATGCAAATTAAGAAAAAAGTGACCTACTAACATAACAAAAAAAAGGCAGGACCCTTCTCCGATATGGATGTTTATCGTTGGCCATCACAGTAATGTAGTGGTAAGTTAATGCTCATGGGTGAGGCAGGCAACAGTGTATAGGACTGTATAAGAGGAGCATAAGAGCACCATGTGTGAAGAAAAAGCATCATCCAAGAGTGAATCAAGAAAATATAATGATGATGATGATGATTTCAAATTTTATTTTACTATTAATTAGTATGGAATAGGTAATGAAAAATTTACCGTGCTTGTTTGTGGCAATGTTTGTCGCTGTATTAAAGCAGTAGGAACTGCCGTTGGTTTTAAGCGCTTTGCTATCAAATCATAATCTGATTCTTGAAAATGCAAACTGCAAATCCTTGTTCGTTCATAACTTATTTTTCAATGGTAAAGTGGATAACCACAAATTCCTTTGATTTTCATTTTTGGGAAATCTAAAAAAAAAGATCATATAAGAAACAAAACTTTGAAAGTCCCAGAAGTTACTCAATATGGTAACACTACCGCAATGCGATGTATTACAAACAAATACATTAAAATTGCCTTAGGTCACTCAAATCCAATGTAAAACGATTTGATCTTGACTTAGTTATTATTTATTTACATGTTGAAAACACTGGTCAAAGGTTTCAGAAAGAAATCAAGTGAAAATGTAAAGAAGTAAGTATACAATAATTCAATGCCAGAAATCACGATTTAAACACTTACATGTGAAATGTTATGCCACATTCTGGATACCACGTACTGTCGCAACCACGTACGACACAATTTACCACTATTTCTTGAATAAAATCAGTAATAATCGGATAATATCTGAAACGACGCTACGAATCAAATGTAAACAACCGCCATATTATCATAAATATGACATCTTGATGGTTGACATAAGGATTAATGTTGCCGCACTATCGAATCCCTAGAAAATGGGATTGTAATTATTGATTCACCAACACAATCATACTCTCGTTAACCACAGTGTTATTATTTCGAATACAATAAATCGTAATGTAACTATTTAAATATTCACAAATTATTAGAATGCTTAAATTCTCATTTGTTTGATTTGGATAGGTACCTTTTCTAATTATTTCTTGCTTAAGAAAGCTTAAACTGAATGTGTTGTGTTCCTGTCTTCTTGGCTGACATCGATAGAACGATAGAAAAATATTTAAATTCTGATTTAGTAGCGTGTGCAAATCAACTTAAGAATTTGATAGGAGATTTAATATTAAGGCATAGCAATACTGTAGTCCAACACAAAAAGAGAGCTCAGCCCACACGAGTGAGATAGAGATGTTTAGGTATTTGACTCAAGTCGATGTTCTAAGTTTGGACTCCATCTTTACCTATATCCAGTGTTGCCGTCAAAGAATTTCATTTTCTCCCTAAAGAAGGCTAAAATGTGGCCAGATTCAGAAAAGTCTCATTGCAATAATTCCGCTAAATTTGGCTAAAAATCATTATTATCGCAATCCTAAACCATTTCCTTTCAGGTGTGATGTGAGTAGGTACATACTTTTAATAATAAGTGTAGTGCAGGAATGAAACAAACATAAACATATATAACATAACTTAACATTTGTATTTTATATGTATATATTTTGTATATTTATTGTATGTAGGTATTTTTAATAGTATAATAAGAATAGTACCCCACTCTCTCTGCCCGTGGTTGCCGTAAGAGTCGGCTAAAGGATGTAATGATGTAGTAAATACATACACTATAACTACTACTACTTACTAAGGGATGTAATGATGTAGTATATACATACATACATATTTCCCTTCCTTACCCTTTCCCATTTACTCCTTATTCCCTCCTCTTCCTACAGATACCACCAAAAGATATATATAATCTAGCCGACGCATTAGAAGCTGAGAGAATTAAAATAGAAGCTGCTGCGCCAAAGAAGAGAAACCTTTTAGATCTGGCTAAATAGGGATTGCAAGATATTTGTTGCGAGTCGGGTAAGAAGATTTGAATACAAGGGGGCCTGATCCTCTAACACACATCAAATTATTTATATTTTTCACAAGGATTTAAACGCGAACAAAATACTATGAAATAAGTTTTATTTATTGATGTTCCGGCCATGTTGCCAATATTGTTCCAATAGCCGTGGTCATTGGAAAGTGCGGGCCATCATTACGAAATATTACGGTATCGTCATCTTCTACCCTCATTTATGCCTTTTATAATCGTAAGGTTGTTACCATGGCATACTACACAAGCTTGTGTCTTTAGTTTTCAAAACGAACGCGATACACACAACTCGTTTTTAAATTTATTTACATAGAAATTTTAACGTACATGGCCACGTTAAGTAGTCATACAAAATATGACCCCAAGACAGTGGAACTTTGTTGAGCCTTACGTTTAGCCGATCAGTTTAGATTAGTAGTAGTAAGTAGTAGTTTAGATAATACAGCCAAAGCAATTTACGAAGCCTTTTAAAATTAGGCTTATCGATTTAATCAAAATGAATGTCTTTTTTCTAACATCTCTGCTTAGAGGCTTGTGTAATATTAACCAGTAAAACTCAACTTTTAGATCAAATTGCTATATTTTAGTACTCCATCTTTCGTACAACGTTTCACCACCGGTGTCCAACAACGAGTGCCAGCCTTCCAAAATGTTCCTACCGTCATTCTATCTCTTTTTTTTAAATGTGCTGCCAGTGTATCTTCTTCAACCCCCAACAATTTTTAATTTATACTGTCGAACCTTACCCTTGTACCTATATAGTTTCTCGCATGATATTTCAAATTGGCGAATACTTCACGCAATTCATGCAATGTTAGGCTTTACATATCATGTATCGCTTTTGCTTTTTCAGGTGGAGGAAGATGCAACTGAAATGCCGGAGCAACCAAAACTTCCAACCCATACTGAGGAATAGAATCACTATTATTTCAACTCAAGATACTCACACTGAATACTCGATAATGCACATACATTTGTAGTGAAATTGTAGAGAATAAAACACAAAAGAATATTTCGTACTTATATTCCCTGTTCTTAATCTATTTAGCCATGAAGTATAACAATTACAAGATTACATAACAAAAACAGTATTTGACTTCACTTTCATTACTATCTATACATAAAAAGATTGTATAATTTTTGTAATCCTACTAATATTATAAATATGAAAGTTAGTGTACTTTGTATGTTTGTTACTCAATCACGCAAAAACGGCTGAACGGATCTAGATGATATTTGGCAGACACATAGTTTATTTCCTGAATTAACATATAGAATACTTTTTACGTAAA
Organism: Biston stratarius; assembly: GCA_950106695.1. Taxonomy (NCBI): domain Eukaryota; kingdom Metazoa; phylum Arthropoda; class Insecta; order Lepidoptera; family Geometridae; genus Biston; species Biston stratarius. The sequence continues at coordinate 3,448,429 of OX467115.1, read as the reverse complement.
ATTTTATTCATTGACAGTGTGCCAGACACACGCGTGTTGACAGAGTGGCAGATTGACAGTTTGACTGATGGATTGATAGGAGATTAATACAAAAAAATATATTTTAAAAACACAAAACAATGATTCGCAAAATGGAAGAATGAGGTTAAGGTTAACATGGCTATTTCGTTGCGAGTAATATAAAATTATGTATGTGAGTGCCAAATTTTATCCAAATCCGTTCAGCAATTTTTGCGCGATTAATTAACAAACATGTAAACATAACAACTTTTACATTTATAATATTAGTAGGATTAACTTTTCGTAAACTAAACAAACTTTTTGTTAAATTCCACGCGGGCAAAGTCGCGACAACTAGTCATAAAATAATTTGGTATCCGCTATGGATTTCTTAAGTCTATTTTTTGAATGTTCATTCCATATCAGATCCACTGCATTCATCCAAAACTATTCCTTCAGATATAAGAGCAAGAATGTCATGGTCGCTTAACTCGTCAAAATCGTTCTGTTTACTTTTGGGGTTCGCTTTAGGTTTCGCGACAACTTTTAGTTTAGATGCTTTAACAGGGGTTGGTTTTGGGGCTGTAACTTTCGTAGCGGCTTTGAAAGTATTTGGCGTTGCCTTCTTGGGAGTACCGAACACTTTAGACTTGGGAGTTCCAACCACATTAGGCTTGGAAGTACCAACCACATTAGGCTTGGGAGTACCAACCACATTAGGCTTGGGAGTACCAACCACATTAGGCTTGGGAGTACCAACCACATTAGGCTTCGGAGTACCAACCGCATTAGGCTTGGGAGTACCAACCACATTAGGAGTTACTTTTGCGGTATTTTGACTGCTCTGTACCTTAGTTGGTACTGATTTAGAAGCAGGATTTTGTGCTTGCGTTATTACTTTAGTAGGTGTATTTACTTTGGGTGTTATTTTAGCAACATTCTGGCTTGCAGGCGTCACTTTAGCGGCAGAGCTTTGTTGCGTTGCCACTTTAGAAGGTACTGCTATTTGTGGTTGATTAGTCTTAGCAGGCACTTTTGGAGTATCATTGTGATCTGTTATGGTTGTTTCTTTGGTTGCAGGACTTGGCTTCTCTTTAACAGGTTGTTTAGCAGACTCTTGCGGTTGTTTAACAACTGGAGTTTTAACTGGAGTTGTTTTTAAAGTCGCGTTTTGAGTTTCATTAGTAGCTTTAGTTGCTGCTGTTTCCGTTACTGGCTTTTGTTCAGCTTTAGCTGGAGTTACTTTAGGGGTATTTGGTGATTCAGTTGGCTCTGACTGGACCTTGGACGGGGTTTCTTTTACAGCAGTTTTGGCGCTTTGATTTGGCTTTGTATTGGTAGTTTGACTCGGGTTAGCCGGTGTCACTTTAGGAGAACTATTTTGCTTATTAGCAGTATTCTCTTGTTCAATGCTCTTTTTAGTGGATTCGTTAGTTTTCTCAGAAACAGCCGGCAATGACTTATTGTTGGCATCATCATTATTTTTATTGGTTGCTTTGCAATCGTAAGGCGTTCTTAAATTTGGTGGACACGTCATGAATTGGTAACATGGGGTAACGGTTACTTTGATTTTACCTGAAATATAAAGAAATAATTTAAGTTTATCGTCTAAAGGGTTGTCAGGTGTATTTTCAGGAACATTTTTAGTTATAACATTGCCAATTATAATTAACGTGAATGTATCACAACCAGATATGATATTACATATTTATTTATATTTTATAGAGATGACTAGACTGGATAGATTTGATCCTAGTGAAGCTATGACATGCATAAAAGTTACATACAGTTCAAGTTATATAGTTGATTCAAACGATTCTTTGGGCTTCTATATAGAATATCATATCTGAGCCCTTTACTTTTAAACCAAACACGACAACAAACTTACCACACTTCAAATTTTTATCACTGCAAAGTTCGTCAAAATCCTGGAAAGTGTGCATCTTAGCCGCGAATGTGCCGCCTCTCTCTCCAACTCGTTTGAAAGCAGTTATATTATACCTCTTTAGGAAAGTTATGAGATCAGCTCGGAGCGGCTTGCCGGAGAATAAAATCTGAGGGTATAATTGAGATTACATGTTACAGAACTAGAAAAAAAAACAAAAAGAGACAAAACTTTTTAGCCTTTAATGATGTCATCATGCGGGTGGCGGGTTCTTCGCGTTGCAGGGACGGGAACATTTAGGGAAGTAGAACTTGTAACCCAGGTGTAGGTTTAGATAGATAGAAACACTTTATTAGATTTAGAACCCTACGATACAAGCGTTGCTTAGTGTAGGTTCTGTGTACCAACAACTAGTTCCTAAATTATTTCTAATATAACTATTACTAATGTTCTTTGTGTTGCTTAACCCATTTTAAGCAACATTATTTTCATTATTATTTACTGTGCACACAAAAAAAAGAAGTTTTGTTAGAAAACAAAAGAATATTATGAGCTAGTGCCACAAGTGGCGGACTTATCGCTAAGCACGATCTTTTCCAGGCAACCAAGAATGGGAAAACACGTTACTGATTAAGAACAGAAAAAACTGAGTAGTAACTGTTATCTAATCTGGGACTGCGCGCGGCTACCATGTCATTTTCGGTGCGCGTGATTTGAGTGTCCGTATTTTTGTGTTTGCTCAGGATAGTTAGGACAAATATTAACCACCTATTTTTTTATTATTATTTGGAACGACAATCGAGTACTGAACCCCTTGTATCAATATTGCTGGTGTTCAATCTTTCACGGTGTATACATATATGTAGTAGGTTTAATATGCATCAAAAGCTTTCCCTTTAAGCTTCAATGTCTGTTCCCATCCCTGCCTCACCAAATTTGATATGCTTCTACCAATGCTGCTTTGGGTACAGCAATTAATTTGTAAAAAAGAAAATGTGGCAAAACTTTTAGAAATTATGTTTATTTTATTTACCTTTACATAGAGGGGGTTGTGAACATTTAACAATCTCTTTGTAATGTTAAGTCCAAGAGTCTGCAAACAATAAATATTAACATTATAGGCTGTTTATATTTAGATTCAGTTTCATATACAATCATTAAGAAATGCTTACGTTTCGAAGACCCTCCCCCGCTTTGTTCCTAAATCTGTCTACGACGATTTTTTCAGCAGGATCCTGTGGATTAATCGGATCCAACTTCCATACCTGTCAAATGCATGTTGATTAATATACCGAAGAAGAAAAATATAAGAGAGACTAAGTTAGTTTTGGTGGGAACGCGGAAAGGTCATGGTCAGGTAATTTTTTTTTTACAAATTGGCTTGCGTTTTAAGCGCGAGTGTTAAGCGAAGATGATTTATTGTGGAGCACGCTCGCCTAGAAGAACTCGAAGGCCTTCAAGTAAAAAATGAATTAGCTAAAAAAATGTTTTACATCAATATGTACATTTTGGGATGTACACATTCTAAGCCTGATTCCCACTAGGACTGCCAAGCAGCCTATACAAACTAAGTTACTGGTAAATCAAATAAATTTGATACCTTTATCATAACATTCTGTAATTCCGCTTCCACCATCTTGCTGAGCATTGGACTGAGCTCGTAGTGTCCTTCAGACGGTGGTTCTATTGGTACCGGAACAGCTTTCTTCTCTTCCACTCGTTTTACCGAAACTTCTAGAAGAACACATTTTTAAATTTAAAATCGGCGATATACATGTATTTTAATATTTAAAAATTTCGTGTCACTTTTGTCCGCGATGAACACCTCAACTACTGAACTGATTTTAACCAAATCTTGCACACTGTGTGCAGTTTCATCCAACTTGAGATATATGATAGTTTATATCTCAAGTTATAATCGCAATATTTTTTTATTGCAAATTATTTGTTTATGATACGACAAAGAGATATAATTATCTGTGAGTTTCATAAAATTCTAATAGATGGCGGTGTAAGGTAATTTATTAACTGGATTGAGTAAGTATCCAATAGATGGCGCTATGTTAAATATCCAAACGTTTCATATGCGCTACAATTTATTCCACGTTACACGCGTGTGTTCAATTTGGCCACAGCAACGCGTGGCCGGGTCTGCTAGTTTTACTATAGAAATTGACGTGATTTTGACACATTGTTGTTATATTTTTTCGCCGACATTGGGGTCGGTCTATTCTTATTTTTTCATACACAATATACAAAAACTGTCAAAAATCGTTTTACGTAATAATGAATGGGCACAGCTCTGACATTGTGGAATAAATAAAATAAAAATGTATAGGAATAGTTTGTTGACCCCATTTCAACAAAATTAGTAGAACAACCTTCTTTCGGTTCAGTACCCCCTAAGCTTATAACCTGACACTTATTGAAACAAATCTAAGCTACAAAAGAAAAAAAAATGGAAAGAGAGAAGAAGCCTTTGCCCTGTAGTCGGAAAACACAGGCTGATAATAATTATAACAACAAACATGCCGAAGAGTTTAAAAAATCTACAACCCAACTGCGAATAAAGTAGCTATAATTAAAGGATATTTTTAATCAAATTTATTATTCCTAATTAAATTAAAATATATAACTTCAATATATTTTTGTAATCCCCTTTATTTAGATACCAAAACCCCACCTTTTTTTTCAAACACCTGTCTAAGAACACTTGGGTCACTGAGACGAATCTATAGATACCTTAATTGTTGTAATCCTTTCGGTCGTTTGGAAGAAACCAGATAATAAAGAAATATACATACAAGATACGCGCGAAAAACAACCCTTCCTTGGCAGTCGGTTAAAAAAGTTTTTTTTTTTACCTTTGGAATCTTTAGCTGCTGATTCTTCTACAATTGCACTTTGAGGTTTTCTTGGAGGTATGGCCCTGGTGTGTGTCTCTGCTTGCGAATGAGGTGTAGCGAACGGAAAGGGTTTTTTGATAATTTCGCGAACCCCCGGTCGCATAGTCACAGGCCTCTTGACGACTCTGTAGCCGTATTTGGACGAAGTGGTCACCTGCCTGCGATCAGTTGTAACATATTTTCTTGTCTTAGGTATGAACTTGCGATCTGTAATAGAAGGAAAGTTGGCATTTTTATTTTGTGATTCACTAACATGTTCATATCAAATCACGCGCATCGGTATAGGGTTACGCAGAACGACAGTTCTAAGCCGAAAGGATCTATTACTCATCATCTTTCAAATCGTAAAACACATTGTTTATTAGCCACTTTTTAGCCCCCAAACTGGATAGCACTAATCACTAGGTAAACATAGATGTTTGTTCTGTGTCTGGGTGTTCGTATGTAAGTATTTAAAAAAAAAAAGTTTTAAGTATTCTATGAGTTATTTGGTTCCTATTATATACTTTTTTTACTACTTATATATATTTTTTGTAAATATCCTACTAATATTATAAATGTGAAAGTTTGTGAAGAAAAGTTTGTTACTCTTTCACGCAAAAACTACTGAACAGATTTGGATAGAATTTGAAACACATACATGTAGTTTATGGCCTGGATACATGTAGGATAGTTTTTATATTGCAAACTGAACAAAGTTTTTGTTAAATTCCACGCGGAAGAAGCGACGCTAGTACGCTTATAATACATACAGAACACCCAGACACGGAACAAACATTTATCGTCTCATAATGTTTACACTATGGAAACTGACGTGGTTTTGACATATTTTTGTGTTACTCACGCACCAGTGCGTATTAAACGTGAGTAATCCCGCATAAGTAAAACTAAAATAAATGTTTGTCTTGAGTGGGAATGGAACCCATGCCCTACAGCTGTTGAAGCATATATTCGATCGAATAAGCTAGCAGCGCAGTCAAAAATTTCAAAGAAAACTAGCAAGAGACGGCGGAGTCGATCACCTACACGATGGTCCGACCAAATGGTGATACGGGACTCCTTCACTACTGCCCTGGGACAAGCCGAAGACAGATTGGGAGCAGCTGATGAATATCTGTATAAAAGCATTTCAGATATGGCAAGACCTTCACTAATGAAGACTATGAAGAAGAAGAATGCAAAGCTTAATATGACAATTACACATTATCAGCCATAGGACGTCCACTGCTGGACATAGGCCTCCTCCTGGGGGGGTTTTGCCAATACTCGCCACGCTTGGCAGGCGTGTTGGCGAGCGCAGTTAGGTGTGATTGTTCAAGGAAGACGCTGCTGCCCATCTTCCGGATTACATCCCTTAGCCGACTCTTACGGCAACCACGGGTAGTTGACAATATGACCATAGAAGCTCGTTAATCAACTCTCTTTCCCATTCTAATGATTTACCAATATGAAATTAACTTAATCCAAGAAAACTGAGGGTGATCAGAACGAATTACGTGGGTTTTTGTGATGATGTTAGGTAGTTACAAGTATAAATTTACAATTAAATAATACCGACTTCATGACCCTTCGGCCAACTAAACGCACTGCTTCAATGAAACAGCGAGGTTTCGGAGTAAACGAAAATATCATCGATGTATACAATTTTTAGATCTTTGTTGTTTTTTTTTAAAACCGCTCGACCGATTTCGGTAAAATTTAAATGGGGCCATCTGAGAAGTATATATACCTTTTGGAACAAAAAAATAATAATTTTCCAAATCCGTTTAGGCGTCTTCGAATAATCGGTGAAAATACATTGGAAAAAAGATTCTGACGAATTGAGAACCTCGACGAAATAAAAACACATTCATCAACCAGAATTCGTTTGGCAAAATGGCTATTGATCAGCGATTATTTTTTCTATGATTTTCAGGTTCACAGCAGTTGTTTAAAATAATTAGTATAATAGGCCCCTTTCGGCTTAGTATAACCGTTCTGTGTTCTCTTCCCCCCCTGATATCAATGTTTTACTCTGAAAGGTAGATGCTGGAAAATTCATAACAGCGAAATAATTGTCAACTAGATTATACTAGATACACGAAAACCCTGGATCTGCTGAAAAAATTTCTGTACATAAACTTTCATTTATCTACTTTACCTGTTTTTGTTTCAATATAAATCCAGTCACATTTTGGTGTAAACATCGAGGAAAAACGTAGAAATTCAGGCCTCGGTCAAAACTATCCTGAAATAAATTGTTATACATAAAATATACAGGAGTATTAACAAACCTTCCAAATCAAAACTGACGACAAACTTTTGAAGTTTAGAGACGACTCCGGACTCCGAACCGAAAAAAAAACATCCATGGCCGTAATTTACAAACAACACAGAATATTCGAACAGAAAAATGAGATGAAATTAAAGAAAATGCGAGGACCAACACTTTGTTCCTTTCTTTTAGGATGCTTAGTGTTCGTACTGATCCAAAAATGCAAAATCATGTTTACTGCTCCAACCATAATAAAATGAATGAACGGACCCGGACGAATTATTGAAGACTGTAAAAAGAGAGCCGGCTCTCCATGCGTTCCAGTCGTTCTCTGGCCGTTGGACGCGCAATACGTGTTTATTCTTTTAATAAAATATAAACATCGGGTAAAATGAGGCCTTCGTGTGCTTTCCCGAAGTAAACAAACACGACAACAAACAAATGCAAAATTTTAGGAGTTACATTTCACACATAAGTAGTTTTTACCATTTTATTTTGCTTAAAAATAGTAGTTTCTTTGTTTTTATTTGTATAATAGTAGCGGAGCGGGACAGAAATATACACATATATTTAGTGCGACAAAGAAACCTTACTCTGTGCGGGAGTATTAGCGACACACAATGCCGAACGCCATAATTATAATTAGATGTCGAAGTAAACGAGTCTTGACTCGTTTTTATAGAGCCAATTTGACGGATAGGACCCGACCATTCATATTATTTTGATAGAAGGTTTGCTGGTTTGTTTGTATCTCTTTAACACAGCAACTGAACGACGGATCGAGATGATTCTTGTCATAGATATCAATTAAGACATGCAGTGACAAGAATATTTACATTAAAAAAAACAATAAGAATGGAACTAAAACCACAACATTAACAAAAGTGGATCATATACCGAAATTAATTAAAACCTTTATATAATTATTTTTAAAGAAATCACTCTTGTTTGTATAATTATTAAATCCATTGTTATAATATAGAACTTCCGAGCATTTACTTGTTTTGATATATTTTGAAAGTTACCTACGAAGATTGGTACCACACTCGGCAACATAAACTAAAGAAAAAACGCGCTAAAGCATTCGAAGAGTCAAAACGTCCTGAGGATGACTCGTGTAGAGGCAAAACACGGGTCCTCAACAGGTTACTGCAGCGAGAAAAGGATAGAAAGACTTATGGTTATTTCAATTACTTAGTTATTAGCTTTAGTTTTTAATTTTTAAATTTTAGTTTTGGATATTATTAAGTAAAGTTTCGGATAAGTTCTTTTAAATTGTTGTCAAGTTAGTTAAATTTAAATCCTCATCACTTTTGTAACTGAAATGACTATTAGGCGGAAAATAACTAAATATATACCTTGGACACTCAACTTAAACTGAATTGATGGATATAGCTGAAGAATGCTGAAAGACTGATTATTACGTGACCTTGAATAATCCTTACCTGAAAAATCTTCACATTATCGATATGGAACTGTACCGTCAAACGTCGTACATCTTTTAAATATAGTTAGAGCAACTTTATAAAAAAAAATATATATATATATATATATATATATAATATTATTATATTATTGCTGGATATGGAATATGAATGCTGAAAAGTATAAAAATAATTATTAGCTATACGAACCTGCGAAGAAGTGGCGGCTTCTTCAGCATCTTTGGAATCTTGGCCAGCGAAACAAGTGAAACGGGCAACGATGGGATCGATCTTGAACACAGGTCTAGTGGATCTCTCGGCAGTTCACGCTGAAACTCTCCAAAACATAAATGCAGAAGAAAAACAAGAAACCGTCGAACAAGCAATCTGTTGAATAATGAAATTTCCTTTAAAAATGCCATAAATTAATCTTTTTTATCGATTTACATAAGAAACATTTGATTGATTTGCACTTACCTTCTTTTCTTTAACTTACTAATAAAAGGAAACAAGAAAACTAAATCTTATATGAAGACACTATTTATTAACACCCATTATGTTGTCAAATACATGGTATCCTTGAAAAAGGCCACAAAGAATAACATAAAAATAAATGTGACATTAAATAGTTTATGGTAATTAATTATCATAATAAAGAAGAAAATAGTATTCCAAGAGTACTATCGTAAGTGTAAAAATACATTGCGTGAAGCTTAATTGATACAAATGACATCGTCTTTATCGGAATCAGAATCTAACTCCATGTTGGCCACATCGTAGCTGTCGACTTGTTCTAGTTTGCATTTTTTAATCTTTTCTTCTAATTTAGTATACGAATATTCAGATTCAAAATTAACAACCTGAATGCCGTATTCTCCTACATAATCCAACTTATATTTCATCTCGGATATGGTCTCGATGGATTCAAGGTCAATATCTATTTCGAGGCGAGCCTTCTTGCGTTCGGAAGTCAGTTTGCAAGGTTTCCACAGGTTGAAATGAATACCTTTTACACCTTGGTTGCTCTGCTTTAGTCGCTCGAACGCGAGTGTCGCTGATGAATGGTACTCGTGAGGTATCATGGCAAACATTTTGAAATATTTAATGTTGTCATTGTCATCACCGAAAACAACGATTGTGGTGCGGGCCATTTTACCGAAAGTTCTGCTCATTAGCCACTTTTTAGACTCCATGTTATCAGGCACGATTCCGATAAAGTTCGGTGGTAAGAAACCAAATTTTTTGAAGTCAGTCCTGCTGGGGCCTTTGTGTTGGAGATATTTCACCAGGTGGTAGACGACAACCTCTTTGATTTTACGCGCCTGTTCCACGGTCAACGATTTGTAACCGTTCAGGCCTATTTTAACAATACCCGGTTCCGAATTAGCATTCAAAGTCGGCATCGGTGAGTTCTGCACAGCAGTTGTTAGTGACGAAGGGTCCGTTATGGAGATTTCTTTGAGTCCAGCGTCGAAAACGTCCTTGTCTACGGCGACTGCTTTCAAGAAAACGTTGACCTTCTGGAGTTCGTAGCTGAGCAGCATCTTATGTTTCTCGAGAGCGCGAGCAGATGAAGGTGGCATATCAACGTACAGTCTCGTCCCTTTCACGGTGACGATTTTCTTTACAAACTTCCACTTACCTATGTTGATGCCCTCAAGATTCCTGTTCTGCAATTTTAATTTTTCGAGAGGCTCAACGGCGCGGCTTCTCGAATGGCCCGGAAGCCAAATGGCAGCCCTTTCATACCAAAGCTGTTCTTTAGTATAAACGAGAACATTAAAATACTCAAACTCTGAGAAATTCAAATTCAAGACCCAATCTTTTGACCTTTCATCCATAGTGGATAGCTCGTACCGATACGCGCTTTGCAGACCTTTGAGAGTAATATCGGGAGCCCAGCCATTGGACGTTTCCGTAACTTTCACGATTTGATTGTATAGAAAGTTTTTGAGGTATTCCGATTGTATTGAAGAAAACGGCTCGAAATCGTCCTGGCAGAGATAAAGGTTGTACCCCTCATTGGCTTTGGGTAAGGAAGACTCGTATTGCTGTTGTTGCTGCATTAAGTCGGCGGTGAAATGTTGCTGTTGGACAGAACTATTGCTGAACTGTAGCGGTTGCTGCTGATTGAAAACGTTTGATTGGAAAGTTTCGATCTGTGTAGGAAGATATACAGGAGGCGGTACCATTCCCGGAGTAGTAAAGTTCAAGCCGGGCACCATAGACATCCCACTTAGAGACATGTTCAACACCTTGGGAGGATCCATACCCAGGTTCCAATCTGGAACTGGTTTTATACAATTAATAATACAAGCAAAGAAGACACAGGAAGATAATTCGAAAAAAAAAAAAAAAAAAAATGTAATACTTACTAATTGAATCGGAGAGTTTTGGACGATCGTCGTTTTCTGGAAAATATTAGTTCGGTGAATGACAACATAATTTCAAATAGTCAAATTATGTTTAGGTCTTAAGATAGTGCTAACCTTCTCTAGGATTCCGTTGTGGGGACCTGCGAGAAACCTTCGCCGAGATTTCAGAGTCATCTGCAAGCATACCACCTTGTTGAATACTATTCAGTTTTGTGCGTTCGACCTATTTTTTTTTCCGGAATATCGCCATCGTTTAAAAATGCTACCGATTCACTAGAACATCTTAATATTTTAAGATAAGGTAGTGTTCACAGTAAAAATTACACAAAATGAACACTCAATGACTTGAAAAATAGTGTTACTTTACTGGTAAACACTCTGTTCTATATTGTAATACATTTTTATAGTGAATTTTGAATGATTAAGACCTTTAAAATTAATTTGGAGGAAATCTACTTTGACGTTTGATTAATATGCTATGATGAAATTATCATGGGAAAAACATAACGCCATGAAAACTTAACCAATATTTTAAAAATACTCAAAGATAAACCGTGTAAGTTATAGAAAAATATGCTTACCTTCTGTAGCTTTTCGTTTCAAATTCCTGTAATGGGTCGGCAGCGTTAACATCAATTCTTGCATAAGCTTTTCCTCTTCTTTGCTCGTATATTTCGCTTGGTACTTGATCACTAGCTCGATGAATGATACATCCTTATCGCCAAACATGTTAACGAATATATTGCCCAGGGCTACCCTCAACTCTTCCGTCACACGGTACTTCTGGTCGCCTCCTAATTCGTACTTGTCAATAATTCTGTTGCTTATATCGTTGATTGCTTTCTCTCGCTTGGCTTTTACACTGGGTGGAAGTAACACGCGTTTGCGATCTTTGTTCCATTCATGATCGCGTGATCTGCTACGGCGAGGTGATTCAGGTCGATAGATGTTGTCTTCTTTAAGCCGATTGTATTCTTCGCGTCTCTTCTCGCCGGATTTCTGGCGCTCTTCAGCTTTCTTTCTAAATTCGACTGCTCGCTTGTATATATCCTGGAACTCTTTGTCGATTTCGTTGAAGACTTTTTTGTCGTCGCGACGGAGAGGCGGGGAATCTCTTCTGAAGTTGGGCCGGTCATCGGATCTGTGGTAGTCGCGATCGCGGTCGGTAGATCGTTCGCGATCGCGATCGGTAGATCGTTCGCGTTTGCGATCTTGATAGTCGCGTGCGTCAAATTCTCGTCGTTGTGCGAATTTGTCGGCGAACTTTCCTTCCATGTCGGTGCGTACGCGAAGTTTCTCTTCGAATGGATGTTCATCGAGTCGATTCCACACATTAGCTTTGCCGTCGACGAGGTCGAAGCGATTCGGCTTTCGAAGTTTGGGATCGGGTTCTTGACCTGGCCATACAGGAGGCGGTGGCGGCTCTCTAATTTCAGGGCTGCGTTTCTCTAACGCCCACGAGCGACGCGGCGAGCGGGACGACCGTGGCGATGGCGAGCGCCGGTAGCGGTCTTTAAGTGGCGAGCGATCGCGACGCGGCGACCGTGAGATCCGACCAGGGGATTTCTCTACCGGTCTCGGCATTTCGCGTCTGTCCTCTTCTTTTGCGTTAGAGGGGAATATGATCTTCTCGTTCTGCCACGGCGATACGCGCAGTTCTTGTCTTGGAGTATACTGAACGTTATCGCGGTACCCACCTGTGTATGTTTGGTTCGGTGCCTGTAAATTGAAATCATGTTTGCAAATACGAAAGAAGATAATGGAAAATGGGTTAACCATGCAGTTTCAAAAGTATCAAGTACGTGGAAAATTTGTACAAACATTCTACATGAACTTTTGTTTTTTGATAACACTGCTGATAGAAATTCTCGTTTGTAATAAACAAGGACTCGACTCGTTTCGTGTTCTTTATTTTGTACAGGGACGCGTTTCTCGAAGATATTTCCGTAGTTTTCATTGCTGTTGTTGTTTCAATCGGTATTACTTTTTATGCGTCAATCAATTTTCTTTCATCAATCACAAACTTTCAAGTTTTATACTTCAACTTATAGCAAGCAATGTTTGTTGAGGTTCAGAGGCATTAATCACTTACAGATGATTGGTTCTATAAATCGTGAGTATTACATCAGTGATCTATTACGAGTAGTAATAGACACGTAATTATTATTCAGATATACAGAGAACACTGCATCATGTGAATTTATTTGACTAGAAAACATTGCTTTTGTTCTACTTGACACTTTTCCTTCAAAATCCTTGTATCTATCATGTACAAATACTTTCGATGAACCAAAACTGCTCTGCAATTCTAAAAACAACCTGAATAGAAGTTCCTAGTTGGTTTAAGACGATATAAATTCATTTTCTATTTTTCGTAGGTATTTCATCGTCACAATGTCGTCTTGTGAGTTCTCCTTGCCAGCATCTACCCGAGCCTATCCACACCCCAGAGTAACGAAGCGAGGCTCTGGAAATAAGCCGATGAAAGTGAAAATCCTACAGCGATTAAGATACTTCTTTATAGAACGTAGACTTTATATTGTAATTTCTTCTGAGACGATTAGCGAAACACATGCTCTAGTTTCATTCTGTTTACAGTTACGGGTGAACTATTCGAAGCTCCTAGTTTACAGGTTATTCACGTGACTTTCATTATGATTGCTTTCATAGGGCGATCCGTGTCAGTTCCTCTCAAAGCATTGATTACATTGCGTCAAATTTTGTACGGCTTGTGAGGTGTAGCAACTGATTTGTGGATTGCAGATAAGCGTCCATCGAGAATCTCCTTTTCAAGACTAGTTCATTCAGCTTGTTTTTCGTTAGTTCTATTCATTCTATTAATTGGATCAGACCAATCAGATCACGGATCTTAGTTCTGGTCAGGGTTGTCTCAGTGAAGAACGAACGACTTTCCAATCCCTTATATATTTTCTAATCAATTGCAAATTATTATTTTTGCTTTATACAATATTTTCTTTCATAGGTGTGTCATGTCTCCGATGCTAGGGTCAATTTTTTTTCCTACGTTGTTGACCATCTATTCCAAATTTAATTGGCGTTTTTTTTAAACATCGAGTCTACTACTACCTCACGCCGGGAGCTTGGTTCTGGCTACTGTTTGGACCGTTCAGCTTTCAAGCTGTAACTTAACAATCTCAAGAATATTTTGCCTGACAGCTTGTATTCTTCATTACGATTTTCAGCTTGGTATCTTTTCAGACTAATTTTATTTATTTGCTCTGTTTGTAATTGTACGGTTGAATAATGTAACTGATATACATTTTGTGTTGTTGTAGGCTAATGGATTTGTCCTATTTTGTGCGATTTTTAATGTAAATAAAAGACATTCTGGAACATATTTTGTTTCATTTTTGATCCACTTTCCTCTATACGACATTATTATTAATGTAGCAAATGGCCAAATTGGTATCAGAAACAATATACGGATATATTTTTTATGTTGGTAATGAAATGATGGTTGTATTTTTCTAAATGTATTTCCAAAAAATAAATTATTCATTCATTCTATCAGTTATCTGGTTTCCATAGTACAAAGCTTTACTTAGTTTGGAGCTAGGTGTGACGATTTATGTATGGTAGCTATTGCTTAAGGGTATCATTTCGAACGGCGTAACTAAAATAGGTACGTACGTTGCTCTTATTTATTTCTCAGCATTTCAGACAGAAAATGACAAGAGCATCATTTTTTTCCTCTTTTCACTGACTGGCAGCAGAACAAAAGGACTTTCTGTTTCTTTTTAGCAATTGTTCAGGGAATTCTTTGTAAGTCTTTTTTAAGTTTTTTAATGAATTTGTAATTTCCCTTATTTCCAGCAACACATTTTCATGGACATGGCCCTCCTTCTAGTATTGTATTTCTCATGTCTGAGGGTCGTCACCTCCACCTCACAGGAGCCGCGCCCGAAGTTACGCCATTACACCAGTTCCTCTATCACAGCATGCAGTGTGTCATAAGCCGATGTGTCGAATGCGGTGCGAATCTGGTCAAACCAACGCATCAGAATGCGGCTTCATGATCTCTTGGAATCGAATGTAACCATAAATTTTTCAATGTTGTCGCCTACCTTCCTGGCTTAAGAATATACACACAGATGGTAGGTCTTTTTATGACCTTGAGCTGATGAAGTATCGATATGTACATGGTGCAAATGTTGTTTATCCGGCCACTTACAAACTGCCTTTCTCTGACTATCAATATTATAGAATGAAGTTTACTATAGACTCTGTAATTGCGAAACAAACTGTTAACAATCTCCTTCAAGTATTCAATCGTTGGAGACAAAAGAAATCTAATGTTCTTCTATTTGTCTATTCGTATACCTTCATAAGTTATTAGATCATTTGCAAAAATTGTTTTTAGTTCTCGTGATCCATGTATAAAAATCAGCTCATCTAGGTCATTCAGCTTCCGCTTCCATCCGGTCTTCATGGAAATCATTGTGGGAGGCCTACGCCAATAGTGGACGTCCTACGGCTGAGATGATGAGGTAATTTAGCTTTCAATAGCAGACCAAGTAAGAAATCCAGAGGATCGTAGTAAATTTTCTAAAATAAAGAAGTTGTCTCCAGGTGTCAGAGCTGAAATCAGCTACATCAGCTGAGAAGTGGCATTTTTTTGTATCTACTGGTCTCTGGTAGGATAACCCTTTTATCTATTTTCAGTAATAAATAATTATAGGTCAATCTATGTGCAGTTTTTATAAAGTTTAAGTATTTTACTTGTGTTGCTTTTAGTTTTGCTCGTTGTAGTGTCTAGTGACTCTAAACATGTATCTTACTTTCTTTCAAATCATTTGGTGTCATTGTACCAAGTTTCCCTTGTCATCCTTTTTTGTGAAGAAGCCACGTCGTCTTCTAAATTCTACCAGGTGGTGAAATGGACCGGAGTCGATGGAGGCAGATTGTTTAAGAGGTTCCAGTGACCACGATCCTCAGAAATGAGGGACCGTTTGAAGAGAGATTGAATTATTTTAGTTGAGTGACATTACACAGAAAATGTATCACTTCCGTTATTATTTACAATATTTTTTTAAATCTCATTGCTGGGCTATTCGAGTGTACTGAAAAAATGTCATTCAAAAGTGAATGGTGATATCATACGTAGACAATTTCACTTATAATCACTTACCTGTGTGGGCTCGTAAGCTGGACGGACCGCCTTCGATCCTTTTCCGATGTCCATAAACTTGTCGGACGGCTTATCGCCGAGGCGACTGGGAGAAAATCTGCTGTAAGAAAACAATAAATAAATATCGATGGACTCTTGACACAGTATCAGCGAACATTAATTAATTACGTGAGCTATTTTTCTTTTAATTTAATTTTCAGTAAAGTGTTAGTTAGATTTATTAAAGTTGGGTGAGGGCCTCCTTCCTAAGTGTAACATTTTTTTTTAAATAGCTATAGAATGAAAACTCTTTAAAAATGTACTTTTTTATTATTATGTATATTAATGCATGTAATTTATTTAATACTAAATAGGTTTGCGTTTGGCCACGCCCTGCCTGACGTCAAGCAGGATTATTCCGCGAAGTACAACTTGGGTAAATCAATCAAATCATTGTATTTTATTCCAAAACTAGTGTTTTTTCGAGTGTTTATGTCTAAAACGAATGGTTTATTTTATTTATAAAGGTGCCGTATTACAAGAGGACAGTGAAGTGCGGTGAAACATGACTTTTCGTGCTACATCCAAAACTCCATTAAAGCTTATAGTAAAGTCACCATTACTTTACTAAAGCATGACTAGATTTGACTGGCATGGACTGGACATTGACTATAAAGATAAAAAACTAAAGACTGAACACAAAATACAGAAACATCGAAACTGGCAGAATACACAGAGTGCGATGCCAAGAAGAAAGAAAAAAAAACTATAGATCCTTACTTCGATCGAGGCGGAGAAACCAGACGTCTAGTCGGTGAAAATCTATTAGGCGAGAACCGTCGGGGAGACTCACGCCGACCCACCCTTTTGTCACCTAGGAAAGATAAAACAACGATCTATTGCAAAAACTCTTAATTTCATATTAGGGTTATAAATTTACTTGTTGTTTTCAGGGTTACCTTGGTGGTAGATCTCCTTAACAGGACGTCTAGGTAAGTACCACCGCAGTACCAGATTTTCTGCCACCAAGCAGTAGTGTGTAAACATTACTGTGTGCCTTCAAACCGGGCTTTTTAATATAAATTACAGGGCTGTTGAGACTAACCATCTAAAGCAGGGATTCCCAAAGTGGTGTATAGGTAGATTCTATATAGATATATATATATCGGTTTCTCAGGGGTCGATATAAACGAAAACTGAATTTGGGGATCGACGAGAAGGACGAGGTCTAAAATCGACCTCTATTAATTAACACAAGTTCTTATTTGAAACTTTCAAGATACTGTATAAGTTACGTTACATGTACCAACTTGTTATAAGAATGATTAATATTTTGATAATTTTACTAATACACTCACTTAATCAACCACAGGCACAAACAGGTTGTATTGGTAGTAATTTGGTTTTTAGTTGTATCAATAGCAAAAAAAAACTAGAGATAGGATTTTAAACAAATCAAATGTCTTTGTCATGGGTTTTCAGAAATATCCAACAGTATAATGAGCCGGCTGTTAATATAAATTGGTTAAGCAGGTCTACTAGGTACCTAGAACGGAAATAAATAATCCACTCATACCACACAAAAATATAACAGCCCAATAATAATTTGGCATAGTTATAGTAATTTGGCTATGGGAGTCTGAGGTATCAGTTTATTTTGGAAAAGGGGTCTCTTGCCTAAAATAGTTTGGGAATCCCTGATCTAAAGTCTAAAAGTATTGAGCGCCAAAGCAGAGATGCCATCGCTGCAATGCGTTATCTTTTAACATCAACCATCTAACGATGTGTTCCGGCAGCCTCACTTGAGAGCCAGTTCCATTCCAGGCTAGGTGTGCTTTACCATCTTCGACCACACCGTCACTTAACATCAGGTGAGCTGTGGTCAAAAACTATCCTGTCATCCATAAAAAAAAAAAACTGCCCTAGACCATATTTGTCACTCAAAGTTCTATGTATCGCTGCAATCGTCATGAACGTGAAAAAAAATGCATTAGTCATTAATGTAAAATTATTAACATGTAGCTTCAATATAAAACCATTTAATATAATCTTTAGCTCTAATAAAATTCTAAACATCTCTGCACCTAGTGGCCGATGCCGGAGAAGATTAAAAAAAAAAGCATATAAATCAATACCTTCTAGGTAAGAATAGTTCATCATACTTGGTGAGATCCGGCGAACGTCATCTCTTCTTCTTGGCGACACTTTTCTTCTACCAGGCGACATCCGTCTGTCAGTTGGTGAAATTCTTCTTACGGGTGAAATCCTTCTGCTTGGCGATATTCTTCTCCCGGGTGAAATCCTTCTGGCAGGCGAAATTCTTCTTCCCGATGGTGAAAAGTCTCTGGAAGGGGGTCCCATTATGTTGGGGGAAACGCGTCTCTCTTGAAAGTCTCGATCGTGCATAGTAGTCGCCAAATGTCTATTAGACTGTTGATAGCTCCTAAAAAGAAAACGACAATATTACGATAATGCCAAGACAACAAGCTTAATAAATAATTAAAACAAGTAAATTCTCATGGTAAAGCAAATTTTCTCATGGATGCCATTGTTAGAACTGGACCAAATTCAAATGGGACCAATAAAATAAAAGCTAAAACAAAAGAACAAAACACCAATTAAAATAACCACAAGTAATTACATCCTCTACTCGCTACAGTAACCATGTAACAAAATCCAAAAAAATAATAATTTGACTAACCTGTTTGCAGGCGGGGGAGCTCTGGTAGGTGAGGGTCTTCTGCTGGGAGAGAGAGGCCTGCCTATAGGTACAAATTGGCCACGCTTCTCGTACTCCGGTTTGGAAGTATCCGGACGCTTTTCTATGCGTGAGTGATGGTGGTTATCATAGGACGGCTTCGGTTGTGGATTCTGGAAGAAACGTTATAGTACTGTAAAATAAGCTGAAAATATCTAGATATTATTCAGTAACAATAATAGCTCAGTGGTTACCGCGGTCAGAATCCTAGACCTTGTTTTGTCACTGAAATTTCTGTGTATCGCTGCAATGATCATGGATAGGCCTTGTCTCTTACCATCAGATGAATGTGTTGTTCGTATAATTACTTTAACATTAAAATAAAAAACACTATCATAAATACTTTGGTGACTAGTTTGGTGACTAGTGACCATTGTGTACAGAGTCTATTATTTATGCTGCGTTAGTGTGTGCATGTCCTACACAACTATGCGTCCGAATTTAAAATGGTTTAGTGTGGTAATGTTGGCAGGTTGTTCATAACATTAACATACCATATGCCAGACAGGGTCTGTATGTTGTTGGTCCTGATAGTTTCCGTGCTGTGACGTTGGGCCAGGGTACTGACCAGGCCCTTGGAAGTTGTCCTTCATTATTGTTATCTAAAAAGATGTCTATAATTAGTTGTTAATATATTTCATTCTCAGGATCACAAAGCGTTCCTCCTCCCATAAAGCTATCACGGTTTTTTGGCTGTTAAAAAACTAACAATATAATAGATTGATGTCCACTCAGGACATACATTTGTGTGACAAACATAAATGTTTATTATGTGCCTGGGTGTTCTTTATGAGTGTACAGTAGAATCCGTTTATTATGACTTCGCCTATATTGATCAACCGCTTAATATGAAGTAATAACACAGCGAAAGTTTTCATATAAAATTATAACAAAGTCGGATATAATGACTTCGCTTATAGTGACAAGTCGCTTATTATGACCCATTTTTAATAAATTATGTCCGGTTATAGCGACCGACATGATTCCAAACAACTTCGGCATTGTTTGGGAGAGTCTCGTGACTTGTTTTTGTTTTGAGTCTCAGTAAGTAATTGATAGTCGAAGGTCATATTGTTCGTTAGTGATTTGTGATGACTTCTCAACGTCGTCGTAAAGCATTTAAGATTGATTGCAATAATATACAGATTAGAAAATAATATGAGAGACTGTTATTACAATATAAGGAAAAAACAAAAGCAGACAAACATTATTGATTTCTTAATAAAAATGATAAAATTATATACCTAATGTACTTATGCTGTGATTCTCACGATTAAAATAAATACATACATATATACCTAACAAAAATACGAGGTTGTTTATTTTCTACAAAATGGTTTGTATGACGTGTTTGTCATTATCCTTCGATGTCATTATAAACGGATATCAATGTACTTAAAAAAAAATATGTAAGTATTATATCCGTTATCTGGTTCCCATCACACAAGCTTTGCTTAATTTAGGGCTTGTTAGTGCTGTGTGGTAGGATATTTAATTAATAATTTTACTGTCACCATAAAAAGTATATTACAAAAATAATAAGTACAATATATAATAAGTTACTGGTAAGTAAAAATACATACTGGCTTTTCTTGTTGATATTGTCTTGTAGGCTGAACTGTATCTACTATATCAACTGTTCTTAATACGTGCTGTCGCGTTTCGCGTTGAGAAACCTGGCGGAACATGATACATTTGATAAGACAATAGTCATGTTCTATAGTTCCAATAAATATATTACCCGAGTAGGTGTTCCCTGATAGATACAATGTGGGTATCTTCAAGCCAGGAGTGAATCGGTTTCTTATAGTCAAGCGTGTTCTATCGTAGATCAAATCATTACTTAACATCAGGTGAGATGGCGATCAAACACAAGCCTATTCATCATATTAAAAAAAAATGCAGAGCGACAACCAGCCATTGACCTTTGTGATAATTGCAGACATAACCGACCATTTTGAATAGTTTCCCTTTTGATTTTACTTTTAGGGAGGTGCATTCCCATCTACATACTATACTACTAATGAATAAAACATTTATAGATGATTATACATGTGTGTTACGTGAATCAAGGTAAATTCAAATTATTCAAATAGTAACTTATATATTTTTAAATCTTTTTTTTTTTGTATTTTGTTTTTTTTTACGACCAGGACTGTGGGGGTGCAGTGTGCACTTGCACCCCTTGTCGGTCATGTATATGTCGGTCAAAATACTTGGGAAAAAGACCAAAAGCAAACATGTTTGAAATGGTTACGATAACGAAATAACATATTGCCCCTCAACTTCTGACCTAGTTCATATTATTTTTGAGATAATGGAATATGATTTGTAAATGATGTTATCAATAGGACATTTGCATCTGTAATTGCATTCAAATCCATTAAGCGACTAATTAAAGAAGTTAAACATAGACACACACACACACACAACCATGCACGCCTTTGCATAAGCAAACACTAATCACATTTATAATATCAGTGAGCATGATGAGATTGATACAATTTGTCACATACCACTCTCTCTGATATGTTGGGTTTAGGTTGGAAAACAAATCCTTGATTGGCGTGCCCAGGTGGGTCTCTGCCCTGCACATAAGGATTCTGGGAACTTTGACCATGCTGTAAACAAAACAAAAAACTATTAAAGTATTTAAAAACAAAATTTACTTCAATGTATTAATAATACTAATAATACTTAACTAATATTAGACATTGTGTCGAAAGCCAGTGGCTTGTCATTCATAAACATAAATTAGCTAGACATAATTATGTAAAAAGAACCCACAGTAAAAACTTCTTATCAATCAATGTTATCTCTGTCCGAATGCCCATATCATAGAGAGACAGGAACCTGAACCTAGATCTAGGTGTAGGTAGGGGAAAATGAGAGGGTAATGGGGGGTTTAAATACTGAACAATAATAATTGGTCGAATATATGTTATGCCAAAAATAAAAATAAAGTAAAGAAAGAAAAAAGTTAGAAAAGTTTAGGTTAATTAAATAAATAATTTGTAGTGTCTAGAAACATAAAAAGTTTAGGGTATTTCCAAAATACATATCTATCAATCAAATACCTTTAAACGAGCAATTCTTGTGCATACATATATTATATATAATCTGAATCTTGGAAACGGCTCCAACGATTTTCATGAAATTTAGTAGGTATGCAGGGGGTTCCGGGGGCGATAAATTGAGCTAGATCTAGGTTTCATTTTTAGAAAACATCATTTTATCCATGTTTTCAGCGGAGCAAAGCTCGGTCATCCAGGCACTTATTTTAATAACAATAATAATTTATTATCAAACAAAAAAAAAACGCAAAACATTTACAGGGTTACGTTGACCCCCAAATTTAGATTCATATACCAAGATGAATCTTTCTGTCTATTAATGATATCAAGGTAGTGCCTGGAATATTGCATTGCCAAGACAGGAACCCATATAGCGGTTAGGACTTGTGACATTGCAATTCAGGTGTAGGTTTATGAATTGGAAATTTATGAATGCTCACCTACAATGCTCATGTTTCCTTCTCTGCCTAACTATATTCCAACATTACCTAAAGGGAAAACAATATGAACTAAAGCCCCAACACATTTTTCAAATAAGACATATTTTTTTAAATAAGACATTTAGAATGTGTGTATCTATATGAAGCTGTTTTATTTGATACAAAAAGACATGGCATGTTTTGCTAAACAAATTCATTATTTTTGGTTGATATCAGGCATAATGAATTGCAAAATTGGAGTGTTAAGGAACAATTAGAAATTACATTTTAAATTGTAATCTTAACTATAGGAATATTACCAAAGCGACATATTCGCCTCTGCGAAAAAGCTAATTAAATTTGATAACAAAGGAACAATAGACATTATTTATTAAAACATTATCAGTCTTACTACAAAAGACAGATAAAACAGTGGTCCAACAAATGTTTAGCTAAACACTGTCTAAAAGATAAACACATGTTTAACGCATGTTTAACTTTTGTTACCACAAAACTGTGTTTAGCGAGTGTCTTTCTAAACAATGTCTAACTCATAAATCTTGGCAACACCATAAAACATTCGTTCAACCTTTTTTTTAGTTCAGGTAGTTCCGTTCTTTCGCTTCCATTTTACGCAGATCGCGTGAGATTAGGTACATGATTTTCTGAACAATTATTTCATTACAACTGTTAGTATGTAAGTCAAAATATAGTTAATAATGAAATTAAATACTATTTTAATTATTAAATTAATGCTATTAAGTTAAGTTCAAACAAAAACGTAATGTAACGCTATAGTGAATAATGGAACGTATCGCTCAAAAGTAAAAAAAAAACTGACTAATGACAGTCATGACATCTACTGGGATTTGGATTGAAGCCTGTTGCTGTTTGTATTGTACGGGTCTTGAATCATAATTATTTTGTTTTAACACGAAGTTAAAAAGTCAATATGAATAATAAAACAGTAAATAAAGAAAAAGCGAAAGCGATCCATGAATTCAAGGTCCTCTAAATCCATATCGTCGATAAAATCAATGATTTCTATAATATCCATAGGTATCGTATTCGTAATCGTATTCACAACTATTTTTCAAAAGAAATACGAAGAAGATACTAATTTCACCACGATCACAATGTTTACAGCAAAAAGTAGTAATGGTCAATTCTCTGTTGACAGTTATTTGGTTGACATTAGAACTTAGACATCGGTTAAACTAGCTATGCCCGTTGTTTAAATTTAGACAGTGTTTAAGTCGTATCTAACTCTAGACAATCGTAAAACGAAGTTTTGTGGTAACACTTTTTTTAAACACGTGTTCAACAGGTGTTTAACTTTTTTGTGGTAAGACTGTATTAGTTTTGAAGATGCTGTGTTTTATGGGTTAGGTTCAGAATGTGCACTTCGCAATTGGTGTACTGCCAAAAATTTGCATTTCTCTCTAAGTATACTCTAATTATGACCAGTTTTCCAATTAAGCATATTGCAAAAATGAAAACATGAGTATCTTAAGGAAAACAAAAAAGTATCAAAACTATGTTAGTTTCCATGATATATACCCAAATTGTTTTAAGGGTGAATGTTGGTTATTTTGTGTTAGATTCAGATGTGTTCATTTATGTGTTCACCACATTTACAATATTATTATAATTGTAGACTGTTTGTCAAGAAAAACCACTTTACCTGTTGTCCAAAACCACTTTGATTTGCCCTCTGGTTAAAAGCATTTTGGCCTTGCATGTTTCCTTGAGATGGAGCGCCCCATTGATTACTGGAAGAGCTCACATCAGTTGGCCATTGAGCAGAATGCATTGGATCTTGAGATCCTTGGGATATAGGGTGCCCAGGACCAGACCTAAGACCATGAGACGCAGAGCTGTGAGCTTCAGGGAGCCCGGTATTATGACTTTGAGGTCCATGACCATGTAGTTCACGACTATGGTGTGTTTGAGCCATATTATGAGGTCTGACATTAGGCGTTCTTAATGGATCAGAGTTGATTGGTTCAAGATTTCTATTAATTTTCTTAGGCCTTATATTTGGCATTATGTAATTCCCCTTTTGAGTATCAGTAGGAGGATGTGGTCCAGTGTTGCTGTGGGGTTCTCTATAATCATCCATCTGCTGATAGTTTGGCTGGGATCGATCGAGATACTCATTTCTAGGTTGATTCTGAAAGTTTCTCTGATCATAGTTTTGCTGCGGTGGAGGGTTCAAAGGCTGCAATGAAATATCACAATTACACTAGAACCTCTTTAAGTTGTACCTCAATAAGTAGAAAACCTCTCAAACTCAAAAATATTTTGTTTCCTTCCCTTCAAGCCACAAAATCGAAATCAAAATCTGAACCCTCTATAAGTTGAAATAATTAGTGAGTCCCTATAAGCAAATTCAGTACTTATTTTACCACTACAACTAAAAAAATAATAATGGAACTAGGGATCTGGAAAAATAAATGTAAAGTGTATACAATAAGCCGATCCTAAGAAATGATAAAGGAATTTATGACTGACATTAACATGTGAACTCCATAAGTCGAAAACTTTATAATTCAAATTTCAAGTTCAAAATTCTCCCTGCAAGTTCTACTTAAAGAGCTTCTACTGTAATTTACAAAACTTTATGGACATTAATGTAACTTAATTCTTAAATATGTGACTTGTGTAATACTAGTTTATTATATAGAGCTGATTGCTCAGCAAGTTTATCAGTTTTGATTATCTCAGCAAGACTAAAATGTGCACCATTATACAAGAAATAATTTGGTTTGATGAGAATTTTTCTTACTTTTCTTTTGGTAACGTTTCTGAATACTTTTAATACACTCACACGCGTCAAAGTAGAATATTTTTTATCACGACGCGCTTGCTAGCCCAGCAGCTTTCAGACATTTGGTTACAAGCGTCAGGACATTACCTTTCCGACCGGCACAATTTTCAGCAAATGACTAGGAGACATCCGGAATCCATTCAGGCATTTTATTATGCGATATCCTTCTGCATCATCAGACACGCCAATTCGCACCTTCTTGGAGTCAGGACCATCGGCTACCAGGTTATCCAAAATAAAATCTATTATATTGCATTCCTGCTTTACCAAGGCTTTCACTGCTTGGAAAGTAGTCTGAAATAAAAGAAAAACAATAGAATTTGTTATGGAACATATTATCTAGATTCCATGTGAAGCGAACTTACCTTGGGCGGTAGCCCATATATTGTTATCATCATCTTGGAAATCTAGTTAAAACATCATTAGCACACGTAAGGGAAATAAAGGGTCTTCACAATTCTCAAAAGCTTAAAAGGTAGCTTTGGAATTAGGAAAAATAAGGACTATGATCTTTCAACTTGCTACTTCAGACAGAAAGAAAATGTCTTTAGCATCATAGATTAAAGACGCCAATCAATGTTGCCAATGCAAATTTTTAGGCAGCCGTGTACATTTTTTTTTCTTTTCTGCTTGGCATCGTACTCTGTGTATTTTGCCAGTTTCATTTTGTCAGTTACTTTTTGTATTCAGCTTCTTCTTCATGATATAATCTGACATAAATGACATTTTTAAATGTAAGTCAATGTCACACCAAATCGCTATTCGCTTTCGCTATGAAAAAAAAGCTTTGATTAAATTTGAAGCGTTTTATCAGAATTACTTAATAGTTATTGTTCTATTTCTAAACAAGTTTTGGACTGGACATCATCGTGTTGCGATAAAAAAAAAACGATGCAGTTATTTTAGGATCACTTAGTAGTTGTGATCTGTAAAAACATAAGGAAATGTTGCTAACCATTCACAATTTACCTATACGAGTAAGTTGTTTGAGTACTACCTACTAAAATGTATTAACAATTTGTACAATAGTAGTTTCTATCAAATTTAGTTGATACCTATAATCTGTGGCTTCTTAGAACTCTGAATAAAGAAACTACGTCCAAACAAGCAATCGCTGAGTTCGCGTAAAATTCAATTGAATGCTACAAAAAAGTAGCATGACGACGCTACCACATTGTTACTTCATCTTATTATAGTAGTAAATTTAAGTAATTACAATAGGTATGTCTAAATGAGTAAAAAAAAGTTTTAATTGGGAATACTTGGAACTGTTACTATTAATATAGAACTCGAGTGAAGGTTTATATGCTTCTAATCCCATTTTTTAGGGCTTACGTTTGTTTATCAGACTTTCCTAAAGATTTGTTTAGTAAATATAAAAACTATAGGAAGGTCATGCAACAAAATTGAATCTTCAATTTAAATAAACATAAAAGCTCAACGACCAGTCTAGTACATAACTTATTTATTGTTAGGGGATCAGGGCTCCTAACCTTTAAGAGATATCTATTGTAATAAACTCTGGTGTGAGGCTAAATTGGAAAGACAATTCTTGTACAATGTTATAAAACTGAGTTGCACAAGAGAGTTCTGCTATCATATTAAGGCATCAGTGGTATTGTGATGACCACTTTTGTAGATTTGCAAATAAATATGTTACCTTATGTCAATCTTTGCATAGTCACACTGTGACTACAGGCAGGTTAGATTGTGCAGAAAAGCGCTGCACACCAGATATTGAGTGGTTACTGTCACATTAGCAATGTCCTGCAGTTTCAGCTGTTCTACAATCTTTTTCAACCTGAATTTGCTTGCAGCTAATCATCCTAACCAATGTTAGGCAATATTCTACAATGGAGCATGCATATCTAGAAAGAATCTAGTTAATCTGGATTAGAAAACATGCATATTGAACTTTTTGATTTGGACTTCTGATTTAAGACTTGATCAATAAATCCACAATGAAGTAAAAATAGAAAATCAAAACACTTTGTGCATTGTAATCTTTGTTTAGTTTCAAACTAAACAAAGCTTGTATTATGATTACCAAATAATTGATAGGGTCTAATATTAACAATTCTTTTTTTGTATTTGTATTTTATCCTGCTTTACATAAGAGAGTACCTGGATGACTGAGTTTTGCTCGGCTGAAAACACGGATAAAACAACGTTTTCTAAAAAAATTACCTAGCTAGATCGATTTATCACCCCCGAAACCCCCTGCATACTAAATTTCATGAGAATTGTTGGAGCTGTTTCCGAGCAATTCTTGTATATTGCTCGTTTAAAGGTATTAGATCGATTAGATATGTTCAACATAAAATTGTGTTAAGTAAAATTCACATATAATATAGGGGCATTGTACTATTGAGTTTTTTTTACATTATATTGTAAAAAAGGTACTAAATGATGGTCATCGTCTTGTTGCATAATGTGCAAAACTATGACTTTTATAAACACATTTGTACAAATATATGTATATGCTTATGTACGTAACCAATCAGCGCAAAGCTATTTTGAAGCAAAATTTGTAATTCTCTTTAACGCAACACTACACATAATGATGTTGCATAAAATGGGGTATATAAAATCAGCCTTGTTTAAAAAATAAAATAAAATATTTGCCACTTAAATGTTTGGCCTGGGTAGAAATCGAACCCACACCCTACAGATATTGAATCAGAGATACTACTGAGCCAATAGGGCAGTCAATAATCATAATTATTTTTTAAATATAAAACAAATGACAACTATAACTATTGACTTATTGTCATGTTTTATTATGTTATTTACAAAATGCAATAATTAAGTGCCATTTACAGCAGACACAATAATTATGCCTACTTAAATTGCCACTGATGTCATCGCATTGCGCTATTCATGTACAAATATTGAACTGTTGAATTTTATTTAATTGAACAGGTGTAAATATCGATATTTTTTTCTGTAATATATCTTTCTGATACAATGATTTTTGTTAATATAAATTAGTTTTGTTAATATAAGTAGTTCAGCGCCACAAATATTTCATTGTATCTATGCAATGGTAAAAATCGAACCCAAATAAGATTACAGTTTTTAATAATATCACCAACAAAACAATTTCCTTATGGTAAAAAAACACCTCCCATGACCATTGCAGCTTTACCTAAAACTTTGAAACAACAAAGTCCAGGACACTGCTTTGGTGCTCACTCCAAGACATGTGATGATGATACTCATTCATCATCATCATCATCTCAGCTGTAGGATGTCCACTGCTAAACACTCATTAGTTCTGATATAGTGGCAGTAGCCTGGAAAAAAGTAAAGTTCACACTACTGCTTGCAGTCAGTATATTACTGTAGTGGTAGTAATTATCAAAACAACTAAATAAATAAAGTAGGTATCACCGCTGTACCAGATATTTTGTTGCCAAGCAGTAGTCTGTAAACATTACTGTGTTCTGGCAAAATATTATACAGTACTGCTTGGCGTCAGGATATCTGGTACTGCAGACATATCTAGAGGATATTACATCTACCACCAAGTAAAGTTTCATAGATAACTAAAAACTTCTTTGATAAGTAAAAAAATTTTTTTGGGAGAAGTGAAATAAAGAAGGAAGATTAGGCAGATTTAAAGAAACTTATTTAATTATGAGTTATATGTTTGTGTGTGTATGTTGTGGCATCATAGTTCTCAAACGGCTGTTTTTTTTTTGGCTTTTTTATAAGATTACCACCTCTTTTTAGTGAGCATCTTCAATAGGTTTGATCAATTTGAAAAATGGTATGGTGTTGGTTTAAAAAAAATGTTTTTTATAGTTCTGCTTACCGTTGCTGTGTTATGGGCAGACATGACCATTTCATTTGTAAATTTTTTTTTTTTATCGACTAGCTTTTATTAGTTTGATGATGCTGAGAGAAATGTTCTATGATTTTTTTTAAATTATAATTAAAGTAAGAACCAAATGATAACCATGATTTTAATAAAAAATAATTGTTAATACTAAATTTTATAAAAAATAATATGACTTTTCATGGACTTTTACCTTTTTTTATAGACGCAGTACAGTGATGTGAAGGAGCTCATTGTATTAAAATGTGGGCTCAAAGACTCCATCCTAGACAATCTTCAGGTGGATGGCAGTGGGATGCAAGTCACCGTGGGAGTAGTAGAAGAAGAAGACGCAGCATTACTAGTGCGGAAGATCAACGGGCTGTACTACAAGGGGCAACAGCTATATGTTGAAAAGAAACGTCAAACACGGGTAAATCTATATAATTGATCTATACAAGGTTATAATCTTATAGTGTACTGAGCTGAAAGTGTGTTAGAAAAATGACAATATAATTCAGAATTCAAATTATCCAAATTTATTCTCAACAAAATGTATGTCATTTTATTTTGCTATTTCAGAGTTGAGCCCATAGTAAAATTTGTTCATAATTATGAGGACAATGACCTCCTTTTGGCTTAGTACACCCAAAGCTTACAACCCTGTAAAAAGATTCCTTAAATAACACAGGTCAACACGAAAGAAATGAACTATTTATATATTCAATCACACTCTATCTATAAATAAAAATCAATTCCTACATGTATGACAGATGATTACTTGAGAACGGGTAGAACTTATGTGCTGCTAGGCAGTTTTTCCAACTTGTTGAAAAACTTAAAACTTGGTTGTAGCTAGCTAGCCAAGTACCAGAGAGTACCGTACCACCATGCTATGGTTTCCTCATTTTTCTTGGTTTGTTTTTCTTTAATTGGCAGCTTAAGCTTATTGTTGGGATTTTTTAACCAACACACTCCTTGTGAACCGACCGCACTAACCGCTGACAATGTAACCGAAATTTAAAGCTAAAAAAAGATACGAATTGACAACCTTCTCCTTTTTTGAAGTCGGCTGATAAAGAAAGAAGAAAGAAGGAAACAAAGGTTTAATTATTGTTAAACACAAAGACAAATCAGGGACCGTTACAAAATAGGGGCTCACCTAATCTATCTATCTAATACCTTTAAATGAGCAATTCTTGTATATATGTATATAGATATTTATATATAATCTGAATCTCGGAAACGGCTCCAACGATTTTCATGAAATTTAGTATGCAGCGGGTTTCGGGGCCGATAAATCGATCTATCCGTGTTTTCAACCGAGCAAAGCTCGGTCAACCAAGTACTAAATAGTATAAGTATAAGTATTAATAGTATAAGCAAGTTAGTTTAAAAAAAAAACAGATTCATTCGCGACGTCAACACATCTACATACTTAAATTGTATATACCGGGGAAAACCCACTGGGCAGCGTATACCACTGTTTAGCAGTTCGCAAAAAGGGGAATCAAACTGTTTCATTCCGAGTTTTTAATTTCACTTTTTCGACCTTTTAGCAGTCCATAGAAATTTATTGAATTGTGTAATAGTTCTTCAGTTACAAATTTTGCGACGGTGTTGCTTAATTGCTTTGAAATTTAGCGTGAACAATAATGTAATTGGAAATTTATTAATATATGATCACCAACACTACATGATATAATTACAGCGGTTCTAAAACTTTTTTTTGATACGGACTCCATCCTGAATGCAATATATTTGAAGTAATCAAAAACTGTTTTATGTGTATTTTTTATTGTCAGTTGAGGTAGTGTTGAACTGTTGACTGTGCTCCTGGCGGAAATGTCGCGCTCTCATATTACGCATTCCACTACTACTCTTTTAGTTATTTTTTACAAGCTTTTATTTAACTTGCAATGTATGTATGTACAGTGCGACTCAAATCTTTAAGTTAAATTGGACCCACTTCCCGATGTCCGATTGGACTCAAATTTCGTGTACTTATAAAAACAACAAATACAAATAATCTTTATTCATGAATTAATTAGTTAACATGGGTTTGGCCTCTCCTGTTAAGTTTTAAATCCTGTTGTTTTAACTTATGTATCTTCAGTGACAATACAATGATATGGTACCATGGAGCTGGTCTGATGAAACGGAAGATGGCCATAGAACTTCTAAACTAAACAAGATAAACCCATCGAGTTTGGGCTCGATTGTTTTGTCTTGAGGAGCACTTTATGCCTAGACGATATCCAGGGTTTGATGATGAAGCTAGAAGGTGGCCACGGCATCTCTGTGATAAAACAACATAACCCCACCGAGTTTGGGCTCGATTTATTCGTCTTGAGGAGCAATCTCTAAAAAACTTATCTACTAAAAAGTTAAAAATAAATTCTAGTATTTGACGTATAGGTACTTACCAAATACAAATATTTTATTGATAACACCAATGTTACAAGTCAATAACCTACCTAACTAAGTAAAGTACCTATATCTCTAAAAGCTTGAGGCACTACCCGTTACAGGTAACGTGAGTTACTTACTATACTTCTGTGCCTCAAGCTTTTAAGAATATAGGTAAGTACCTACACGCCAAATATTTATTAGAATTTATTTTTAAGTTTTTAGTTTTAACTGTGTGTTGGAATATTTAGATGTACAGCTATTCTTCAGTTTTTTTTTTTCATTATGATCAGTATTTTCGCGGAGCCCTCACAGAGGCTTTGCGGACCCCTAGGGTTCCGCGGAGCACACTTTGAGTATGGCAGTGGTATATTATTTAAAAAAAAACAGTAGATAATTATCACAATAGTTATATATGAAGACAGCATGCAAATTCGCGGGTGAAACCGTGGGACTGGCTAAATAAAATAAAAATATCATGTGAAAAATTTATAATTAATTGCGAAATGGTACACATTATTAAATAGAGTAAAATATTTGTACAACAATTATTGGCAGTTGTTACAATATTTGCATGTTTCGTGTTTTTTTCATTCTCTCTGTGATAATTCCGTGTATTGAACGAATTTTGAGCTAGCGCTTGTATAACAGCGAGGTTGCTATAAAATAAAAATAAACCAATCTACATATTGAAGTTATGATGCTATTTCCTTTCATTGATGTAATGGATAAGGTAGGTGTAATAAAATTATAACATAAATCATTCCATTTTAATATTTAGAATTATATAATATTATAAATACTATTATACACTAGCGGTCCGCCCCGGCTTCGCACGGATGCAATGTAGATACTAATGTGGTGCATGTATTATACTTTTCGTAAAGATCCCTAATTTAACTCGATTAACAATATAACATAGGCTTATGTTACTCCGCGAAAATGTAGCATTCTATTAGTGAAAGAATTTTTAAATCGCTCCAGTAGTTTTTGAGTTTATTCATTAAAAATATACAAAAATTCAAATCATTTCTCTTTATAATATTAAGTAAGTATAGATTAATTATTTTTTTTGAGTAAAAGTAATGAGACGAACGAGACGCTCTCCTGGTGGTAACAGATAACACCTGTCCATTGTAGCGATACACAGAACTTTGAGTAACAAAACAAAGTCCAGGGCATCGCTGATTTGGCGCTCATTACTTTGAGACATTAGATGGTTGTCTTAACAGCCCTGTAATTTCGCTAGCTGCGGTACCCTTCAAACGGGAACAGTAATGTTTACACATTCCTACTTGGCGGCAGAATATCAAAATATATATCTACCTAGACGACCTAAGGAGTTCTACCACCAAATAAAAGTACCTGGATAGACGAGTTTTGCTCGGCTGAAAACACGGATAAAACAACGTTTTCTTAAAATGAAACCTAGCTAGATCGATTGATCGCCCCCGAAACCCCTGCATACAAAATTTCATGAAAATCGTTGAAGCCGTTTCCGAGATTCAGTTTATATATATATATATATATATATACAAGAATTGCTCGTTTATAGGTATTAGATATTTTATGCTACTATACATAAACATTTAGCATCGATAGTTTCCTGCGATACAAGCTTTCGCTTAGTGCAGGTCACTGTTAATCTTATGTATACGTGCACTATAATGAAATAAAGATTATTATTAATCACTACATAGTATAAAAAAAGTCGCTTTCTCTGTCCCTATATCCCTATGTATGCTTAAATCTTTAAAACTACGCAACGGATTTTGATGCGGTTTTTTAAAATAGATAGAGTGATTGAAGAGGAAGGCTTATATGTATAATAACATCCATTAAATAGTGGAGAAATACTGTTATTTTTGAGGTTTATACCCGTGCGAAGCCGGAGCGGGCCGCTAATCATAGAATAAGAGATAGTGATACTTATTATACCCTAAGTTTATAACCCGTAACTGTATTTCTCAGGAATCGGAACAGCCGTACCGTACAAATATGGCCCAGCCTCAACCAATTCAGCAGCCCCAAATGCCACCAATATACGACTATTCCCAACTACAAGCCATGGGCCATGGGCCATGGCAACCAAACCAAGCCATGGGCAACTATATGTACCAACCTCAACTCGCCCAACAGGTAATGTGCGAACACATCTAAGTTTAGGCTCTATATTCCGACGTTCGGTGCTCCAGTCGATCAGCAGTGTAATCCTGTGTCACAATTATCGGAGTAAACATTTTTGTAGTGAATCTTTTATTTCGATAAGTGGATGAGAATTGAGAATGAAATTTCAAGGACGTACACAGGGTTTACGCACATTTCCGTTTGTAACAAAACAACCCCATAAATAATTATTAATAATAATCTCCGCTCGTTTGCCGTGGTGGTGCCTGCGTAAGAATAGTACCCCACCCTCTCTACCCGTGGTTGCCGTAAGAGTCGGCTAAGGGATGTAATCCGAAAGATGGGCAGCAGCGTCTTCCTTGAACATCACACCTAACTGCGCTCGCCAACCCGCTTGCCAAGCGTGGCGAGTATTGGCAAAACCACCCCCAGGAGGAGTCCTATGTCCAGCAGCGGACGTCCTATGGCTGATGATGTATGTAATAATCTTCCACTTTTCTCGATCACAACCTTAGAGCTAAAAAACCTTAACCTGTAAAACCTAAATGTATAAACCTTTATTAAGTTCTTAAAAATTTCATTACTAAACAGATTGATTTGGTAGATTCTAAAACATCTCTACACTAGAGGTTCAGGATTCTGTTATTTTTTGACCGGCACATTACCACTTCAGCGTGCTAATACGCTATGACGGTGACTTTTTTCTGGCACACGGGGCCACGCACTATAGCTACAAAACTAGGCCACCCAGCTGTGCACTGCAGTTTCCTTATATTTTATATGAATTTGCCGCACACGGTTGAAGTTGGTGGACGCCACACGCTACAAGACGTATCTCGCTTTGTGTGACCGTCGCCGTCTGTAAAAAGCCAACATTAGCTACTCGGACGATGCCCCTCTAAAGGTATCGCATTGTGTTTGCCACAAGTAGCTCTCGTGCGCTTCCTCTATATAATACCCGCTTCCAGCTTCAGGCGGTATGTGGCTGTGGCGTGTGGCCCGTGTGCGAAGAAACCCCGAGCATAGCCTATTCCGTAGCTTGCTAAGCAAGTTTGAACTAATGCACCGCTCCAACTGTGAGTGTCCTCATTTTGCCACCGTTGTTCATCTCAGATAAAACAAAACACTGGATAATGACTTGCAGAAGTCTTGATATTGTGAGACTGACGATGAGAAGACTCGATACAGTTTTGCGAACGATGCCTAAGTTAACTGTATTCTTCTCTTGGCCACAGTTCCAGAATTATTTTTGCCTAGTTGGAACGTTGTCTTAGGTAAACATACTTTTGAACGACGAGTGAAGTCATCTGCGGCAACCGGCCTTGGAATGAATTTGCCTATGGTTTTATCCGAATTCATCTGGAGAGTTGATGCGTTGAGAAGAGGTTAGGCTGTCTAGTATCAGTTGTCAGTCGACTAGAGATTCAGCCGTTATGTCGAAGTCGTCTGCAGAACATAGCTGATAATTAGATAGATATACTCGCCACTGAAGTTGATACTACAACATCAGCATCTTAAACATATCCTTCAGTTCATTTGTGAACAATGTCTGGGAGATAACGTATCCTTACGCTTCAACGTAGGTGGATATGTTTCATTTGTTGATTCCGGACTTGAACTGTTATTATTATGGCGTCAGAGGTCTCACTGTCTCAATAAACCGCCAATAAACATTACATCGTAAGGACTCTATAGCAACTCAGGTATTGACTGAGTTAAAAACCTTTTTACGATCCGCAAACACTAGAAGAGGCCAATTGCACTCTGAAAACAACCAATTAACATAATATGGCTCACCTTACGACCTCTGATTACATGTGAATACGTAAGTCATCATTCCACCTGGCTGGAATGATTTAACTTAACCATAACAACAATTTAGTGTAAGTATAAATGTCAAAGAGTTCTTCGATGATTAAGCCTAGGTTGATATAATTGATGCAGACCTTTTGGAGCCTTTTGCGAAGTGCAAAATGCTAAAACTCTACCAGGCAAAGAGACAATTCTCACCAAGTTTCAGTGGTGAACAACTTGTTAAATGAAGGGGAATCCTTCAAATTACCAAGTATGGCAGAAATGCCACTATCTCATTATCCAATTCATTTAATTACCCATACATCGTGTTTACAAACCGCGATTTGGTTCCAGGCCGTCCAGAACGCTATAATGGCGTATGGGCATCAGCAGTATTCAGAGACGTTAGTGTCTCAGTATTCCGGTAACATCAACCAACAAGATAATGGTCACCAGGGCTACAGTCAGCATGTTTTTCAACAGCAAGCTGGCGATCAGTCTGTTCAGAACAAAAACTTGTACACTCGTCGGCTTGCGCCGACAGAGTCCCATAATAAAACGGATATTCGCTGGGATAACAGTAGTCCAAACCAAGGCGAAAGACAACGGGCCGCACCAGTACAGGGTCAGGCAAGGACGGAAACTCGGTGGGAAGACAGCTGTCCAAATAGGGAGGAAAGACGACGGCCCGTACCGGTACAGGGTGAAACAAGGACGGAAACTCGGCGGGATGAGAGCTTCCCAAACAGGGAGGAAAGGCGACGGCCCGCGTCCCCATCGCGACACGATTGGCAGAACACTCAGCCCGAGCCTAAGCGGTCTAAATGGGACTCTAGACCAGAGCGTTCCCACCGGAACTTCGAGCAAGACAGATTTCGCGAAGAACGCGGGCAGAATAGATTCCACGCGGCGAGTAGTCACGATTCTAACTTGCGTAGTGGACGTTTTGACGTGCGGCCAAAGAATGCGTCTAGTCGTTGGGATCAGTCGAGCCAACGTGCTCAGCTGCCAGAGCGGCGCGATCGCTTCGATCACCCCGATCGTCGCGACGCGCCCAATCGCCGCGACCAGCCCGTTCGGCGCAACGAGCCCGTTCGCCGCGATCAAAGTAATCGCCGCGACCAGCCCACGCGACCTTCGCATGAAACCGAACCAAGCTCTCAGAATCCCGAGCCAGAATTTTCCAAGGAGCTACTCAAATCGATAAAGTTTAACAAATCGAGGGCCATGCGGGAAGCTATGTTCGATACCATCAGGAATCTAAAAGCGCAGTCTACTTTATCGGGACCGAGTGCTTTGAAGTCTACGTTAAGGATGGCTGTAATCGCTCGTATCGATAAATTGGTGGGGTCCAAAGACATGCCGTTCGAGGAAATCATGGAGCGTTACCGAACCCTTTACCCTGAAAGCGAAGACAACAACATGTACACCGAGATGAAACGAGAGATGTCAGGTAAACATTTTATTTTTTTATAAAGGTAAGTACCTATTTTTCACCGCCGACATATGATAGATTATATTTTACATTTGGACCGACATTTTGGTTCTGAAGACATGCCATTTTTTTCGTAAAAATTAAACAAATTAGACGAATCATGTGAGGTAACTCCGAAATGAACTGCCTTAATAACTGTTCAGTGTTGCTAGCATATCAATTTGCGAGTTTAATGTATACGAAAACGCCAGAAAAAAGCATCCCTGGTGGTAGAAAATGGAAACGGCTTTTTTTTAAGCATTTTTAACTATCGTTCACGTACTAGGTAATTGTCGCAAATTAATTTGCTAGAGTCACAATAATCAAAGGGCTAACAAATGATATAATTACTTACTTTGTAAACGATATAAAATGTATGAAAAAGACCAGTTTTACGCTCATATATCTAGGCGCTGCTGTTTCAGTTTTCATACATTTTTCTATCGTTTACGTGGTACATATTTCTCGTAAATTTCTATTCTAACAAATCGCTTAAGAACGGGACGGTTATCGAGATATCGATATTTTCGTAAGTAGGTATATAGCAACTACATTGAGGGATTTGTACATGTCAGTGAAAAGAGTACTAACCAACTAAACAACGTTGATACCAACGAGTCGTACGAAACGTGCGCGCGTTCGTGCACTTGCAATCGGCCAGCCGAACGATGCCGAGCAATGGCAAGCAAAGGCGAGGCTAGGCAAATTAGTTGTCCACTCGCCGAGCGAAGGTGCTAAACTTTGGTCGTCGAGCTACGGCCAACATCTATTTCCCGCTTTAAAATGGTGTCAACATTGAAACAAAAAGTCTGGAGTCTGATTTCAAGGGTCTTCTCTATGGACACACGCCCGCACTTCGCGTCGAATGAGTTTTCTTTACGCCAATGATAAACGTGGTGTGTTGCGTTTTCGTTTTTAACAAAATTAAAACTTTATAAACGTTAAACGCGTTTTCGGCAAGGAATCTCATTTGCGTCAGAGAATAAGGTCGCAGACTGATCAACAGACGAAAATAACAACTATCGCCTTTGCTAGAGCAAAATTTTGTTTGCTAAAATAAACGTTTTTGTAACGAACTGGAGATTTAGCGAAACCCATTCAAGTTGTAGCATTTGGAGCTTGTTGATTGAAAAGTCTGCCCGACACTGGCGATATAATAGCAGCCGAATCGAATTTAGCGACTACCATAGCCTTTGTGAAGCAGACTTCATTGTTTACAAGCCGCGGCTGTAGCTGCGATTCATCATCGAATGCCTCAAAGTAATGAGCAAATACAGCGATGCCCTGGACTTTGTATTCAATTCTTCAGGTATCGCTGTTATGATGACGGCCTATTTACTTCTGAGACATACCGGTGTTTATGTGAAATCCTTGGAGCAACTTGGAAAAATTGCGTAGATTTATATCCTCAACACGACTGAAAATATAACAAACGCTACGGAAATATGTCTGCATTCAAATGTCAGTTTTTGAAAACAATTTTAATGGAGGATTTTTTGAAAGCTGCACTTCTGTTTAGAGTGACGATATACGTAAGACAGCTGACAGTGTCTGCGAAAAGGCGAAGGTCGGGCGCAATGGCGTGTGGCGGACCTATGACTGGACTAGGTTGACCATGATGGTAATGTCACTTGACAATATTCTTAGATCTTTAACGGTTGTTAGACAAAACAGCCAAAGAAGCAAAGAAACGATAATAGTACCATAAATACTTCAGTGATTGCGAAAGGTACATAATCTATCTGTTGTATTTAAGCCCAATTATGATATAACAGTATGGGTCTATCTCCATCGACAATGTGTGTTCTCTCTATTTATTGTCTTTATGGCAATGTCTTAAAAGTCGAAGAATCTAGGAGCGGAAAGTTACTCTGGTTTACCGTAGCTTCAAAATTGTACCTCACCTACTTCGTCAACATTCATCACCAGGCATTCAATTTTGAATCTACGCCAAACTGGGTAAAATTTAGTTTTCTGCGTCGCTTGTACGCTCTAAGTTCGACGCCGCCTCGATTTTTCCTATCTGTAATTCCGGCTTGTATAGCCGGAATTACAGCCTCGCCTTCTCGCCTAGACGGTCCTATAACTCGAATAATTTACAGAGAGATGAGTACGTGTATCGTCTCTATAAATTAGCCAACTTATAAATGGACTATCTTTTCAAAATAGTATAGCCGAAGAAGCGTTACCCCC
Source organism: Biston stratarius (assembly GCA_950106695.1). Classification (NCBI taxonomy): domain Eukaryota; kingdom Metazoa; phylum Arthropoda; class Insecta; order Lepidoptera; family Geometridae; genus Biston; species Biston stratarius. The sequence goes on along the minus strand of OX467115.1, from coordinate 3,409,559 downwards.
GCAGAGAGGATATTCTATAAAGAGGCTCAAAGTCACGACGCTTGAGTCAACTGTATGTACTTTTCAGTACATATCTGTATGTAGTGGTAAAATCACAACATTCTTAACTTCTGTACAGAAAGCTCGTCAAACGAGGAATTTTACTAAAATTTATTTATTTTATTACAGTTCACAACTAACATGACATGGTTTATCCAAAACGGTGGTGTAAAGTAAGATACAAAATGTCGACTTTCCTCTATAATGTGTAATAATGATCGATTCAAATATACACATACAGGTCTGCTTCATGAATTGTAGGGCGTGCGTTCGATTCCCTCCCGGGACAAACATTCATATTACGAACATTGATGCTAATTCTGTGCCTGGGTGTTTATTTATGTATGTATTTACAAAAAAGCTAACGGCATACTCTGAAATTTGCTTGGTTACCATAGTACAAGCTTTGTTTAGTTTATAGCTAAATAGCACTATGTGAAATGTAATGTGTATGTTCTTTGTTATTATAAATATAAATCTATTATTATCTAAGACGTATAATAATCATGATCTTTTTATTAGTAATATGTCATTACAAGTCTATCAGACATGTCACAATTCCGTTGTCAGATATTATCATTAATATTTATACATCATAATCACACGACAAGTACTTTAAACCTAATCATAGAATAAAATAAAATAAAAAACACACACAGGAGAAACTAAACTAAAAGCAAGATCACTCGCACCCACACGTCCAAACGTTTCCATAAGGCTGGCCGCGTTACCTCGCTGGATGGCTAGCGAGATGTGTTGGGTCAAGTAAAGGATATACAATGCAATTACAATAACAATAAAAACAATGTCAAAGTTAAAATACAAATAATCAAATTGATATACATAGGTAATTAATGCCGCATCCCAATTATAATTGTAAATGTAATGCATTAAAAATACAATAAAAAACATTAAGCACAAAAATAGTAAAAGAAGTCATATATATATATATTTTTTTTTTTTTATCACATAATATTATAATGGTTTTATTTATTGTCCTCGTCCTGTTTTACATAATTCTTCATATTTTTTTTGTTAAAAGCGGCTACGCTGCGACACCATGAGTTCCGAGTCTTTTGACCTCTCTATAAAATACTTTCTCTGTGGTTTCATAAGGATATAAGGGAAATATAAGAAATAAAACTAAATTGTTTAGGTATTCTAATAAATAATATATAGACATGAAATGTATTTATGTTACAGTATTCCAGCACATGAAAGGCGAAGATTTAAAAGGTAAGAAGATATCGAATTTAATAAAACTTATGGATACAATAACGTCAAACAACCAAACTTAATAGTATGTATACATTACTTTGTTCCAGAAAATGTCCGGTCTGTGTTTCCTCTTTATGATATACTTATATTAATATTAACTAATAAAATGTTCAATGTAAACAAAACATTATTTCCCACTTTCACGAACTAGACGCTCACCTGATGGTAAGAGATAACGCTTGTCCAAGATCATTGCAGCGATACACAGAACTTTAAGTAACAAAACAAAGTCCAGGGCAACGCTGCTTTGGTGTTCATTACTTTGAGTCTTTCGATTGTTAGTGTCAACAGCCCTGAAACCAGAAGACAGTTATGTTTACACACTACTGCTTAACGGCAGAATATCTGTTACTGTGGTATTACTTACCTAGACAACCTCCCGCTAGCACAAACAAACACGAGCTTATAAGGTTTTTGTTTTAATCTTCTGTTGTTTTATAGTACACAGTAAAAATTTACAAAATTTATCCAGTTCATCTTTTGAACGTAAAATGGTAACAAGTATAGTTACTTTCGATTTTATGCTGGGTTACACAGAAAGGTATTACTAGACCGAAAGGAGGTATTTTCATCACGAATATAGCTATCAGCTGTTGAATACTTTTTTTTTCACAATTTTAATAAAACCACAGACAATATTCTACACAGAAAAAAAAACAAAATTAATTAATTTGGCATACATTTTGGATACATTAAAATGAACCCATTATCTCCGAACTAGCGATAACTGTATTTCAGAAACCAATGACTTCTCCTGATATCTTAATCAAGCACAAAATGCCGGGCTGACTTAAAAGCTAAACTATTTGTTCAATAATTACATGAACATTACCTATATGTATATACAGGCTGACAGTTTGAACATTGGTAATATTTAAAGACATGCTAGTTAGTGATCATATGAAACGTATAAAGAATTAAAATCGAAACAAATACAAAAAAAAAACTAAAAAAGCCTTGTTAAAGTTTTTCCTAAGACTCCAGAATGTATAGACAGCGCGCAGCCTCACGCGCCGAGCTAGCGTAAGACATAACTACCATACGACGACTGCGTAGTAACTGTTATCTAATCTGTGACCGCGCGCGACTACCATGTCATTTTCGGTGCGCGTGATTTGAGTGTCCGTATTTTTGTGTTTGCTCAGGATAATTAGGTCAAACATTTACTAATTTTTTTATTAGCTATTTGGAATGACAATCGAGTACTGAACCCCTTGTATCAATATTGCTGATGTTCAAACTTTCACGGTGTATAAATACATACCTATTTATGTGTGTATTCGTGTGTATAAAATCTTAAAGATCATAGATGAGCGAACCAACCTTTCCCCATAGTACTAACTTTGTACATGAAGTATATTTTTTATTTACTTAGTAATTTTGTACAGTATACGTGCGCAAATACGTTTACGGCGAGCGTCGTGATAAGCCAAACTACCCTCCACGACCGGCGGCTCCAGCTGGCAAAGACAACGTGTCTCATTCCGCCAGCAAGCCCATAGGACCGTTCCCGAACAGCCGTGAATACCGGCTAAAGCTCATGATATATATGAGCCCTATTTTTTACGATACTGCGAAAAATTTGGATCTAGGTCAGTGAAATTCAATGATCACTAATAAAATAAAATAAACGCGAAAGTTTTTGTGTGTGCGTTTGTTACTTCTTCACGCTCAAACGGCAGGACCAATTTTGATAAAATTTGGTACGGAGGTAGTTAACACCTTTGATTAACACAGGCTACTTTGTTAGGTTGTGATGGGGTCAAATCACAAAATCTCCAAAAATTACTACTTGAACGCTCCCTTGACAACTCGATTATTTGAAAACTGACTTTAAGAATATGCCAATAATGTACATAATTGTTTCTTAGAAATAAATGTAAAGTGTGTACAATAAACCGATTCTAAGAGATGATAAAAGAAATTATGATTGACGTGCACGTTTAGAGTTATTCAGGTGAGCTGATGATGGAAGGTACAACTCCTTGTTATTTGAAAGCATATCTTTCAAATTGGTCCCCATAAAAAATTCATAATCGATTCAGTAGTTTGATCTTTATACCTAAAACCTAGCCGTCGGGTTAGTCTTGAAGTCGGTTTTTACCCGACTGCCAAGGAAGGGTTATGTTTTTCGCGCGTATATTGTATGTATGTAATTTTCTTTATTACCTCGTATCTACCAAACGGCCAAATGTATTATGACAAGGTATCGTCAGATTCGTCTCAATAACTTAAGTGTTCTTGTGGGTGAAAAAAAAATCAAGGTACTGGATTTTTGGCGCGAAATAGTCGTACGTTAATTAAAAACCGGCCAAGTGCAAGTCGGACTCGCGCACGAAGGGTTCCGTACCATTATCTATGAAAAAAAGCATCAAAAATCGCGTTTGTTGTATGGGAGCCCCCCTTAAATATTTATTTTATTTTTAGTATTTGTTGTTATAGCGGCAACAGAAGTACATAATTTGTGAAAATTTCAACTGTCTAGCTATCGCGGTTCTTTAGATACAGCCTGGTGACAGACAGACGGGCGGACAGACAGACAGACAGAAGTTTTAGTAATAGGGTCCCGTTTTTACCCTTTGGGTACGGAATCCTAAAAAAAAAAAACAAATCTATCAAGTAGGATTTCTAAATAAAGGCAATTAAAAGAGGATTACAAATATATATCCATGTTCAAATTTAGAAAAAAAAAAACATATCATACATATAAATTAAATAATTATTCAGCCTGAATTTTAATGATATTCAGTAAAAAAACCGGCCCTTACTGTACCTGGTGCAATGGCCAGCCTTTGCACCAGGAGCGAACCGGAACTTAACTAACTGAACATAAATTTAATTAGGAATAATTAATTTGTTTAAAAAGCTTTTTTCCTTTAATTATAGCTATTTTAATCGCAGTCGGGTTATAGTTTTTTTTTTTTAATTTAAGCTTGTTTTAATTATTAGTTTATTAGCGTCCGGCGGCCAGCTTTTTTTTTGTTACTCACATCACACATCATCAGCCATATCGTCCACTGCTGTACATAGGCCTCCTCCTGGGGGGGTTTTGCTAATACTCCCCACGGGTTGGCGAGCGCAGTTAGGTGTGATTGTTCAAGGAAGACGCTGCTGCCCATCTTCCGGATTACATCCCTTAGCCGACTCTTACGGCAACCACGGGTAGAGAGGGTGGGGTACTATTCTTACGCCGTCACCACCACGGCAAACTACATATTTTTGTTACTAAAATATAAAATACAAATTATGGTTTTATTCTTTCCTATTCAGTGTCACAGTTGGCTAAATCGAGTGTGCTGAAGTCGATTATAAAGAAGACTATAACTGATCGTATACGTGATATAGTGCAGCATATGAAAGTACAACCAATGGAAAAAGAAATGTTGTCTGAATATAGACGGAAATACCCAGCGAACACAGATGCCGACTTATATGCAAAGATTAAACAGAAATTAACAGGTATTGTAATTAATTGATAATTGATTTTACAGGGTATAGCTACGCAAATGTCATGGACAGAAATGAAAATCGTCCGAAAAAATGACCATTTTTTTAAAATGGCTGACAGGCTAGATGTTTGACCACAGCTCACCTGATGTTAAATGACGGTGTGGTCGAAGATGGTAAAGCACATTAGCCTCGAGTAGAACTGTCTCTCACGTGAGGCTGTCGGAAGCTGTTAGATGCTTGGCGGCAGATTTTCAACTTATGGGTCGTTCCTAGCCAGCCGAGTACAAGAAAATATTGCTTTCTATCCCAAAAAAAATAATCACGTGGGAACACCGCGCGGCGCAACTAGTTTGTCCATAAATCTCTAAAATCTATCTTGTCTAATATAATCGTTGTTGGTTTTGTTACAGAGAAAGAAAATATGACTGTTGAAGAGATTAGTGGTGAGTACCATTTGAATTTCTTACATGAAAAGTATATTTCGTATACATTGATTGGTCAGTCTTTTACCCGACTACACAAAGAAGTAGATAGTTTAGCCGGTTATATGTATGTATATAAGTTCATTGAAGGAATTTTGGCGTGAACGCTAAAAAAATGATGTCGCTCCATGACGTTAATTTTATATCTGTTATAGAGGTGTAAGGCGTGGGTTCGATTCCCACCAGGACAAACATTTATGTGACGATAAATGTTATTTTTTATGACTGACAGGCTAGGGGTTTGACCACAATTCACCTGATGTTAAGTGACGGTGTGCTCGAAGATGATGAAGCACACCTAGCCTGAAATGGAACTGGCTCTCAAGTGAAGCTGCCGGCACACACCACAACGACAACGGTCAGCTTTAAACGCGACGACGGTCAACTTTATGTGCGACGGCGGTCAGTGTTATGCGCAACGACGGTCAGCGTTACTGTAAAATGGGCATTACGGTTATTACACAACTTTTTTTAATAGCTGACAGGCTTGGTGTTTGACCACAACTCGCCTTATGTTAAGTGACGGTGTGCTCGAAGACGGTGAAGCACACCTAGCCTGGAATGGAACTGGCTCTCAAGTGAGGTAGATGGTGGTAGAGAACACACCGTTAGATGCTTGGCGGCAGATTTTCAACTTGAGGGTGGTAGCTAGCCAGCCGAGTACTAGAAAGTACCCTACCACCACGCTATGGTTTCCTCACGATGTTTTTCCTTCACCGGCAGCTCAAGCTCATTGTTGGAGTTTGAACCCACGCCCTTCGGCATGCGAACCGACCGCGCTAACCACTGGGTTATCATCGCTTTATTATGTACCAGTATTTTCTTCCTCACAGAGGCTTTGCGGACCCCTAGGGTTCCGCAAAACACACTTTGAGTATGAGCAACGAACTAATCGTCTATAATTTGTTCCAGACTTCGTTTCCAACCAAATAATGTCTGCATCTAACCCACCATTGAATTTGACTCCAGTTAATAATACATCCGGTGGCAGTAAGGGACCTATTTCGATTCCGTCGGGAAAACCTCAAGGAGGTAATCATATATTATAATCTACTAGCTGTGCCCCGCGGTGTTACCCGACAAATTTTTTCGGGATAAAAAGTAGCTTATGTGTTAATCCGGGGTGTCAGCTACCACCATACCAAATTTCATCAAAATTGGTCCAGCCGTTTCACCGTGAACAAGTTATAAACATACAAACACACTTACTCACAAACTTTAATATTTTGTAAAGTAAGTTTTATCTTGAAGTCTGTTTTACTTTTTTTTTTTAAGTTTGTTTATATTGTATTTTTTTTAAATGCGTGTACGCGCTTTGATTCCATTAGACACACTGAAATATATAAAAATACTAGACACTGGTAGAATGCACATGTCAAAAGAAAAAAAAAAACTAATTCAAAATGGAGATTCATTAAAGACCGTCTAAACGTATATAATCTGTTTCAGAGGTCGCAGCGAGCCGCTTTAATGCGCCTAAACCCCCATTTAAACCACCCAATATGGCTTCCGGAAACAGAGGACCGGTTCCGGCCCCGCAAAAAATTCCTAACTACCCTCAAGGAGGTGAGTTTTACAACAATTTTTTTAAATGTTTAAGTTTAAGGTTAAGTTTTTGACCACAAGTCACCTGATGTTGGGTGTTGATCGAAGATTGTAAACACACCTAACCTGGAATGGAACTGGCTCTCAAGTGAGTCTGTTCCTTTTAATCAAGCGTGTTCAATCTTATACAGCACTACTGCTTAACGACAGGCAGGGTGTGGTAAAACGTGAACCTATTCAGAATAAATGAATTAAAAATTTAAAAAAAAACCCTACGCAATTAACCATACAGCTAAGAACCACCGCAAGGAATCTGGCTTTTAAATGAAAAAAAAAAATCCCAAGACTCCAGAATGTATGGACAGCGCGCAGCCTCACGCGCCGAGCTAGCGCGAGACATAACTACCATACGTAGACTACTCAATAACTGTTATCTAATCTGTGACCGCGCGCGGCTACCATGTCATTGTCGGTGCGCGTGATTTGAGTGTCCGTATTTTTGTGTTTGCTCAGGATAGTTAGGACAAATATTAACCACCTATTTTTTTTTTGTTATTTGGAATGACAATCGAGTACTGAACCCCCTGTATCAATATTGCTGATGTTTAAACTTTCATGGTGTACAGTGCACGAATCCTAATTCTTTTGAAGACTGGAAGAAAAGTGTGTAAAATATACATTTATATGTGTGTAATGTATCATTTTCTTTTTCAGATAAGAAATTGCATTCAAGTAAGTAAACAAACACAAATGCGTGCCAGTTGGCTATCGTTCGCACGAACAAATATAGCTAATCCGTGACGTGAGCCGTTAGGCTCAACAGACCTGTAATTTCGCTAGCCGCAGTACCCTTCTAACCGGAACACAGTAATGTTTACACACTACTGCTTGGCTTGATTAAAAATTGCTTAAATATTGCAATGACAGGGCCTTAGAATTTGGAGTCAGTTGATTTCAAGATTATTTTTTTAGTTTTTCATGGTATTGTAGTAATAAGACGGAAGGCTTTTTCTAAGGGTAAGAGATAATGCCTATCCATGAACATGGTCGCGATGTTCTTGGCATCGCATGTTAAACCATGGTCTCTTAGTATTCTATTATTCTCTTCCTATAGTACATGTCTTCGACCAGTGTGTGATGCTTTATGGTGCTGAAACGTGGTCTCTGACTATGTGCCTGCTTGATAAGCTCAAAGTGCACAACGAGCTATGGAGAGTGCTATGCTCAGAGTTTCCCTGCGAAATCGAATCAGAAATTAGGAGATCCGTAGACAAACTAAAGTTACCGACATAGCTCAACAAATTAGCAAGTTGTAGTGGCACTGGGCTGGGCACATAGCACGCAGAACTGAAGGCCGATGGGACTGCAAAGTTTTGCAGTGGAGACTGGCACCCATAAAGTGGACAGACGACCTAATAAAGACCGCAGGAACGCGCTGGATGCGGGCCACTTCCAACAGGTTTTTATGGAAGTCAATGGGAGAGGCCTATGTCCAGCAGTGGACGTCCTACGGCTGAAGTGAAAAAGTCGTCCGATACTAATTTATTATCTATTTTTATTACAGAACAAAAGAAACAACATAAACTAGAGTTGGAAACCCTGGAAGGATATGATGTTAATCCCATTTACCAGAAAGCGATAGACGCTGAAGTTGAAGCTATCGGAGCAATGGTAAAGATAATGATGAATAAAATATGTTCAACTAATTAAATAACTACATACTTTCTATTTTATAGATTTTTTCTTTTTACGTTTTTGTTATCGAAATTTGTGCATTTGCCAGTGTCAAATATTTCCATATTTTTAAGTACATTTTTTTTTTTTTATGTAACAGTAATGAGACGAACGAGACGCTCGCCTGATGTTAAGAGATAACGCCTGTCCATGACCATTGCAGCGATACACAGAAATTTGAGTAGTAAAACAAAGTCCAGGGCATCGCTGCCTTGGCGCTCATTACATTGAGACTAGACGGTTAGTCTCAATAGCCCTGTAATTTCGCTAGCTGCAGTAACCTTTAAACTGGAACACAGTAATGTTTACACTCTACTGCTTGGCGGTAGAATATCTGGTACTGCGGTGGTACCTACCTAGACGACCTCCTGCTAAGGAAATCTACCACCGAGTATTAAAATGTAAGTTAACAAGTCTAAGTCATAGTCAAAGTCACAACGTAGTAGTCGAGTCTGGTCTTGTCCTAGTAAAGTACTGTACAAGCTTCGATAGAGTTTTTGAGATGACTTGTTGATGTTGCCATTATTTTTTTTGTTTTTGGCGTCGTGCATTTGCCAGTTCAAGTATTGAAATATTTTCAAATAAAAAATACTTGACATGCCAAAATCAAAAATGAATGAACGAACGAAGCTTGTATTACTACAAGCTTCGTTCGTTCACTTTGCGTAAAGATGAAAAGTCAAAGTCGCACAAAGTAAATCGTAGTCTAGTCCGGTCCGTTTATTTTGTTGGTGTTTTATTATTTATCTAGTCCTCATAGTAAAAAAAAATACTTTTTGTGACTAGATGGCGCCGTGTGAGATATCTATATTTATTTCCTTGTTTTTTTTTTATCAGATCGCAAAGGAGTTCAAGTTACCTCGTACAGAAGAGGAAAGATTGATGTATGCTAAATTAAATCAGGACGAATGCGTTGTTGAATGCAAAAAGGTATTTCAAACTGTTTTATCTTTGTTCCGACTAAGTGACAATTTCGTAACATTTTGTTGTGATTTTTTACCCGATTACGTATTAAGGAGCACGTTATCATGATATTAATCAGTTTATATGTTTGTTTGTGAACAACTGTGAACAACTTATTAACAATAGTTGTGTAGGTTTTAGTCGTCAGACTTATGCTATAATAAAACATTATATTACACAAATTATTTCTCATATAAATATGTCAATTATTATTTGATTGATTCATAGACATTATCAACCTATCAGAGTGAGCCAGTTTGATAAATTTTCTATATAAATTATTCTTCAAACCGGAAGTTTAGTTTTTTTTTGTTAGTCTTTGTTTGTTTGTTTGTATGTGTTCGGTTGTGTTATGTACAAAATAAAATTATTTTCTTTCTTTCTATTTAGTGTAAAAATATATTTGAATTTGAACATGTGTTTGTTTCAGTTTGTGAATTTCCACATTTGTAAGCGCATCACCAACGGCGGAGCGAAACTGGCTCGTATATACGGACACCCGTACCCTCCGAAGAAACCCGATCTGGAAAAATTTCTCTACGAATACAATTGTCTGTCTCTCAAGAAGTCCGTCAAGTCGCCATTCTTCACGGCATCGTTTGAGAGCTTCGAGACTCTCGATCTTCTATGTAATATATCCCCAATCGCGATTGGCAGTAAGTGTTTTTTCTTCTACCATTGTAGCAATACACAGAACTTAATTGCATAGCATTACTTTTTATTGCAAATAGGCTTGCGGGTTGTCGGCCATCTCGCCTGGTGTTAAGAGGCAACGCGGGTCCAGCGTTTGAAAGATTTTTAGGTATTTGAAGAAACTATTGACATCGCGCTGTGTCGGAACAGCCAAGCTGTCTATGTGTGTGTGAATAGTCTGTGTTTGTGTGCATTTTTCGATAACATTGTTGAATAATACTACTTCTGTAGTTTTATATATATTAGTCTGAAATCTCCTCACCTTCAGCCTTTCCCCGTAGAGTGCGATAGGGACAAAGGCAGCTCAGACCGATTATACCTACAAAAATTTTGACTTAATTGTGGTTACGTATTCCCCTGTTTCCTCCTCTCAATAGTTTTTTTGCACAAATATTTTGAAGATGAATGTCATAGTCCCTATCATAATTCTTCTCTTAAACATTTTGTAAATTTGTTTCATAGTCGTCTGATTATCTATCTAATACCTTTAAACGAGCAATTCTTGTATATATATAATTTGAATCTCGGAAACGGCTCCAACGATTTTCATGAAATTTAGTATGCGCGCGGTTTCAGGGGCGATAAATCAATCTAGCTAGGTTTCATTGTTGGTGTAAAAGGGCAATTTATTACGAATTTTGAAGACTCATATTTATTACGTAGTTAGTTGATGGAAAAAAGAAATGATAGGGACGTAGCTTTAGCAGACTTTGATTTTATGACAAAAAATTACTGCTCCAAATCATTATCCAGGGAGAAAATAGAGGAATACATTTGTATGGAAAAATTCTACTAGCGTTCTCTCTTAAGCGAAGATGCGGTACACAATGTAGCACGCTCGCCTAGAAGAAACCGTTTCACTCACGACTTGAAGGCACCCAGATTTTATCTATCAGGGAATACCCACTCGGGCAGCAAGTCGCGCTTAGCTGTCGTTACGATGAAGGTGAAATCCAACGTTTAGTTTTTGGAAAATTAACAATATGGAATGAAACGGTGTCGCTTTTTGGAGCTCGTGGCTGCTCGAAAGTAGAATGGGTAGGGTAGAATTACGTCATGCAGATCTGAAGCGCACTTTGCAAAGTATATGTAGTAAAAAACTGACAAACAAGCAACGTTGTATCGACGCTCAAGGCTTTGGAACATATTCCGAACGTCGGAGTCATTGCCGATAATTTTCTAAGCACGAGCTATAAATTATAAATTCACTGATATTATAAATGCGAAAAGATGTAATTGTGTATGTTTGTAACAAATATTTTTTTTCTCTTTCAGATGGCATCAGTGTAACATTTAAGCAAATGCACATAGCACCTAAAAAGCCCAAATACAGCCAAAAGAACTGGAAGAATCTTCGTAAGAAGTACATTCGCAGCCTTATAGATGACCGCTCACGTGTTAACTTACTAGATAAAGACTGGCAGGTCCAAGAGGAAGAAGAAAAAAGCAATAGAGAACGCAAGGAACAGGAACTAGATGAAGTTATTTACGTGGGAAATGAAGAAATCAAAACGGTTGATATAACTGGTGATGATCCAATGACAGACGAAAACAAAGAACAAAAAATCAATATTAATAACAACGCAGTCGCTGCAGGCGATCAAAGTTTCTTGCATGAAGAATTCAAAGTTATAGATGAAGTCAAAGAAAGTGACAACGATGATAATGAAGTTCAAAAAGGAAAAGATGGCGAAGGTAATGAAGTTGAAAAATACGATGATAAAAGTGCTGGTAAAGAAGTTGAAAAAGACAAAGATAACAGTGATGATAATCAAGTTGTTGATGATTGGGATCAGACCGGTGATGACTGGGACGATATTACTGGTGTCGACGAAAACGTTGAAGGTGATATAAATATGGCAGCTGAAAATCGGGCTGAAGATAATGCCGTTGCAATTGACGACAAAGAGTTTGTAGCTGAAAACAATGCAGCTGCAGTTGACGACAATGAATTTGCAGCTAAAGACAATGCAGTTGCAGTTAAAGACAATGCAGTTGCAGTTAAAGACAATGCAGTTGCAGTTAAAGACAATGGAGTTGCAGTTGTTGACAATCAATTTACAGCTAAAGACAATGCAGTTGCAGTTAACAACGATCAATTTACAGCTAAAGACATCAAACTTGCAATCAAAGATGATGGAAGTGAAGAAGATGATGAAGATAACTATGATGATGAAGATGCTAGTGCAAATGTTGAAGACATTGACATCAATAACGTTGATTGGGATAATGTGGATGAAGATGATCTAGAAGATTACTAAAAGGAATAATTTAAATAGATCTAGAACTAATATACATATTAGCATCAAATACCCAATAAAGTTAAGTTTATCAAACCGTTTTTTTTTCTTCTTAAAAGCACAGAACTACTCCATAAAGGCACAATTCAATATTCAATTTAACTCTGGACTCGGAACACAACACCTCGAGGCTTGGCAGCTAATCGATCTCCCGTGTTAGCTAGTTGAGCTCGCGCTGGGCTTAAGAATTGGGTTCAGAGAGAAATTCCATTCCAGTCTTGGTGTGTATACCATCTTTGACCACACCGTCACTTAACATCAGGTGAGCTGTGGTCAAAAACCTAGCCTGTCCGCCATAAAAAAAATGAAAAATGTGTAGCAAAAGAGCAGTATTTTAAATATATATATTTTAATTACACATGGGCTTGCGGTTGACTCGCCCGGTGTTAAGCGAAGATGCGGTCTACGGTGGAATACGCTCGCTTAGAAGAAACCGACTTGAAAGTGAAAGTAAAAGATTGTATCTATCAGGGAACACCGACTCTGGTAGCAAATTCCATTGTTTAGCGGTTCGCACAATGAAGGTAGATTCCAACCGTTTAGTTCGAGTATTTGGAATATCTATTTTAGTAACTTGAAAATATCGAAACATTTGTAACTGGCAAATGCACAAAGTGCAATACCAAAAGCAAAGACCACTTTGGTATTTGTCTTAGACGAATGACAGATTTTGAAAACTAAAATTGAAACTCGATATTTTATAATAAAATGATGTGAAATGAGTTTTGGCGGGAAAAATCGGATTAATATTGTAATAACATTTGCCAAAAAAAAAAAAAAAACATTTTTATTTCAACTTCAACTTCAACTTTTCAATGCTGGCTTCTGCGGTGTTGCCACAATTTTGCCAATGTCTGTACATTTGTTTTCTATAGCTTCATGAAGTTGTCCGGTGTTTTTTTTTTTTTTTTTTTTTTTTTTACATTTTTATTTGGCATAAAAAAAATATTAATGTCATAGTATTAAATAAGAATGTAAAGTTGTTTATCATTTAAGAATTTATCAATGATGAAAAACAAATGCTATTATATAGTATTTGTCATGTAACATATTAATTAAATTATTTTAGAATTTTCCTATTGACATAGCTTTCGTTTCGTCAGGTAAATGACTCCTAAATTTTGAAACTTAAAATACTAGTAGCGAAATACACATAGTACGACGCCAAAAACAAAAATAAGACTATTATATTACGAAGTTCGGAAGGATTTTAGATAAAGTAGATAATTTCAAAATGTGACATTTATTTGCTGAATGGTCATTATTCATGCATTTCTTCGTCGTCGTCGTCGGCGGGCATGGGCAGCGGCGTGCCGCCGTAGTGCGCGGCGAGCTCCGCGCGGAGCGACTCCCTGGCAGGGTGCACCGCCACGTCGCTGCGGATCGTAAGCTTTGCGCCATCTGGAAACACCGCGACATTACACTAATATTAAAAAGCGAAAGATTACTTCTTCATGCAGCAATGGCTTAACAGTTTTATAGCGATGATAGCTCAGTGGTTAGCTTGGTCGGTTCGCATGCCGAAGGGCGTGGGTTCAAACTCCAACAATGAGCTTGAGCTGTCGGTGAAGGAAAACATCGTGAGGAAACCATAGCGTGGTGGTAGAGTACTTTGTAGTACTCGGCTGGCTAGCTACCACCCATCAAGTTGAAAATCTGCCGCCAAGCATCTAATGGTGTTCCGGCAGTCTCACTTGAGAGCCAGTTCCATTCCAGGCTAGGTGTGCTTTACCATCTTCGACCACACCGTCACTTAACATCAGGCGATTTGTGGTCAAACACCAAGCCTGTCAGCTTAAAAAAAAAGTTGTGTAATAACCGTAATGCCGATTTTACAGTAACGCTGACTGTCGGTGCGCATAACACTGACCGCCGTCGCGCATAAAGTTGACCGTAATCGCGCTTAAAGCTGACCGCTGTTACGCGTAACGCTGATTGTCCCTTGCAGTGTAACTAGCAATGAACGCGCGTCAGCGTCGTTCAGTTAGCGGGGCCAACGATGCTCAACGCTAAATAATCAGTGTGACTTTGAAGTTTGTTAATACTAAGTAACGATTCGCCCAGATTGATTTGATTGTTTGATTGATTTGACTTTACTTATACGAAAGTATAAATAGAATGTATATATTTTAGTCTATGTACTGTATAATATACTATTAGTAGAAGCTACCAGCGTCCTGTGCACGTTAAGTGTAGGTTTTACGTTGCAGTATTGGCGCACATTTAATATCCATAGTACAAGCCTGGCTGATGGAGCTGTGTGAAATGTCCTACAATATATTTGTTGTATTGTATATTGAACGAGGAGCGGTGACGGTCAGTGTGATTGTAAAATCATGCATATTGTGCTTACTGATGACGGTGGCGTCCATGGCGCGGAGTGGCGCGTAAGCATGCGCGGGCACGCGGAACAAGAGCAGGTTGTACATGCGTCGCGAGCGGATCATGCGCGCCGCGCTCGCCGTGTACCGGTGCGCGAACGGAGCCATCGCCTCGCGGGACGGCAGGAATGGTTCCCCGTATATCTAGAAACAATACATTGTAGCGATGATACCTACCGACTTGCAAAGACGCTGAAGCTGGTGCATGTCTTGGCGCCGTTAGTGTACAACCGGCTACCGGAGAAGGTAAGAGATGCGCCGTCCAGAGTAGCTTTCAAAAGGATTCAAAAAAACTGGCTTTGCTATTTATTTTAATTGTACTTGATTTTAATTGTATTTTATTTAATTCAATTTGATTTTATTTCATTTAATTTTATTCAATTTGATTTTATTTAATTTAATGTACGTAGATATATGATATGTAACAAAGATGTTACCAATAAAGAATTTGAATTTGATAGTGATCGTGAGGAAACCTTTTTAGTAAGCTGGTTAGCTACCGGCTTATGAAAAATCTGCCGCCAAGTATCTAACGGTGTGCTTCACTTCATTCCAGACACACCAAGTGTTTTAATATCTTCGACCACACAATCACTTAACATCAGGAGACAAACACCTAGCCTTTCAATCACTAAAAAAACATTGCAGCGTTGACAGCTCACTGATTAGAAGGGTAGGTTCACTACCGAAACCGGACATCGGAGTCGGACACTGGGGTCGGAAAAAATCTCAATTATTGATTTTTCTACCCTCTTCAAGATTTTCTGGTCGGTTGTATAAAATTCGGTGGGGGCCGCCAGACCCCTCTTAACACGCTACCCCCTTTGTCATTAAAAATCAGTGTGGGTACTTAAGAGGGTTATGCTTCCAGTGAATCAAAATGGGTTAGTATTCAGCCATAGTGGTAGAGATTTCTCCATATGACACACACAGCACAGACTTCTGATAGATAGGGCTTTCGGTGTAATGTGATGTTTACTTACCCGAATTCTACGGTATTGTTGCTCTTGCGGGACGAAGTATACTGAAATGACTTGCTTCAGAGCCTGGAATTAACAAAAAAAAACATTGGTCAAATCTTATTACTTATAAATTTCTCATTAGTATGAAGTTTATTGTTACCGATATTGTTTTTTTTTTTTTTTTTTTTTTTATAGCTGACAGGCTTGGTGTTTGACCACAACTCACCTGATGTTAAGTGACGGTGCGGTCGAAGATGGTAAAGCACACCTAGCCTGGAATGGAACTGGCTCTCAAGTGAGGCTGCCGGAACACACCGTTAGATGCTTGGCGGCAGATTTTCAACAGCTCAAGCTCATTGTTGGGGTTTGAACCCACGCCCTTCGGCATGCGAACCGACCACGCTAACCACTGAGCTATCATCGCTATAAAGTTGTTATTATTATTTATATGTTTAATTTAATATTTTAGTGTATTTGATTGTAATGTTTTATTTCTATTTTTAACCCCCGACGCAAAAAGATGTGTTATAAATTTGACGTGTCTCTCTCTCTCTCTCTCTATGTGTGTGTGTTTTAAGTTAATCACGAACAGACAGACAGACACGCGATAGGTGATTTTGTTTTATAATATGTAGTGATAAAATAATTTAAATTCTTTAAATAACTATATTTTGTACCAGGTCATTAATAAAATAATTGTTACACATTAAATTTAACCCTTGTCTTTGTTTTAATCTAAACGACTTGTAAGCAAATATACACTAAAGATATTATATATACATATCTACAGTAAGACTTTTTTGGGAGTGCGGATATTTCGTACACGTCAACTTTATTACAAAAAATAGACACTTTTTTTACCTACTTTGGTACAAAACTATCGAAAAACTTGATCTGAAAATATCCACCACAAACACAAATCTGTATCAGAGACCCATGCCTACTATTTAGTAATCTGTGCCCGTGCGCATAGCGAGGCAGGCGATTTTCAACCCAATAACCTGTTTGCCGGGCGTTCACCTCGTCTGTTATCAGTTCGACTCGCACTTGACCGGTTTCTTTATTTGGTTACGTTTTGCAGGTTTAATATCAGGGCGAACGAAGCGAGCCTTAACACTATTCCACAACCTGAACATTTTTGTGGTACACTTTACTGAAAAACTATCACAACTATAGATTTGTGCTTTGACATAGTAATTTAACTTCATACCTAGATGTGTTATCAGTAAAAAAAAAGTTATAACCATTAAAAAAAATGAACATTAACAATTTTGTTTTCATTGGATAGAATGTTAATGTACTACTAACGCCATCTGTTAGAAAACCAAAGAGGTAACATCGCTGCAACAGAACTAAACTCAATACTCCAATACATCGTAGTTAATCTACTTAATACTAGATGACACTAGAATCAGGTTGTAAAATAACAACTGTCTTAAAAATTATTACCCGTTAGAAAAACTACGCGAGCCCTCACAAAGCTCAGCTTTTTGCTAGTATATATATATATATATATATATATATATATAAATGTAACTCCAGAATACCACAAGATGAACTTATGCAAAGTGCCTGAATCAACTAAGTCTTTTCCCATCGGATTATTTTGGTTGGCTATATACTCACCGATGGCATGTAAGGCATCATTTTCTTCAATTCCTCGCGCACTTTCTTCCTGGCAATTTCCTCTTCATTGTCTCCCGGCTTTATGTCCGAGTCTAAGCCCGACACGTAGCTGGAAAGCGTGCTCCCTACTCGCTCGCTGTACTTGCCGCAGACATTTTTAATTCGTTCCAAGGAAACATTCTCGATCGCTGAAATGTGGTATGATGGTGGTAGATCTCCTTAACAGGAGGTCGTCTGGGCACCACCGCAGTACCAGGTATTCTACTCCCAAGCAGTAGTGTGTAAACATTACTATGTTCTGGTTTGAAGGGTTATTGAGAGTAACCATCGAATATCTTAAACAGAGATGTGATTTGTTTTAAATATAGATATAAAATACAAAATTTGCATCTTGTATATTAAATACTTTTTTAAAATATATTTTGTATCATGTATTTAGATACTTTTCGTTGGGTATCTTGTATTTTGTAAATACTTTTTTTGCCAAAATACTTTTAAAAAAATACTTTTGTTAATAGTTATTTTATATACGTAGTACCTGGATGACCGAGCTTTGCCGGCTGAAAACACGGATAAAACGACATTTTCTAAAAATGAAACCTAACTAGATCGATTTATCGCCCCCGAAACCCCCTGCATACTAAATTTCATGAAAATCGTTGGAGCCGTTTCCGAGATTCAGATTATATATAAATATATACGAGTACATACATATATACAAGAATTGCTCGTTTAAAGGTATTAGATAGATATTTAGATGTATAATAACTTATTCGATTTTTTTTCTTCATGAGCAGTATTATTTTCGCGGAGCCCTAGGGTTCCGCGGTTCACTTTGAGTATGGCGAGTATAGTGTGAAGCCAAAAAAAAAATAGTTACAGAGCTGCGTGGGCAAAGCAAGGAGGTCGGCTTCCTGTATCTGCGCCCGGGGCGCGCCGGCCACGTCCTGTAGACGGTGCAACGTGGATAGGATAAGCTGAAAATCGCCAAAGTGCGGATGAGTGCGACGGTAGCACTTCGTCAGTCTGAACGTTGAGTCACGTGTTTCGGTGTTCGTGTCCATCACGTGCTTTAGGCGCTCGCCTATAGTCTGTAACAAAGGGTTCCATTTTTTAATTGTCCATATTATTTTATCGAATGTTCCTTTTTGAAGTCGGTTAAAAACAATATTTAGTAATATCGCTTACCCACGCGATCTCGTCAAGGAGCTTGTGTGCAGTTTTCCGACTCAAATTGTACAGGCCAGGATATTTGTACTGTATCTCCAGGAACAACTCATGATGACCATTGGTGATAACCTGAAGACATTTAAACATTTTTTACTCGGAAGTAGATACCACCACCAGCACCAGATATTCTGCCGCCAAGTAATTATGTAAACATTACTGTGTTCCGGTTTGAAGGGTACTGCATCTAGCGGAATTACAGGATTGTTGAGTCTAACCATCGAAATTCAAGTAATGAGCGCCAAAGCTGCTATGCCTGGGCTTTGTTTTGTTACTTAAAGTTCTGTATATCGCTGCAATGGCTGTTATCTCTTGCCATCAGGAGAGCATAGCGTTCGTCTAATTACTTTTACAAAAAAAAAACGCTTAATATTAACAGACGGTCCGAGAGGTGCATCGAGTTATGGCTCGAGTTTGGATGGTAGGTACCACCCAAACCCCAAAATTGTAGATGCCAACTCGAGAAATCCCTGGTCATATTTGGGAGGCTGCTTACTCACCTCATTGCGTTCATAGGTCCACGGGCGGATCTGTATAAGGGCTATTTGGGCTGCAGCCCGGGGCCCCGTGGATATAAAGGGCCCCCAGATACGATAATTTATAAATAAATAAATATTGTAGGACACATTACACACAGCGCTATCTGACCCCAAACTAAGCAGAGCTCGTGTGATGGAAGTCAGATAACTGATAGGATACATAAATACTTTTTTTTTGTAAATACATACTTATAATACATACAGAACACCCAGACACAGAACAAACATTTGTTCATACCAAACAAACATTTGTCCTTGGTGGGAATCGAACCCACGCCCTACAGCTCAGGCAGACATACTCCCAATGAGCCAATAGGGCTGTCGAAATGAAAAGAAACTTTTTGATTATTATAATTTCCTTAAATTATTTTAAAGGTGCCACTACCTGTGAAGCGGAGCATTTCTCCAGAATGTCGTACATAGAAAATAAATACAGGAAGACAATGTCAAACTATTGACAAAATCATTTCGTAAGTTCTTTTCGTAAACTGTGATTACAATATGATGACCAAATAAAAGAATTTGCGGCGCAACAACGAAAAAATATTGCTTTATAATTAATGTATCATATGTTGATCAACCTGTTGATTTCTTCTGTGATATCTCTCAGTTGCTTGTATAAGTGTCTAAGGCATACTTAATGAGTAAACTGTTTCATTACCTTCTTATTTCCTAAGCCGTGTAGGTATACCTAGTACTCATTATCGAAAACAGATCTTTGACAAAATGACAATTTGTTGATTATATAGGCAAACTCAAAAAGTCATTTATTCAGTTTAGGCCCTGGTAAGGCACTTATGAACGTTAAGTTACATGTTTGAATCTACCACCGGCTCGTAATTACACTTCAACTGAGAAGACTCCGGCAAGAAACTCAGCAAGGCATTTTTTTTGTGGATCTTTCTTTTCATATTAGTTACAGTTTACAGATTATAAATATTAATACATTATGCTTACTACAATTGTCACTTAGCCAGGGGGATGCAGAGAGAAGCTACTACAACCATATATTCCTGTCTTCCACGTAATGAGCCACCTTATAGTAGGCTTTGTCAATTAACCTCTGCTTTATAAAATCTTTGAATTAATTATAGGACATTTTAGTTACCTCAAGTGGGATTTTATTATAGAATCTAACGCAATTCCCGAGTAAAGACTTATTAGCTTTAGATAACCTGAAACTAGGTGTCACAATTTTATCTTTATTTCTTGCGTTTAAGTTATGGCGGCTACTGTTAATTTCAAATGAATTTAAATTTTTCCGGACAAACATAATATTTTCGTAAGTAGCATTACCCAGGGCCCCACAAACTCCGCGTCCGCCCCTGGATAGGTCAAAACTTACATAAGCAGACTCCGAACTTTGACCAGCGATTTATACAAAACAAAGCCAAGTTGGTACATACAATTTTGGGATTGGAAGCCAGTAATTCGATGCACCCCTCGCCGCGCCATGTAAGCCGTTGGACCTATGTAAGCCGATAGAAGGCTATCACACACCATTGTAAACAACTATTCAATGCTGCCAACCCTAAAATCACGATACTTTTGCTCTTGCATCAATTTACAGGCACACTACAATATAACCCAAGTTATCAGAGTCCAACTCAAACTTTCCCAGTTTTCATAAATGTATTTTTTTAAATAATACAATTCATGTTCACAATATGTAAATAAAGACACTTTAATCTTAAACAGGTGTACTCCTTTTGTTAGTTTTAATTAACTATAACATAATTTATTATATTTGTACAGTCAACATATTATATTATTGATTTAAAATGGTGTCATACCATTTTAAATCAATAATATATATATTTGCAGCATTATGTGTACTTGTTTCTCTGGCGGAAAGAGAGCATGAAATTGGGGGTACCGGAATGCCGTTTGTTGGAGTTACGACCGTGGAAGACAATAAGGAAGAAGTTTAATAGAAGTACCAGAAAACTGTGTAAAGCAAACAATAAGTTCATTTGCTGCGATTACTCTAAATTCATGTTACTTGAGCTCAGACAACAATACAGTAGTTTTTTTTTATTGGTTTCTGTTTGTCCACACTGATGGTTGATGTTAAACAGCAGTGTGAAGATGGCGCTTACCTCGAAGAAGCCTATTTACTGTAGATTTGAAGACTCTCATATTGTACCTAATAGGGAACACAGCCTCGCTGTGTGACTAGAACATGTGGAATCAAAACGCTTTGTGCGTACATGGAACACCCATCATCCAACATCCATCAGACTATATGTTTTTTATACAGTTTTTGTATACAATCCGGACATTCCAATACTCTGACACACTCTGGTTTTTAATAGTGCTGGATTAGTGAGACTCTATTGTAGTTATCACTATGTCATAATAGTTTTTTTGTAATAATAGAATGTAAATTAAGTGATTTCTGGTTCCTATAATCTAATATAAAAACTCTAGTTTTTGTTTATTAAATTTTAAAAAGAATACTCTAATATTAATCTATAAGATTTTCTTTCTAGTACTTTGATGGCTAGCTCAAGTTGAAAATCTGCCACTAAGTATTTAACGTTGTGTTCTAGCACCCTCACTTGAGAGCCAGTTCCATCTCAGGCTGTGTGTTTACCATCTTCAACACTTAACATCAGATGAGCTATCAAACAACTAGCCTGTAAAACATTAAAAGAAAAAATATGTACATATATATTTTTTTTGTTATTATTATATTGTTATTTCAATTTTGTGAGTATAGACGACTCGACTTAGTGTCAAACATTCTTCAAACATCCTTAAGTAAAATGTTATTTGTCCACAACAAGGCCAAATTTATATCTTTTAGTTTGCCCTAACAATTAGGTGATAGAATACTTACATACTTTTTTTATTCTACTTAATTTCTATGCATAACATATAGCGCATGTTCATCCTTTTTATCTTAGTGTAGCATTCATAAC
This sequence comes from Biston stratarius, assembly GCA_950106695.1. Lineage (NCBI taxonomy): Eukaryota > Metazoa > Arthropoda > Insecta > Lepidoptera > Geometridae > Biston > Biston stratarius. Next base: position 3,387,416 of record OX467115.1, on the reverse strand, counting down.
CTTAGGTAATGGATGCATCTTGGTGTAAATACTTTAAACTTACTTCATGTGGCAATTCCAGTTCTGGTATTTTCAGTTTATCTCTCAGCTTCATTGGAATTTTTCTTCGTTTCTCTGGCAAAGGAAGCTGTAAGCCAAAAATTGAACATGAATATTTAACTTCTTTGTTATGCTTTTTTTTTGTTCTGAATATGTTTGTGTTTGACCACAATCTGTCCGATGTTAGACATAGTATGGTGTAAAATGGAGCATGCTCACCAGAAGAAACCTATTTACTCTGGATTTGAAGATACCTGTATTGTACTTTTATATCTGAGGGCACAGTAGTGTCCCCGCAAAGGCGAGCTAAGCGAAGCACAAGGGCACTACCTACCGTTTCTCAAAGAGCTTCATAGTTTTTTTGAACCTTCATAACTTGGGTTTGTATGATACCAGATACAATACAGCCACATATTTTGACTAAGGCATAGAGTTTGTGAAGTTGGAGCTTGTAGAGTTAGGGTGTGTAGAGTTATAAGTTTGGCTCTACATGAGATCTGATAACTTTATGACAGTGGTCTTCCTGGCAACATTTACATGAAAATGTTTTTGGTGGGTTATTTATTAATAGCATACTACATTTTTCAGAGTAAAAAGTAGCCTATGTGTTAATCCAGGGTGTCAGCTACATCTATACCAAATTTTAACAAAATTGGTTTAGCTATTTTTGTGTGAAGAAGTAACATACATACAAACACACTCACAAACTTTCGGCTTTATATGATAGTGTGATATTATTACTCACATTTTACACAATTGACTTCTTTACTGCTGGTCGAGGCTGAAACTTATGGAGTATCTAACCTCATTAATTACAAGTATCCCATATAAGTAAAACAAATATGTCAAATCTATAAGCAATATTCAACTTATAAAGTTAAGTTTTATACTATTTGGAGACTGATTATCTTCCATAGTTGAGCACAATTACAACTTAATGTTAAATCATCAAGAAATTTGTAAAATAAGAATTGTAGGTACAGTATTGATGAGGTGATAGCTTAGAGTGTGTAGAGGGATGTAGACAAAAACTTACATCGGGTATTTCTTCGGGCACGAAAGCTGTTAATTTAAGAGCCTTGGGTCCGATGGTTGCAGAGCTTATTCTTTCGACGACTTGAACTGGGTCTAACCTCTCTGACAAACGTAGGTAACAAGTCTTCCCACATTGCTTGGTGGCGGGAGTGAAATTCAACGGTTCGAACGGTCCGGCGACTAGCTTACCGATGTTTTTCACCACGTCGATTAAACTAAACTGGAAAATTCGTGATATTTGAAATTGTTTTATATCTTTGGACACAGCGATGGTTATTTTTCAAAGATTTTGTGTTGTATGAAATGGCGGTTAGTAGTTATTTATACACTTACGTTGGCAGGTATTCCTTTCACCGCTATTATAGACATTTTGTATGATTATAATTTATTATTCATTGAAAACAAAATCGTTAATATTAAGTAAATAAAAACAATTTAGTGACATAATGCAGATGACAGATAATACTGGGGCACTGACATTGACATTACTTTTTTTTTGTTTTTAACTTTCCACTAGCTGCATTTGCTAGCTTGTTTATTAAAAATTAAATGAAATATTTGTAAGTCATAGTCAAACTAACACAACTTAGTCATAGTGACTTATTGGTTTATTAAGGTAGCGGTCATGCACTAGTAAAATTCTAGCAACTTAACAAAGTAGAAACTTCGGGATAGTTTTAAAAGCAACATTACCATGATATCACTTCTTCTTCGTTTTTGGCGTCAGTTTGTGCATTTGCTAGTATCAAGTATTTAGATATTTGCACGTACATATATCATGAAAAATCAAGTTAAATGAGTCTGTCAAAGTCATACAAAGTAATTCACGATCGAGTGAGTCGTGCCGACTTTATTATGGCGTTTCGGAAACAACACGAAAGGTCATATTTTACCATATTAAAACATCTTCCTATACTCGCGTTTGTTATTCAGCATTTTATATATAAAACACCACAATTTTATGACATCCAAACAAGTGTTGGAGAAAAAATACAACAGGCAACATTATTTTTTTCATATTCTTACAAAACTATCCCACCTAACATTTTTGCCATTATCTGCTCTAAATTGTGATTTATTTTGAATCACACTTTGCCAATGAAATGTTATTCAAAGGTCTAATAATATCTTTCATTATGTAGGTGTTTTATTCTAGAAGTGTTATTTTTTTGGAATCATTATGAACAATTTTTATTATGGGTAAAACAGAAATTGTGAAAAATAATTAGCTACTTAACTCTACATTTACCCTTCGATGACGATTTCGTTGAGGTTCTGTATACGAAATTTTCTATGAAACACTCGATTTTTTTACGATTTCCGAGTTGTGCCTATAGTAAAAATTATTTATAATGATAAGTTCAATGACTCCTTTTTAGCTTAGTACACTCCCAAGCTTATAGCATACTATAATAGTGACAAACAAGTAGGTGGTAAATGGCTACCGTCGTCTATGAACATCAATACCAGAAGCACTGTGTAAGGGTTTCATGAAATATCTGTAGATACACACGTATACATTAAATATATTACGTAAACTAGAAAAAGAAACTCTAGTCCCTAATTAGGTGAGCACATATCTTTAAAGAAAACACGAATTATAATAATAAAGATTTATTTTCAGATCTCCAAAGTTACATGTCAAAAATAATAAATAATAAATTGCAAAAATGCATTGTCAAAGCAGAGTGACAAAAATGAATATATAATTTGTAATATATTTTATATAGATTATAAATATGAATAACTCATATATAAGTTTGTTATTTGTTATAGCTAAATTCGCACAGTACAAGACGCGAAAAATAAACTGGAATGAAGTATCGGTGGATAAAAAAGAATACTGATTTCTATGGATATTTTTTTAACATTAAAAGTAAACATAATTTAGTATGTATTGTGAGAATACCCGTATAGATCAATATAAATAACAATGTACAAAATCTACTAAATGGAAGATTATTCTTAATTTTGTGACAGATCTTTTTTTAAATTTGTTCACTTAATAGTTGTAGCCCATCGATTTTAATTTTATTTTGTTCTTTTTTGTTCTCGGCGACATTTTAATGAACAAGAAATAGATCTTATATATCGACAACTGCCTCAACAATGTGAACAATTAAAGACATTTAATTGAATTATATATCTATGGCACAAAACGATGATCGTTCTAAGCCAGTGTTAAAAAAAGTTTATAAGGCATAGATTAGAGATTTCCTGTATTTTTTTTAATTTATGAGTATACTGTGCGGTTTAGCCATTCTTCCAGGGAGAAAGTTGCAAAGTCGCCGCCAGATGACCTCCCTTTGAAAGTATCTGAAAAATTATAAATCTTTTAGGATTATGATTAAATCTGGCGCGAAACATTAGGTTTTAGTGTTAAGCATGTTAGTGCCTTTACGGACTGATTACAAGTTCAACAATCAACAAAATTATTGATCACAAAATTACTCTTATGTAATAACATATAAAATTTTAGGGGAAAAAAAGTACTTGTAATAAATCCAATTTGATGATATCATTTGCGAGTAGTTTTATTTTGAATTTTTAACACATATATACGCAATTAAATAATATTTTGAAATTGTTACCATTTACCATGATTTTACTACCGCATATGACATTAAGAGCTAATTTGGTATGAAACAGTACAAATAAACAACAAAAAAATAATAATTTTAATAACAAATCCATTTATTTTTCTAGTATTGAATGATGAATTCATACCAAAAAAGCGTTTTCCAGGGAAAAGTGCAGCCGATTCTAAAAACTATTTTCTGTATAAACCTTACACTCACAGTATTTAAAAAAACGTGACTTAAAAAGGTAAATAATACATTCAATTATATTGAATACACGGAATATAATTAGGATCACATACTGTGCCTTTTTTCAAGGAATGACAACAGAGCAGACTGTTCTTATTTCTTGACAAAGCTTACCGGATGCGATCTAAATTATAGTTAGTGTATCTGGGTTTATGGATCAGAAAATCGTGTACAGAATCGGCCTCGATGAGAGATAGTGAGACAGAGCATAGTGACATATCGAGTATTTATACTTGACGCTGGCAAGTGCGCAGTCGGTGACACTTCACGCGTTCCACTGCATGTCACGCTCTAGATTCTCGAGCGGTTCGTTGTTTGCTGTATAGTTTACCATTCATTTAGATACAGACATATGAAAGTTATAATAGTTGACTGTTTAACACAGGACTGTCCAAAGCACGGCCCACGGCCTACATTTGTGAGATCCTCAACATGTTTTTGATGCACCACAAATACAAAAACTTTTCATTTGATAAAGCGTATCTGGTAGAACATAATTTTTTATGGCTTTCCAAACAAATTAATAAATATTTGGGGTTATTTCACATGGACCTATTTAGCGCCGAACTAAACAAAGTGACAGTTTTTTTTGGCAAATTATATTCTACGCCTATATAGAAAACAAACATCTAAATTCACCTAAATGTAGAAAAAAAGATATAAATAAATATTATATTATGGTAAAATATATATTAATGAATAACTAATAAAAAATAATATAACAAAAGTATCCCTGTATTATCTTCTGTCAAAAAAATAAAAGTAATTTTTTCTGCAGCCCTCCAATCTATGTTTACATCGGGCCGGGATTGCATCTGGTTTGGACAGCCCTGGTTTAATAAATAAATACACACACGCAAAAAAACGAAACATTACCGCCATCTATGTTGCTATTCGAAGAAAATGCATATTAAAGAATTATAAATATTTAGTAGCAGAGATAGTTCAGTGTTTAGCGCGGTTGATTGTCACGCCAAAGGGCGTGGGTTCAAACTCCAACAACAAGCTTAAACTAGTGGTGAAGGAAAATATCCTGAGCAAAAAATAGCATGGCAGTAAGGTATTTTATAGTATTCGACTGGCTAGCTACCAGACTAGCTACGGTGAGTCCCGCCAGCCCCCTTGAGAGCCAGTTTCGTTCCAGACATGCTTTAACATATTTGATCACACAGTCGTTTAACATCAGTTGGGCTGTGGTTAAACACCTAACATGTCAACAGTAATATAGAAAAAAATAATCACATTATTTATAAACTAGCTGCACCTCGCGGTGTTACCCGCTGATCACACGTGAATACGACATTTTGGGATAATAAGCCTTGCCTAAAAAAAGGCAAGGTCTCAGCTATACCATACCAAATTTCATTAAAATTGTTCCAGCCGTTTAAGTGTGAATAAGTAACAAACATACTCAGAAACTTTCGCCTTTAAATATTACTGTGATTTCTAAAAAACCGTGATCATGTCATGATGTCATAGTTCGTTTTAGACTACCAAGTGCAGGGTACTTTGAGGTCTAAACAGCCCTGTAATTTCTTTCTAACCGGAACACCCCAACAATGAGCTTGAGCTGCCGGTGAAGGAAAACATCGTGAGGAAACCATAGCGTGGTGGTAGGGTACTTTCTAGTACTCGGCTGGCTAGATACCAAGTTGAAAATCTGCCGCCAAGCATCTAACGGTGTGTTCCTGCAGCCTCACTTGAGAGCCAGTTCTATTCCAGGCTAAGTGTGCTTTACCATCTTCGACAACACCGTCACTTAAGTGAGTTACTTAGGTGAGTTGTGGTCAAACACCTAGCCTGTGAGAGTAAAATAAAAAAACCCCTAAAATGTTGACACACCTTGGCGGCAGAATATTTAATACTGCGGTGGTAATTAGACCTCTTGCTAAGACCTACCACCTGAGATAAAGGTTCTGCGGACCAATTCACTAACACTTCACACAGGTACAGTAACTTTTCTGGAATTAATTTGTTCTGACATATACAATTTCTTAGACAAATATTGAGTATAGGATTCTATTGTGAGAGTTCTTTAATGCTTAACCTAAAATTGAAAATAACAGATAAAGGGTATTAAGGCGTCTTACCAATCATGGTCTTGAGTCGGACCGCGCACATTATGAAGTCATCGAACTGAATGTAACCATCTGATGAACCGTATCTGAAATGTGGAAAAAACTTCTTCGTAAAAAATTCATCGTAAGTGAATTGTCGATGCTTCGTGATTGGACCCCGTGCCGGTAACTAAGTTTATATATGGATACGAACCTGTGAGCCAGCACGTTGAGTATGTGTGCGTTGACGGTGTACCCGGCGGAGTGCAGAGCGTCGCGGAGCGCATGCGCGGGGATAGCGCCACGCCCTTCCACGTCGTACAGACGGAACACCGCCTACAACATAACCACGCATAATAAATACACCGTGAAAGTTTGAACATCAACAATATTGATACAGGGGGTTCAGTATGCTTAGTGCGAGTTTTTTTAACTACTCGATCGCGTTAAAGTTAACTCCAATTTGTATGGAATTGGATCAGCGCCACCTAGCGTCACGTTAATAAACCTTATTTTGTGAGTGCGAGATTGATTGTTAACTTTACGATCGTGACCATCGACTAACTTTACCGAAGTGAGCACGTTAACGAGCTTGGATGATGTTTTTGCGAGTGCGAGTTGCAACGTTAGTCTGTTTTGACAGTTAGATTGTAAACTTCTTCACTTCCGAGCAAGTTAACTTTGTCACGAAGCTTTTGGTAGTGAAACCGATACAATACGAATATCTTTTTAGAAAATAATTATTTTGTTTTGTTTTAATTGGAGAAAAAAATGGCAGGTTGTAACTTTATTGCTTGGAGAATGTTGTCGACGGCAAAAAGCAAGCACAGCAAGTCCTCAACCGATAATAAACACTAATAAAATGATGTATGGTGATGATGATGTATATCGTTTTAACCTTTTTCCACTACTCTCTGGATTTTGTATCACTACTGCTATCACTATTGAGCAGTGATATAAGGTCCTCCTAATGGTGGTGGGTCCACCACCACCACCACCGCCACCGTTGGGATATAGGCATTGGTTATAGGCTTACTAAGATCTCCATGACTAGAAAATAAAAGTACAAAATAGGTATATTACAATACAAGTTAAATTCAACAACTCGTATTAAATAGGTTTTGTAAAGATCTTGATCTTATTCTTATTAGATATTTACTCATCCATAAAAGTTACTAACAAGTCAAATTGATGCTGGCTTGTTTTCATTTTTCCTTTTATTTTAAATCGAGTTTTAAAGAATAATTTAAATTTGACTCATAAAGATACACACACAGTTTGTTTACATAATAAAATTCAATGTGACGCCAAGTGTAACACGACTATTTTTGATAGTACAACGCCTCCATACAAATAGCGTTAGAAAATCATTGTATTTAATTTGGTCGGCTTATCACATAAAAGCCACGTGCTACCAACATACGAAATAAAATAAACGCTGTACTCGGTGACCAAACGTCATTCGAATCGAATAACTAGTTTGCCACTCGCACTCAGACTTACTCACTTTACAACGTGACCAACGGATGCTCGATTTACGCTGTAGTTAAGTAATTCGATTTGTTTAGGAAACTCGCACTAAGCATACAGTACTCGATTGTCATTCCAAATAATAATAAAAAAATAGGTGGATAATATTTGACCTAATTATCCTGAGCAAACACAAAAATACGGACACTCAAATCACGCGCACCGACAATGACATGGTAGTCGCGTGCGGTCCCAGATTAGATAACAGTTACTACGCACTTTAACCAAGGTTTTCTTAGTTTTTTTTTGTATTTGTTTCGATTTTATTTTTTGATACGTTCTATATGACCTCTAACTAACGTGTCTTTGAATATCGCTAACGTTAAAACTGTCAGCTCGTATATTTGCATGGTAAGGTATTTTCTAGTACTCATCTGGCTAGCAACCCTCAGGTTATATGTTTGTTCTGGTGAGAATCGAACTCACGCCTTACAGTTCTTGAAGCATATATTCTATCAAATGAGCTAACTTGGCAGTCCGGCCCCGTGACACTGACAATAATTTAAGAAAGTTTAGTGGGCGTTTTTTCTCATAATTAAGGTTGTATCTCTGAAATTTGATATGTATACTAACCCGCCAGTTGCGAAGGTCTATCCAAAGCGTTTTGAATTCCTCGAAACCGAGTCCACCGGAACCGTCCTTGTCTAGCATAGCAATCATGCTGCGGCAGACGTCCTTGGAGAAACCTTGGCCTTTCAATTCTGTTGGATATAAAATACTGTTAAAAGAGTATAGTGATGCGGATGAAAATTACGATATATATATTCAGTATACTTTATCTATATATGGCTATAAGCTTAGGATGTACTTAAACGAAAAGTTATATGAACAACTTTTACTATGAATACAATTTTAAAATAGTAAAAAAAATCAGTTTCATAAAAAAGTTTGTCGACCCCTGACAAAATATATAGAGCTGTTTTTTTTTCGATTTCAGCGTTATGCTCATAGTAAAACTGGTTAATGATGATGAGTAAAATTACCCCCTTTTGGCTTATACACTCCAGTCTGTATAACCCTGTTTACATGGTAAAAAAAACAACTACATACATATGTAGTTGTTTTTTTTTATGAGTGTTTGGTAACATATCTGACGTTAAGTGAGGGCGTGGTCGCACCCGCACTTGAGAGCTAGTTCCCATTCCCATTGTTGACCATCGACCACACCGTCATTTAACACTTATGTGAGCTGCAGTCAAACACCCAGAAAAAAAGGTATTTTTCAGTGATTAAACTTCTGAGCCATACATTTATTATTAAAAATTATTTATATACCTAATATTTTCCAATTTTAATTTTAACATAATTATCGGAAATGGAGGTGACTTATTCAACTAAAATCAGAATTAATAAATAATATTTAACATAATGTTTATTTCTTATTTAAAATGCCCATTTTTGTGTTTATACGATATTTCGTGTCAAATCATGCATACATAAAGCGAAACGTAAAAATTTTCAAAAGTATTTGAATTTTTTTACGTTTTATTAAAATGTGTTAGTTGCAACATTAAGCATTATAATTATTATAAAATTATACTTTATAACATATAAAAATATTCGCTTAAAATTAAGTATAATTTTACAATGGTCATAAAGACTAAAAACTATGTTCGAAAAAATCTTCTCTTGTGGTACCTGAAAAAAATTAAATAAAGAAAGAAAAATAAAAATCATATATTACTATCTACATAACAAAAATAGACATTTTAAATTACGCCTCCATTTCGATAAAAAAAATATATAAGTCGCATGCACCAGCTTCGTTGTCCTGTGAAAATATAATAAAATTAGTACAAATACAAATACAAATAAATTATGCTTATTGTTTATGGTAATCTGAACTGTGATAACGTCAGCAATGTTATATAAATTATGCTTATTGTTTATGGGGATCTGAACTGTGATAACGTCAGCAGTGTCATAAATTATGCTTATTGTTTATGGGGATCTGAACTGTGATAACGTCAGCAATGTTATATAAATTATGCTTATTGTTTATGGGGATCTGAACCGTGATAACGTCAGCAATGTCATATAAATTATGCTGATTGTTTATTTTCCTTCTTAATGGTACACCTTGTTTTTTTATATGATTTTGAATCTTCGTTATACTTAGGTTGCCTGGAGGAGATCGCTTTTATATTGTGATAAGGTCACCTGCCGTTAGCGGTAAGTTTACGTAAACATTGGTTCAACTAGGGAGTTAAAGCAATGTTTACATAAGCATAAGATAAGCTAAGAGCTTTGCTTACTTTTGCTGACATGGGGAAGGGAGGAGTTAATAAGTTCTGCATACATAATTCTTGAATGTCCCCAAAGTACTTAACACGACAATGTCTTTGCTGAGTTCATTTCGTTATTTTTCTTACATTTTCAAATTTCTAAAAAAATTTAGTTCACAAAATAGTCATAAAAAATTTCAGTTTTTTTAGGACTAAAATGTCTAAAAAAAATATTACAGATACAAAAATATCTAAAACAAATGTACTTGTAGCCACTACTTTACAAGAGCATGACGAGACTTGACCTTATTTCGTGTGAATTTGACTGTGACTTAGGCGTTTTCTCACGCGAATCCGTACATGGCGGGTATTCCCCACTTACTCACAAAGCGTTTCGTTACCAAATTTTTTATTCGCACAGCGAGGTAGTGGAGCTTGCTGGTTAAAAAGTACGCGTGCTCTATCTGAGACCGCACTACTGCTTAACATCAGGCACGGTGTGGTCAATAGCAGTGACGTAACTACACCGCTGGCTTGTGGCAAATTCATTGAACCAACGCTTATAGTTAAGCTACATCTAAAATGTATATTTTCAACAACTACCTACATATTTTGTTTTTTTTTGTTACAAGGATTATTCACACAATTTAAGCGAATTTTTTTATAAAATATAATTATTTTTCTTTGAAAATAATAATAAAAGTTTTGTACTCGCGACCTTTTCAACAACTTCCTTCGGCCCTTTTGGCACAGATCAAAACAGTCCAATTTAAAAAAATTATTCAGAATTTAGGGTTAAACTTCTTTCATAGGTATTAACATTCTAAATTTTGCAGTTTAGCTCTTATATCCGTCTCTCTACATTATATATTTCTTCACGAAATGTGCCTACACGTGACGTGTCCTTGAAATTGCACTTTCAATTCTCGTTTAATATCAAATCCGCCTAAGATTTACTTCGTAACATAAAAAACGGAGCATCCCATTTACCTGCAGGTTGAGGTTGGGTAAGATGAACTTGCTCTTGGTTTTGCTGTTGCATCTGGTTGAGGTCGACACCGATTTCCTTGCAGATCGGAGCGCAGAGAGCGCAAAGAAGTTGTTCCAGGCAGCTTTGTTCCTGGGGTCCTGGGGCAGTTGTCCCGCCTCCGTCGTAAGCGCCGCGCGCGACCCCGCCTCGCATTGCCAACTCTGTCGTGGACGGTCACCGTCAACTAATTTTTTCTAAGTTTACCCGAAATTAGGCTGGCAAGCCTGTTTCAATTGACAATTAAAAGTTTCGCCAACTCTTCAGAGCAGAGGCGTATTTATAAAATACAGGATTATAAGCATGGGGTGTTCGAAGCTAAAAAGGTGTTATAATGAACAATGTTTACTTTAGCACTATTCTGAAATCGTATTAAATCAGTTCTTACATACAAAAAAGTTCGTTCCCGGGGAAATTGTATTATATACAGAGATACTGTTGATCAGTCAGCATCCTTTTAAGGGCATATTTTGTACATTAAAACAAACAACTTTTGGCCTAAAACCTAAGCCAAAACACAAAACATATTTAAAAAAAAAACTTTTGTGGTACTGTCTAACACTATTTAGTTCTCTATTGCGTAGACGCTTCATTTATCGTAGTATCGTGGGAGAAGCCGCCCCGAGCGCCGCAGTGCCTTTCTTTGGCCTTGACGTCATCGCGTTTGCTGCCGGCACGCGTCACAGAGTGCGCGTGCGCTTTTTGCACAGAGTTAATATTTGTTTAGAGCGGACAAATATAATTTTTTAATATTGTATAGAAAAAAAATACGAAATATCAACAATAGGAGAAAAAAAATTTTAGATACTGAACATGCCTTTAAAAGGATGCCGGCTGATTACAAATGACCCTGTATATATTTTTTAATGTAAAGTAATAAGACGAACGAGACGTCCTCCTGATGGTAAGAGATCCTGTCCATGGCCATTGCAGCGATATACGGAACTTTGAGTAGTAAAACAAACAAATAAAAATCAAATACAAATTAGCTTTCTTCTCATTATTACAGAGCTGCGCCCGTATTTGTTCATAATGGTGAGTACAATGACACCCCTTTCGGGTTAGCCCAAGCTTACCTCAAGTTTATAACCCTGTATAATGCCAAACAACTCAAATTGCGTTTCGATTTGAGAATTTTGAGGATGTTTCTATGGTGCCTAAACTTTCCAAAGGGTACTTTATATCTAGGCCGAAATATCCTATGTATTTGTACTCATAATATTATTATCATAAAATAAATAAAATAGGCGATAACGACGTTTCCGTATGTACACATATAAAATAGTTTTCGTTTTGTTTCATAAATCATTACGTGAAAATAAATAGGTATAACATTTTTTTTGCATAAAAAATTGACACCGATTTTTTATTTTAATTTTTTATGTCTGACAGGCTAGGTGTTTGACCACAACTCACCTAATGTTAAGTGACAGTGTGGTCGATAATAAATGGTAAAATATATAAAATAAATAATAAGATGGTAAAGCACACCTAGCCTGGAATAGAACTGGCTCTCAAGTGAGGCAACCGGAACACACCGTTAGATGCTTGGCGGCAGATTTTCAACTTGAGGGTGGTAGCTAGCCAGCCGAGTACTAGAAAGTACCCTACCACCACGCTATGGTTTCCTCACGATGTTTTCCTTCACCGGCAGCTCAAGCTCATTGTTGGGGTTTGAACCCACGCCCTTCGGCATGCGAACCAACCGCGCTAACCACTGAGCTATCATCGCTACAAAAATCGATTTTCCAAACTAACTTTATCAACATTATTAAAAAATAAACGTGCATTAATTCACTATTTTTAATATATTAAAACAATAAAGAAATTCAAGCATACAGTGCATTATATGGAAAATAGTGAAATAGTGCATTATTTATGTACATATATATAAATACTTACGTTACGTTATCTCGGACAGCGAAAACAAAACGGAAAAGCTGCTTTTAGCTCGACACAAAAGCGTTAAACATCGAAAGCTCAAAAATGGGCATTTTTATTCTATTCATACTAAAATATTATAATTTAAACTCATTAAAACAAAACGCATGGTAATATAAAAGTAACGCCAAAGCGCATAATAAATTAATGTAATTATAAAACGTTAATAAAGCCTTTTATTTCAACACCGTCAATAAGAGTCATAAAATCTAGTTATAAACCTGTTAGATTTTATTCAATAAATGTCATAAAATCTGGTTATAAACCTGTTAGATTTTATTCAATAAGTGTCATAAAATCTGGTTATAAACCTGTTAGATTTTATTCAATAAGTGTCATAAAATCTGGTTATAAACCTGTTAGATTTTATTCAATAAGTGTCATAAAATCTGGTTATAAACCTGTTAGATTTTATTCAATAAGTGTCATAAAATCTGGTTATAAACCTGTTAGATTTTATTCAATAAATGTCATAAAATCTGGTTATAAACCTGTTAGATTTTATTCAATAAATGTCATAAAATCTGGTTACAAACCTGTTAGATTTTATTCAATAAATGTCATAAAATCTGGTTATAAACCTGTTAGATTTTATATCTAGGGTACGTGTATAAATTACACCTTGTATATTATATCTGTATACAAAATTTCAAAATGGCTTCATTACATGGCAACACATTATAACTGAACTAATTTATATTAATATAAATTACATATATAAATAAACAAATGAAATAAGTACATGAATATATGACAGTATTTTCTTGATATGTATATAGAAATTATTAATAAAGTTTTTATTTTAAAAGAAAAGGAAAAACGTTTAAATAAGATACTCCGACTATAGTTTACATTCTAAAGGAAATATAATAATTATATCCCATTGAGTCGGATACTCAAACCAACGACTATAGTTTTGATTTTAAATAAAAAGTAAAAACATTTGAATCGGATACTCCGACTATAGTTTGTATTCTAAAGAAAATATAATAAATATATTGCTTTGAGTCGGAGAGTCAGACTAACGACCATAGTTTGGACTTTAATTTGAAAAGGAAAACGTTTAATCGAATTAGTCACTACGCCGTAGTTTGAATTCTAAAGGAATTTATATTCAATTGAGTCGGATACCCAGACTAACGACTATAGTTTAGATTTTAAATAAGAAGGTATAATAACATTTGAGTCGGATACTGCGACTATAGTTTGCATTCTACAGGAAATTGAATAATTATATTCAATTGAGTCGGATACTCAGACTAAAGACTATAGTTTTAAGGAAATTAGAACAATAACCATCAATTTAGTAAGATATTTCGATTTTAGAGAGAAAAAAACCGAAAAAATCAATAGACAATAGTTGACAAAATATTGTTTGTTTATTTAATCTATATCTTCTACTAGATAAAGGACTAAGAAAGGATACTTCTTCGATTTTGAAATTACGTTACTTTTTCACATTTCTTGTAACTGCCTCTTTCCTGTGCTAGAATCGGCCAATCTCTTTTAAACGTTCCTGAATACGTCGCGCCGTCGTGTCGTGTCGGAGGGCTACATCAGGGTCGACTGTTTAGAGGACCCACTCAGTAGAGATCTTTGACAACGTGCTCGGGTGCATTTAGCCGACCTATTTTTACTACCTACTATTTTATTAACGTTACGAAGCGAATATGTTTAAAAATTTGAATTATGTATTCCTGTAAAACGATTTGTTTCATATCACAATAGTGTCATAAACGTCAATAATGAAGCTGAATAAAAATTATTCCCGTTCAATTGAGTCGGATACTTTGACTATATTTCGATTTTGAAATTATGCAGTGGACAATAAGACATACCTTCCCTCATGGCGTAGTCGAGAATCTCCTTGAGTTCTTGCCAATCCACCTCGCCGTCCGAGCCGGCCAGCCTGGTGAAAAACTCACGCACCGGGTCGGCGGGTTCCGGGTTCGGAGCCACTTCCTTCACCTACAAATATAATTATATCGAATTAATGAATGATCATGTAATTATATCGAATTAATGAATGATTATATCGAATTAATGAATGATCATATAATTAGATCGGATTAATGAATGATCATATAATTATATCGAAAGAATGAATGATCATATAACTATATCGAATAATTGAATGATCAACTTCGCGACGTCAAACGATCAAAGAACAATTTAAAGGTCTCCCATTTAATTCTATTCTATGTTTGCATGTACAAGATCGCTTTTAGCGATAGCTAATAAATTTCATAAGCACGCAATCAAATGGTTGAATTTAGCTAATATTACTTTGCAACAACTCTGAAGAAGAACTTTAACTTTATTTTTATAAAATATTTGAAAATATCGTAACATTTGACAGTAGCAAATACAAAAAGTGAGAAGCCGAAATAAATTAAAAAAACTCACCCTGTCGTCTACGTCACCCATGCCGATGTCTTCATCGTTTTCCCTGAAATCATTTTTTTTAAATTGTATTTCTACATGGTCAAATGTCAGAACAAAAGTCAAAAATTCTGAAAACAGGTCGTAAATAGGACGCAACAAATAAAGACGTTGCCAATTTATCTTAAAAATAACTTACGTCATGTTATTGTCCTTTTCAGAGAAGACTCGGACCAAGAACTCTCCCTCCTCGTTCGGATCAAACGTGGATGGCACTATCACGTAGCTGCCCGGCTCTAATTTGAACCTTAAAACAAACAGTTACAAATAAAGTCTATCAAATGCTTCGCTACATTTCAAAACGTTTATTTAATTTTATTTAGGAATAAGTGTGGTGGATTCGTATTCGATTCGTACGCCGAAGTACGTGGGTTCAAACCCCAACAATGAGCTTGAGCTGCCGGTGAAGGAAAACATCGTGAGGAAACCATAGCATGGTGGTAGGGTATATTTTAGTACTCGCCTGGCTAGCTACCCTAAAGTTGAAAATCTGCCGCCAAGCATCTAACGGTGTGTTCCGGCAGCCTCACTTGACTGTCAGTTTAATTCCAGGCTAGGTGTGTACCATCTAGTGAGCTGTGGTCAAACATTTAGCCTGTCAACCATTAAAAAAAAAAGTCTCTTTATCTGGGAACGGGAAAGGGTCGGAGGAAAAAAACGAAATGCTAATTCGAACTCACCGGGCGCTGACTTCCCTAAGGTTGATGAAGGCCTGCGAGCGCCCCACAGACGCGTTGTATTTGAAGAAGTTGACGTCTAAAGGCTTGGGCACGTGACCGTAGTCCGGGAGACGGTAGATGGCGAAACCAATAGTCAGGCACTCCAGTCCGGCGTGGCGTTGGGAACGACGGTTCTTCTGCATTAGCGCTACGATTATCTGAAACACAAATTGAAATTTATAAAACCCTCTACACCAACAGAATACTTCAGACTTGTTGAAGATGCTCAGATCCATTCATCAAGCTGAACTGATTTTATTGAACATATAGCTGCGAACACCCCCTGATATGCCGTGGTGGTGCCGGCGTAAGAATAGTACCCCACCCTCTTTACTCGTGGTTTCCGTAAGAGTCGGCTAAGGGTTGTAATCCAGAAGATGGGCAGCAGCGTCTTCCTTGAACAATCACACCTAACTGCGCTCGCCAACCCGCCTGTCAAGCGTGGCGAGTATTGGCAAAATCCCTCCCCAGGAGGAGGCCTATGTCCAGCAGTGGACGCCTATGGCTGATGATGTGAACACCCCTATCAAGTCATCTTTCAAACCTGTTACTTTGGTGGTAGATTGTTGGTTTGAGTGGTTTGACAGCCCTGTTGGCTCATTGGGAGTATGTCTGCCTGAGCTGTAGGGCGTGGGTTCGATTCCCGCCAAGGACAAACATTTTATGGTATAAACAAAATGTTTGTTCTGTGTCTGGGTGTTCTGTATGTATTATAAGTATGTATTTACAAAAAAATAAAGTATTTATGTATTCTATCAGTTATCTGACTTCCATCACCCAAGCTCTGCTTAGTTTGGGGTCAGATGGCGCTGTGTGTAATGTGTCCTACAATATTTATATTTATTTATATTAGATGTCCTTAGCTAGAGAACGTCTAGATAGGTACCACCGCAGTACCAGATATTCTACCGCCAAGCAGTAGTGTGAAAACATTACTGTGTTCCGGTTTGCAGTTAGCAGATTACAGGGCTGTTGAGATTAACCATCGTAAGCCTCAAAGTAATGAGCGCCAGTTTGTTTTGCTACTCAAAGTTCTGGGTATCACTGCAATGCCCATGGACAGGCTTTATCTCTTACCATCAAGAGAGTATCACGATCGTCTCATTATTATTACAAAAAAGAAAAAAAAACTGAAAAAAAGAAAAATCAGTTCAGCCGTTTGGGAGTTACGATGTCACAAACATACATACGAGGTTAAACTTATAACACATCTCTGTTTGAGTCGGAGGTAAAAAAAAACTACTTTAACTTTGAAAATTTTTAACATACTTAAAAAAAAAAATAAAAAAAATCTGCAGTGGACTATATGCGCTCCCTATAAATGAAACAATAATGATCACTATCATTATTTTTTTCAGTTTATCTTTTGGTAGACAATAATATATTTATACTGAGTTATACAATACAAATATTCGATGGAGTATAAAATGTTAAGAATGGAGTATAGTCGAGTATGGCTATAGTCGACAAAACTATACAATGTTAAGAAGCCTTTCGAGTATTACATAGACAAAATTTGTCATTTCACCCCCTCACCTCATATACCTTATCAACGTACGCACTGGATACAACAACTATACTTACGAGTACGTGAATATTGATTGGATTTCTACAAAAACTGTTTTTTTAAGAATCTACCAAATAATTGCAATTTAGAAAAAAGTTGTAGAAGTTATTGACTATTCAGATTAGATTATTACCTCCCCTTCTCCTCGGCATAAAAATATGCGAAGCAATTTTCCAACCCTTAACAGGAAGATCACAAACAGTCTATTGAGATTGCAACGACAGGACCTCCATCTTATAACCAGTCATTACAATCTAAATAGCCATCTGTACAAGCTAGGAGCCATAGATAGTCCGCTTTGCCGTGGCTGTTTGGTGTAGAACGAAACTGTAAATCATGTGCTGTGGCATTGCAAGGCCACAGAAGCAACTAGGATCTTCACCAGATTGCATGGAGCAGCTTCCTCACTATCCACATCCAAATCACCGCAACAGATAGACTGCTTTTCGCCTCTCACTCACTGGAGATACTATGCCAGCGACCCAGAGCCTCGCTCCGATACTTCAATGAGCTGGGTTGGAGTACGCTTGTAGGAAATGCACAATACACCCCAAGCGGGACGTCAGTGCAGGACTTATCGTCCCAATCCCGAATAAGAATGCAAAGCAATTTCCCCTCATCCCTTTTAGCACTTACATGATACCCGAACGGCCCCAACGGTGATTATTATAGTAGATATGTGGTTATTATACTCACGGTACATTTGTTTTCATCGTCGCCTTCATCTGGGTCTTGTAAAGTAACTGTGTACTGTGGGTTGCGCCAAAACGATTCCAGGAAGTTACGGCAACCGCCAGCCGTCACACCTAAACATACCATTTGCAAATTAAGCTTAATGGCTTATAACTCAATAAGTAATAGTTCTGCTTTGAGATCTGTATCTGGGTTTGAGTTCCACCTAACTCAGTACTAACTAAGTTCCAACAAATAATGACTTACTTATTTTTTATGCCACATGTGGGAATCAAATACACGTTTTGCATGTTTTTTTTATGGTTGACATGTTAGATGTTTGACTACATCTCTTGATATTTTTGGAGACTTTCTGTCACAGTTCAAGTCTTATTTAAATGTGATCTTGGCCAGTGTTTTGGTAACAAGCTGAATTCTTAAATTAGTTGATTTTTTATATTTTAATTTATATTTTTGATTTATTCAGTTTAGGCCTTGGTAAGGAACACTTATGAACGTTAAGTTACATGTTTGAATCTACCACCGGCTTGTAATTACACTTCAACTGAGAAGACTCCGGCAAGAAACTCAGCAAGGCATTTTTTTTTTGTGGATTTTTCTTTTCATATCAGGTTACAGTTTATACAGTTTACAGTTATTGATATTACTACATTATGATTACTACAATTGTCAGTTTAACGTACCTCTGACCCATTCTCCTTCGAAGACGGACATCTCCCATTTCTTGGTGCAACCTTCGGGACATTCTTCTGGGTCCAGGGAATCAGGGTTCAAATTGCAGATCTCAACTCTGCAACACGCGAAATAATGGTGTTATTCTTTTGGTCTTTTCTCGGCGTAATTTTGTTTCTCTGTCCTTTTGTCTGTTTGTTAAATTTTCAGGGCTGAATGGATTTTAATAAAAAGTGTTGCCGGAACACACCATTTAGGTGCTGACTAGACGAGTACTACAAAATGCCCTACTACCATGCTATGTTTTTTTTTTAAATTGTTTGACCACAGCTCACCTGATGTTAAGTGACGGTGTGGTCGAAGATGGTAAACACACCTAGCCTGGAATGGATCTGGCTCTCAAGTGTGGCTACCGGAACACACTGTTAAATGCTTGGCGGCAGATTTTCAACTTGAGGGTGTTAGCTAGCCAGCCGAGTACTAGAAAGTACCCTACCACCACGCTATGGTTTCCTGACGATGTTTTCCCTTCACCGGCAGCTCAAGCTCATTGTTGGAGTTTGAACCCTCGCCTTTCGGCATGCGAACTGACCGCGCTAACCACTGAGCTATCATCGCTAAATCACGTTTTTTTTTACCGGCAGCTTAATCTCATTTTGCCGTGTAAGCCGGCTGTGCTGGCCAATAAGACAACATAGTCAACGGCATATTGCAAGGCCTGGATAGCTGTTTTAAGTCCCCTTTTTAATAAAGGAGGAAAGTGCACCAGAGTGCGAATCGTAAATAAACAGTAGAAAAAATATATCTGTGATCTAATTTTAGAAATTTTAAATTTTAATATAACTAAATTTTATATGGGATTATTTTTATGCCTGAATTAAAGATATTATTATAGTTCCCTTTAAAAAAACTAAATAGATCTACTTTTGGCTACCAACTCGCCTGATGTGAAGCGACGATGCGGCCGAGGGTAAAACACATTGATTTATAAGAAATCTATTCACTCTGGCCTTAAAATGCCCAAAGGTGTTACATATATTAGTCATTGTGGAAAGTGCTTTACAAAAACTAGTCTGATATAAACTCAAGAAGAACTCTTTACCTTGAGAAGTGGGTACAAAAGTCCTTGAAAGACATCCAGAATTCTCCGTCATCGTCGAAAGTCAGTCCGAGTTCTTCCTTCTCGGATTCCGGAATGTAACGCCACTCTGGCGACCTGGGAACAATCGTGTTACGTCAGTTAGTAGTTTTAGTTTTCGTTTTTCAACCTGTAGTAGTACAGTACCCAAGTGGTGACGGGTGGGCGTTTTGGGGGACTGTCTTATGTAATTTCGACGTTCGAAAAGTGCTGATTCTCAGCCTAGTTTGAATAAATGGTTTTGAATTTTGAATTTTTAAAAAAAATTTGAATACGAAATACTGTATATGGTATACGCAAATATGGATTTAGTATTTAGGTCTTAATATTGATGAAGTGTCAATAGTCTAGTTCAGCTGATATTCTGCCGCCAAGCAGTAGTGTGTAAACATTACTGTGTTCCGGTTTGAAGGGTATTGCAGCTAGCAAAATTACTGGGCTGTTGAGACTAACCATCCAATGTCTTAAAGTAATGAGCGCCAAATCAGCATTGGCCTAGACTTTGTTTTGTTATTCAAAGTTCTGTGTATCGCTGCAATGGACATGGACAGGTGTTATCTCTCACCAACAGGAGAGCGTCTCATTCGTCTTATAACTAACACACAATAACAATAAAAATAAACTTAATACTGGCTGGATGACACCACTAGAATCAGGCGTAATCAGTGTTCCCAACTTGGAGGTTTTGTAATAATTTATAACCCGTTAGAAAAACTACGCGAGCCCTCACAAAGCTCAGCTTTTTGCTAGTATTTTTACACACTACTGCTTTACGGGAGAATATCTGGTACTACAGTGGTACCCACCTAGACGACCTCCTGAGGAGATCTACCACCAAGCGAAATACATGTATCATAAATTAAATATACAAAGCCCTAATCTTTGTGACGTCATATATATCGCCTAATGTGAATGGCATTAAAAGCACACGGTACCCTCGCTTGTTTACTTACTTGTCGCTCCATGGGCCATTCCATTCGGCTTCATTTCCCCAGGGGTTCCTGAGACGGAGCAGCGGAATTTTCCCCTGGCGGCCAGGGGTCTCGATATCGACGTACTTGACGCGTGTTATCGAGTACGCATGACCCCTGATCAGCCCAACAGGGGTTTCTGCTTCTAGAATGTTCGGGTCGGGCTGGAATGTGAAAAAATGGAGGTCAAACAAACCCAAGCAAAACTTGATTGCCGAGTTAGTTCAGTTAGTAGTGTTTTGTAGCGATGATAGCTCAGAGGTTAGCACGTTCGGTTCGCACGCCTAAAGGTGTGGGTTCAAACTCCAACAATGAGCCAGCTGTCAGTGAAGGAATAAAATCGTGAGGAAACCATAGCATGGTGGTAGGGTACTTTCTAGTACTCTTCATTCTACAAATAAATAAATCTTGAATCTTGAAACGGGCAGAATGCACAGAGTGCGATAGCAAGAAAGAGAAAAAAAATAGTACACAAGAAAGAAACAAAAAATAGGAAGTTTTAAGTTGTTTATAATGAGTGCAATGATCACCTTTCTGATTACACCCGAAGCTTATAATAATGCGTACCTCAATGCTGCATCCCATAAGAGAGTTCCGTTCGTACGCCTTCAGCAGGATGGTGTAGAAGGATGGTGGTAGCTCGGTCATGTCATACATTTCCGTCACACCACCCGTGAAGTCCTCCATTGCTTCACACGTCGAGCCGCCTTTAAGGGCCTCGTACGATCCATGCAGTCTAAACACATAAGATATAATTAGGTAAGATAGACCATCGAAAATTCAAAATTATATATATTATATTTACGCTTATAATCCGTTTGGTTACAAAAGTGACGAGGATTTTTCTGAATATAATTTTAAATATTTATCTAAATTAAGACAATTTTAAATATTTTTCTTAAATATTCCTATCTAAAATCCATCAAAACAAATCTAGGATTGCAAATTGTTATTGTACCAAATTTTAATAAAATAAAATAAATAAAAAAAACCTAAACTCTAATTAAAATATCCAAAAGTTATATCCTCTTCTCTTTGCAGTTATGAATTATATTAAGATTAATGTACCGCTACAATGTTTACGGGCAGAGGTTATCTCTTACCATCAGGAGAGCGTTGCGTTCGTTAAATAACTTTTACAATAAAATATAAAAAAAAAAACAAAACAACCAGACGCTCGACCAAAATACATCCTCTTACAGTGGAAATTCCCTATAAACGTTTCCAGACCACGTTCCTTGTAAGAACTGCTGAGGTGTGGAACTCGTTGCCAGCGTCTGTGTTTCCAACTAAGTACAACCCGGGTTTGTTTAAAGAAAAATGTGAATAGGTATTTCCTAGACAAGCGTGCTCCATCTTCGGCCACATCGTCGCTTTCCATCAGGTGAGATCGTGGACAAACGCATGACTAGTCCGTAGTAAAAAAACAAAAAAAGTATTGGTGTCGATTCTGTTCTCGGTACTTATATAAGGTTGTTGGGATTTACTAAATCAAAAGGGGAACATTGAGTGCATCATCATCATCTCAGCCGTAGAACGTTCCCTACTAGACATAAGCCTCCCTCATTGATATCCCTAAAGACAGATTGAAAGCGACTCGCATCCAGCGAATTCCTGCAGTCTTTATGAGGTCGTCTGTCCACCTTGTGAGTTGGACGTCCTACGCTGCGGTCCGTGGTCTCCATTCGAGACCTTTACATTCCCATCCCCCCAATATTATTGGGGAGACAAAATACCTATAGGTTCTGTTGGCTTGGGCATCTCGATGGGGAAAGATTGTGCAATCAAAACGGCGCTTTTATGACTACCGGAAGGCAGAAGACCTGACAGCCTTCTCAAGTATAGATGAAAAGACGAGGTTAACCATCCTGTAAAGTAACTCAAGGTACTTACTTAGCATATGCTTTTTCAAGCAGCGCGCTCCAGAACTCATTGTTCTCCGAGGAGTGGAGGAAGACCAGCTTCCCCCTGTATGTTGGAAGACGGTCGTCAATCACCACGTCCACCCATCTGCCGTACTGCCAGAATCTGCGATATGAAACAGTTTTTTTTTTTTATGGTAAGAAGTAATGAGACTAACCAGGCACTCTCCTGATGGTAAAGGACCATCAACAGAATTAATTAATCAAGTGTTAATATTTCAAACTGTCTCACGAAACAATCATATAAAACAAATATTAGTAATTGTGCATAACTGGCAGTCAAGCGTAATAACTGGATTTATTTACTATATGCTATCAACAATTTCACTAACCTAAAATGGAAGACTCCAGCATAATCTTCTTCGAAGCTCTGGTCATCTGGCACCACTTGGAAGAACAATCTGAAATTACACAACAAAAAAATGTAGGCTCGCCTTGCCTGATGTTAAGTAACGGTGTGGTCGAATATGGCAAATACACCTAGCCTGGAACAGAACTAGCTCTCAAGTGAGGTAGTCGGAACACAGAAGTGTTTAGTGCAGATTTTCAACGTAAGGGTTAGCCAGAAAGTCACCATGCTATGGGTTCCTCACGATGTTTTCCTTTACCGGCAGCTCAACCTAATTGTTGGGATTTGAACTCACGCTCTTCAGCGTGTGAACTAGCACTACTACTTAAGGGTGATGAAAGATCAGCACTCTTAAAGATCTAGCATAGATATAGCTAGTCTCCATTTTTTTAATATATTATTCTTTATTTATTTAAAGACGCTCTCCTGTCTCCAGCTCTGTGCATCCTGCCATTGCAACGATACATAGCACTTTGAGTAGCAAAACAATGTCCAGGGCATCGCTGCTTTGGCGCTCATTACTTTGAGACTTTCGATGGTTAGTCTCAACAGCCCTAATATACTGATAGACTTAAAAATAGACGCCCGCGGAAGCAAAGACCCGAGCCAGTTATTTTCTCTTGCTACTCACTTTCTATGCAGCGTCAAGTTGGCAACAGCTGCAAGTAACCAACAATCTCCCAGCTCGCCCTGCTGCACATCGAAACGGCTGTACCCTTCCACGAAGAGCTGGGGGTCTTCGGCGATCTCCTGGAATGGTAACACTCACGTCAAAAAGATCCAGTAACTAACTCTCTCTAGATTTTCCAGCCTAAGTTTTGCCAGGTGGTCGTCTAGTTCGGTATCACCACAATATCAGATATTCTACCGCCAAGCAATAGAGTGTAAAATTACTGTATTCCGGTTTGAAAGGTACTAACTGCAGCTAGCGAAATTAAAGGGTTTTTAAGGAACCATATATCATCATCATCATCATCATCATCTCAGCCGTAGGACGTCCACTGCTGGACATAGGCCTCCCCCATTGACTTCCACAAAGACCGGTTAGAAGCGGCTCGCATCCAGCGCGTTCCTGCGGTCTTTATGAGGTCGTCTGTCCACCTTGTGGGTGGACGTCCTACGCTGCGCTTGCCGGTCCGTGGTCTCCACTCCAGAACTTTGCAGCCCCATCGGCCATCAGTTCTGCGTGCTATGTGCCCTGCCCACTGCCACTTCAACTTGCTAATCCGCTGGGCTATGTCGGCTACTTTAGTTCGTCTACGGATCTCCTCATTTCTGATTCGATCTCGTAGGGAAACTCCGAGCATAGCCCTCTCCATAGCTCGTTGTGCGACTTTGAGCTTATCTAGAAAGCACATAGTCAGAGACCACGTTTATATATAACCATAACATATAACCACCATAACATAGAACCATATATGTATTACAGTAATAAGTAACAAAGCAGTGATTATTTTAATCGAATGATTCATGCGTTACTTTGCGGAAGTTCATTTTGAGTGTTCAAGGTATTTATTTAGTGTATTTTTCGCTTTAAAGACGCTTCAGTTAACAATATTGATGAGGATTTAAATTAACATTTAACTAATTTGAAAGCAATTTTAAAAAACTATCCGAAATATTATTCAATATCTAAAACTCCAAGTAACAAAATAATTTTTTTTGATTAAAACCCATGACCCCAGCAGCGCCCCCAGGTGAGTTGCAACCGTAAAACCTATCTAAAAACATGCACCAATCAAACCCAAACTCATCACTGAAAACTGCATCAAAATCGAACTAGTAGTTTTGGAGAAAAATGGCAACATGGATTTGCACAAACCCCAAACGCATATACCGTCTCCGTTCCGTCGTGGGTAAAAATCCGACATAAACTTAAAATCTAAATAAATTAAAATAACCACAAGTCTTTATATCCCGTTTCGCTGTAGTCACAAGTTGCCGACACGTGTTTCGCCTCTACACGAGGTATCCTGAGGACGTGTATTTAAATCCTCATGACTGTTGTAAACGACTTTTAATCGGAAATACACTAAATATAAACCTTGAACATTCAAAGTGAATGTTTTGTTAAAAAGTTCTGGGTAACGCTGCAATGGTTAATGCCAAGCATATCTTTTACCATCAAGATAGTATCGCTTTTGTCTCACTACTTCTAACCGTAGCAAGAATGTGTCTGAAGTATAAACAATAACTTGTTAAGCATTTACATAACGACTATGGTTGGCAAGAAAATCGGGGTCTTTGAAGTCTGCTAACAAATATATATCGCTACCTGATTTCCATAAAGTTACGGATTCCAGTAAAAGGAACTAATATATCCAGGCATAGCGTCGAATGAAGATTCATTCATTCGCCGAGGCAAAGATTTAAAAATCCCTGATGGTAAGATACACCGCATGCCATGTCCATTGCAGCGATAGACAGAACTTTGAATAGCAAAACAAAGCCCATTGCATCCTGTTTTGAAACTCGTTACTTTGAGACTTTCGATGGTTTGTCTCAACAGCCCTGTAATTTCGCTAGCTGCAGTACCCGTCAAACTGGTACACAGTAATGTTAACACATTAATGCTTGGCGGCAGAATATTTGGTACCGAGTTGGTGTCTACCTAGAGGACCTCCAGCTAAGGAGATCTACCACTCCTGGTTAAAGGATCTACTCACCCCAGGTCTCAGCCAAGTGATAGGCCTGTCGAGACGTTCTTTGTAGTACAGACTGCGGTCGATCGCAGGGAATTCTGGGTCCTCGAACAGCCTGCCATCGGCTAGGCATCGCGACCTGATGTCCTTGAAGTCTTGGTAGGTAACCGGCCCGAAGGACGATGGACGGGTCTCACCGAGCTGTAAAGACAATAATCATTTTATATGTATACAATATATATGATAAGAAACATTTGTTTATTATGCATCTTAGAAAATACAGTGTAAACTACATGTAACGTCACTCGATTTAACGTCAAACTCCCTAAAACGTCGAAATTACTCGACTTTGGTTGGTTTGCCTTGTTGTCCATACAATGATACACTCTATGTAGCATCACACGCACTATATATAACGACAACTATATGTCATTATAAAGCAATTTCAGCAACTTATAAACTTGCTAAGTTGCCAAAATTGATGAGAAATGCAGTTGTATACGTTCTTTTGTTTGCCATTTAGTTGTTTTATTGTCTGGCTCGTATTTACCACGATTGTCGGAATCACACGTACCGAAGATTGTAAGAAATTCGTTCTTTTGTTTGTTGTGATTACTTTGCCTCGACTGCTAGACTGTCGTTAGGATATTATGCATTATTTACACATTATGATATTCTTAGTTGCTCACAAACTTTCTTCTCCATATAACGACAACTCCCTATAACGCCAGAAAATGCGCAGTCCCTTCAGCGTCGCTATATAGAGTTAGGACAGTACTTTTTTTTTTTTTTTTTTTTTTTTTTATAAAATATGTTTGCCATTTTACTATAGAAACATTTTTGTTTCACTTGTACAGGATTACACATATTTAATTATATCGGTATTTTATGTACCGCGTTCGCTTTGTCCTTAGCTTTGTCTCCATGATGAAGGGCACCGGATGTGGCCGAAACAATAGTTGGAGTTTCCGATATATTTAAACGTGATTAATCCCGCATGAGTAAAACAAAAAGATATGTTTGCCTTTGACCGCCATCTCACCTGATGTTAAGTGATGATGCGGTCTTAGATGTAGCACACTTGCCTAGAAGATACCGATTCACTCTCGACTTGAAGACACCCAGAATGTATCCAACGGGGGCCACCCACTCAGGTAACGCATCCACTGTCTAGCAGTCGGCATAATGAACGTGATATCAAATTGTTTCGTTCCGAGTTTTTGGAACGTCGACCATGAAACGGATGTCACTTTTTTTGAGCTTCTGGCTATTCGATAGGAGAATAAGCATGGAGACATTTAGAAACCACTGTCTTATTGTAATGGGAGAAAATGAGTGTATAATATTTCATATTGCGGATGTCGCCAAGGATGTTTTCTATTTTTGGTTTTGGTTTTTGTAGTTTATGCTTGTTTATTATTATTACAACCGGTTGTTAAAAGATGTTCTTAACGTGGGTGTGACTACAGACATTATTAATATTCAATATAATACAATTACGATAAGCGCTGGCCGCTCAATTGATGGTAAGAATCCAGTCTGCTCATAAACATTTATTGGTAAAATTTGGTTAAAGATCATCATCATTAAATTGTTGTGGTTATCTAATACTATTTATACGAACAATATTTGTGTTATATAAGTAATATTTTTTGAAATCGCGATAACGGGTCTAAGGATTTCGGTAAAATTTGTAATATCGGGGTTTTTGGGGCGAACAATAGATCTAGGTCTCATTTCTTGGAAAACGCGTATTCCGAGATTTAAAATGTTGCATAGATCGGTCGTCCAGGTACTATAAAGTTTGAAATACAAATGGATGTAAAATAAAAATACAAAAATAATTATGTCAAGCAAGCTAAACCATTAAAAAACACTTTAATCCGACTTGAAATAAAGAAAACAATATGGCCTATGTCCCCCAGAGCATCATAACGAATCGACGCCTCATTCGTAAAAATTGGATGAGTAGATTCGGCGCTAAGGCAACACGTAAATACAAACATACATACATAGTAAAGCAACTACTAAATACAACAAAAGTTATAACTTGGATGAGCCGTAGCAGGGTAAAAAATTATTACTTTAACTTTAATATAATAATTACTATTTAATCATGACCTTTACTTTTTTATTAACTAGCCAAAAGCTGAGCTGTGTGAGGGCTCGCGTAGTTTTTCTAACGGGTAATAATTTATAAGACAGTTTTTTTTATATTGAGTTTAGTTTTGTTGCAGCGATGTTAACTCTTTGGTTTTCTAACAGATGGCGTTAGTAGTACAATAACCTTCTAACCAATGAATACAAAATCGTTAATGTTTTTAATGGTTATTAAAAAAAATCTTCAGATAACACATCTTGATATGAAGTTAAATTACTATTTCAAAGCACTTATCTAAAGGCGTGATAGTTTTTTAGTAAAGTGTACCACAAAAACGCTCAGGTTGTGGGATAGTGATAGGGCGAGCGAAAAAACAGATAACACCTATACCAGAGCATAGTTACGAAATCGGAAGTATTTTCGCCATCCTTTAACAGATATAAACCAGTAAGACTGCAAGAGTAATTTTATACTAGAGATTAAATCCAACATATTTGGACTTAAAAGCAAAACAAAACAAGTGAAGATATAAAATAAAACGTCGTCATTGAAAAATTGCCTAAAAATTACACTTGAAACTTTTTCTTATAGTACAATGTACAACTATCACAGGGATACGAATTTAATTAGAATATAAAAAAGTACATGCAGCTTGATATTTCACAAAAACTTTATAACAAATTGTGTCAACGAACCCAAAAAAGTTGTTCTCCAGTAGGCATGAACATCTTACTTCCATTGTAATAAGGAGGCGTCTTCAATCTGTAGTCTTTATGATACTCTACAATCGAGAGCCTCTTAAGAGATTTAACTTTCGCATCTTTTGTCAGCACTACTTTTGAGGAGCTCACTTTAGCAGCTTTCGTAAGGGTCACTTTTGGAGAAGAAATAACACCTTTACCGTACCCTTCAGCTAGAACGGTTCTTTCTAGAGCTGGAACTATCTTCGCTACAGCAAAAGAATCTTCTTCACCAATTTTCGTAAGGCCTTTTGGCTCGCTGTCACTTTTAAGGAAAGTGTTTTTATTGTTAAGCTCATTGATCTCTACCTCAACAATTGATACAACCGAATTTCTTTCAGGTTTCCTAAACGCTTGAACTACTTTCGTCGCCCAAAATGGTTTGTAAGAACTATCCTGTCTCACTTTGGGTTGCTGATATTCGAAATCGGAAACCTTGGCCTTCTTCAAATCTTCAAATAATCTCGATAGCCTATTCAGCGAAAAACGATCTTTGGCCTTTTCCTCGATTTTTGATGTTCTTTTCTCGGCATTCTTTTTTTGGTGGAATATTCTTCCTGATTTCGGAGATTTAAATGACACTGATTTCTCTTTCCAACATTGCGCCGCTTTGCCAACATTTCCAGAAGCATAAAACGTTAATAAATGACCAACATCTTCTTTATTTAACTTAATATATTTATCTTCTTTCACTTCCGTAGTCATTTTAGATGAACTTTTACGTGCACTTGTATTTTTATCACCAATTTAACCAATACTGAAGTTTTATATTTTTCTAGTAATTTATTTTAAATAAATGTCCTAATAATATTAGCACATGAAGTGATTTGCAACTACTGCAAACCGATAATGTTTAACTAAATGTGGAACATATCCTTTGTTTGAGGGACAATAAATATTTGGTTATCCCCATTACCAGCTAGATAAGGTTTTATTTTTAATATTTTAGTAGAGGTAAATGGTTCAATGTCAATTTAATACAACATACATATATCTTTTGTTTTTTGTTATTCTATTACATAAGCAAATAGTTAGTATTTTATACAATATGATGATATAAATTTCGTATCTCGAATTTAAAAAAAAAATTGTTCCTCTTTCAAACCTTTGCTAAGACAAATTGATTAGGCTTCAAGCAAGTGGTATATGAATAAATAAGCAACTCGCGCCCTACATACAATCAAAATCATATCTATCGATTTTTATTACATACAAAACTATTTCCACGCTTTAAGTTTACGACTCTTCACTATTAGTTAAGATAAATTTTATGTTGAATTCTAACGATCGAAACCCTTAAAAATATTACAAATAAAAAGTTTATCCCAAATCTAATCTTTTCGAAAGTTTTTTCCACAATCGACAAACGGAATGTCGTATAGCTCGTCCATTACTGAAAGTATTGACTAGCTGAACGGTAGTGATAACGAGTGCCATTATATGTAGTGCAAAGTAGATATATGTAGTATGTTAGTACGTTAAAGTTATTAACAGGACGCCTATGGGGAGTAGTAAAGCTAGTGTTTAGGGTAAGCTACGCGAACAAGATATAATACTTACTTTACTTGGTGGTAGATTTCCTTAGCAGGAGGTCGTCTAGGTAGGTACCACCGCAGTACCAGATATTCTGCCGCTAAGCAGTAGTGTGTAAACATTACTGTGTTCCGGTTTGAAGGGTACTGCAGCTGGCGAAATTACTGGGCTGTTGAGACTAACCATCTAGTCTCAAAGTAATGAGCGCCAAGGCGATGCTGTGGACTTTGTTTTACTACTTAAAGTTCTGTGTATCGCTGCAATGGTCATGGACAGGCGCTATATCTAATAGATATACGTACTCGACTATTGAGGTATTGACTTGTACGTACGTACGATATTTATTCATAATAGGTTTGTGTTTGACCATACCCTGCTGATGTTTAGCAGTGACACGGTCTAGGATAGACGTTTATGACGAAGAGACACTATGGGTGTGAGATCAAACCTATGCTCAGTAAGAAATATTTTACCCTCACTGCAGATGAAATAAATATTTGACACCGACAAACTACTAGATGGGTTTCAATAAATTGTAATTATAAACAAATTTCATAAAATAGTCATTTTGTAATAAAATAAAACGTATTATAAGATTTTGAAATGAGTAATACTTAGATGAGATCATTAGTATTACTCGAATATAATCTTATCAATGCTACAGGTACAACCCACATGCAACTGATAGCACGATAGCAATATGAGACATAGCAACATAACGCTGAACACCTCTTGCTGTACCATTCCACCTTTAAAATAAAGTAATTAGAGAAGAGTAAATTTAACGGGTCCCCAAAGTCCCGGGAGTATAATTGAGGACTTATGCGGCTCATTGGTGGCGCGTTCGTTTTGAACGTCACAAATCCCGTAGATTCTCGGTCGGGTATGTTTGAATGATGAATTCGATGTATCGTGGGGCAAGAGATTGCTACAATTGACAAACACAGAACATTTTCTCATTCTTTACCTTATCAGATTAATATAAATTCTAGCAGTTTAATAAAAAAATAACTCTTTTTCAAAAACTGTATTAAATTTTAACTTTATAGGACAGATCAGCGTATCGACCGTTTATGAATAAAAGAATACGTGCGATAGTGCCTTGAGAAACGCCACGTTACATACGTAGGTGCGGCACTTGATGGCAGTTGTTTATTATGTACTAGGGATCGATACTGTTATAACTGGTAGTTTATCGCCTTTGGACATCTGTTGACGTAGCTTTTAGGCTAATAACTTGGCTAAGCTGTGACTGACAGTGTCAAATGCTTCCGAAGCGTCATATTAGCACTACCGTGCTAATACGCGAGTTCGATATTTGCTTTTTGATAGTTTTTGTTGCTATTTTGTTTAACAATTGTACGTAGTCTGTTGTCAGAATTTTAGATACTTTGTCTCTGTATTGTGAGCAAGAGTGGCAAAGAAAAATTTGAGAATGGTAAGTAAAATTGGGGTAAATTTACTTTACATTTACAAATTAGTAACAAAATCAATATTTATTAAAGCTTGCAAAAAAATTATGAAAATTTTGTGTGCACATAATTAAAAAGAATCAAGTAAAATGGTCAGCTTAAGTACATCAAATATTTGTAGTGACATATCAAAAAAATTAAATCAAATACGAATCGAATTGAGATCTTTTCTTTTATTTGAATTCGGGTAAAAATCTTCACTGATGTATTAACATTATTTCAGTAGTTTATAGCTTTTTATAGTTTTGCTTTGATTGTGTGAAACATTTATTTTAAACTCTGGAAATTCAAGGGGAATGGGTTATCGTAGCGATAAGGATATCCTTTCAAATGTATGTGCTGATATAATATTCAAATTTATCTCTATACCCATCCTAAAATAACTATTCATAGAATTTACGAAATTACTACGCTCAGATTAAGGAACATTATTGAATACACTTTAAATTGCATTGATAACAGTCAACATCCGAAAGGTAGGTTGTGCCAATGCCATGCCAATGTTGACACAACTTATCGCTGCTGGATAAAAGCTAATAACGAAACATTTATCAACAAAATGTTATAATTTATTTAGAAATTGTGTGGATAGCACGCAGAATAGGACCTATGTATATTAAGCGGAGAATTTTGGTGAATAGAAGCTAAAAATGTAAAAGTAAAATCTAGGTGTGGTAGCTCGATATGAGAAAACGTGCATTGGAATCATGAAGTCCTTGGGATCAATACCGGGCAATGCGATTTTCGGAATTCTTGTACAGGTTTATAGTGAAAACATCCTGCATAGATTAAATTCAATTGCGTATGTGAGTCTGCGAACCGACAAAACGGGGCCAAAAATCGCATTCGTTATATCCAACAGTGGAATAGTAAAGGCTCGTAAACAGATGTATTACTCACAAAGGGCGTTTGTAGGTAGTTTGGAGCCGTAGGGTCATTAACAGTCTAGACGTGGGAAATTTCGAAGACTGGGTGTCTAGTTGCCCTGCCTCTCACAGACTTCGTCTAGACGACGTCTGAGAGCAAACTACTGTTATGTATAAAATACGAAATAATATTCGCAATCGATTAGTCGCTCAGAACTCGTAAATTATATATTTCTAGCAAAATAGGTATTGTTTACCCCACATTAAGAGCAATTTAAAAACTTTTCTTTGGAGTAATACATTATTGTTCTTGTTTTTGCATTTGCTCTAACGTATCCATTAGACAAGAACTGCATCGTTTTAACTGTCATACCTTTAATAAAATTAGTCTTATTGTGATCTTAAATATTTAGAAACGCTCTAATTAAAACTATTGGACATCCTTAGTCACTATTAATTACGATAAGGTTGAGGTCCATTAAAAATTCTTTTCAATGAATTGTTACTAAAAGAAATTTTGTTCTATAACATAAAGGGATGCCAATTCTTAAAAACGTTTTAATTTAGACTTCTTTGAAACACACTTAGAATTTTCGCACAATACAAAAAACATGCCAATGACTTATAATATTTACTATACATTGTCTGCTATATTGAATATAATTTATTCGTTAGGAAACTAAAGAAAAATATTGAAGTGAGTAAATTTATATTAGTAAATAGGTAATTTTATATGGATCATATTTTCCGTGGAATAACAAGAGTGAATTAAAAAACAGCTCAATAGTCCTGGACTAAACAAAGTCTGCAAATAATTTAAAACACCAACTAACATTGAGAATATAACCGACGCAATACTAACAGGATGTTCGGCAAATACATATAGGTACGTACACCTGTTGGAATGGAACTATAATAAAGTCTTAAGGAATTGACTCATACTTACAAAGAAATAGAGCTTTCGCTCATTACTCTTAGTCTTAATAGTCCTGTAATTTAATGAACATCTCAAAGTAACGAGCGGTGATAGTTATGTCCTGGAGTTTTATAAGACTTAAATGAGGGTAGGTGATACCGTCATTTTCTACCGAGACGACCTGCATTTCGGCATGTGACCTTTTTTGATGTAACTTAATGAGACGAACGAGACGCTCTCCTGATGGTAAGAGATAACATCTGTCCATGACCATTGCAGCGATACACAGAACTTTGAGTAGCAAAGTCCAAGGCATCGCTACTTTGGCGCTGAGTACTTTGAGGCATTCGATGACAAGTCTAAGCAGCCCTGTAATTTCGCCACTATTTAAACCGGAACACAGTAATGTTTAAACACTACTGCTTGAAGAATATCTGGTACTATTGTTCCTACCTAGACGACCCCCTGCTAAGATCTACCACCAAGTAAGCCTATTGCAATATAGCCAAAACTTAAATCAACAAAACTATTTGATAGAATTTTGTGTCCGATTAAGTCGGTATCAAACATTATTGTATTCAAACCGTGAAAGATTAAACATTACAAAGAATAAGCATATTTATAATCCTATCTCTATATCTCAACACATTTGT
The DNA here is from genome assembly GCA_950106695.1 of Biston stratarius. Taxonomy (NCBI): domain Eukaryota; kingdom Metazoa; phylum Arthropoda; class Insecta; order Lepidoptera; family Geometridae; genus Biston; species Biston stratarius. The sequence continues at coordinate 3,353,338 of OX467115.1, read as the reverse complement.
TTACATTGAAGACCGTTTACCAGTCAAGTGGTATCATCGTGTAAACTCTATAGTCTGGCACGCTGTCAATATTTATCTATTTTTATATTGCGCGATGGAAACCATTAGAGCCATTAACCTTTGCGATGCTTAAAGTATTTTACGCTTTAAGGAAACCTTTTTTGTCACACCTCGACAGGAGAAATTCCGCATTTATCAATGTCAAGGAGTTAAAAATATATATCTACTATAACAACGAATTCTTTGTACCTAGAAAAGTCTTCAGAACACTGAAAAGCTCTGTATCCATTTGAGCAGCCTCAGGCCGAGTAGCCTCTACTTGAGGCGGACTGAGACTGAGACAGAAGGTCGAGGCACGTTGTGGGTTGTGGGTCATAGTGAGGCGAAGCGTTCCAGTTTAGGAGCAAGAGCGCGATAGGGTCAGACGCGCCTAGAGTAGCTGCTGCTTCAATAGTCATTCACACTATTAAAAAAAAAATATACCTACAACAGAGGAAGCATCGATGGTGGATAAAAGAGTTATATCGCAATAGAGTTCAGCATGGAAGTGAGCAAAGTGAGAAATGTGTGATTTTTTTCTTTCTTCTTGGCATCGCACTCTGTGCATTCTGCCAGTTTCAATGTTTCTGTATTTTGCGTGCAGTCTTCAGTTTTCAGCTTCTTTATCTTTATAGTCAAAGTGCAGTCCTTGCCAGTCAAATCTAGTCATGCTTTAGTAAAATAGTGGCGACTTTACTATACTTTACTTAAACTTGACTTTACTGTAGCTTCGAAGTAGTTTTGGAAGTAACACGAAAAGTCATGTTTCACCGCATTATATTACTTTCCCACACTCGCGCTTGTAATTCGGACTTTAAGAATAAAATACCAATATTTTTAGACATAAACAATCAAAAAAACACTGGTTTTGGAAAAAAATACAATGGGGCACACGACTCATTCCACGTTCCCGCCAAAATTCGAGAAATATATTGCAAGCTGCGGGTGCCTATCTCAGGGTGACCAGATTGAATTTTACGAAACTGCCATAGTCAGCTAATTAGTCACCTAGTATATAAAATTCAAAATTTAAGAATTTGCTTATAGTAGGTATTCTTTTTTTTTATTTACAGTACATTTTTCTTTTTCTTGTGTGCACAGTAAATAGTTTCTATCTATCTCTAGGTATTTTTATTATCTTTTAACGTAATTAATTTAGGTAGATACTGTACTAGTCAGATTTACATCCATCGATAAACACAATTATTTATAACACAGAGTAAAAATTTACTAGCTAATCTGAAATACCACTATCAATGGGAATATATCCCAAAATGCTGGCGCCATTGTATGGCAATATTTGCCACGTTGAGCAAAATAGAAGCCAGCATTTTGGTCACCCAGGAATAAATATCAAAAAAAGTTATCGCCCAAATACCGGAACCTTTTTAGCTGATCTTAAAAAGAGTTTTATTATTATGTTACGTTTATGTACGCAAAAAACTTTACTGGGGGTAGTTTTACTTTGTTGTAAAACTACTAGTTGTACTTTAGTTAGGGGTACCTAGAGTTTGGTCAGAGTATTTTATGGTTGAATTTGAAGATCGGTATACTTAAAATATTATTTTTAACCTAAGTTTAGTTTAAAATGCAAAAAAAAACAGGAAATAAAGTCGTTAAATAGGGAGATAATTAACAAAAATTAGTGGTTCTACCGGTTTGGCATCATTGGACATGACTGTAGCACGATAATCTTGCAATTGAGTTGTTTGGAATGTGTCATCTAATACGTATTACATTTAAAGATCAATGATGACTTATGACGAGAATCAAACTTACGGTCAAGTTCAAGTCCAAATAGGTAGGTGTTCTAGGATTTCATATTAATTGAGTAAATTAAAAATCAATAGACAATTTTAGCTTTAATTCCATAGAAATATTTTATCAAACTTTGAAGCAATATAGCAACATCTGATTACTACTAAATTCGAAGTTTGGTGTACTTATAATATTATTTTTAACCTAAGTGTAATTTAAAATGCAAAAAACGGGAAATAGGGTACATATTAGGTATATTATAAAAGATAAAGATAATGATTATTTTTGGAATATAAATTCTGCAAAATTGGGCATCCTGTCACGTGACCGTGAATACCAACCAGATTGTGACGTCACACTGTGCGAAATGCCATGGTTGTTTTCGACATTTTTGTATAACTGCCAGATATATGGTTGTTTCACATAGCATGGCGTCATTGAGACGACATGACAGTCCTGTTTTTTTGCGAATTTTAAGGTAAATTAGTTATCAAGGTACAATATTAACCAATTTTTTAAATCTTGGCAACTAGCTTATTGTCACAAACCTAGGCAAGGAAACCAGGTTAGAGCCTTATTTCTGTAACAATGCCTATTCAATTCCATTCAGTTTCAGAAGGCCTTCCACAATCTGACAAAGACTTTGGAAAACTGGCCATCCGCCAGCTTTTAGCATAATTTGTAGTTTCCCGTTGTTACTTGAATCTTCCGAGAGGTAGTAAGTATCACTTGCATTCATAGATTAATGTGACCTTGCAATTGGACATACATTGGATAATTGCACAGGAATGTTAAGATGTAAAAGGATATGGCTTACGAAGTGAGGAGATAACAAGATGTAACTTACTAAATGATAGTTTTTTTTTTTTTAATGGTTCAATGGCTATGTGTTTGACCACAAGAATAGAATAGATCTAGATCTAGCCTGGAATAGAACTGGCTCTCAAGTGAGGCTGCCGGAACACATCGTTAGATTAGACACCTTGGCGGCAGATTTTCAACTTGAAGGTGGTAGCTAGCCAGCCGAGTTCTCATTGGCAGCCCACTTAGCATGCGTGCCGTGATAATTTAAAAGTCTTTTCCCGTGACAAAGCTAAATACATGGATACGGCTGTCTCCTTTTCGCAAGTGGAAACTTTTAGCACGGTTGCCGTGCAAGTTTTTTTTTTTATGGCTGACAGGCTAGTTGTTTGACCACAACTCACCTGATGTTAAGTGACGGTGTGGTCGAAGATGGTAAAGCACACCTAGCCTGGAATAGAACTAGTGGGACAAGATGTCATCTAGGTAGGTACCACTGTAGTATCAAATATTCTGCCCCCAAACAATAGTGTGCATTACTGTGTTCCGGTTTGACGAGTAGGTACCTACTTAAGTCATAGTTTTATTCGTCTCATTACTTTTTGGCATAGCAAATATGAATTATAAAATTGAACACCTTTCGACTTGATTAGACCTGTGGAATATGTTCACATCCAGTTATCAACTAGAACAGGGCTGATAATATTCAAACAGGAGAACAGATTTTTTGAACCGTTGGTAAAACACTCTATCAATTCACCTTCCAAACATTTGGGGGTAGACTTCCTTAGAGGTCAGCTAGGTAGGTTCAGTACCAGATATTCTACCGCCAAGCACTGTGTAATACTGTGTTCCGGTTTGAAGGGTACTGCAGCTAGCAATAATACAGGACTAATGAAACTAACCATCGTAAGTCTCAAAGTGTTTGTCAAAGGAGCGATGCCCTGGACTTTGTTTTGTTATTCAAAGTTCTGTGTATCGCTGTAATGGTCATGGAAAGGTTTTATCTCTTTTTTTTTTAACGCTGACTGTCTATTTGTTTGACCACAACTCACTTGATGTTAAGTGACGGTGTGGTCAAAGATGGTTAAGCACACCTAGCCTGGAATAGAACAGGCTCTCAAGTGAGGCTGCCGGAACACACCGTTAGATGCTTGGCGGCAGATTTCCAACTTGAGGGTGGCAGCTATCCAGCAGAGTACTAAAAAGTACCCTACCACCACGCTATGGTTTCCTCACCATGTTTTCCTTCACCGACAGCTCAAGCTCATTGTTGGGGTTTGAACCCACGTCCTTCGGCATGCGAACCGACCGCGCTAACCACTGAGCTATCATCGCTACAAATCTTTCCATCAGGAGAGCGTCACATTCATACAATAAAGCCTTTTCCCAAAATTTTCTTTACAAGATTCTTCGTAATATCGGGAAATGAAGCTCTGACACATCATAGCGGTTCGCTTTGTTCATCAAAGGTATATGACCTCGCTGCCAATTTGGGCGTGGGACATGTTAAATCTACTTCAGTTATAGCGCCCACATACTTATCGGGTTTTTGGGGCCAATGTTTTTAACCATTAAATAATTTATCTAATCTTTACGCTCTATTTAGACTAAGATATACATCAGAAGAATATTATTGAGAATTACAGATCAATCAAGAAGCTAAAATTAAGATATTAATTTGTTATGGTAAGAAACAATGAGACTGACGAGACGCTCAATGTCACTACTGCTTGGCGGCAGAATATGTGGTACTGCGGTGGTACCCTACCTAGACGACCTCCTGCTAAGGAAATCTTCTTCCAAGTAAACGTTGCGGCGAGTTCATGTTTATATGTATAAAATAGTTGTCATTTTTAATATTACTATTTTATTTTATGGGCTTTTTTTTTGCCCAGGGAAATCCTTAATGAATACCACCGGGGTCCGGAGGAAGCACGGTGGTTATGTGGGACTCTCCGCCCAAGTGGCGGCCTACCCACTAAAAACTCTGGGGTGTTTCTGCCTGACGCCTATGTGCCAGGCTACGGGAACGCTCATCCGCGGCCCTGACGGCGTTGGTCCCCTGGTAACCTTCCCAGTTTATTTTATGGGCCGAAGTTAACCTAAATAAATACTTCGAACTTGTATTTGATTTTATCGACCTTACAATTCAATTAATGAAAAGATCGGCCCATAGATCGCATGGCATACCATGATATCATTAATCAATTGGGCAGTTTACACGTACGTATTTTAGTACAAGGTCGGGCGTCGAAACAACTTGGTTTGTTTACCACATCTCATGGAATAGCGGCCGATAGATGGGTGCACGTCATAGAATTCGAAAGAATAGTAAAGCTACACTACATTTTTTTTTATTGCCGACAGGCTATGTGTTTGACCACAGCTCACCTGATGTTAAGTGACAGTGTGGTCGAAGATGGTAAACACACCTAGCCTGGAATGGCATTGGCTCTCAAGTGAGGCAGCCGGAACACACCGTTAGATGCTTGGCGGCAGATTTTCAACTTGAGGGTGGTAGCTAGCCAGCCGAGTACTAGAAAGTACCCTACCACCACGATCTTCTGTTCTTTTTTGACAAGTAATAATTTCACAACGTCTCTTAAATCCAGGTGTTCTTTGGTAAAAGTCCTTAATGTACATATATATATATGACAAAGGAAGTTTGTTATACGCTTTGAAAACTCTGCATTAACACATAAGCTAGTGATGAATAATTATTCTTATTAAAATTCTACGGAAAGAGAACAAGATTTTATTAATAATACTAATAAAGAACACCTACCACTTTATAATTCTTAATGCTCGGTAGAAATCTCTTTTGTTCCACTTCTTTCTTCTGAAAAACTTCATTGATGATGTTGCCAATAGCTTGGGCTCCATATTGGAGCAATGCTTGACCTCCTTGGTTCAACAGTTGTCTTCCCGCGCCGCTTATCATGGAGCCAAAATCGGCTCCACCATTTTGTACCGCCATCTTGCGGCCAAATCACTACACTACTGTCTTTTTTACCATTAGCTAGGACATTTTGGTGGGACTGTTGGAGAATTTGTTTTGTTAAATTTATTTTTGGTATAGCAATTGTGTTTGTGCTGTGTTTATATGGCTGGACTGAGTATTTATTGTAACATTAACTTTTAGTTTTATTTAACAAAATTAATTTCAATTTGAAATGTTATATATGGCTACTCTCATTTTGTTTTAAGTCAATTTTGCCATCAGCGTTAATATAATGTATTTAAATTAAGTAAAAGAAAAGCGATAAAAACGAAAAATAGAAAATAATGTCAGTCGACGAAATTAAAAATATTAAAAGGTATCAAGCTTTGCTTAGTTTGTGGCTAGATGGCGCTGTGTAAAACACTGATATTAATATTAAGTCTTAAAATCATGTCATTAGATAAGACTAACCAATTTCACTTTTGATTGTTTTTTTTTATAATTCGAAATTAGGTATGTAGTCTGTCTTAAATGTGAACTTTTGCATTCTAGTACTCGACTGGCTTTTGAGAGCCAATTGAGAGCCAGATGCATTCCAGGCTAGGTGTGTTTACAATCTTCGACCACACCATCACTTAAAATCAGGTGAGTTGTGGTCAAACACTTAGCCTGCAAACCATTAACATAAACTAAAGTACTATGGGCACCAGATGAACACTTAAATACTTTTTTTGTAACTACATACAGAACACCCAGACACAGAACAAACATTTGTTTATATCACAAAATGTTTGTCTTTAATGGGAATTCAACCCACACCCTACATCTTTTAATATACTACCAATTATTATTTATTAGATAGTGACAATTGTGTAATCAGTCACATTTGGAAATTACATAAGGGCACTGTTTAGAACCTTATCACTGTAAAAAAAAAATTGTAACACATTTAAGTTCACTTCAATAGAACAATGACTAAAAAAATAAGTTCTAACTATTGTTATACCTACACTAACATCTCACTAAAGTAAATTTAAATTATTTACTAAAATCTTGAACAACACAATACATTACTATTATGTTCTATACTAAGAATAAAACTGACTCTGTAGTACAGAGGCCATTAAGATTACCCTGCTTGTGACATCATACCACTAAGTGATAATTATTTGCCCAGAGCTGTTTCAGTAAGTTTTTGTTTTCCGAGTCAAGCAGAGATCATAGAGTACACATTCCATAATTGCTATCAATAGAGGCACTTGACTTATTAGCATAGATTATTTGAGTTAATTTATAAGTTAGATTCCGATTTAAATTATAAATTTTAGATATTTGAACTTTAAAATTACATCAGAAAAAAACATGATTTTGGCATATTTTATTGTCTATAGATTTTGTAGCATCCCCAAACTAAATATCAAGCTATATTGAAATGTAACATTTGAGGAGTGTCAGAACAAAATAAGCTAAGTCACATTTTAGTTACACTACAAAATGGTAGTTTTTTTAAGTTTCTACATGAAGAATATATTCAACCTGAAAAGGAACAGCTAAATCTGCTTTAAAAATACATTTCAAAAGCACAGATCTAAACACAATCAGACAAATCCACTCAATGAGACTAGAAAACAATCAAACAATTCTAACAACAATATTTAAAAAAATTGAAGCTCCTCATTTACTATAATAATTTTGAGGTAATTTTATATGCTTCTTTTAAACACCAAGAATAAATTTTAACCTTAACCTGAAGAATATTTTAAACCAAATAGTGTCACCTTTCTTTTATGTCTAGTGGACTCCACTAATTATTTAGAACAGATAATAGTGGCTGTGTGAATATCATGTTTTATTATGTTTGTAACTGATAAGAACACACTTTGTTTATGTTTGAAGTTACTACTAATCTTATCTTTAAGAATGCTAAATGCTACTTCTAGTTTGCAAAGTGAATGGTCAGGTCAAAATGTGTCTCTCAGGTATAAAATCAAGAGATTTTTATGAATTATTCCATAATGTAATGATAAAAAAGTAATTTTGAGAAATCTATGATTCTGCAGTGATAATATCAGATGCATTTAACTGTTAACTAGAATAAATAGGTCAGTAGTTTAATTGAGTTTTATGAAAACTTAAATTATTTTCTCAAATAAATATGCCTTTTTTTAACATGATCTTCGTCAGAAATAAAATTTGGCTAGAAAATAGGTGAGGTCATCTGATAGCATGGAAAAGAGATTTCAGTATTTGTAATTAGTATGTCACAGTAGGTATGTGTGGCAGGAATGTTTGAGACTTTGAGTGTACCACACAAAACCGCATAAAACCAGCACAATACAACTTTACACAGCGAAGAATTCATAAACACAGCACAATTACTTAATTGCTTTTTGATTTTAGGTTGTTATGCACTTTTAAATGAAAAGGTTTCATTATAAAATACAATTTTTCTCAGCGACACACCGTCCACAAAAATTGTTCTTGAAAACTGAGGCCTGAGGAATCAGACGAATTAGAAAGACTCGCGTGTTTACTCAGAATTATAGGATTGGCTAACCTATGTAACTTCGTCGCGTAAGTTCAGAGATTGCCATGACTGGACTAGAATGACGTAAGCCGGTTTAATTTTATAGATCTATGTACCCGTTGATATCCTTGAATTGTAATGGTTTTATTGCTTCCGTTTTAGAGCTAATAAAATATAAAGAAACTTGAGAAATGATATAATACTACCTAATGCTTATTAGCACCACTAATAATGTGGTAGTAGTAGCACACCGATCACAAAAGTTCTATACAAGACACTGGCAACATCATTTAGCGGCTGAAGTTGTCCATAAAAATAAATATTAACGGAAGAATGAAAGAAGTGAGTAAAATTGGTGGAATATTACAAAAATGCCACAACTTATAATGTTATTTTACGCAAATACTTATTAATTAACAAAAATTAAGCCACAAAAACCTATATAACGTGTAATGAGATCGATAAAAGAATCTGATTAACATTCACTTCAGATTTAATCCCGAAATCAAGTAAAATAAGCTGTTTTATTTAGGGTGAATGATATAATTACCTTTACCTATAGTAAAAGTTGTCTATTGAGATGAATATAATGATTTTTAATGACTTCCTTTCAGCTTAGTACAATTCTTCTGCGTAACCCTGGTTCTATAATTTTCTACAGCGGCTATACAATCAATTATTGTTGTATTGAAGCATTGAAATTATAGAGATCAGTACAATTTGTACCGTATATAATACCCATTTGGTTAATACGTCATAAATAAAATTACTGTATTACGTGTACTAAAATACATTTGAACTTACAGTTACGGATTAAAATGAGGTCACGAATAATTATTTAGTAATTTTCAATGATGATTTAATGAAACATGATATTATTAGATTGTGATGTACCTATAGATCGCCAAAATGACCGACTGGATACCACTTGGATATTTGTATTTCATTGTTATGATTTAGGTATTAGTCCATAAGATAATGATGCCTAAGTTTTTTTTTTCGTGTTTACGGATATGCGGAAAAAACATACAATAGCAAACTATCGGTGCCTTGATATTACTTTGATATACCGACAAAACAATATTTACCCGGGATGAAAAAAAGTCTTCCTTTTGGAACTCAGTTTGAAAGAAACATAATTTGTCGATAAGCCTCTCCCAATTTTTCGGTTCATACTAACAGTATGAAGAGGTAACAAACAAACGTAGGACCACAAACTTTTGCATTTATACTATTAGCGTATATCATTGTTTGAAGTGTGATTGTGTCGTCGCAGTCCATTCTATTAAGGAAATGTGTCACTATATACTTATTGAAATATAATTATCCTGTTATTTCCCAGTCTATATTTAAGGGTCAAAATATGATTTATGAAATAATCTCGTTCTATTTAAATTAAAATTATACTTTAGGTTTTTTAGTTTGCTGTTATTGATTTGTAAAAAAATATCATTCATTATAAAGTGGTTTTTGTTTAAAGGCCGAAGTTTGCGCCGCGCATAATTTAGAATAGCGTAGGTAAGTAAAATATAAATCATTTATTGATAACACTACTTATTCTTATTCGGAATGGGGGCGATAAGTCCTATCATGACGACTTGGAATGTATTGTAAATTTCCCCCTACCAGCAACTACTCGCGCAATCCCAGCTTCATAACGTACCGGAGCGAGGCTCGAGGAGAAACGAGGAGCGAGCAGTGGATGAAATGGAGGTAATGGTGAAAAGAAGCCTGTCTGTTGCGAAGACATGGATGAAGATGATGAAGAAGCTGCTTTATGCAAACTAGTGGCAATAATAGTTTCATCTGTGGTTTTGCAATGCCACAGCACATGCTCTACAGTTCCGTTCTCCAGCAAACAGCCACGGCAAAGTGGACTATCTGTGGTTATTAAAATTGCAATAACTGGTTTTAAGGCCTACTAAAAGACGAAAATCCTGTCATTGCGATTTCAATACATTGTTAGATACGGCGAATGAAGATACAGTTAGATAGCACTACTGTTATACGTAGTACATATATCAGTTACGTTTTCAAGGAAAGGAAGTCATAAGATCTATATTTAGTTTTATTTGAATATCATTAAACTCGTAGAAACCACTCAGTAAAATAACAACATGTGACTATACAACATACAGTGCATATATATATATATATATATATATATATATATATATATACAAAATAGGTATAAATAGGCACAACGGATAAGTTGAGAAATTTAAATAGAAATGCACATGAAAGAAATTGCTGTATCTGCTTTATAACAACTTTCAACACAGAGGTGACTAGTCAATACTTAAAATACTTATTCCTTTTTCTGATCTCCAAATAGGTTTTATGTCGTTATCGTCCTTCCTATTTTTATAATAATTTCTATACTTGCAGGTAGCTAAGTTTGTCATAATTTCGTATAAAACGAACTAATATGACTCTATTAAACTCTAGTTCCTGATTAAATACGTGTTCTTTCAATTCTATCTTTAGTTTTATACTTAATTACATCCTGCAAGTGCATGAGTTCGTTAAATTCTCCGAAACAAATATCTCGATATATTTATTGTTCTTCTGCACTCTCAGTACATATTGTAAGTCAGACTTTCAACAGCTATTCTCTGCTCGGAAACGAGTTTACGAACCGAATTAAAAATAACTTTCATACGCCAGTTTTCCCTATACTTTTCGTCTGACGCCAGGCGCCCTACGTTTTTGTAATATCGCTTTTATGCTTTTAAATAGATTTTTACGTCATTTTGGTTCTTGGCTTTTATATTATTTTTAATTTTCTTGTCTAAGCGCAGTATACATTAAAATTAATTAAAATTTCTTAAAAGTCATTGTTATCAAATATTATGAGATATAATCTCATGAGTCTCTAATAAAAAATGTATAACTTATTTTGTTTGCTATAACACCACAAAAAAATCGTAAAAGATACGTACTATTATCTAGATTAGGTGAACCTAATAAAGAGTTTTAAACTTTAAACTAAAGGTCAAACTATTCCTGAACAGAGATAATTTTGCATGTCAATTTATCGAACACTGGCATTGGCAATAAAAAAAAAACTTATAAATGGTTCCAGACTGCCTTGACACCGGCGAATGAAAATACATTCGCCGCTTGACACTATTGAGGGCACGTATGGCCTTTTCTTACGAAAAAAAGTCTTATTAAGTTATTATAGATTTATGCATATTTATCTGTGTTTAAACTAGGAAGTAAAATTATTTGCCTGCTACTTATAAAACACATCAATGGTGAAAAAACAGGAATAAATTTAATATACCTAGTATAGTTTAGTATGTGTACATTGTAAATCGGTCTATCGGTGTATAGTTAAAATGTATGTAAATTGAACGTCAAACCTAAGTTTAGGTTACTTGTTATCATATAGATAGTAAAATATTATTTCTTGATCTTTTTACATTAAATTAACAGATTGATGAACAAATTAATGACAGACAAGAATATGGGCTAAATATGCTAGTTCTTACTGACGAGTATTATACATATATACGTATATTTCATAATACATTCGTCATTATACTTGAGTTGATGACATTTGACAACAGAATATAAATTCATTATTCACATCCGTTAACCTGGACGACAATTTCAGGTGTCACCAGCTCCATTTTAAACAGTTCTCCGTTCTGGTTAGCAAAACTCACAGTTTAATACTTTATATGATCTTTGCCTTCTCTTGGGATAAAGCCTCTATCTGACATGACCTTAACGTAATGCTAATTAGATATGTACTCGTATAATGTATATGACCAATCAAAATAATAATAACACTTAATATTTGAAGCACTAAATACGGATTAATCAACTCGTTTTGCTTTCATTAAATACATTTTGGCGCAAATCAGTACCTTAATTACTAGGACATTTGTATGGAAAATGTTCTAAACTTTTAATTTACAGTGGTTGGACGCTCGACACTTAAAGCTTGCGTCCGAATTTAAAATTAGATTTTACGCATCTCTTTTCCTTAAACGCGAAACATATGGATAAGTTGAAACGTTGAATCAGGATCTTAGAGCAGTTCATGATACTCTGACTCATTTTATACAAAGAATCAAGATGCAATGTAAGTTTACTGATTTGCTAAAGTAATATATTACCGTTTAATTTACTTATATTTCAATGTATTTGCTTTATTGTTTAAACCGTTATATTTTTATGTATATTGTATAATTAGCAATCTATTGACATTATGGGAAGTGAATTAGTAATTTTTGATTACAAATAGAATTAAGTTTGACCGCCAACTCGCGCGAAGATGCAGTTTACGATGGAGCACGTTTGTCTAGAAGAAATTAATTTATTTGCGAATTGAAGGCACCAAGATTATGCTAGTAATTTGTTGGTTCTAATGAATTCCACCCTAGATAGTATACTTTGTTGTCTACGGTTCCACATATTATAACAATTCAATTTCTTGGCGTATTTGGCATAAAGATTAGCATACGCTGTCTCACTATGTCTCAGCAAAAGATAAAATATCAATGTTCTAACATTATCGTATGAAATCGTAAATTAAAAGTTAAAACAGCGTTCTGTTTCTGTAAAATTTGGCTTAAGTAGATAAATATCAAACGCAGATCTAAAATAGGTATATTAAAACAATATTTTGAATACTCTGCTAATCATTAGACTAAGGTGTGTTTTGTTGTTTAGAGTAGGTACCTACTCAGATTAATCAAGGTAAGAAGTAGAAATTTAATCATATACTCGTATATAAGAATATAACTACGAAATCCATTTCTCTAAAAATGGTATACCTACTAATACAGGACGACGATATATTATTTTCTATATAGTGGGGGCGTTGCCAAAAAAATGTGTAAAACACCCTGACTCACTTTATAGTACGATTATGACGTTTTGATACTTGGGAGTAGTTTTTATTCGTCATCTGCACAGTAAATGAGTAATCAGTGAATGATAAATTCGTGACGTTTTCGTTCCGGTATTTGAATAATGACCGTATTTGCATAGATTGTGATTAGTATGCGGTGCATTAACTTCTTGACTAACAGTACAATATCGAACAAGAATGACATGGTTAATATTTTATTTATACCTTCTTTAAATTGTGATTTAGGGCTGTGAAACAGCATTTTGGTTTCATCAGCTTCGGAGGAAACAAAAATGCTGTTAAATAAGGGAAGCATAAATATGTGAAAGTATTATTGTAGTTTAGTGTGTGTTTAGTTTAGTTTTGTCTAAACTACATTCAATAAAGATTTAAAAAAAAAACTTCAAGCGTTTATCATATTGACTATTTAAACTTTTAATCCAATTGTAATTTATTTATCTACTAGTATAGGTACAACATTGAATTAGGCTGATTTTAAAAAACGTGTTCAAAGAAAATCATCGCAAAGTTCATGATTATTTACTAATTTAAGTTTCTGACTTATTATACATACTCTTATCACAGAAACAAAACAGTACTGATGTAGTAAACTAAAAATAGCAATATCATTTACTGCACAACAGATGCTAGATTTAAAAAAATGTCGGAGCGTGTTTAGATGTTTAAAATATATTATTCACTCGAAATACGTTTATAAAGTTCTGTCTAAATCAGTGGCATAGCGTGGGAATCAGCCGCCCGGGGCGGAAGAAAATTTAGCCGCCCTTTTATTTAGGTATTTAAATTTAAAAGCACAAAATAAAATACGGGGGATCCCTGCAAGTCAGTACAAACGGTGTTGCCAGTCGCTAAAATGAGCAAGGTGTTATTAATATACATTTTTTTAAAGAAAGATGTTTTCCCCATTTCGTCACAGTATAAGTAATGGAAAATTCTGTTCTCATGCCAATTGGTCCGAATCGTAGGTGTGGCAAAAATACGATGTGGTTCAAATATTTACAAGATATGTTTTATTATTATTTATTATGACATTTTGCCGTCCCCTTAAGGTGCTCCCCCTTCCACCCTCAGTACGCTATGCCATTGTTTAGATTATTGGAAGAAGCTACTATTTTTTTAATGTAAAAGTAATAACATTAACGTGACGCTATCCTAATTGCAAGAGATAACGCATGCCCATGACCAAGTAATACACGGAACTTTGAGTAACAAAACAAGCTGCTTTGATGCTAATTACGATGTAATAGTCTAAGATAACGACAATAAAAATTCTGTTTTATACAAAGATAATAGGTACCTACTATTTTTATCGTACTTGTGACAAACTTTTTAATGTTTTGTGCTGTAGACGAGCATGTTAGAGTAGAACCAGCATCTCTCATAATTATTACTACTGTAAGAATTTGAAGAAAAATCCGACTAGATAATAAAAACCATAATCTAAAATGTTCAAATCAAACTTACCACAACACTAGCGTTTATAGATGCACAGACTTCTTCCACCACTTCTTCAACTTCTCCATTTTCATACTCCTCAACTGGCAACGCCGGATACAGTTTGGTAATTCCAGCATTGAACACAGTATCATCTTCATTAGGAAGGCTAGGATATAAACTCCCAGCTCCACTTCTAGAAGGTCCGGAACCCCCTTGACCTCTTTCTCCTTTTAAGAAGCCGTTAACAGCACTAGCAGCGTTGGCTGATCTATGCCACCCCCAACCACTGGCCTTCAAATTCTTCGGATAATAATTAAGCATCATTTTCACTCACGTCGTCACGCAAGAGAGTTCCGACGTAGAATGATTGTTTACCGTAAGTACTATCAGCTGAAACAAAGAATTGGATTTCCCTCAAAATGTAAGAAGCTTTTTCTGATTCATATTTTTTTGTGACTGAAAACAGTAAAGCTCTTTGTAGCAAAGTGATATTTACATAATTTCCTTGTTGTATGATAGAAAATATAATTTAGGTAATATATATTAAAGATATGTAATAGTAATGTAATTTACAATGAGATAATAATAATCAAATAATCAATAAATAAAACATGAATATAAATTTATGAACTTTATCAATTGGTCAACTTGTGCGATAAAGCATTGGCGAAGGCAAATAAATTCAATATTGCCCGCATAATGGATATTATCTTCTTATTTTTTTATTCAAGTAAAATATTTGTGCTGCCATAAGCAATGACTCATTTTTAGGGAAACACTTGGCGCACAAACGTGTGAAAATTTCTGTAGACGTTCAGAGGCGAGTGACCTTGTCATGCTCTATCATTCGTGAACTCAAGGCATTCTGCTTTATTTAACTGGTCGTTATAAAACTCTTTTTGACACAGGTCTTATCAAATAAAACCAGCTAAATCAAATCCCACCAAAAACATTTTCATGTAAAGTGTTGCCAAGACGAGACCATAAATATGGCTCGCACTGTCAAAAAGTTATCAGATCTCATATATTACCACACATGTTCAAAATATTTCATTGCATGTTTAAAATATGACACCCACAGCCAAATTTTGATAAAACTTCAAGGAACTCTTGTATAAAAAAATTAATGAGACATGTAAATGTGAATTGAGAACATTTCTTCTGCTTGTAGAAGAAAATGTATGCTAATACTCTACTTCTAATTTGATTTCGTCATTTAATTAATAGTAACAATAACATTATCCTACTGACCTATTGAAGATAAAAGTGGGACTATAATTTAACAAGTAAAATTATAATTAAAAAGGCGTGTTTGACAAATGTGTACTTGGGGACTGAATAAGGCCACTCCCTTCAGGGAGTGTAGACTATGGCGTCACTGACCTTCCTATGACTTGTAATCGGTTTAATTAAAATCTGTCCATGTTTACCTTTGAGCTAAGCAAAACTAGGTTGATTAATTAAATTCTCTTTGAAACTGAATAGCAAATTTGAAACTGAGACATCTGTGAGAATTTACCACTATCGATAAGATGAGCTCGTGAGTTCTACAACTGATCTTATAAAAGTGGAAGAAAGGGACAGGAATTAAAGAAAAAATAAAACACTATTTCTTTCATTAAAAGTACATATTTTTGCTCTGTTTAGTAAACTGGCTCTTTCGTGCCACTTCTCCCCCTACAGAGGGTTATACTGATGACGTAGCCTACATTTGTGTACAGATGGATTAGAATAGATATTTGGTATAGTTTCGTAGTAGGTACGTATGTGAATGTAAATAGGTTTGAAAAATAACAGTTTCCATTTACGCCCGTTCACGTATCACGGCACTGTTATGCCAGTTTAAATACTGCATTATTATTTCCATGCTAACTCCTCAGAATTCTAAAAATAATAGTCGCTATGTAAATGATTTCCGACTTATATACTTAAATACAACAATAACACATACGAAATTCTACCACTGAATAAATTATAAAACATATACATGTTTCTAAATAGATATGTATTATGTAGGAACGATAACTCCAAAAATATTCAGCACAAGCCCGTTAGAGTAATAAAAAATTTAGTATAGATATAACATTACATAGAAAATGGATAAAGACGATATACATGCGTATATTTGATGCTGATAGGTCAGTGGTTAGCGCGGTTGGTTCACATGCTGAAGGATGTGGCTTCAAATTCCAACAATGAGCTTGAGATGCCGATGAAAGAAATCATCGTGAGGAAACCATAGCAGGTAGGGTATTTTCTGGTACTTGGCTGGATACCACCCTCAAGTTGCGAATCTGCCGCCATCTAACGGTGTGTTTCGGTAGCCTCACTTGAGAGCCAGTTATAGGTTACGTGTGCTTACCATTTTCGATCACACCGTCACTTAACACCAAATGAGCTGTGGCCAAAAACGTAGCCTGTCAATTATAATTAAAAAAAAAAAGAGTTATTTATTGTACCATTAAGGCTCTTTCTATTTGTAGAAACGAATACATAAACAATTTATAGGTCTTCTCTACCCTTGATATTGACTGAGTGATTGTAACAAGAGAAAGGTCACAATAGTTACTGAGGTTGGCAGCAAGTGCAGATAAATTGTGACAGATACCTATCTTACTCCAATATCCATATTTAAATATAATTATTTCAAATTGAAATGTAAACTACCTTTAGTAATACTATTAGCATTAGAATTGTTAGATAGGTATATATAGTAAATGCAAAATGATTAAGGTTGCCTGGAAGAGATTGTTCTTAGCGATAAAGCCGCCAATTGTTCCACTAATATTAAGTTTATATTGTTATAATTGTTTATAATTGGTGTGAATAATAAAGAATTATATTATTATGATTATTATTAAATAAATATTAAAAAAGCAATTTAAAGCATATTTTTGAGAGCGCATGACGCATAATGACTTTGAATTATTTCACTTTTGCTGCGGTAATAGGGTAGTTTGATGAAGAAAATTGGAAGAATTAATCATTTATTTTATATTTAATTTAATTTTAAGGATGTGAAATTACCACCCGTATTTTGTTTCTTTGGTTTCGTCAAGTCTCATTATTTTACAGTCTCTTGACATGATTTCATATACCATTATGTGAATTATCCCATCAGCAAACAGATAACGTGTATTATAATCCTTGTACAGCAATTTTTTGTATGCATTAATTCAAGGCCATGAGCGGATGGAAACAATTTCTTTCAAAAATATATACAAAAAATTCATATGTACATATTGTATATATCTAAATCGATATTATTGAATTCCTACGTCGACTAGTTGGAAACTTTTATAATAAAAACACAATCTTCTATTCACAAAAGTATGCAAAAAACCTCTTTGAGTAGGTATTTAGTAAAATATTTCTAAAATCAATTTGTTAAGGAGTTCCTTGAGAATACAACTTTAAAACGAATAACATTTTAACCATTTCTATGCAACTGCAAACTGCAGACCAACTGATAAATAGTAAAAAAGAAGCTTCGAAATTGTATAATACAAAATAAAAAATTAAAAAAGTATAATACAAAAATTTACTCAGGTTCCCGGTACATTAGCGAAATACCATATCGGTTAGTTCAACATTGTTGTCGTCACGTGCGATACGCTAACACTTGTTTATTTCAAGAGGATAAAAAACTAAACAGATGTGCAAAATATACATATTGCAAATTCTGCATGAAATGAATTAACATTCTGTGACTACTTATATTAGAGTGAAGAAAAATGGTACAATATTTATAAAAAAGTAAATATAACCAAAAGATGTTTTAGTAAACGAAGTAAAAGTTCGTAAAAAGTTATGAAAGTCTACTTACAGCCGTATCACTTCCACTTCCCGAATCACTTCCAGCGAACACTGGCGAATGAATGATTAGTGATTATCCAGATTTCATTCATTCCGCTTTGTGAAAGAATCTGGCTCAATGGGATCCGTTTTAAAACACGAAAATTATTCGTTTGCATTCATTATAACTTTTCTAAGGAATTTTACTACTGCAAGAGCGGATAAAGGTCGGAACGGCAACCATATACACCTGACAAAGGTCATAAAGTAATTACTTTGCTCGGTGAAATTTTTGTAAAATTATTTATCTTTGTGATAGAGCATTTATGATTTGTGAGCATTTTGTGATTATATTAATATTAAATTAAAACAAAACCTGTTGGTATAAAAATATTTTATTTAAGTATGTTTGGATATAAATAGGAATTTCGAAGATTTTGTGCATTCACATCTAGCATACAGGCTGAGTTAAATAATAACAAATATCGCAATGGTGACATTGATTCTTGTTATTTTATCGCTGGTTATTGCGCTCAGTAGCATTATTAGTTCGTGAACGCATACTACTTGTCCGCAAACTAACGATAATCATGTTATTAAGAATTGTTGATTCGATAATAACTTAATATTTCACTTTTACAGGGCATATGAAATCGACACAAGTAATGAATGGCTGCTGTCAAGCGTACGTATACTGAAGAGGACAGTTTTTAAACGAAAACTCTTTCATTCAATGTTATTAGGTCTGTGCTGTCAATGTCAAACAATTTCAAACAAAACTCAGGACTGGCTCGCACGTGTTTTTATTTTCATATGGTTTTGCAAGTTTTTAATTATAATGAAGGTTTTATCAGAGGAAAGGACGCGATTACTCTTTGAAAAGTTGACAAAATAGTGAGTATTTCACAGTTAATTCGCAAATTTAACCGTATTGTACCAAATATCAAGCCATAGTTTACATTTCAATAACGCAACCTTTTCTTAACTTTTCAGCATAGGAGCAAACGTTAAGCTTCTAATAGACAGGCCCGATGGCACGTACTGTTTCCGTGAAAAGAAAGATCGCGTCTACTACATATCCGAAAAGCTGCTTCAGCTCGCACATACAGTCAAACCTGAGCATCTAATCTCGGCGGGAACATGTTTTGGAAAGTTTACAAAGACTAATAAATTCAGATTGCACATCACAGCGTTGACTTATATAGCTCCCTACGCGCCTTTCAAGCTGTGGGTAAAGTCTTCATCTGAACAACAGTTTTTGTATGGACATCATGTCATAAAAAGCGGTAAGTGCTGCATTTATTTGTAAATTATACGTACTTATAACTTGTAAAGCCTCATTCATTTCTTTGTTGTAAAAGTAATGAAATCAACAAAATACTCCAGATAGTAAAAGCTAACACCAACTCATGTAGTAGTACCCAGAATTGTTAGTAGCAATCAATGGTGTCACCGTTCAGGTACTGTGTCCATCAAGTTGCAGAGTCAGGAATAGTGCATAGGACTTCTGATGCAGGTGCAGACTTAAGAGGCTTCTTTACATACATAATATTAACACTTATCTTCACTAACCATGTTCCTATCCCTGCCTAGCCAAATTTTAATTTGATTCTACCAACACTGCTTTGGGTACTCTTTGTAGTACTTAAGTTATAGATGTTCTTGGCAGGCAGAGGTCTCTTCATAGGTTATAGAGACATTTTGCTGAAATACCTACACAGGAGACCTACCTAGATGACCTACTGCTTCAGAGGTCAGCCACCAATCAACCAACAACTATCATAAAGTAACTAAAAATTTTATAATTCCAGGTCTTGGCCGTATAACAGAAAACACTCCAAAACACCAAGGTGTTGTTGTCCTCACAATGTCAGACATACCAATTGGTTTCGGTGTGGCTGCACGTACTACAGCAGAATGCAAAAGCGCCGACCCTCTAGCTACTATAGCCTTCCATCAGGCAGATATTGGAGAATATATCAGATCAGAAGATACATTAACATAGGAATAAATTGTTTAGCATTCAACTGTAATTTGTTTTCTTGGTTGTTGCTGAAGTTTTGCCACAATTTTGCCAATACTAATGTCTCTTTAACGGAGACAAAGTTTGCTGAAAATTTTTCCAGTGTGATACATGCTTAAAATAAAAAAATATGGAGGGGGGAAGGAAGTCAGAGAAATTAGTAAGGCTATGTTATTTTTTTGACTTTAAAGGTACTTATACTTCACATGTGGTAGAAAAGGTGTGTGTGTCTTCTCTACCATATTCTTCTGTCTTTTCTAAGTCATGTTTAAATTGCCGATGACTACAAAACAGTGAATGAAAACATCGTAAGGAAACATACATGTCTGTGAGTTATTTGAAATAAAAAAAGTTTTCAAAGATGTGTGAAGTCTGCCAATCCACACTTGGGCAGTGTGGTGGACTATGGCCTTACTCTTTTCACAAAGTGAAGAGGTTAGGACGTTTGCACCCAGCAATTAGACAGTTTATGATAAAGACATGGCTGATTGGAAACTTCACACACATACTTAATTTTTTTATTCAGAATGTTTTGAAGAAGTGTAAATTGTAAATGTACTTATGGGTGCTAATTCCTTAAAAAATGTCACTGTCAACAAAATGCATAGTAGGTACAATATTTTTTTGTCAATGTAATCGTTTCAACTAATAGAGAGTGCCTTAATGGTTTTGTAGCGATGACGGCTCAGTGGTTAGCGCGGTAGGTTCGCATGTCGAAGGGCGTGGGTTCAAACCCCAACAATGAGCTTGAGCTGCCGGTGAAGGAAAACAATGTGAGGAATCCATAGCGTGGTGGTAGGGTACTTTCTAGTACTCGGCTGGCTAGCTACCTGCCTAATTGATCTGCTAAACTGCCGCCAAGCATCTAACAGTGTGTTCCGGTAGCCGCACTTGATAGCTAGTTCCATTCCAGGTTAGGTGTGTTTACAATCTTTGACCACACCGTCACTTAACATCAGGTGAGCAGTGGTCAAAAACACCAAAAAAAAAGAAAAAATACTACAGACTCAGACCACCACACTATGGTTTCCTCACGATTTTTTCTTTCACCAGCAGCTCAAGCTAATTGTTGGGGTTTGAACCCACACCCTCAGGTGTGTGAACTGACCGCGCCAACCACTGGGCTACTAACCACTGGGCTATCATCGCTATAAAACCGTTAATTATTTTTTACGTTTTCAGGCCCTTCTTTTTTCTTCTGAACTATATTGTAAATATTTATCTGTACACCTGTATTTATTATACATTTATTCACAGGTTATATAGGAAAACAATGTAATAATTATAAAGTTTCATTGCCAGAAATACATTGAGAGATACAACAATGGGAGACAACAATGGGTCCCAAACTAGGCAATGACTGACTGACCTGTTAGCTCATTGGTAAAATAAGATTCTATTTTCATACTGTAACAGCAGAAAAAGAAGAAAAATTACTGTGTGGCTGTATTATGGACATGGCATTGTGTTATATTATGAATACATATAAATTTTTAACACTTAAAAGTCCTTTGGATTTCCATATTTCAAGCCCTCAATCAATGTGACGAATTCTTTTATCTTTTAGCAATAGTTTTGAATGTAGTTGACTGATTTACAGCAATACCAAGCTATGTATAATTGTATATCGCACGATTTTGTTATCATAAGTTTTCTGCATTGCTTCTTACTAAGGCGTAGCGGCGAGTAGAAAGTTTACTTGCTATAAGTAACATTATTATCAACTATTTAAAAAAAAAAATATTGACTAGGTGTTGTACCAAAGTTCATCTGATGTTAAGGAATGATGTGGTTAAAGATAAACAAACTTAGCCTAGAAGTGAAGAACTGGCTCTAAAGAGAGGCTACCAAACACACCGTTAGGTGCTTTGTGGTAAATTTTCAATTTTTAGGGTTTCACCAGCTACTTTAAGGTCATTGTTAGGATTTGACTTCACGCCCTCCGGTGCGTAAACCGACCGCGTTAACCACTGCGTTGTCATCACTGTAATATTTTTTTTGCTATACCTTTGAATGATTAGTCAAATGATTGTGCAAAGCGTCATCTATTAAAATTAAGTTGTACTAAAACAAATTATTAAGAAAAAAACATGATCGGTTTTGAAAAACATGTTTCACGTAATTCTTACCTCCAGCACTAGATGGCGCTTTTATAAATACTTAGTTGTAAGCTTACAATTTTATGAAGGTGTTTAAATATTATCCTTTTAAATTATTAAAAGAAATGCCTTTGACCATATTCTGGTCGACGTTATGCAGTGATATTACTTAGAAGAAACCTGTTCACTCTGGAATTAGTCACTGAAGTTGTACTAAACGAGAAATAAGGATCAGACAGTGATTTTGATTTCTTTATGAATGAATATTAAAATGAATTTGTAAAACTCCGCGTTCGTAATTAGCGTAAGTAACAAGGTATGTCGTTTTTATTAGAATAATGTAAGTATACTCATAAAACATAAAATTGAGGGTAGTCATAATAAAGTTTGTAACATACTAGAGTTATTTGTATGTTAAGGGTAGATACAGTTAATTACCTCAAAAGTACGGTACGGTTTTGAGGTACGGTAGGTTTCGTACCTCAAAAGGAAAAAACGGAACCCTTATAGGATCACTTTGTTGTCCGTCTGTCTGTTTGTCAAGACCCTTTTTCTCAGGAACGCGTGGAGGCATCAAGCTGAAATTCATATCAAATACTGCCAACCTTTTATACCATGTGAGGCACCCTTTTTGAACGTTTCATGTCGTATACAAAATAGTCACTAAAATAAATTTATGCTCACTCTGGATTTTGTGGTAACAGTTATATCTGTGGTAAACCACAAAGCGACATCTGTGTGGGTAAGTACATTTCGCAAAACCTCTACTTTCTTCAATTTACGTGAATCCTCGGTGGAGAGGCCCGTGGAAGCTCCTTTGTTAAAGTAAATAGGTGTAGGTACCTTATTAAAATACATTTTAATTGCTCGACACTTAAAGGTCGAGGGTAAAAGGGACCTGTTTTGTCCTATGTTCCCTTATCCCTTGACGTCACAGACTTACTGAAAGATCAAGCAAGTTCGTAACAATGTGGGCACCTACATGATATTGAATCATCGGTATTGATGTACTAAAATTTATCAGGGAGATGAAGAACATTAGTAGATAGAAAAGTTTGGAAGGAAGTGGTCGAAGATAGTAAAACACACCTAGCCTGGAATAGAACTGGCTCTCAAGTGAGGCTGCCGGAACACACCGTTAGATGCTTGGCGGCAGATTTTCGCCCATTGGCACGCGCCGATGGGCGTGGGTTCAAACCCCAACAATGAGCTTGAGCTGCCGATGAATAACCACATTGTAAGGAAACCATAGCGTGGTGGTAGGGTACTTTCTAGTACTTGGCTGACTAGCTACCACCCTCAAGTTGAAAATCTGCCGCCAAGCATCTAACGGTGTGTTCCGGCAGCCTCACTTGAGAGCCAGTTCCATTCCAGGCTAGGTGTGCTTTACCATCTTCGACCACACAGTCACTTAACATCAGGTGAGCTGTGGTCAAAACACCTAGCCTGTCCGACGTAAAAAAAAGAGACATTATAATATGTAGTATTTTACTGTTTTTTTTTTTGAAATATTTAAACATGTATTGGCCTACAACCATATAATTAAATTAATTATATTTACGTCATTGCTTCCTGTGTCTACCGATAACTTGAATTGATTGACAAAATTCTACACGAGTAAAGCCGCTGTCAAAAGTTAATATTGTACTTTATAAATGTCATTTTTATTCTACTTGCGTCATCTATAAAAGCAATTGGTATAAGTCTGCGTTTAAAACGCTATTAGACGGTAGGAAAGATGACGTAGGGTAATAGCGCATTACATAAGCAATTTTCCGTTGGTTGCTCATTCAGATGTTTTTTACGGATATTTTCCTGGGTCCCGCTGCGTAAGAGCATTACGTCAATTTTTGACTAGAAACTAAGGACGTTTGGAATAATAAAAGAAAGTCGAAGCAAACTAATGTTAGTTGTTTTTTATTGATAATGATGATGATGACCAGGGCTGGTCAATGGTCATAGCGATTAGTATGACCAGCATTATGTTGAGGTGAGCACCTTTTTCGAAACAGAATGGAACTGGTAGCTAGCCAGCCGAGTACTAGAAAGTACCCTACTACCACGCAAAACGCGGACTAATATTTGTTTGACTAACATAAATGTTTGTTCTATGTGGGTGTTCTGTATGTGTTTACAAAAAAAAAGTATTTAAGTATTCTATCAACAGTCTAGTTCCCAAGTTTTGCTTAGTTTGGGGCTAGATGGCGCTGTGTGAAAATGTCCTCCAATATTTATTTATTTAAAGAATAGATTATATATTTGCTAACCCAAACATTGCACACGTCATTGCTGAAATTGCTTGCTTAACACATCAAACTAGCGGCATCAGTTCTAATTAAAATTACAGTACCTGGATGGCCGAACTTTGTTCGGATGAAAACACGGATAAAACTACGTTTTCTAAAAATCAAACCTAGCTAGATCGAATTATCGCCACCGAAACCCTCTGTATACTAAATTTCATGAAAATAGTTGGAGCCGTTTCCGAGATTCAGATTATATATATGTATGTACATATATATACAAGAATTGCTCGTTTAAAGGTATACATTAGATAGATTAGATAAAATTGAAAGAAGCTTTGTGTCTTTGTGTGTGTTTTCTGTTACAAAATAAATAAAAAACTTTCTTTATCAATCCTCAATCACATAAACTCTTCAAGAAGGTCTTTAAACCATGGCTTTGTGGCGGAACTGTCGGTAAGGAGTTGGTTGTTATTTATTTTTAGTTAGGATGGCACGGTATTCATGTAAAAGGAACAGTCTCTCTTTGTGCTTCTCCTGAAGCTTTCTACTCGCAATATTAACATTATAAATTCCGATGTTTGTGTTAATGTATCTAATCTCTGTGCTTCAGAACTACATGGTTTAATTCTAGGCAAGCGTGCTACATCTTAGACCGCATCATCATTTAACATCATTAACAACTTTTAAAAAATTACTAAAAATTCACGTATTAAAAGATTTTTCGAATTTAAATATATAAAAGTCATTGTAGCATAAATAAATACATACTACAAATTCTACATGAATACATTATCAACATAATAAATTACCGATAAACTAAAATTAACTAAGACTGATGTGTATATATGTACATATATGTGTGTATATATATATATATATATATATACATATATTATAAATAATAATTGTGAGATGCAACATTTTTTTTATATAAAAAAAAAAAAAAACTATACAACGTGGAAAGGAAAAACAATAACATCATTCAACAAACTCCTAGTGTGACACAGTCTTTATGCTGTTTTTATAATATCGGTTTACCGGCAAAGTTTTTCGAACTACCTTACTTAAAAATGAAAAGAAAAAAAAAAAAAACTGATGTTTTTGTGTTTTGTTTCTATGTTTTTCTCTTTGTTATGTTTTTGTTTACATTTTTTTCAATTAAGTCTGCATGCTGTGCCTAGTAGCACAATAATTATTATTAAGTAATGTAATCTCAGTAAGTAAATTACTTGTAATTTTTATGAGATTATTAAATATTCTTAAACCGTAACATCAGGTGAGATTGCGGTCAAACGTAAGCCTAATCCTTATACATAAAAAAATGTTACTAAATATGTGGAGACGCTTTTTTCGCGATTTCGGGTTATGCCTTTAATAAAAGTTGTTCAAAATGATGAATAGAATTATCTGTACAATATACCTTAAACTAATATCTCTGTATAAAACAAAGAAACTGTGTAGAGTAAGGGCAACGCTCCAGAAAAGGAAAACAGGTCATAGTGGTGATTAATGGTACGAAGGGATAAAAAAAAATTAACTGACGTAGAGGCTAATGGGCGGAAGTCGTACGTTTACCTCTAGTTTTTTTTATTTGTTTTTGGCGTTGCACTTTGTGTATTTGCCAATATCAAGACTAGAACGATATTTCAAGAATTTTATGTTACAAAAGGGAATGAAAACACTCAGAGTGGATGACTATTTGTTTAATCCAAAAATCGAATAGGCAGAAAAATGGCTTGGCTTGGCTTTTTAAAGACTACCCCCCTCCAAGGCAGGCTTGGCATGGCTGGCGGCAGGAAATGGCGTGAGGGGGGCGTGTCTAATATGGCATGGCTTGCCTTCCGGTTGTCAGGTTAACGGGTGCTTCCGTTATACAAATAAAAACTAAGAAACAGTTATAAAGCTATACAAAGTAGTGTACAAGTAGTGGTAACTACTATAAGCTTCGATGAAATCTTGGAAGCACCGCGAAAAGCCTTGTTTCCCCACATTATATAATTTTTTCACTCTCACGTACGTAATTTGGCACTTTATTAATAAAATACAACAGTTTTTTGTAAAAAAAGTACAATACGGCGACAAACTCTTTTGCTACCAACATAACATAAAAAAATTGCTTAAAAAATGTTTTTTTTTTTAAATACTGGTAAAAATGCAAACCATTGACATTGGCAAAATAATACATTAAATGCGACGCTAAGAAGAAGTGTGTTTATAAAGAAGACAGCTAAACTGGTTTTATTTTATTTCCATAGATATCCTATAAACGTAGCTAGTGCAGAAAGTTGACATGGGTTAGGGTTTGGGTTTGTGTTCGTTAGAGCAACTAACGACTACGACACTATTGTGAAATTCAATTTGTCTGTAATATAAAAAAAAGTACAGAGACATGTGCGTTTGTACGCGCAGAATTCTAGAAATCAAATACAAATATTTTAGTGATATCAACAAAGTTACATTTTTTCATTTATATTTAAAAATAACATTAAAAATATCAAAATCATAACATAAGTCAATGTAATCAAATGTCAAATATAAAATTTTTCAATACGATTTATATTTATATATTGACAAAATATGTGTTTAACCACAGCTCACCTGATATAGTGACGGTGTGGTCGAAGATTGTAAACTATCCTAGCCTGGAATGGAACTGGCTCTCAAGTAAGGCTGCCGGAACACATCGTTAGGTGCCTGGCGGCAGATTTTCACCTTGAGGGTGGTATATAGTCAGCCGAGTACTAGAAAATACTTTACCACCAAAAAGATTTTATGTGAAGAAAAAAAGTATAGTTACTTACTAGTAAATAATCACTTATTTTTTAATAATCGTCAAAGTCATAAAATAAGGTCTAAGATCTTGAAGCCAAGATCTTAGTTTGCTTCTGAAGCACGCGATGGAAGGTGCATCCCGGACGAAGGCGGGTACGGCGTTGACGCTTATTAGAGACATTTGATGGTGTCTCAATACCCCGTAATTTATGTAAAACACGCTAAATATCTAAAGATCTACTATCAAGTTTACCAAGTCCATGTCTTTTCATAAATCTTCCGAAAACTGCCCTGGATTCGTTCCTGGTCAAATCTAGCGCGTTTCAAAATGTTGGGACACCGTACTGCTATGCTTGTGGTGGTCCCGTAGCAATTTCGTAGCTGCAACGCCTTTGTAGAGATGCTACGACAAAGCTAACTGCTACGAAAGGGAGATGAATTACTTAATTCTAACTTAACAAGGTGGTTGACATACATGAACAAAATCATATATCATGTTTAATAAAATTTCCGTCTCTTCTACGCTATATGTGTATTGCCGTTAGCCTCAAATGGTGAAGGAAAACATCGTGAGGAAACCTGCATGTTTTTTTTTGTATGGGTGACACTATACTCATTTTGGTTGACATGTCATAATCATTAAACATATACAATAAAAAAATGAGATAAAATCAAAATTACATCATCACATTCTCAGCCATAGGACGTCCACTGCTGGACATCGGCCTCCTCCTGAGGGGGTTTTGCCAATACTCGCCACGCTTGGCAGGCGGGTTGGCGAGCGCAGTTAGGTGTGATTGTTCAAGGAAGACGCTGCTGCCCATCTTCCAGATTACATCCCTTAGCCGACTCTTACGGCAACCACGGGTAGAGAGGGTGGGGTACAATTCTTACGCCGGCACCACCACGGCATCAAATCAAAATCAATTTATCAATATATCAATAAATTAAATTAGCAACATTTTTCATATTATTTTTTTTTATATAAGAAATAGGCTTACGTTTGATCGCCATCTCACTTGATGCTAAGTGAAAATGCGATCCACGGTGGAGCACGCTAGCCTAGAAGATACCGATTCACTCTCGACTTGAAGACAGCCAGATTGTATCTATCAGGGAACACCCACTCGGGTAAACGTATTCCACGCTTTAGCCGTTCGAACAATGAAAGTAGATTCAAATTGTTTCGTACGGGTTCTTGGAATGTCAACCATGAAACAATGTCACTTTTTCGAGCTTCTGGCCGTCCCATAGAAAAATGGGCATGGAATTAAAGCATGCAGACCCGAAGCACACTCTCCGAAATGAATCCGATAAAAAACCGACAAACTAGCAAACGCCATCACACCTGATGGACAGCCTCACTTGAGAGCCGGTTTCATTCCAGTCTAGGTGTGTTTACCATCTTTGACCACACCATCACTTAACATCAGGTGAGCTGTGGTCAAACAATTAGCCTGTCAGCTATAAATAAAAATGCTATGGTTTCCTCACGATGTTTTTCTTTGCCAGCTCAAACTCATTGTTGGGATTTGAACCCATGCCATTCGGTTGATCCGACCACGCTTAACGTTATTATCGCTACAAAGAATAGGGCCAAATAAAAAAAAAAGCTTTGCTTTGTTTTGGACTAGATGGCGCTGTGTGAATTATCCTACGATATTTATTTATTTAAAATAATAATTGTGTAGGTAGTTAAAAAGTTGACGAAGGTCACGAAACCCGGTGTTTGTGAAGCGTAAATAATAAATTTAAAAAAAAAACAACATATAACCCAAATAATGGTTTATGAAGGTTTCGTTGTCACCATTTTATATTTTATACCTCCAGTGAAATAAAAAATGATCGTTAACAGAACGCCTTCTTTAACGCAGCCCGTAAAATATTTCTCACAACTTGAAGTAATAAAAAGCAGCGGGATAGAAATTTAAGTAGAAATGAAAATCTTTATGAAATATCATGTTGAATATTTTCAGCACAGAACGGCACGGAAGTTGAGAATCTGCTGAAGCAACTGAAATCAGTTTAGAGGTTGTATATTTGATTTTGGGATCAATGAATCTCTGAGTTTTTAATCAGAGCGCCTGGTCGAGACGTGCCCATAATATTAGCGTTAAATTTAGCACAATTGGCATTCAAGGAGACATTACTGCCTACATTCTGGTTACGCTTCTGTCTACTTATGGTCGACTTGACCATTTAGACAGTTTCTAAACTTTCATCGGTACAATTCACTTATTTTTGCGTTCGTTTTTAATGACACGAATGAGATGCTCTTCTTATAATATACTAGCCTAGAATTTCTTTTTCCATACCTAGTTGGCTGGAAGAGATCGATTTTAGCGATAAAGCTGCCACTTGTGAGTTCAGAAATTCCTATGGCCATCTTCCGTCTCCATCATCAGATCAGCTCCATGGTACTATACCATTGTATTGTCACCGCAGATACATAACCCCAAATTTGATTCCAATCGAAATCAGGAAGTGGGTCGAATTTAACTTACAAGATTTGACCCGTACATACATACATATATTGCAAGTTTAAAACTTGTAATATAAAGCATGGCAATACCGCCCGATTTATGGATTTCTGTAGTACCTAACAACAAAACACTATCATATATAACTATTTAATCAGAAACCTTTTTATGTAGTCAGGATACAAATAAAATACTGTAAATGTTTTTTTTTTGTTGCTGACAGTCTAGGTGTTTGACCACAACTCATCTGATTTTAAGTGACGGTGTGGTCGAAGATGGTAATGCATACCTAGCCTGGAATGGAACTGGCTCTCAAGTGAGGCTGCCGAATCACACCGTTAGATACTTGGCGACAGATTTTCAACTTGAGGGTGGTAGCTAGCCAGCCGAGTACTAGAAAGTACCCTACCACCATGCCAAACCATGCTATGGTTTCCTCATGATGTTTTTCTTCACCGGCAGCTCAAGCTCATTGTTGGGGTTTGAACCCCCTTCGGCATACGAACCAACCGCGCTAACCACTGTGCTATCATCGCTACAAAACTATACAATAATAACTATATGTGTCTAACTATACCTACCTAACTATACCTACCTAACTATACCTACCTATCTTCATACTATAATCTAGAACATGGATTACTCGGATATTTTCAAATTTAATCCACTCACTGACTCAATAACCAATAAAGCGAAAGAAATACATAATTCAGTGAACCATTACCGTTTGTATTCGAAAGTGGATCTTCTATTTATGTTTAAAAGGCGTAATGGGCAATGAAAAATTTGATGAAGTAATATTTTTTGATAGATACAAATAAATTACTTTGTAGTTTCTTAATCCTGGTAGTGTTAGTTAATATAAACATAGATTAAGATTTGTAACACTTTATTTTTGTTTTACTTATGCGGGATTACTCACGTTTATCGGAAACTCCGACTATAGTTTAGGCCACACTCGGTGGCTTTCATCATGGAGACAAAGCTGACTACAACGCGCGCGCGGCTTCGTCTTGCTTCGTACTGCGGATTTCAAGATTCTGAGTTCACGGGAAGTACCTTGTAGGTTTTGATTTCCTTGCGAGTGTCGAAAATTTGCAGTATAATCGGCTGTATCTTTTGATTGCGTTGGATTAGAAGTTTGATTTTTTCAGCTTGATACCTCTACGCGTTTCTGACAATAGGGTCTTGACAGAAAGTCAGACGAAAAACAAAGTAATCCTATAAGGGTTCCGTTTTTTCTTTTTGAGGTACTGAACCCTAAAAACAGCTTATCAAAAATCTTTTTCTATGGAATAAGTTTTTTTTAATGATTGACAGGCTAAGTGTTTTGTCTACAGCTCACCTGATGTTAAGTAATGGTGTGGTTGACTTACTTCTTTTTCATTATTTCAGAGTTGTGCTTGTGGTAAAAGTTCACTTGCTTATAAAATTCTTTTGTTTTCTGTACCCTTTTTCTATTTTTGGTGCACAATAAAGTGTTTCTATCTATTTACAAAAAAAAGTTTCATTTATCACGTCGGTTCCCATAGTACAAGCTAACACAGTTTGGGTCTAGATGGCGTGTGTGAAATGTCCTACGATATATTATAGTACCTGGATGACCGAGCTTTGTTCGGCTGAAAACACGGATAAAATGACGTTTCCTAAAAATGAAACCTAGCTAGATTGTTTTATCGCCCCCGAAACCTTCTGCATACTAAATTCTATGAAAATCGTTGGAGCCGTTTCCAAGATTCAGAATATATATATATATACATATATACAAGAATTGCTCGTTTAAAGGTATTAGTACCTGGTTGACCGAGCATTGCTCGGCTGAAAACATAGATAAAACGACGTTTTCTGAAAATGAAACCTAGCTGGGTGGATTTTTCGCCACCGAAACCCCCTGGATACAAAATTTCATGAAAATCTTTGGAGCCGTTTCAGAGATTCAAAATAAATATATATATATATATATATATACAAGAATTGCTCGTTTAAAGATATAGATATATATTAGATTGGATAGATATTTACAACAAAGAAATAGTATTGGCGGGACACTGCGTACACTAAATGAATGTGTCCAATAAACATTATTCCCAGTTGAGGAGTTACCACCCTTAGATGCTCAGCGAAAAATTATTCAGCAATTGAGAAAAGGAAAATGACAGCTACTTTGGATTCGCCTGGACCGCCAGCAGAAATTCAATTAGGTTGGACCTTTCTTGTCCGCTTGGATCCTCATAAAAGCCGCATTCCCACCAGTCTACCGGAAAAGTAGAAATAGTAACACAAAGTTGTGGAAAGGCTTCTTATTTTAAAGTGATTTAGTTGAAGTAGAGTAGAGTGGAAACAAGTTGAAAAGTTTAAAAAACCGGCCAAGTACGAGTCGGACTCGCGCACCGAGTTCCGTACAAACCTGTAGGTATATAAGTAATAGTTATGGTTTTTTATGGTAATTTAAGCTTTTCGCAATTTTTCCTTTATCTGTACTATAAGACGTTGCTTCGTACCAAATTTCAAGATTCCGAGTTCACGGGAAGTACCCTGTAGGTTTTGATTCCCTTGCGAGTGTCGAAAATTTGCAACATAAGCGGCTGTATCTTTTGATTGCGTTGGCTTAGAAGTTTGATTTTTTCACAGCTCCAAGGGACAGTAGACCTGAGTATTTGATATGAATTTCAGCTCGATATTCCACGCGTTCCTGAGAAAAAGGGTCTTGACAGACAGACAGGCGGACAAGAAAGTGATCCTAAAAGGGTTCCGTTTTTTCTTTTTGAGGTACGGAACCCTAAAAACTATAACTCGACTACGCTATCATCGCTAAAGAGAGCGTCATTATTTTTATGGCGTTTAGCTGTTTGATAGCTCACTTATCTTTTATACCTTTAAACGAGCAATTCTTGTATATATGTAAATATATATATATTCTGAATCTCGGAAACGGCTCCAACGATTTTCATGAAATTTTGTATCCAGGGGGTTTCGGGGGCGAAAAATCTATCTAGCTAGGTTTAATTTTCAGAAAACGTCGTTTTATCCATGTTTTCAGCCGAGCAATGCTCGGTCAACCAGGTACTTAATATTATGGATGTAAATATTTATAAACCTAATTATAATGAAAGTTAACTTAATTATTTAATTAATTAATTATAATAAAAGTTTATAAACTTTCACATTTATAATATTGGTAAGATAATGATATATTTAGGAAATTAATAGTATAATATTAGTTTGGATGTTTGTTACTCAATCACGCAAAAACGGCTGCACGGATTTGGATGAAATTACTCAGCAGGAGGTCGTCTAGTTAGATACCACCGCAGTACCAGATATTTTACCTGCTAGCAGTAGTGTGTAAACATTACTATGTTCCGGTTTGAAGGGTACATCAGGTAGCGAAATTACAAGGCTGTTGAGACTAACCATCGAAAGTCTCAAAGTAATGAGCGCCAAAGCAGCGATGCCCTGGACTTTGTTTTGTTACTCTTTCTGTGTATCGCTGCAATGGTACATGCGTTTTGTCTTACCATAAGGAGAGCGCTGCGTTTGCCGCATAGCTTAAAAATTAAAAAAAAACATCTAGTCTGGATTGGGCTCTAATGTTAGGCTAACAGAACGTATCGATAGGTACTTGGCGACAATTTTTTTATTTAAGTAGTTAGCCAGCTGACTACTAGAAAGTACTGTAAGATGTCCGCATAATGTTTTCCTTCACTAAAGTTTATTGTTGGGATTTGATCCCACACCAGTTGAAGTGTCACTGAGCTATAATATCTATTTGTTACCTTGGAAAAAAGTTATTTGATACTGTTCCAACCCAAGGGTGGGAACTCCTGGTTCCTATTTTGATGTTATATTTTCCCTCTACCTTCCTTTTCCTGTATTATTTCATTTCAAAGCAAATAAATCCCCTTTTAATATTTGTCGAGCTTCATAAACAATGCCGGAAACAATTCCTGTATCAATACATATAAATACTTATGACAAATTTGATTTGTTAATGACAAATTTATAGATATTATTTATATTTATATTTTTAAACAAATCTGTATAGAGTAAAAAATAAAAATGTATTTCATCATCAGCCATAGGACGTCCACTGCTGAACTGGGGGGTTTTGCCAATACTCGCCACGCTTGACAGGCGGGTTGGCGAGCGCAGTTAGGTGTGGTTGTTCAAGGAAGACGCTGCTGCCCATCTTCCGGATTACATCCCTTAGCCGACTCTTACGGCAACCACGGGTAGAGAGGGTGGGGTATTATTCTTACGCCGGCATTACCACGGTCTATGTATTTAACTAAACAAAACACCTATAATTAATAATTACGAATAGTTTTATGAATATTCTTCACGCTGTAATGGCTTAATGTATTATTTGTACTTTTAATTATACATAGATTTATTAACTTTTTATTGTTCATACCAAAGATTATTTGTATAAGAAAATTAAACTTTAGTAAAAGGCATATAGGCTATTTTATATTGCGGATAAAGCGGGTGAAGCCAACGGGGCGCAGCCAGCAATATCATATAGCTCTTACTTCTTATTGACAAATTAATCCGCAAGTAAAAATCAAAATCAAAAAGACATTTATTCAGTTTAGGCCCTGGTAAGGCACTTATGAACGTTAAGTTACATGTTTGAATCTACCACCGGCTCGTAATTACACTTCAACTGAGAAGACTCCGGCAAGAAACTCAGCAAGGCATTTTTTTTTGTCGATCTTTCTTTTCTTATTAGGTTACAGTTTACAGTTATAAATATTAATACATACATTATGCTTACTACAATTGTCACTTAGCCAGGGGGATGCAAGTGCAGAGAGAAGCTACTACAACCATATATTCCTGTCTTCCACGTAATCAGCCACCTTATAGTAGGCTTTGTCAATTAACCTAAAAAACTTAAAACAGATACTTAGCTTAACTTAAAAAAGATAGTAAATACTTACAAGTTACTAACAAAAAATACTCAGAATGAGTAACATCGCTGACCAAGCGAAGCCGTAGGTAAAACGTAGTAGGCTCTTACAATACCTACTACTTCCCTGGGGGTCAACAAGTGCGTTTGATGACATTCATTTCTGGTTGTTTTTTTGCTAAATCTGCTGAGTGGAACGAGAATTATTAATCAATGCAGTAAGAGTGCATCACATACTGCCCAAAGTTCTGGTGACAAACTACCTTTTTTGCCTGTATACGATAAGAAAACTTTGTTTTTTGCCTGACTACGACAAAAAGGGAGGGTTTTTATGGTTGTGTTAGTTAGGTGTTCAACCACAGCTCACTTTCAGCTCACAGCTTCTTTGTAGTGATGATAGCTCAGTGGTAGCGCGGTCGGTTCTCATGCCGAAGGGCGTGGGTTCAAACCCTGCCTTGAGCTGCCGAGCTTGAGCTGCCGGTGAAGGAAAACA
This sequence comes from Biston stratarius, assembly GCA_950106695.1. NCBI lineage: Eukaryota > Metazoa > Arthropoda > Insecta > Lepidoptera > Geometridae > Biston > Biston stratarius. The sequence goes on along the minus strand of OX467115.1, from coordinate 3,318,124 downwards.
TCGTGAGGAAACCATAGCGTGGTGGTAGGGTACTTTCTAGTATTCGGCTGGCTAGCTACCACCCTCAAGTTGAAAATCTACCGCCAAGCATCTAACGGTGTGTTCCGGCAGCCTCACTTGAGAGCCAGTTCCATTCCAGGCTAGGTGTGCTTTACCATCTTCAACCACACCGTCACTTAACTGGTGAGGTGTGGTCAAACACCTAGCCTGTCATGCATAAAAAAAAAACCTAATGTTAAATGATCGTACGAACACAAACATACGAACATACAAACACACGAACATACGAACATACGAACATACGAACACACGAACACACAAACATACAAAAATCTAAAAACATACAAAAATCTAAATATCCAAATATTATAATATTAACAAGATTATAATTCTTTTAACTAAAGAGTAATCATCGTAATAAAACTATGTACATTGTAAAAAACGTGTCATTGAATTTAATATGATTATAGATACATGTGAGATGAAACTGTAGGTTTGTGAGTAATTTTAGAAGTTTCCCTACTGTTTCATTTTCACTTTGGCGAGGCTAGACGGCGTTTTGTTTTAATTAAAGAGCTCAGGAGTTTCAGCGGGCGAAATTTGACAAGGTTGGACTTATTGCAGCCTTAGGGTAGAAAGTTACATGTATTTTAGGAAATATTTTTGGAGCACACGGTATTCAAAATGGAATTAGTAACACCGACAACTTCAAACGGTGAAAGAAAACATCGTGATTACTTTTTTTTTTTTTTTGTGGCTAGGTATTTGACCACAACTCATCTGATGTTAAGTGACAGTGTGGTCGAAGATGGTAAAGCACACCTAGCCTGGAATATAACTGGTTCTCAAGTGAGGTTGCCGGAACACACCGTTGGATGCTTGGCGGCAGATTTTCAACTTGAGGGTGGTAGCTAGCCAGCCGAGTACTTGAAAGTACCCTACCACCACGCTATGGTATCCTCACGATGTTTTTCTTTCACCGGCAGCTCAAGCTCATTATTGGGTTTTGAACTTACGTCCTTCGGCATGCGAACCGACCGCGCTAACCACTGAGCTATCATCGCTGCAAAAAGGGTCTTTCTAGGTTCGACCCGCGACGGATTTATATTAATTTTTAAATTAAAACAATTTTGTAGAACGATTATATTTATGATACAACAAAAAAAATAATTGTATAAAGTAATAGTGAAGTAAGTTTCAGTGTTACTTTTATATGAAGACTTATTAATAAGTGCGACACTATCATTATTATTTTTACTAGCAAAAGCTGAGCTTTGTGAGGGCTCGCGTAGTTTTTCTAACGGGTAATAATTTTTAAGACAGTTGTTATTTTACAACCAGATTCTAGTGTCATCTAGTATTAAGTAGATTAACTACGAAGTATTTGGGTATTGAGTTTAGTTCTGTTGCAGCGATGTTAACTCTTTGGTTTTCCAACAGATGGCGTTAGTAGTACAATAACATTCTATCCAATGAATACAAAATTGTTAATGCTCATTTTTTTATGGTTATAAAATTATATTTTTTTTGACAGATAACACATCGAAATATGATGTTAAATTACTATGTTAAAGCACAAATCAATAGGCGTGATAGTTTTTAAGTAAAGTGTACCACAAAACGTGCTCAGGTTGTGGAATCACTCGCCCCGATTACACAAGTAGTTTAATTACATTACTTCTCTATAAAAGTATCGTGCTTATTATTATACTTTAATGAATCACGTAACCGCTATATTTTATTACGCTAAAACCGACGCTTTGTATTTAACTGGCCGGTTGCCTCGTTTGAAATAGATCAGATTCATAAGTAGGGCGTAGGTACGATTTCCACCCAGGACAAACGTAGGTACGTGACGTGCATGGATGTTTGTTCCGTGCCTGGGTATTCTATATGTGTTTACAAAAAAGTTTAAAGAGACTTTACAGGATAGGTGACGAGAAGTCTGGACTTAGTTTTCCGAATTCTCCCCAGTCCCACTGTAGCGCCAGCTAGAGGCGTTGGAGTCCATTGAAAAGCGTGCCAAGAGGTTAATCTGCGACGACTCCATCGGTCAAGATAAGTTACAACGTTAAAGGTAGCTAGTTTGACAGCCCTGTTGGCTCATTGGTAATATGTCTGACTGAGCTGTAGGGCGTGGGTTCGATTCCCGCCGAGGACAAACATTTTATGGTATAAACAAATGTTTATTCTGTGTATGGGTGTTCTGTTTCTATCATAAGTATGTATGTAAAAAATACCTTTCTTAAATTTAATATTTTAAATACCCCGCGCATGACCTGCCGGTAAAGTTAATTGTTCTGCTTTAACGACACATTCCTAGGTGAACTAGGTCCTAAGTTTTTTATTATCTATGTGCTTGCGTTTGACTACCATCTCGCCTGATGGATTGGATAAGTTGAATTATTATTATCATTAACCTATTGTAGTCCACAGCTGGTCATAAAGCAATAAAGAGTTAAATATAGCTCTATAAAATCTATAGCAGGGTGTGGTCAAATGCGAAAACACCTGTAAATATTTGTAAATATGTTTATCATCATTAACATATCGTAGTTCACAGCTGGACATAAAACTCTCCCAAGACACGGCACCCAGTCCGATCTCCGTCTTAAATTCAATTGAAATACTAATTCAATTTTCAGTTTTTAGTCGTACATAAATCAGTTCATTTTAGTTCTTACATCGTATCCATCTCATTCTAATTCTAAATAATTTATTGAGATAATAACCAAATGCCTAGTTACATACATGCGTATTCTGTTGCTATCATATTTTTCCAACACGAAACAAATCATTTTACCTTAATAAACCTTCTTTTTTTTAAATACAAATATTCGTTTGACCGTCTTTTCGCGTGATGTTAAGCGAAAATGCAGTCTACGGTGGAGCACGCTCGCCTAGAAAAAAACCGATTCACTCGCGACTTGAAGGCACCCAGATTGTATATATCAGGGAACACCCACTCGAGTTGGAAATTCCATTGTTTAGCGGAAAACATAAATTAATTCGAACTTTTTCAGATTCTAGATCGCAAATGAAATGGAATAGATTAACGGGGGAACCGTCCCATCAATCAACAAAACTCTCTACAACAGCAATTTCATAAACTATAATGTATTTGTTATTTTCGAGAAACGGAACTTTTTCATCGCCTAGAAAATATAGCAGTCAACGATGTTGCGATAGATCGCTCAGCAACCATCAATTCTGAAAAGATCGCTTCGGTGCAATGAAAATTTTCCGGCAAGACGCGGGGTGAAGCGGGGAAATCAACAGTTTCATAGGAAATAGCTCCTACACAGCCAGTCTGCCCCGAACCGTAGCGCCGAACGCGTGTGCTCGACAAACTCGACAAAATCGCGATAAAAAAAACACAGCCGTATCTACCAGTGCAATAAAAACCAATATGTACGAGTGATATAGTTTTTCGTGTCATAAAATTTTCCCCGTAAAACATCTGTTTATTTCACGAAACGTTTTTCCGCGCGAATGTTTAAATTTGGAACGGGCGTGTTCGAATTTTGAGTTATTCTTATTTAACTTTGTGTTTTTTTTTTAATTTTCCGGCCAAGCGTCGCACCTGCAAAGGTAAGTGTTTAATTCTTTTTTTTTACTTGACGTTTTATGAGTTCCAGTAGAGTTTTAGGGGTCGAGAATATTGGCCTTTTTGTTGGACAAGATTGTTGTTATCTAGGGTAACGTCTTAATTTATGAGTTCAGTCAACTTGGCGTTTACTTATACTTATTTCAGTTTGTTATGGTAGCTGACACAAATTCATACACAGACTAATTTTTATCTGACCGGCAGTTCAGCCGGCTATATTAACTGTAATAACTTTTGGTGTACTGACTTTTGACAAATGTCAGTAGCTGATATAATTGTAATTACAGGGTAATTTTTAACTAACTGGACGCTGTTTGCAAACATTACATATAATTTTTTAATCTACGACTTTTGACATATCAGTATAGTAGCTGGAAGTAGTGTAATATGCAAGGTCATTTTTAGTTAATTTCACACAATTCATTTTTTTAAATAGTTTGTTTAAAAAAATAATTTCGTATTGTATTAGTACAAAACTTCATTACAAAATTTACCAGGGCCCTCGTGTTTATTTTCATGTGATAACTTAATACTACTTAATAGGTACTATAGCAGTTATTTAGATTGCTTAATTTTCCATTCTGATAGAGATGAAAATAATGTTAATTAATAAAAGTTACATAATTAAACTTTCTCTATACGAAATCTTCAAGCTTTCCACGAGGAGGCCGGTTGATTAAGAACAGCCCTGTATAAATACGGGCTAACTTTTTAGTTGTTTCACATCACATCATCAGCCATAGGATGTCCACTGCTGGAGATAGGCCTCCTCCTGGGGAGGGGTTTTGCAAGGGGTTGGCGAGCGCAGTTAGGTTTGATTGTTCAAGGAAGACGCTGCTGCCCATCTTCCTGATTACATCCCTTAGCCGACTTTTACGGCAACCACGGGTAGAGAGGGTACTATTCTTATGCCGGCACCACCACGGTGCCACCACTACCATCATACTACATTTTACTACACATAGTGTGTGTATAGTATGATGTTAACAAAATCGACTGTTTTTCAACTTGAATTTGACCTTAGAAATTACTCTGCCACCATGTCATGGTCTGCGGTCAGTCATAAATATAAACCTTACAGATGAAACTCTCTAAATATGGCATTGAAAACAGAATTTTATGCGTCGTTTAGACGAGCTAAGCAAACAAACACGCATTATGTGACTTATTTATACTACACTAGCGACCCGCCCCGGCTTCGCACGGGTGCAATGTACATATTAATGTGGTGCATATGCATGTATTACACATATAAACCTTCCTCTTGAATTACTCTGTCTATTGATGGAAACCGCATTAAAATCCGTTGCGTAGTTTATAAGATCTACTAGTACTTACTATCAAATGAGCTAAGCCGTGAAACTGTTTAGTAATGTTATTTTATCCGACCCTGACAAACATTATACATGACCAAATTCGGATCATCATAATTACAAAGACAAATATGTGGATATACCAGATTTTATTACTTATATATATTGTCACATTGTTTGTATATCACTATAGTTTCATGGGATGGGAGAGGCCTATGTCCAGCAGTGGACGTCCTACGGGTGAGATGATGATGATGATGATAGTTTCATAAGGAAAACTTCTGGGCATTTAATATATACGTTACTGTAAAAGCACGAATATTGGTTAATCTTAGGTTTTACCAGTAAATCTTAGGATTTACCAACACGAGTAAGAAAAGTAAGAATTTATAAAAAAGGAATGATTATTTATTTCGGGCCTTTACCATTGGTATTTAGTACATACTAGGTTTACCAGTGACGGTTGGTAAATGTTGGTAAACAGTGAGTACTTCTTAAACATTTATTTCAATTAACTATCAGTCAAACAAAATTTAAGCGAAACTAAATCATCACGATACTCACTGGACCTCCAAAGCCGAAGACCGGGCAGTCTGGAAGGAGGAAAGGGAGGCCTTTGCCCAGCAGTGGGGCAATGGAGGCTGATAAAAAAAACAGTCAAAACCTTATATATTTATATGTATCATATGAGAGTAATTATTAATCATTTATATTACTAATAGGTGAGCGGAAATGGTATATAAAGATGGAACGGGTAGCGGGGGCTGCAGACTGTACGAGACCACACGCCGAACATGTTCTGACATATTTATTTTTTATTTTTTTATTTTTTTATTCAAAATAGGTTCGCGTTTGACCACACTCTGCCTGATGTTAAGCAGTAATGCGGTCTAAGATGGAGCACGCTTACCTAGAAGAAACCTATTTCAACACATACTGTGTCTTTAAGGCAAATCCTAAGATTTACCAAGTGAATGGTGGTAAAAGTTCGAAATAAACGATGATCCTAGAACGGTTCGGACTTTTACCATTAAGAGTTGGTAAATCTTAGATTTTACTGGAAAATCATAGGATTTACGTAGTTCAGGCTTTTACAGATTATTCTTAGCTTTAACGATTTAGCGATTTTCATATATGAGTCGCTGCTGCTAATCTAGGATTAACTCCTGTTTTAAGGCAGACCAAAAGCTTCAATAATCAATGGACGTCATTTATAACAAAAGTTTTGTATACATACATATTTTTACAGTATTTTGATTAAGAAAGAATAGGTATCATTTTAATCAATTTAAAAAGATGAAGAAAAAAAAACATTATAAACAAAGAATATCTCAAACAAAAATGCATTAATATATCTTAAACTAAGTGTGTAATATTGTGCGTGCGTGTTTGTGTGTAACAATGTGTTTGTGTGGAGATTAGTAAATAAGAAACCGTCAGGCCAATTTAAGGGTTAGGTTTCGCAGGTGATTAACAACGAGTTACACAGGGACTAGAATTTGTTACCCAGGTTGTAGGTATTTTAAGGGGTACCTTTAAAAAAACGTATTAACGCTAACCGTTGGTTCCATCGCCGCGTAACTAAACTTGACATGATCCTACGCTGCTTTGGATACTATTTTCAGCAGATATTAAGTTGCAAGGTCGTATATGAAAAACTGTTCTCACATATGGGACAGCTCTGCCAAGTGTCAGCATTGAGGCGCTAAGAGGCTAATAAGCGACGACACTGAGACGTGGCCAAAGTCTCAGTTGCAAAGCCTTGAACACCGTTGTTAAGTCGCTTGTTTATCTGTCTTCAATCGGATACATTTCGGAGAGTGTGCCTTGGAATTGCATAATTTGGTTCCACCTGTCTCTATTACCGGACGTTTAAGCAAACACGGCCTAAGTGCTATCCATACATGGTGGATATTCCCCACGTACGGACTAAACGCTTCGATTCCACATTCTTCATACGTGTATCGAGGATGTGGAAAAATCTGAAAACCCGTATGAAATATTTTGCTTCCACTTGCATTGTGTGAATTAAAATTCGCTGCCGTTTTCTCGGTCTGTTTCTTCGAGGTAAGCGGTTTCCACTGTAGACCGCACATCTTTGCGTAACATCAAATGGACGTCAAACGCAAGCCTTCTAATTAATAAACATATTCAAGGATAAACAAAAATGGAGTAGGTATTTCGTGAGTCGTATACGTTTTATAGCGATGATAGCTCAGTGGTTAGCGCTGTGAGTTCAAACCCTAAGAACTAGCTTGAGCTACCGGTGAAGGAAAACATCGTGAGGAAAACGTAGTGGTAGCTAGTTCCATTCCAGGCTAGATGTGTTTACCATCTTCGACCACACCGCTACTTAACACCAGGTGAGCTGTGGTCAAACATCTAGCGTGACAGCCATAAAAAATAATTAAACATAATTTTGAAAACATGTTTAAACGTAAATAGAAATGCTTAGATTAATTACCAAATACTCCTTCATCAAAGTAGATTGAAATAAAACCTGACATAAAATCTTTTAAGCTATTCCATACTACATTTTTTAGGTTGTAAAGTTGTTGTTGTTGTAAAATTTGAACCCACGCCTGTGTGAATCTGCCACCAACTGAGCTATCATTACTACAATCACTCTGTAGTTTAAAATGTCTTTTGTAGTCATTTATTACGACCATTATTAGTGGGAAGTCAGCCGCTGTGTACACTCGACACGATGATTGATCGATGTGACGGCAAAGGTATCTGATAAGAAAATGAAGTCATGCTGTGTTCTTACAAACAGGAGTTTCTGCTCTATGTTGACGAACTATATACTTATACATATGTCTCAGCGGTTACGATAACCTTGGACTCTTGCAGCCTAATAAAATAATAATAATAATAAACATTTATTTCAGGTTACTATGACCCATATGTAACTAAATACAAAAATTAAAATACAAAAAATACATAGGTACATATTTTTGTAGCGATGATGGCTCAGTGGTTAGTGCGATAGGTTCGCACACCGAAGGGCGTGGGTTCAAACCCCAACAATGAGCTTGAGCTGCCGATGAAGGAATACATATTGAGGAAACCATAGCGTGGTGGTAGGGTACTTTCTAGTACTCGGCTGGCTAGCTAGCACCCTCAAGTTGAAAATCTGCCGCCAAGCATCTAACGGTGTGTTCCGGCAGCCTCACTTGAGAGCCAGTTCCATTCCAGGCTAGGTGTGCTTTACCATCTTCGACCACACCATCACTTAACATCAGGTGAGCTGTGGTCAAACAACTAGACTGTCAGCTATAAAAATAAATAAATAATAATACTCTCAGAGGCGGCGTAAGGCGTGGGCGACGTGGGCCACTGCCTACGGCCTCGCGGTCCGAGGGGCCTCGTGCCTCGAAGGCTTATAAGTTACCAAGCCGTGAACGTGACGAAAAAATTTTATTCGCCATAAAACGATAAATATTATTATTGAAAATTTTATTTTTAACACATCTGCTGGCGTTGCTTCCCTTTTGCGGAGAATCCTGCCGTAAGAGCTGGAGATTCCGATTCTGTTTGTTTACGTTACTGTCACGTTTCTCAACGGCAACTTTTGATAGCTACTCTTCCATTCCCTGTTCGCTGTACGTTTCTTGCTCATACCAGCCCATAGTCAAGATGATTACAAAATAAAAGCAATGGACAGAAAACAATGAATCGAATGTAGTAACATACATGTTCGAAGAAGAGAAGAGGGCCTCGCGAAATTTACCCTGCCCACATCAAATTAAGGTCTTGCCCCGCCACTGAATGCTCTCTTCATGATTCATCTTTTAATTTTGGAGCTGCACTCATGTACAGCTGGATATTTCTAACCATAAACATAGGTGTAAACATTACCGCTGTGTATAAATTTAGTACAACTTGTTTATTTTGTTCTAGTTTAGTAACGTCATAACAGCCAGTAACTAACGCCCAGATTATACGAGATTCTTGATGGATACAGATCTTTATCGAGATAATGTAGTTCAGTCAAGGAATTCTTTGTAATTAAAATATTTTTTTTTAATGTTTTTATGTTGCCGTGGTGGTGCCGGCGTAAGAATAGTACCCCGCCCTCTCTACCCGTGGTTGCCGTAAAAGTCGGTTAAGCGATGTAATCCGGAAGATGGGCAGCAGCGACTTCCTTGAATAATCACACCTAACTGCGCTCGCCAACCCGCCTGCCAAGCGTGGCGAGTATTGGCAAAACCCCCCCAGGAGGAGGCCTATGTCCAGCAGTGGACGTCCTATGGCTGATGATGTGACATGATGTGAAGTAAACACGCACGAAAAACAAGATTATTTTTTAAAAGAAAATCATAAAGATTATTTTGTCGTTCGTGACGTTTTTATGATCATTCTTCATTTATTTATGAAATAAATTAATATTTTTAGTAAAGGTACCTTACTTAACATGGTGTATACACTGCTCTACAGTTGAGCAGAATGAAGTTAGTATTCGGATGGCGCCATATAGTACCTACGTAGTTCATTTATATCACTGTGCAGTGCTATGAATTACCATAGCTCCGAGGAACTGGCAAAGAAATTTGCTAGAATTACGCGGTACGCAAACAATGATTTACTGTTTGAAACAAGCTTAATAACACTGATATACAGGGTTAAAAGAATAGGGTGCATTAGCCTCTGTAGCGATGATAGCTCAGTGGCTAGTGCGGTCGGTTCGCATGGGCATGGGTTCAAACCCCAAGAATGAGCTTGAGCTGCCGGTGAAGGAAAACATCGTGAGGAAACCATAGCGTGGTGGTAGGGTACTTTCTAGCACTCGACTGGCTAGCTACCACTCTCAAGTTGAAAATCTGCCGCCAAGCATCTAACGGTGTGCTACGTCAGTCTCACTTGAGAGTCAGTTCTATTCCAGGCTGGGTGCTTTTCTTCGACCTTTCACTTAACATCAGGTGAGCTGTGGTCTGGCTTGTCAATCATTAAAAAAAAAATGCGTAAGTACCTATATCAGTTTTTTCTTAATATATTTTATAATTATAGTATCGAGTGTCTTTTTTTAAATGAAATTTAAAGGGACGAACGAGACGCTCTATCGATGGTAAGAGATAACGCATGTTCATGACCATTGCAGCGATACACAGAACTTTGAGCAGTAAAACTAAGTCCAAGGCATCGCTATTTTGGCGCTCATTACTTTGAGACTCGATGGTTGTCTCAACAGCCCAGTAATTTTGCTAGCTGCAGTACCCTTCAAACCGGAACACAGAAATGTTTTCACACTACTGCTTGGCGGCAGAAAATGATGAGATCTCGTTGGTCCGGCCAAGCTTAGCTATATCACTATACCTAAACAAATTGTAAGTATTACGTATTGTCCCTAAGACAACATAGATTGTATCGAATGGAACCTTCAACCTAATTAGTTTTGGAGTGTGTCTGTCAGTGGGATCTTGATAGGAAAAACCCGGCGTCCTCGTTCTAACGATGGCCTTGTTCAGGGTACGAGTCCCTAATTATACCTCCTCTTCGGTAATGACCTTGTAAGGATGCTCTCGCGAACGGATCTAGGCATAAACGGCAGAAACGATGGATTTTTTCAAATATGTAATTTCGAAAATGTAGATTAAAATCCCGGTTTAATTTCATTTGCAGACCGAACGAACACATTCTAGGGTGAATGTTGAAATCAAGTTTTTATTATTAAAGCATGAAATAATAAAGTTTCTCGGAGTTTTATACTAACTTGTGGGAGCGGGTTATATTGCAGAAAATATAGTAGACAGAATATTTATATACAACATTTTGTATATTGACATATTATACATTGACAAACGTCTTTGTAGTAAAAATATTTTCAACCGGTTTCTATTTAAGTATGTTGTTATAGATGTTGTGTATTTATATATTTAGTATGTGTATTTTTGTGTGAATCCGTCTGCTACCATATTCTTCTTTATTTACCTGAACTTTTAATTGGCCTTCCATTTTAATTTGATTTGTAACTAGTGGAGTTTTGAAATTTGTATACTAATAGTTGATTTCGTTAAATTGGAATCTTGGTTTACTCTTTCAGACGAAACTTCTTATTATAGAACGGTATCACATGCGGGGACTGATTTCATCAGTTCTACAGGGACAATGAATAGCAATGTATAGCGATGATAGCTCAGTGGTTAGCGTGGTCGGTTCGCATGCCGAAGGGCGTAGGTTCAAGCCCAAACAATGAGCATGAGCTGCCGGTGAAGGAAAACATCGTGAGGAAACCATAGCGTGGTGGTAGAGTACTTTCTAGTACTCGGCTGGCTAGCTACCACCCTCAAGTTGAAAATCTGCCGCCAAGCATCTAACGGTGTATTCCGGCAGCCTCACTTGAGAGCCAGTTCCATTCGAGGCTAGGTGTGCTTTACCATCTTCGACCACACCGTCACTTAACATCAGGTGAGTTGTGGTCAAACACCAAGCCTGTCAACTATAATAAAAAAAATATATATAAAAAAACTTATAATTATCGTAAAAAAAGTTACAGCCAGTTTATGTTGCAAAAAACCGCATATTTCGACACTTACAAGGGAATCAAAACCTATAAGGTACTTCCTCTTGACCTAGAACTATAAAATTTGGCAAGTTCTTATAATACACATAAAGGAAAAAATCCGAAATTTTTAAATTTTTAATTAAATCACAAAAAATAGGGTCTTTATGTAAGGAATGAGGGTCCAAATTTTAAAGTGAGTTAATCGTATCATGTTGGCTATCATATGAAAGAGATTCATTAGCACAAGCTAAAATAGGTGTTTAATTATTTTTACGATGTGAATTTTAGGTTTGTGACGAAAAATATTAAAAAAAAAAACATATATATTTCAACGCTCGATCCCCGAACTATATATCATACCTACCTACTAGTTGTATGGAACCCACGGTTGGCGAGTCTGACTCGCACTTGTCCGTGTTTTCTTATAAACCGTCCCACTGCTGGGCATGGACCTTTTCTCTATGTGAGACGGGTAAGGCCATAGTCCACCATGCTAGCCAAGCGCAGGTTCGCAGACTTTGCACATCTTCAAGAACTTTTTTCTTAAGACTCTTGATGATATTAAGCGTTGTATAATTTTTGTTTTTCATATTCAATTAATTAATTATTTATTTGTAACTAGCTGGGCCCCACGGTTTTACCCGCGTGGTGATGGATGATGATGAAAAGTATCCTATGTTTTATTCCAGGGCCTAAAGTATCTACATGCAAAATTTCATCCAGATCCGTTCAGCCGTTCTGGCGTGATTGAGTAACAAACATCCATCCATCCATCCAAACTTTCACATTTATCATATAAGTGGGATTTGACATAACTCTATATTACTTATTTTTAATAATTAATTGAAATTGTCATTATGTGAATAGTAATTAAAGTAGTTTATTTTAAATATTTAATTAATGCTGTTTTTTTTTAATTATAATTTATTTTACGTTTTACTATTTAATTGACTTGTAACTGTAAAAAACACTATATGTGACGAACATAGGGTTTTATTCTGTATCTAGACTTGAAATTTAGAAAAAACAAATACATAAAAAAACCGACTTCATATTGTTTTCTCATGGATGCCATTGTCAGAACTGGACCAAATTGAAATGGAACCACAAGGGAAGCAACAGCTTTCAAATAAAAAAAAAAGAATCATCAAAATCGGTTCACCCAGTCGCAAGTTCTGAGGTAACAAAAACGAATGAAAAATGTCGAATTGAGAACCTCCTCCTTTTTTGAAGTCGGTTAAAAATAGATAGCGCTGTATGAAATGTCTATTATTTAAAAACATACATATACTGCTAGAATCACAATTTAAGTAGTCGGCTAAAAACATCAAGTACAAATTTCTTGGATATATCTTTAAGTACTGGACTTAATCTACTGCAATTCGTATAGGAAATTCCTTTTGACCTGAAATTGTTAGAACATGAAGTTAAAATTGTGAAAAGATCTTCTTGAAGTGGGCAAAGTAAGAGGATGGGGAGGTAAAAGTGGGACTTACTTACTTCAAGTCAAGGCTGTAAGTCCCAATCAAAGGTAAATAGGATTTGCCGAGCACTTGAGAAAGTTAGCGTTTAAAAATAAACCGGCCAAGTGCGAGTCGGACTCGCACACCGAGGGTTCCGTACAAACCTGTAGGAATGATTTATGCTTTTCGCAATTGTTCCTTTATCTGTGCTATAAGACGTTGCTTCGTACCAAATTTCAAGATTCTGAGTTCACGGGAAGTACCCTGTAGGTTTTGATTCCCTTGCGAGTGTCGAAAATTTGCAGCATAAACGGCTGTATATTTTGATTGCGTTGGCTTAGAAGTTTGATTTTTTCACAGCTCTAAGGTACAGTAGACTTGAGTATTTGATATGAATTTCAGCTCAATACTTCCACGCGTTCCTGAGAAAAAGGGTTTTGATAGACAGACAGACGGACAACAATGTGATCCTATAAGAGTTTCGTTTTTTCCTTTTGAGGTACGGAACCCTAAAATAAAAATCTGGCTTAGATTGGTATAGAGGTAGCTGATACCCTGGATTAACATATAGGTTACTTTTGTCTCGTAAAAATGTAGTGTTCACGTGGGAACAGCGGGTAACACGCGGGGCACAGCTTGTTATTAATATATTATACCACTAGTCCACTACAATGAATTGAATACTGATTGAATAAAATATTTTTATTAAAATAAAATAAAACATAAAAATCAAGTCAATTTGATAATCTTTGTCCTTTTTGAAGTCTCTTAGAAATGAATGGAAACGGTTTAGGAATGTTTGTTAACTTTTTAGGGTTCCGTACTCGGAAGATGTTTCATGTAAAACAAAATGACAGCCCTGTTGGCTCATTGGTAGTATGTCTGCCTGAGATGTAGGGCGTGGGTTCGATTCCCGCCAAGGACAAACATTTTATGTTATAAACAAATGTTTGTTCTGTGTCTGGGTGTACTGTATGTATAATAAGTATCTATTTACAAAAAAAAGTATTTATGTATTCTATCAGTTATCTGACTTCCATCACACAAGCTCTGCTTAGTTTGGGGTCAGATGGCGCTGTGTGTAACGTGTCCTATGATATTCATGATATTGTTCCCAATTAAATTTTAACTAATATCTTTTATATATTTTTGTAATTCTCTTTTAATTGCCTTTAATTAGATATCCTATTTGATATATGTTTTTTTTTTAAAACGTATTTTTATTTCGCTTCAAAAATCGCCATTTTTTTTCAAACACTGAACACTTCGGTTATTGAGACGAATCTAACGATACCTTAATTGTCGTAATCCACTCGGCCGTTTAGAAGATACGAGGTAATAAAGAAATTCACATACATACATACAAGATACCCGCGTAAAACATAACCCTCCCTTGGCAGTCGGGTAAAAAACAGTTTTACTTTTAGATCGCTTTTCGTAGGCTGTAGAAGTTTTTCGATTTTCATGTCAAGACACAAAATGGAATATCAAAAATTCCCGAATTGGCTATTTTAGTTACGCGAGGCATTCGTATTTCGACAATTTAATTTAAATATTAATAATGTGTATTAAGCCAAGGTTGTCATTGTACTATGTTTATTTATTATTTCTTGTGAATCATTATAAAGAACTTTGCGTGGTGGTAGGGTACTTTCTAGTACTCAACTGGCTAGCTTCTCAAGTTGAAAATCTGCCGCCAAGCATCTAACAGTGTGTTCCGGCAGCCTCACTTGAGAGCCGGTTCCATTCCAGGCTAGGTGTGCTTTACCATCTTCGACCACACCGTCACTTAACATCAGATGAGTTGTGGTCCAACACCAAGCCTGTCAGCCATAAAAAAGAAACTTTTGTTACTTTTTTTTATAGGTGACGGACTAGATACTTGACCACAGCTCACTTGCTGTTAAGTGACTGTGCGGTCGGAGATGGTGAGCACAGCTAGCCTAGAATGGATCTGGTTCTCAAGCGAGGTTGTCGGAATACATCGATGGGTATGGTGGCAGATTTTTAAGGTGTAGCAAGCCAAGTATTAGAAAGTAACTTACCACCATGCACAGTGTTAGATTTTCTAGAGATATTTCAAGCAAATTTTAATAGGAGTTTTAATTTCGCTACCCTAGATTCACGTCACATCATCAGCCATAGAACGTCCACTGCTGGACAGAGGCCTCCTCCTGGGTGGGTTGTGCCAATACTCGCCACGCTTGGCAGGCGGGTTGGCGAGCGCAGTTAGGTGTGATTGTTCAAGGAAGACGCTGCTACTCATCTTCCGGATTACATCCCTTAGCCGACTCTTACGGCAACCACGGGTTGAGAAGGTGGGGTACTATTCTTACGCCAGCACCACCACGGCAAAGACGGCACCCCTAGATTCGAACGGGCCCAATTTCAAACTTTACATTTTATGTTTATTCCCATGTTTTTGTTTGCAAATACTTACTTGTATATGAAAAAACCTTTATAAGTCTCACATAATATAAAACCGCTTTTACCTGTTACTTTACCATCGTCATTTATTTACTTAGAAAGAAGAAAATTCTTCTGAAAGTCTTTAAGCGTACCCGCGGTCAAAACTTGAAGTGGGTAATGGTCCGATTGTGTGCTTAGGGTCTGTATGCGGTACTAATATAGTAAACTTGTTGTCACTCGCAAATTCGGAAATCATTATTATATATATAAATACTTTTATTTTTATTGTTTGACATACTAGCTGTATGATCACAGCTCACCTGATGATGTGGTCGAAGATAAATAAATAATAAAAATTCTAGGACACGTTACACACAGCGCCATCTGACCCCAAACTAAGCAGAGCTTGTGTGATGGAAGTCAGATAACTGATAGAATACATAAATACTTTTATACATACTTATAATACATACAGAACACCCAGACACAGAACAAACATTTGTTTATACCAAACAAACATTTGTCCTTGGCGGGAATCGAACCCACGCCCTACAGCTCAGGCAGACATACTCCCAATGAGCCAACAGGGCTGTCAAGATGCCAAACACACTTAGCCTGCAATGGAACTTTGTATTTTGGAACTTGAATTCTTGAATTTTTATGTTTGAACTGGCTCGCAAATGAAGCTGCCAGAACACACCTTTAGATGCTTGATGGCAGATTTTCAACTTGAAGTTTGGAACCTAGCCAGCCGCTAATTACTTTTTTAGAAAATAAATAAAACTTACTTCAACAGATCGTAATATTAATATACACTAAAACCAAACATTACATTAAGAATAATAAAAATTCCCTCTCCTTATTGTAAAAAAACGTCACGGACACCGTTGTCTGTTGAGTGTATAACTGTATATATTAAATTAAAAAATCTGGGTGCTTTTAAGTCGCGAGTGAATCGGTTTCTTCTAGGCGAGCGTGCTCCACCGTAGACCGCACATCAGGCGAGCTGGTGGTCAAACGCAAACCTATTAGTAATAAAAAAAATGTTCGAATTTATGTTAAACATGTGCATGGTATCACAAAGTTAGTATGATTTGTGGTATCACAAAGTTAGTATGGTTTGTAGTATCACAAAGTTAGTATGGTTTGTGGTATCACAAAGTTAGTATGGTTTGTGGTATCACAAAGTTAGTATGGTTTGTGGTATCACAAAGTTAGCATGGTTTGTGGTATCACAAAGTAAGTATGGTTTGTGGTATCACAAAGTTAGTATGGTTTGTGGTATCATAAAGTAAGTATGGTTTGTGGTATCACAAAGTAAGTATGGTTTGTGGTATCACAAAGTTAGTATTGTTTGTGGTATCAAAAAGTTAATGCCCACAGAACTGAAAATATTACCATAGTTGCATAAAAACCCAATTTGTCGACATACCACAGATTAACGATGAAGTTTAATAACGATGAAATATTAAAAAACGGTTAGCCGCCCATGCCATGCGACGGACGATTTAGTTGATTTATGAAACTTCTTGCTAATACTCGTATATCGTTATTCCATCGATTTCCACCTACGCTACGTTTTTCGATTCATGGGCTGCATTCTAGAACTTGTTTACAGTTACCAGTGCTGTAAAAGATATAGTTCTCCAGCTAACATGCTAAGTCGCTGGTAAGTTTTTTATGAGTGATAGGCTAGAAGTTTGACCACAGCTCACCTAACTATTCGGTACTAGCTAGTAAGATTTTGTTTCCTGGTTTTTTTTTTTTGTATTTCTGGTGTGCACAATAGAGATTTTATATATATCTATCTAATGTTAAGTGACGGTGTCGTCGAAGATGGTAAACTACCCAGCTTTGGATAGGAACTGATTTTCAAGCGAGGCGGCCGAACACATCGTTAGATGTTTGGCAGCAGATTTGCCAACCAAGCACTAGAAAGTATCCCATAAATATGCTATGATTTCCTCATGATGTTTTCCTTCAACAGCAGCTCAAGTTCATTGTTGGGATTTAAATCCACGCCCCCCGGCGTGTAATCCGACCGCGGTGTACTGAGCTACCATCGCTACGAACGACAGCTAAACGTAGCTGAGCTACGAACGATGTTTTTAGCGATGATGGCTCAGTGGTTAGCGCGGTAGGTTCGCATGCCGAAGGGCATGGGTTCAAACCCTAACAATGAGCTTGAGCTGCCGGTGAAGGAAACGTCGTGAGGAAACCATAGCATGGTGGTAGGGTACTTCCTAGTACTCGGCTGGCTAGCTACCACCCTCATGTTGAAATCTGCCGCCAAGCATCTAACGTTGTGTTCCGGCAGCCTCACTTGAGAGCCAGTTCCATTCCTGGCTAGGTGTGCTTTACTATCTTCGACCACACCGTCACTTAACATCAGGTGAGCTGTGGTCAAACATCTAGCCTGTCAGCCATAAAAAAAAAAGACATAACTGACATACCTTTATACTTTTTTATATATCTACATACAGAACACCCAGACACGGAACAATCATGCAAACTCGTCACACAAATGTTTGTCCTTTTGAAGCAGATACACTAACCAAATGAGCTAACAGTCAATAGAACCTACTAGAGTACCGAAGGCTTACTCTCGATCAAAAACTAAATTGAGATATTTAAAAAAAAATTACCTTACGTACGTCAACTGCTTGCACGCGAAATTGAATCTTATAAAGTGTCGCGAGTGTTCATATTCGGTCGGGCTGATTCGAAACTGGCAAAAATCTGGTCCCCATGCTAAAAGTTTTGCTTAGTCTTAGGCTAGATGGCGCTGTGTAATATTTTTTTTAGTTTTTTTTGTGCACTTTGATAGCATAGAAGCTGCTGGGGTTTTCACAAAACACTTTAAGCGGAACATCAGCTCAGAACTTCGTCTTCATCTCGAATGATAAAAGACATTTTTGCTAACTTAGTATTCTCGCATATCAGGAACAAAAAATTTACTCAAAAGGTGATTCCCTAAAAACAAACCAGCGTAACAAGATCTATCTAGGAACAGAAACATTACTATAAGGATTTCTCCTTACACTGGACATCAAAATTAACGAGAACGTTTTGCAATCAAGAATTCTGAGGAATCGCAAAGAAATGAGAAAAATTTGCTGAATTTTTCCGCGTAAACGGAATACGAGGAAAACGCTATTGTAATTAGAAACGGTACGAAATAACCGTATTGAGTCATTTAGTTACAGAGTCAAGTTGAAGTAAAGTTAAGCCCATGGGGACTGATTTACCATAAAGTAATAAGTCATTATTTTTAGTTTTAAAATATATTTGTTATATTATGTTGTTATACAATAAAGCTATATTCTATTTTACTTATTTAAGAGATAAATTTACTCATTCTTTTTTTTTTGGACTCAGTCTCGTCCGAGCGCTCGAAAAGTCAACACGTCCTGAGGATGGCTTGTGTAGTGGCGACATAAGTATAATGACTTGCGGTTGTTTTAATTCGATATTTTTAATTTGTTTAGATTTTAAGTTTATGTTGGATTTTAGATTTATTAAGTAATAATTAAAACTTTGTCGTCAAATTAGATAAATGTTTTAATTAAATGTGTCACTGTTGTAACCAAAACGACTTTTATGCGGAAATAAACTAATATAACTCTTGAACACTCAAAATAAACTTCCGCAAAGTAACGGGTCAATCAATCAATTTTACTTATTCAATTTTAAAGTATCGACGGAACAGTAAGATGTCTTCTGAACACTCAATTCGTTTAGATCAACTGTAGAGCAAACTAGTCTAACACTCTAAATGTAAATTTATTTCGTAAGCAAATTGAGATTTTCTTAACATGACAAAATATCAAATTGATTTAGTTAAAATAATTGAAGTGAACACTTTTTTAGCCGTGTTGAGCGCTTTTTGGTAGGGGCCAAACTTATGGGTTTGCGTCATCGTTAAATAAACGTGTCGGTTGACAAAGTCATCACACGCACAGATAACGCAGGATTGGTTCGCTGTTTTGCATACACTTCGATGTAGCGATGATAGCTCAGTGCTTAGCGCAGCTAGTTCGCACGCCTAAGGGCGTGGGTTCAAACCCCAACAATGAGCTTGAGCTGCCGGTAAAGTACAATATCGTGAGGAAACCTTCGCATGGTGGTAGAGTACTTCCTAGTACTCGGCTAGCTATACCACCCACCCTTGAAAATCTGGCGCCAAGCATCTAATGGTGTATTCCGGCAGCCTCACTTGAGAACCATTTTAGGCTAGGTGTGTTTACCATCTTCGACCACACCGTCACTTAACATGAGCTGTGATCAATAGCATGTTAAAATATACAAAAAAATATTTTGAAGCTCTCTTCTAGGTACATAGGACTTGTTGTTTATTACCGAAATCTTCCCCCAAGCCCCCCATCCCCATGCGATGATTTTTGGGTCGTTCGTGTCAAACACCCAATTAAAAACGACAATCACAGTCACCGAAGACACAACATATTATCCGTTAATTGATTGAATCAGGCGTTATTTTGCGGTAGTCCATTTTGAGTGTTCTAGATATATTTAGTTTATTTCCGCTTAACAGTCGTTCCACCTAATTCCACCAAAACAGAAATAAGGATTTAAAAAAATTTACCATTTAAAACACTTAAAACTGGAACCTTACTTAATACCTATCTAAAACTAAATTTGACATAAGCACTAATTAAAATTAAAACAAAAACCACATGTATTTATATCCTCTTCTCACTGCAGTAATCAGTTGCCGACACGTGTTTCGCCTCTACACGAGGCATCCTCAGGACGTGTCGACTCTCCGATCCGATATTATCCGTTGCTAAACTTCCATGATATATTACATCATCTGCCATAAGACGTCCACTGCTGGACATAGGCCTCCTCTTGGGGGGTTTTGCCAATACTCGCCACGCTTGGCAGGCGGGTTGGCGAGCGTAGTTAGGTGTGATTGTTCAAGGAAGACGCTGCTGCCCATCTTCCGGATTACATCCCTTAGCCGACTCTTACGGCAACCACGGGTAGAGAGGGTACTACTACTTACGCCGGCACCACCACGGCACCAGCGCCATGATCTTTACGAAAGACCTTTTAAAGGTACGCCATGAGCTCTTATTATGATAATTTCAGCCGTAGGACGTCCACTGCTGGACATAGGCCCTAATGATTTCCATGTAAACCGTTTGGGAGCGCACGCGTCCAACCATGAGACCTACAACTTAAAATTAACTCATTTCTATCCGGATTGAAAAACATTTTCTCATTACTGTGCTCACAGCCGCGGCCCCCAAACTTTTATCAAAGCTTCGAACAAAAAAGCACTTCATGTAAAATTCATTCGGCGAAATTTCTTGCCCCATTAAACTCAGGTACCAAACCATATAAATCAAACCACACTCATAGATTAACCAAAGTTTTATTCCCAGCAAAAAACGTTTGGTTAAAATTTTTGACTGAAATGGGGTTATCTACTGTGGGGAGAGATATATACTGAAAGATTTCTTTTTCATGATTTTTAAGGAGAGATAAGTTATTTGTGATTATTTAGCGCTTGTCAGGTAACAGATTAACAGGTCACAAGATATGCTACAGTTACATACAAACATTTTTTTGTGATTTTATGACTCAAACAGTGCACGCCATGTTTTTTTTTTACTACAAATTGATAGCTATCAACAATTGGTCCTAGTGGAAAAAAATTATATAAGAAAAGTGTTAGGTTCCTGTGGGATTACCAAAAATGTTCAATGCCACTTCCACTACCCACCACCAGATGTTGTAGTTTAACAACACACAATAGTAATGACTACTCCACTTATGACTTGTTTTTTTCAACGTTCCAATATTATTATGATAAAAGTTGAAAACAGTACATTAATTAAATAACTTAAAAGTATTCCTAATTAATAATTTCACCGACTTTTGTTTTCTTTGAAATATGGAAAACCATGTTATATTTGAGTCAATTAATTTGGCATCTTTTGTATTCGTAATTATAGAAGAAACGCCAATTATAAGAAGCCTTGTAATTTATTCCTGCACTTTCAATTTAGAGGGTTGTATAGGTAATAATACTTGTATAGATAATCTTTTTAGGGTTCCGTACCCAAAGGGTAAAAACGGGACCCTATTACTAAGACTTCAATGTCTGTCTGTTCGTCCGTCTGTCTGTCACCAGGCTGTATCTCAAGAACCGCGATAGCTGGAGAGTTGAAAATTTCACAAATTATGTATTTCTGTTGCTGCTATAACAACAAATACTAAAAACAAAAAATTTATATTTAAGGGGGGCTCCCATACAACAAACGCGATTTTTTTGCCCTTTTCATAGATAATGGTACGGAACCCCTCGTGCGCGAGTCCGACTCGCACTTGGCCGGTTTTTTTACTAGATTTATAGCAAGTCGCCTATGAAGTTAAATGGGGGTGCCACAATAGTATCCCGTGAAGTTATAAACAGCGTTCTGCAGAGAATATTTTAGTTCCTTAATTCATCAACTGTTGATTTTGTTGTTTTAAAGTTTTTTAATGAAAAATCTTTTCATGAAGCGAATGAAAACTTAATTAAGTTTTTACCAAGATAATTATGAAAAGGTAGGGAAATTTTATTAAAAATGTATTTTTAAGCGTTAAGCGACGATGTGGTCGAAGATGAAGCACGTTGGAGACTCTGACTAGAAAATATCCAGATTATATCCGTCAAGAAATAAGGAAACGGGTAGTTGTTCCATTCCTTGGCCGTACAGATGATAAACAGTAAAGTCAAGAAAAATCCACGATGATTTATTGACTAAATATTGTTAAAATGGTTGAAGTTCGTCACGTCCCTTCTTTGCTTAACATCCGGCGAAATGGCGGAAAAACGCAAGCCTTTCTCAATAAAAAAAATATCTCCTACTTGGACATAAAAAGGATCATTAGATAGACATTTAATGCCAAAGCAAGCACAATTAACGCTTATATATGCACATAAAGTTATAGAGTAGAGATACGCCTTCATAATTAGGCCGGATAGCCGGAAAATATAATTCAAATTTGAGATATATTTAATACAGACAACATAAGCCTATTATGTTAGTTATTAATAGGTAAAAACTTAAATTTTAGATCATAAAGTAAATCTATTAGAAAGAAAATCACACTATCACACCAATATTATAAAGACGAAAGTTTGTGAGTGTGTAAGTGTGTTTGTTACTTCTTCACGTTCAAATAGCTGGACTAATTTTGATGATTTTTGGTATGGAGGTAGCTGGCACCCTGGTTTCACACATAGGCTACTTTTTAACCCAAATAAATGTATTGTTCACATGGGAACAGCGGGTAACTACGGGGCGGGCGCAGTTAGTATGTATGTATATATTTATAAGGATATTTCCATACCGCCACCGGTGAATTGAGAAATATCTTTTTACCTGTATTCGTTAAAGATAAAAGTTGCTAGAATAGCAAAAGAAAATATAGTTTCTATAGGCTTTGATTTTAAAATATCACCAACGTAAGCAATGATGTATTAAGATCAAGCCAAATGTAAACCGTGACTCCAGAAGTGAATAACTTACAAGTAAAATTTTAACAAAAAAACCGACTTCATATGGTTTTCTCATTGACGCCATTGTCAGAACTGAACCAAATTGATCACAGGGAAAGCACCAGCTTTAAAAAAAAAAAAGAATCTTCAAAATCGGTTCACGCAGCCGAAAGTTCTGAGGTAAAAAACATTTAAAAAAAAATAGGCCTGATCCTGATATAAACACATCACCGTTCTTTACATGGACTTAAAGCCACCAATTTACTTACAAAAAAATCTAGATGTAGCTGTGTACGTGAATATGTGAACATTTTTGAACACTAAGAAGTAGTAGTAGTTCACATTTAAAGTCCTTAGTCAGAATAACGAATACTTTCATTAGCTACCGAGTTGTGAAATTTTATTTTGGATATAAATGATATAACGTATAACGTGTTTTCCCACTCTTGGTTGCCTGGAAGAGTTCGCTTTTAGCTATAAGGCCGCCGCTTGTGGACTTCGTTATCATTTTTATTCAATATAGGGATTTCAAAATTTAATATCAATAACTGTCTAATTTTGTTTTTATAGTAGGAATATTTGTTTTGCTGGCCTATTTGTTTGAAATATTGATCTCGTCGAACAAGATTCGTTATCGCTTGTCAAAAATTGATGATTGCTCACTGAATGAAAATAGGCCGGATCTAAATATTTAAGCCGGATGTCGCGTTTCTACAGTTCAGCCACGACACGACATAAAATGCACTTGCGTCGCTGCGAGCCAGGTTGTTCTTTAACAGACGTCAATTACTGTGATATATTGTTAAGAATGTGGGTCGCCACACCTTTTGTACATGCGATTGGTTAAACGTAATTGACTGATGTATACAGGGGATCATTATAAAATACATTTTTATCGTAAGACATTTACTAGTAACAATGTTGATTATACAGGCCTTACTTTGCGGAAGTTTATTTTGAGTGTTCAAGGTATATATTAAGTGTATTTCCGGTTAAAAGTAGGTTTGGTTATAACAGTAGTATTTAATATAAATTTATCTAACTTGTTGACAATTTTTAAATATTTATATGTTTGTTTAGGTATTATTTGTATTATAGAAGACATCTTTTTTATTTCATTCGTTACATTTATTTTTGGTTGTGTCATGTATCGTGTTGCTGTTGATGAGAAGTTCAGGTTTACCTACAAGGGCTCACCGACTAGCGCTGGTAAACGTTATGAGAGGAACGAGACGCACTCCTGATGGTAAAAGATAACGCCTGTCCATGACCATCGCAGCGATACACAGAACTTAGAGTAGCGAATCAAAGTCCAGGGCTTCGCTGCTTTGGCGCTCATTACTTTGAGACTTACGATGGTTAGTCTCAACAGCCCTGTAATTTTACTAGCTACAGTACCCATCAAACCGGAATATAGTAATGCTTGGCGGCATATCGAATATCTGGTACTGCGGTGGTACCTACCTAGACGCTTAAGGAGATTTACCATTAAGTAAAAACCGGCCCAGTACGAGTAGGACTCGCGCACGAAAAGTTCCGTACCATTATCTTAAAAAAAAAACCACGTTTGTTGTATGGGAGCCCCCTTAAATATTAGTTTTACTTTAATTTAATTATTTATTTTTAAAGTGAATATATAACTAAATATTCTGTGAATATTTCAAGCGTCTATCTGTTCCCGTATCAATATCGAGCAAAAATGAGCAAAAAAATCACGTTTGTTGTATGAGTGCCCCCTTAAATATTTATTTTATTCTGTACTTTAGTATTAATACATCATATAGAAATACATCATCTGTGAAAATGTCAACTGTCTAACTATCACAGTTCATGAGATACAGCCTGGTGACAGACAGACAGACAGACGGACAGACAGACAGGCAGACGAACGGACAGCGGAGTCTTAGTAATAGGGTTCCCATTTTACCCTTTGGGTACGGAACCCTAAAAAGCAAAGTATGCCCAGCATTATGCTGAGGTAAACCCTATTTTGTAACTGTCTTTGTGTGTTCATTTGTCTGTATTCTTTCTTTCCATTCTTCTTTTATTTGAATCGACATGCAAATAAAGCAAGACCTAAAAAAAATATATTATAAGTTGAATAAAAGCCTGTAAAAATTAACCTTTATAGTCAGTTTTGCTCCTTTCGGAAACTCGATAGGTACATATTGAAGGCCGTGTCACAGAATTTTAGGGTCCTCATTAAATTCGGAGATTAAAGTATTTGCAAGTTTGTTTAAGTGCTTAATCCGACTTATTTTGCAAATATTTTGTTGGGTACATGTGAGGTTGACATGTGTTGGGACTATTGCGGATAAAAATAACTAACAATAAATTAATCTAGATTAAAAACGTACAACAATATTAACAATAGATGCCACTTTAAAAGAAAAATATATTTTATTTTTAAATGGTTTGTTTTACCTTTGTCACCCGAATAATAATTCTACCACGAAAATAAGCTACTAGGCATTTATAAATCTACTAATTTGTTAATTAAGTGCTGGGCTATTTATGGGCCAATTTCCGTACTTTTTTATTTATTATGCAGATAATACATTGGCCCATAAATACTTTATCTGCTTTTTTTATTTTATTTATTATGTAAATAAATAAATAAAAGTTTTAAAATATCCTAGCATTCTCCGCAATCGCATAGTCAATCTACTAACAAGGGCCGCTCCCATCGGAGCCAAAGTTGGACTGATAAGGGATGAATCCGCTTTAATGGACGTTTTGGCTTTGAATAAACATAAAATGACACCAACTCAGTCTGTTTCTTTGTAGAACCTATTTCGGCTTTGTATTTTATTTCCATTACGCAAACCGAATTCTGGGTGTCAAGAGGGACAATGTTTTGTTGTATCATATACTTTACAGAGTTTTTTGTCGTAGCAATAATGTGAAAATAACTCTATTCAGCGACTCTAGATAACGCTAGTTCACGACCATTGTGAAGCTCAGGACTTTTTTAGTGTAAAAATTTACTTGGTGGTAGATCTCCTTAGCAGGAGGTCGTATAGGTAGGTACCACCGCAGTATCAGATGTTCTGCCGCCAAGCAGTAGTGTGTAAACGTTGCAGTGTTCCGGTTTGAAGTACTGCTGGTTTTTTTGTTTAGGTTGCCTGGAAGAGATCGCTCTAAGCGATAAGGCCGCCAATTGTTCAACTAGTGTTAAGTTTATACTTTAAAATTGTTTTTAGTAATAATTGGTGTGAAAAAAAAAAAAAAACAATAAAGAGTTATATTATTATTATTATTACTGCAGCTAGCGAAATTACAGGGCTGTTGAGACTGACTAAAAGTTCGATGTATCGCTGCAATGGTTATGGACAGGCGCTGTCTTGCCATCAGGAGAATGTCTTTCTTCTCATTACATTTACATTTAAAAAAAATCATATCTGGCCACATATCCCTCATCTGACGGCCTTTTTATTTAATTTTAAGTTAGTTTTCTCTAGATGTTTTAATATATAATAAAAATAATGTTTTTACATTTTTTAATAAATGTTAAAATTAAAAAAAAAACTATTTAATATTATTAGACTAACAGAGAGGTGTTATAAATTTAACTTGTGTATCTGTGTGTCTGTTTGTAGCATCGTAGATCCCAAACGGCGATTTTGATTTAGTTTAATTTTTATTGATTCAGGCGTTATTTTGCGGAAGTTCATTTTGAGTGTTCAAGGTATCAAACAACTGATAGCGAGAAAAGAATATAAAAACTTAAAGTTTTTTTAATTAGTAATTTTAATTTATGTGGTTTTTATGTTTATGTCGGATTTTAGTTTTGGAATATTTCGGTTAGCTATCTATGTGTTTAAAGATTGTCGTCAAGTAACATAAATTTTGAAAATAAATTCTCATCAATATTGTTATCAAAACGAATTTTAAGCGGAAATATACTATATATACACATCGTTTTTTTTGTGTATTATGAAAGGTGTCTTGGTCGTGAGTTTTCTTAAGAAAATCACTACACATACACAATTTTGTATACACTTTTAATTTACTTTATCCGTTTTAAATGGTACCCTTACCTGACAGTACATATGAAAGCTTGTTTTAGAAACTATATCTATCTATCTAATCTAATACCTTTAAACGAGCAATTCTTGTATATATTTATATATATAATCTGAATCTCGGAAACGGCTCCAACGATTTTCATGAAATTTAGTATGCAGGGGGTTTCGGGGGCGATAAATCGATCTAGCTAGGTTTCATTTTTAGAAAATGTCGTTTTATCCGTGTTTTCAGCCGAGCAAAGCTCGGTCATCCAGGTACTTTTAATATAAGTTATGTATTTTTACTACTTATTTATACTTGTGAAAAAAAATGGCGTGATGGCTCCTTACTCAAGTGTTAAGATAAGTCGGTGCAAGTTACAATATTTGGGAATGACTTTGCCGTCGAACTTACTATCTTGTGTGGAGTTAAACTTGTGTAAGTGGCATAACTTTGTCAACTATGTTGAGTTTACCCCCTTTATACCCTTGGGGGGAATAACCTGAAAATCGTGACGGAATGACGCCATTATACATCTCGTATCAGGAATATAAAGGGGTATTTAGCTTTTGGTGAGCTAATCCGACAAGAGGTTTTTGACATCATTATAAACAGATTTTACTATGGGTACAATGTTGAAATCTTGACTCTAAATCAACCGTATTTTTATACGGAATACGTTCGCGTTTGACCACATTCTGCCTGATGTTGAGCGACGATGTGGTCTAGGATGGAACACGCTTACCTAGAAGGAGCCCTTATTCTTGATTTGAAGACACATCATATTGTACTTTTCGGGAAACACAGACTCCGGCAAAGACTTCCACATCCTCGCTGTGCGAATATAGAATGTGGATTCGAAGCGCTTAGTGCGCACATGGGGAACGTCCACCATGTACGGGTGACGCTTTGGTCGCGTTTGTCTGGCCGTCCGGTAGTAAAAAGCGGTGGGGGAACCAAGACGTGAAACTCCAAGGCACAATCCCCGAAATGTATCCGGTAGAAAACGTATGACAAATGTGCGATTTCAGAGGCTATTGTTAAAGTTGTTTTATCAGTAGAAACTTATAAATAGCTTTATTGCAGCTATATCTTGTAGGTTTATTAAGTTAGCAGAATCTGTTATTTAAGCTTGTTAATTTCTCTATGTTACAAAATAAATCAAAAATACGGACGGACAACAAAGTGATCCTACG
This sequence comes from Biston stratarius, assembly GCA_950106695.1. Lineage (NCBI taxonomy): Eukaryota > Metazoa > Arthropoda > Insecta > Lepidoptera > Geometridae > Biston > Biston stratarius. The sequence continues at coordinate 3,290,110 of OX467115.1, read as the reverse complement.
GTACGGAACCCTAAACAGAGAGACAGAAAGGAATAGGAGAGAGACGGCATCAATGTATAAATATGAGTGTATCGGAATCTTATATCGTTAGGTATACATACATGGCACATAAAGTGTCTTATTACAAATTTCCCGGGAAGATTCTTGCCGTCACAATTTGTTTGAACTTCGCTTTTGATCTTTGAGGCGCAAAGCAACATACCTACTTAAATACATATATATAATATAATTTGTATAAAATGTTGATCACAACGCTTTGTAAATATAATTATGAAAATGTATTTTGAAAAAAAGTGTTTTTTTTATTGTAAAAGTAATGAGATGAACGGGACGTTATTCTGATGGTAATCAGGTTCTCATTACTTTGTGACTTTCGGTGGTTAGTCTCAACAGCCCTTTAATTTCGCTAGCTGATAATTATATTACACTAGCGACCCACCCCGGCTTCGCTCGGGTTCAATGTAGATACTACACAAAACCTTGACAAATTATATACCTAAACTTGTTTTTTTTATTATTATTTTTTTGCTTGTTTGACCACAGCTCACCTGATGTTAAGTGACGGTGCGGTCGAAGATGGTAAAGCACACCTAGCCTGGAATGGTACTAGCTCTCAAGTGAGGCTGCCGGAACACACCGTTACATGCTTGGCGGCAGATTTTCAACGGTAGCTAGCCAGCCGAGTACTAGAAAGTACCCTACCACCACGCAAAAAACCGTCCTCATGAATCACTATCTATTGATGAAACTCGCATGATAATCCGTTAAGTAGTTTATAAGTTTATCGCTAACAGAGAGACAGGCACACGCGGCTGACGACTTTGTTTTATAATATGTAGTGATACATGAATTGAAGTTTAAGAACTGCTTATATCTTAACTCTGCTTAATAAAGCAGAGTTTTTCTCAACTAATAAGTTGAGAAAAATCTAAGTTATCCGATACCTGTTTTTATCATATTTCACAAAACCAAATTCAGCTGTATTTCTATTCCACCTAATTTATTTTGCAGTTACGGTATATTTACACGACAAACAAAAACGGGGATAAATGTACACAGAGCCTGTCTGAAAATAGAACTAACTATATCACTCGTTCTCACCTGAACGGACGATCCTTCGCTGAAATCGAAAATAAACAAAACCTTTTCACCCGACATCTAAAAGTAGTGGCTGGGAGATATGTTTTCTATTATTGTCTTAGGCTTCAAGATTTTAACTGTGCTTTTTGAAATGAATACGTTTTTTAAATTTGCTTCCATAGTAATTCAGAAAATTGATGATAACAAAATCAAAATCAAAAACAAAAAGTCATTTATTCAGTTTAGGCCCTGGTAAGGCACTTATGAACGTTTATGAATCTACCACCGGCTCGTAATTACACTTCAACTGAGAAGACTCCGGCAAGAAACTCAGCAAGGATTTTTTTTGTGGATCTTTCTTTTCATATTAGGTTACAGTTTATACATTTTACAGTTATAGATATTAATACATTATGCTTACTACAATTGTCACTTAGCCAGGGGGATGCAAGTGCAGAGAGAAGCAACTACAACCATATATTCCTGTCTTCCACGTAATGAGCCACCTTATGGTAGGCTTTGTCAAAAACATATCTTATCATCTACACCCAAAATTTAATTACACCACTCGATAGCTAAATAATCAAGGCATTACCTTCAGTGAGGACTTGAAATATTAAGACTTTTTGGTGGTCAATATAATACATACGACCGTGTCCTCAACACTAACAATTTTTGTATTTTGTATTTTGGTAAATTTTGTACTTTGTATATTCTGCTAGCGTCAAGTGTTTTAAATTTTCAAGTGTCTCACGCAGTAATAAAGTCAAACGAATAGTCATAGTCAAAGTCATGGAGTAAGTCACGGTTAAGTTCAGTCCATGCAAAGCAGTGGCGACTTTACTAGAAATACTAGAAGCTTCTATGGAGCTATGAAAACAACATGAAAAGAAATCACACACACACTCGGAAGTATAATTTGGGTTTGGGACGACCCGATCTCTTTTTGGATGGGTGTTTTTATTTCTGTGCGCTATTATAAGTCAGATGACACGTTAAATTGTAGGTTTGTAGGTCGCGGTTCTTTGTTTTATATTAAGATGACGTTATTCCTGAAAATTTGAATGTTTTAAAGCAACAATTTTGTCAAAATATTAATGCACCATGGAAACCAGATAACTGTAAGAATAAAAAATAAAAACTAGCAAACTGTCATAATACATACCTATAATGTATGATTTTTTTAACTTGAAATAGTATAGCAACACCCAGACTCAGAACAAACGTCTATGTCTGACACACAAATGTTTGTCATGGGTGCAAGAATCGAACCTGCGCCCCACAACATAGAAAGTAGAACTACATTTTTTAAAATGTATAAGTAATGAGACCAACGAGACGCTTGGTAAGAGATAACTCTGGTCCATGACCATTGCTGCTAATTTTACACACTACTGTTTTTACCAAATGGGCTAGCAAGTCAGCGTATTATGCATGTTATCATCATCAGCCATAGGTCGTCCACTGCTGGACATAGGCCTCCCCCTGGGGGGGTTTTGCCAATACTCGCCACGCTTGGCAGGCGGGTTGGCGAGCGCAGTTAGGTGTGATTGTTCAAAGAAGACGCTGCTGCCCATCTTCCTTATTACATCCTTTAGCCGACTCTTACGGCAACCACGGGTAGAGAAGGTGGGGTACTATTTTTACGCCGGCACCACCACGCTAAACATGTTATAAAACTTTGGAATTACTGACTGTAATTACGTTATTGTGTTCCGGTTTAAAGGGTAATGCAGCTAGCGAAATTACAGGGCTGTTGAGACTAACCATCCAAAGTCTCAAAGTAATAAGCGCTAAAGCAGCAACTGCACTTTGTTTTGTTACTCAAAGTTCTGTGTATCGCTGCAATGGTTATGGACAGGCGTTATCTCTTACCATCAGGAGAGAGTCTCGTTCGTCTCATTATTTTCACATGAAAAACACTGATCTGTAGCTAAGCTGAACGAAGCGAGCCTGATCACGTAATGTAGGTACAATGTACTACATTATCACTAATTTTAACGTTTATTTCTATTTTACAATTCAAAACGAGCGCTTAACACACATTGTCGACATTAGCATAGAAAATACGCGAATTAAACGCAGTTAAACGTGTTATGACGTCATAAAACATAATTTTTTTTTTATAATTTTTTTTCCCTTAATGATGTATCTGTTTGTTTTTAGATACCTCATTGTTATTACAATCTAGCCAAGTTGAGACTAATAAGTAATTTTATTATAACTTAAATTGCTAAGTTGAGTATATCTAAGAATGTGTCCATCAACACTTTTCTTACTGTCTCTATTAAGGGGGAGACACTTTGTTCATGTGTTCTATAAAAAGTAATTCCCTAATAGGGCTATAAAAAATAGAAACTAAATGAAATACTAAACATATTATACAGACATACAGACATTTGTATTACAACCTTAAGGAAAAAAACATTGTAATTCAAAGTTGACAAAGGACACGGATCCCGGTGTCCCGATTTATAGCGATGATGGCTCAGTGGTTAGCGCGATGGGTTTGTATGCAGAAGGGCGTGGGTTCAAATCCCAACAATGAGCTTGAGCTGCCGGTGAAGGAAAACATCGTGAGGAAACCATAGCGTGGTGGTAGGGTACTTTCTAGTACTCGGCTAGCTAGCTACCACCCTCAAGTTGAAAATCTGCCGCCAAGCATCTAACGGTGTGTTCCGGCAGCCTCACTTGAGAGCCAGTTCCATTCCAGGCTAGGTATGCTTTACCATCTTCGATCACACCGTCACTTAACATCAGGTGAGCTGTGGTCAAACATATAGCCTGTCTGTCAGCCATAAAAAAGAAAACCTATTAGCCTCCTGGCACGCCTCTCGATTGACTCCAGAGCCTCAATCTGATATTTAATAGAGCCGTCCCATAGGTGAGAGCAGTACTCCATACACGACCTTACTTGCGCTTTATGATGATGAAAAGTATCGAGTAAATTACTATCTACACAGAAAAAGGTTTGAAAAACAACACGTTTTAGTTTTACATAGTTCCTTATGGTTCATTCACAATATCAGTAATATAGTCAGTCGAGAGGCGCGCTAAGAGGTTGATAGGCAATGACATTTTGGTCAAGTTGACTGCAAAGTCTTGAGCATCGACGTAAGGTCTCCTGTCTATCGGGTTTCTACCGGATACACTTCTGGGATTGTGCCTTGGAGTTGCACGACTTGGTTCCCCCCGCCCCTTTTTACTACCGGACGGCCAGACAAACGTCAAGCCAAGCGTCACCCGTCATGGTGGACGTTCCCCATGTGCGCACTAAGCTTCGAATCCACATTCTTTATTCACACAGCGAAGATGTGGAACTCTTTGCCGGGGTCTGTGTTTCCCGAAAAGTACAATATGAGTGTCTTCAAATCAAGAGTAAATAGGTTCCTTCTAGGTAAGCGTGTTCCATCCTAGGCTACATCGTTGCTTAACATCAGGCAGGATGTGGTCAAACGCGAACCTATTCTGTATAAAAAAATAAAAATAAAAAAACATGGCAAAAAATCATATTTAATTTCGCAGCCTCGTCTTATGTGAAGCACTTGACTACTTTTCACTAACATATCGAGACTGGAACAGATCATCTTGACATCCAATAATATTCGGTCGTTGAATATAGAAGCCATCTCGGTTTTGCTAAGAATACAATGGGTTGGTAGCCTTTTGTTAGCATTGTCATAGATTATAATTTACTAAGCTACCTAGGTACTGAATATTTTTCTGGGATAAAAAGTATCCTATTCAAGGTGTAAGGAGAATAATTGCAGGATGTTTCTTGGCCAATCGCTCTATGAGTCAACACGTCCTGAGGATGCCTCGTGTAGAGGCGAAACAACTGGTTACTGCTGCGAGAATAGGATATAAAGACTTGTGGTTATTTTAATTAGTAAAAAAAAAAAATTTGCGGGTTTTAGTTTTAGATATTAAGTAATATTTCGGATAGATATTTGAAAATTGTCCTCAAGTTAGATACATTTTAAATTAACTTTTAATACACTAAATTTATACCTTGAATACTCAAAATGAATTTCCGCAAAGTAACGCAGGAATCAATCAATTATATACATACATATTTGACCATTGTCGGGTATAAAGTTTAATATCACAAGATATTTCCTTTGGAATGTTTGGATGCTTCCTATTCTGTCGAAATATTTCCGTTAATTACCGTACAAAATGACACGAGAGACCCTAAATTCCTGCTACAGAAATCGAATATTTGAAGCTTAATTGAAACCATATAAATAATCTTGTCTCGAAATAGAATCTATGTTACGTGTAGGTGTACTTACCTGTACTTACCTATCGCGGTTTGGAACAGAAATTCGTGAGGATTTAGCTATATAATTTGTCAAGGTTTTGTGTAAATTGATTGAAATATGATGATAATTGTTGCAAGTGCCGGAAAAAGTCAAGCTTTCATCGAAAATGCTTTAATCTCTTTGATATATAACAAAACAATGCATAGTGGGATATTTCTCTTTTAATAGATCTACAAAAAAGGCCGCGGTGGCATATATCTACCTTTTAAGGTATACCGTCTGTACGCTTAGATCTTTTAAACTACGCAACGGATTTTAATGAGGTTTCCAATAATAGACAGAGTGATTCAAGAGGAAGGTTTATATATATGTATAATATTTGCATATGCACCACATTAGTATTTACATTGCACCCGTGCGAAGTCGGGGCGGGTCGCAAGTCCTAGAATATTTAATTGTTAGTCTTAATACTCCTGTAATTTAGCAAGCTGTTATAAAAACGTGTTACCCGTTGTTTCTTATTTTAGACACATTTTCATATGATGTTATTCAAACAAATAACGAAATAGCATGTTTGTGTATGATAATTTCAACCTAAATAGCTTCGTAAGAAATTAATTAGGTCAAAGTTGGTTCACACAGATCCGCTTGTTTTTGGTTACGGATTTCCAAACATGGTTGTGATAACAATCAGAGGTGAGATAAGGCTTTTAAAGACCAAAGCTTGGTTAATGCTGACGCGTTAGCCCTGCGTATTCTAAACATTGGAATTATTTTGCCGGCTCCGGTTGCCATTGTAAATGAGTTTTTTTTTCTTTTGTTTTGATGTCACACTTTGTGCATTTGCCAGTCTCAAGTGTTTCTATATTTTCAAGAATTTTATGAAAAATCAAGTTATTTTTTTATTGTTGACAAGCTATTTTTTTTACCACAGGTCACCTAATGTTAAATTAATGGCGATGTGGTCAAAGATGGTGTGTTTATACCTAGCATGGAATGGAACTAGCTCACACTGCGGGGCTAGCACGGCAACGGGACTAATTACCATTCCCCGGCTCATGTCCTCTCGTCAGAGAGCAAAATTAATATGTCACCCACCCAGAGCACGGCAACCGGGGGGATGACAAAAAATTTGAATTTGACGTTTGTAAATGACTATATTATCGTGCTACCCCCCGCCATAGAGCACGGGCTCGGGTAACCGGGGGTTAAATACTCTCCGATTGACATAAGACCGAGCTTGAACGCGGACTGTTAGTCACGATTCGTTGAGGTGGTGATTAATAATTTAATTACTTGTTTTGTGAAAAAAAAACATGTCGCGAGCTTTTGTTCACGATATGATAGCGTGAGAGGAAGAAACGTTGCGAAGAAATTGGCATCGGAGGGAAATAAGGGATGCAAGCAACCCTTTCGAGTTTCCCGATAGGGAATTTCAAAAAATCTTCAGAGTGAATAAGGTCGTGGCGCTTTATTTGTGCCATGAATTGAAAGACGAATTGGAACCGCGAAATCCTCATGATGGGCTGCCGGTACACATAAAGGTAAAATTATCTTATACTCCACAAATTTCAGGAAAAGAGGTTAAGTACCTAACTGGTATTACATTTTTATAAATCTTTCTAATATCCTACTAGTCGTTCTGTGAAAAAGTGTTTGTGTGTGTCTTCTGTGAGAAGGTATTGTACTTTACCATTAAAATTTAGGAATACCTTAGCTTAGGTGCTACCTTAATTTGCGCCCTGCCGTTTCATATAGTGATGAAAAACTGGTAATAATGACGATAAAATATACTTAGACTATGGCCTTCTAAAGTTCCTAAAGAATCTCTTTGCCAAATTTTGAAACGATTGGTCTAACCGTTTAGCCATGAAGAGGTAACAAACAGACAGACTTACTTTCACTTTTAAATTAATTAGAATTAGGATAATAATGACATTGAGATAGATAGGTATATTATTATATAGATCCTAAATAAAATCTGGGTGTAGAGTCTGTTCTTTTCTTTGATTCATTAGTTTGTGTAATTGAGATGTTAGTTCCCATTTCTTGTGACTATAGTACTTACTGTCCTATGTAAATAGGGCGAATTCTGAGCTTACTGTGTGTGTAACCAATATATTATATGTACATTTTGGCATTGTACCATAAGAAAATAGATACTTATATTTAATGTCTACCAATAAATTGTATGGGCACAAAAAATCAACATTCTAAATATAGCTATTTGTTTTCTCTGCAAAAGGTCCTCTCATCCATAAGGCTATTGGGAGATACTAGTTACCAGCGTGGGACAGGTCAAGATCATGGCCTCCGTCAGCAAATATTTGACCCAATTCTGTGGAGCTATCATAAAAAAGTAAGTGCAAGATTTGAGCTATCTCTCTATATTTTCTTCCACACTTAACAACTACAACTTGTCTACTATATTGTCTCTGTGTAACCTTGTCTAAAAACTGACTGACCAGTCAATGAGGATAATTATTTGGTATATGATAGCTGAAAACCCATGAAACATGGCTATTGTCCATCACCAACACAATTACCATAATAATATGGGGCACAATTTTATTAGTACTTATAATATAATAGATAATACTAACACCTATCTGCCTAAATCTCAAAAATAATAAAAACTTTTCAGGCTTATGCCAAAATGGATTGTGTTCCCGGGGTCGGAAGATGCCAGGCAGAGTGTGTCCAATGGGTTCGCACAGAAATATGGCTTGCCAGATATTTTAGGCGCCATAGATTGCACCCATGTGGACATCTTCCCTCCACCATTCCCGAACGGTATACAATTCAGGAATAGAAAGGGTCATACCACAATCAATTTGCAACTGGTAAGGAATGGTTTTAATAAAATATAAAGCTTATATTAAAAACAAAGTTTTAATACTAATATACAATTATTGTTGTAGGTTGTTGATGTCAATTGCCATATATTACACATAAACGCAAGATATCCGGGCCGAGTACATGACCAATTTATATTTAACAATTCCAATGTGAAAACTGAGCTCAAACGACTTTACAACAGCTGAATTGGGCAGTATTATCTTTTAGGTAAGTATGTATATTTCATGGCTATGCCAATAACGACAGCCTAACATTATTAAATATTGAGTAACAGCACAATAAAGATGAAATTCAATGTTATAATGTTTACATATCATGTACATTGTAATTTGAAAGCAGTTAAGCTGTGGTCAATAGCCAAGCCTGACGCTGCTTCATCAGTCTTTGTTGATTGCATAAGCTAGGTGTGTATACCATTTCTGACTACATCATAACTAGGGCTCGGATAAATATGTAATAAAAATAATAAAATATTCACATATAATATGGACTGGAAAATCTAAAATATGGGATAAGTATGTTGTAAAAAAACAGTTAAATTTAAAAAAGAATACACTTTATAACAGATTTCGAAAAAGGAAGAAATTATCAATTTGTACCGTATATTTTTGATTTATGTATGCACATGAATTACTCTGTCATTTGTGAACCAATTTTTATGTTTCTTAAATTAATGTATAGAGAAAGCTCACAAGTTGGTCCCATAATTATTATTTATTTATTTTTGGAAAACAAACGGCTTTGATCATATATATGTATAGTATAAATTAATATTACAGAATAAGCCTTACAGTTTTCACCAATAGAATTTATGTTTACAGGCCAATAAACATGTGGTAATTAAATACTTTTTAAAATAATAAATAGTAGTAATACATAATTAAAAGTTACTAAGCCATATCGATCAGTGATCAGTGATATTACAAAACATCAAAGTGTTTTATTACAAAATATACACATTTAAATTAAGAAATTAATTATTTCATCATCATCATCTCAGCCATAAGAAGTCCACTGCTGGACATAGGCCTCCTCCATGGATTTCCAAAAAGACCGATTGGAAGCGGTTTGCATCCAGCGTCTTCCCGCCACTTGTATGAGGTCATCTGTCCGTCTCGTGGCTGGTCTTCCTACGCTGCGCTTGCCGTGTGGTCTCCACTCGAGAACCTTTCGGCCACATTGGCCATCATTAATTATTTACAAACAATTAATGAGAAAATCTTTGTGGAAAACTGAAAAAAATATATATATATTGTTATCTTATTACGGTGTCAATAAAGTATTTTTGTATTATATTAAGAAAATGTCAAAATCCTTTTTACAGGGGACTCAGGCTACGCTTTGGAGCCATGGATCATGACGCCAGATTTGGAAGCAACACCAAATAGTGCTGCTGAAAAATATAATGAGTGGCACTGCCAAGTACGCAATTGTGTGGAAAGGGAGTGTGGAGCTATGTATAAGTGTATTGTTTAGTGATCATTACGAAATTAAATATCTTCAAAATATTTGTGACAATACAATGACACATTAAATACTCACTTCTTACCAATCGTCAGTTGTTCCATTATTCTTTTTTATGTGAATACCTATTTATTTATAACGGAAAACAAACGGAGAAGGGTCGTAATAGGGCGAATTCTGTGCGGAGAAGTAAGTTTACGAATACGAAGTATCATAAAATGTATTTTTAACAACAGTGTTACCAGTCTGACAGCGCTAGAACGCTATTTAGTCGCAATGTTATTATTTTTTTTTGTAAAATATAAAGTTTTCTATTATTACGTTAGGAAATATTCAAAACGTTATTTCTTAGACAAGATAGGTAAATATGAGCTAGGGTTTTTGTTTGAAAAATCTTGATATACGATTGCTAATTTGTAATGATTTAAGTAGTTAAGTATAAAGTTTTTAAGGATCTATAACGTGTCATCCAACCCACGGTAGGGCTCAGAAAGAAATGCCATTCACGGTCACCCATCCGAAGCTGACCGGACTGAGGTTTTCTTAGTTGAGATGGTGAGAGAAAGGTTAGATGTTTTTGGAGAATTAGTTACCTATATTGGCCTGATGTTGACTTCCAAGACTATCGATGTAGATTGGTGTCGGTTCGTCGCCCAAACCACATTGTTTTTTTTTGCCGCTCTGCAATTAAAATATCTAAAAAGTGGTCTAAAGTGCTCCGATTTAAGTTCTAACTAGAAAAATAAAAACCACATGGTCACGTGGTAACAGAAGGAGGAGTACCTTTTACTTTGTATATCTGTTATTTTGACCGTAATAAACGTATAAAAGACATTTCCGGAAAAAAAAAATTGACGTTTATACGTTTATTTCGGTCAAAACAACAGCTTTTGTTAAAAAATTGTAGGTAATAGTGTTCACATGAATCCGAAGGAAGTATACCTATTTATCAAAAGTAATTTCAATAATTTTGCCAGCAAGACAGCGGTGCCACTCTACTATTAACACTTGACAGCCCTGTTGGCTCAATGGGAGTATGCCTGCCTGAGCTGTAGGGCGTGGGTTCGATTCCCGCCAAGGACAAATGTTTGTTTGGTATAAACAAATGTCTGTTCTGTGTCTGGGTGTTCTGTATGTATTATAACTATGTATTTACAAAAAAAAGTAATTATGTATTCTATCAGTTATCTGACTTCCATCAGACAAGCTCTGCTTAGTTTGTGGTTAGATGGCGCTGTGTGTAATGTGTCCAACAATAATTATTTATTTATTAAGCTTTCATGAATTAAGACATTTTCTAAACTTGACAAACTTAAATAAAATATACCTAATAATAATAATATACTTACTCTTGGGCTTAAGTTGACGGTTAGTTAAAAACAACAACCTGTTTAAAACTCATTACGGAATGGAGTGTGAATTATAAGGTACTCACTGCTCAGATTGCGGCTGTGTTTTCTTTTGAAACCTTATATAACTACTTGTAGACATTATTTTATTTTATTTTGATATAATTTTAACACTTATACACTATTAAATTGTTTGTTTTATAAATATTTAGCTGCAGCGACACAAGCTTTACGCACGTACTCAAGCCAGAGTGACGATATAATCAAAATGGCGGACTTCGCGTCGTGAACTGTGATTGGTCGATGAGTGCACTTGTGTTACTCAAGCACAAAAATGTTGTTTCGATGGTGGTGGATGCCTTAAGCATTGCACCTGTGTTTAACAAGCACGAAATTTTCATAACGTTGTCGTGAAACAAAGAAATTTTAAACTATATTTTTGTAGTTTTAAAAGCAAAAAGTTTTTTTTTTAACCAACAGAACTGAAATTTAATCCTTAACAAGACTGCATTTAAAAGTGATTTTCGATAAATGTGGCGGTTGTGTTACACAAGCACTAAAGCGACGATATGAGTACCAACAAACATCCGGACAGAAAAATAAAAACTTTTCTAGCTGATACTGAGACTTTCGTTCGCTTCGCTCACTCGGTCAATTATATCTGTCATATATATAGAGAATATCAATCGTAGTTTTGATAACTCTAAAAGTAACTTTTATAGCAAAAAATAGCTTAACTTGGCACACCACCCAAATTTAGACTACCGTAGATAATCAAAAGAACGAACGATTTTACAAATTTTGATAGATTTCATAAAATATTGATGACTGATACGTCATTATCGTTTAATTTTCTACATATGGCAACAAAAACACTACACCCGGCGTAATGTCATTATGACCCGCATGGCAAAATAGTCCACGGGTGGTAAAAAGTGAGCCCGTGCTCGCGAGGGTGACAAAATGACAGGCGGGACATGAGGTTTTACTAAAACCCGGGGGCAATTAGTCCCGTTGCCGTGCTAGCCCCACTGTTATATGTTTGGCGTTAGATTTTCAACTTGAAAGTCGTAGCCGAGTACTAGAAAATACCCTACCACCATGTACCTACTAAGTCTAAGTCATAGTCAAAATTACACAAAAGTATGTCTTGTTCGAGTCCGATCATATCCTAGTAAAGTAGTGGTGACTTTACTACATACTTTGATGGAGTTTCCGTAGCAACACATTATGAATATCAGTGGGGCTAGCACGGCAACGGGACTAATTGCCCCCGGGTTTTAGTAAAACCTCATGTCCCGCCTGTCATTTTGTCACCCTCGCGAGCACGGGCTCACTTTTTACCACCCGTGGACTATTTTGCCATGCGGGTCATAATGACATTACGCCGGGTGTAGTGTTTTTGTTGCCATATGTAGAAAATTAAACGATAATGACGTATCAGTCATCAATATTTTATGAAATCTATCAAAATTTGTAAAATCGTTCGTTCTTTTGATTATCTACGGTAGTCTAAATTTGGGTGGTGTGCCAAGTTAAGCTATTTTTTGCTATAAAAGTTACTTTTAGAGTTATCAAAACTACGATTGATATTCTCTATATATATGACAGATATAATTGACCGAGTGAGCGAAGCGAACGAAAGTCTCAGTATCAGCTAGAAAAGTTTTTATTTTTCTGTCCGGATGTTTGTTGGTACTCATATCGTCGCTTTAGTGCTTGTGTAACACAACCGCCACATTTATCGAAAATCACTTTTAAATGCAGTCTTGTTAAGGATTAAATTTCAGTTCTGTTGGTTAAAAAAAAAACTTTTTGCTTTTAAAACTACAAAAATATAGTTTAAAATTTCTTTGTTTCACGACAACGTTATGAAAATTTCGTGCTTGTTAAACACAGGTGCAATGCTTAAGGCATCCACCACCATCGAAACAACATTTTTGTGCTTGAGTAACACAAGTGCACTCATCGACCAATCACAGTTCACGACGCGAAGTCCGCCATTTTGATTATATCGTCACTCTGGCTTGAGTACGTGCGTAAAGCTTGTGTCGCTGCAGCTAAATATTTATAAAACAAACAATTTAATAGTGTATAAGTGTTAAAATTATATCAAAATAAAATAAAATAATGTCTACAAGTAGTTATATAAGGTTTCAAAAGAAAACACAGCCGCAATCTGAGCAGTGAGTACCTTATAATTCACACTCCATTCCGTAATGAGTTTTAAACAGGTTGTTGTTTTTAACTAACCGTCAACTTAAGCCCAAGAGTAAGTATATTATTATTATTAGGTATATTTTATTTAAGTTTGTCAAGTTTAGAAAATGTCTTAATTCATGAAAGCTTAATAAATAAATAATTATTGTTGGACACATTACACACAGCGCCATCTAACCACAAACTAAGCAGAGCTTGTCTGATGGAAGTCAGATAACTGATAGAATACATAATTACTTTTTTTTGTAAATACATAGTTATAATACATACAGAACACCCAGACACAGAACAGACATTTGTTTATACCAAACAAACATTTGTCCTTGGCGGGAATCGAACCCACGCCCTACAGCTCAGGCAGGCATACTCCCATTGAGCCAACAGGGCTGTCAAGTGTTAATAGTAGAGTGGCACCGCTGTCTTGCTGGCAAAATTATTGAAATTACTTTTGATAAATAGGTATACTTCCTTCGGATTCATGTGAACACTATTACCTACAATTTTTTAACAAAAGCTGTTGTTTTGACCGAAATAAACGTATAAACGTCAATTTTTTTTTTCCGGAAATGTCTTTTATACGTTTATTACGGTCAAAATAACAGATATACAAAGTAAAAGGTACTCCTCCTTCTGTTACCACGTGACCATGTGGTTTTTATTTTTCTAGTTAGAACTTAAATCGGAGCACTTTAGACCACTTTTTAGATATTTTAATTGCAGAGCGGCAAAAAAAAACAATGTGGTTTGGGCGACGAACCGACACCAATCTACATCGATAGTCTTGGAAGTCAACATCAGGCCAATATAGGTAACTAATTCTCCAAAAACATCTAACCTTTCTCTCACCATCTCAACTAAGAAAACCTCAGTCCGGTCAGCTTCGGATGGGTGACCGTGAATGGCATTTCTTTCTGAGCCCTACCGTGGGTTGGATGACACGTTATAGATCCTTAAAAACTTTATACTTAACTACTTAAATCATTACAAATTAGCAATCGTATATCAAGATTTTTCAAACAAAAACCCTAGCTCATATTTACCTATCTTGTCTAAGAAATAACGTTTTGAATATTTCCTAACGTAATAATAGAAAACTTTATATTTTACAAAAAAAAATAATAACATTGCGACTAAATAGCGTTCTAGCGCTGTCAGACTGGTAACACTGTTGTTAAAAATACATTTTATGATACTTCGTATTCGTAAACTTACTTCTCCGCACAGAATTCGCCCTATTACGACCCTTCTCCGTTTGTTTTCCGTTATAAATAAATAGGTATTCACATAAAAAAGAATAATGGAACAACTGACGATTGGTAAGAAGTGAGTATTTAATGTGTCATTGTATTGTCACAAATATTTTGAAGATATTTAATTTCGTAATGATCACTAAACAATACACTTATACATAGCTCCACACTCCCTTTCCACACAATTGCGTACTTGGCAGTGCCACTCATTATATTTTTCAGCAGCACTATTTGGTGTTGCTTCCAAATCTGGCGTCATGATCCATGGCTCCAAAGCGTAGCCTGAGTCCCCTGTAAAAAGGATTTTGACATTTTCTTAATATAATACAAAAATACTTTATTGACACCGTAATAAGATAACAATATATATATATTTTTTTCAGTTTTCCACAAAGATTTTCTCATTAATTGTTTGTAAATAATTAATGATGGCCAATGTGGCCGAAAGGTTCTCGAGTGGAGACCACACGGCAAGCGCAGCGTAGGAAGACCAGCCACGAGACGGACAGATGACCTCATACAAGTGGCGGGAAGACGCTGGATGCAAACCGCTTCCAATCGGTCTTTTTGGAAATCCATGGAGGAGGCCTATGTCCAGCAGTGGACTTCTTATGGCTGAGATGATGATGATGAAATAATTAATTTCTTAATTTAAATGTGTATATTTTGTAATAAAACACTTTGATGTTTTGTAATATCACTGATCACTGATCGATATGGCTTAGTAACTTTTAATTATGTATTACTACTATTTATTATTTTAAAAAGTATTTAATTACCACATGTTTATTGGCCTGTAAACATAAATTCTATTGGTGAAAACTGTAAGGCTTATTCTGTAATATTAATTTATACTATACATATATATGATCAAAGCCGTTTGTTTTCCAAAAATAAATAAATAATAATTATGGGACCAACTTGTGAGCTTTCTCTATACATTAATTTAAGAAACATAAAAATTGGTTCACAAATGACAGAGTAATTCATGTGCATACATAAATCAAAAATATACGGTACAAATTGATAATTTCTTCCTTTTTCGAAATCTGTTATAAAGTGTATTCTTTTTTAAATTTAACTGTTTTTTTACAACATACTTATCCCATATTTTAGATTTTCCAGTCCATATTATATGTGAATATTTTATTATTTTTATTACATATTTATCCGAGCCCTAGTTATGATGTAGTCAGAAATGGTATACACACCTAGCTTATGCAATCAACAAAGACTGATGAAGCAGCGTCAGGCTTGGCTATTGACCACAGCTTAACTGCTTTCAAATTACAATGTACATGATATGTAAACATTATAACATTGAATTTCATCTTTATTGTGCTGTTACTCAATATTTAATAATGTTAGGCTGTCGTTATTGGCATAGCCATGAAATATACATACTTACCTAAAAGATAATACTGCCCAATTCAGCTGTTGTAAAGTCGTTTGAGCTCAGTTTTCACATTGGAATTGTTAAATATAAATTGGTCATGTACTCGGCCCGGATATCTTGCGTTTATGTGTAATATATGGCAATTGACATCAACAACCTACAACAATAATTGTATATTAGTATTAAAACTTTGTTTTTAATATAAGCTTTATATTTTATTAAAACCATTCCTTACCAGTTGCAAATTGATTGTGGTATGACCCTTTCTATTCCTGAATTGTATACCGTTCGGGAATGGTGGAGGGAAGATGTCCACATGGGTGCAATCTATGGCGCCTAAAATATCTGGCAAGCCATATTTCTGTGCGAACCCATTGGACACACTCTGCCTGGCATCTTCCGACCCCGGGAACACAATCCATTTTGGCATAAGCCTGAAAAGTTTTTATTATTTTTGAGATTTAGGCAGATAGGTGTTAGTATTATCTATTATATTATAAGTACTAATAAAATTGTGCCCCATATTATTATGGTAATTGTGTTGGTGATGGACAATAGCCATGTTTCATGGGTTTTCAGCTATCATATACCAAATAATTATCCTCATTGACTGGTCAGTCAGTTTTTAGACAAGGTTACACAGAGACAATATAGTAGACAAGTTGTAGTTGTTAAGTGTGGAAGAAAATATAGAGAGATAGCTCAAATCTTGCACTTACTTTTTTATGATAGCTCCACAGAATTGGGTCAAATATTTGCTGACGGAGGCCATGATCTTGACCTGTCCCACGCTGGTAACTAGTATCTCCCAATAGCCTTATGGATGAGAGGACCTTTTGCAGAGAAAACAAATAGCTATATTTAGAATGTTGATTTTTTGTGCCCATACAATTTATTGGTAGACATTAAATATAAGTATCTATTTTCTTATGGTACAATGCCAAAATGTACATATAATATATTGGTTACACACACAGTAAGCTCAGAATTCGCCCTATTTACATAGGACAGTAAGTACTATAGTCACAAGAAATGGGAACTAACATCTCAATTACACAAACTAATGAATCAAAGAAAAGAACAGACTCTACACCCAGATTTTATTTAGGATCTATATAATAATATACCTATCTATCTCAATGTCATTATTATCCTAATTCTAATTAATTTAAAAGTGAAAGTAAGTCTGTCTGTTTGTTACCTCTTCATGGCTAAACGGTTAGACCAATCGTTTCAAAATTTGGCAAAGAGATTCTTTAGGAACTTTAGAAGGCCATAGTCTAAGTATATTTTATCGTCATTATTACCAGTTTTTCATCACTATATGAAACGGCAGGGCGCAAATTAAGGTAGCACCTAAGCTAAGGTATTCCTAAATTTTAATGGTAAAGTACAATACCTTCTCACAGAAGACACACACAAACACTTTTTCACAGAACGACTAGTAGGATATTAGAAAGATTTATAAAAATGTAATACCAGTTAGGTACTTAACCTCTTTTCCTGAAATTTGTGGAGTATAAGATAATTTTACCTTTATGTGTACCGGCAGCCCATCATGAGGATTTCGCGGTTCCAATTCGTCTTTCAATTCATGGCACAAATAAAGCGCCACGACCTTATTCACTCTGAAGATTTTTTGAAATTCCCTATCGGGAAACTCGAAAGGGTTGCTTGCATCCCTTATTTCCCTCCGATGCCAATTTCTTCGCAACGTTTCTTCCTCTCACGCTATCATATCGTGAACAAAAGCTCGCGACATGTTTTTTTTTCACAAAACAAGTAATTAAATTATTAATCACCACCTCAACGAATCGTGACTAACAGTCCGCGTTCAAGCTCGGTCTTATGTCAATCGGAGAGTATTTAACCCCCGGTTACCCGAGCCCGTGCTCTATGGCGGGGGGTAGCACGATAATATAGTCATTTACAAACGTCAAATTCAAATTTTTTGTCATCCCCCCGGTTGCCGTGCTCTGGGTGGGTGACATATTAATTTTGCTCTCTGACGAGAGGACATGAGCCGGGGAATGGTAATTAGTCCCGTTGCCGTGCTAGCCCCGCAGAAGTGTATATAATTATACTTCTTATACAGTTTTATGACTTCCATAGTACAAGCTTTGGTTAGTTTGGGAGTAATGGCCTAAGTTTTTTTTTTTTTTTTTTTTTTTTTTTTTTTTTCGTGTATAACTAGTACATTATAATCACACAGATTGTTTAGCTGTTTTGCACACACATGTTAGTTCTCTTTTAATTAAGATAGAATATGTCGCCGGTGATAGAATAAAACCTTAACGTTATAATAATAGATTGAATAAAAATTCAAAAGCCAGGGGTAGAGAATAACCAATACTTGCTCCAGTCAAGGGTTCCAAAATGAAATATGCTCGACTTGGATTGCCTTTAGGTACAGCTTTCGTAATGGCGAACGATTTGTCTAGGGTCAATGGGTTCCTTGAATCATTTCCGTTCACAAGGGAAAAGAAGAAAATTAAATTATTAA
Source organism: Biston stratarius (assembly GCA_950106695.1). Taxonomy (NCBI): domain Eukaryota; kingdom Metazoa; phylum Arthropoda; class Insecta; order Lepidoptera; family Geometridae; genus Biston; species Biston stratarius. The sequence goes on along the minus strand of OX467115.1, from coordinate 3,271,724 downwards.
TCTACCTAATGTAACGAACAGAAAAAATGAAAAAGTTAGTAATAAATCTTTTTTTTTTAGATTTGACTTATTTATTTTTGTGACAAATTATTTTTGACTTTTGTTATTTTTGACATTTATTTTTGTTGTGATACGTCATGTCAGCTTTCAAGCTTTATGTGCAGAAAGGCACATGGCGTTCTTTGCTTGTTTTTTCTTTGTAATATCTGTATTATATATACCCATAGCGCAAATGTGTTATTATTAACAATGTAGTTATGGCTACAAGCCAATTAAATAATAAGACATAAATCAAATTAAATTACATTAAAAAATGAATTTAATTTTAAAAATCATCATCATCATTAGCCTATCGAAGTCCACTGCTGGACATAGGACTCTCCCAAGACACAACCCGATCCTCGGCTTTTCGCTTCCACCCACCGCCAGCTGTTCTACGTATATCGTCACTCCATCGAGTCTCAGGGCGTCCTACACTACGTTTGCCAATTCGCGGTCTCCACTCTAGAACACGTCTACCCCAGCGGTTATCGGCCCTGCGACAGATTTGTCCAGATGTGATATGTATGTGTATGTATTTTATATTAAAAATATAAATATAAATTTGCATAAACAATTCATTTTCATCATCAAATAATTTGGCTATGATGCGACTGATTAAAAAAATATTGTTGTTAAAAATTTGTATACAATAAATAATCATATCAAAAACAGCATCCTGTTCTATGATTTTTTTAAATTCAATTTGCCCTTTTGGGGAGTCTAACAGTCTTACTACAAAAGACAGATAAAACAGTGGTCCAACAAATGTTTAGCTAAACACTGTCTAAAAGATAAACACATGTTTAACGCATGTTTAACTTTTGTTACCACAAAACTGTGTTTAGCGAGTGTCTTTCTAAACAATGTCTAACTCATAAATCTTGGCAACACCATAAAACATTCGTTCAACCTTTTTTTTAGTTCAGGTAGTTCCGTTCTTTCGCTTCCATTTTACGCAGATCGCGTGAGATTAGGTACATGATTTTCTGAACAATTATTACATTACAACTGTTAGTATGTAAGTCAAAATATAGTTAATAATGAAATTAAATACTATTTTAATTATTGAATTAATGCTATTAAGTTAAGTTCAAACAAAAACGTAATGTAACGCTATAGTGAATTGATCTCATGGACAGAAATGGAACGTATCGCTCAAAAGTAAAAAAAAAAAACTGACTAATGACAGCCATGACATCTACTGGGATTTGGATTGAAGCCTGTTGCTGTTTGTATTGTACCGGTCTTGAATCATAATTATTTTGTTTTAACACGAAGTTAAAAAGTCAATATGAATAATAAAACAGTAAATAAAGAAAAAGCGAAAGCGATCCATGAATTCAAGGTCCTCTAAATCCATGTCGTCGATAAAATCAATGATTTCTATAATATCCATAGGTATCGTATTCGTAATCGTATTCACAACTATTTTTCAAAAGAAATACGAAGAAGATACTGCTAATTTCACCACGATCACAATGTTTACAGCAAAAAGTAGTAATGGTCAATTCTCTGTTGACAGTTATTTGGTTGACATTAGAACTTAGACATCGGTTAAACTAGCTATGCCCGTTGTTTAAATTTAGACAGTGTTTAAGTTGTATCTAACTCTAGACAATCGTAAAACGAAGTTTTGTGGTAACACTTTTTTTAAACACGTGTTCAACAGATGTTTAACTTTTTTGTGGTAAGACGGTAAATCTTTAAAGCCATACTGCCTTGTCTTCCGTTTTTGCAATTCATGTCTTAAATCTAGTCATGCTTTAGTAAAGTAGTGGCGTCTTTACTATAAGCTTCGATGGAATTTTGGAAGCAACACGAAAAGTCATGTTTCACCGCATTATATCACTTTCCCACACTCGTGCTTGTAATTCGGCACTTTATGAATAAAACACCACTATTTTTATACATAAACACTCGAAAAAAACACTCGTTTTGGAAAAAATATTATGGGGCGACACGACGCTTACCGCGTTCCCGCCAAAACTCTCCTGTTTTATGAACGTATCACGTTTATTTAAAAGATACTTTCTTCTTTTACAATTTTGGCATCGCACATTTTGTGCTTTCTGCCAGTGCTAAAACATAATGTGTAATCGACAATTAAACACTTTTCTTTTCAAGTTTTAGTAGTAACGCGGAGAAATATGACGTGTCGCTGCAATCTTTTTTCCAAAACTTGTATTTTTTTCAAATATTTATGTTTAAACTTACTGTAATAAACTACTGTGTATTTATCTTTTTCTTGTATTTATAAGCGTACCAGTTTTCTATGTTAAAACTTTTTTCTATCCCCCCATTATCAAACAATTTCAGTTCTTTGATTTGTCTTTGTTTTCACTTTGACTTTGACTACATGGCAAAAAACATATATTTTTTTTCCTTTGTTCCTGTTTATTGAACCTGAAGGGAGTTGAAGTTTTCACAAGGAAAACATTTACTAATTAGTTGCTTCCTGTTGTTCTATGAAAAGCTGTAAGAAAACCCATTGGGAATTACCCAGTCAGATTTCTTAAAAGCCCTTTAAATAAATTGGAATTAAAAAAAACGTCTTCCTGTTTTAGTTATAAAGCGAAATAAAATTTTGTAATATCAAAAATAAATTAATATTTTTTATAATTGCGGAAGTAATAAAATTCCATGACCCTTTTTATTTTATCTATATCTTTAAACGAGCAATTCTTGTATATGTATATATATATATATATACATATTCTGAATCTCGGAAACGGCTCCAACGATTTTCATGAAATTTTGTATCTAGGGGGTTTCGGGGGCGAAAAATCGATCTAGCTAGGTTTCATTTTCAGAAAACGTCGTTTTATCCGTGTTTTCAGCCGAGCAATGCTCGGTCAACCAGGTACTAAATTTAAAATGATTAACGTTTATGAAGCCATACATTTTTACCCTTTAGTCGAACAACAATATTAATGCGAAATTTTGTCTGTATGTTTGTTACTTCATCACGCTGAAACTGCTGGACGGATTTAGATGAAACTTGGAACTCTTTGGAAGTTTACCTTGGATTAACACATAAGCTACTTTACATTCCCAAAACCGGTTAAAACCGCTAGTTACAGATAAAGTAGAGAAAAATTGTATTTTGCCGGTTGCCGATTATGTATTATCTAATCTAATACCTTTAAACGAGCAATTCTTGTATATAGTATGTATATATATATAATCTAAATCTCGGAAACGGCTCCAACGATTTTCATGAAATTTAGTATGCAAGGGGTTTTGGGGGCGATAAATCGATCTAGCTAGGTTTAATTATTAGAAAACGTCGTGTTATCCGTGTTTTCAGCCGAGCAATGCTCGGTCATCCAGGTACTTATAATAACTTGCTCTGTCACCTTTGCCGAAATGTATAGACTAATCGAGATATGTAAATAACCTCACTTGATTTTGCGTAACATTATTTTTAAACGGCTGCACATAATTGATAACATAGTCATTCCACCATCTTTATCATCAACACCACCACCATCATCGTCATCACCACCATCTTCACGATCATCATCATAGAGCATATGCAAAGGTCTAATCCTGCTATATGTGACATTTATGCATTTGAACATTGATCGATTATTTCAAAAATCAAAGTTGGTCGGTCACACACGATTTTGCATAACAGCTCTATTTATGATTTACTACGCATAATATTCATCACCATCATCATCTTCTTCTTCATCATCATCTTCATCATCATCATCACCATCACCATCATCATCATCACCATTATCATTATCATAAGGTCATATATGCAACAGTCTATAAATAGGGTCACTATTTCATATATGACAGCATTGGGTCGTTGATTCACTGTAGCAGGAAACGTCGGAATACAGCCGACGGAATTATGGTTCTCGATAAAAGCAAGAGAACTGAAAAATAGCAACCAAAGACATGTTTGACATTTCTAAAGACCTTTTGCCCGACCTCGCCCGAGGCGTTTCAATTTACTTTGAAAGTGATCATAATTTATCATTTATTCAAATTTAGACTTGCGAGAAAACTTGCGAAAGCTTAACTTGAAGCGCGAATTCTAATCGGAACGCTGTACAGGGTTTTTAAGTGACGGTGTGGTCGAAGATGGTAAAACACATCTAGCCTGGAGAGACGAGAGAAAGTTCTATACTGGCTCACAAGTGAGGCTGCCGGAACACACCGTTAGGTGCTTGGCGGCAGATTTTCAACATGAAAATAATCAGTTGGCTAACTTACCACCATGCTGAGATGTTTTCCTTCACCGGTAGCCCGGGCTAATTTTGTTATGTTTTTGTTGGGGTTTGAACCCACGCCCTTCGGCGTGCGAACCGGCCGCGCTAACCACTGAGCTGTAATCGCTAAAAACACAACTGCTATATGTTGTTTTTTTATGCAATTTTTTTCAAAACTTTGTCATAGCCTCGCTTGTTTCCATTGTAAAAAAGAAGAAATAGATTTCCAAAAGACAAATTCTAAAGAGATTTTTTCAGTTAAGGAGAAAGAAAAGAAATCCAGTTGTGTTGCGGCTAAATCACAAGGCGATATTTGCATTTGCAATAACTAGCGGCGATTTCTTGCGGATATAAATTCTCATTCATTTAATAGGTAACAGATATTCCAGATTGAAATGGGTTGCTTTTCAATGTGTATTATTAATTTGATTTTCCGGGAAGTCGCTGGGGCGCCCTTTGTACTGGAAAACGATGTTTGTCTTTGATTTGTTCTTAAGGAAAAATCGTCATTTTGTAGATACCTATTAGAATAACTTGTACATGAATTTGAATATAAAAATATTATCATGTACAGAACTTGAGGATACAAAAATTGGTACAATCAATATAATTAATAAGGACTTTGTGTAATTTTTTGATGTGAATTGATATTTAAAATATTCGTCACGGAAATGTTTGTCCGGAATGGAAATCAAACCCACTCCTAGGGTTGCCAACTCCCGAAAGGACCAACCCAGGAGGGGTGACGGTTTGTTGATAGAACTTTTCAATTTATATTTACTTTGCTTTCGAGCAACATCTAATATTTGACGGTTTTTTTTAGCAAAAAATCATAAAAGTTCTTTGGAAAATCGAAGTTTGTTAGTATTTGTAACTCCGCTTTAACTAAACAAGTTTTTTTTTATGGCTGACAGTCTAGGTGTTTTACCACAACTCACCTGATGTTAAGTGACGGTGTGGTCGAGGATGGTAAAGAACACATAGCCTGGAATGGAACTGGCTCTCAAGTGAGGCTGCCGGAATGCACCGTTAGATGCTTGGCGGCAGATTTTCAACTTGAGGGTGGTAGCTAGCCAGCCAAGTACTAGAAAGTACCCTACCACCACGCTGTGGTTTCCTCACGATGTTTTCCTTCACCGGCAGCTCAAGCTCATTGTTGGGGTTTGAACCCACGCCCTTCGGCATGCGAACCGACCGCGCTAACCACTGAGCTATCATCGTGCGGCATGGCGAGCAAGTAGCGACTTGCGAGCGACGACGGATGCGCATAATTTTTGAAAAACCGGAGAAATTATTGTACCCCGGGAGGTCGGGAGGTCAATCATTATTACCGGAGTCTCCCGGGCAATCCGGGTGGGTTGGGAACCCTACCCATACCCCATAGATCACTACACTTTTTTTTTTTTTTTTTTGCTATGTTAGCAATTTCGCTGTCGCCAGTGCGTTCAACAGAGTGTCTGCCAATGGTGGTGGATCTATTATTTTATTAAACAGCAACATTAAATTCAAAACTCGTACTGATATATGTAGTCATTCTGTGGAGCGTGTCTGTGAGGTGGCATGTGCAGAGATTGAAGGCTCCATCATTGTATGTGTTTATAGACCTCCAGCTTCTGACTTTTCATTGTTTTATTCAATAATAGAAGAAATTCTAAATAAACTATTAAAATCCAAGAAGTCTATAATAGTTTGTGGTGACTTCAATATTGACACTCTTGTTACCTCATCAGATAGAAACAATTTTATTTCTTTATTCAAATCATTTAATATGGATCTTTTGTTTTGTGAACCAACACGTGTAACAGCCACATCTTCTACTTGCATTGACAACATTATTACAAATGGGAGTATTTTGGAGAAGTACTTAATTCCTGGTGTTCGCTCGGATCACTTGGCTCAAATAGTTAGATTGCCTTCTAGGTGCCAAATATTATGTGAAGTAAGTAGGGAATTTAGACCAACCACTAAGTACAAGTTAGAGAAATTTAATAATCATTTGGAATTAAAGCTTATGAATATCAATTTTGAATCTGATGATCCTAATAATAACTATGAAACATTATTAACTGAGATTTGTAAAGGATTTAATAAATATTGCCCAATGAAAGCTATGAAGCTAAATAATAAATTAAGATTTTGTGACTGGGCCACTAAAGGAATAAGATTAAGTAGAGACAACATGTACGAACTCTATCGTAAAAAATCATACACAAATAACGAAGAGTTTCATGCATATGTTAGGAATTATTCAAAAATATTTAAATTAGTTTGTAATAGAGCAAAAGCCATTACCATTGCCAAAAAAGTTAGTGATTCAACTAATAAAATTAAAACTGTCTGGAAAATCATAAATACAGAGACTGGTAAAAATAAAAAGGAAGATGACGCAATTAAACTTAAAATCAATGATAAGCTTATAACGGATAAATTTGAAGTAGCTTCTTCTTTTGAATCGTTTTTTTCAACCATACCTTCTGAAGCTACTAAGTATCTTGCATCTTCTCCTAAGAAAGCGGAGTGTCTCCTTAAAGATAATTTCCCAAAATATATTCCAAATTTTTTATTTAAGTTTATTGATATTAGTGATATTTTAAGAGCCTTCAAGTCCCTGAATATAAAAAATACAGAAGACCTGTGGGGCTTATCAGTTAAAGTTATACATTCAATTATAACTAGTATTGCACCTATTTTAGCAGATATTTTTAATCAATGTATTATTAATGGTTCCTTCCCCGATTTGATGAAACATAGTAAAATCGTTCCAATATTTAAATCTGGGTGCAAAAATAATCCTTCCGATTATAGACCTATCTCTGTTCTTCCAGCGTTAAGCAAAATCTTTGAGAAAATTATACAAAATCAATTATTAACTCATTTTGTCAATAATCAGATTTTACATGATCACCAGTTTGGATTTACGAAAGGCCGGTCAACGTCAGACGCTGGTGCTAAACTTTTAAAGCATATTTTTGAGGCCTGGGAGAATTCACAGGATGCGGTTGGCGTATTTTGTGATCTCTCCAAGGCGTTCGATTGCGTGGATCATCACACCCTAGTTCTAAAACTTCAACACTATGGAGTTCGTGGAGTGGCACTTGATCTTATATCATCTTATCTATCGAGTCGCCAACAAAAAGTAGGTATTAGCGGTATTACGTCCCTAGGGTCCTTAGTAAAAACGGGCGTACCTCAAGGATCAATCTTAGGCCCTTTCTTGTTCTTGGCATATATTAATGATTTGCCCTATATGGTAAATGAATTGTCCGATATAGTTTTATTTGCTGATGACACCTCGTTAATTTTTAAAGTCAATAGAAAAGATACAGACCTTACACAGCTCAATAACACCTTATCAGCTGTATCAAAATGGTTTGCCGCCAATAATCTTATGCTTAATTCATGTAAAACAAAATGTATAAGGTTTTCTCTCCCCAATGTTGCTAAGAGGGACACTCATATCTTAGTCGATGGTAAAAGACTTGATCTAGTGGATAAAACAGTCTTTCTCGGCGTAACATTAGATAGTAAAATACAATGGGGTCCTCATATAGAAAAGTTAGCTAGTAAATTGAGTTCCGCTGCCTTCGCGATTAGAAAAATTAGACAAATAACAGATGTGGCTACAGCCAGGTTGGTTTACTTTGCTTATTTCCATAGTTTAATGTCCTACAGTCTACTGCTGTGGGGCTCAGCTGCAGACTTTGAAACTATTTTTATTCTGCAAAAAAGTGCAATTCGCGCAATCTATTGTTTGGGTCCTCGCGAATCACTACGAAATCGATTTAAAGATTTTAAGATATTAACGTTACCGTCACAGTACATTTATGAAAACATTATGTTTGTCCGGAAAAAATTAAATTCATTTGAAATTAATAGTAGTCGCCATAACTTAAATACAAGAAATAAAGATAAAATTGTGACACCTAGATTCAGGTTATCTAAAGCTAATAAGTCTTTTCTCGGGAATTGCGTTAGATTCTATAATAAAATCCCACTTGAGGTAACTAAAATGTCCTATAATAAATTCAAAGATTTTATAAAGCAGAGGTTAATTGACAAAGCCTACTATAAGGTGGCTCATTACGTGGAAGACAGGAATATATGGTTGTTGTAGCTTCTCTCTGCACTTGCATCTCCCTGGCTAAGTGACAATTGTAGTAAGCATAATGTATGTATTAATATTTATTACTGTAAATTGTAACCTAATATGAAAAGAAAGATCCACAAAAAAAATGCCTTGCTGAGTTTCTTGCCGGAGTCTTCTCAGTTGAAGTGTAATTACGAGCCGGTGGTAGATTCAAACATGTAACTTAACGTTCATAAGTGCCTTACCAGGGCCTAAACTGAATAAATGACTTTTGATTTTTGTTTTTTTTTTTTGAATTACTAATAGGCTTGCGTTTGACCGCCAACTCGCCTGATGTTAAGTTGCGGTCTACGGTGGAGCACGCCCGCCTAGAAGAAACCGATTCACTCGCGACTTGAAGGCTCCCAGATTGTAACCATCAGGGAACACCCACTCGGGCAGCAAATTCCATTGTCTAGACTCTAGCGATTCATACAATGAAGGCAGATTCGACCGTTTAGTTCGAGTTTATGGAATATCGATCCGTGTTCCCGCCAAAATTCAGTGTGCTATTTAATTTTTTCCCTCTTTTTCGGCCATGGCTCGTTCGTGCATTCTGCCAATTCCAATATTTCCTATAATTTTTAAAACTAGGAAATTCAATATAATTCCCTAATTTTATTTTTTTATACTAAATATTACCTACCTACCTTTGGCTACTAACGAATATGAAGTACTAAAAAGGATCACACAAATTTACAAGTTCATTACAAATCTTTTATTTACAAGTAGATACAATAATATTTACAATTTTCTATACCTAATGTTACAATTAACTATTTAAACGGCTTTCTATTAATTACTGACGAATTAAGGTTTTTTTAAATGCCGACCAGGGGCGCAAAGGAGGCGTGTCAAGAAGATTAGATTCTCTTTTAAACGCCTTTTTGAAGGCAATTATTCAGCAATACATAAACCACGCTAAATGAAAGGCTTTAAAATAACATGTTCTTTTATCTTAGGGAAAATATTCTCGATCCCCATGTATATAATTTAACCATATTTTCGTATAAACCATTACTTGTTCACTTCTGTCACCGCTGTCAGGCTGTGTGAGTGACATAAAGGCGCCTTAAAATTGAATTCACTTTACCTTATCGTTACACTGTGAATTTGTGAAAAAAGCGAGACAGACATAAATTTTTCGATCAAATATTCATAAGAAAACCAATTTGGTTATTTAACGCTTACCGGAATACAAGCGGATAAAATATATTAGTTAATAACATTTTTTCAATGAATTTCAATACATTTTTACGAAGTTTTTCATCTAGACGCAAAACTCGTAAGCTCAGCTGGCTATTAGGACGTCACTCTCAGTTAAATGACAACAACAAAATGCTGATATATAAATCAATATTGAAACCCATCTGGACCTACGGTATACAGCTGTGGGGAACCGCCAGCAATAGCAGTATTGACATATTAGAAAGATTCCAGAGCAAAGCATTAAGAACGATGTTCGGTATTCCCCAGTGGTACAATAATACATGTACCTGGTTCTCGGCATAAAAACTGTCCGGCAAGAAATAGCTCAGAGCAGCCTGAAGTACCAGGAGAAGCTTACGACCCACGTAAACCAACTTGCATAGACTCTGAGTGGAAAAGGTGGACTCCAACATACCTGGCTAAAGAGATATGACATCCCTAATCTCACTAAACGATTCCTACTATAAGACAGAAAGAGAGTCTGTTGGAAAGAAATTTTTCAACAACTAATGGCTCTCGTAGATTTCATGTCCATGATGGCTTATTGTTCCTGGAACAGATTGCCATGAAGCAGAAAACATAAAAAAAAAAAACATTTTATTATTTACGCTGAAAATTAGATTTTTTTATGGCAATTTAAGGAGACGAACGAGACGCTCTCCTGATGGTAAGAGATAACGCATGTCCATGATAGCGACACACAGAACTTTGAGTAGCAAACCAAAGCCCAGGGCATCGCTGTTTTGGCGCTCATTACTTTGAGACTTTCGATGGTTAGTCTCAACAGCCCTGTAATTTAGTTAGCTGCAGTACCCCCCAAATCTGAATACAGTAATAGTTAACACACTGTCCGTGGTGGTGGCAGCGTAAGAATAGTATCCCACCCTCTCTACCCGTGGTTGCCGTAAGAGTCGGCTAAGGGATGTAATCCGGAAGATGGGCAGCGTCTTCCTTGAACAATCATACCTAACTGCGCTCGCCAACTCGCCTGCCAAGCGTGGCGAGTATTGGCAAAACTCCCCCAGGAGGAGGCCTATGTCCAGCAGTGGACGTCCTATGGCTGATGATGTGATGTGTAACACACTACTGCTTGGCAACAGAATATCTGGTTATGCGGTGGTGCCTACCTAAATTAAAATCCATACATTGTACAAGTGTGTAATGAAGAATTAAACAAATATGGATGAGTAAATTGCTTAATATTTATAAAGGCGTGTATACTGTAAAATATTATTAGGTTACGCAATTTTCAATCCGCTGCCAATATTAAAATGGTTCAATACCTTTTCGGATCCAATCCGCGTAGGAAAGGTAAAAGATTTTGCTGCTTTTCACTTCATTAGATTACTTAGCTCTGGAACGTTTCGGGGATAACTCAGACTTTTTAAGCTATTTTAGAGTTCTGTGCTCACTTAAGATTTATTAATCAGCTTAGTACGGCAACTGTAATCTTTTAGTTTTAAAAATCTAAAGTAAATAGATGGCGTATTTTAAAAAAAATATTTTTGGTCTGGCTACTGAGGCCTTAAACCATGTCTTTATTTGGAATTACAGCACTTCACTTGTCTTCCGTTTTTGCAACTTTTGTCTTACGTCTATAGTTACAGTCAAAGTCTAGTTTTGGTCAAGTCCAGTCGGTACCAGTGAAATCAAGTTATGACTTAAAGTAGTGGCGACTTTACTATAAGCTTCTGGATGGAGTTTTGGAAGCAACACGAAAAGTCATGTTTAACCACATTATATTATTCTCCCACACTCGAGCTTGTAATTCGGCACTTTATGAATAAAACACCACAATTTTATACATAAACACTCGAAAAAACACTACTAGTTTTGGAAAAAATACAGTGGGGTGACACTACTCTTTCCGCGTTTCCGCCAAATCACGCCGCACGTTTTTTAGTTTTCTATAATCGAACGTTACCTTGGCTAGGCACTCAGAACTATTGTCGCTCAAGTTAAAAAAGTTTTTATATTGTATTCAAATTTCGAATGCATCTCATCGTCAAGATCCGTTTCAGCACATAAACGAACTTCACTTCAGACCCAACCTTTCCAGATTTGTCTACACAGCAAATGATGCGCGAATCAAACCTTACGCCCTATTACCCCGTGATACGGTTCAAATTGGTGTGCTATAGCGATACTACGACAAACCGTACATTACTCGAGCCAGTGGCTTGAGAAATGAAAACCAAATCATTGTCAGGGGTGTCAGATTGAGTGACGTCACAGAATCGGTTCGATCTGGTAAAATCTGGATTCTGTGAAAAAGTGTAGATTGCTCAATTCACTAAGGAGCAACCTTTTTACTCGACTACGCAAAATAAGGAGTCATTTTGTTTTATTATAAAACTTGCGACGTGCCTCGGCTTCGCACGGGTGCAATGTAGATACTAATGTGGTGCATAAGCAAGTATTATACATATAAACCTTCATATTGAATCACTCTGTCTGTTGATGGAAATCGCGTTAAAATCCATTGCGTAGTTTAAAAGATCTAAGCGTACAGACGGCGGGAAGCGACTCTGTTCTAAACTATGTAAAGAAGATACGACAATGACACATCATCATCATTAGCCGTATGACGTCCACTGCTGGACATAGGCCTCTCCCATTGATTTCCATAAGGACCGGTTGGAAGCGGCTCGCATCCAGCGCGTTCCTGCGGTCTTTATTATGTCGTCTGTCCACCTTGTACAATGCCACACATTTAGAAGATTTCCACACGTTAGCAAACAAAATCTGCTTCTTAACCCTAACTATCTCTTGACTGTCCTGTTAGCTCATTGGGTAAAGTTCTGCTTCGAGAGCTGATGGGTGTTCGATTCCCTTTCAGGACTAACATTTGTATGACTAACATATATGTTTGTTCTGTGGGTGTTCTGTATGTACTATAAGTATGTATTTAGAAAAAAAAGTATTTAAGTGTTCTGTCAGCTGTCTGGTTCCCATAGTACAAGCTTTGCTTAGTTTGGGGCTAGGTGGCGCTGTGTGAAATGTCGTCCAATATTTATTTATTCTTGCCGTGGTGGTGCCGGCGTAAGAATTGTACCCCACCCTTTCTACCCGTGGATGCCGTATGAGTCGGCTAAGGGATGTAATCCGGATGATGGGCAGCAGCGTCTTCCTTGAACAATCACACCTAACTGCGCTCCCGCGGTACCAACCCTGCCTGCCAAGCGTGGCGAGTATTGGCAAAACCCCCAAGGAGGAGGCCTATGTCCAGCAGTGGACGTCCTATGGGCGATGATGTGATGTGTTGTGAACCCTGAATTTGGTGCAGACGAAACTGCTTAATATTCAATGACATTAACAAAATTTCATTCGACAAATTCGAGAAGTATTATTACTATAAAAACTTTGTTATAATAATCAATATTGTTTCAGATCGTCATCAGATAAATCAGTTCCTGTTTGTTTGGGTAAGTTTTTCATTTATAAGTTTGATCAAATCTCCAGAGATTCTATTACGTTTTTATTTTGTTTATGAACGAAAACACTGTGCTCGATATTTATAGTCTGTGACATTTAAGAAAAAACCGACCAAGTGCGAGTCGAACTCGCGCACAAAGGGCTCCGTACCATTATCTATAAAAACGCAGAAAAAATCATGTCTGTTGTATGGGAGCCCCTCTTAAATATTTGTTTTATTTTAATTTAATTATTTATTTTTAAAGTGAATATATAACTAAATATTCTGTGAATATTTCAAACGTCTACCGTTATCAATATAGAGCAAAAACGAGTCAAAAATCACGTTTGTTGTATGGGAGCCCCCTTAAATATTTATTTTATTCAGTTTTTTAGTATTTGTTGTTATAGCGGCAACAGAAATACATCATCAGTGACAATTTCAACTGACTAACTATCACAGTTCATGAGATACAGCCTGGTGACAGACGGACGGACAGCGGAGTCTTAGTAATAGGGTCCCGTTTTACCTTTTGGGTACGGAACCCTAAAAAATTTATCATACTACATGAGGTGAAATGGAAGAATATCTACAAAGGGACGATTCCTGAAAAAAATAAAATCAATTGTTTCCAAGAAAAATAGCATAGACTTAATCAGTTATTTAATTTCACTCTTATTTTAATGCTTTTTTATTATAAATGCAAAAAAATATGAACAAAAAATAAAACCAAATTGTACTAAAACCACGTCTGTATACTACAAGTACTTAAATTTAAAGAAAAAAAATCCCCTACGCAATTAACCAAGCATAGTTAAGAACAACCGCAAGGAAACAGGCTTTCAAATTAAAAAAAACCGCATCAAAATCGGTCCATCCGTTTGAGAGCTACGATGCCACAGACAGACACAAACAGACAGACGGACAGACAGACAGACATCGACGTCACACTTATAACACCCCTCTTTTTGTGTCGGGGGTTACAAATGCAAAATATTTAATTTGTATATTTTTTACTTGTATTGAAGTTATTAGTATCTTTTATGGTTTACTTGCTGGGCATTTGACCACAGCTCACCTGATGTTAAGTGACACTGTGGTTGAAGATGGTAAACGCACCAAACCTGAAAAAAAAACCGAATTGTAATCCGAAGCTTACTTTTTTAGACTTTTTGGCGGAACGATCATTTTACGAAAGTAGATTTAAAACAAATAAATTACCCGGAAGCTTCCCGAACCTTTAACCGTTACATCCATTACCACTTATTTAACTTAGCAAATAGACGAGCGCGGTACAGGACAGTGAGTGACGACAGGCAATCACCCCCCGGGGGGTGATTCGACTGAGAAGGGTTGACCAGTAAACACTTGATGGGGACAGATTATCGAATGTGAACTTTCAGTTAAGTAAGTTCTTTTACGGTTATATTTAGGATTTAAAAAAAACTAAATCAGTTTGTTTGGCATAAGTTTTGGACACATTAAAATGAACCCATTGGCTCCGAACTCGTGATAACTGTATTTCGGAAACCAATTATTTCTACCGATATCTTAATCAAACACAATATGCCAAAGGCAGACTTAAAAACTAAAGTTTTTTAAAGAATTACTTGTACATAATTATATGTAGGTATACATAACTATAAGTGTTCATGTGTGCGTGTGTGCGCGTGTGTGCGAGAGAGTGTGCGTGCGCGAGCGTGTGTGTGTGTGTGTGAGTGTGTGTGAGTGTGTGCGTGTAGTGTGTTTATATGTGTTAGTGGTCATAAAGAAACGTATAAAGAAATAAAATTCACCGCACAATAAAATTACTATAGTTTCGCCGCAAATGGTCGCCATTTTCAAGGAGTCAATGCAGAGTACAGTAGTGGTCCCGTATAAGTAAAAAAAATGTGTGTTTTTTTCCATAATTTATAGTCTTGTGGTTGACCGCAATCTCACCTGATGTTAAGATGCGTGATCCGTGATACAAAATAAATAAATATTGTTTTAATAAATAGTGACTTTTCGGATCATTTAATCACATTGTTTAATTGTTCACAAAATGTTTTAATGTATTTAGTAAATAAATAAAGAATTTTATAACATGACACAATACGAAATTTTAATGGCAACTTTTCTGTTTTTTTTTTTTTCATTATTTAACACGTGACAAATGTCATGTACAGATCAATCACGCAGTTGGCCATTTAACACGTACGTAAGTGGTTACTTACGTGTTAAATGTTCTGTAATTATCTTGTAAAGTTCTAGCGTAGAACTTAGAACATACAATTCGTTGGAATTGACAGAAGTACATGCCCTGGAATTCGAACTCAGAACCTCTGACTGGAAGCCTATTTAGGGTTTTTACGCTCTTCTGATGATAAGAGCTAACAGTGATACACAGAACTTTGACTAGCTAAACAAAGTCCAGGGCATCGCTGCTTCGGCGCTCATTACTTTGAGACTTTCGATGGTTAGTCTTAATAGCCCTATAATTTCTTTAGCTGTAGCACCCTGCAAATCGGAACACAGTAATGTTTACACACTACCGCTTGGCGGCAGAATATCTGGTACTGCGGTGGTACTTACCAAGACGACCTCCTGCTAAGGAGGTCTACCACCAAGTAAAATATTATATTATATACTAGTTGCGCCCCGCTAAATTTTTTCGAGATTAAAGTAGCTAATCATTTAGCGCAGGGGTTGGCAACCTGCGGTTCGCGTCGCATGCGGTTTTTTAAATATAAAGTAATGGCTCTCCAGTTCTAAAAATTAAAAATTACCTTTATAAGCCGGGCAATTGATCCACGAAGGAGTACCATGTCTATATATCAGCCAATTATTTTATTATTCTAGCTAAATTTACTAAAGTACTTTAGTTTCTTACTTCTTAGTAGTTTGCACTCTTGCCAGTGTGGTTGTGGTCATCGGTGGCTCACCTGACATCATCAGCCATAGGACGTCCACTGCTAGACATAGACCTCCTCCTTGGGGGTTTGCCAATACTCGCCACGCTTGGCAGGCGGGTTGGCGAGCGCAGTTAGGTGTGATTGTTCAAGGAAGACGCTGCTGGCCATTTTCCGGATTACATCCCTTAGCCGACTCTTACGGCAACCACGGGTAGAGAGGTAAGGGTACAATTCTTACACCGGCACCAGCACGGCAAGTAATATTACTTACTTACGGTAATATTTAAACAATTTTTTTCAAAAACTTGTAATTTTTATAAATTTTAATGTTTGTCTCTTCCGTCTCGAAAGGTTATCGACCCCTGACCTAGCGGTATGAAATATACTATACGACCTATTCTCATATCTACCAAATATACATAAAGTAAATCATAATAATCGGTCGAGCCGTTTCGGGTGAGTCGGACAAACAACGTGACACAAGATTTTTATATGTATACGACGTAAGTACGAAACGGCAATTACATGAGAAAAATTACAAAATGAAAAGTGTATGAATAAATGTAAATACACTAAGAGTCTCTAATCATATAAAACTGAGTCGGAAAAATCCCGTTATTCGTTTACCTAAATCATCCCAGAATTTAATAATACGGAAATAGGCCTGAATTATTTCGCGGCCCATTTAACTCTACAATTTCGTTCCAAGCAATTTCACTTATCGTTTGAAGTTTTAAATAAGGTTTCGTTCAGAAATCATTTCTTATAGTCTGTGGTTTATCAATTAATGATCGATTTAGCGATCACAACTTCGCACAATCACATCTTGCAAGACTTAGAATTATAGATAGTGACAACTGAACAATTTTTCCTAGACGTTGATACTTTTAAACCTATATACATTTATAAAGAACACGGTGACTAAATTATAGTGAAGTGTTGTGATTGAAATAATCACGAGTTTTTTGCAAATAATGACATGGTTCAAAGGCCTTTGTAGCCAAACCATAGCGGCAGGTTTAGCGATGTGTGCTCGCGTAATTTAAAATGTTGTGGTTCATATGAGAGGTTACGTGTTTGACTGCACACTCTGTGGGTGTTCTTGGCGTTGGCCGGGGTGCTGGAGACACGGCGAAACTAAGCGGAACCCGAAGTGGGGCTACTTTTCCAGGCATTCCCGGGCCTGGGGGAAAGGGTTTCCGGGCTGGCATATGACAGGCACCGCAGCTGAAAGCTAAATGCTGCGACGGGAATGGACTGCCGGCGAATCGGTGTCGCTTTCTCTACATTCCGTGGTCTTGACGGGGCCGCCAACGCTTGATGGTGGACGTGGGCTGCACGGGAAAGGAGATTCACACATAACCATTAGCATGGAGAATCAAATTTAACCCCCCAAAGAGGGCCTGTCGTATCAGTAATGGACTTTCTATGGACAAAAAGAGGTGTTTGACTACAACTCTGAAGGAGTTTAACTCTGTGTTTGACTTTGTGTTTGTAGCGATGATAGCTCAGTGGTTAGCGTGATCGGTTCGCATACCGAAGGGCGTGGGCTCAAACCCCGACAATGAGCTTGAGCTGCCGGTGAAGGAAAACATTGTGAGGAAACCATAGCATGGTGGTAGGGTACTTTCTAGTACTCGGCTGGCTAGCTACCACCCTAAACTTGAAAATCTGCCGCCAAGCATCTAACGGTGTGTTTCGGTAGCCTCACTTGAGAGCCAGTACCATTGCAGGCTAGGTGTGCTTTGCCATCTTAAGACACCGTCGCTTAACATCAGATGAGCTGTGGTAAAGCACCTAGCCTGTCAACCATAAAAAAAAAAAACACCCCAGGGCTTATTTCTTATAAACACGTAACATTGCGTTTAATTCCATTCGTCTTAATTTATGGGGAATCATAATATTTTTGATTAGCACACACTGAAGCTCACGGCGAAGCACTACTATTTTATTCTGTGACGCGGCTGCGGGGAGCGTTGAGATAGCAATACGTTTGCTTAATACCTAAAACTCAAAAACAGTGGTCGGTATACGATCCTCTTAATGAAGCAGAGCTCTAAATGTATACGGTATAAAACCGATAGACAAGCGACTTATTATGTTGTAACTTAAAAAGGTGCATTTTAGATAGCCCTGTTGGCTCATTGGGAGTATGCCTGCCTGAGCTGTAGGGCGTGGGTTCGATTCCCGCCAAGGACAAATATTTGTTTAGTATAAACAAATGTTTGTTCTGTGTCTGGGTGTTCTGTATGTATTATAAGTATGTATTTACAAAAAAAAGAAAGAAAAGTATTTATGTATTCTATCAGTTATCTGACTTCCATCACCAAGCTCAGCTTAGTTTGGGGTCAGATGGCGCTGTGTGTAATGTGTTATACAATATTTATTTATTTAAACTTGCTAAGAATGTTTAAGAAGTTTCAAATAAAGCGGTTCACTACAGATCAAGCTTGCCTAGAAGAAACCGGTTTACTTGCGACTTGATTATACGTATAAACCATTCACTGTGTCTCTTCACTTGCATGAGTTAATAGTGCTAAACAAACTTCAGACATTGTGGGTCAAGATTTTGTCGTGAACCCCAATTGAGTTGGTCACGATTTTTCGGTAGTTATTTATGAATGACTCATATGAAACACATGACTTTAACTTTTTACATATTTTTTTCATTTAACTGCAATCTTTGTCGGTTTAGGTGTTGCGAACTAAATTAGAACCACTTCCTTTTATCCTACGTTTGTTGAAATTTGACACGTTGGTTTAGCTCCGCGGAGCTGAACCAACGTGTCAAATTTCAACATCGCGATGACGATGCATTTTGATAAGCATGGCCTGATTATAACCCACGTTTAGCTACAAACGAAAGAACACTACAACGGTCAAAAGTTTTTTCTTTTTTTTAGTAAGTTTTTTTTTAAATGTAAAAGTAATGAGACGAACGAGATTCTCTTGATGGTTAGAGATAACGCCTATCTATGACCATTGCAGCAAAAGAAGATCTACCGCCAAGTAAATCCGCTTTTGACCACCAACTCGCCTGATGTTAAGCGACGATGCGGTCGAAGATGAAGCACGCAGACTCAGAAGTTACCTATTCACGAAAATATCTAGATTATACTACCACTATTCTTAAATATAAAGTATTAACATGATTTTATCTCGTTCCCGCCAAAACTTCCCAGCCTCTTAGTACAGACAGTATCCTATATGTATATTGCAAATGTGAAAGTTTGTATGTTTGAATATTTGAATGTTTGGCAATATTTTTATATTGACGTATTTTATATTGACATGTTTACATTTTGACATTTTGTTTTTTAATCATTGACATGTAATCAGTGTTTTAAAACTCTTTTAATGATATATTTGAAATGATGTTACGGAATTGAATTGTAACAATGGTGTTATTAATAAAATATTTATATTTGTTACTCATTCACGCAAAAATGGCTGAACTGATTTGGATGATATTTTATTGCCTGATTAACACATAAGATACTTTTCATACCAGAAAATTTTAGGTTACTAAAGATTAAAGTATTTCTTTGCGAGGGTTAACTACAGAAGTATGAACTTTTCGTAAATTTTGCGAACGCAACAATTTTTTTTTTGTAAATTCCTTGTGGACGTATTCACGACTAACAGCTAGTAGGTAAAAATTTTACATTCGGTGTCGATTTTTCACAATATTTGCTCACACTTGTGGTAGCTCTCGATAATGAATAAGAATCGTGACTCGGGTGACAAAATACAGAAAAAAATCGTGTCGAAAATACCTGAATGTGCCGCCAATTCACGACACACTTGTAATTGAAAGAACTAACAAGAAAACGCTTTTTAAACTAAATCAGTTCTGGGTTAGAATGCCTTGCCGAACTAATATCAGAACACTAAAAAACCTCTACCACATCTAAGGACTTCAATGGGCTGTAGATTCTTTTA
This sequence comes from Biston stratarius, assembly GCA_950106695.1. Classification (NCBI taxonomy): domain Eukaryota; kingdom Metazoa; phylum Arthropoda; class Insecta; order Lepidoptera; family Geometridae; genus Biston; species Biston stratarius. The sequence continues at coordinate 3,251,873 of OX467115.1, read as the reverse complement.
GCAAGGAGGTCGTCTTCAGTACCACCACAGTATCAAATATTCTGCCGCCAAGCAAGAGTGTTAACAGTACTGTGTTCCGTTTAAAAGGTACTGTAGTGCCGTGGTGGTGCCGGCGTAAGAACAGTATCCCGCCCTCTCTACCTGTGGTTGCAGTAAGAGTCGGCTAAGGGATGTAATCCGGAAGATGGGCAGCAGTGTCTTTCTTGAACAATCACACCTAACTGCGCTCGCCAACCCGCCTGCCAAGCGTGGCGAGTATTGGCAAAACCCCCCCAGGAGGAGGCCTATGTCCAGCAGTGGACGCCCTTATAGCTCATGATGTGATGTAGCTAGCGAAATTATAGAGCTATTGAGACTAGCCATCAAATATCTCAAAATAATGGCCGCAAAAACAGCGACGCCCTGGACTCCGTTTTTATACAAATACATAGCATTTTATTTTATTTAGGTACGCCAACAGCACACATATTGTAAAATTTACAAACACATTGTAAAGAGTTATGTTATAGACGCCAGTTAAAGAATTTGAATTTGAATTTTTTGAATTTTTGAATTTGTTATAAACATACACAGCTTGTTAGACATATTGCTTGCAATATGAAGGGATTAAGGAGATAAACTATAGTTTTAAAGAGTACTGAATAAAACAGTCCAGAACACAACACTAGTAAAGATACTACCTAACATAGACGGCGCAAGTTCAGAGACTGTGTGTGTAGCTGGGGAATATTTTCCGTGTAATTAAACATCTTACGACCGCGGTTGAATACTGAATGACTTAAATACGAAGTTAGATACGCCGTGAAAACACAGGGCACTAAACCCGGCCTACTCGTATAAAATACTTTATGAGAATCTTTTTGGAACATAACACGGGAAAAGTGAAGGAAAAACTGATCCAGTTTTTTTATACTTGACAGGCTAGGTGTTTGATCACTGCTCAACTGTTTAGTGACGGTTTCTTCAAAGACCTAGCCTGGAATGGTACTGGATTTAAAGTTTTTTTTCTTTTTTAATCCTCGACGCAAAAACGACGGGGTGTTTTAAGTTTGCATTTTCTTTTTTTTTTGTTTGAAATGTGAATTAGTCGGCAGTGTTCTTAGCTATTGATTTGTGTCGGGGGTTTTGAAATTTTTATTCATTTATACTTGTTTTTTATATTAAATAGATCCACGTTTGCACCAACTCGTCTAATGGAAAGCCACGGTGACTCGAGGATGGAGTAATGCCAAATCAGCGATGCCCTGGACTTCATTCAAAGTTCTGCCGCGGTCAGCTAGAGAAAGAGATTACTGGTAGTCCAAAACGCCACCTTGAGGATTGTCTCGGGAGCTTATACATGTGCATCGTAAAGAAGGTGATGTGGTAACGTATGTCGCGCGGTATATTCGACTGCGCAGAAAACGCACCACACCACCACCTAAAGAACAATGAGACACCACGCACGCCCTCACCACATATATCCAGCGTGCCATTGAGAACTCCTCTTGGCTGGTCCGGAAGAGGAAGACGAAAATGCAGATGGCGTAGAAGGATAAGACCCTCACAAAAGTTCCATAAAGCCCAAAAGAGGCAAACGTTACCTGAGGGTGCTTGAAATCTGCCCGTGGACCTGGGCTTTAAACTCGCACACCACACACCCCAGAACATATACTGCCCGTACTCCAAAGGCCAACCTTGGCAAAGAGGTTCTACTTTTAAGCAGACTCACTACCTTCCCAACATAGGAATAGGAGGATCTGAATGATCAAAGTTCTGATACTGGAATGGTCATTATAATCATTGTATTGTGATCTGGGTAGTGGGTAATGCAAGGGTCATGGACACGCGTAACCTCATACCATACGGAGAGAGTATGTTCGTCAAAAAAATTAAATATTAAATTGCCTAACAATGAAAATACATCCTTAATAACATCAATTGAGATATATCTTCTAGAACAATTCAAAACAATTGTGAACTGGCACAATACCTGGAATAAGAACGTAGTTTGTACCAAGCGCTCTAATTCCTTAACAATGACAAAACGCCCCAGTAAAGCTGATTACATTATGAAGGTATCTATTAAATTTACTGAAGACATTTTAGTAAAATTAACCCGTAATTGTTTGTTTTCCAAATGTGTATTACATATTGAATGTGTATTACGTTTTTAGGGTTCCGTATCCAAAGGGTAAAACGGGACCCTATTACTAAGACTCCACTGCCGTCCGTCTGTCTGTTCGTCTGTCACCAGACTGTATCTCATGAACCGTGATAGTTAGACAGTTGAAATTTTCACAGATGATGTATTTCTGTTGCCGATATAACTGCAAATACTAAAAAACAGAATAAAATAAATATTTAAGGGGGCTCCCATACAATAAACGTGATTCTTTGCTCGATATTGATAACGGCAACAGGTAGACGCTTGAAATATTCAGAGAATATTTTTATATATATTCACTTTAAAAATAAATAATTAAATTAAAATAAAACAAATATTTAAGGGGGCTCCCATACAACAGACATGATTTTTTTTGCCTTTTTTATAGATAATGGTACGGAATCCTTCGCGCGCGAGTTTGACTCGCACTTCGCCGGTATTTTAAATTCTATACTTTTTAAACAATAGTTATTTATTATTTTTTCTTAGCATCTTGTCACGCACGTCCTGGGCAAAGGCCTCGCTTTCCTCCTTCCAAACTACTCGGTCTGGTGGTCCAGTGACTTCTTTTTTAAATTGTAGATTGGTTTGCCCGCCATCTCGCCTGATGTTAAGCGAAGATGCGGTCTACCATGAGGCATGCGTGCCTAGAAGAAACCGATTCTCTCTTGAGTTGAAGGCACCCAAATTGTATCTATCAGGGAACACCCACTCGAGTAACAAAATACGGGTCGAATTGAGAACCTACTTCTTGATGACGATTAAAAAGTAGTTTTGTGAATAGTTGTATAGAAGCTTCCTTAATACCTCCCTCCTTATGTAACCATCCTAATGGACCTCTGTCGCACCCTTACCGGAAATTGATATTTACGAGCTGGTTGGTTTACATGTCGCGCGTGAAGGGACGCCATGTTTACGTTATAGTAATGAAGATAGAGATCAAATTAAAAGAAAACGAAAGAAAGATAACCGAATCCTGGAAGCCAAGTGTTACTTACTATAAACTTGATAATATTTTATGATTAAAATAAAAAAAATAAAAAAGTTTCTATGAATCGGTAGCCTAGTTGGGAGATCCTCTGGATCAGGAGGTCCTGGGCTTAAATCCCACGGCACACACCGCTATTTTTAAACCCTAACACAAAAAGAGGGGTGTTATAAGTTTGACGTCGATGTCTGTCTGTCTCTCTGTGTGTGTCTGTCTGTGGCATCGTAGCTCTCAAACGGATGGACCGATTGTGATACGGTTTTTTATTTGAAAGACAGTTTCCTTGCGGTGTTTCTTAGCTATGTTTGGTTATTTGTGTAGGGGGTCTTTTAAATTTTTAAGTTAATTACTTGTTTTAAGTAATGTGCGTATTGCTGGTAACTTTAAACGATGAAAGAAAACTTCGTTAGAAAACTTAGATACTAAAAAATTCTTCAAAAAAGCTTTCGAAGATGTGTGCAGTCTGCCAACCCGCACCAACTCGCACTTGGCCAGCGTGGTGGATTATGGCCTTATTCTTCTCACAATATTAAGAAGCCTGCGCACAATGCTAGGCCAGTTTATAAAATAAGGCTTATCCAGAATATTATGAAATAGAACGTTCTGCATGAGGGTCAGGCAGGAGGTCAGTAAACTGGGCTTGGAACCTTAAAGCATAAGTAGAAGAAAACAGCACCGATTTGATAGCATCATCATCATCATCAGCCGTATGACGTCCACTGCTGGACATAGGCCTCTCCCATTGATTTCCATAAAGACCGGTTGGAAGCGGTTCGCATCCAGCGCGTTCCTGCGGTCTTTATGAGGTCGTCTGTCCACCTTGTGGGTGGACGTCCTACGCTGCGCTTGCCGGTCCGTGGTCTCCATTCCAGAACTTTACAGCCCCATCGGCCATCAGTTCTGCGTGCTATGTGCCCTGCCCACTGCCACTTCAACTTACTAATTTGTTGAGCTATGTCGGTAACTTTGGTTTGTCTACGGATCTCCTCATTTCTGAATCGATTTCATAGGGAAACTTCGATTTGATAAAATCCTAACTAAATTTTAAATAGCAATGTGAGTTTATTTTTGTTTTACTTATGGGAAATTATTCACGTTTAATTATATCGGATACTCCGACTATAGTTTCGGCTCTGAGTTTGTTTGTTACAGATCCATGCATTAACGACACAACCTTCATGACATTCTGTAAACACATTGTCAGAGGTACAGAAATAGGCATGGGGTCCTGTACTTTTAATATAGAAAAAAAAATGCTATCTAGAAAAAGCTATATCGACGCGAACGCCACGGGCAAAAGCTAATAATATTTTAAGGCAAAAGTTTGTTGGTGTGTTTGTGTGTATGTATCCATGATTATTACTTTCTCACGCTGTAACAGATAAATGGATTTAGATGAAAATAGCTTATACTCTGAATTAGCTTGTAAGTTACTTTTTATCCCGGAAAATGAGGATAAACCGGCAGGCTGTTATAAAAATTCCCCTCATCATCAATCATGGCCGAAAGCGGAGATTCTCATGGAAATTCTATCACGTATGCTTCCACCTCCGTCACCACATATTAGGAAACGATTTAACTGCACAATGCTTGGAAGTTATTATAGCGTCTTGGAAAGTATATTAAGAAAGAAATCCAACTATGAATTGTTATTGCCCGACAAGGGCAATTCTAATATGAAGGGTTATGTTTTTTTCTATGTTGCGTTGCGTTGCATTGCATTGTCTTGTTAGCAGTTTCAACCCGACTGCTGCAAAACCAAAAAACTAGAGTTAGTTTGATCTGTTGGATGTATGTCCGTGCCGTATGCCGTGGTGGTGCCGGCGTAAGAATAGTACCCCACCCTTTCTACCAGTGGTTGCCGTAAGAGTCGGCTAAGGGATGTCATCCGGTAGATGGGCAGCAGCATCTTCCGCGTACTACTACACCCAACTGTGCTCGCCAACCCGTTTGCCAAGCGTGGCGAGTATTGGCAAAATCCCCCCAGGAGGAGGCCTATGTCCATGATGCGATGTACGTTCGTTCCTATGTTCCCCCATAATTACCAAACGGTTAATTGATTTTGACGAATGATATTATGACCTTAGATTCATCTCTAATGCGCATGGGTATATTAAAATTATAAACAAGCAACACGATTGTAGATTTTGGCGCCAATTCATATATCATCATCATCATATTAACCGTAATCGTCCACTGCTGAGTATAGGCCTCTCTTGTACGCCATTCGTTCCAGTCCTGTGCCAATTTTGTCCAGGCTCGTCCTGCGATTTTTATTATGTAGTGGCACTAGCTCATAAGATTCTTTTGTTTTCTATCTAAGAAGATTGGTGACCTAGTATTATAGTAGAGTACTCGCTGCATCCTTTACTTCTCCAAAATGTCTTTTAAAATGTTTTTTGAAGAAAGACAGTTTGAAGACTTTCGACAGAGTTTACAAGCAACATTTGAACGTATCCGAGGGTAGGTATGTCGCGTCACCACGTGCGAGCAAGGGCGGGTAATTGCGTGTAAAATCGCTCCCGTTTTTACCCCATGCTCTGCACACTGAGTCTTGCTATAGATTATCTCGACAGAGAGATAACTTTGGTAGAGCGCGGAAATGCGAAAAATTCATGAATCCATATCGTATGATTGGTGACCTGACCTTGTGAAATATTATTTGCATCTAAGAGTTAGTCGTTTTGAGTATTACTAGGCACTGTTAGGTTTTGACCTCCTACCATAGACAAAAAAAGTGCCTACTAGTTTTAAGAAAATTAAATGGCAATCAAAATTGCATGTCATAAAGTAAGGGCTTACAGCACAAAAAAGGAAAAATTCCAAAAATATAAAAAGTTTAAAATTTTGGAATTTTGGTACTTACACGTTTTCGCGAAAACCTAAATTTCAACCATTACAGCACACACACACACTTACAACTTTTTTACTTACCAATTTTATTATGGCGGTATAATGGGTAGGTACTGAACCCTCGGCGCAGGAGTTCGACTCGCACTTTTTTAAAATAATAAATAGAATTACCTTTGACCTTTAAGGTGAAGCACGCTTGCCTAGAAGATACCAATGCGCTTTCGATTTGATGACATCCAGATTATATCCATTGGGGAACACCCATTCTGGCAGCGTATTCCACTGTCTAGCAGTCCGCACATTGAACTTGGAAGCAAATTGTTTCGTTAGAGTTTTTGGAACGTCGACCATGATACAATGTAGCTTTTTTGTTGACTAGATAAGCCATCTTCAGTGCTAATATTTGTTATACAGTATTATAACCTCAGGGAGTATTAAACAGAAATGAGGTTATTTATTAAATTCATCGTTATATACAAAAATACCCGTGGAATCAATTCAAAAAAAATAGAGTGTCCATAAAATAAGGTTCATTGACCCTTGAACAAATGTATGGAGCAACAATATTTTTTTCGAGATTGCAAAATAGTTTCCATATGGGGCGTTAAACACAAAATAACTGTTTTAACACTCTGGCCATTGAAGAAAATAAAAATAATGTAAAACTTTTTGGAGTCAGATATTAGAGTAAAACTTTTTCATACGAAAACTATAATATTCTGAATTTGAAAAAAAAAAACTGTATATGATTGCTCGACTTTCAATTGTTTTCAAATTCAGCTTTTATCGTGAAGATACAGCGAATAAGAGTAATTTTGAAATACGAGCTCCGACGTGGGACTGACGCAGATGAAAATAATGTCATCGGTGTGTTTGGAGAGGACACGGCCGACGAACGTATTGCTTTTTTAATTAAACCGCTTTCCTAGTGGAAGTTTCGACTTGTAGAACGAACCAAGTCACATATATATCGCGAGGAAACCATAGGATGGTGGATCACTTTCTAGTACCCGGTTGGATAGATACCCTCAGCCATCAAAAACCTAATGGTGTGGTCCGGTAGCCTCACTTCAGAGCCAGTCCCATTCCAGGCTACGTGTGTTTGACACGTACGTTTGACACTTGACATCAGGCGAGATGGCGGTCAAACGCAAGCCTATCATCACTACATATTGTAAAACAAAGTCTTCCGCCGCGTCTGTCTGTCTGCCTGTCTGTCTGTTTGCGATAAACTTAAAACTACTGAACGATTATCATGCGAGTTTCACACAGATAAAGTGATTAATGAGAAAGGCTTAGGTATATAATTTCTCAATGTTTTGTAAATTGGTTGAAATATGATGATAAAATTGTTGGAAGTGTCGGATAAAGTCAAATCACCTGGGAGCTGTCATCGAAAACGCTGCCTAATTATCCCTTTGAGAATACAAAACAATACATGGTGGGATATGCCTCTTTTATAGATCTACAAAAAAGTCCGCAGTGGCATATATTAGTGGCCTTTTAAGGATAGTAATAGTAAGCTATACCCATGCGAAGCCAGGGCGGATCGCTGGTTAAAAAAAACATGGGGTTACCTAAATATATTTTGTATTCGTCGTTTTGAACAACTTTTATGAGAATTTGTTTTTTTTTTAATAATTGATTTGTTCAAACACCTAGCCTGTTCGACTAGGTGTTTGAATACAGCTCATCTTTTTTTTTTCTATGTCTGTCAGGTTTTGTGTTTGACCAAAGCTGATGTTAAGTGACGGTGTGGTCGAAGATGGTAAAGCACACATAGCCTGGAATGGAACTGGCTTTCAAGTGAGGCTGCCGGAACACACCGTTAGATGCTTGGCGGCAGATTTTCAACTTGAGAGTGGTAGGTAGCCAGCCGAGTACTAGAAAGTACGCTATGGTTTCCTCACGATGTTTTCCTTCACCGGCAGCTTAAGCTCATTGTTGGGGTTTGAACCCACGCCCTTTGGCATGCGAATCTACCGCGCTAACTACCGAGCCATCATTGCTAAATTGCGAATTATTGTATTAGATTTATATATGGCCTACGTAAGTATGACCATATATCTCAATTTCGCACTGTAAAATGGGCTGATGGTCCGATAGTTAAATGGGCAGGGTGGAATTAGGTCAGTAAATCTGAAGCGCACTCTCCAAAGTATATACTATCTTACTTCCTATCCCATCCTTCTAATCACATGAATATTGTTAGTGAGTGTATAAATGTGTTTGTGACTTGTTGTGCAAGGCCGCATTGAAGGTAGGAGACATCGTGGTCGGTCTCCGAATCGCTGGATTGACCTTATTGAAAATACTACACAGTCCACCGCGGTACAGTGTGCTCGCAATGCGGAAAATCCGCACAAGTGGCGAGACATCGCGCGACGTGTAGCAGCCCTGGGAACCAGCGGTGACGACGGGTCGCAACCCTGTACATCTACATCCACGACCACTCTGCCAAGAGTGTCCGACTAAGAAGTGTATTTGTATGTTTGTTATTTCTTCACGCTCAAACGGCTGGACCAATTTTGAATAAATTTGGTATGGAGGTAGCTGACACCCTGGATTAACACATCATCAGCAATAGGACGTCCACTGCTGGGCATAGGCCTCCTCCTGGGGGGTTTTGCCAATACTCGCCACACTTGTAATTGTTCAAGGAAGACGCTGCTGCCCATCTTCCGGATTACACCCCTTAGCCGACTTTTACGGCAACCACGGGTAGAGAGGGTGGGGTACTATTCTTACACCGGCACCACCACGGTAAACACATAGACTACTTTTTATCCCGTAAAAATTTAGTATTCACGTGTGCACAGCTAGTATATAATTGTGAAAGTTTGTGAGGATGGATGGGTGTTTGTTACGCTTTTACGCAAAAACTACTGAACAGATTTGGATGAAATTTGGCGCACATATACTTTATGGTCTGGATTAAAATATAGAATACTTTTTATATTGCAAACTAAACAATTTGTTAAATTTCACGCGAACGAAGTCGGGGGTAACAGCTAGTATAGTAAATTTTTCATTAATAGAACACAATGATGGATTATGTATATTGACCTACTGTTTTTGTTTTCTACTTTTTCTAATAATGAACTACTGAAGCTTTACCCAGAAATATAGAAGCCGTTAAATTATTATTTCTATTTTTAAATTACGGGTGGGTGGTAAAGGTTTTTCGTTGTCCATTATTTGTATAAACAAAAAGCTAGTCAATTTCTGTTTTCAATATTTATTTCGTAACAAGTTCCCTATTGTTTTTTGGCAAAATGTATGTTTTAAAAATATAGCAGGTTCGTGTAATAATGGTAAAGCTGAACAAAAAACCGGCCAAGTGCGAGTCGGACTAGTGCACGAAGGGTTCCGTACCATTATCTATGAAAAAGGCAAAAAAAAATCGCGTTTATTGTATGGGAGTTAAACTTACCCTTAAGTTGAAAATCTGCCGCCAAGCATCTAACGGTGTGTTCCGGCAGTGTCACTTGAGAGAAAGTACCATTGCAGGCTAAGTGTGCATTACCATCATCGATCACACCGTCACTTAACATCAGGTGAGCTGTGGTCAAACACCTAGCCTGTCAACCATAATAAAAATATAAATAAAAAAATTCATCAAATTCGCTCGAGCCGTTTCGGAGGAGTGTGACTACAAACATTGTGACACGAGATTTTTATATATGTTTATAGGAGAAAAAGCATTTCGCTTTTATATTACGTAAAACAGTTAGTTCGTAAAGATTGAGTTGGCAGCCCTAATGTCAGAGTTAATGCCGCCCGAAGGTTTCACACGCCTTGACGGAAGTTACTTTGACAGTTGGTCCAGCCGGGTGTAATTTATTATGAATGTTCCGGGTACAACCACAGAAGTAGGCTAGTAATAATTAACTTCATTACGTACGCCCTTTGAGTAAATAAAGTGTGTTTGTTTGAGATGGAACTCGTTTAACGTCGGTTATCCAAGCGTGAATTGCTCGCTTTGGCGCACGTTTTACAGGCAGGACGCAAACACCGCCGTAGATAAATAATAGTATGCAAAGCAGGTATTACATTATATGCAAAAAATACAAAATAAATCGCTTGACATTCATTGCTTAACTTCTGCAGAGTAAGTAGTTTCTTTTTAGAGAAGCCTACTTCATCGTAGACCACATCATTGCTCAACTTCTTCAGAGTAAATAGTTTCTTTTTAGGGAAGCATACTTCATCGTAGACCACAAATCATTGCATAACTTCTTCAGAGTAAGCAGTTTCTTTTTAGTTAAAACTTTTTTTATGATCAAATAAACTTGCGTTTGGCCGCCAACTTGCCTGATGATATATTAAGCGTAGCTACGATGGAGCACTTTTGCCTAAAAGAAACTGATTCTCCGCGACTTGAAGGCACTTAGATTGTAACAATCGGCCGACACCCACTCGGGTATCAAATTCCACTGCTTAGCAGAACGTATGATGAAAGTAGAATCAAACCTTATAAATATAGTTCGAGTTTTTTGTACATCAACCTTTTCACCTTTTACATCTTTTTGTAAACTCACGAAGGGCGTGGATTCCACTTGACTGCGAGTCTGTGACTTACTTTGTTTATTGATTGAACGTCATTTTAAATCAAACATATGAAAATATAGAAATACTTCGCAATACACGAATAACGTAACAAAATGCACTAAATTGTTATTATTTCTTTTCTTAGATTTACAATTGTAATATTAAAATATTTTAAAAAAACAATGTAAAAAACTAGGGTGCCACCGGCAGCGGGTAGGGCTCAATCTGCCGGTGGTTGTGTGGAGAATCTCCTAACAATGCGCGCCGTGTTAATGATCACTGCTTTTTGGATCTGACCCTTGACCCAACAGTCCAGCGAGAGCCTCTTCAGATGTTGGTCGAGGCTCCTCGCTATAATACCGTTTACCTGGATGACTGGATCAAGCCATTATTATTATTTAATTAGGATTGTGTTTGACCGCTATCTCGCTTGATTTTAAGCGAAAATGCAGTCAACGATAAAGCACGCTTGTATAGAAAAAACAAAGGCAGAAAAACAAAGAAAAAATATACTACGTCATAAAAACCACGTGTTTATATTATTTGCAAGTGTCAACAGTGGGGAGATGTAACTGAATTTACTGTTACAAGAACCCCTCTCGCAATCCTCTCGTAATCCCGATAGACCTGCAAAGATCCGCGCCCATCAATCTTCCCTGGGAGGCTGTAGACCTTCGCAAAGCCACGCTAAACGCTTTTCAGATATTATGGTAATGCTGGTGTTTTTCACATTTTACGCGTGCTAACTTCAATATTAAATATCAATTGTAGAATTTGCCCCGTCACATACATAAGGTTATAAGCTTAGGGCGTAATAAGCCAAACGGACTTTGCACTCACCATTAATTCATCACCTGACAAAAATGTACATATTTATATATAGCTTTTAGCCGCGATATTACCCGCGTGGAATTTAACAAAAAAAGTGTTCACCAAAATGTAATGAAATTTAATCCTATTAATATTACCTATAAATGTGAAAGTTTGTATGTTTAGATGTTCGTTACTCAATCACGCAAAAACAGATTGATAGATTGACTGATTGACAGATTGATAGATTGATAGAATGACAGAATGAGAGATTGCTACTTTACTAAGGGCACTGTCTAGGGCATGATCGGATTTGATCTTAATTTACCTTTTAATTTTACTTTATGTGATGCAGATTCATTTCACATAATTTATCTCAAAATACTTAAAATATCGAAATAATCAACACTGGATAATAAACTAAGTGCGAAGTCAAAATCAAAAACAAAAAACCTAATGTGACATTTAATTTTAAAGTACTTTGTTGACCGAGCATTGCTCGGCTGAAAACATGGATAAAACGACGTTTTCTGAAAATGAAACCTAGCTAGATCGATTTTTCGCCCCCGAAACCCCCCGGATACAAAATTTCATAAAAATCGTTGGAGCCGTAATATATATATATATATACAAGAATTGCTCGTTTAAAGATATAGATTTTACTTCACGGACTCGAATGCAAACTGTAAAAGAAATGCCAAAAATTTAAACTGGATTTACTTTCTCCATTTGTAAAATTGAAAAAATAAATTGCAGCAATCTCATAAAAAATATTGTTTACCAATCAAATATTTAATTCCAATGGGACACAAAAATTGAAACGGCGCGGCGTGTCTCTCCTAATCCAGTTAAAAATAAAGTGCCAATTTGAGATACGAATTGAAATGAACAAGCATTAAGAATTTTCGCCACCTCATAACGAATTTAGCGGAAAACGGGGAAATGGTGAAAAATGGTGAAAAACGGCCCCGTCGACGAGTTTGCTAAGGCCATTATTGTATTATCTGTAAACCTATTATCAGCTGGTAATGATCCGAAGTGTTTTTAGGGAATTTAGGCGCATTTCCTGTTACAGTAGAGCTATCGACTCGAGCCGAGCCCGTTTTTCCTCGACCACGCGAATTAATTTAGCGTTTGCGACTGTCTATGTACATCTGATCTGTTTTTTTTTTCGTGTTTGGCGTCGTACTTTGTGCATTTGCCAGTATCAAGTATTTATGCTAAAGCTGGGGCTGTTTCGGAATTTTGGGATTATAAAACTAGTAGATACTCACAGCGGGAATGGTCCGTAAGTAATATCAAGAGCCCTGTAATTTCGCTAGCTGAGTACCCTTCAAACCAGAACTCTGTAATGTTTACACACTACTGCGAGATCCACCATCAAGTAGATTCGGGGTCGGTTGGGAGATCCTTTTGGGTTAAGACGTTCTACGTAACTCTATGTTGAGGACAGCGATACAATAGGAGTTTTGTTCAACGGTTTCTAAATTTAGGCTAACCTAGGCAAGCCTATATTGGTATTTAAGCGTCAGGTACAGATTCACCGTTCATGATGTGTTCATTTATAACCTAATTATTAAGCTTATGTCATTATTTTACCTGCCGCCTGTTCGCACATTTGATAGTATCTCTGTTTGGTTCAATTCCTACCTAGGACAATTATTTTTAGTTTTGTGGCGGGGATGCGGAAGAGTACCTACTAGTAAGTACTAGTAAGTAATTATGATTATTTTTTTGATATTTTATTATATGGACAATAATTTTTTATATTGGCACATTTTTATTTTGACATATTTTTACATTGACATATTTTATATTGGCAGTATTGAAAATATTTTTTTTTATATTGACATGTTTGTATACTTTGAAATTTTGTTTTTATTTATTGACATTTATATTTATTTATTGTAATATAATTTGATATTTATTTATTGTAATCAGTGTTCTAAAACAGTTGAAAACATAATGATATTTCGGAATTGACTTGTAGCATTGGTGTTGTGTTAGAGTAGTGTCGCCGCATTAGGTATATATACGTATATTAGTGACCCGCCCCGGCTTTGCACGGGCTTACACGAGGTTTTTTTTTTCTTTTGATCTATCTCGTAATACAGAATTTCAAATGTAAGCGCACAAAAACATGTTTTTTATTACATCACATAACAAATCTTTGAAATTTTCGGATTTTCTCTACTATAACATGCATGTATTATACATATAAACCGTCCTCTTGAATCACTCTGTCTGATGGAAACCGCATTAAAATCCGTTGCGATTAAAAGATCTAAGCGTACAGCGGGAAGCGTCTTTGTTTTATACGATGTATTTTATATATGATGGTTTATTTGAAATGATATTACGGAATTCGTGCCGTGTAACTATTGTATTAGGAATAAAATATTAATATTTGAGCCTTTTTAAGTTATAATTCACAGTTTTGCCTCTACTTCAGTTGAAAAGGCGTCACAATTTATCGCTGCAAAAGATTAATCTTAATAATTTACAACTGTCATAACAAAGTCAAGCTGAAACTCGGTAATGGTTAATTACGTGGCTAGCCGGGCTTGCTTAATCAAAGTTGAGGTCAGATAGTTAAATAGTTAATAGTTTAAATGAGAACCCTTGTACACTGCTGTTACTAGCTATATTTATTATATACATAATGCAGACACGGGTACTGTTGTCTGCGCTGTGATACGGGTTTAGTTTGGTATTCATTAGGAAACAGGCAGGCCTACCCGTTTAAGCTGCCAATGTGGAGGTACTGGGCCTTTAATCGCTTTGAGAAGACGAAGGAACGCAAATTCACGTGGAATGTCTTTTTTTGTAAAAAAATTGTAACGATGATAGCTCAGTGGTTAGCGCGGTCGGTTCGCACGCCGAAGGGCGTAAGTTCAAACCCCTACAATGAGCTTGAGCTACCGGTGAAGGAAACCATAGCGTGGTGGTAGGGTACTTTCTAGTACTCGGCTGGCTTGAAATTATACAAAGCATCTAACAGTGTGTTCCGATAGCTTTACTTGAGAGCCAGTTCGATTTCAGGCTACGTGTGTTTACCATCTGCGACCACACCGTCACTTAACATCAGGTGAGCTCTGATCAAAGCCTGTCAGCCATAAAAGCCTACTTTGGATACAAAAAAACCGAGTGTAGACTTGTAGAGGTGTAGGTTGTTCGAGGCAGTTTGCATCGCTCGAACAACTTCCCTGCTCCTTGGCCGACATCCGATAGTTGTCCGTATATGCGTCCGAGTCAAAGGACTCGAAACTACCGTGAAACTTGAACGAAGTAGCTCAATATGCTATACTCAGTCTACTTCGGATTGCAGGGAGAGAATCCTACGAAGATTTATAAAATTCTGTTTAAGATATTTTTTAGATTATATAACATGATATCTTCATTTGTTTTATTATTATTAGATAATTGAGTGTACTGTACAATTTTAAAATAATTAATTTTGTTCTTTAAATTAAGTATGTTACCTGAATAAAGGGCTAGATGTCGATAGTCGATCAAAATCAAAATCAAAAAGTCATTTATTCAGTTTAGGCCCTGGTAAGGCACTTATGAACGTTAAGTTACGTTTTTGAATCTACCACCGGCTTGTAATTACACTTCAACTGAGAAGACTCCGGCAAGAAACTCAGCAAGGCTTTTTTTTTGTGGATCTTTCTTTTCATATTAGGTTACAGTTTATACAGTTTACAGTTATAGATATTAATACATTATGTTTACTACAATTGTCACTTAGCCAGGGGGATGCAAGTGCAGAGAGAAGCTAGTACAACCATATATTCCTGTCTTCCACGTAATGAGCCACCTTATAGTAGGCTTTGTAAATTAACCTCTGTTTTATAAATAGAGTCGAGAATAGAGATATAGATAGATATAGATCAGATTTTATAGCGATGATAGCTCAGTGGTTAGCGTGGTCGGTTCGCATGCCGAAGGGCGTGGGTTCAAACCCCAACAATGAGCTTGAGCTGTCGGTGAAGGAAAACATCGTGAGGAAACCATAGCGTGGTGGTAGAGTACTTTCTAGTACTCGGCTGGCTAGCTACCACCCTCAAGTTGAAAATCTGCCGCCAAGCATCTAACGGTGTTTCCAGCAGCCTCACTTGAGAGCCAGTTCCATTCCAGGCTAGGTGTGCTTTACCATCTTCGACTACACCGTCACTTAACATCAGGTGAGTTGTGGTCAAACACCAAGCCTGTCAGCTATAAAAAAAAAATAGAGTCATTGTCAGTTTTTTTTACGCTTTCAGAGTTGTGTCCATAGTAAAAGTTGTTCGTATTGATGTAACCTCTTTTGAATTAGTACAATGGAATAATCATAAATATTACAATCCACCATCTCATTTGTAATGTGAGGGACATCATCCACGTCACATAGCGTACGACGACAACTCCTCACGAAGTTACACGAATGTCTGGTCACACACTTATGACTTCGATCAACTTCGAGGACTTCGCCGGGGCGACTTCGCAAGCAGTGCGGAGTTACTATTATACTAGTGAACCTACCCGGCTTCTCGCGGACATATAAACTTTAAGAAATTGCATATAATGCAATCGATGAATTTTATTTGGTGGTAGATTTCCTTAGCAGGAGGTCGTCTAGGTAGGCACTACCGCAGTACCAGATATTCTGCCGCCACGCAGTAGTGTGTAAACATTACTGTATCCCGGTTTGAAGGGTACTGCAGCTAGCGAAATTACAGGGCTGTTGAGACTAACCATCTAGTCTCAAAGTAATGAGCGCCAAAGCAGCGAAGCCCTGGACTTTGTTTTACTATTAAAAATTCTGTGTATCGCTGTAATAGTCATGGGCAGGCGCTATCTCTTAACATCAGGAGGGCGCCTCGTTCGTCTCATTACCATTACATAAAAAAAACTCTAAATTAAAATATAGTCCTGATTACAGTGTAAAACGAACAATGAAATATGTGTGAATAGTTAAAACGAACTTTCGCAAAGTAACGCCTGAACTTACATTTAGAAAACACAACGACTAATTCATTGTAAAAATTAAGTTTAAGTTATTCATTTGCTTTAAATTAAGGTAGGTTATAAGTACAGCACATGTTGTTTTCGCTTAATAAGTATGTGAAGTTTATAACTAGGTACATTAATGCTTAAGTACTACTAGTAAGTACTTTGTAACATTAGTATGTTAAGTAACATCCATGTCACCTTTACATGCGTATTCATTTCGTCGTAGTGATACGCCCCGGTTTTGCACGAGTGCTAATTTTTTAAGCAAAGCTTAATCTTTGAGTTCCTCCACTTTTACAAAAGCTTATTTATTTATTTGGAACACCAACACTATGTAAGAACATCACGACATTCATAAAGGACAAAAAAAAACTAGATGTTACAGCAGTTACAAGTTTTTTTTATGGAAAAGTAATGATACGAACGAGACGCTCTCCTGATGGTAAGAGATAACGCCTGTCCATGACCATTAATGACCTCAAGAAAATAAAATGACTAAAAGTGCATGGAATAAACCCTAATATATAAAAAAAAAACATTAAAGATGTAAATAAAAACAGCAGGTTCATTAGATTATACGCATTACAGAACTAATCTTCTGTTTTTCGTTTTAAGTATATCCACTAATTTATTTGCATCTATTTCTATCCCATAGTAAATATTCATGAGAGCCAAGCCATTCAGTCTGATCCAAATACATATAATTATATTATTAGTGTAATAATTAGTAATAAGTTATGCCGCTCGCCTCTCATTATTTTAATAAAATATTATTAATGTTGTTGAACCCCCCCAAACCATCCCCCTGGCTACGCCCGTGACTGCGGTGGTACTTAACTAGACGACCTCCTGCTAAGGAGATCTACCACCAAGTAAAAGTAAAAGCTTTTTATATAAAAGTAATGAGTCAAGCGATACGATAACACCTGCCCATGACTATTGCAGCGGTACACATAACTTTGAGTAGTAAAACGGAGTCCATGGCATCGCTGCTTCAGCGCTTATTAAGTACTTTGAGACTTTCGATGGTTAGTCTGAACAGCCCTGTAATTTCGCTAGCTCTTTTTATCTATTTATGTATCCTAAATGACAGCGAAAACCGTACCAAAATCCGTTCAAAGCATGACAAGACTACGCGGGTCGTACTCTACTTTGACTCCTTTAAAATAGATTATCAGATGTAATCGAAAGTCGGAATATCCGACCTCATCTAAAGAATTCATTAGAAAGAGCCCGAAATCAACCCGGCAGATGATTTTAGGGCGTGTCTCCTCCCTGTGACTACAACCGCATCACGTCATATGTTTTCCTTCTCAGTTTACCCCATATCTATTGACTGCCCGCCAAGCTTTCACGGAGGGAGGTATGTATTTCTTATCCTACCCTAACAAATATTATAAAAGCAAAAGTTACGTCTTTCTGTCTGTTGTTATCTTACGCTTGAATAGATCTTGATGAAAATTGAAATAGTAGGTATATTATCTTTTGTCTGCAGCTTCACTCGCGTTGATATTAATTTATTTCGAGAACAATACTTTTTTAAAATTGTCTATTTCTGTTTTATGATGCTTAAGGAGTGAAAGGGTTGCAAATCAAGAAACTCACATTTACATTTAGTTATAGCACAACCGGATTAGCATATTATGACCTTACAATTCTCCTTTATTTATCTGGTTGTCTAAATTCAAAATGGCGACCAAATTCTGTCGATGCGTTAGCCGCCATTTTGAATTTAAAGAGGAATCGTTTTTGTTCAATATCTCGGCTATTTTAAATTCAACAAAAGTAATGAAGTATAAGTTATACTTGCGCTACGCCCTAATTACTTGAGATTCGTATGTCTGTCTGTTATTAATCACAGAACAGTCTTATAAGAAAATAAGTCGGTTTTTTCTAGAATGATCCTTCCAAACGTGTCACGCGAGCGTAGACGCGAGTAAAAGGTAGTTGGTAATATTACCAAGCCACAGGTTGAATTAACTGAGAGTCGGCGCCGTAAATTGAATGTCATTCAGAAAATTGCTTTAATTCCAGGTGTCTGTTGCCTTCCTACCGTCAAAGATCCTTTTTTTTTGACCAACTATTTTTTCTTTTATCATTTAGGGCATCTCACATTGTGTCATTTTGTCTACCTTTACAAAGCTGTCTATAAAACTATATACGATTACAGTAAATTGAAGATTAAAAAAAAAATGTGAATTCCTTTTTAAATTTCATCATCATAAATATCAGCCCGTAATCGCCCACCGCTGTTGGCAAACTGACAGCCCTGTTGGCTCATTGGTAGTATATCTGCTTTAAGAGCTGGTTCGATTTCCACTACGACAAACATTTTGTGCAATAAACAAATGTGTTTTCTGCGGATGTTCTGTATGTATTATAAATAGGCATAAATAGGTATATATTTACAAAAAAAAAACTTTCAGTTATCTGATTCCCATAGTACAAGCTTTGATAGAGAGTACAGGCTAGATGGCGCTGTATAAAATGTCCAACGATATTTATTATTTTATTTTGAGGCACGGAACTCTAAAAACAGAATGGTAAACACTGGTGTAGCAAAATGTATTCCCCTCTATCGGTCGCAATATTCCGAATGACCTCGTTCGAGTATTATTGAATTAAACTTGAACTAATAAATTGAACCGCAGTTAGTCGCTATTGAATGATCAGTTGAAATAATAAACAATGGCTTTGATATTTAATTACTTTGTTAAATTCTAGAGGGTGTACAAGCTTGGGTGTACTAAGCCAAAAAGGAATTATTCTACTCTTCATTATTACTAGCAAAAAGCTGAGCTTTGTGAGGGCTCGCGTAGTTTTTCTAACGGGTAATAATTTTTAGGACGGTTGTTATATTTTTCAACCTAATTCTTGTGGTGTCATCTAGTATTAAGTAGATTAACTACGATGTATTTGAGTATTGAGTTTAGTTCTGTTGCAGCGATGTTAACTCTTTGGTTTTCTAACAGATGGCGTTAGTAGTAGGTACAATAACATTCTATCCAATAAATACAAAATTTTATTGTTTATGTTCATTTTTTATATTTTTGACAGATGATACATCTAGATATGAAGTTAAATTACTATGTTAAAGCACAAATCTATAGGCGTGATAGTATTTCAGTAAAGTGTACCACAAAAATGCTCAGTTTGTTGAATAGTGTTAGGGTTCGCTACGTACGCCCTGATAATTTCTTTTTAAATTCAAATTCAAAATATTTTATTGCATAAAAAAAAAACACATAAACATCTCGATTAAAGAAATCAGTGAACATACATAAAAAAAACATACAGTCGAACATAGAACCTCCTCCTCTTTTGAAGTCGGTTAAAAGGGTTTGTGATGTGATCGCAACAACCAATTTTGATAAATCCTAAACGTGTCAGCGACGAGTCCTAGATTCGCCCTTAATCGACAAAAGTAGGTTATTACAATATTTATAGAGTTTGTAAGTTGTGGCATAAAGCTACAATAAAGTCAATCATACCTGTACTGAGGCCGCGACTGCAAAGTAGTGAAATCATATCAGAGGCTTTTGGGCAACACATTAACAGCGAAGGTACAAACATTACTATGCTTTACTTTAAAGGGCTGCAGCTAGCAAAATCATTAAATAGTAAATAAAAATAAAAGTAATAAACATGTCGCGTGACGTAACATGTGTGATGGCGTGTGCCAATCTTGATATTGAATGTGACTGTATTTAGGTTTTTTTTTTAATGTAACGGTAATGAGACGAACGAGACGCTCTCCTGATGTTAAGAGATAACGCCTGTCCATGACCATTGCAGGGATACACAGAACTTTGAGTAGTAAAACAAAACCCAGGGCATCGCTGCCTTGGCGCACATTACTTTGAGACTAGATGGTTAGTCTCAATAGCCCTGTAATTTCGCTAGCTGCAGTACCCTTCAAACCGGAACACAGTAATGTTTGCACACTACTGCTTGGCGGCAGAATATCTGGTACTGCGGTGGTACCTACCTAGACGACCTCCTGCAAAGGAAATCTACCACCAAGATAAAAGAAACCAAGGTACGTATGAAACATTTTTATTAAAAAATTTGTTACTTTTATAGAAACTTATTAGCCTTAAATAACAGTTTTTGATAACTTAATATATGACACACAAATTTCCACAATAAGTTTATAATAAAAACATGACATTTAAAAATAATTGCCTCTTACTCGCACTCCCAGAGCATCTTTCCCTTCACCTGTCCAGGACTTATGCTAGCCAGAATCGCCTGTCATTGTACCCACCTTCTTAAAATCGCTTAGACAAACACATATATAAATTTCAACTTTACAGAATAAAGTTTGTTATAATTCATATACATACTCCATCCTGTCCATCTGTTTTATTGTCTTGTTTTGGTGTTAATTTTTAAATATTTGCGTCCCTTAATATATCAAATCCTATAAAATCAATTAAACTATTATTATTAGCTATAATGTGACTTGTCCAATGTATTGTTTTTAAATTAATTATATTTTTTTGTGTATAATATCTATGCGTGAACTTAATGAATTTGATGTAAACTTCTTTTTTGATTTAAATAAATAAATTTATTATTATTATTATTATTACCTTTCTGTCCACCTGTCTGTTTGGTACTTGTGCTCATTGAAACGCCTGTCAATTTTTTTTAACTTCTCAATGAATGAACTCAAGCTTACAGCAATAAGTTTTTTTTTTAGATTTTATTTACACTTTCAAGGGTATAGGAGTTGATCACGTGCAGGGCTGATGCGCGCCAGGCGATGGTTACCGTACTTAGCATGCTGTGAATCATCACTATAAGAATTTCTAGCCCTACAGACGTACCATTATTCGGAGGGTTCACTAGCTCTTGGTCTATTACTGCAGCGAGAAGAGGATATAAAGACCTGTGGTTATTTTAACTAGATACTGTTGTATTATTCAGATTTTAAGGAATATTTTGGATATATATATTATTTAAAAATTGTCGTCAAAAATTGTTGTATCCAAAACAAATAGAAATAAAAATTTCTTTTGAATACTCAAAATTAATTTCCGCAAAGTAATGTCTGAATCAATCAATTAAAATTAAAGGGTTTTCTTCTCATGAATCTCCTAGTCGTACAGTCGCTCTATCCGTCTAGGTATGTCTTGTTTTGAAGCTGGTTTATTACTAAAGTTAACTAGATCATCTCTGTTGGGGTTAGTTCAGCGCGAGGGAAAAATCATAAGTAGGTACGTGGGAGTTTAGCGTATAGTAAATGTCGAAGTTGTATTAGCTTGATGTAAAGGATAAAGATTACAGAGTTCATCGGGTTCGTCCTTTAACATCAGGTAAGCTGTAGTCAAACACCTACCCTGTTAAATGTAAAAGTTAAAAACTTGTCAAGTGCGTTATATTGGGATTAGGTCAGGATGAATTTAGACTCCACAATGTTTAACTTTTATCTCTTGCTTTATTACAATACTTTTATATTTATTGTAAGTATTCCACGTGTTTCCTCGCTCCAAGCTGGACTAACTCTGTCTCTCCGTCTGAACCTCGCCCGATCACGCCATTCCTACGACATAGTGGCTGTGATTGGACAGCGTCTCTCAACTTCTGTAAAACTAAACAATTGATTTAGCTAAGATAATAGTATAACCATTCTTACAACATAAATAAATTTACCATAGTCACATAACTATTTGTAAAGAATTACAGAAAATTATACAAGCCAAACTGTATTTTAATAATCAAAGTAGTTGAAACCTAACGGCTACATACGAGTACATGAAACCTCAGTCAGACGAACATACCCACAAACTGCGTAAGTTTAGTAATAAAGTGAAAAAACTATAGAGATAAAGTGTTCTAGGTATATATTTAGTTTATTTCCGCTTAACAGTCGTTTCAGCTACAACAGAAAAAAGGATTTAAATTTAAAAAACTTGACATACATAGATATGAAACACTTGAAAATATTTATTAAAAAACTTTATGATAATTAAAATCCTATCCGGAAATTTACTAATAATCTAAAACTAAATTTCACATTAACTTAAAAGCTTAAATAAAAAAATAGAACACTCAAAATGAACTTCCGCAAAGTAACGCTTGATTCAATCAATTATAGAGATAAAATGTATTAATAGAAAATGTTACGAAGAAATGAAAAATTTCTTATCTGTGTAATATTTCATTCATTGAAGAAAGAAGCTTTATCTTTTATTTATAGAGTTTTAAAACAGGAAAACTGACGCAAGATGTGGCAGGAAATTATTTAAGGGAAGACGCTTATTCACAATAAGTGGTTGTGTTTCAGCGATATATCAAAAGGAAGTTACCTTTTCAACTGTTTTATTTAGCTTCAATAGCATGTTTATTTCATGTTTCTAAAGCAGTCATCCTGCTAATATTATAAATGTGAAAGTTTGAAAATTAGGCACACATATACTTGTATTGAACAGTACCTGTAAACAGGTTTTTTCTAGGTAGGCGTGCTTCATCGTAGACTGCATCCTGCTTAACATCAGGCAGGGCGTGGTCAAACGCAAACCTATAAAATTGCATATAGGATACTTTTTATCTGGGGAAAATGTTAAAATAAAATAAATTATATAATTATAGCGATTAAAATAGCTATAATTATAGGAAGACATTTTTTTAAACACTTGTATTTTTTCTAATTAAATTTAAACATATTACATATATATTTTTGTTATCCGCTTTTAATTTCCTTTATTTAGATACCCTATTTGATATGTTTTTTTATTATCGTATTACTACTTCGCGCCAAAAATCCACCGTCTTGTTTTTTTTTTAAAACCACCCTCTAAGGGCACTTTCGTTATTCAGACGAATCTAACGATACCTTAATTGTCGTAATCCATTCGGCCGTTTAGAAGATACTAGCTTATAAAGAAATTTACATACATACGAGACATAATCTTTCCTTGGCAGTTGGGTAAAAAACGAACTACTGGACGTATGTAATCCAGGCCTCGTATAAGAAGCTGAACAGCGCCCGCAACCTAAACAAGCTCGCGGAGGTGCCCCGCGCACTGGGGCGGTCGGCCAAGTCGACACACGTCATGGGTCCGCCAGTCTACAACAAACTGCCAGATCACATCACTGCAGCGCCTACTCTGGATAGTTTCAAAGCACGACTTAAACGCTTGCTTATCGAACAAACGTTTTACAGCTATAACGAATTCATTGATTTTAAATTTTATTTATGCCTGTAATGTTCATTATTAATTTTATTTTTTCAAATTTGACATTTTTTAATATAACTTATTTTATTATTTTTTTTTACTTGACATTTCTTATTTAATTTTTATTTTTCATTATTGACATTACAATTATGATTGAGATGTAACATTAATTATATATATTTTTTTTAACTTTGACATTGTGTAATTGTTATTGTATTCTATATCTAAATGACTTGTAATTGACATATTACCAATAAATTGATTATGATTATGATTATGATTATGCACTGGTATAAATGCGTCTTATGGTACATTATTTAGGGATAAAAGATATCCTTTATCATAGCGCTGCTTTTATAAGCTGTCCCACTGTTGGGCACGGGCCTATTCTCACTGTGAGAAGGGTGGGATCATAGTCCACCACACTGGCCAAGTGTTGGTTGGTAGACAGAACTCTAAGACATGTAGTCTCTTAGTCATACGCACATAACTTGGAAAAGACAATAGTGCGTGCCGTGGGATTCGAACCCAAGACCTCCAGATTCGAAGCCAGACGGTATCCCGACTAGGTTGTCGAAATTTGTACTTATGAGCATTTGAAATTCTGCTGATGGTTTTTTTTTTCTAAATGTCTCTTCTTTTCTATCACACAGCATTCCTTTGTAGAATAATTAGGGTAATGAATAACTTAGTGATATGACAAATGGTCACTTGATCATATGGTAAAAGTCGAAAAATTACCTTTGTCAAATTGCGCCATTCTTTATGGAATATCTCCAAGCCCAAATTTTCCAGTAAGCATCCAAAGATTTCGCGATAAGGAAGAACTTGGCGAATGTTTAAAAGACAAGATGCAAAGAGATGAGTCTTACCACAGATGTCATATTTTGTAGTTATGATGGCTCAGTGGTTTGCGCAGTTCGTACGGCGAAGGGCGTGGGTTCAAACCCCAACAATGAGTTTGAGCTGCCGGTGAAAGAAATCGTGAGGAAACCATACGTAAAAGGGTATTTTCTAATACTCGGCTGGCTAGCCAAGCATCTAACGATGTGTTCTGGCAGCCTCACTTGAAAGCCAGTTATATATGCAGGCTAGGTGTGCTTTACCATCTTCGACCACACCGTCACTAAACATTA
This sequence comes from Biston stratarius, assembly GCA_950106695.1. Lineage (NCBI taxonomy): Eukaryota > Metazoa > Arthropoda > Insecta > Lepidoptera > Geometridae > Biston > Biston stratarius. Next base: position 3,227,210 of record OX467115.1, on the reverse strand, counting down.
GGTGAGCTGTGGTCAAATACCTAGCCTATAAAACATTAAAAGGAAGTATACCCAAAGAATAGATGGGGTTGGTGGGTTTTATAAGTTTGATTTGGTTCTATTGAAGCATAAAACCCAGTCAAAGGCCAAAACAACACGCGCTAATTTGAGCTTTATATTTTAATAGATAGATAAGTTTTTAGCTAAACGACGATATACATATTATTATGTAAAGACATTGTCTGTACTGCATTTAGGTTAAAGTCTAAATGGAACCATCGCAGAATACAGATATAAATCTTATTGATAACAACAAAGTTACAGGTAATTTTTCCACTCATATGTTATGATTTTGACATTGAAAATATCAAAATCATAACATATGTCAATATATTGAAAATGTCATTATAATGAAAATGTCAATATAATAATATGGCAAATATAAAATATGTCTATACGACAAAAAAACCAATAAAAAAAATATAATTACTTGCTAGAATAGAATAGAACTTTATTATACACCAAACATATATAAATACATTATAACATGTCAATATGATAAAATGTCAATAAAAATATAATTAATATATACATATATATAATATTTGTAGTTCAAGCTTTAATGGGGGATACTTAAAAAAGAATATCACCTTGTACTTAAATTCTCACAATGGGTTTTACACGAAAAGTCGATGAAAGTCATTACTTCGTCTATTTGCATTAACGCTGACAAGTAGCGTCACGCGATTGCTGATATTTTACGGTTGGCTGTGCTAATGCGCAAACAGTTGATTCAGACGCCGAGTTTATGGGCATCTCTATAAAACATCTTCTCTAAGGATGAGCCTTATTTATGCAAAGTGTTACTCTTACTTTGCTAGGACATTATTTTTCTTTTTGAACAAAAGGAGTTCCGAACAGTTTTGTTCCTTATTCATAAAGAAAATGGACTTCCTTAAGCGGAACAAGATTCTTTTAATCTGCCATCTTGATAAATTTTGGACAGATGTTGCCAGGATAAGTAAAATATATCAGTCAAATGCGTGTTTTACCATGGAAATTTACGCGGTTTTGACAACGTCAGATACTCCGGCTTTGCTTCCATGTTGAAGGGCACCGGATGTGGCCGAATCTATAGTCTGAGTACCCGATATAATCCCGCATAAGTATTTTGCGTGGTTTTAACACAAAAATGTGTTAAAACCACGCCAATTTGCATAGTAGAAATCTTAAGGGCTTTACTTATAAACATAGCTTAGACATAATCTATGCCTAAAATAGTCTGTCTCATTTCAAAGCGTGACATTTTACGTCGACGAGAAATTAACAGAGCATTAAAAGGATTGGTTAACTTTAAACAACAATAATATCACAGTTTACTAAGAACAGTAGGTCATCTTCATAGAAATGGGCCGCTGCCGGTTTGAATGTGTGATTATAAAAAACATCGCGAGGAAACCATAGCATGGTAGTAGGGTATTTTCTAGTACTCGGCTGGCTAGCTACCACACAAGTTGAAAATCTGTTGCCAGGCACCTGTATTTCGACAGCCTCGCTTAAGAGACAGTTCCATTAGGCTAGGTGTGTTAACCATCTTCGACCACACCTACTAATAACTAGCCTGTTAACCATTAAAAAAAACAGTTGGCAAGCTAGGTGATTGACCACAGCTCACCTTATCTTAAGTGACGATGTGGTCTTGACTCTTAGGTGCTCGGCAGATTTGCAACTCCGATGTGGTAGCTAGCTTGCTGAGTATCAGAAGGTACCCTACCACCACGCTATGGTTTCCTCACATTTTCCTTCACTATCAGTTCAAGGTCATTGCTCTACATTATTTAACTATGAAAACTCAAGCGGCATATTGTTTTCGTGATTCCGTGGTACCCTACCCTTTTAATTTTCTATAGCCTTGAAACCGTTCAGCTACAATCAATAAAGTTAACAAACAGTTCCGAGGCATCATCCGAACGACAGGGTATTAGAAGCTCCATTATTAATAAAGGTAACAACCCACTAGGATAGAGCGGCATACGACGCGACACGACGCCGCGATCTTTTGTTTTCCATAGATATAGTTTCATGTAGGTAAATAGGTTACTTAACTTATGGATCTCATGATCTGTTCAGTACGATGGCTCGCAGCAGAATGCCTCGATGCTTGAGCCAAAGTGGCCTTGTATATTCACAAAACACGTGAATCATAACAGTTATTTAGTCAAATCAAGTCTTTTATATTATTTAACCAAATACCGCCTTTTTTAATTACGCGCTTTTATTCGCCGTGGTGGTGCCGGCGTAAGAATTGCACTCCACCCTCTCTTCCCGTGGTTGCCGTAAGAGTCGGCTAAGGGATGTAATCCGGAAGATGGGCAGCAGCGTCTTCTTTTAAATAACCTCACCCAACTGCGCTCGTCAACCCGCCTGCCAAGCGTGGCGAGTATTGGCAAAACCCCCCCAATGAATAGTTCTAAAAAGACCAGGCCCCCAGTCCCCGGCAGCTCCACTAGTCCTGGTTTAGGTAGCGGCCACGGTAACGGTGGAGCAGGGGGTGCTAAGAATCCCCGGCAGACGCCCGGCTACCACCCCCAACGACGACTGGCCCTGGTAACACACAACATACGCACTTTGAGGACAGACGAGAAGATTGTTGAGCTGGAAGAGGAAATGAGTAGGTTAAATTGGGATATTTTGGGGTTATCTGAAGTCCGAAGAGAGGGCGAGGACACGATAACCCTAAAGTCGGGTAACCTATTCTATTACCGGGAGGGTGACCAACAGTCCCAAGGTGGTGTCGGTTTTCTCGTCCACAAGTCCCTCACTAACAACATTATTAGCATCGGAAGTGTTTCGAGCAGGGTCATATACCTAATACTCAGAATATCCAAAAGATATTCGCTGAAGGTCATTCAGGTGTATGCACCAACCTCGTCACACCCAGATGATGAAGTAGAGCGTATGTATGAGGACGTAAGTAGGGCCATACATACCTCCGAAACCCACTTCACTGTTGTTATGGGGGACTTCAACGCAAAGATGGGCATGAAGAGCGATGATGAGTTGAGAGTGGGGCAATTTGGATATGGGCAACGGAACCCTAGGGGACAGAGGCTGGCCGACTTTCTGGAGAAAGAGGGCCTCTTTATGATGAACTCTTTCTTTCAGAAGCCGCCTCACAGGAAATGGACCTGGATGAGTCCCGATGGTTCTACGAGAAACGAGATAGACTTCATCATGACCAACAAAAGACGGATATTCAATGATGTCTCTGTGATTCACAGGGTGAAAACCGGTAGTGATCACCGACTGGTAAGAGGCTCATTGAATATTAACGTCAAGCTTGAAAGGTCACGCTTGATGAAGTCCACGCTCCGACCTACTCGCGCCCATATACAAAACCCCGAAAGCTTTCAACTCGAACTTTCCAATCGCTTCGATTGCCTAGAGAATCTTGCCACGGTGGACGAGATCAATAACAGGCTCGTAGAAACTGTCCATGCGGTGGGCTCTAAGTTTTTTAGACCCCGTCGTACAAATAGACCTCAAAAACTATCCGACCATACTCTAGACCTCATGGCTGAACGACGCTCGTTACGACTACAGTCTTCCTATGATGCAGAGTCATATAGGCTGCTCAATAGACAGATATCGAAATCCTTGCGACATGACATACGTATCTTTAATACTAATCGTATTAAAGAGACGATAGAGCGGAAAAAAGGCTCCAAAGTGTTCGCAAGAGACATGTCTATTGGGCAAAGTCGGTTGACGAAGCTGAAGAGAGAAGATGGTAGTATAGCGTCGACCAAAGCAGAGGTATTAGAGGAGGTCGAAAGGTTTTATGGACGGTTATACACCTCGGTAGCTGAGCCTGTTAGCAGCGCGGCCAAAGACCCAAGAGCCAAGCTGACCCGGCACTATACCGAAGATATTCCGGACATCAGCCTGTACGAGATTAGAATGGCCCTGAAACAGCTTAAGAACAACAAGGCGCCGGGTGATGACGGAATCACATCGGAGCTTCTGAAAGCGGGTGGAACACCGGTACTTAAAGTCCTTCAGAAGCTCTTTAATTCCGTCTTACTCGAAGGTGTAACGCCAGAAGCATGGAACAGAGGCGTGGTGGTGCTGTTCTTCAAGAAAGGTGACAACACTTTATTGAAGAATTATAGACCCATCTCGCTTCTGAGCCATGTTTATAAGCTGTTTTCAAGGGTCATTACGAACCGTCTCAGTCGCAGGTTCGATGACTTCCAGCCTTCCGAACAAGCCGGTTTCCGTAAAGGTTACAGTACCATAGACCACATCCATACGCTAAGGCAAATTATACAGAAGACCGAAGAGTATAATTTGCCTCTATGTCTAGCGTTTGTGGACTATGAGAAAGCCTTTGATTCGATCGAGACATGGGCGGTGGTTGAGTCTCTCCAACGATGCCATATTGACTATCGGTATATCGAAGTGTTGAAGTGTTTGTATAATAACGCTACTATGTCGGTCCAAGTACAGGAGCAGACTTCGAAGGCGATTCCACTGAAAAGAGGCGTAAGACAGGGAGATGTTATATCTCCGAAACTGTTTACTGCCACAGTGGAAGACGCCTTCAAGCTCCTGGAATGGAAAGGATTCGGCATCAATATTAATGGCGAATACGTCACTCACCTTCGATTTGCCGACGATATAGTGGTCATGGCAGAGTCGTCGGAGGAACTCAGCACAATGCTCGAAGACCTCAATCGAGTTTCTCAACGGGTGGGTCTTAAAATGAACATGGACAAAACGAAGGTAATGTCGAATGCCCATGTTGTGCCCACCCCAATATCAGTTGGGAGCTCGGTTCTTGAAGTTGTTGACAAGTACATTTACCTAGGACAAGCAGTCCAACTAGGTAGGTCCAACTTCGAGAAAGAGGTCAATCGTCGAATCCAACTCGGCTGGGCAGCGTTCGGAAAACTGCGCAGCGTTTTCTCGTCCGAATTACCTCAGTGCCTCAAGTCGAAAGTCTTCGACCAGTGTGTGTTACCAGTGATGACTTATGGCGCCGAAACGTGGTCTCTGACTATGTGCCTTCTTAGTAAGCTCAAAGTAGCACAACGAGCTATGGAGAGGGCTATGCTCGGAGTTTCCCTACGAGATCGAATCAGAAATGAGGAGATCCGTAGGCGAACTAAAGTAGCCGACATAGCCCAGCGGATTAGCAAGTTGAAGTGGCAGTGGGCAGGGCACATAGCACGCAGAACCGATGGCCGATGGGGCTGCAAAGTTCTAGAGTGGAGACCACGGACCGGCAAGCGCAGCGTAGGACGTCCACCCACAAGGTGGACAGACGACCTAATAAAGACCGCAGGAACGCGCTGGATGCGAGCCGCTTCCAACCGGTCTTTGTGGAAGTCAATGGGGGAGGCCTATGTCCAGCAGTGGACGTCATGCGGCTGATGATGATGATGATGATGATGAACCAAATACGTAGAAGCACATGGCAGGTAAAACCGACGGGCACAGCTAGTTTATTAAAACTAGCTGCAGCTCGTGGTTTAAATCGCGTATTCCAAGATAACGAAGCTTATTTGTTAATTCAGGTTATAAGTTATTTTAATTTAAAATTACATTCAAATCTATTAAACCGTTTCATTATGAATTATAAACGTATTAAAAAAATTTACAAAGTAATATTTTATAATAACATATCACAATAGGCGTTTGACGTCGCATCGGAAAATGCGACATACATAGCTTTGATTAAAAACTAGCAAAAAGCTGAGCTTTGTGAGGGTTCGCGTAGTTTTCTAACGGGTTTCTAGGTTTCTAATCTAATTCTAGTGGTGTCATCTAGTAACTACGATGTATTTGAGTATTGATTTTCGTTCTATTGCAGCGATATTAACTCTTTGTTTTTCTAACAGATGGCGTTAGTAGTACAATATTATTATATCCAATGAATACAAAATTGTTAATGTTCATTTTTTATCTTTATAAAATTATATTTTTTGACAGATAACACATCTAGACATGAAGTTAAATTACTATGTTAAAGCACAAATCTATAAGCGTGATAGTTTTTCAGTAAAGTGTACCACAAATACGCTCAGGCTGTGGGATAGTGTTAGGGCTCGCTTCGCTCTCCCTGATGACGCAACGATCTTGTCGCGTCGTACGGCGTAGCATCCCGGTGTGTTTTAACCTTCACAATATAAATCAAAATTCATACTCAGGGAATGCTTCGTTAATTAATTTTCGCGTAAAGCAAACATTCATTTGTCATAACCTCGGAATATCTTAGAGGAAGCTGCTAATTGAAATTAAGTGTAAACAAACACTTTGAGATAAATGTACCTACCTATATATTTATAGGTCTTTAGGGTTCTGTGCCCGAAGGGTAAAAACGGGACCCTATTACTAAGACTTCGCTGTCTGTCTGTCCGTCCGTCTGTCTAACACCAGGCTGTATCTCAAGAACCGCGATAGCTAGACAGTTGAAATTTTCACAAATTATGCATTTCTTGCAGCTTTAACAACAAATACAATAAATATTAAAGGGGGCTCCCATACAACAAACGTTTTTTTTTTGCCGCTTTTATAGATAATGGTACGGAGCCCTTCGTGCGCGAGTCCGACTCGTACTTGGCCGGTCTTTATTTTTATGTGTAAGTAATGAGACATAAGAAGCGCTCCACTGATGGTAGACTCATGTCCATGACCATTGCAGCGATACACAGAACTTTGAACAGCAAAACAAAGTCCAGGGCATCGCTGATTTGACGCTCATTACTTTGAAACTATCAACTCCTAAATACTACTATTATTTAGGAATTAGCTACGCCCCGCAGTGTACCCCGCTGTTATCACGTGAACACAAAATTTGTCGGGATAAAAAGAACTTTCAGGATTCTGTGCCCGGAAGGTGTTTAACGAATCCTTTGAACTAAACCTAAGTGGTTCTGTCTAGCTCACATTATCACACTAATATTATAAGCTAGCTGCACCCGGCGGTGTCGCCGTCGCTTTGCCGTGGTGGTGCCGGCGTAAGAATAGTACCCCACCCTCTCTACCCGTGGTTGCCGTAAGAGTCGCCTAAGGGATGTCATCCGGAAGATGGGCAGCAGCGTCTTCCTTGAACAATCACACCTAACTGCGCTCGCCAACCCGCCTGCCAAGCGTGACGAGTATTGGCAAAACCCCCCAGGAGGAGGCCTATGTCCAGCAGTGGACGTCCTATGGCTGGTGATGTGATGTGACCCGGTGGTGTTACCTGTTACATTTTTCCAGGGTGTCAGCTACCTCCATAGCCAATTTCATCAAAATTGGTCTAGCCGTTTGAGCGTGAAGAAGTAATAAACATACAAATACACTCGAACTTTCGCGTTTATAATATTAGAGTGACACAAACGCTCTATTCCAAACTTCTTCATTAACTTAAACGAGCCTACTAAATCGTTCCCGAGCTATTTCCATCGCAGACCAAAAATACGTAACAAGTATCTTGTCACCTTTCAATGCTAACACAATATCCAATACAGCAAGCCTAATCTCCGTATCACATAATTCGTATCTTGAAAAAGATAATCCTGGAAAAAGTACAGAACGCCATTAATATAATGCGTAACTGAATTTCAGCCGAGCGATTTTCCTCGAGAGAGGGCAAAAGATCAAGGGCGTACTAAGGATTGTATCAGGGGGAAACGAAAGGTGCTTTAATTTTGACGACTTTGAATAAGTTCACGTCAATTCAAGCTTTTATTTTTGTTTTTACAATGGAGGGCAAAGTAATAGGTATATAGGAGTGTTATACATTTAGTATCACAGTGAAAACTAAATAAATCACCATTATTTGGGTATAATTTTGTTATTATCTTTAAGCGTTTTTTTTTATAGCGGACAGGCTAGGTGCTTCGAGATAGATTTTTAACTTGAGCTAACTAGCCGAGTATCAGAAAAGACCTTACCACCATGCTATGGTTTCCTCGCGATGTTTTCCTACACCTCTCAAGCTTGTTGGGGTTTGAATCCACGCCCTTCGTCGTGTGAACCGATCGCGCTAATAAAATAATAAATAATAAAATCTAATGTTTATGAGGGTAGTTACATTATACGAGTATAAGTGTTTATATTTGTAGCGATGATAGCTCAGTGGTTAGTGCGGTCGGTTCGGTGGTAAGGGCGTGGGTTCGAACCCCAACAATGAGCTTGAATTGCCGGTGAAGGAAAACATCGTGAGGAAACCATAGCGTGGTGGTAGGGTAATTTCTAGTACTCTGCTGGCTAGCTACCTGCTTTCACACTCAAGTTGAAAACCGGCCGCCAAGCATCTAAAGGTGTGTTCTGGCAGCCTCTCTTGAGACCCAGTTCCATTACAGGCTAGGTGTGCTTTACCGTCTTCGACCACATCGTCACTTAACATCAGCTGAGCTGTGGTCAAACACCAAGCCTGACAGCCGTAAAAAAAACAGCTTACGTTAACTTCTAAACTTTTTTCCATCCCCCATTCATGTGGTCCCTTAATACGTCCTAACATGAGATCTTCTATATTTTATTAGTGGTAGAGAAAAAAATAGCTCTAACAATTCACAGGGGACGGTTTTATTCGGCTGGATACAGGCGGGAGGTAATTCTTGATTTCCTTTGTTGTTGAGGAGCTATTTAGATACTTATTTTATAAATATCGGTGTGGTGGAAATGATTTTTCCGTTTGCACACTTTAATAGATTAGACTTACATATTAAAAATATATCTACTTACATCAAAGAACTGATCTTTCTACCGTCCATTGAACATTTAGTTCTGAGCACTACCGTGGGTGGATCAAATAATACGTGAAACAGTTTAGTGTATGTTACCGGCAATCTGTATAATTCAGGTATTGTAGACAATACCTAGGCAATGTATATAAAACCTGGGTCGTCTAGGCAATGTATGAAATATTATGAATATCGTTGTCCATTACATGCGCTTTACCTAGGTAATAAATACAATTCCTAGGCACTGTATAGAACACTTGCTGTTCCACCGGCAATATGTAAATTAAAATTAATTTTAGTAATATTTATCAATGTTAACCTACTTATAAAATAACGGGCAAATGAAACATGTTTTATTAATTAAAATCAACTTTATTAAAATGACAACTTAGAGTTCTCCTTAAAAGTATTTATTATGAATTCTTTCTTTTACTTACAGTAAAATCAGAATTAAAATTAACGTGAAACTTAAAATCCGTCTTTTATATACATTACCGGCTGCGAATTCGGCACTGTATAGAATACCTAGGCAAAGTATAAAATAAATAATATTTCATACATTACCTACACATTTTAGGTATTCTATACAATATTATATTGCCTAGGTATTGTATACAATACCGGATTATACAGATTGCCGGTGACATATATATAAATAATAACAACAACCGCCAAACTCATAGTTAGTAATTCTGTTCCAGCGTGGGTTCGATTCCCACGCAGGACAAACATTTACGTGACGTACATCTATTTTTATTCTGTGTTTAGGCATCCTATATCTATTTTAAAAAAAAAGTATTCTATCAGCTACCTGGTTCCCATAGTACAAGCTTTGTTTAGTTTGTGGGTAGATGGTGCTGTGTGAAATGTTCACAACACTTTTTTTTATTTGTTTATTTATGAAATGAAATTTATTCACTAAAAATAGGGTTTACATTGATGTTATAGATAGGTATTTTATAGATTTAGTTCTCCTATTTTGCCGTGACTCGGCATGTGAATTTGGTCGTGCAAAAACACTTAAATTAAAAAAACAATCTCAAGTTTGATACATTACAATATTTATGTCAAAATGAAATATAATTATGAAATATCATTTACATTTTAGGATCATTTAAGAAATCTTTTAAGCAATATTTTTTTTTTTCTAATAACCAATTCTTAAGTTTTTTCCCGAACAACGTATAAGGAACCTCTTTTGGCGATGTCGGTAGTTTATTATATACATTGATACACATGGCATAGCAATTCTTATGGAACAGTGTCAATCTCGGATGGTGGGCGAGAACAAGCCTCTGTCCATTTCTTGTATTACGTGGAAACAAATCTTTAGCCGTGGTAAACAGACCAGAACGATGACGAACAAAAACCGCTATTTCTAAAATGTACATGCAAGTCAGCGTCAAGATTCCTAAATCTTTAAAAAAAGGTTTGCAGGACTCGTATGGACGAACCTACCATCGCACGTATGCACTTTTTTGTGATAAAAACGCTTTATCTTTATCTGTCGAATTACCCCAGAGAAGCATGTTAAAAGCTGCCGCAATTCTGACACTAAGACTGACTTGTACTGACTTAATTTTAATTCTTACTATAGTTAATATAGTTATTTAGATATAATGTACTTGTTTGCGCCGTTTAGGGTTAAAACTGACCAAACGTTTAGAGGAGGCTTCAGGAGTCGAGAATGCTGGCATCTACCGCAGTACCGCAGTACCAGATATTCTGCCGCTAAGCAGTAGTGTGTAAACATTACTGGATTCCGATTTGAAGGGAAAACAAAATAGCAAAAGCAGCTAGTGAAATTACACAAGGAAAATTGGTTTAACAGAAGTATGAATTGTATTTTTGACCTTACGTAATATTACTTTCATCTAGATGACGTATCGTAGTTGTAAGACAGCAAATAGCCGTATTAGTCAAAGAGAAAGGTCCCAATTTTTCTCGTAGATGTAAAAAATAATCAGTCCACCCTCTGTGTAAAGGTTTTTTGTTTAGATTCCTAGAAAAAGGCAATTTTTATTTTTCCTACATTCTTCACACTGTCACTCGAATACAATATATAATGTGTTCTTATGTGTTACGAAGGAAGATAAGTGTACGTACACACACTTAAACAGTACACACCCAAAACGTTACAAGGATGTTTTTCGAATACTACTTAATATACCAATTATTACTTATCTTTTTGCCCGAATGTCAAGGAAGGGTTATGTTTTTCGCGCATATCTTGTATGTATGTATGTATGTATGTAAATTTCTTTATAACCTAGTATCTCGTATCATAACGGCCGAGTGGCCGTCTCTATAATCACGAGTTCTTAGAGGGCGGTCTTTAAAAGAAAATCAAGATGGTGGATTTTTTAAGAGATCGCTTTCGGCATAAGGCCGCCATTTGTGGCACCATCTATTAAGTTTCTTTCTTTATATTATTTTTTCTGATTTTAAGAATTCTGGTGTTCAAATCAAAGAGTTTGTCTATCTATCCAAACTATTTAAAAGTAGCTGTTACCAGCGACTACGTCCGCAAGGGATTTGTAAAAAAAAAAACTAAAATTTTCCAATTTTCTTAATTTTTCTTTTTGTAAGAACCTTTTACAGAGTATTGGCAAACTTTAAAAAACAATAACAATAATATTCAATTGTTTTGTTACTTTGTAAGAAGTTCTTACAAATAGAAAAAATTGGAAAATTGCGCAGTAAATTGGAAATATTTTTTTTTAATATAAATTCCTTGCGGACGAAATCGCGGATAACAGCTAGTTTTGGATAAATAGACATAAAAACTAGGGAATATAATATAGCATTGTATGAATTGCTAATATCAGTTGGTGCTTGGAAAAACGCTTTAAAAGTTACTAGATTTTGTTTTTTAATTTCAGGTACTGAACAAACAGATTGGAGAAGTTTTCTACAATTGTGTGAGTATATTAATATAATTATATAATTTATTTTTCTTGAATTTTATCAAAACTCTCGAAGAGTCAACACGTCCTCAGGATGCCTCGTGTAGAGGCGAAACACGTGTCGGCAACTGATACCTGCAGCGATAAGAGCATATAAATACTTGTGGTTATTTTAATTAGATATTCTTTATTTATTTAGATTTTAAGTATAAGTCAGATTTTAGTTTTAAATATTATTTCGGATAGATATTTAAAAATTGTCGTCAAGTTAAATAAATATTTAAATGAAATCCTCGTCACTGTTATAGCCAAAATCACTTTTAAGCGGAAATACACTTAAAATATATCAATATCAGAATTTAAAATACGAGGATTTTTAAGTTTTATTTTTATAAAGATTTTAAAGGAGACAATTTTTCTTTTATTTTAGTTCTATTTAGTTTCTGAAATTTTAAGAGGGATACATCTCAGCAAGTAGTTAAAAAGGACCTTCATGCGCAGACTTCTCTCTCAAATGTAATTTTCTAAAATCGGAATGTATTTTGCGTCTAATACTTGTTTTTTTGTTACTAAATAAATTATACTTCACGTCACCTCACTTTTCTTTATTCCATTTAGTCCACACACTCCACTCTACTTACTCCACTTTACTCACGCCTCTTTATTCCACTCACTCCACACACCCCACATTACTCACTCCTCTTTATTCCACTTACTCTATTCACACCACTCTTCTCACTACATACATTCCACTCTCCTCACTACATACATTCCACTCTCCTCACTACATACATTCCACTCTCCTCACTACATACACTCCATTCTACACATTCCTATTTATTCCACTCACTCTACTCATTCCTCTTTATTCCACTCACTTCACACACACCACTCTACTCACTCCTCTTTATTCCGCTCACTCCACACGCTCCACTCTATTCACTCCTCTTTATTCCATTCACTCCACTCTACTCACTCCTCTTTATTCACTTATTCCACGCACTCCACACAACTCACTCCTCTTTATTTCAGTTACTTTACTCAACTCCGCTCCACTCCACGCTACTTCATACCTATCCTCACTTGAATGTGCGTCACGAACAGTGAGTAGGTATGTGCGTAGCATACGCGCAGAGACCTGACAGTGCTGAACGTCAGGATAACTCTAAATTCGGCTTAAGTGTTTCGCCACTTCCCGATACTCCATATAAATGTGAAGTTGACAAAGGGATTTTTGCGAAAACCTGCTGAATCTTTTCCTAAAATCGGCGAGTGTCACGCTCGAGTGACAAGCGACGTATTTTCACAGTACGTGCCGACGTGACAAGAATAAACTTCTATAGGATAGATTAAGACGCGTAGAATCGTTATACCGAATTGTCTCCAATCGGTATATGTTATTCTACGCATGATGCCCATTATTGTTGTTCATTTGCGCACAGTTGCCTAGAAAAGATCGCTGTTAGTGATAGCTTAACCATCGCTTACTTTACTGGTCTTTTATTTATGTTGCGCTTGAAAATGAACTGTTTTGACACTGGCAGAACGGAGAAAGTGAAGTGCCATACCCAAAAAAAAGGTCGTTATCGTACCTATTTGTAGCGCCCCTAGTATTTTTAATATTCATAGGCGACGGTGATTGCTTACCATCAGGCAACCTGCTTGATTGCCAGCTGTGACATAAAAAATATATATGATCTCTCTTTTTCACCCCCGACGTTAATAGAGGGGTATTAAAAGCTTAACGTGTGTGTCTGTGGCATTGTTTCGAAACGGCTGAACCGATTTTGATTTAGTTTTTTTTGTTTGATAGGTGTGTTTGAAAAGAGTTCTTAGATAGCTGTTTGCAGCTTTTTGAAGATTATTATATTAACTCTTTGATGAATGGATGTTAGCTTTTAACGGAAGACCAGCGCCGGCTGGTTGCAGTCGGCATTATGCTGAGTTGAGGCCGGTTTGTGACATAAAATGTATTTCTTTCTCTTTGTTCTTTGTGTGTAATTTAGTTTTGTTTTATCTTTGTTTGTTATTTCTTTTGTTTCTTTATACCTATTTTGTTAATGTCTAAGAAATTTGTTTTATGTCATAAATAAAATATTGTCTATTGTCTATTATTGTATTTTTCCATAGGTTGTTGATAATCGAGTGTTTTCTTAGTGATGTCGGTGGTCTTTAATATTTTAATTTTGTTGTCTTGAAATGGAAAAGAAATTTTTTATGAAAAATTATTGAGACGAACAAAACACTCTCGGGATGGTAAGAAACAACGCCAGTCCATGACGCAGAACTTTGAGTAACAAAACAAATTCTAGGGCATCGCTCCTTCGACACTCATTACTTTGAGTCATTCGATGTGGCCCCGGTTTCGCATGGGTGCAATGTAGATACTACACATAATCTTAACAAATTATATACCTAAGCCTTCCTCATGAATCACTCTATCTATTTGTAAAACTCGCATCATAATCCGTCCAGTAGTTTTTTTAGTATATCGCGAATAGACAAACAAACAGAAGCGGCGGAAAACTTTGTTTTACAATATGTAGTGATAAAGTATGTATGTTTGTTGTATTATATTATATTCTACTACTTCGTTCGTCCATTCCACTATCTGTTAATGCGGTGGCACCTTCATGAATTACCTATAACTTCGGGGATCTATTCAACAAGTTAATGATTTAGTAGCTATGTCTAATTAAAACTTCTTTCAACAGAAAACCCTGTCAATCACTCAGCGTGCCTGTTAACTAACTTCCGTATTCTATCGGCACTTTGATCCCGTTAATGTAGTTCTAAACTATTGACATGGAGGGCTCTATTCAGCTTCTACTTAGTTTTAACATCCTAGTGGGTCGAATTAACGATCAACTTAACGACTGAATTATACAAACGCACGCGACTTAGGCGTTGTGCACATGGGAAATTTACCAACACGCATTATTTTGCAATATTTGCGTTACTCTCTAAATAGTATAAAAATAAAATCGCTGACAGACGCACTGTTTGTTTCGCAGTTTACTTCTTCTAATGAATTTTGATTTGGTTTTTATTGTTATTTAGATATTGTTTTACGACTACGATAAATCCTAATTAAACTTTTATATAAGCAGATATATTTAATGTTTTGCAATCAAGTTACCAAAATAATTTGGTCGAAAGTGTGTTAATGAACTAGATAGAGCCACCCTGCCCATTCTACTATATGACAGCCAGGAGCTCTAAAAAGCGACACCGCTTCAAAAGTCTCCAAAATCCCGAACTAAGCGATTTGATACCTTCTTCCGCTAGAAGAAGCGGGTGTTCCCTGATAGATACAATCTGGGTGCCTCCAAGTCGAGAGTGAATCGGTTTCTTCTAGGCGAGCGTGCCCTATGGTAGACCGCATCTTTGCTTAACATCAGGCGAGATAGCGGTCAAACGCAAGTCTGCACGTTATAAAAAAGTATATATACCTAGGTAGAAATACTATTATAATCCTCCTTTAAGCATAGATACTGACCTTTAGACTCGATGGAGTGATTATATACTTACGTAGGACAGCTGGCATTAGCTGGCAGTGATATAAATAGCTTAGGAAATTAGACGAAATACAATTCCACTAATATTTGGATGGATGGATGGATGGATGGATGGATGGATGGATGGATGGATGGATGGATGGATGGATGGATGGATGGATGGATGGATGGATGGATGTTTGTTACTCAATCACGCCAGAACGGGTGAACGGATCTGGATGAAATTTTGCATGTAGATACTTTAGGCCCTGGAATAAAACATAGAATACTTTTCATCATCATCATCATCCATCACCACGCGGGTAAAAAGTATAAAGTCGAACCGATCGTATTTTATCGACAAATATTTCGGACTACTTTGATATGTTATACAAAAACTGATCTAAGGACTTCTAATGTTAAAGTTGGGATATTTCATCGACATTTTTTTTTCTAATAATAAATGGTCGATTTATCGATCAATAAGTGCCAGTTACGATTTTGTTGTCTTTTTCCGTTTGCTCGTGTGTAGAGGCCCTTACCGATCTTATCAATGTTTAATCGATTTTGTTTATAGTTTGCGAATTTCGTATCGAATGCCGGAATGCCGTATCTGTTGATATACTACGATTACTTATGGCTATTGTGTATTATTCGAATAATCATTACCTATTTAATGGTTGGATTCAGTTGGAAATCACAGCCGAACAAGAATCATGAGTCAACCCTAACGTTATAAATGTTACATGACAGCCCTGTTGACACATTGGTAGTATATCTGCTATAAGAACATGGGTTGGGCATGGGTTCGATTCCCCACCCAGGACAAACATTTTGTGGTATGAACAAATGTTTGTTCTGTGTCTGGGTGTTCTGTATGTATGATAAGTATGTATTTAAAAAAAGTATTTAAGCATTCTATTAGTTATCTGACTTACATAGCACAAGCTTTGTTTAGTTTGGGGTCAGATGGCGTGTGTGTAATGTCTTATGATATTTATTTATTTACTTAAATCTATACTTGTACGATTTGTGAACGCGAGTGATATTTGAAGACATGTTTTCGACGGTATTTTTATTGTCATTTCGATAACGCCGCCGTTTGTGGACTGATTCTCGTGTTTTTTTTTTTTATTCTATAGAGACATTTCATAAGATTGTTTATATATTAAGATTTGCAACGGTTTCTTTTAGGACGTGTTTTCTTTGCATATTTGTCAACTGGCTCTAAAAGACGATTCCCTTGCTTTTTTATTACATAGATAGCAAGTAACTAAATAAATTTGTGAATGTTCAGTAGCTATAGCACTACCAAAGTAATCACGGATCGCCCGCAGTATGAGGAGGTAGGTGGAGGCGGGTGTCGACAGCGCAAGGACCCACACGTGATCAGTGCACACGAGATATGTCGTGAGATAATTATCGATTGACGTAATAGATTTGCGTTGACTTAATGGTTTTGCATGTATCAATGGACACCAGATAAGTGATAGAATACTTAAATCTTTTTTTTTGTAAATAAATACGTATAATACATACAGAACACGGAACAAACATTTATATTCGTCACAAAAATGTTTGTCTTGAATGGAAATCGAACCCACGGCCTACACTTCTAAAAGTAGATACGCTACTAAATGATCTAACAGGGCAATCGACGTAAGAAAAAGAAGTAAGTTTGAACCAAAGACCATGATTTTATTTGTTTATAATTTCTTCACGAAGAAATCAGCTCTGTGTCCAATAGCATACTGATCAAATTCCAACAACGATGTGTGTAGCAAAAAAGTAAGATGGGGTCAAGAGACGTGACCAAATCGATGGTTAATAACTCGCAAGTATTGTCTGGGGCTGGCAGCCACAGTAAAATTATTCACAGAAAAACATCTTTATGAAAAGAAAAACTTTTTATTCCGACGCAGCTAGGGAGCAGTTTAGTTGTGTGACTTCACCACCTTGATTATAATTAGTGCGTACAATTCACAAACTGTATTGTTGTTTGTAGCGATGATAGCTCAGTGGTTAGCGTGGTCGAATAGCGTGGGTTCAAACCCCAATGATGAGCTATAACTCCCGGTGAATCGTAAGGTAATTATTTTTTTATCTTTGATTGTTATTTCTTTCTTTGTTAATGTATTATAAATTTGTTTTATGTCGCCAATAAAGTGTTGTTTGTCTATTGTCTAATTTTTTATATAGAATAGCTGCTTATATTTACGTTTTCAGAATTGTGTAAAAGTTTTTTATATCAAATTAGTAAATTAACCATTCGGCTTAGGACCTAAGCTTACATTCCAGCATAATTTCAATCAGTATTTCAAAGTCATCCAAAGGCAAATAAACGAAAAACTTTTTTCTTTGTATGCTTTGTTTATAAATAATTCCACTGGAATCGAGGACCAATTAGGAGATTTCAATAGATTTATGCTCCACAGGAGCTATATATAAGTTTTTAGATCAATCTAGGAGCGTTTAAATCGCAAGCAAATTGGGTTTCTTAGGCAATCGTGCCTACGATGGATCGTAGACCGCATCAGGCGAGATGGTGGTCAAATGCAAGCTTATTTGTTATTAAAAAAATAAGCTTTGATGGAGACTGTTGACAGATATTAAAACTTAAATACGTCATACCGTAGAACCTCTTTAAGACGAACTTGAAGGAAAACGCCAAAAAATTCGAGTTATAGAGTTTTCGACCAATTGAGTGAACATGTTAACGTCAGTCAATCCCTTTATCATTTCTTAGAATCGGTTTATTGCATACTTTACATTTATTCCTAAGAAACAAATATTTACGTTACCGACATATTCTTAAAGTCGGTTATCAAATAATAGAGTTTTAAAGGTTATAACATCAAATATCGGGATACAGAGGTCCAATTTATTTTTTCGAGAAGAGAAAATAAGTACTGAATTTGCTTTTAGAGTCCAAGTAATTATTTAGACTTATAGAGGGTCCAGATTTCAAGTAACGGAGGTTTTGGGGCTTAAAGGGAAAAAAACACTCGAACGAAACGATTTGATTCCACGTTCATTGTGCGGACTGCTAGACAGTGGAATGCGCTGCCTGAGTGGGTATTCCCCGATGGATAAAATCTGGGTGTCTTCAAGTCGCGAGTGAATCGGTATCTTTTAGGCACGCGTGCTCCATCTTAGACCGCATCATCACTTAACATCAGGTGAGACGGTGGTCAAACGTACCTAAGCCTATTTGTTATTTAAAAAAAAAACATTTTTTTTGAGTTTTGGACGTTTTTGACATTTCGTGGTTTGACTTAAGAAGGTTCTACTGTATTAGCATGTCAGTGAGGGGAACCTATAAGTTTTGTCCCGGAGTTTTGGCGGGAACGCGGTGAGCGTCGTGTCGCCCCATTGTATTTTTTTCTAAAACTAGTGTTTTTTCGAGCTTTTATGCATAAAAATAGTGGTGTTTTATTTATAAAGTGCTGAATTACAAGCGCGAGTGTGGGATAATGATATAATGTGGTTAAACATGACTTTTCGTGTTGCTCCCAAAACTCCACCCAGAAGCTTATAGTAAAGTCGCCACTACTTTACTAAGGCATGACTTGATTTGACTGGGACCGACTGGACTTGATCAAGACTAGACTTTGACTGTAACTATAGATGATAAAGAAACTGAAAAATGAAGACTACTCACAAAATATAGCAACATTGAAACTGGCAGAATGCACAGAGTGCGATGCCAAGAAGAAAGAGAAAAAAAAAAAGTTTTGTCCCTACCAAATAAATCGCTCAATGTTGCTAAAGAAATTTTCACTTTAATGAAGTTATCTCGCTCCTATAAACAGGACTAACTGTTAAATCTACTCTATCACGGATGAGAATCAGTAAGAGTAAATACAGAATTTAATTTATTTTCGCATTGGATCTAGCTCGGAGTTCCGATTGTCGAATCGGATTAAAATACCACAACTCGGGGGAGGAAGGTAAAACTGAGAGACAGTCACACCGGGACTTATCCGGGCATGGCGATTTGAACAACAGAACATCAATAAAACAGCTATTTCCAATATTTTTATACTATTGTTTTTAGGGTTCCGAAAGAGATTCCAACGGGGCCGTTTTTTTAAACTTACTGTGTCGTGCGGTCAGTTGGATCTATAGTAGGCACGGTACTTTTGGCTTAGTGCTATTAAGCCAAAACTTATTGTACTAATTATTCAACAAGTTTCACTATTGTTGTTTGGTAATGAAAAGACTTATTACTTTATAAAAAAACTACGGGTTCGAATGTTTGAGTTTAGTTTTATCGGATAAATATTTAAAATGTTCTTCAGTTTAGATAAATATTTAAAATTATATTTAGTTTAAATTAAATCTTCGTTGCTCTTGCAACCAAAACGACTAACAAGCGGAAATTGAATTGAATAATTATTTATCGTTTGTTTTGGTGGTTGTTGTTAAATAAAACTCTTGAATATTTAAAATGAACTTCCGCAAAGTAAGTAAGTCCATTCTGAGTCAATTAATTAGATATTATTTATCTTTTGTTAATATATGTTTTCTAATAAAGGCCGCAGGAACGCGCTGAATGCGATGTTATGTATTAAATATTTTTGATAATAAATTTCATGATAATAAAGAGAACAATATTTTTAATTATAATTGTCAATTATAATTAAAAATAATGATGACATACATAATGACAGCTGTCACCTGTTCATGTTGCAGCGCAAATAATGTAGTATTTTTTATGCTGAAATCTTACGTAAAATAAATATTTCAATATCATTGTCTGGGCCCAGACGGGATTCGGTATGATTTGAATTAACTCTGGGGGCGAGGGAGAGTTGGGTAAAATTAACCTCTGACGAATTAATTCACGAAAATTTGATATTTCAATAATAGAGATGTCAAACACGAGTCATTTCTAGAAGGACTTGGTTTTAGAATTGATTTTGGGTGAATAATTCCTATCCGATAAAGTATATTAAAATAAAAGCACACGTAGTTGTGTACAGAATTTAGACAGGAATATTGTATTTTTGTATTGATGACAGATTAGGTGTTTGACTACCGCTCACCACATGTTAAGTGAAGGTGTGGTTGAAGATGGTAAGTATACCTTCCCAGTTCCCAAGTGAGATTGCCAGAACGCACCGTTAGATGCTTGGCGGCAGATATTCAACTTGAGGGTGAAAGCTAGCAGTCCTATAAAGTACCCTACCATCATACTATGTTTTTTAATGGCTGACATGTGTTTGACCACATCTCGACTGATGTTGAATGACGGTGTGGTCGAGGATGGTAAACACACCTAGCCTGGAATGGAACTGGCTGTCAAGTGAGGCTGCCGGAACACACCGTTAGATGCTTGGGGCAGATTTTCAACTTGAGGGTAGCTAGCCAGCTGAGTACTAGAAAGTACCCTACCACCACGCTATGGTTACCTCACGATGTTTTCCTTCACGGGCAACTCAAGCGCATTACTGGTATTTGATATGAATTTCAGCTTGAATCCTCCACT
This sequence comes from Biston stratarius, assembly GCA_950106695.1. NCBI lineage: Eukaryota > Metazoa > Arthropoda > Insecta > Lepidoptera > Geometridae > Biston > Biston stratarius. Next base: position 3,206,602 of record OX467115.1, on the reverse strand, counting down.
AATGTGTTCTGAGAAAAAGGGTCTTGACTGACAGACAGATGGACAACAAAGTGATCCTATAAGGGTCCCCTTTTCTCCTTTTGAGGTACGGAACCCTAAAAATGAAATCGTCCTTATTCTAGCCATTCATTGTGTTGTATATCTTTGAATAAACCCATATTTATGATATCAAAAACCGAAAATCAAATTTTATGTGCTGTAAGGCGGAAAGTTTATTAACAACCTTTTTCGATCATAAAAACTCAACGATCTTTTTATCGTTGTATCTGATACAATTAACAACGCAGATACATCTGGCCTACCTACTGCCCTTATGCAAGAACCCCTATCCTATCTAGACGGGTAGGTACAAGCGTTGTACACCTCGAACTGTCACTTCTTTGTTTGACATTTAGCCGTGTCAATGCATCACTACATCATCACTACATAGTATAAAACAAAGTCGCTTTCTCTGTCCTTATATCCCTATGTATGCTTAAATCTTTAAAACTACGCAACGGATTTTGATGCGGTTTTTTCAATAGATAGAGTGATTAAAGAGGAAGGTTTATGTGTATAATAACATCCATTAAATAGTGAAGAAATACTGTTATTTTTGAGGTTTAAACCCGTGCGAAGCCGGAGCGGGCCGCTAGTTTTATGATAAACTAACTGTTACTGGGAACTTCGTCCACGTGAATCGGATGTTTTATAAATCTAAATGTAATAAGACGAACGAGACGCCTCTCCTGATGGTAAGAAATAACGCCTGACCATGACCATTGCAGCGATATACAGAGCTTTAAGTAACAAAACAAAGTACAGGGCATCGCTGATTTGGCACTCATTACTATGAGACATTAGATGATTAGTCTCAATAGCCCTGTAATTTCGCTAGCTGCAGTACCCTTTAAACCGGAACACAGCAACGTTTACACATTACTGCTTGGTGGTAGAATATCTGGTACTGCGGTGGTACCTACCTAGACGACCTCCTGCTAAGTAGATAGACAATAGACACCATCTACCACCAAGTGATACTCCGACTATATATGGTTAGGTTTGCCGTGGTGGTGCCGTCGTAAGAATATTACCCCACCCTCTCTACCCGTGGTTGCCGTAAGAGTCGGCTAAGGGATGTCATCCGGAAGATGGGCAGCAGCGTCTTCCTTGAACAGCGGAGTCTTAGTAATAGGGTCCCGTCTTACCTTTTGGGTACGGATTTCTAAAAAAGCAAAGCAGAAAGCAGAATTATCAACTCAGCTTATAAGGTTATGTCATGCTTTGATGCTTTTTATCTTCTAGTGCGGTTAAATATAGTTCTTAAGTAAAACAACCGTTATATTATGACTATTATTTTTTACAAGATAATGGTATTTCGAGTTATGGTTGCAGTACAGATTGAAAACAGTAAAATAATTCAAAGATAAAACTGTTTTTTGCCTGCGGCTTAGTAGTGTTAATAGCTCAGTGGATAGAGTGGCCGGTTCACACGCCGGCAGGCGTCAGATTTCCTCACGTTGGACGCGACCAAAACGTCACCCGTACCTGCATGGTGGATGGTCCCCATGTACGCACAGAGCGTTTTGGTTCCACATTTTTTATTTTCACTGTGAGGTTGTGGAACTCTTTGCCGAAGTCTTTGTTTCCTGCTAGGTACATATATGAGTGTCTTTTTCTAGATAAGCGTGCTTATCTTAGACCGCACTACTGCTTATCATCAGGCAGAGTGTGGTCAAACGCGAACCGAATTTGAAAAAAAATATTTAAAAAAACTGAATCCCGTCATACAATCTATGCTTTGGCGCAGTGTATAATGTACCTACTATGATTAAAAATAATTATTATGTACTTTTTACGTATTTGGCTTGTTTTTTTTTTTCTCTGGATTTCAACGTTTCGCACAGTTCTTTCTTTCTTTCTTCTTGGCATCGCACTCTGTGCACTCTGCCAGTTTCAATGTTTCTGTATTTTGAGTGCAGTCTTCAGTTTTCAGCTTCTTTATCTTTATAGTCAAGTCCAGTCTTTAGTCAAATCCAATCAAGACATGCCTTAGTAAAGTAGTGGCGACTTTACTATGAGCTTCGATGGAGCAACACGAAAAGTCATGTTTCACCGCATTATATCACTTTCCCACACTCGTGCTTGTAATTCGGCACTTTATGAATAAAACACCACTATTTTTATGCATAAACACTCGAAAAAATACTAGTTTTGGAAAAAAATACAATGGGGCGACACGACTCTTTCCGCGTTCCCGCCAAAACTCTTTCGCACAGTAAGTCAATGTTAAAGAGATTTTTAAACGCCTAATAAGGTAAGTTCATTAACTGCTATAATTATATTTGTCGCAGCTCTGATAACCTATAAAAGTTTGATGAGAAGGCTTTCAAACCGCTTTATTGCTTTCCGTTTACGACTCCCGTTATTATTTGAGTCGTGTACATCGTGGACTGTCAGCGTTGGACTGTCGTTTACCATTTCGAAGTTAAGTAGGCGCGATAAGGTTTCGGAAATTCAACGATTTCACCGCTTTTGAATGAGACATTAGGTTGTAGCAGAAAAGATGTTTCAGCTTCAAATTCTTAATCAGATTTCTTGGCAAAAACATGAAACAATATATTTTTTTTACGCGAAAATGTCTTTGAATTTGTTTCCACCGTGGAAGTTCAGCACACTGATAAAAACAAAATCGGGGATACAGTCTTTACACCACTCGTTAGAGGATCAAAAAATTCGTGATTCATGAAATGAGGGCTTCGAAAGGACGTTTTGTGCTCAAAATTGTACACGTATTCATGTACACACGGCTGTGTCCAGAACACAGCGACACTCGATTTTTTTCTGTTTTTGTGGTAACATCTATCTATGTTACGAACTTAAAGGTAACAATCGAGTGTACCGCGATTTAGTTTTTTTTTGACATCGCGTTTTACACATTTAGCCAGTGCTAAATATATCGAAACTTAAAAAAAAAATGAGTTATATAAATTTGATTAACAGTCAAAGTAGTAAAAATAAGTCATGGTCAAGGCTGTTCATGCCCCAGTAAAGTAGTGGCAACACAAGCTTCGAAAAAAACATTGTATTACTCCCACAATCATGCTATCGTATTCGTCTTATCATGCGTAATTAGAATATAAATTAAATTAGTAAAAAAAAAAGATCATCATCATCATCATCTCAGCCGTAGTACGTTCACTGCTGGACATAGTCCTCCCCCAATAATTTACATGAAGACCGGTTAGAAGCGGCTCAGATCCAGTGCGTGCTTACGGTATTCATTAAGTCGTCTGTCCTCCTTGTAGGCGGACGTCCTACGCTGCGCTTGCCAGTCCGTGGTATCCACTCCAGAACTTACTTAAATTAAAAAAAGACAACGTTACTTACATAAAAATACAAAATGAAATGAATGAATTAATAAAAGTGTATTAATAGTAGGTAAATGTGTTCGCGCCCTCATGCGCTAAACCGCATATAATCTGTTCCGGCATTATGCTATCCCTGTTTCCCTTTCCTTCTTCATTGCCAGTTAGATGTGCGGAACGCTGCTGGCAACACTAGCGCCATTGTTGAGAATACGGGTGTGAGCTTGAGAGGCGAAGCAAGCAGACATCTTTTTGATAACTACTACTGTACTACTACTGTGCTATTACTGTGCTGCTCCATTCCCGGTGCCTCGTCATAACATAATAGACGATCGTAGGCAGGCCGGCACCACATGCACGCAAAACGGAAAGACAGCGACCACGCCGAGCAGGTGAGTCCCTGCACCTTTTTTACTGGCTTTCCTGTGTATTTCCTCGTCCCCCTCTTCTTATGGTGCCTTACAACCACCAAAATGTTTATTAATCTCATAAAAATATAAATAATTTACTCACTGAGATTACACATAACTTAATAATAATTATGGTGCTACTGAAACAGCACGAACACTTAATTAATAAAAATTTAAACAAAACATAACGAAAGGAAAATGTACAAACAAAATACCAAACATTATATTATTGTAACTATACTTTTTAAGTTATTTATATTTTAACAATATGTAAAACGTAAGGATTTCAGAGCCCGCTGAGTGAATAAAAAAAATAACCTGAAAGTGTTTATCTGTAGGTATCAGTTCCGAGAATCCCAAATTGGGTGCCTGTCCATTGCCATACCTATTGTTAGTAAATAGTGTCCCAGAAACCGATCACAGATAACATATATCCAACCATATTTTTAGATCCTCCCTCTGAAGCAAGATCACTATCTCCAAATTTACGTACTTCATTGGTCATATTCTATAGCACTCGAGATTAAATCAGCTACTGTTTTTTTTACTACAAAAAACTTCCTGATCAGCCCAGCCCATAAATAAAAGATATAAAAAAAAAAACAACATCTATATCTTTAAACGAGCAATTCTTGTATATATATATATATATTCTGAATCTCGGAAACGGCTCCAACGATTTGCATGAAATTTTGTATCCAGGGGGATTCGGTGGCGAAAAATCGATCTAGCTAGGTTTTATTTTCAGAAAACGTCGTTTTATCCATGTTTTCAGCCGAGCAATGCTCGGTCAACCAGGTACTCAATACTGTCTGGTAGTGCACCTCGAGCGATTTCTTCCAGACAACCTTTACATGGACAGAACAGATGTCTCAACGGTTTGAAATGTCAAAAATAAAGAAAAAAAAGCTGATAGTTTTAAAAAAAATTTAACCCGACTGCGATTAAAATAGCTACAATTAAAGGAATAATCTTTTTAAGCGAATTTATTAATTCTAATTAAATTTAAACATATAACTTGTTTATATTTTTGTAATTCTCTTTTAATTGCCTTTATTTAGATACCCTTCTTGATAGGTTTGGTTAACTTTTTTTAATAACGTATTACTTTTTCGCGCCAAAGATTCATCATCTTGATATTTTTAAAAGCACCATCTAAGGACACTTGATTTATTCAGACGAATCTAACGATGCCTAAATTGTCGTAATCCATTCGGCCGTTTGGAAGATACGAGGTTATAAAGAAATTTACATACATAAAATATACGCGCGAAAAACATAACCCTTCCTTGGCAGTCGGGTAAAAAAGGTGAATAAAATATATGTGTAATATGTGTGATGTTAGCTATAGTTTGTAAGCTGATGTTAAGTGTTTGAAGATGATTTAGCTTAGAATAGAACTGACACTTTGAGTAACAAAGCGGGAGTATTTTTTATGCATAATGTTTTTTTTTGAGACCTTCGATGGAGAGTTTATTTGTATACTACCGATCAAAAACGAAAATAATGTACATATGCTAATGGCATTGCGCGATGTGGAGGTTAAAGAAGGATTATTGTTGATGGGACAACTGACTAGGGGCGACCAAGCTATGGCATTCCACTGCCAGCAAAGACACTGTGCCCCTTCACACGACATGTCGATATTTCTCATAGATCTCCCAAATGTGAGTCTAAGGGCTGGCTATATCTCAATCGTGCGAGAATAGACCCCCTGAACCCTACGTATCACGAAGGCTACTTCACTACCAAAGGTTTATGATCCTGAGAGCTATATCCACATTGAGCTCAATTGCAACCCTTAATTCTACCCCTTGTCAGTTTAAGAAGAGATAAAAGCCTACCCTTGTAGTAAAATATTTGGCATTTCTGTGGGATAGAAAAAGGATATTTTTATTAGAAATAAATTATTGAACCATGATATTGCCGGACTAAAGCTGAAATTATTTGTCATCAGAAGAAATTTGTGCCATTTTAAATTCAAACTGAAGTTATTCGAACTGAAATCGAGCTTGTTGATTCATTTTGTGGTACAATAGCAATCCCATTGTAAGAGACATGGCGACAATTTCTATCTTAATGGCGTCTCAGACACCAAAGCATTAAAGAGATTTGCATAATCATCATCATTTCAGCCGTAGGACGTCCACTGCTGGACATAGGCCTCCCACATTGACTTCCATAAAGACCTGTTGGAAGCGGCTCGCATCCAGCGCGTTCCTGCGGTTCTTACGATGTCGTCTGTCCACCTTGTGGGTGGACGTCCTACGCTGCGCTTGCCGATCCGTGGTCTCCACTCCAGAACTTTGCAGCCTCATCGGCCATCAGCTCTGCGTGCTATATGCCCTGCCCATTGCCACTTCAACTTGCTAATCTGTTGGGCTATTGGTAACTTTGGTTCGTCTACGGATCTCATTTTTGATTCGATCTCGTAGGGAAACTCCGAGCATAGCCCTCTCTATAGCTCGTTGTGCGACTTTGAGCTTATCAAGAAGGCACATAGTCAGAGACCACGTTTCAGCACCATAAGTCATTACCGGTAACACACACTAAAAAGATTAAAGAGATGCCATCTTTTTATGTGTTAATAGATATGCGCATGCCGTTATTTCTGATGATAAGTAAAGATATACGGCCTATAATAGAGGTTATTTGTTTTGGTGATGGGATTTTCTCAACATACCTGGGTTTATAAACGTAAGTCGAGGTTGCACTTACTAAAACCTCTCGATATATGACGAAGCGCACCAGAATTGCCAGAAGAACACGTATCCTCTTAGCAGTTTGCCTCTGGCATCGTTCCCAGTGAGTAGTCACAATTGCACGTGCCACAGCGCGCCATTGTTTTCCTTAAGTGAGAGGTGAACTCAAGGGTTAATCGTGAAGCTTGTCTAAAACATGCCGATTGGCTTACGTATTTATAGATACTAAGATGGTAACTTAGCACCAGTATTACTACTTTTTTTTTTGGATAGATTTTAGTTTTTTTTTTGCTTTGCTTACAATGGGTCACCGGAAGACCAGCGCTGGTCATAGCGTTTGGTTTATGAATAGCATTATGATGAGGTGAGCGTCTATTTTCTAACTATCTCTGATTTGTGTCTGTTTGTTTGTGTTTTGTGTGTTACAGAATAAAGACTTTCTTTCTTTCTTTGGTAAAATCCAACTAGGGCAGCACATTTGTTTTTATATTCATGGTAACTTTGGGTATAGCCTTTGTTTCACATCATCAGCCATAGGTCGTCCACTGCTGGACATAGGCCTCCTCCAGGGGGGGTTTTGCCAATACTCGCCACGCTTGGCAGGCGGTTTGGCGAGCGCAGTTAGGTGTGGTTGTTCAAGGAAGACGCTGCTGCCCATCTTCCGGATTACATCCCTTAGCCGACTCTTACGGCAACCACGGGTAGAGAGGGTGGGGTACTATTCTTACGCCGGCACCATCACGGCAGCCTTTGTTTGACACGGCATAATTGTGCTTAAACAATGATTCGGTCTAGGATGGAGTTCGGTAGCTGGGTTACTTAGAATGTCTTATTTACTAGATTTGAAGTTCGTATAATAAAAGTTAAAATGTGTTGGGAAATCAGTCCTGAAGGTTACACTATTTTTAAAGGCGGTAGATCTCCTTAGCACGAGGTCGTCTAGGTACCACCGCAGTACCCGATATTCTGTCACTAAGCAGTAGTGTGTAAACAATATACACTGCTGCTTAGTGATACGGGTTGAAGAGCATTGCAGCTAGCGAAATTACAGGGCTGTCGAGACTAACCATCGAAAGTCTCAAAGTAATGAGCGCCAAAGCAGCGACGCCCTGGACTTTGCTTAACTACTCAAAGTTCTATTACTGCAAAAGTCATGGACTAGTAATCTTTTACCATCAGGAGAGCATCTTGTTTGTCTCATTAGAATTACATAAAAAAGTTCCAGAAAAAATGCCACCCTACGCTACACATCTAGGACAATATTTTTGGGACAGGAAACGATTGAGTGGTATATAAGAAGAAACGGAATCTTTGTATGGCGCGTTCTTTTATACGGGCAAAGTTACGATTACAAGCACAAGAAATATTGGGAGCACTCAGACTTTTATTGGTTTCATTTTATTTGTGACTGTTCTGAACTCTTGAATTTTTTTGTCGGAGAGGCAATAAGTAACACTTTGGAAAGTTCCGAAAGTTGACGACAGAAATCGTTCGATCTTGCATACTTACTGAAAACAAATTAAGTACTTGCATAATTTAAAAGCCTGATAACCTTAAATGTTGGCTTAATTAACTACTATTACTTATTATTAACTAAATGGGTATGGTAAAGGTAGATAAATGTTCCAACATGTTTTCTAAATACAACGTTTCATAAAAGCTCCCAGGTGGCTTGACATTTTCCGACACTTCCAACAATTATCATCATATTTCAACCAATTTACACAAAACCTTGACAAATTATATACCTAAACCTTCCTCATGAATCACCCTATATATTGGTGAAACTTTTACGATAACCCGTTCAGTAGTTTTTAAGTTTATCGCAAACAGACAGACAGACAAACAGACGCGGCGGACGCATGTATAGACATTAAAAGGTTTATTAAAAAGTTGGATATCCGTTTTGAAATCTCACTCAACGTAAAGAATTCTTAGATCATTTAGCTATTGAATGGCGTCATTAAATTTTGAATGTAGACGATAGATATGAAGCTACAACACCAAACTTTCCCCCGTTTTTAACCGACAAAAAGGAGGAGGTTCTCAACTTAATTGTTATCAGAAGTTTACTTGCATTACTGTGTTCTGGTTTGAATTTTCATGGGACTATTGCAGCGATACACATAGCTTTGAGTAAATAAACAAAGTCCAGAGCGTCACTGCTTTGGCGCTCATTACGTCGAGACTTTTGATGGTAAGTTTCAACAGCTCTGTAATTTCGCTAGCTGCGTACTCTTTTAACCAGAACACACTCATCATCATAATCATCAGCCGTATGACGTCCACTGCTGGACATAGGCCTCCCCCAGGGGTTTTGCCAATACTCGCCACGCTTGGCATGCGGGTTGGCGAGCGCAGTTAGGTGTGATTGTTCAAGGAATACGTTGCTGCCCATCTTACGGATTACATCCCTTAGCCGACTCTTACGGCAACCACGGGTAGAGAGAGTGGGGTGCAATTCTTACGCCGGCACCACCACGGCAAACAGAACACAGATATGTAAGTAAATTGATGAAAACAAAATCGGTGGAAAGTCTGTTTTTGCAGCTACATGTCTTTCGTCTCCATCCATAAAATTTAATTACACCATTAGATAACTAAATGATCCATGAATTCGTGACGTTGAGTGAAGTCTGAAATATGGAAATCCAAGGAACTTTATAGTGTTTTAGAAATCTACACGTCCACGTCGACTTAGACTTATTATTACAGTAGTTTCCACTCTCTCCAACTAACTTCTCCTCATGAGATCGTGTTCCTTCTTCACGGCTAACTTGTGTGGCTCCTGGGTGATAGTTCAACTGTAGGTACTTTGTCGAACTTTGACCCAGTGAAGCAATTGTACCCTTTTATCCATGTCTCAGTAATTGGACCCGAGATGGTTGAGTAACAACCGCTAATGCGAAGTGACGTCAAGTTTTTCTAGAGTTTCATTTTCACAGCAAACTTTGTTGTGGAGATTTAAGGAAATAACATGTTACTTCATTGTATTTCCAAAATTTGTGCTGTTTTTGATTCTGCGATAGATCACACATCATCACATCATCAGCCATAGGACGACCACTGCTGGACATAGGCCTCCTCCTGGGGGGGTTTTGCCAATACTCGCCACGCTTGGTAGGCGGGTTGGCGAGCGCAGTTAGGTGTGATTGTTCAAGGAAGACGCTGCTGCCCAACTTCCGGATTGCATCCCTTAGCCGACTCTTACGGCAACCACGGGTAGAGAGGGTGGGGTACAATTCTTATGCCGGCATCACCACGGCATAAATATGTCCAGTGTCCAGCCTATAGCTAGTTCAGCTTGCTGATACGCTGTAATTTTAGTTCTCAGGCGAATTACTTTGTTCCCGATACAATTAGAGAAATGCCAAGCATAGCCCTTTTCATAGCTTGCTGAGCGACTTTGAACTCGGGACCGTTTTCGCTGTGTGTGTCCAGTTTTCGGCTCCGCTAAACTTATAACCACCTCTCTATCTTTGGTAGGCAGTTAAAGATGTTATTGTTATGCTCAAATAATCTAATGTTTTTTTTTGTCAAAAGTGATAAAGTAGCGGCGGTCCACCTGATAGTAAGTGGTCACCGCCGCCTATGGACACCTACAATACCAGTGCAAAACTTCCTTGTTGTCGACATAATGTGATATATCTAATCCAAATGGCATTAATTAGAATATTTCCGAGATCAGCCTTGTTAGCAACTGACAGACGGACGCACGGTTTACGTTAATATTATTACAGTTCTTATAAACAAATGATTTCAGCATGTTTTCCGAACAGATTCCGAGCAAAGTTGTAAATCTCCTATCATTAACTATTTTCTTTCGCTCTATAAATATATCGATGCCATAGAATACGTATGCACAGATTGTACAGTAGGTAGTCTGTTAATTTTAGACTAATTTTAGACGTTGATAAGTTTTTAAATTTGCTTCCATGGTGGGAGGACTCAGTGTTACAGCTACATCTTGCATATTTTGATGGAATGTGTGCGGAACGAATCCTTTAGAAGACTATCATTCAATAGGAGTAAAATTATGGATGTTGGATTCTGTAACTCCATATTAACTAACCCAGAGTCTGAGGTTAGGGCGGTCGGTTCGTATGCCGAAGGGCGTGGGTTCAAACTTCAACAATGAGCTTGAGCTGCCGGTGAAGGACATCGTGAGGAAACCATAGTGTGATGGTAGGGTACTTTCTAGTACTCGGCTGGCTAGCTACCACCCTCAAGTTGAAAATCTGCCGCTAAGCATCTAACGGTGTGTTACGGCAGCCTCACTTGAGAGCCAGTACCATTCCAGGCTAGGTGTGCTTCACCATCTTCGACCACACCGTCACTTAACATCAGGTGAGTTGTGGTCAAAAACCTAGCCAGTCAGCTATAAAAAAAAAGATGCCAAGAATCTATACAGGTTAACAGAAATTGGATAAATAGCTATAGTGTTAATGTATTTATAATTATATTAAGACTTTATGTATGGTGCATTACAGGAAAATGTGGTCGCTAAGTGACAAAGCCCTTAAAATAAATAAAAAAAAAAAACATCCAAAATGTAATTACGCCACGCAATAGAAGATCTTCATAGCAAGAGGTCGACTAGGTAGGTACCACCGCAGTGTCAGATATTCTACCGTCAAGCAATAGTGTGTACACATTTGTTCCGGTTTCCGACATTTTTGGAAAAAAATATTTAAAAAAAAATTGCTATCATGGGGACTGCCGACCGAAGTGTAAACTTTGATAGCAGTATGTCGGTGACGCGGTCACTTTCGCATGTCGGTGATGCAAACTCAATTACACTACTTACCAAATGATTTTCCTTAAAAAAAATCCACAGGGCATTATTTTATTTATATTAAAAAGGAAAAGGTCTTTTAATCATAAAGTACCGAAATAATTAGACGCACGAGTGAGAATAAGTTATATAATGTTATAAAACATATCTCGTCGAGTTGTTTCTAAAACTCTGTAGAAACTTCTAGTCATGTTGCCTCTTTATTAGAACATGGCCGGCCTTGACTTTGACTTGCTTTGTATTACTTTGACTGTGTTTCAGACTTGTCTACCTTGATTTATGATAAAACTAGCTTGCGCCCGCTACTTTGCTAATTTGTTTCAGAGTGAAATAACATATGTGTAAGTAACAAAAGAGCAATAATTTTAAAATACATCATTTAACTTGCGCTACTTAATTGCCTAGATTAATATAAAGGATACCGTTTATTTCGGAATAGTGTTTGATGTAAGACACAAAGAAAGAACATGTCCGCATATTATATGTAGGGTAGCCAACTACATTTTGATCGACACGCTTCAAATTTGGGCTTTATCTTGTTACCACTAAAGTTCGTTACATTGCCAGACGTTACCCCGTAATTGTCCAGAATTTTGTTTCAAGATAATTACTGTACCTTGTCCAAGTAAAACATTATATTTATAACACAGAAACCAATTAAACTGAGTTTTTTGTCCAAACTGACTCCCAGGAAAACCTTGACTTGGATGAATTAACTGCATGGACGTGTATGTCAAAATGCTATTGGATTTTTTTTCAACTCGACTATCACATCACATCACATCATCAGCCATAGGACGTCCACTGCTGGATATAGGCCTCCTCCTGGTGGGCTTTTGCCAATACTCGCCACGCTTGGCAGGCGGGCTGGCGAGCGCAGTTAGGTGTGATTGTTCAAGGAAGACGATGCTGCCCATTTTCCGGATTACATCCCTAAGCCGATTCTTACGGCAACCACGGGTAGAGAGAGTGGGGTACTATTCTTACGCCGGCACCACCACGGCAAAAACTCGACTATACGAGTTTATAAATGTTGAGTTTCAGTGTGATGATTTTGTAGCTATGATTGCTTAGTGGTTAGCGCGTTCAGATCGCATGCCTTGGGGCGTGGGTTCAACGACAATTAACTTGAGCTGTCAGTGAAGGGAAACATCGTGAGGAAACTTAGTAGGTAGTAAATAGTATGGTGGTATGGCACTTTTTAGTACTCAGTTGGTATCACTCCAAGTTGAAAATCTGCCAATAAAAGTATTGTCTAGCAGCCTCACTTGAGAGCCAGTTCGATTCCAGACAAAAGTATTTACTATATTCGATCACACCGTCACTTAAAATCAGGTGATCTGTGGTCAGAATACCTTGCCAATTAACCATAAAAAAAAGAAAAAAAGAAAAAAAATAAGAAGTTTAATAATTATTAAACTTTTTATTGTTTAGTTAAAATGTTATGCGGTTTATTTGGGTTTATAATAAACCTGAAAAATATTCAAACATTCATCTGACACAGATTACTACAAATTAAACTGTAGTGACGTGTCCAATGGTTTTTACGTTCAAGCGCTCTGGTTATATAAATGATTATATCCCTGCAGCTATACAGGTTTTCCGCTGTAATCATATCAAACTGTGTTTAAAAGACCTAAAGCTACAAGCCCAGGGGTCGGCAACTTTTTAAGATGAAAGAGCCACAACGTTATTATTAAATACGCACCAATTCCCGTAATTTATCTCTGCACGATCTAACTGGCTAGATTGAGCACCAGACTGACGTCGTAACTGTATTTCGCAACTACCCTCATTCCAGGCCTTAACACGCCTTTCCCTCGGGATAGTTGCACAACACTTAGTTTTTTACAGTCTCATTACTGATTATTTATATTGTCTTTTATTGACTATAACTATTACTATGGGTATATTATATGTTGCTGAATTTCGTCATCTGTTTCAGACACTAGGTCATCTGCAGATTCACTATCATCTTGTCTTACTTTTTTGTTAGTGGATGTAGGTGGCGAGGTTGACAACGCCCGCTTCTTTCTGGACATTTCTGCCGCTCTGTTTGGCAAAACAATGTCTTGAGGACCCGTTACCCCAATGATCTCAGCCCATTTTTGAGGTGAAGGCACTGTAATTTCCCCATCTCCATCACTTTCGCTTTCTGCGTCCTGAGGTGCAATTTGTGTCTTGATTATGGACCCACTGCTGTACATCTGGTTATTGTGTCTTATTAGTGTCCTTCCATTCCAGCGCACCAAGTATCTGCATACCCCGACGCGTTTCTCACAACTCCTTCCAACCAAGTTTTGAAAGAGCTACTTAATCTGGGACCGCGCCGACTACCATGTCATTCTCGGTGCGTGTGATTCGTGTGTCCGTATTTTTGTGTTTGCTCAGGATAATTAGGTTAAATATTAACTACCTATTTTTTTATTATTTTAAACGACAATCGAATACTGAACCCACTGTATAATTTTTATTTTTTATGGCTTACAGGCTAGGTATTTCACCACAACTCACCTGATGTTAAGTGACGGTGTGGTCGAAGATGGTGAAGCACACCTAGCCTGGAATGGAACTGGCTCTCAAGTGAGGCTGCTGGAACACACCGTTAGATGCTTGGCGGCAGATTTTCAACTTGAGGGTGGTAGCTAGCCAGCCGAGTACTAGAAAGTACCCTGCCACTACGCTATGGTTTCCTCACGATGTTTTTCCTTTACCGGCAGCTCAAGCTCATTGTTGGGGTTTGAACCCACGCCCTTCGGCATGCGAACCGACCGTGCCAACCACTGGGCTATCATCGCTATATTGCTGATGTTCGAACTTTTACGGTGTATATCTATCTACAATACAACTTTCTACGTCAGACAACTCCGTCGTATCATTTGAAACATTAAACGTGGCCACTTAAGAAAAGTTTTCTCGGAAATCCAGTATTTATTACATCGTACGAGAACAAAATAAACGTTTCAATCCAAGCAAATTCAAAAGAAAGAAGACACATAAAAAGCGTTTTTCTTGAAACAAAGGCATGACAAAGCGTTATCTTGAAGGATTCGAGCGTTTGAGAGACTCTATCGTTGACATTACTTAGCTTTAACACAGAATAAGTAATAATGTATTGTTCCAAGTATGTCTTCTCTTTAACCATCGACGCAAAAAGAGGGGTCATATAAGTTTGACGTGTCTGTATTTTTTTTTAATGGATGACAGTCTAGGCGTTTCACCACAACTCACCTGATAAGTGATGGTGAAGCACACCTAGTCTGGAATGGTACTGGCTCTCAAGTGAGGCAGCCGGAACACACCGTTAGATGCTTGGCGGCAGATTTTCAACTTGAGGGTGGTAGCTAGCCAGCCGAGTACTAGAAAATACCCTACTACCATGCTATGGTTTCCTCACGATTATCAATATACATATGTATTAGAACTATAACATAAACCATCACATGTTTAAAGTTTTAACATTTATTTTTATTCTCCATCCAGCTTTAATAAAATATTATGAGTTTACTATCCCCGCTCTGAAATGCTAATGGCGCCTTTTTCAACAGACACTAAATTATCTCTCACTTAAAAAGCTATAACCACAAGACCAACAAGAAGGGACCGAAAGCGGTATACAATTTTCTTTCACAAATTATTTATTATTTATGGTTGTTAGGCTAGGTGCCACTCAACACAGTGTCTGAAGACACGCCTCTTCAATCAGTGTGTCCCAGTGTGTCCTGCCCACCATGACATATGGCGCTGAGACGTGGACAATTAGAGTCGCACAGAGAGCCATGGAGAGGTTCATGCTTGACATCAAACTCCAAGACCGAGGTCGCAATACCGATATCCGGCGACGAACGAAGTGATGAATCTCAAGTGAAACTGCGCAGGACAAATTGAAACAGGACCGAGCGTAAAGCGGAACGTAAACCAACCCAAGTGACTGTTCATATAATTTGAACTGAATTTTTTGTTATCTAGATTTCAATGTTTGCATTTAACTCGACGAAGATGATTCGATAAAAACTACAAAAACTGTTTTTTTTTTAGATTATAATTGAAACTTAAAAACCAGTTATCTGTTTCCCATATAAGCTTTGCTTTGTTTTAGGTCTACTAGATTGCACTGTGTGAAATGCGTTACGATATTTATGATTACTAATTTAAACACTTATGGGACCGCTTATTTTATTCAGAATGTTTCCGTTTGACCATACCATGCTTGGTATTAAGCAGTAGGTATGTACTGCGGTCTAAAACGGCACAATTTTTTTTTAGAAGAAAACATACCCTATTTACTTTAAAATTGAAGCTCATATTGTACCGTGTCTTAAAGTTTTGTGTGGCACTCTTTTTTTTTATAGTAAATATCTATAATGTTTCCTCTGTACCCATAAACTAATCAAGACTAACTTATCTTTCGAGGAACATAGACTTCGGCAGTGTATTCCATAACTTCGCCATGCGAATAAAAAAAAATTTGAATTGAAATACTTTATGCGTATATGGGGAATATCCACCATTTTTTCCTTTGTTATTTTTACTTACTTTTTTTTAACTTTATTTATGCGTTTGGGTGTATTTTCACGCCCATTTCGACATATGTACCGTATTTTCCCGGATAATCGGTCCTCAGATACTTCATAACCGCAATGTAAGCAGCAAAAGTAAACGACCGCCGTTTTGCAATTTGGCGATAAAGTTTTACAACCTATAAGAGTTAGAATATAAAGTATTAACAATGTACGTATAAATACGGCTTTCGAATAAGGGTTTTTCAGTCCTATATATTTTAAAAGTCCTATATATTGTGCCGTGGTGGTGCCGGCGTAAGAATAGTACCCCACCCTCTACCCGTGGTTGCCGTAAGAGTCGGCTAAGGGATGTAATCCGGAAGATGGGCGGCAGCGTCTTCCTTGAACAATCACACCTATCTGCGCCAACCCGCCTGCCAAGCGTGGCGAGTATTGGCAAAACCCCCCCAGGAGGAGGCCTATGTCCAGCAGTGGACGTCCTGTGGCGGATGATGATGATGATGTGTGATATTGTAAAAATACGTTAAAAATTCAAATGAATAAAAAGTGACCTCACAACAACAACAAATAAAAGATATAATACAACAATAGAACATTTGCCGCCAGTCAATAAGTGGTCGCGGAAATCTATGAGTGCCACGGAAAACTGAATGAATGTGTACAAAGAGACGAACAACAAAAAATATGAATATTGGTCACTAACAGACTGTTTTTTGGTTTTATTTAACTTGTTATCATTGCGTCGCGCGAGAGTAAAGCCGGGGGAAATAGAAACAAAAATATTTTTCACAGGCGTATGATGGGTTGGGAGTTTCGGCGGGAACGCGGTGAGCGTCGTATCGCCCCATTGTATTTTTTTCTAAAACTAGTGTTTTTTCGAGTTTTTATGCATAAAAATAGTGGTGTTTTATTTATTAAGTGCCGAATTACAAGTACGAGTGTGGGAGAATGATATAATATGGTAAAACATGACTTTTCGTGTTGCTTCCAAAACTCCACTGGACTTGACAAGACTAGACTTTGACTGTAACTATAGATGATAAAGAAGCTGAAAAATGAAGACTACTCACAAGATAATAGAAACATAGAAACTGGCAGAATCCACAGAGTGCGATGCCAAGAAGAAAGAGAAGAATGTTTTGGGCAACTGGCAGTGACTTTTCGTGACATTTCTTTGTTAACAAAATATATAAGATTATTAAACATTTATGTTACCTTTTTTAACGGTTAACAGACTAGGCGTTAGACTTTTTTTATGTTTGACAGGCTAGGTGTTTTGGCCACAGCTCACCTGATGTTAAGTAACGGTGTGGTCGAAGATGGTAAAGCACACCTAGCCTGGAATGGTACTGGCTCTCAAGTGAGGCTGCCGGAACACACCGTTAGATGCTTGGCGGCAGATTTTCAACTTGAGGGTGGTAGCTAGCCAGCCGAGTACTAGAAAGTACCCTACCATCGCGCTATGGTTTCCTCACGATATTTTCCTTCACCGGCAGCTCAAGCTCATTGTTGGGGTTTGAACCCACGCCCTTCGGCATGCGAACCGACCGCGCTTATCACTGAGCTACCATCGTTACAACACTTGACTAAAGCATACCTGATACTAAATGACGGACGGTGAGTTTTATGATGGTACTAGCTGCGCCCCGCGGTGTTGCCCGCTGTTTTTCTGGATAAAAAGTATAAGCGTATCCAGGGTGTCAGCTACCTCCATACCAAATTTCATCAAAATTGGTCCAGCCGTTTGAGCGTGAAGAACTAACAGTTATACAAACACACTTACAAATTTTCGCCTTTATAATATTAGTGTGATAGGATATAGACACCTAGAATGGAATGAAAACTGGCTCTAAAATAAGACTGATTTCATGTTTTAGTGGTGGTGGTCGGTAGATTTTCAATATGCGCCACACTTGCCTAGTACACTACTACTGGTAATTCTTATAATATGTGTAAAATATTGTGAAACCCAAAGGAAAATTAGAATTTTTCTTAGACCATACAACTGTCAGATGGAATGAGAAACTCATCCTAGATAATTCCCATTTCTTACCCTTATCTAAGCAACTCGGGCTGTGATCAAAATTTTAAATTAAAATCTATTGTCATGCGAACTGGGATCCCTGTGACTATTTCTGCATCGTTCTTCTGATTTCGCATAAAAATATATGAAATAGAACTCGAACGTTCCCGATTTTACGAATTTTTAAACTGCATGAAAGCTGTGCATTACTTTTAATAATTGACGAAAACTTTTTGTTTTCTGCGACAGAGAACGTTTACTTTACTATTGAAACTGACGTGGTTTAAAATACTTTTTTAATTAAACTTTTTTAATTATGGTTTAATTTAACTATTGAATTAAATAATTTTTGTTTTACTTATGCGGGATTATTCATGTTTAATTATATCGGATACTCCGACTATGGTTTCCGCCACATCTGGTGACCTTCTTCATGGAGACAAAGTTGAGTACGTCGTCTCGCTTCGCACAGTCGCATAAGTAAAATAAGAACGTTTACTAAGGTTAATTTGCAAAGAATTAGTTGACAGACCTCAGCTTACTACAATGTCTTTTTTTTATTGCAGTCCATTTGACATTTGACAACAACTAAATTTTTCAGTTTAGATCTGTTAACTAAAGATTTTTTTTCAATTGATTTAAAAATATTTTCTCGTTCTTGGCATCGCTTTCTGTGCATTCTGCCAGTTTCAATGTTTCTGTATTTTGTGTGGAGTTTTCAGTTTTCAGCCTCTTTATCTTTATAGTCAAAGTCCAGTCTGTGCCAGTGAAATCTAGTCATGCTTTAGTAAAGTAGTGGTGATTTTACTATAACCTTCGATGGAGTTTTGGAAGCAACACGAAAAGTCATGTTTTACCACATCCACATCGCCACTTAACATCAGAAGAGCTGTGGTCAAACACCTAGCTTGAACAATAAAAAAGGACATGAATTGTCACTTAATTCGGTATGTAAAGTATATTATGCATTTGTTTTAAATTTTTTACTGATTGTAAACTTTATTTTATGAAAATAATTTAACTATTCTGACTTTCTATGCATAAAAAATAATAATTGTTGGAAGTGTCGGAAAAAGTCAAGCCACCTGGGAGCTTTCATCGAAAACGCTGCCTAATCCCTTTAAGATATAACAAAACAATGCGTGGTGGGATATTCCTCTTTTATAGATCTAAGTCCGCGTTGGCACATATCTACCTTTTAAGTATGGCTTACTATACTCATTCTTACTACCCGTACATTCTACTACTTGCTTCGGATCTCATCGTTTAAAGAGTTTGAAACGTAAAAATAATGTACAGGAATGTAATATTTCGAAATGGTTTTGGAATCACTCGAGTATTTTTTCCTTTATATACAGAATTGTATACATTTTTAGGCATTCATTCTTAGCGCAATGCTGTTCTTTGAAATAATCTAGATTAGATCAAGCTATTTTCAAGAGTTCCTTATTTAATATTCCTAGCTCGGAGCAAAATACCTTTGAATCTAAAAGGCCTAGTTGTTATCAAAGGTGTGGAGTGACTATTGAATACAAATGTTTTAAATTTAGTATACAGTCTTATTGAAACTCGTTATTAACCTAAAGGTAAGGTTCACACTGCGTTTGAATGAGTTTTTTTAATATTTTTTTTTATGTTAGAGTAATGTGACGAGCGAGACGCTCTCCTGATGTTAAGAGATAACGACTTTCCATGACCATCGCAGCGATACACAGAACTTTGAGTAGTAAAACAAAGTCTAGGGCATCGCTGCCTTGGCGCTCATTACTTTGAGACTAGATGGTTACTCTCAACAGCCCTGTAATTTCGCTAGCTGCAGTACCCTTCAAACCGGAACACAGTAATGTTTACACACTACTGCTTAGCGGCAGAATATCTGGTACTGCGGTGGTATCTACCTAGACGACCTCCTGCTAAGGAAATCTACCACCAAGTAAAACAAATACTACGCCAAGTAATTTAGGACAAGTAGTAAATGTTTTAAATTACAATCAGGCTTGCGTTTGACCGTCAACTCGCTTGATGTTAAGCGTAGATGCGGTCTACGGCGGTACACGCTTACATAGGAGAAACCGATTCACTCGCGACTTGAAGACACCCAAATTGTAACTATCTGGTAACACCCACTCAGGCAACAATTTTCACTATTCTTGTTTTGTTCGATTTCTTGGAACATCGTCAATGAAACGGTAACGCTTTTTAGAGCCTCGCGGTCTGTCGGTTTGCTGTGGTGGTGCTGGCGTAAGAATAGTACCCCACCCTCTCTACCCGTGGTTGCCGTAATAGTCGGCTAAGGGATGTCATCCGGAAGATGGGCAGCAGCGTCTTGAACAATCACACCTCGCCAACCGTGGCGAGTATTGACAAAATCCTCCCAGGAGGAGGCCTATGTCAAGCAGTGGACGTCTTAAATGATGGCTGATGATGATGATGTGGGCTAGACAGATCAACTTAGGTTTAGTGCAAAGGATTCGTTAAACACCTTCCGGGCACAGAATCCAGAAATTTCACCTTAAACAAAGTTACCTCATCCGTCATCACATTGGAACTGTGAATAAAATATAATTTCGTCTCGAAAAACTTTTGAATGACAATAACCATTCAATACAGGAATCTCAAACAAAATTAGTCACATTGTGAACCAAAGTCAAACAAATGTAATTTGGCCCATTTCCTTTTATTTCCGCGGGCCTAATTTATGCACCACCTTTTGAATAAGGCCGAAATCCTTCGGAGAATTTTAAACTTTGCCTTGGGGCTTGGTCGGTTTGATAGCGGCTTAGAGGAGCGTCGGTGTTTTAGTTTTCGTCTACCTTTCAATCAGGAAGTTACCTCCTAACCTCCTGATCCTCTTTTAAGAAACTGTCATTGTTTTTTAATAAATGTTAACGTTACTTTTTTCTTGGTGGTAGATCTCCTTAGCAAGAATTAGTCTAGAGAGGTACATACCACTGCGTTACCAGATATTCTGCCACGAAGCAGTAGTGTGCAAACATTACTGTGTTCCGGTTTAAAGGGTATTGCAGCTAGCGAAATTACAGGGTTGTTGAGACTAACCATCTATTGTCTCAAAGTAATGAGCGCCAAAGCAGCGATGCCCTGTTTTGCTACTTTTTTTTATGTATGCATGCTGCAATGGTCATGGACAGGCGTTATCTCTTACCATGAGGCGAGCGGTCTCGTTCATCTCATTACTATTACATTTAAAAAAAAATGTCCAGCTGTGGACTATAAAAGGCTGATGATGATGATGATGGGCGTCCGCAAACATCCCTAAACTACTACAATAGGATTGTGTGTAACTAAATGCGTAGTTTTAGTTAGTGGTAAGTTATAATATGAAAAGAAAGATCCACAAAAAAATGCCTTGCTGAGTTTCTTGCCGGATTCTTCTCAGTTGAAGTGTAATTACGAGCCGGTGGTAGATTAAAAAATGTAACTTAACGTTCATAAGTGCCTTACCAGAGCCTAAACTGAATAAATGACTTTTTGATTTTGATTTTGTTAAAACGCTGAAGAAAAACATTGCTGGAAAACCAGCTTGTCTAAGATTTTATCATGATATCATTAGAAAATATGAAGTAATTCACACTAGAAAATAAACTAAGTAAATAATAAAAAATTGTGTTTAATAGTATTACAACATCTCCCGTCTGCGTATTTTCCATTCTTGGTTGCCTGGAAAAGATCGTTCTTAGCGATTAGGCCGTCACTTGTGGCACTAGCTCATACGATTCTTATGTTTTCTGTTTTTTTTTTCTCTATACTTGGTGTGCACAATAAAGTGTTTCTATCTATCTAAATACTCAAAATGCGATGCCGAAAACAAAGCAGACGATGGAGAAAAAAAAAATATTTTGTAGATCTGTGGTTCCAACATTCCAATTTAAATATTTCATGCGTTTTTGCACGGAATATTTCCATGAAATCGCTAGCAGTGAGGCTTATCAGATAAGGTACTTATCTTCAACGAAATTCGGTCGGAGATGTTCACCTATTCAAAGTATATAGGGGCTCGCTAATGGCAAAAGAAAACTGAATCGAAGATTTATTCACGTTATCTTTATTTTAAATAATACTAGCGACCCGCCCGGCTTTGCGCGAACCTCTAAGAAGTCATTCAGATGTCCACGTTTTATGTTCTCACTTAATATTGCTCTAAATTTATCATCAATTTTTTAAAATTGCTGCTATGGAAACAAATTTAAAGACTATTAACTAAAATCTAAAAAAAATTGGTTGATGTTCCAAAACTAAACAGTTCGATTCCACATTTCATCGTAAGAAACGCGAAACAGTGGAATTTGCTGCCTGTTGTGTTTCCCGATAAATACAAGTCGGATATGAATTGGTTTTCTTCTAGGCAAGCATACTCTACTGTAGGCCACATTTTAGCTTAACGTCAGGCGACAATACGAACAAACACAGGCCTATTTAAAAACCAACCTACCAAAAACCAGCCAAGTGTGAGTCGGACTCGCGCACCGAGGGTTCTGTACAAACCTGTAGCTGTATATAAGTAAAAGTTATGGTAATTTATGCTTTTCGCAATACGCAATATTGTGTCCAACTGTTATTTTATATCGCGTAAAATAACTTTTTAAAAGCGATTATTGAACCCGTAAGCCGCGCAGATCTTTGAAACACATAAAATCGATCATAAAACCGTTTCACGAAGATCCTATATTATTCTAGAATATCCCATTACATTGTAAAACGTTTATTCTGAATGGGGATGCCCACATTATTCAGATTTATTTCACACTATCCTGACAGTTCGGTGCTTGAAATATACGAGTATGTGCGGGATAACGCGGGACGGAGGAACAAGTCGAAAGAAGGTCATCGTACTCTTCTTTCTGAACAACTTATACTTTGAGTCACCTCGAAATTTTAATTAAAATGTTATTATATCGAGTGGGAAAAAGACATTTTTTTAATATAATCGGCCGATGAATTCTATATATTTTATGTTTTACGTGGTAGTAGATCTCCTTAGCAGAATATCGTCTAGGTAGGTACCACCGTAGTGCCAGATATTTTGCCGCCAAGCAGTAGTGTGTTAACATTACTGTGTTCCGATTTGAAGGGCACTGCAGCTAGCGAAATTACACGGCTGTTAAGACTAACGACA
Source organism: Biston stratarius (assembly GCA_950106695.1). NCBI lineage: Eukaryota > Metazoa > Arthropoda > Insecta > Lepidoptera > Geometridae > Biston > Biston stratarius. The sequence goes on along the minus strand of OX467115.1, from coordinate 3,183,668 downwards.
TAAATTAATATTGAGAATACTCTGCTAGTTCATTGGTTAGTAGCCCTACATCTTGATCTGTAGGCTGTGTGTTTGATTCCTAATCAGGACAAGCATTGTTGTGTATGGGTTTTAAGCTCTTAATATTTACAAAAAAAATATGTGTGGTTCCCATAATACAAGTTTTGCTTAGGTAGATGATAGGTGGCGCTTTGTGAAATATCTACTCATCATCATCATTATCATCAGCCGTATGACGTCCACTGCTGGACATAGGCCTCCCCCATTGATTTCCATAAAGACCGGTTGAAAGCGGCTCGCATCCAGCGCGTTCCTGCGGTCTTTATGAGGTCGTCTGTCCACCTTGTGGGCGAACGTCCTACGCTGCGCTTGACGGTCCGTGGTCTCCGCTCCAGAACTTTGCAGCCCCATCGGCCATCAGTTCTTTGTGCTATGTGCCCTGCTCACTGCCACTTCAACTTGCTAATCCGCTGGGCTATGTCGGTTACTTTTGTTTCGTCTACGAATCTCATCATTTCTGATTCGATCTCGTAGGGAAACTCCGAGCATAGCTACGCTCGTTGTGCGACTTTAAGAAGGCACATAGTTAGAGACCACGTTTCAGCGCCATAAGTCATCACTGGTAACACACACTGGTCGAAGACTTGAGGCACTGAAATATCTACTAAATATGTCACACACACACATCATCAGCCATAGGACGTCCACTGCTGGACATAGGCCCCCTCCTAGGGGGTTTTGCCAATACTCGCTACGCTTGGCAGGCGGGTTGGCTAGCGCAGTTAGTTTTACATCCCTTAGACGACTCTTACGGCAACCACGGGTAGAGAGGGTGGGGTACAATTCTTACGCCGACACCACCACGGCATAAAAATGAATTTATTTATTATTACTTTAACTTTAGTACCTTTCCGCGTCACCCTGCACAGCGTAGAACCTGTTTTAGTTGCACTTCGCCAATTATTTTTAACAAGTTGGCGACACTTCAGCGTCAAAAGAAATAGGACACCCTTATAATTTTAAATTCCTATAAGGTTGCATGAAACAACTAAGATCGTTGGAGGGAAACAAAGGACATTTTATAACTCTTTGGCTTATGTTACAACCGATAACGAGAGAAACGACTGCCGACTAAGTGACGTGTGTCTAATTTATTTTTTATCAAGAATTTGCTTTTACTACGAGTTTGTGGTCAATTCGGAAAGGTAATTTAAGTACCAAGTTAAAAATATTTTTATTTTTTATGTAAAAGAAATGAGACGAACGATACGCCCTCCTGATGGTATGAGATAACACAAGACCATGACCATTGCAACGATACACAGAACTTTGAATAGCAAACAAAGTCAAGGGCATTGCTGCTTTGACTTATACTTTGAGTCGTTTTTGTAACGATCATAGCTCACGTTTTATTTTTTAGGACGTAGGTTCAAACCCCAATAATGAGCTTGAGCTGCCGGTGAAGGAAAACATCGTGAGGAAACCATAGCATGGTGGTAGGATACTTTCTACTACTCAGCTGGCTAGCTACCACCCTCAAGTTGAAAATCTGCCGCCAAGCATCTAACGGTGTGCAGCAGCCTCATTTGAGAGACAGTTCCATTCGAGGCAAGATGTGTTTTATACTATCTTCAACCACATCGTCAATTAACATCAGGTGAGCTGTGGTCAAACACCTAGCCAGCAAACCATACACATATATATTCAAATCCGACTGGTAGTTACAGAGATTAGTGCGTTCAAATAAACAAACAACTCTTCTGATTCATTATATTAGTATATTAGGTATAAGTAATGGCTTAGTCTGAAAAAGCCTTAATGTGATAAAGTTTCAGAGTACGGTAAAATTACTTATACAAAGTAAGGAATAGGAACATGTTTTGATAGCTAAAGTTGAGAATCAGTGTACATTTGCTTCCTATATCTGTTTGATGGAGACAACAAAATTGGAAACATTCAAAGTTTCCACAATTTTCAGACTACGAGAAAAAGGAAGGAAATAGTGTATCTTACTAATAATGCCCTGAGATACGATGGAATGAGTTAGTAGTGACTGAAGAGTCTCAGTTGAGACCCAGTGCCAATTTCAGTCTAGGTTACCAACTTCATCACTTAACATCAGGCTAGGTCAAACATCTAGACTATCAGCGTAAAAAAACTTATTTTTGTTTAATTCCGTTGAAGCGTAAAAAATGCTTTACTTACTCACGAATAACATTTATGCACCACGCATTCCAACATGCATCGCAGAGAGCAAAATAAATATGCAAAGAACTGTTATATTGTCTGGTCGACGCATATATGACCAAAATGCTGGCTTTGATCTTTGATCGCCAATTAGCATGATGTTAAACGAAGATGGGGTTTACGAGAGAGCTCGCTTTCCCAGAAGAAACCGATTCACTCGCGACTTGAAGGCAACTAGACGTACTTGTTGTATGTACTAGATGTGCTCGGCGGTTTCACCCGCCATCAAAATCAAAAAGTCATTTATTCAGTTTAGGCCCTGGTAAGGCACTTATGAACGTTAAGTTACATTTTTGAATCTACCACCGGCTCGTAATTACACTTCAACTGAGAAGACTCCGGCAAGAAACTCAGCAAGGCATTTTTTTTTTGTGGATCTTTCTTTTCATATTAGGTTACAGTTTACAGTTATAAATATTAATACATTATGCTTACTACAATTGTCACTTAGCCAGGGGGACGCAAGTGTAGAGAGAAGCTACAACAACCATATATTCCTGTCTTCCACGTAATGAGCCACCTTATAGTCAATTAACCTCTGCTTTATAAAATCTTTGAATTTATTATAGGACATTTTAGTTACCTCATCGATAAGATAAGAGTCGTATCATGATGTTATCACCTTCCTTAAGAAATGAGCTACCTGATGCAATAATTGTTATTCAAATACGAAAGATTTTTCCGAATTTCGGGATAAAAAAAATTTGAACCTATACTACTATAATCGTACCAAGTTTTATTCAAATCTCTTTAGTAGTTTCAGCGTGATGCTCTTTCAAGATACAAACAGACAGACAGACAGACAGACAGACGAACAAAAATTAATTAAATGAATTTTTTTGCTCCAGTATCGCCAATAAACTACTCTCGAAAAAATAATCTCAAAATAACTTCAACTAGTTACGCCCCGCGGTTTTACCCGCGTGGTGATGGATGATGATGATAATGAAAAGTATTCCGTTTTATTCCAGGGTCTAAAGTATCTACATGCAAAATTTTATGCAGATCCGTTCAGCCGTTCTGGCGTGATTGAGTAACAAACATCCATCCATCCATCCAAACTTTCACATTTATAATATTAGTGAGATTTATAAAATTTGATCATCACCGCTTTTATTGTAAGTATAGAAGGTTTTTGTTCAATAAATAAAACAAAAATGTGTCCAGACCACATCAGTTTCCATATAGTTAAGTATAGATGATGTATGTATTATTTTAACTAATTGATTATGTTTTAGGTTATTCTTTCTGCCTTAAAATACCTTTAAAAATAGACATCATTATTCAATTTAAAAATGTCTTACAAGTAAAACCCAATTTAAGACCCCTTCCCGAGAGATTTTACGAAAATCTTTTTGGAAGTCTACCATCGACTGTCTTCCGGGTTTCTCCATTAATTCGGTTGTCAATATACGTAGATGCCAGCGCTCGTACAAATCAATTCGCTCCCCTTTATAATGAAGATAAGGAATGGCTCTCATTTCCGTTCCCTGTGTTTCCTGTCACATAAAATTTGGAGAATTCGGAGCTTTAAATCGAGAAACACTTTCGAAGAGTAAACGTGACGTTTCGGTGATGTTCTAGAACGTAATTATGTACGTAATATATGAACGTAAATATATATTGAAGATTGAAGATTGTGTACAACAATACTACTCGAATTTTGGAAGTGAAAACTCTTTATCATCCCATGGATGTTTGTTACTCAATCACGCCAGAACGGCTGAACGGATCTGGATGAAATTTTGCATGTAGATACTTTAGACCCTGGAATAAAACATAGGATACTTTTCATAATCATCATCATCCATCAGCACGCGGGTAAAACCGCAGGGCGCAGGAATGGGCGATGGAAAGGATCACAGGGGGATGAATAAAAAGAAGGGGTGTGTTATAGGAGAATACATAACTTTAACATAAATATACTTACATTCTAATAATAATATATCCTAATACATAGATTAACTAAAAAAACACTAATGTATATAAAATTAATATTATTTAAACTTTACTTTGTCTATTGGTTTAAAAAGAATAAGGTAAATTTAGCAGAGAAGAACCTTGAAGACGGCAACTTCAGGGCGTAGCAACTTCGGAGCGGTGGGGATGACGTGAAGTCTGCGTAGGGCGTCGATTAGATGACCTCGGTCACTTTGATCGAGGCTTTAGGAGTAGACGGTCGTTGTACCACTATTGCTTGTGTATCGATTTTTGCATTAAAGTCTCGATTTGTTATTTGAATTCTGTAATCTGTGTCTGATTATATTTTTTTATATTTTATTTTGTTATTATTCTCTAAATGTATGTGTAGTGTTGGAAGAACAAAAAAAAATATATAAAATTACGAATCGCAACAAATCTTGCCTCAGTTTTCTCGTTAAAAACTCTACAAATAAAAGATAATGTTCCCAATGAATAAAATAACTGAACTGAATAAATATGAAATTTTTCCGTAACGTTTAGTATATTTTAGGGTACTGTGAAACCGAAAAGAGTTTCCTTTATTGCCAAGACTACGATTGTCGGTATGTTTGTCCGATTAACGTATAATGTATCTTATAAACAGAATATGATCGGTTTAACTACAACTGGAAGCGAAATCGTTTTCCCTATCACAAGGTTTTAATCACGAATGAACGAAAATTCACAAGTAGCGCCATCTATTGTTATGGTGCTTTACAACAAGAAAACGACAAATAAATGCGAAACACGTATAGGTAGTGGCGGCATGTACACCTTCAGTCTTAATGACATTAATTAGGGCCTTATGATTTTGTCCCATTCGGTGTCGAGACCCTTGGTCCATGGGGTCCTAGCGCTATAAGGCTTTTTAAAGAAATAGAAAATAGGTTCGTCGACATCATAGGAGACCGAAGAGCTGGCAGCTACCTCGGACAAAGAATTAGTCTAGCTATTCAAAGGGGGAACGCTGCTAGTATCTTCGGAACCTTGCCTAAAGGGACTCCTTTTAATAATTGCACACCATATATCATATTGTAAGCACGAGTGTAGGAAAGTCATATAATGCGGTAAAACATGTTTTTTCGTGTTATTTCCAAAACTCCATCGAACCTTATAATAAATAAAGTCGCCACTACTTTACTAAGGCACGACTTCATTTGACTGGACATGATCAAGGCTTTAATTATTGATATGACAAATATTGTCATATTGTTATATTATAACACACAAAACTTAAAAAGACAAAGTAAACAACAAAACAAAAACAACATAGATTAATAAATATATGGCGTATAATGGTTGAAACAGAGCAGATGCTAATTGAATGAATGAATTGAATGATTTTTTGATTGATTGTTAATTTTTAAAGTAATTTGGTTATGGGGGTCTTTGGTATCAGTTCATTTTGGAAAAAGAGTCTGATCCCTGATTTAGATGGTGGTCGAGACTCTTCGCTATGAGACCGTTCATCGTGACTATTATTATTATTACATGACATAAAAAAACACGGACCTGAAAAATCGCAGGTGAAACTGTAATAACAGATAACAAATAACAGTATTCAAATATTTCAGCCACAGAGTATTGAAGTACTTATTATTCTGTACTCTATGGTATCGCCCTAAGGCTATAAATCTAGACGGCATAACAAATGCGCGCCTCAGGCCTAGTTGTGAGATATCGGTTTTTCGACGTCAAAATGGGCCAGCGCAGGGATTTGTGGTGCCGCTTTACATCGAGCCAGTTGGCACGCCAGCCAACACTTGCATTTATATTTTTAAGGTATAAATATGGTGATATAAATATCTAGTACCTAGATGACCGAGCTTTGCTCGGCTGAAAACACGTATAAAATGACGTTTTCTAAAAATGAAACCTAGTTAGATCGATTTATCGCCCTGAAACCCTCTGCATACCAAATTTCATGAAAATCGTTGGAGCCGTTTCCGAAATTCAGATTATATGTACATATGTATATACAAGAATTGCTCGTAGGTATTTGATAGACTAGATATAACGACGTGGTAGGTGGGCGTTCGTTATTTGTTAGGTCTCCGTCCATCGTAGGAAATAAAAAAATATGACTCGCCTTGCACTTTACAATTTAAATCAGAACAAATCGACTTACAATAAATTCGCAATATTCACACACAGATTGGACTCTATAGCATTACTTTCGGAACGTGGTGAACGAAGTTGACAAGACGACCGTTCAGCTCGATGTCTCTCGAAAAACTGACCGACAGCGTTGCCAACTTTACATTATTTTAACAACTTAACGAATAACAGCTAGTTCAATGCTGCCAACTCCCGCTTCCGAATACACCCAAGTCATTCAGACTTGACGTTCCGTTCTTCCTCTCCGGCATATAAATATCTTGGTGGTAAATTTTCTAAGCTGGAGTTCATCTACGTAAATTCTGTAAATATATATTTATGCTATTCCGCTAAGCAGTAGTGTGTAAACATTACTGTGCTCCGGTTTGGCTTTAGGGCAGCTAAATTACAGGGATGTTGAGACTAACCATCAAAAGTCTCAAAGTAATGAGCGCCAAAGTAGCGAGGCCCTGGACTTTGTGTTACTACTCAAAATTCTGTGTGAAATACTCAAAATTCTACTAGAAAAAACCAAACTTCTAAGCCAACGCCATCAAAAGATATAGCCGTTTGTGCTGAAAATTTTCGTCAGTCGCAAGAGAATCAAAACCTACAGGGTACTTTCCGTGAACTCAAAATCTTGAAATTTGGTACGAAGCAACGTCTTATAGCACAGATAAAAGAAAAATTGCAAAAAGCATAAATTACCATTAAAAAAAATCCCATAACGTATACCTATAGGTTTGTACGGAACCCTCGGTGCACGAGTCCGACTCGTACTTGGTTATTAATTGGAAAATAATTTAAAGCGGCAACATGATCTTTCATGTTTTCTCCAAAACTACCGATTACCATTTTTGTTTTGTTCAAATGTCATGTCAGTATGTTGAGCAAGCTGTAGTTTTAGCAGCTGGCTGGTTTAAACGCGTTATAGCCATTTTAGCTGTCGTGTGTACATTTTTTTGTGCCGACAGTGTATTCCATTAGGGGAATCAGTAAATCATAATATTGTAGTCGTTTGTCGGTCTGAAACTCTTGAATTATTATGACAGTAAAATAAGTAGGAACCCTGAACAATTTCACAAGTTTTTTTATGCTAAGAAGTGATAAGATGACGCTCTACCAACACCCCTTGGCAGAGCGTCTTAAATAAATACCTTGAACAAAAACATTTTTTTATGTCCAGGGAATATACTTAATGTATACCACCGGCCTGGGGCGGTTGGCGGGGTGGTTATGTGGGACTATCCGTCCTAATGACGGCCTACCCACTAAAAATCCTGGAGAATTCCACCTCGGCGCTTTGTGTCGAGGTGGAATACGGCGCGCTTTCGCACTCTTCCAGGGCCTCGACAGCGCATTGTCCTCGCGGACCCGCCTCGGGGAGCCCAAGCTCACCCCGCCACGATGACGATGTGTCAGAATACCGGACATATCGTGATCCACCTCGGAGACCTAACCAGCAAATGCAACCTTATTGCACCCTTTTCATTTAATTACAAAACAAGTAGAAAAGTGGCACACTACCACTCGTTCAGACGTTCAGAGTGTTCGTACAGAACGGTTCGGCTCAACTTTCTTGATGCGTTCATATACGGCAACCATCCTTTAAGGGCACTTGGGTTATTGAGACGAATCTCACGAAAACTTAACCGTCTTACCACAAAAAAGTTAAACATCTGTTGAACACGTGTTTAAAAAAAGTGTTACCACAAAACTTCGTTTTACGATTGTCTAGAGTTAGATACGACTTAAACACTGTCTAAATTTAAACAACGGGCATAGCTAGTTTAACCGATGTCTAAGTTCTAATGTCAACCAAATAACTGTCAACAGAGAATTGACCATTACTACTTTTTGCTGTAAACATTGTGATCGTGGTGAAATTAGCAGTATCTTCTTCGTATTTCTTTTGAATAATAGTTGTGAATACGATTACGAATACGATACCTATGGATATTATAGAAATCATTGATTTTATCGACGATATGGATTTAGAGGACCTTGAATTCATGGATCGCTTTCGCTTTTTCTTTATTTACTGTTTTATTATTCATATTGACTTTTTAACTTCGTGTTAAAACAAAATAATTATGATTCAAGACCGGTACAATACAAACAGCAACAGGCTTCAATCCAAATCTCAGTAGATGTCATGGCTGTCATTAGTCAGTTTTTTTTTTTACTTTTGAGCGATACGTTCCATTTCTTTCCATGAGATCAATTCACTATAGCGTTACATTACGTTTTTGTTTGAACTTAACTTAATAGCATTAATTCAATAATTAAAATAGTTCAATAATAAATAAAATATTTAATTTCATTATTAACTATATTTTGACTTACATACTAACAGTTGTAATGTAATAATTGTTCAGAAAATCATGTACCTAATCTCACGCGATCTGCGTAAAATGGAAGCGAAAGAACGGAACTACCTGAACTAAAAAAAAGGTTGAACGAATGTTTTATGGTGTTGCCAAGATTTATGAGTTAGACATTGTTTAGAAAGACACTCGCTAAACACAGTTTTGTGGTAACAAAAGTTAAACATGCGTTAAACATGTGTTTATCTTTTAGACAGTGTTTAGCTAAACATTTGTTGGACCACTGTTTTATCTGTCTTTTGTAGTAAGACTGTAATTGTTGTACTCCATTCGCCACTTTAATGCGCTCCTAGCCGCCAACACTGATTTTGATATTTTATTTGACAACTGGAAAAGCATCTTATCATATTTTTTGACATATTGTGAAAGCTTGACCGATCAATGGGATAGATGTAAAGAGCGTAACAGCTCTATCACTTTTGATGATGTTTTTTACTGATAGTAGCATTATTGACATTAGAGATTTATTTGACATACCATGATATTATTATTAATATAATTTTTGTTTGTTTATATTATTATTGTGATTAGATTGTGAATTGAGTTGAAATTAATATTGTTACGTTCTGTTTTGTGTGCTAGGAAATAAATAAATAATATATTTTTATGTCACAAAAATCACAATTATTTTTATGTCAATAAAGTAATTTGAAATTGAATTCGGCCGTTTGGAAGATACGAGGTAATAAAGAAATTTATTATATTACATACCAGATTCGTGCGAAAAACGTTGCCCTTCCTTGGCAGTCGGGTAAAAAACTACCTCATCCAAATGTCATTTCTCCAAAAAAAACAAACACATTTTATTATACGCCAAATAACTTTCGTCTACCTTCATTTTTCAGTAATAAAAATATGAAACAAACTCCATCTTCAAGTCCTTTCAAATTACACAACTTGTCACCTAAAATGGCGGCCATTTGTTTTTGCAAGGTAGGGCTTAGTTTTTAACGGTTTATTTATTACCTTTCCGCTTCGCACGTGTTCTAAATTATATTTCTGATGATTACTTCAATCTACTCTGCGGTAGATCTCCTTAGGAAGATGTCATCTAGGAAAGTACCACCACAGTACACAGTTCATTACTTTTACATAAATTTGTACTGATGATAACTCACTGATTAGCGCGGTCGGTTCACATCCCGATGGGTGAGATTCAAACCCCAGCAATAAGCAAGATAGATCAGATATTTTGCTGCCAATAAGTAGTGTAAAAATTACTTTCAGGGCTATTGGGACTAATAAATATCGTAGGACATTACACACAGCGCCATCTGATCCCAAACTAAGCAAAGCTTGTACTATGGAAGTCAGATAGCTGATAGAATACTTAAATACTTTTTTTTGTAAATACATACTTGTAATATATACAGAACACCCAGACACAGAAGAAATTTTTGATTATACCAGAAAATGCTTGTCCTGAGTGGGAATTGAACCCACGCCGTACGACTCTTGAAGCAGACACACTACAATGAGCCAACAGGGTAGTCAAACATCCAATGCCTCAAAGTAATGAGCGCCAAAACAGCGATGGATTTTGTTTTTAACCGACTTCAAAAAGGAGGAGGTTCTCAATATGGTGGTATTTTTTTTGTTACCCAAAGTTCTGTATATCACTGCAATGGTCATAGACAGACGGTATTGCTTAACATCAAGAGTGATTCATTCATGTCATTACTTTTACAGAAACAAAAATATTTTGTAGCGATAATAGCTCAGTGATTAGTGTGGTCGCTTCACACGCCGAAGGGCATGGATTCAAACCCAAGCAATGAGCTTAAGTTGATAGTAAAGGAAAACCTCGTAATAGCATGGTGGCAGAGGATTTTCTAGTACTCGGTATATGTAAAAAAAAAAAAAAACACCTTATGTTGTTATTTATGACGTCATGAATCGCTCTGCAAGCGACAGCTGGTTAATTAAAAATGCCCCTGTATATAGTGATGTCGAGAGTATATTCTCTTGTTTTCCCTAAAATAGATTTTTCATTCACCGTTCAACCGAACGAAATAAATCAAACAAAAAAGTGTCTAATTACTTTCTCACAGGACCTATTTTGTAACTTGAGACAAAAGCAACACTGCAAATTGAAGGCTAACATTTGCTTAGCAAGTTTCAGAGGAGCCTGGTTTGTAGATCAAGTCATCGAAGTTAACGGAATAGTAAAAAGGCTACAATAATTCAAATAACAAAAAATAAAAATAAGTTCGAGACGAATTTAACAACAGAATTTCTCCCAAGCGCCTTATTGTAAAATATTTTAATATTTTTCTGTTGTAAAAACATTTCAATAAATATACAATTTCACAAGGTTATACACTTGAGGTGTGCCGAAAGGTGCTCATTGTACACATATCTGTGAACAAGAACTGTGACAATTTCAAACATTCTTGTTTTTGCTTCAAGAGCGTGCGGTCAGCATAGGGTCGTTAGTTTAATAGCGCTACATCATGACGTAGCGTTCAAGTGCCATGTCATGACGTACTGCTATGGTTCGTAAGGAGCGATATGAAGAAAAAAAACGCTACGCCGAGTGTGCTACGTCAGTGCTGTAGGGGTACTGACGTAGCCAAGAGCTCTACGAGAAAAAATTTATTTACTCTACAAGCGTTACGTCAAGAGCGCTACGCGAGAAACGACACGTCGGGACTGCTACGCAAAGAGTGCTACGTCTGGACTCCCTACCACGCCACCTACACTACCACCTCTATGTCAGGTGAACTAACGCTAATATAGAAAGAATGCCAAAGCGCTTTTAAAAAATTTAAGCTATTTTTACTCAAATAAATAAATATTGGACAATATTTTCACACAGAATTTAGGCCCATACTAAGTAAAAGCACACTATGGGAACCAGACGACTGATATAATACTTAGTCTTATAGGTATATAATATAATATTTTGTACATATTCAAGCATGGAAGATTTGGTTCCTACCAAATCTACCAATGCTTCAATCAATCTTCAATTCAATCCCATTTTGTTTTCAAAACTTGTTTTTTCCCAATGTATATATAAATAGTGCTATTTTATTTATAAAGTAACGAATTAGGTACGTGATAGCTGGAGAGTTATACAATGTAGTCACATTAATAACACAATTTTTCATGTTGTTTTATACAAAAACTCAGTAGAATCACCACAACTTTACAAGTAGTAGAATACGACCGGACTCGACTTTGACTTACACTCTGTGACTGTGACTTAGACTCATATCTTTTCCTTTGTCACAAAACAGTTGAAAACATTGAAATACATAATATACTGTGAAAGGCATAAACTTTGCTGCCAAAAATAAAGACGAAATTTAAGCAAAAGAAAAGAAAAATAAAGCATTTTATGCTCAATCAATTGAAATCAGTCACAGTCTAAGTCAAATAAAGTAAGTTAGATCCCAGTACAGTCATTCTGTAAAAAGTAGTGATGACTTAACTACAAGCTTCGATGGAGTTTTGGAAGCAACACAGAAAGTCATATTTCACCACATTATATAACTTTCCCACACTCAAACGTGCTCGGCACTTTATGAATAAAACACTATTATATTTACACATAAACATTCGAACAATAACAACCAACAATTTTTCGCGTTTTCGCCAAAACTCCATCTTAAAACTTATCTAATGATTTGAGTAGATAACATACTACCGACGCTTCTGCCTTACACCATCACTTCAAAGAGGTCCTGACCTGGCAAAGTGAAACGCTCTCAAATGAAGGGCGAGAACGACATTTAATTGTGTTTAGTCGAACAAAAGGAGTTCTGTTACGAAGATGCTTCCGACTTTGAAGGGATGTATTAATTGTATCACTAGAGCGGTAATGAGGCCAGAATTGTTTGATTTGAAAGGGTTAAGGGTAATTGAGATGCCAATGAAGACTATAATGTCATTATTCGAGCTCTACTGAATACAAAAAGCCTTTTAAAACCTTTTTTTGCCTTTGTTTTTGGAATCACACTTTGTGTAGTATCTTCTCAATGAGCGCCAAAGCAGCGATGTCCTGGACTTTTTTTTTAAGGCTGACAGTCTAGGTGTTTGACCACAACTCACCTGATGTTAAGTAACGGTGTGGTCAAAGATGGTAAACCTAGCCTGGAATGGAACTGGCTCTCAAGTGAGGCTGCCGGAACACATCGTTAGATGCTTGGCAGCAGATTTTCAACTTGAGAGTGGTAGCTAGCCAGCCGAGTACTAGAAAGTACCCTACCACCACGCTATGGTTTCCTCACGATGGTTTCCTTCACCGGCAGCTCAAGCTCATTGTTGGGGTTTGAACCCACGCCCTTCGACATGCGAACCGACCGCGCTAACCACTGAGCTATCATCGCGACTTTGTTTTACTGCTCAAAGTTCTGTGTGTCGCTGCAATGGTCATGTACGTTATCCCTTACCATCAGAAAAGCGTCTCGTTCGTCTCATAACTTATACATTTAAAAAAATATATGTGCGCTCCGACCTCCTCTTATTTCCGACCACATCTTCGTTTACCATCAGTCGAGTTGTTAGTAAAAGGTCACACGCGGTTTAAAAAAAATCTGGTAGTAGTTAACAGCCGGTTGCACGGGAATAAGTGTATATTTAAAAAATAAAGAGTCCTGCGGATTTCTGTGTTTCAAGTCCTCACTCAATGTAACGATTTTCTATAAATAAATATTTTAGAACATTACACACAGCGCCATCTGATCCCAAACTAAGTAAAGCTTGTAGGTAGGACTATGGAAGTCAAATAACTGATAGAATACTTAAATACTGTTTGCTATCTAAATCTACTATCGAAAGGTGTAATTACATTTGATATCCGAATTTGTTATCATCAGTTTTTTTAATTGCCTTCAAGTATGGAAGTAAATTTAAAGACAATAAGTCTTTAAATTATGTAAATTTAAAGACTTATTCACATAAAAATATGTAATTTTAGAAAAAAATATTTCCTAAAACAGAGTCAACTCTGTAAGATTTCTCAATTATGGTATAACATAAAATTAATAAATTTTCAAGTCAATGCCGATCATGTTTCCTATTAATTTCAGCATCGACGAAAAAATGAAATATAAACTTTATACCACGACAGAAGGAACGTTTATCAAAGTTTGGAGCCCCCGGGCAATTTTAAAGGTTTTCCAGTCTCTGGTTTTGAAGTTATTTTTTTGTATCTGTTGATCCGTACAAGAGTAAAGCTACTTTTGTGGCTTATACAGATAGAAGCGTTTGAATTGAACTAGCAACTTCTTTTGGTAATTCATTTGGCTGCAATTTATTTTGGTAATTTAATTACAAAACATTAAACTTATATAAAAGTTTAAATAGAATGTATTAACAACAAAATCGGTTGCATAGCTTAGAAAAAGCGAAGAAACATACAGACATGAACAGTGACTTTGGTCTTTTTTATATGAGAGTAATGAGATGAACGAGACGGTCCCCTGATGGCAGCGATACACAGAACTTTGAGTAATAGAACAGTCCAGTCGCTGCTTTGAAACTCATTAATCTGAGACTTTCGATGGTTGGTCTCAACAGCCCTGTAATTTCGCTAGCTGTGTAATGTTTATACACTACTGCTTGACGGGAGAATTTCTGGTATTGCAGTGGAACCTAGATGAACTTTTGCTGAGGAGATCTACCATCAAGTAAAAATTTTAAAAGATTTTTTTATAGGTCGGGATACTTACTTTGAATAAGATTTACTATATTTTTTTTTATATTGTCACATTTTTATGCTGACATATTTTTATATTGGCCGTATTTTTATATTGACAATGTTTTTATATTGACATGCTTGTATACTTTGACATTTTGTTTTTATTTCATTGGCATGTAATTAGAGTTATTAAATTATATAATGTAATGATATTACGGAATTGACTTGTAACATTGGTGATATCAATAGAATATTTGTATTTATACTATCTGCTCCCCGCGGTTTTACCCGCGTAGTCATGGATAATGATGATGATGATGATGATGATGATGATGGTGATGATGGCGATGATGATGAAAAGTATCTTATGTCTTATTTCAGAGCCTAAAGTACCTACATGCAAAATTCACTTAGATCCGTTGAGTAGTTTACGCGTGAAGTCATAACAAACAAACAAACTCACATTCGCATTTATAATATTAGTTAGGATTATGTAAAAGCTGGTTCCAGGTTCCAACCAAACTGCGTGATTGTTGTGTACATGACTATGTATCGTTTAATTAGAGTATTATCGGAAATAATAATTTTGAATAAATCGATTTCGTTCTGTGTTATGTTCAATCAAAATCAAAATCAAAAAGTCATTTATTCAGGTCAGGCCCTGGTAAGGCACTTATGAACGTTAAGTTACACGTTTGAATCTACCACCGGCTCGTAATTACACTTCAACTGAGAAGACTCCGGCAAGAAACTCAGCAAGGCATTTTTTTGTGGACCTTTCTTTTCATATTAGGTTACAGTTTACAGTTATAAATATTAATACATACATTATGCTTACTACAATTGTCACTTAGCCAGGGAGATACAGAGAGAAGCTACTACAACCAAATATTCCTGTCTTCCACGTAATGTTAAAAATATTGTATAGTTTTTTTGGAGTAGTAAACAATTACACTGCTCTACAGTTGACCGGAACTAAGTGAGTAGTCGTACGCCTTTTGATACCTAGTACATTTATATCACTGAAAACTTCTTTAATTATTCCATGTATGATATTTATTCTCAAACAGTGACACAATATGACTAGATAAGCGCGTACGATCCTATTATCGTGTCCGGTTACCCCCCGATTGGAAGACTACAAGATAACTATAAAAAGTGGACATTCGATCAATCGACGTCGTGTCGGGTGGCCATGAAGTTGGAACAATTCTAAATGGAAATAAATTTAAAAAATGTTTGACTGATTGGCTTCTTAACAACTGTTTCTACAGCGTTAAGGAGTTCATGAATTTTTCTTATAAATAATAATTAATAATAATGTAATATGGACTAATTAAATTAATGTATCTACTGTTAACATTTACACGTCTGCATGCAGACTGAATACATTGTGACACTACAAAAAAATATTATAAGACCTATATATACCTACATGTATTCTTGTAAATAAATTATTTGATTTGAACTTTTTAAACAGACTTGAGTCTTTACTAGGTAGCAGATATTTTGGTTGGATAGATAGAAACTCTTGTGCACACCAAAAAAAGAAATGATAATACAGATATTTAAAAAAATTAGCCAGTCCACAAGTGGCGGTATTATCGCCAAGAGCAATCTTTTCCAGGCAACCAAGAATGGACAACATGATACATCTTAAGAACAGATGGCTAGCTACCACTCTCAAGTTGAAAATCTCCCGCCTAGCAAACGGTGTGTTTCGGCAGCCTTACTTGAGAGCCAGTACCATTCCAGGCTAGGTGTGCTTTACCATCTCCGACCACACCGTCACTTAACACCAGGTGAGCTGTGGTCAATTGATGAGATGTGGTCCTATTTTATTATATTCAATTTCCATAAGATACTATATTGTAAAAATTAAATATCGGTGGAAATTTAATACGGTGCCATTTAGAAACTAAAAAAAAACTGATAGAATATTTACATACTTTTTGTTGTAAATACAAAATACTTACACATACATTTAGAACACCCGACACAGATGTGTAAGTGTAGGAGGAAAGTGATATAATGTTGTGAAACATAACTTTTCGTGTTACTCCCATAATTCCATCGAAGCTTGTTACCACTACTTAACTACGACATGACCGGACTTATTTTAACTTTGACTGTGACTAAGACTTATCAAATTTGATTTTTATTTAACACCAGCAGCCTGGTAAGCCTTCGCACGAATGCACTTAAAAAAAAAAAAAAAAAACTCTTGATCTGATTGCTACCAAATATCACAGAATTACCCGCTAGGCAAAATTGAAGATTGTCTAATCATTTCATCAAAATCGATCACGGCGTTTTGAAATCCATAAGCAAAATACACATTACACACATCGATTTTTATATACGTATATAGACTTGAAACAATCGAGACACAAATTGGCAAATGCGCAAAGTTCAACGTCAAAAAAAGAGTCGGCCATATTCGTGTGCACGACCTGCATTCAAATAAATATACTATTAAAAACATAAAAGGTTTAATTTCAGTATCTCATACGACCATACACTATCTGTTGAACGCTTTAAAACTAAAATAACCGTAAAACTAAGCATCTCCAACTTTTATGGCGTTGCAAAGACTGGCTGTAAAATAAAGTTTTATCAGAAAGGCTTTTAAAACATATACCTACACCAGCTTTGGGGTACATTGGCACATCAATATTTTTCTAAAATTATTATGTTCTGTCAACAACGTTAAAAGGTTTGAGTGTACTAGAAGAAGGACATTGCACTAATACGAAACATTTTCTTTATCTTGCTTGAAACGCGAACGAAACACTCCCATGATGGTAAGAGGTAACCTGTCCATGACCATTGCAGCGATAATCAGACTGTGAGTAACAAATGAAAGTTCAAGGCAACGCTACTTGGGGCTCAATAAAAATTACAGTATATGGCTAGTTACAGTACCTTTTGAACCGGAACACAGAATGATTTCAGATTTCAGAATATAAATATAATATAATTTTTAGTTCATCACAAAACAAAACAAGTGAGCAGCAACTTATACCGTGTGGTACAGGGCTATAGAATTATAATTAAGTAATTACAAATAATAATATATAATAAGCAATCTCTAAAAAAAAGTTTGTTGACCCTTTACCGAATATACGTGCCAGTTAATTCTTGTGCCCACAGTAAAAATTGCTAATAATGATGGGTACAATGACACCCATTCAGTTTAATAGACTCCCAAGCTTGAAACCCTGTACAATTGTTCCGAAGAAAAATTCACAAAATGTTATTTATTTCGTTCATAAACCACTGTCT
Source organism: Biston stratarius (assembly GCA_950106695.1). Classification (NCBI taxonomy): domain Eukaryota; kingdom Metazoa; phylum Arthropoda; class Insecta; order Lepidoptera; family Geometridae; genus Biston; species Biston stratarius. The sequence goes on along the minus strand of OX467115.1, from coordinate 3,166,043 downwards.
TACGTAAAACACTTTCCATTAAGTAAAGCGCCATCTGTTGTTGGAAGTTATCCTGGAATCCTCTAAATCCTGGCCACCTCACGAGTGCCCTTGCTAGGAGGGTAGCTTGATTAATACCACGGGACGAGACGTCTCAATGAATATAAAGTACAGAGACATAACACAGTAGAATATGCATAGAACCCTTTATTTTCACTGCATTTCATAATAATAGAGGTTTAAATGTGATTTTTCTGTTTTAACGCACTAGCCTGTATGATTACAAAATAAAACCTGCGTGGTTAAAGTAAAACTATTTTTTATATAAAAATTATGTCATTCGAAATTTAGAAAATATATGACGTAATTGTTCGATTTTCAATTGTTGAGCTACCATTCAGCACCGAACCTTTCAACGTAGTTTTTGATCTGAGCTTTCAACCATAAGAAAATTCGTTTTTTTTTAAAGTTTTGGCATCGCACTTTTTGCATTCGGCCAGAGTCGAGTAGTCAATTTTTCAATGCTTTGATTAAAATACATTTGTTTTAACATACATACTCGATAAAACTCCAATTTTGGATAATAATACAATGCAGTAACGTATGCTTTCCGCGTTCCCGCCAAAACTCCGTATACACCTTTTTGTTTAAGCTACTTACACAATGTGATTTCATCCTGTTTTCTGTATTTAAGCTATGTAAAGGATTTTACTGTAGTTTCACTATCAGAAACACGCTAGGGACCTCAGATATATAACCCTTGTAATACTATAATCTAAGAAGCTAAACGGATGTGGTATCGCCAAACTATTTTCACGAAAGAAGTAGGCAATTGATTGATTCAGGCGTTACTTTGCGGAAGTTCATTTACATCAAAATTTTGTTCGTCTTTTTTACTTGTGACAGGCTAGGTGTTTAACCACAGTTATTGTTAAGTGCACTGTATTATTGTTGTTTATTAAGAACACTGTATCAAGACGAAAACTGCGCACTGAATTTATGAAGAATATTTGTTTTACCTATACGGAGTAACTTTATCAATTATTATAATTTAATAATTATAATAATTATTAAATATTACTCAATTAAGTTAGATACTCCGAATATAAATTCGGCTACATCTCAATGGTCTTTTTCAAGGAGTCAAACCAAAGTACGACGCGCGCGCAGTTTCGTTTTGCTCCGTTGCGTGGGAAGTTGCGCGCCGCGCATATAAAGACAGCGGTTGGTGCACGGGCGCAGGAATGGGGGCGGGTAGAGCATTGTGGCGCGCCGGTGCACTCTGGAGTTCTGGACACCTGAACAATGTTAGAAATATTCCAGCACTATCCATGTTTTTTTTATTTCGTAGCCGTTATACCGCATCTATTACTTTTGTAGCTCTGCCTTGTCTGCCGTGTAGTGCGCTGTCCGTGCCGCATGCCAACTACGAGAGTTTATTAGCTTTTGCTTAGGCTAGGAGCTACGGAACAAGACTATCACTGAAGACGTGACTGTGATTGTTACTAAAACTTGTATTACTTTCATAGATAAACTGACTATTGTAATTTATTAAGAATATATACCACAAATCACAAATAAAGGACTTGAGTATGAATTCTTGTAGTAAATAAGATTAAAATCAGTTATACTCAAATATGACTGCCCTGTTAGCTCATTTGGTAGAATATCTGCTTCAAGAGCTATAGGGAGTAGATTCGATTCCCAGTCAAAACACATCGATAAAATACTAAAGTAGTTTAGTACATTTAATCTATAAGAAAAATAGCAAAACAAAAATTTCCGCATAATTTATGATTAGCTAATGAGTAACTGTGCTAGACAGCTGCTCCCCGACTATTATCTGCTGTTGTTTAATGTTACTGCTTTACGAGACTACACTTGGAAGCAGTAAGCACAAACTTAAGATAATAGATTTATACTCAACGGAGAATAATAGAAGATATACCTACCTAACGTTTAGATTACATTAATTAGTTATTCGTTCAAAGTACTACTAATTTATATTAGGAGATAAATTTATTAGTACGTCATCGAAGTAGGTACCACCCAGCCTTCGGAATCATACAATAATTATCGTACATATGCGATAACTTCATGATTATTTTTTGCTGTCATTGCCATCGATTGGCTTATTTCTTTTTTAGGAACACATTGTGCCGCTTCATGTCTCGATCATTTCATTGGTTGCTAGTGTCGCACCTACCAATCAACAATCGATATCGATATCGTCGTTTGATATCGATATTTCGATGATATGAACATTCGAACATTCAATTTGAAAATGTTTCTTTTTTATTTCAAAAAACAGAAGTTTACAGGATTTGTATGTGATTTATGGGTGTGTTTATCATCTTCGACCACACCGTCACTTAACATCAGGTGAGCTGTGAATAAACTGTGTAAAAAAAAAAAACCGGCCAAGTGCGAGTCGGACTCGCGCACCGAAGGTTCCGTACAAACCTGTAGGTATATAAGTAAAAGTAATGGTACGTTGCTTCGTACCAAATTTCATGATTCTGAGTTCACGGGAAGTGCCCTGTAGGTTTTGATTCCCTTGCGAGTGTCGAAAATTTGCAGCATAAACGGCTGTATCTTTTGATTGCGTTGGCTTAGAAGTTTGATTTTTTCACAGCTTTAAGGGACAGTAGACCTGAGTATTTGATATTAATTTCAGCTTGATACTCCACGCCTTCCTGAGAAAAAGGGTCTTGACAGACAGACGGACAACAAAGTGATCCTATAAGGGTTCCGTTTTTTCCTTTTGAGATATAGAACCCTAAAAACAAGGCTGACTCTGAATGTTATTTTTAAATATGAATGGAAAAATGACCTGTAACTTTGGTGTTATTAATAAAATAAATTTCAACAAGTATTACGTTCTGTTTACGCCTTACTCGCCTTAGCTCTAGCTATATATAATATATACTTGTAGGAATGAGTTATCAAGTTATACCCCAGGTCAGACCTAAGTTTGAAACTTAGTACCTAGTTGTTATCCGCGTTGTTATACCAGGTAGAGTACAAATAGGGCTACCAACAGTTCAGATTTGTCCGGACAACGCTTTTTTGTAAGCTTTTATGTGTAATTTTTAAACTAAATAAATATTGTAGGACATTTTCACACACACGCCATCTGACCCCAAATTAAGCAAAGCTTGTAGTGTGGGAACCAGATAACTGATAGAATACTTCTATCCTTTTTTTTTGTATGTACATACATACAGAACATCCAGACACAGAACAAACATTTATTGTCACATAAATGTTTGTTCTGGTGGAAATCGAACCCACGCCCTACAGCCCATGAAGCAAATATTCTACAAAAGGAACTAACACGGTAGTCAAACTTTTACGATTTGAACACAAAATTTGTGAATGTTTGCTATTTCTTCAGGTTATAACGGCTTTACGGATTTTGATGAAGTTCGGAATGTAGATAGCTCAGATAAACACTTAAGTTACCTACTTTCGTAAAATTCCGGGGCGTAATCGTGGAGCGTAGTATTTCACGAATAATACGTGTAGTAGGTGTAGTCGAAGATGGTAACATACTTAGCCTGTAATGGAACTGGCTCTCAAGTGAGGCTGCCGTAACATACCGTTAGATACTTGGCGGTTTCATTGCATTACATTAGACAAGAACTGCAATGAAAAAACTAAGTACTAAGTTGGTTTTATAGTGGACTGGTCTTTTAGTTCATTTGGTAGAATATCTACTTCAAGGCTTGTAGGTCGTGGGTTCGATTCTCACCAGGACAAACATTTTATATGACGATAAATAAATAAATGTTCCTTCTGTATCTGGATGTTCTCTATATAATTACAAAATAGAAAGTGTATAATATTCAATCAGTTTTATCTGGTTCTTCTAAATATATATAACTTAAAGGTGACTGACAGACTGACATAGTGCACAACGCACAGCCCAAACCACTGGACGGATCGGGCTGAAATTTGGCATGCAGGTAGATGTTATGACGTAGGCATCCGCTAAGACAGGATTTTGATTAATTCTACCCCCAAGGGGATAAAATGGGGGATGAAAGTTTGTATGAAACTTTGTCAATTTTAAACCGATCGGGCTGAGACTTTGCATGCATAAAGCTACTATGACGTAGGCATCTAGCGCGGGTGAAACTGCGGGGCACAGCTATTATAGTATAAGCTTTGCTTGGGGCTAGATGGTGCTGTGTAAAAAGTCCTACGATATATATTAATTTATAGTAACCCTAAGTCGCAATACGTCAACTCTTTAGTTTATTAAGGACGTGCTTGCCAAGTTATATTAACTTGAATATCGGAGATGTAGTAAACTAAGTCATTCCAAACTAAACCAAGATGAACGGATACGAAACTTGATTACTATCGGCTATCGGCGTCATACTGGAGCAAACTAAGATTAGCTGACAAATAGAAATTATGTTTGTCATAGTTTACTAGCTTACGCCTGTGACTACATCCCTGTTGGCTTAAGAATTGCCTCTGATCACCTAGCAGTTTAAAATATACTTTACTAGCGGCCCGCTCAGGCTTCGCACGGGTATAAACCTCAAAAATAACAGTATTTCTCCACTATTTAATGGATGTTATTATACATATAAACCTTCCTCTTCAATCACTCTATCTATTAAAAAAACCGCATCAAAATACGTCGCGTAGTTTTAAAGTTTTAAGCATACATAGGGATATAGGGACAGAGAAAGCGACTTTGTTTTATACTATGTAGTGATGATTTATTTATTTCTAAGATATAGGCTTGCGTTTGAACATCATCTCATCTGATGTTAAGTGATGATGTGGTCTAAGATGGAGCACGCTTGTTTAGAAGATTCACTCTCGACTTGAAGACACCCAGATTATATCCAACGGGGAACACCCACTGAGGCAGCGCATTCCACTGTCTAGCAGTCCGCACAATGAACGTGGAATCAAATCGTTTCGTTCGAGTTTTTGGAACGTCGACCATGAAACGATGTCGCTTTATTGAGCTTCTGGCTGTCCTATAGAAGAATGGACATGGTGGAATTAGACCATGTAGTTCTGAAGCACCCCGAAATGAATCCGATAAAAACCAATAAACTAGCAACTTACCTAACCTCACACTTACCAAATATATACATATAAAAAAATGACACGAGATTTTATATAAATATATATATATAACCACCACCAATTACTTCCAATTATTACTTCTCCTTCTTTAATTATTTCTTCTTCTTCTATATAATACGAGTATATATATAGAAGAAGAAGATAAATCATTGGAAGTAATAGTACTAAAACTAGGCGTGAAAAAAAAAACTCAATAAGGCGACGAATAATAATTTGAAGCGATGATAGCTCAGTGGTTAACGCGATTGGTTCACACGCCGGAGGGCGTGAGTTCAAATCCCAATAATGAGCTTGAGTTGCCGATGAAGAAAAATATCCTGAGGAAATCATAGCGTGGTTGTAGGGTAATTTTATATTTTAACTTTTTTATATCACAATTCTTAATATTCTCTTGGATGTCTGAAGACTGTCTACCCACAATTGGCCAACGCGACCCTTCTCACAAGAGGGGAGACGAGGCCCACGCCTTTCAATGTGACAGTTCATAAGAACACAGCTAATTCACAGACGAGAAAGTATTTTCACTCCACTAAGTAATATCAAACGCAAAGTACAAAAACCACTTAACTACAGATTGAACGTTAATTGTTGGCAGATCGCTTGCTTCTCTCACGAGAATTATCCAAGACGTCTCAAGAGAGCTTTGAGTGGATAAACTGATTTAGAATTTCAAAACGTGTCTAGAGTAGTTGATTTTACAAAATTATGCAGAATAGTTTTGTACAAAACTGGCTTAGCACACACATATAAACCATCCGCAAGAAATTATCTAAATCAGTCTTTCTCAAAGTGAAACCTCTGGTCTTATGAAAGCTGTGCATAGTTTATAGGAACAGGTTTTTTTTAAGGTTTACAGGCTAGGTGTTACCACAGCTCACCTGATGTTAAGTGACGGTGTGTTTGCAAATGGTAAAGTACACCTAGCCTGGAATAGAAGTGGCTCTCAAGTGTGGCTGCCGGAATACATTGTTACCACCGTGCTTAGCGGCAGATTTTCAACTTGAGGGTGGTAGCTAGCCAGTTGAGTACAAGAAAATACCCTACCACCACGCTATGGTTTTATCGGCAGCTTAAACTCATTGTTGAGGTTTGAACCTACGCCCTTCGGCGTGTGAACCGACTGCGCTAACCACTGAGCTATCATCACTACATATTATAAAACAAAGTCGTCCGCCGCGTCTGTCTGTCTGTTGGCGATAAACTTAAAAACTACTGAACGGATTATCATGCGAGTTTCACCAATACATACATAGAGTGATTCATGAGGAAGATTTAGGTGTATAATTTGTCAAAGTTTTGTGTAAATTGGTTAAAATATGATGATAATTATTTGAAGTGTCAAAAAGTCAAGCCATCATCATCATCTACAGCCCGTAATCGCCCACTGCTGAGCATAGGCCTCTCTTCTTGTACGCCATTCATCCCGGTCCTGTGCTAACCTTGTCCAGGTTAGACCCGTGACTTTTACGATGTCGTCAAAAAGTCAAGCCACCTGGGAGCTTTCATCGAAAACGCTGCCTAATCCCTTCGAGATATAACTAAATAATGCATGGTGGGGGTATTCATCTTTTATAGATCTACAAAAAAGTCCGCGGTGACATATATCTACCTTTTAAGGATATACTATACCCATTCTTACTACCCGTGCGAAGCCGCAGCGGGTCACACATCCCATCATCAGCTACCTATAGGACGTCCACTGCTGGACATAGGCCTCCTCCTGGGGGGTTTTGCTAATACTCGCCACGCTTGGCAGGCGGGCTGGCGAGCGCAGTTAAGTGTGATTGTTCAAGGAAGACGCTGCTGCCCATCTTCCGGATTACATCCCTTAGCCGACTCTTACGGCAACCACGGGTAGAGAAGGTACTATTCTCACGACGGCACCACCACGGCAAATAAAGAATAAATAAAGCGTGGTGCGTGGTGTTTGCGTGGTGGTAGGGTACTTTCTAGTACTCGGCTGGCTAGCTACCACCCTCAAGTTGAAAATCTGCCGCCAAGCATCTAACGGTGTGTTCCGGCAGCCTCACTTGAGAGCCAGTTTCATTCCAGGCTAGGTGTGCTTTACCATCTTCGACCACACCGTCACTTAACATCAGGTGAGTTGTGGTCAAACACCTAGGCTGTCAACCATTAAAAAAAAAGCAATAATAGTAAATAATAGTCTCAAATAAAGAATTGGCTGCTGTTCCTGTTCCAGTACTGTGAGAGCAAAGCTTCTATGTTTTATTCGCTCGCCGACAGCTAGCAGTAAATTGTAACTACTACTCGATGTCATTAACTCTCATCCCTGTACATGCACAGCACGTAGAATATAAGTTTTTTTATATTTTATTTCGTTGTCGAGAGAAAATACTGCTCCAACGTGAATTGAAAGATATAAAACATCGTTTCGCTTCAGCTGCAGTCCCACAGGGCTTGCACTGTCCGAAACGTGAAATGGCTTTATTACACCGAACAATTGTGGACAAAAGAATCGGAAAATCAACGATGTCGTGTAGTGGGGTGAACATTTGGTGTATGGTTAGTTACTAACTAGGTATTTGACAGCCCTTTTTTACAATAAAAAAAAAATATTTCATGACCCTTACTCTAGGTCCCGGTTTACCCTTTAGGTATGGAACCCTAAAAAATAAAAGTCGTGAAACCACACACAGGTACACACATTAAACGTATAACACTCCTCTGTTTGCGTCGGGGGGTTAAAAACACGTCAATTCAAAAAAGAATATCGAAAGAAAATGTTTCCAACAAAACGATTTACCAAAAAACTATAAATTACATTCGGCCCGCTATCCATCACCGTCTAATGGGACACAATGCGACAAATAATAATCAGATGATGACGTTGAAAAATTGAACTATAAATTGATGTTGCTTCGATACGGGAGTAATGTTAGTGCCACGGCAAGCCTTCGATTACGGTAAGTACAACCTTGGCCGAATGCGGCTATCTGTCAATTTCGTCTGTCGTGATTATGACTTATATCTTATCATAAATATATTACTGGACGTATTCAAGAGATTCGCAGAAGCGCGTGGGTTCAATCCCCAACTATAAGCTTGAGCTGCCGGTGAAGGATAACAACGTGAGGAAACCATAGCGTGGTGATACATACTTTATAGTACTCGGCTGGTTAGCTACCAACCTCAAGTTGAAAATCTGCCGCCGAGCACCTAATGGTGTGTTCCGGCAGCCTCAGAGATCCAGTTCTATTCCGTTGGTGTGATTTACCATCTCCGACCACACCGTCACTTCTCATCAGATGAGTTGTGGTCCAACACCGAGCTTGTAAAAAAATATGAGAAAATCTCAAACAGTTCGATTCTTTGATGATCTTGTACTCCGCTAAATTAAGACCCTATATAACATAGTTTTTTTTTTATTAAATCTATTTATTTGGCACAAGTTTTTGACACATTACAATGTTCTCAATGCCTTCTCCCGATATTTTAATCAAACACAAAACGCCATAGGCAGATATAAAAAAATTAATAATTTTTTTTTTATAGAATTACATTAACCTATATGTATAGGTATAGTATACACACATATATATATATAAATATCTAGTACCTGGATGACCGAGCTTTGCTCGGCCGAAAACACGGATAAAACGACGTTTTATAAAAATGAAACCTAGCTAGATCGATTTATCGCCCTCGAAACCCCCTGCATACTAAATTTCATGAAAATCGTTGTAGCCGTTTCCGATATTCAGATTATATATATATATATACTTATATATATATATTCTTGTATATGTATATATATATATATATATACATATACACGCTGGCCCCTTCCCATCTACATGGAACCAACAACAGATTTGGTGCGGCTTGTGAAGCGGCTGAAAAATCTAAAACATGCAAATACAGGGGTCTAGGCTCCGAATATGATTTTGTCCCATTCGGTGTCGAGACCCTTGATCCGTGGGGTCCTAGCGCTATAAGGCTTTTTAAAGAAATAGCAAAAAGGTTAGTCGACATCACAGGAGACCGAAGAGCTGGCAGCTACCTCGGACAAAGAATTAGTCTAGCTATTCAAAGGGGGAACGCTGCCAGTATCTTCGGAACCTTGCCTAAAGGGACTCCTTTTAATAATATATTTTAGTTATTTTATATTTATCATTTTAATTATAATAATATGTTTAAATTTAATTAGGAATAAATTGGTTTAATTTTATAATATATATATATATATATATATATACATATACAAGAATTGCTCGTTTAAAGATAGTAGATATGTGTATAAGTATGTGAGTAGTGTGTGCGTGTGATGTATGCGTATTTGTGCACTCTTGAGTTTGTTTTATGTTGATTAGACTGCTGTTAACAAACGTGGTTGAAATGTATAGGACCTTATCAACAATTTGTAACGCCAACAACCTATATTCACACCGCTGTTGCAGAATAGATGATAGTTAGAACTGTTCTTAAACTAAGTAACAAGCGTTTAATCTGTGGTCGGTATGGAGCCAAAATAGTTTGTGATTTATAGCGGTGAAACTACAGTTGCCGTGGTAGATAAATAAATTGTTAGTAGTTCTTGGCACCTAGCTTTAGATTGTCTGGGTGTATGTTGGTAGTTAGTAGACGGACGACGCAGTCAGTCTTTGAATGGGTAACCGTGAGGGACATATTTTATTGTTTATGTTAGTGTGTTCCGGTTTGAAGGGAACTGCAGCTAGCAAATTTACTGGGCTGCTGAGACTTAACCATCGAAAGTCTTAAAGTAATGAGCGCCAAAGCAGCGATGCCTTGGACTTTTTTTGCTACTCAAAGTTCTGTGTAACGCTGCAATGGTCATGGATAGGCGTTATCTTACCATCAGGACTGCGTCTCGTTCGTCTCATTTATTTTATATAAAAAAATATCATGATAGTTTTATTCTTCGTTCAGTCTAAAATTAATAAAATACTTTTTTGATATCTGCCACGACGCTATAACTTATAAACTAATAAATATTTTATCATATTTTATTACTACTGAAGTAAATTTGACAGAAAGTAAATAAATTACCAACTCATTCATAAATCTGTGAATAAATTTCACATGCCGTAAACATTCATCTTTCGTTCATTCTAGAATGAGTGAAGAACATGTTGCTATCTACCATGACGTTATAAATTGCAAATATTTTATCAGATTCCACTATGCTAAGGCAAAATTTGACAGGACGTAAATAAATAACTATCGTATTCATAAATTTGCGATTAAATCTCCGCTATTTAAGCCTTCAATCCAAGGGGTTGGGATTTATTTCCACAATTTGTTTATCTGTACCTACCGCAGAGAACGATCATAAGTTAGGAACGATTTTTGGCGCCGTGCCCGAGTAGCTATGAACTGAATTGGCGATTTCGATACGAAGCAATAACTTATTCATAAGCAATTTTTGATAATATCGTGGAGTTACCAACACTTTAGATTTTTTATGTGTAAGTAACAGCATGGACGAGACACACATTTTTCGCTGCAATCCGTTCGTAGTGATGATAGCATCCAAAGCCTCAAAGTATACAAATACTCCGAGACTTTGGATGGTTAGTCTCAACAGCCCTGTAATTTCGCTAGCTGTAGGAACACAGTTGCCTTGGTGGTACCCGCGTAAGAATTGTACCCCACCCTCTCTACCCGTGGTTGCCGTAAGAGTCGGCTAAGGGATGTAATCCGGAAGATGGACAGCAGCGTCTTCCTTGAACAATCACACCTAACTGCGCTCGCCAACCCGCCTGCCAAGCGTGGCGAGTATTGGCAAAACCCCTCCAGGAGGAGGCCTATGTCCAGCAGTGGACGTTCTATGGCGGATGATGTGATGTGATGTGAAGAACACAGTAATGCTTACACAATACTGCTTAGCGGTAGAATATATGGTACTGCGGTGATACTGTCCTAGATGACCTCCTGCTAAAGAGATTTACCACCAAGATGTCAAATTAAGATGTTCCCATCTTTTTATTAATAGGTACTTCTTGTGCATTTTTTTGTAAACGAATCTTCGGAAGTAATTTCTTGTAGGTACTCAACATTTTCAACCCCGAATTCACGGTAAAATACTTCGCTGTTTTTCTACATCTGGTCGAGGATGATTGTCATTTCTCTAAGAGATTCAAAATCACTTCAAAATCAGTTATCCTACATAAAAAGTACCTATGTTAATTCCTTAATCATATTATATAAAGCAGTTAATTCGTTTAGCAATTTCAAAGTTGTTCTCGCAGTTAAAATTATTTACAATGATGAGTATAATAACCCCCTTTCGTCTAAATATACCTACTCTATACTTATAGCTTATATAATATTTTTTGAACAACGTAACTTTACCCTTCATCGTCCCAATTTACATGTGCATAATTATGTATAACAAAGGCGACATACTTTGACGACAACTTAGAAATGGTAAGTGATTTATTAGAGGTAGCGTGAATAGATTGCATTATATAAATCCTTCCCTAGTTGGCGGTATCCCGTTAATTGGTGCCGAAACCCGGATCGGCAAGGATAAAGATATGTTCAACTAGCATCTCTGAGGGTAGTTAGACATAGAGATAACACACACACACACACACACACACTGTACTGTATACTTACTTATCACTACATATTATGAAATAAAGCCCCCCGGCGGTTTTTCTTGGCGGGAACGCGCAGAGAGTCGTGTCGCCCCATTGTATTTTTCCAAAACTAGTGTTTTTCGAGTATTTATGCATAAAAATAGTGGTCTTTTATTTATAAAGTGCCGAATTACAAGCGGGAGTGTGGGAGAATGATATAATGTGGTTAAACATGACTTTTCGTGTTGCTTCCAAAACTCCATCCAGAAGCTTATAGTAAAGACGCCAGTACTTTACTAAAGCATGACTAGATTTAAGACATGAATTGCAAAAACGGAAGACAAGGCAGTATGGCTTTAAAACTTTAGCCTCCTCAAAAGGACAAATTGAATTTAAAAAAAAAGCAACTTGATATTGTTTGAAGCTGTATAAAACGTCATTTTATATTAAAAAAAAAAAAAAAAAAGTCAACACCTCTCAAATTTTATTCGATTCTATTTACGTCTGGTTATCGATACATAATATCTGTTACCGTTTACTTAATTGCTACGTTACGTAATAACATAACCGTCATCCAATGGCTTCGTTTCAATTGGGCGACGTCACTCGATCACATGCCGAGCTTCTGACCGGGAGAGAATCGATACTTATTAGTGTTTCCAGTATCAGTTATTTGTTGAAGTACTGTTTTGTAGTATCGATACTTGTTACTTCAAAACGATTCTTGTTATTTGAAAGTGGCTTGGTAGGTCCCACGGAATAAGGGTAAATATTAATCTGAAAGGAGTTCTTCATCCAATATTTATAAAAGCGAAAGCCTATGAAAATGAAAATTAAAACCGAATGAAAACCTATGAAAATTAGCCTATGTTAATCAGGGATATTGTAGCTTTCTAACTGTGAAAGAGCCTATTAGCCTTTAGTTTTGGAGCCTATTCAATGCAAACAATCAAATCTTTCCTCTTTATAACATTAGTATAGTTAGTATTCTATGAACGTTACCCTAAAACTAAGACTAGTCTATCAGAGTCCTATTAATTAGGCTTCTCTATGAGTCTCCCTGTTCGTCTAGCCTATTTAAAAGTCTAAGGAACAAAAAATCTAGACAAGCTGAAGAGTTTAAAAGTCTATAACCCACCTACAATTAAAATAGTTTTAATTAAAGGAAACAAACTTTTTGAACAAATTTATTATTCCTAATCTATATCTTTAAACGAGCAATTCTTGTATATATATATTCTGAATCTAGGAAACGGCTCCAACGATTTTCATGAAATTTTGTATCCAGGGGGTTTTGGGGGCGAAAAATTGATCTAGCTAGGTTTCATTTTCAGAAAACGTCGTTTTACCCATGTTTTTATCCGAGCAATGCTCGGTCAACCAGGTACTTATATTTAAACATATAACTTATGTATATTTTTGTAACCCTCTTTTAATTGCCTTCATTTAGATACCCTGATAGGTTTGGTTTGAAAATTTATTTCGCGCCAAAAACTCACCATATTTTTTATTTTTTAAAACCACCCTCTAAAGACACTTGAGTTTTAATAAGACTCTAACGATACTTTAATTGTCGTAATCCATTCGGCCGCTTATAAGATACGAGGTAATAAATAAATTTACATACAAACAAGATGCGCGTGCAAGACATAACTTGTCAGTCGGGTAAAAATCAAGACTACTATTACTAGAATAACCTTTACGCATTAGCCATGTAAGCCCGCAGGTGAAAGCTAGTTATTAATAACTTTTACATTGGGACTAACCAAGTAATCACGTAACATAAAATCAGATGTTCCATAGAAACAAATAATTTACCCTCAATAAATATTCATGATTACAAGGTCGATCCCATAATGAAATTATTCCAAATTAACAGTACAATGACCTCCTTTCATCTTAATACTACCTTTCTGCGTACACCTGTTTGCTTGTTATTCTGGAGGTATCGATACTAGAGATGTAAAATATTGTCGATAATCAATTTCGTTTCTAAGCACCGTTAGCTAGTTTGACGTATTTTAAACAAAGCTGTAACTTAATTTTGTTTGTCTTCAAAGTGAGTTTTCAGGCGCAATTTCCGTTGTAATTTATATTTGGAAATTGATTTATAAATATACAAGACAGTTGTGAATGATACAAATAGATATCATTATTCGTAAAAATTATTTATTTGCATAAGGATTAATACAAAGGTATGGATAACATGGTCTGTTTGGTCATTTCTATCAACTTGTTGTTTCTATCTAAAAAATTAATTTTAGTGACATAACTACAATAGTTGTACATATGGTATTGCGGACTTTTTTGTAGATATTGGTGTTTTCTTTAATATTGTAGAAGTTTTTTTGTACTATCATCAATAGTTTCCACAGCGCATCCGACGAAAGACATTCCATGGCAAATTTTTTTATACACCTTTGGTTACATTATTGATGATTTAGTAGGGATCCCTATTTTTTTTAACAATAAATATATCTTATGTTATTCAAGGATAGTGTAGCATTTTAATAGAGTAAGAGTTTTTGAAATCGGTCCAGTAGTTTTTGATTTTATTCGTTACAAAGATACAAAAATACAAATCTTTCCTCTTTATAATATTAGTGTAGATATAGATAGTGTAGATGTAGGTGTAGATTTACAAAAAAAATATGCCTGGTTACTTGGTTGTATATATGTACTTACATATAATACATATATTACAACCAGACACAACAAACATTTATCGTCACATACATTTTTGTTCTGATGGGAACTGTTCGAACCCTACAAATAGTTCTTGAAGCAGATATTCTAACAAATTAACTAACAGGACAGTATTCACTATTCAAGCTTAACAGATTTGCTTCCTTCTTTAACACGTAGGAAGTACATCTGCCAGTACGAAAACAACCATGCATTAACACTTATTTAGTATTATTATACTAATATTAAATACTAGTATTTTATTTTTTAAATATTATCAAAAACTAGTATTGTGTTTGTATACTAATATCCGTGATATTTTCGCAGCTCTACCGTATTTAACCGCAATTTGTACCTACTTCGTTAGCCGGCAACCTATGGCGCCTCGTTTACATCGTATTCAATTGACGTAATAAAATTATATCAGCAGTGGGTGGTCTTGAAATTGTGTAATAAAGTAAATTATTATATCCATAACGTTTTATGTTAACTCGTGGTGCAGTAAAGTTGTTATAGGCTATGACGATGTCCTACTTAGAAGTGGGTGAGCACAAGCTTATATGGAACGCAGAACAGTAGTACAAAGCAGGAAGAAGGTCACTGTACTCGACAATATGAACAACTATACTATAGCAATAAATTAGATAGATAGAAACTCCTAACTGCGCTCGCCAACCCGCCTGCCAAGCGTGGCGAGTATTGGCAAAACCCCCCCAGTAGGAGGCCTATGTCCAGCAGTGGACAACCTATATTGCTGATGATGTGATGTGACTCGGTGTTAGATCTCATTAGCAGGATGTCGTCTAGGTAGGTACCACTGCAGTACCAGATATTCTGCCGCCAAACAGTAGTGTGTAAACATTACAGTGCTCCAGTTAGAAGGGTATTGAAGTTCGCGAAATTACAGGGCTGTTGAGACTAACCATCGAAAGTCTCAAAGTAATGAGCGCCAAAGCAGCGTTGCCCTGGACTTTGTTTCGTTACCTAAAGTTCTAGGTATCGCTTCAATAGTCATGGACAGGCGTTACCAACAAGAACAAAAATGAACAACGTTTCAACAAAATGAGAATTTCTCGAATCGGTCCAGGCGTCTTTGAATAATCGTGGAACATACCTACATTAAAAAAAGATTCCGACGAATTGAGAACGTTCTCCTTTTTTTAAAGTAGGTTATAAAAATTTATTGTAAGCTCATAATATTTATATAACTACGTTATTGTAACCAATAACTTGCCCCCATACAACGCAAAATGTCTTATGTGTTTTTCAGAACTGGCGTTTTATTGCAATAACTTATACCTACAGCAATAAATTTGATCCCCTTTTTATTTGTTCGAGAGTTTCTGTTGCGCCACTACATTTTTATGGGTAGTTTGTGCCATAAGCTATTTAGTCATAAAACGTTAGTGTTCTTTTGATAAAAAATGACTTCTGTCCGGATATATCTTCATGGCTTATTGTCTAAAACTCTAGCATTTTAAATCTTGATGCAAAAATAGCAATATCATAAGTTTAAATTGTAAATCTATCTGTATGTTTGTGGTATCGTATCTCCCCAAACGACTGAACCAATTGTAATTAACCCAAGAACATCGTCGCAAAGTTGCTAGTTTATCGATTTTTTATCGGATTAATTTCGGAGAGTGTGCTTCAGAACTACGTGGTCTAATTCCCCCATGCCCGTTTTTCTATCGGACAGCCAGAAGCTCAAAAAAGTGACATCGTTCCATGGTCGATGTTCCAAAAAATTGAACGAAACAATTTGATTCCACGTTCATTGTGCGGACTCCTAGACAGTGGAGTGCGCTGCCTGAGTGGGTGTTCCCCGATAAATACAATCTGGATGTCTTCTTGAGAGTGTATCTTCTAGGCAAGCGTACTCCATCTTAGACCGCATCATCACTTAACATCACGTGAGAGGGACAAACGTAAACCAACCTATTATATAAAAAAAGTAGCTGATATAAGAATACTTATAACGCCCGCGAGTTTACTCGCATTTTCTGTGATATAAAGTACCCTCTTTTAATTCCGAGTATATGTAAGCTTTTTTTTGTGTAAGTAATGAGACGAACGTCACGCTCTCCTGATGGTAAGAGATAACGCCTGTCTATGACCATTACAGCGATACACAGAACTTTGAGCAGCAAAACGAAGTTCAGGGCATCGCTTCTTTAGCGCTCATTAATTTCAGGCTTTGGATGGTTAGTCTCAACAGCCCCGTAATAGCTATGTGTAGCTATCTGTATTTTATAATTTAGAATTTAAATCCGTTAGCTTAATAAAAAACAAATTTAAGAAAAAAGGCAGACTGCTGACAGAACTAAGTGAAAACTTAAAACAAGTCGGTGACGCGAAGGTGGCGATAGATTTTCAACTTAAGGGTGGTAGCTAGCCAGCCGAGTACTAGAACGTACCGAACGTACCTCTCAAATGAGGTTGCCGGAACACACCGTTAGAATGCTTGGCGGCAGATTTTCAAATTGAGGGTAATAAAAAAGTACCCTACCACCACGCTATGGTTTCCTCACGATGTTTTCCTTCACCGGCAGCTCAAGCTCATTGTTGGGGTTTTGAACCCAAGCCCTTTGGCGCGCTAACCACTGCGCTATCATCGCTACAAAATGTTTTATGTTTATTTAAAACTCGTATAATTTCGCGCGCAACTGTTAAAACAAACAAATTTTACGCTCAAATAAACACAATGTTAAAATACACATTGTTGTTTGAAATTAATTAATGAGTTTTGTATGTTGTTTAGTACCCGTCTTTACTCCGCCCCATATTTATCATAATTTTATCTATACTAATACTATAAAGAGGAAAGATTTGTTTGATTGTTAGTCTGCATTGAATAGGCTCCAAAACTAATGAACCGATTTCAAAAATTCTTTCACAGTTATAAAGTTACATTATCCCTGATTAATTTAATTCTATTAATAATGTTTATCACGACATTCCTACGGGATCTGGACTAACGCGGGTGAAACCGCGGGGCACAGCTAGTATTATTTAAAGTAATGAGATGAATGAGACGCTCCCTGACGGTAAGAGATAACACCTGTCCATGACCATTGCAGCGATACACATAAGTTTAGATGCGGGGATAAGTGTGTTTACCATCTTCGATCACACCAGTTTCAATTGTTCAAGCCAAATTACAAAGTCTAGAAAATCGTCGTAAAGTTGCTTTTTTTACCGGATTCATTTTGGAGAGTGTGCTTCAGAACTACATGCACCAATTCCCCCATGTTCATTTTTCTATCGGACAGCCAAAAGCTCAAAAAAGCGATATCGTTTCATGATCGACGTTCCTAAAACTTGAACGAAACGATTTGATTCCACGTTCATTGTGCGGACTGCTAGACAGTGGAATGCGCTGGCTGAGTGGGTGTTTCCCCGTTGGATATAATCTGGGTGTCTTCAAGTCGAGAGTGAATCGATATCTTCTAGGCAAGCGTGCTCCATCCTAGACCGCATCATCACTTAACGTCAGGTGAGATGGCAGTCAAACGTTAGCCTATTTATTTAAATAAAAAGAAAGAAAAAAACTTCATGTTCTATGTAGTCAAAATAATATCAAAACGCCGTAATCAAATGAAAAGGATCATTATTTAAAATAAAGTTGCAATATTTAAAAGCTGTTAAATAAAAAGCCTTAAAATACATCACTGGGACTTAGTAGTAAATAAAAGCTAAGTTTCTAATAGATCTGCTAGACGCACTTAAACTTCGAGTAAGCTAGTACAGGATCGGATTTAAAGCAAGCCTCTTAATTGGAAGCTGGACGCTAGCCAAATTACCCGTGCCTGGATTAAAGGTTTTTACGCTGTTTGATAATAGAGAAACAAAAACAAATAGGTTACCCGGTAGAAATGTAGGAAAGAATCGCTGCTATCCGCCTACGTTATCATATTGTTTACCTGATTAGGAAAAATGGGGTTATGTTTTTGTCTCCTAAGCAACTAATCGTTTTTAAATCACTTGGTGGTAATTCTCCTCAGCAGGAGGTCGTCTAGGTAGGTACTACATCAGTACCAGATATTCTGCACAAGCAGTAGTGTGTAAACATTACTGCTTGGGCAACTAGGGAAATTAATGGGTTGTTGAACCTTCGAAAGTCTCAAAGTAGAGAGCGCCAAAGCAGCGATGCCCTGGACTTTGTTTTGCTACTTAAAGTTCTATGTATCGTTGCAAGGATACACAGAACTTTGAGTTGCAGGACAGGCGTTGTATCTTACCATCAGGAGAACGTTTCGTTCGTATCATTAATTCGAAGAAAAAAAACTAGTAGGGCATTTCGCACAGCGCCATCTAGTCCTAAATTAAGCTAATCTTGTAGGTACTATTGGATCCAGATAACTGATAATATTCTTATATTAGCTTATGTTGCGCTAAGCCGGAAGGGGGTCGTTGTGCTCATTATTAAGAACAATTTTTATTAAGGGTACAATTGTAAAATCTCAAATAAAAATACTACGAACTTTTTCTACAGAGCATTTTGCGTGATTAAAAAGTTGTGTCCATAATAAAAATGGCTTATAATAATGACTGCAAGGCAAGGACCCCTTCTTAACCGACTTCAAAAAGGAGGAGGTTCTCAACTTGATTGGGTTTTTTTTTTCGGTTTAGTATACCTTGGTATACTAAACCGAACTTACAAGTTCGTTCATTTGTCTTGTTTCCAAAAACAAGACAAATGAACGATTATGTAATGAACTTTTAAATTTTTATAGTAAGTAGATGGGATTCGAATGCACGCTCTACAGTCCATGAAAAAGAGCGTCCATGAAAAATGAGTTAACATAATCATTATCATAATCTCAGCCGTAGGACGTCCACTGCTGGACATAGGCCTCACCCATTGACTTCTATAAAGACCGGTTGGAAGCGGCTCGCATCCAGCGCGTTCCTGCAGTCTTTACGAGGTCGTCTGTCCACCTTGTGGGTGGACGTCCCACGCTGCGCTTGCCGTTAACGTTAATGAGTTAACAGGGCAGTAGAATAAGTATCTCATACAGTATATAACATCTCGTCTCTTTTCTCGTTCCTGCTTTAATAGAAACCGGACCTAAATCATGCATTCGCACGACTTACCTAAAACTTAACAAAATTGAGTTGAAAAACTTTTATTTTTGTTTGAAGTTCTTTTATTTCGCAAAGATCAAAAAAGGTCTGACTACTAACCTCTATCTTTCTTTTTGTATAACCCTCAAAAAGACCCCAATACTATCGAAATATAAACCAAAAATAAAACCTAAAGTACGGTCGCGACATAAAAACCGTACAGTCACAATAAAAACAGTTTCAAGAAAGGATGGACATTCGAGTACACAACTTTTATTTTATTGCACTGGCTAGTTTTTAATAAAATGAGGTTTTGTACCGAGACATGGAGTTTGAAAACTCTTTCATATTTAAATAGAACCTTTCCAGCGGTATCCAGAAGTTTGAGTAGCTAAACAAAGTCAAGAGCATCGCTGCTTTGGCGCTCATGAAACATTTGATTTGATGAAACGCCTTTTATTCTTATTCGGAATGGAGATTGTAAGAAGTCTTTACAGCGTTAGTCTGCCCGAAGGGGCAAATTAAAAAAAAATAGCTTGTTTGCGCTAATTCTAGATTCTCATCAACCTCAATGAGCTGATAGGAGTTTTGGCGGGAACGCGGTGAGCGTCGTGTCGCCCCATTGCATTTTTTTCTAAAACTAGTGTTTTTTCGAGTTTTTATGCATAAAAATAGTGGTGTTTTATTTATAAAGTGCCGAATTACAAGCGCGAGTGTGGGGGAATGATATAATGTGGTTAAACATGACTTTTCGTGTTGCTTCCACAACTCCATCCAGAAGCTTATAGTAAAGTCGCCACTACTTTACTTAGGCATGACTTGATTTGACTGGGACCGACTGGACTTGATCAAGACTAGACTTTGACTGTAACTATAGATAATAAAGAAGCTGAAAAATGAAGACTACTCACATAATATAGAAACATTGAAACTGGCAGAATGCACAGTGTGCGATGCCAAGAAGAAAGAGAAAAAAAAATGAGCTGATAAAAGATTATCTACTTATTGACATTGGTGTTATCTAAATCAAGATTGCCTTTTTGTGCTATATACATATAAACAATATTGTAAAGTTCTATTGTATTCCACCCTTTCTTGGAGATTTTATAAAACATTGCTTTATTATTAATTAAATATTATCTTAAACCTTCGTTTGTTTTAGGATAAATTAAACTCACTCTTAAAATATCTCAGTTAATTAACGGCTAATTAACAATGGATACTGCGTTATACAGTGTTTTACAAGATAAATAATACCAGACAATTTCTGAAAATAGTCTCAATGTAATGAGCGTCAAAGTTCACTAATATGTTTTTGAAGTTGTTTCGAGCGCTTGGTCGAAAAAAATTAAAAAACAATTTTCTCGGCCTAGCGCTCAATGAATCAACACGTGCTGAGCATGTCTCGTGTAGTGGCGAAACACGTGTCGGCATCTGATTACTGCAGCGAGAAGAGGATATAAAGTAAAATATTAAGTAAAATTTCGGATAGATTTATAACCTTAATAAAAATTAATGTATCAATCATCATATTCCTGAATCAAACATGTTTAAAAAAAATGTTTATTTTTTCTGTGTGGATATTGGTTTACACGTAAAACGAATGGGACAACCGAAATAGCTGATTTGGTGCTCATTATTTTGAAACTTTTGATGATTCAACATCCAACATCATCAGCCATAGGACGTCCACTGCTGGACATACGCCTCCTCCTGGGGTGGGATTTTGCTTGGCAAGCGGGTTGGCGTGCGCAGTTAGGTATGATGGTTCAAGGAAGACGCTGCTGCCCATCTTCCGGATTACATCCTTAGCTGACTCTTACGGTAACCACGGGTAGAGAAGGTGGGGTACAATTCTTACGCCGGCACCACCACGGCAAATTCGATGATTAGTAGCCCTGAAATATAGCTGCAGTACCTATCCTTCAAACCAGAACACAGTAATTTCTACACACTACTTGGCCGCAAAATATTGATATTGCGGTGACCACCCGGATGACCTAAACGACTTCCTGCTAAAGAGTCTATGTGGTAAATCCTGATAGTTAATAATGATGTCATATAAGATTGACAGAGATACAAAGCGACTGACAGATTGACAAATTGGCAGATTTACAGATTGAAACACAAAATATTGATTCACAAAGAAGAATGAGGTTAAGCTTAACATGGGTATTTGTTTGCAAGGAATACATAATTTTTTGTTTTACTTATGCGGGATTATTCACGTTTAATTTTATCGAAAACTCCGACTACAGTTTCGGCCACATCCAGTGACCTTCATCATGGAGACGCAGCCTCGTTTCGCTTCGCACAAGTGCATGTCCAAACCACGTCAGTTGCCATATTAGAATACATAATTATTAACTTTTCGTAAATTCTGCGAATTGAATGAACGTTTTGATAAATTCCACGCGGTCGAAGTCGCGGGTCGAACAGCTAGTAGTTAATAATTGTCAATAACCGTTATAACCGTTCGTGCATAGAGTACTGCTCGCACCTTTGGGATGGATCCGCTAAATACCACCTAGAGGCGTTGGAGTCTATTGAGAAGCGTGCCAAGAGGCTCATCTGCGACGACTCCATTGTTCAGGTTAAATTACAGAGCCTAGAACATCGTCGCAAAGTTGCTAGTTTGTCGATTTTTTATCGGATTCATTTCGGAGAGTGTGCTTCAGAACTACATGGTCTGATTCCCCCATGTCCATTTTTCCATCGGACAGCCAGAAGCTCAAAAAAGCGACATCGTTTCATGGTAGATGTTCCAAAAACTCGAACTAAACGATTTGATTCGACGTTCATTGTGCGGACTGCTAGACAGTGGAATGCGCTGCCTGAGTGGGTGTTCCCCGATGGATATAATCTGGGTGTCTTCAAGTCGAGAGTGAATCGGTATCTTCTAGGCAAGCGTGCTCCATCTTAGACCGCATCATCACTTAACATCAGGTGAGATGGCGGTCAAACGTAAGTCTATCTATAATTAAAAAAAAAAAAAAAAAAATAACCCTGTACGATATTTAGCGAAAATTCCGCTAAATCCGTTATCAATCCATCAATTTTCTGTTATTTCTAACGCAGATTCTAACGAAGCCCTCGAGGCGTCGTCGTTATTAATTCCACCAAAAGGAATATTTTCAGTTATAAAATGTAAAATTAAAATCGAAAACCTGATGTATTTATTCCTTGAAATTCACGTAAAAGTAGGTTAATATTTAAGATTGTATTTTGAACCTATTTTCAATGTGTTTTTTTTTCTAATATTATTTATGCGGTATCAAGAAAGATGTATTAATTTTTTTTATTTATGTTTGATAGGCTAGGTGTTTGACCACAACTCACATGATGTTAAGCTATAGTGTTTTCAAAGATGGTAAACACACTAAGTCTGGAATGGAACTGGTTCTCAAGAGAGGCCAGAACACACCATTAGATGCTTGGCGGCAGATTTTCAACTTGAAGGTCTGGTGGTAGCCTACCTATAAGTGCCCTACCACCACGCTATGGTTTCCTCACGATGTTTTTCTTCACCGGCAGCCGAAGGGCGTGTCTTTAATGAGCTTGAGTTCATTGAACCCACGCCCTTCGGCATTCGAACCGACCGCGCTAACCACTGAGCTAAAGTTATTTAATGTATTAACGATGCGGTCTAAGATGGGGTACGCTTACAAAAAGGAACCTGTATACTCAGAATTAAAACATATACAAATATTTTATTGATAACACCAATGTTACAAGTCAAATTCCGTAATATTTAGTTTATTTTATTTTATTGAGATAGGTACAGTTACAGACCTTAGGTTACTTAGTATAGTATATAAGTAGAATTAACGTATCACAGTGAACCTAAGGTCCAATTACAACTATACACAACTTATAAACAAACACAACACAACAAACACAACGTATTAACTTATATCATTTTTAAGTTTTAAAATACTAATTATTTATATTCGTATGTAAATGAATAAAAAAACAAAAAATCAATGGCCTTATATCCCTATGTATGCTTAAATCTTTAAAACTACGCAACGGATTTTAATGCGGTTTTTTTTAATAGATAGAATGATTGAAGGGGAAGGTTTATATGTATAAAACATCCAATAGTGGAGAAATACTGTTATTTTTGAGGTTTATACCCGTGCGAAGTCGGAGCGGACCGCTAGCAATATTATATTTTATTTATAGCGAAATTCCATACTCCTAGATCTCCATATATTCCGTCACCTTACCGCAGGCTTGGTTAAATATGAATGAGTAATCAGCAGAACACCTGAGACGGGTAGCGCTGGGAAAGGTTTGAGAAGTTACGATAAAAGGTAAAGAACGGTCTCGTAATTCAGTTAAAATGTTATTACAATATATTTTTATAACACTAAGTATCGTACGTAAATTCGTACTACGAACACAGAACTTAATTTGATTGAAAAGGCTTTTGGAAAAAGGTGACAAAATCCCACTAATATTAAGTATTATATGTAAATATGTATTTACAAAAAAAAAAAGTATTTATGTATCGTATCAGTTATCTGACTACCATCACACAAGCTCTGCTTAGTTTGGGGTCAGATGGCGCTGTGTGTAATGTGTCCTGCAATATTTATGTATTCTATATATTTCTATTATAAATGTGAAAGTTTGGATGGATGGATGTTTGTTACTCAATCACGCCAGAACGGATCTGGATGAAATTTTGCATGTAGATACTTTAGGCCCTGGTATAAAACATAGGATACTTTTCATCATCATCATCATCCATCACCACGCGGGTAAACCGCGGGGCGCAGCTAGTGTTTTATATTTTCTTTTTAGTTCACGCCTAAGGGTGTTAAAAGTTTAACGTGTGTATGTTTCTGTCTGTCACAGATCACAAACGGCTGAACCGATTTTGATTACTTTTTTTTTTGTTTATAGGCTAGGTGTTTGATCACAGCTTATCTTATGTTAAGTGACGGCGTAGTTGAAGATGGTAATTACAACTAGCCTGGAATGGAATTGGTTCTCAAGTGAGGCTGTAAGTTAAGTACGCTAACTCGACGCTATGGTTTTCTTCACCGGAATTTGAAACTAATTGTTGGGATTTGAACTCACGCCCTTCCGCGTATGGATCTTGTTTTTGTTTGAAATGTGAATTTATCGAGAATTAATAAGTTCTTTTCTAATTGATGAAGGATGTGAACATCTTCACGGCCTTGAGATAAGATTCTAAACAATTTCCTATTTCTATTTTCTAGCATAAATTTAATTTCCATTTATAAGTAGAACATGGATTGTTAATACTTTAAAAAAAAGGGTCTTTAATAATAAATATGTACTCGCACTTGGCCGAATTTATTGACAAGATTGTCAGTGTCAAATTCACCTACTAAAACCTAAATGCTTAAATCGATGCAGCCGGGATAGAACGGGATTGAGCGGGAAGTTTCAACAACGGCCGAACTTTGAGTCAACTTTGAATTTGGGACAAGTGAGATGGGGTGCAAGATGGTAGCGTATTGTGGAAACATGAGCGATAGCGGACTCTAAACCAAAAAACTTAAGACATAAAGTACTTTTGTAGATTTTTTGTTACTTATAAAGGGTTAAATAATATGTAATAAATCATTATTTTTAAGCAGGTGAAGTTTTAAGCGTATTATGTTTCTGGCGAAAATAGAAAGCTTTTTTATGGTTGACAGGCTAGGTGTTTGACCACAGTTCATTTAATGTTATGTAAAAGTGTGGTCTTATATGGTAAAGCATACCTAGCCTGGAATGGAACTGGCTCTCAAGTGAGGCAGCTAGAATACACCGTTAGGTGCTTGGCGGCAGAATTTCTACTTGAGGATGGTAGCTAGCCAGTTGAGTACTAAAAAATACCCTACCATCATGCTATGGTTTCCTCACGATGTTTTCTTTCACCGGCAGCTCAAGTTCCCAGTTGGGGTTTGAACTCACGCCCTTCGGCGTGTTATACGACCGCGCTAACCACTGAGCTTTTAAATTTCTGATCAAACGGTGAAGGAAAACGGTAGAAAAATCTTATACACCGTGAAAGTTTGTACATCACCAATATTGATACAGAGGGTTCAGTACTCGATTGTCGTTCCAAATAATAAAAAAATGTGGTTAATATTTGATCTAATTATCCTGAGCAAACACAAAAATACGGACACTCAAATCACGCGCACTGAAATGACATGGTAGTCGCGCGCGGTCCCAGATTAGATAACAGTTACAACGTAGTCTACGTATGGTAGTTATGTCTTGCGCTAGCTCGGCGCGTGAGGCTGCGCGCTGTCCATACATACTGGAGTCTTGGGAAAAACTTTACCCAAGGTTTTCTTAGTTTTTTTTTTTGTATTTGTTTCGATTTTATTTCTTGATACGGTTCATATGACCACTAATTAACATATCTTTGAATATTGCAAATGTTCAAACTGTCAGCCCGTATGTTTGAATTCATTCAAATTGGCCAGCGTGAGCATGACCTTATTCTTCTTATAATGAGAAGAGATCCGCGTCCAAGTGTGGGACAGTTTTTAAAAACAAGGCTGATCCGTATGCTATCAATACGAAGGACTACTAGAGTATTGAACCCACTGTATCCTACCGATTAGTATATATTTATAGACTAGATACAACGGAGCAGTGAAGATAGACGCTCCCGCTTTAATGCTACCTTCGAACTGTTCAAGTTTGCCATTGTTTAAGCCAACTTAGCACCAAGTTACAATAAGTTATTTTAAGGAGCGGTAAGTTACGCTAAGAAAAGGAAGTTGCAACCTTTGACAATAATGATTTTGGTTACGAAAGTAGAAAGTCAAAGTGAAAGTTTCGTTTTGATCAATTATTTTTGATTCCAATCTTCATCTACATATTTAAAAGAAAGAAAGAAATTATTTTTCATTGTTGTAACACAAGACACAAAAACAAACAAACAGAGACAAATACGAGACTCGCCTCAGCATATAAAATAATAATAAATAAGTCATTTTTTTTAAGGCCCTCGTTAATAGCTGTGCCTTAATTTCTATACATCCAAAGGTTGTCTGGAAGAAATCGCTCTAGGCAAGATCGCCGTTGTATTACCATATATTAGTTGATGCTGTTTTTATTTTATAACATTTCTTCTTTTTCTCTTTTTTAAGTTTTGTTACACTCTTTACTTTGTTTTCTATTGCTCTATAATCCTCTTAACACAGACTTATGACAAAACAAACATTTGTTCTATTCAATGGTGGATATACAGTGTGAAAGGTTATGTGTAAGTTTTCTCTACAGCATTCTCGTGAAAACGACTATTGGTAGGTATATTCAAGTCGATTTGCAAACATATTGAATTGCCCGGAACGTCGGTGTCGAATGATTGACATTTCAATTCTTTGTGTGAATAACTAAAACCATATTTTCCCCGGGAACAGCGATACAACTTTATACCTAAACAGTGTGCTCTAGGCCAACTCAGAGTTTTCCAAGTTTATAATTATTATTTTTCATATTGGAGCACATTTTTATACAGCGCCATCTACCAACAAAGTAGTGAGGCGTGTTCGAAGATAGTAGGTAGGTGGTGTTAGACACACCTAGCCTGGAATGGAACTGGCTCTCAAGTAAGGCTTTCAGAATACACTGTTAGTGATTAGCGGCAGATATTCAACTTGAAGTTAGTAGCTAGCCAGTCGACTATCCCTAATTTTTGCCACCATGATGCCATACACTAATGGTAACCCTTTTAGGGCTACCATTAGGGTATCAGGTAATGGGGTTACCATAAGGGTTACCAAAGTTGTATGGTCATTTGTTATACCTAATGGTAGGTCCAACAAAATGACATGTTACATGTATTTTCTGTTACATAACAATGTTATATTGTAAATTCTTGCGATCACCTGATCGATTGATACACCAGTATACTATACTACAAAAAAGATCAGAGTATTTGAGTAATATTTAAAAAAAAACCTTACATATAGCTGATAGTACTTTTATAAACATCCAGACACAGAACAATCTATGTTGAACACAATGACTTGTCCTTGGTGGGAATCGAACCCACGAAAATGATATCGTCGATCGCCGATAATAAAAATTGTATATTCCATTGCTTTTACCATTGCACTAAGTTCCACTAATCATTCAATTGTTTATGTTTGACTCTAAAAAGCGCTCTTTTTTTATTTTCAGATGATTTCGCCCACTCAAACGTTGGATATTTCGTAAGTATTATTTTATATATATATTTTATTTTATTAAATTGGTAACATTGAGTTTCTAATGTAGAACATTGATATATTTATCTCCAAATAGTTTAAATTCAAAACGTATTTCGAGCGTGTCTGTTTCTTCGTTTTCATTTTCCCGAAATACATCGTGAGGAAACCATAGCGTGGTGGTAGGGTACTTTCTAGTACTCGGCTGGCTAGCTACCACCCTCAACGTGAAAATCTGCCGCCAAGCATCTAACGGTGTGTTCCGGCAGCCTCACTTGAGAGCCAGTTCCATTCCAGGCTAGGTGTGCTTTACCATCTTCGACCACACCGTCACTTAACATCAGGTGAGCTGTGGTAAAACACATAGCATGTCAGCCACAAAAAAAAAAATACGCAACTTTTTCTTGGTGGTAGATCTTCTTAGCAGGAAGTCGTCTAGGTAAGTACCACCACAGTACCAGATATTCTGCCACGACGCAATAGTGTATTAGCATTACTGAGTTCTGGTTTCAAGCTAGCGAAATTACCGAGCCGTTGAGACTAACCATCGAAAGTCTCAAAGTAATGAGCGCCAAAGCAACGATGCCTTGGACTTTGTTTTGCCACTTAAAGTTCTGTGTATCGCTGCAATGGTCATGGACATGCGTTATCATTTACCATCAGGACAGCGTATCGTTCGTCTCATTACTATTATATATAAAAAAACTCAATCACGCAAAAACGGCTGAACGGATTAGAATTAAAAATGGCACACATGTAGTTTATTACCTGGATTAATATATAAAATACTTTTTATATTCTTATATTTTAATCTAATAATAAAATAACGTATCATGACTTTTGCTTATTTGTTATATCACATCACATCACACATCATCAGCCATAAACGTCCACTGGTCGACATAGGCCTCCTCCTGAGGGGGGTTTTGCCAATACTCGCCACGCTTGGCAGGCGAGTTGGCGAGCGCAGTTAAGTGTGATTGTCCAAGGAAGACGCTGCTGCCCATCGTCCGGATTACATCCCATAGCCGACTCTTACGGCAACCACGGGTAGAGAGGGTGGAGTACTATTCTTACGCCGGCACCACCACGACGGCATTTGTTATATACATATGTTTAATTTCTTTCTGATCCTAATTATAAAGTTAACGCGGTCGTAGTCGTGGGCGTAAGCTAATATTCAATAAAGTTAAATATGACAATAGTAGGTATCAGTATTTAAAAAAATTCTTCAATTATTTTAATGACTTATTTCTGTGGTTCTTCAATCTATTTTAAAATTTATATTTGCTCGGAATCGTATCTGGTTTGGACAGCCCTGATTTATGCAAGCGGTGTTAATCGCCCCAGAACCTGGTAGGGCGTACAACGAAGTTAACACTGGTGCGGTTTCGCACTGACATAACGTAAATTAAACGTCATTAGGAATATAAACAAACTTCACATCACCGCAACTACCTTCCAAAGCTAATTTGCGTAGCCAAGCACGGAATCAAGGGTAAAGATCAACACATCACTGATCTACTGAACTCACTAATTGCTTGATTACTACGTCAAATAGACTCATTTGATACGTTGGTGTTACTTCGAGAGACAATGGAACATTCTCTTACTACTATAATTTTCAATTACAATATAATATAGAAATTTTCAATTAAGTACAATAATAGTTACTGAATTTTTTTTCAACATTTAGATCAGCTTTTTTGATTAGTATGTTAAACTTTGCCGTTGTGGTGCCGGCGCAAGAATTGTACCCCACCTTCTCTACCCGCGGTTGCCGTAAGAATCGGCTAAGGGATGTAATCCGGAAGATGGGCAGCAGCGTCTTCCTTGAACAATCACACCTAACTGCGCTCGCCAACCCGCCTGCCAAGCGTGGCGAGTATTGCCGAAACCCCCCCCCGGGCCTATGTCCAGCAGTAGACTTCCTATGGCTGATGATTTGATGTGTGTGTGTCTAAATTTGATACGGTGATGATATTTTAGGAGGTAATGTCCGTTTCGTTCACTAGGTTTGCTCATCTGATGTTTAGTGACGCTATGGTCTAAGACGGTAAACATATCTAGCTTGAAATGGAACTGACTCTCAAGTGTGGCTGCCAGAACACAACGCTAAGTGCTGTGCGGTAGATTTTCTACTCGGTAGCTAGCCAGTCGAGTATTAGAAAGTACCCTACCACCATGATTTCCTTCATCGGCAGCTCAAGGTCATTGTTTAGGTTTAAACTCACGCCCTTTCGTGTGAAATCCAACCAAACTAGCTACTAAACTATCATCATCATCCGCATCCTTCTTTATCCCACTGCTGGGTATAGGCTTCTCTCTTGTTATGCCATCTGCCTCGGTCCTGTGCCAATCTGGTCCAGGTTTGACCCGCAACGGTGACGATATCGTCGATCCATCTTGCGGATGAACGACCAACGCTTCGCTTACCATGCCTAGGCCACCACTCTGTTGCAACCTTACTCCACCTGTCATCACTTCACCTAGCAACGTGTGCCCAGCTACAGATTCAGATTCAGATTGAGCTACACTTGAGGTACATAGCTGCGATGCCGACCTCTCGAACTTTCGTTCGTCGCCGAATATCGGTATCGCGAACTCGGTCTTGGAGTTTGATGTTGAGCATGGACCTCTCCACAGCTTTCTGTGCGACTTTAATTTTATGCACAGCCCATGTGTGAGCGTCCACGTCTCGGCGCCATGTCATTGTGGGCAGGACACACTGATTAACTAGGCGAGTCTTCAGACACTAAGATATAATCGCTACAAATAAATACAGACATAAACTGCTAACAATATGTTAACATTTTTGTGTACTCGAGTGAAATTATTGAAACATCCACGTTATCTCTTATTCTAAGAAGGCTAGCAACAACGCAATACCAATACCGATATCTTAGTGTGTGCTCCTTGGAAGAAAGCTAATGTCGTTCATTTCTCCTAATTAGTGAGTAGTAATTAAATCAGGCAGTATCCCCCACTAACTAATCTATTCATTCCGTACGCGGCCCGCATTCCAAATGAAGGACTAAAAACTTCATTATGGTCGCTTTGGGAAAACGGAGATACTACTTTGGTAGATACATCTATCTAATACCTTTAAACGAGCAATTCTTGTATATATGTATATAATCTGAATCTCGGAAACGGCTCCAACGATTTTCATGAAATTTAGTATGCAGGGGGTTTCGGGGGCGATAAATCGATCTAGTTAAGTTTCATTTTTAGAAAACGTCGTTTTATCCGTTTTTTCAGCAGAGCAAAGCTCGGTCATCCAGGTACTTTTATATAAAGAATGAAACAGTTACAGTTGGGTAATAATTCCAGCTAGTATTATATTACTACCATTATTAAATTTCTGGTTCCGCTGCAGCGGTCACGGATCTCTTACTATCTATTTTTGAGGCAATATCTCTTACTATCAATTTTTGTTTTACTTATGCGGGATTTCTAACGTTTAATTATATCGAACTAGCTTCGCACGGTTTGTAAGAATGGGTATAGTAAGCTATCCATAAAAGGTAAATATATACCGCGGACTTTTTTGTAGATCTATAAAAGAGGAATATCCCACCATGCATTGTTTTGTTATATCTCAAAGGGATTAGGCAACGTTTAGATGAAAGCTCCCAGGTGGCTTGACTTTTCCTGCACTTCCAACATATATCGTCATATTTCAACCAATTTACACAAAACCTTGACAAATTATATACTTAAATCTATTGGTGAAACTCGCATGATAATCCGTTCAGTAGTTTTTAAGTTTATCACGAACAGATAGACACACAGACAAAAAGACGCGGCGGACGATTTTGTTTTATAATATTACTAGCGACCCGCCCCGGCTACGCACGGGGGCAATGTAGATACTTAACAAAACCTTGACAAATTATATACCTAAACCTTCCTCATAAATCACTCTAATATTAAACAAAAAACTAATATGAAACTGGCATGATAATCCGTTTCAATAAGCCCCTTTTAGCGTAGTATATTAATATTTCTTTGTGTTTTTTATATTGTTTCCTTAAAATCCAATCTTCTAGAAGTCAGACTCCAAATAGAATGGTTTTTAATTTTGGCAAACACTGACTAAACATAATTGGAAAAATTATACCAGATTTGAGACAACATTTTTCTTTTAGCTGGGCTTAGCTCGAATTTAATATAATAAAACATGAAAAACAATGGCAGCTGGCAGCCTAATAAAAGATAGAGTTACATAGAGAAATTCAACCAGTAGGGTGACTTACCACATTCACTATTTGATAAAATGTATAATGCTAAACTGATGTGCAAAATCACTATATAATTATTATAAAACAAAGTCGTTCGCCGCGCCTGTCTGCCTGTCTGTCTGTTTGTTCGTGATATACTTAAAAACTACTAAACGGGTTATCATGCAAGTTTCACCAATAGATAGAGTGATTCATGAGGAAGGCATAGGTATATAATTTGTCAAGGTTTTGTGTAAATTAGTTATCGGAAATGTCGAAAAAAGTCATGCCTCCAAACTTTCAGCTTTCATCGATAACGCTGCCTAATAATCCCTTTGAGATATAACAAAACAACGTATGTCAGGCTATTCCTGTTTTGTAGATCTTCAGAAAAGTCCGCGGTGGCATATATCTACCTTTCATAAGGTTGTTTTGTTTTCTGTGCACAATAAAGAGGTTCTATCGATCTACACTTCGGTAATTACTCATAAAAATTAACAAATGCTTAAAATGGTGATTAAAAATCTATAACAAATATTTATAATCGCAGAAGTGAAACGTCACGTGTGAAGTTAAACAGGTTTAAGTAATAAGTTAAGTCCTTGGTTATCTATGCCGATAATTACAAAAAAAGGCGACAAGGTTTTCAACTATCAAAATAAACGTAAAAAGCGTGTTTTATCTTATACATGTTTTCAGCGAGTAATCTTACGTGAATAGAAGAATAATAGAGAATAAGGCCTCGGATTATTTACACTGTGAGTGAGAATTCCCTTACCACGTTCCTGCGATGAACGAAAATAACAACGCAACGAATTTTCATACTGTCTCACTGTCATTTAGACAATTTCTTCCGGAAGGTTATGCGTCCGTGTGAAGCGGGGTGGAAGTATGGTAGGGTGTAGTAGGTTCGCTGCTACTTAATGTTGTGATTGAAAATAGTACATGGTATAAAATAATCCTTCCTTGAATCCTTCTGAGAGGCTGGCATACACATTATCAAGTTTCAAATACCAAAATGTATGAAAAATGGAACAGCAATTAGAGCGGGCTTAAATAGAACTAACGTGAAATATCATCCATTTATCATACATAATGGATAAAAAAAATTAGGAAAAAAAACTATTCATTCATGACTAACTAATACAGCAACAATTTTATGACCTAAAAATCTTTTTAAAACTAAAAGATTTTTGAATTAATTGATTTTATTAGTTAATATACTCGTATGTACATACATATATGTCATTTTATTTATGAGATTCATGTTTATTGAAGTCGATAAGAATAAAATAATTAATTTTTAGCAGCGAAGCGAATACCGACTTGTAACAACAAAAACTGAAACATGTATGAAATGGCAACCATTTTTCATGCTTTTTTGATACCAAAATATATGAACAATGGTTCAGAGCTCCTAGCAGTCGCAACAGAAAACTGAAACAGACGTGAAATGACAGCCAATTTTCATACATTTTGGTATCAAAAATATGACGAACATTATTCATAAAATGTCACTCTAGACCTTCTGAGCCTTAACACACTAACCATCGGATACTAGCCAGAGAAGGTAGAAGGGTATAACTTTTTAATTAAGTTTGACACTTTGCGGATTAAAAGTTTGCTCATCATTGGAAGGGTGGAATCTGCTTTGATATTTAATTATGACACTTTATCTTTGAGTTTGGGCCGTTTTTCTGTGACTATTATAGCAATAGATTTTTTTGACAGCCTCTTTGGCTCATTGGTAGTATATATGCTGTAGGGCGTAGAGCGTGGGTTCGATTCTCACCCAGGACAAACATTTTGTGGTATAACCAAATGTATGTATTGTGTCTGGGTGTTCTGTATGCAGGTATTTACAACAAAAAAAGTATTTAAGTATACTATCAGTTTTTTATCTTCCATAGTACAAGCTTTACTTAGTTTGAGGTCAGATGGCGCTGTGTGTAATGTCCTACAATGTTTTTTTTAATACTATTTTTACTCATTAGTAGAGTGACGTCATTGTGCACGATATCATAGATTTATTTTTTAATATCTTGTATTTATACAAGGGTAGAGGGTTGACATGAAAGGAGCCATCCAGAAATTGCGTGGCAGCTTAAAGGGGTGTGAATCAATAAAGTGTGACGTCGTGTGATAAGGGGTGACTTGAGATTCGTGACGTCACATATAATAGTTTTGTAAAATATATAATGAGCTATAAGAGAAGGTTTCACAAATGTAACCCGTGACAAGAACGGGGGAGTCCTACGTGACAAGGTTCCAAAAGTTATAAAATGTATCATAATTACGTATAATTAATTAATGAAATTAATAAAGTGTGTCATTATTAATAGTAGCTATATGACCGAGCTTTGCTCGACTGAAAACACTGATAAAACGACGTTTTCTAAAAATGAAACCTAGCTAGATCGATTTATCGCCCCGATGCATACTAAATTTCATGAAAATAGTTGGAGCCGTTTCCGAGATTCAGATTATATATATATATAATATACATATATACAATATATATAAATAAGAATTGCTAGTTTATAGGTATTAGATAAGTCCTGAAAGTACATAACTCTGTAATCTCGAAAAAAAATTGTTTACAATTCTTAAATACGTTTGATCAAATGTATGGAACAGATTTTTTGTGATTGCAGAGTTGTTTCCATTTGAAAAATATTCGGTTTCTGAGCCATTACTGGCGTAATAACCCTAAGTTATGTCTTGGACGCTAAAACCTATATTGAAATTACTATTTAAATACTTCTTGCCAAAAAAAAAACATAAATCGCAGGACACTCAATTTATGAATAAACTCGCGTGTAACTTCGAAGGATCATGCACTTTTGGAAAAGCTAGATTGGTTTTTTCTTACAATTAAACAATATCGTAGTAAATATTCACAAAGCGCCATCTAGCCGTGGTGGTGCCGGCGTAAGAATAGTACCTCACCCTCTCTACCCGTGGTTGCAGTAAGAGTCGGCTAATCCGTAAGATGGGCAGCAGCGTCTTCCTTGAACAATCACACCTGCGCTCGCCAACCCGCCTGCCAAGCGTGGCGAGTATTGGCAAAACCCCCCCAGGGGGAGGCCTATGTCCAGCAGTACTATGGCTGATGATGAAACAATATCGTAGTACATTTTCACAAAGCGCCATCCAGCAAAGCCAAACTAAGCAAAGCTTGTACTGTGGGGACCAGATCACTTTTTTGTAAATACATACTTATAACTCAGAACACCCACTGTTTGTACTGGTGGGAATTGAACCCACGCCGTACAGCTCTTGAACCAGATATTCTACCGAATGAGCTGATGTAGTCAAGTCATAAGTAAGACTTTATTCTGTGACAGACATACACATGCGAAGCTTCACTAATTAGAGCTCAGCTAAGATTGGTCCCGTCCCGTAGCCTTCTCAGAATAATATTATCTGATATATAATTAGTAATGTTTGCTTCTAGTGGACGTTCTCGCACTTCCAGTGTACTGTGTGTGTGCTTCCTTATACCTATATGTAGAAGAAGATTTTATCAACGAATTACTAATATATATATCGTCCACTTGCGACGACAGTGTGTGGACGATATCTAGATCAATATATAATTTTTGTTCATTTTCGATGATTAACTTCAGCAGCCACTGTTTATCTGGACTAAGAAGTTTTTCTAGACATTCTCATTTCCATAGCAAGAACTAAGTAACAAGTTTAGGAACCAATCTGTATGCTGAAACGTTTTTGAGGGCTCATAAACCAGTCTAGACGTCTCGATTGTAACCTGACTCGATATCCGTACTAAATGGCCTGAATTTACAGGTAACTAAGCTTAGGGTTGCCAACGATACCCTAGACTTTGTTTCACTACTCAAAGTTCTATGTATCGCTGCAATGGTCATGGACAGGCATTATCTCTTACCATCAGAGGCACGTCTCGTTCGTCTTATTACTTTTACATTTAAAAAAAGCAAACTGAACTTTTAGCAGGATAAATATGTTAAAGAACTGAGACACGCCTAGTTCCATACGCCGCACTAAATTTTTTACTACAATGACACAAAAAATAAAATATATCGACACAGCGCCATCTAACCCCAAACTAAGCAAAGCGTGTACTATGGGAACCAGATAACTGATAGAATACTTTATTATCATCAGCCGTAGGATGTCCACTGCTGGACATCGGCCTCCCCCATTGATTTCCATAAAGACCGGTTGGAAGCGGCTCACATCCAGCGCGTTCCTGTAGTCTTTATGAGGTCCTCTGTCCAACTTGTGGTTGGACGTCCTACGCTACGTTTGCCGGTCCGTGGTCTCCACTCCAGAACTTTGCACCCCCATCGGCTATCAGTTCTTGCTATGTACCCTGCCCACTGGGCTATGTCGGCTACTTTAGTTCGCCTACGGATCTCCTCATTTCTGATTCGATCTCGTTGGGAAACTCCGAGCATAGCCCTCTCCATAGCTCGTTGTGCTACTTTAAGCTTACTAAGAAGGCACATAGTCAGAGACCACGTTTCAGCGCCATAAGTCATTACTGGTAACACACACTGGTCGAAGACTTTCGACTTGAGGTTTTGAGGTAATTTGGACGATAAAACGCTGCGCAGTTTTCCGAACGCTGCCCAGCCGAGTTGGATTCGACGACTGACTTCTTTCTCTTCTCTTTATATACTTATGTTCTTTGACAAAAGATCAAGAGGCTGCTCTCGG
This sequence comes from Biston stratarius, assembly GCA_950106695.1. Lineage (NCBI taxonomy): Eukaryota > Metazoa > Arthropoda > Insecta > Lepidoptera > Geometridae > Biston > Biston stratarius. Next base: position 3,129,518 of record OX467115.1, on the reverse strand, counting down.
GGTATGCCAGCGAGCAATGGAGCATATCCTGGGAGTCAAATTAACAGACCGTATAAGGACACGATACTACGCTCCAAAACTAAAATCGCTGATGTCTCAAAGCTGGACGACTGAAACGGGACTGGACGGGACACGTTTGTCGCATGTCAAATGACCGCTGGGCAAAGGTCACCACACTTTAGACCCCAGAATTTAAGCGACCTCAGGGTTGACCCAAACGAAGGCGGTGTGACGAACTAAATCGTTACGACAATCACTAAACCACCAAAGCCAAAGACCGGGCAGCCTGAAAAGAGGAAAGGGAGGCCTTTACCCAGCAGTGGGACACTAGAGGCTGTAAATAAAAACAAAACACACTTATAATACATACAGAACAACTAGACACAGAACAAATATTTCATCCCTTCACAAAATGTTTGTCTTGGTGGGAATCGGAATCCACGCCCTATGCCACCTTTTAAAGCAGATAGACTGCACCACCAATAAGCCAACAAGGCTATCACATATTTCACTTTTTAGGGTTCCGTACCCAAAAGGTAAAACGGGACCCTATTACTAAGACTCCGCCGTCCGTCTGTCTGTCACCAGACTGTATCTCATGAACCGTGATAGTTGAAATTTTCACAGATAATGTATTTCTGTTGCCGCTATAACAATAAATACTAAAAAACAGAATAAAATAAATATTTAAGGGGGCTCCCATACAATAAACCTGTTTTTTTTGCTCGTTTTTATAGATAATGGTACGAAACCCTTCATGCGCGACTCCAACTCGCACTTGACTGGTTTTTATTATAGAAAGAAACATAATTATTATTTTAAATAATCAAGCGCAATCCTATATGAAAAACTTCTAAACAACTAGTAAATATTCCTACTAAAAACAAATACTAAATAGGTTTCCTATTATTAAAAAAAATACTCTTGTTGAAACGCTAGGAATGCCTCTGTTTGTTTAGTTCCCAGGGTTACAACCCTAGAAGGGCAATAAATGTTTTCTTTGATGTTAGAATTCAGAAGCACCCTTCACGATCGCTCTTAGAATAATCTACTTTATCTTTGTCAAGTTTATTTTCACATTTCTATTTTTCTTTTAAAAAAATTGTTTTCATGGTGCGTTTTTATTGTTGATAGTCTGTAGTCATTCTATGACGTCATTATTCTGTACTGTTTAAAAAAAAACAAGACTTACTTTTTTTTTAATTTTGATTTCATCAATACATAGTGATAAACTTTTTTTTCTGGTTCTTCTTGGCGTCGCACTCTGTGCATTCTGCCAGTTTCAATGTTTCTGTATTTTGTGTGCACTCTTCAGCTTCTTTATCTTTATAGTCAAACTCGGTTTGGTCAAGTCCAGTCCGTGTCAGTCAAATCTAGTCATGCCTCAGTAAAGTAGTGGCGGCGACTTTACTATAAGCTTCGATGGAGTTTTTTTAACAACACGAAAAGTCATGTTTCACCATATTCAATCATTTTCTCACACTCGCGCTTGTAATTCGGCACTTTATCAATAAAATACCACTATTTTTATACATAAACACTCTAAAAAAATACTAGTTTTGGTAATTCTACCACACCCTTAGTTTAACTAACATCAGATGAGCTGCGGTTAAACACCTAACTTGTCAAGCATTAAAAAAAAGATTTTTTTTTTTAATTTTTTTAATGTAACTAATTTTTTTACGTATCATAGGTATTTACTATACATATAGCAAGCACCACGCAATGTGAACGATATCAAGTATAACTTTGCGAAATATCGATAACACATATTATCATGTCATAATAAACATCTTCGACCGGTCTTTTTTCATTGTCCATTTTCTTACGACTGAAGTTTTAAGTTTTAAGACTGAAATAAGAGATCTTAAAGTGATTCTTTGATATCGTGCGAATTAGTAAAGAACCTTAGCTTGACTGTATTTGTTTTGTAAATCAAGTTTCAAAATATTTATAATTGATGCAATTTTATTATTCCAGCACTTAGATTCTGTTTCCTAGTAGAAATCACAATTGCAAAATACCTACCATGTAAATTTAACTTTTAAATACCGGACAACAATGTCTCTGTAGGGTCACCAGTCGGAAGGATAATCTTGAGACAGAATTAAAACACTAGTAAGACATTAATCTACTCGTTGGTGGAACTCTTTAGCAATACATATAGATACAATCTATCGCAATGATAGCTCAGTGGTTAGCACGGTGGGCTCACACGCCGAAAAGCGTGCGTTCAATCTCCAATAATGACCTTGAGCTGCCGGCGAAGGAAAACATTGTGAAGGTGTCCTTCACAATAGCAAATAGCCTTCAATTAGCATGGTGGTAGACTATTTTCTAGTGCTCGGCTGGCTAGCTACCACCCTCAACTTGAAAGTCTACCTCCAAGCACCTAACGGTCTGTTCTGGCAGTCTTACTTGAGAGCCAGTTCCATGCCAGGCTAGGTGTGTTTCACCATCTTCGACTCCACCGTCACTTAACATCAGGTGAGCTTGTCTACTATAAAAAACTGGGTGCACACAAGTCGCGAGTGAATTGGCTTCTTATAGGCGAACGTGCGTCATGCAAAGATGTTGTCTATGGCGGAATACACTTGTCAGAAGAAACCGGTTTACTGTCTCCATTTATCAAGTTATCTCTTACCATAAAGAGCGCGCTGTTGAAATTGTATTGTGTTGAGGTCGGTTTGCGAACAATTTCTTATTCCTTATTGTTTTTTCTCCACGTTTGTTTTTTAGGGTTCCGTACCCAAAGGGTAAAATGGAACCCTATTACTAAGACTCCGCTGTCCGTCCGTCTGTCTGTCCGCCTGTCACCAGACTGCATCTCTTGAACCGTGATAGTTAGACAGTTGAAATTTTTACACATGATATATTTCTGTTGCCGCTATAACAACAAATACTAAAAACAGAATAAAATAAATATTTAAGGGGGCTCCCAGACAACAAACGTGATTTTTTTGCTTGTTTTTGCTCGTTATTGATAACGGCAACAGGCAGACGATTCAAGTATTCTCAGAATTCACTTTACAATTTAACTTCAAAAATAAATAATTAAATTAAAATAAAACAAATATTAAAAGGGGGCTCCCATACAACAGACATGATTTTTTTTGCTGTTTTTATGCATAATAGTACGGAACCCTTCGTGCGCGAGTCCGACTCGCACTTGGCTTTTATTTTTATCTTTTTGTCGAAGTTTTTTCTGTATATCATCTTTTGACAAAAATATATATGTAGTTTCTCTAAAAGCGTTGTCACCTTATCAAAAGAACATTACGTATTCTCTTAATAAAATAAACATTAAAGCTTGGAAGAGAGAGTATTCAAAACAAGAGTATTAAAACAGTAACAATTTTACTAAACAATAAACATCCAACAAAGGCCATTTGACTCGAAAATAGTTGGCTTTCACTTGATGGTAAATCTCCTTAGCAGGAGCTCGTCTAGGTGTCCACTGCAGTCCAGATATTCTGCCGCTAAGCAGTGGTGTGTAAACATTACTGTGTTTCGGTTGTAAGAGTATTACAGCTAGCGAAATTACAGGGCTGTTGAGACTAACCATAGAAAGTCTCAAAGTAATGAGCGCCAAAGTAGCGATGCCTTGGACTTGATTTTGTTACTCAAAGTTCTGTTTACGCTGCAATGGTCATGGACAGGCGTTATCTCGTACCATCAGGTCTCGTTCGGTCCTTCTTTTTATGTGTATGTAATTTTTTTTATAATAAGAACAGATCATCAACATTTTCCAAAAATAAGTTGAGTTAAGTCAACATCTGAATCTCTGTAAAAAAAAAACTTGTGCAGAATAATGGACCCTTCCGCAATCTAATCATGATTAAAAGAAGAGATTCGGTTAAATAATAGCTTTGTTAAGGTTAATTACAAAGTTCCCGCTCGAAATTGGTTAAAAATTCAGAGATTATAATAGGGAACCAAGACAATCTGAGAATTAAAAGCAGGCTGTTTATGAAATCAACTTCTGTTTTTTGACCAAAACGATGTCCACTATATTGCACAACTATTAAGAACTAAACTATTTCAATTGATTGTGGCCTTCTACATTTTTATTGATTTTTTTTCGTATATTATCATTATATCAGTATATTTCGTTATCAATAACGGCAACAGGCAGACGATTCAAGTATTCTCAGAATTCACTTTACAATTTAACTTCAAAAATAAATAATTAAATTAAAATAAAACAAATATTAAAAGGGGGCTCCCATACAACAGACATGATTTTTTTTGCTGTTTTTATGCATAATAGTACGGAACCCTTCGTGCGCGAGTCCGACTCGCACTTGGCTTTTATTTTTATCTTTTTGTCGAAGTTTTTTCTGTATATCATCTTTTGACAAAAATATATATGTAGTTTCTCTAAAAGCGTTGTCACCTTATCAAAAGAACATTACGTATTCTCTTAATAAAATAAACATTAAAGCTTGGAAGAGAGAGTATTCAAAACAAGAGTATTAAAACAGTAACAATTTTACTAAACAATAAACATCCAACAAAGGCCATTTGACTCGAAAATAGTTGGCTTTCACTTGATGGTAAATCTCCTTAGCAGGAGCTCGTCTAGGTGTCCACTGCAGTCCAGATATTCTGCCGCTAAGCAGTGGTGTGTAAACATTACTGTGTTTCGGTTGTAAGAGTATTACAGCTAGCGAAATTACAGGGCTGTTGAGACTAACCATAGAAAGTCTCAAAGTAATGAGCGCCAAAGTAGCGATGCCTTGGACTTGATTTTGTTACTCAAAGTTCTGTTTACGCTGCAATGGTCATGGACAGGCGTTATCTCGTACCATCAGGTCTCGTTCGGTCCTTCTTTTTATGTGTATGTAATTTTTTTTATAATAAGAACAGATCATCAACATTTTCCAAAAATAAGTTGAGTTAAGTCAACATCTGAATCTCTGTAAAAAAAAAACTTGTGCAGAATAATGGACCCTTCCGCAATCTAATCATGATTAAAAGAAGAGATTCGGTTAAATAATAGCTTTGTTAAGGTTAATTACAAAGTTCCCGCTCGAAATTGGTTAAAAATTCAGAGATTATAATAGGGAACCAAGACAATCTGAGAATTAAAAGCAGGCTGTTTATGAAATCAACTTCTGTTTTTTGACCAAAACGATGTCCACTATATTGCACAACTATTAAGAACTAAACTATTTCAATTGATTGTGGCCTTCTACATTTTTATTGATTTTTTTTCGTATATGTGTTCTTTTTTCATATTTTTTTTAAAGATTAATACAATTTTTTTTTTTTTGTGGCTTGGTGTTTGGCCACAACTCACATGATGTTTAGTGACGGTGTGGTCCAAGATGGTAAAGCACACCTAGCCTAAAAAACATGAGCATATGTGAGTTTCTTTATTTCACTATAACACAGTTAACAGATTTGTATGTATGGGGTACACGTTGGATCTTCGCAGTAATAAAAAGAAAGACCTACTAGTAACGCCGTCGCATCGGCTCGTCAAGTCGGAGAGGTCGGTATACATTCTGGCGCCCGCGGTCTACAACCTACCAGCTTCCATTCGGGATGCACCTTCCATGGCGTGACCCAGAAACAAGCTAAGATCTTGGCTTCAAGATAACCTTGTTTTATGACTGATGATGATTGATGATTAATTAAAAATGAGGGAACATTAAATAAATAAATAACGTAGGACATTACACACAGCGCCATCTGACCCCAAACTAAGCAAAACTTGTACTATGGAAGTCAGATAGCTGATAGAATACTAAGTATTTTTTTTGTAAATACATACTTATAATATATACAGAACACCCAGACAAACATGATTATACCGCAAAATGCTTGTCCTGAGCGGGAATCGAACCCACATACTATCACTAAGCCAACAGGGCAGTCAATTAATTACTAGTTGCCGTTATATTGCCGTGGTGGTGCCGGCGTAAGAATTGTACCCCACCCTCTCTACCCGTAGTTGCCGTAAGAGTCGGCTAAGGGATGTAATCCGGAAGATGGGCAGCAGCGTCTTCCTTGAACAATCACACCTAACTGCGCTCGCCAACCTGCCTGCCAAGCGTGGCGAGTATTGGCAAAACCCCCCCAGGAGGAGGCCTATGTCCAGCAGTGGACGTTCTATGGCTGATGATGTGATGTGATATATAGGTATTAAATTTTAATGCCTTGTTATGATTTTGATGTTTTTAATGTAATTTTTTTATATGAATTGAAAAATGATCAAATAAAATAATAATTGTATTAGTATCGTTAGAATTCTGACATTATCCAAAAAGACACTCAATAATTTCTTTGAAAAAAATAAAAATACATTTATTAATAGTCTTTTGTGTTTTGTTAATTTTCTTAATTAAGCTTGTTCAATTACAGTAAGCTTAAACTGCGTGCATCGTTTGTTGATCCAAAGATATCGGCCGAAAAAAGGCAAAGAAAGAAATACATATAGAGCAATATACCAACCTTCATTACCAACCATCTCACCTCTAGAGCTTAATAATACTTTTATATTTTCTCGGTAAAGTTATTACCACAGATATAATTACGAAAGGAACAGATAAAGCAAGATAATTAATGTTATAGGTAAAATAAAACGCCACGTGTTATATAAGTAGTCTTTATTGTAAGAGACATGGGTTCAGCTATAGATAAAAGTCATAAAATATGATGGCCATTCTCTAGCACTATGGTATGCAAAAAATTTACAATAAGTTTAATCAATCTTCTAAATATATATAACTCAAAGGTGACTGACTGACTGACTGACATAGTGATCTCTCAACGCACAGCCCAAACCACTGGACGGATCGGGCTGAAATTTGGCATGCAGGTAGATGTTATGACGTAGGCATCCGCTAAGAAAGGATTTTGATTAATTCTACCCCCAAGAGGATAAAATAGGGGATGAAAGTTTGTATGAAACTTTGTCAATTTTAAACCGATCGGGCTGAGTTTTTGCATGCATAAAGCTACTATGGCGTAGGCATTTAGCGCGGGGCACAGCTAGTTAATTATATAAATTTAATGTTAATGTAAAATAATAATAGTTAATAATTCATTCTATTGCATTTTGTCATTTGTAAACTGACTTATAGAATAGTATACTTTATCGATTCATAGTTCCTTAAGTCGAAATTTAAAAATTTCAATATTTTCTACATTATTTAAACTTTGAGGTAATTTATTATAAATAGAGCGTCGTAAATTTGTTCTTACTGTACAGAGCGGTTCTGTGGCATAGCTCACAATAAACAAAAAAGCTTTTCAATTAGTTGGTGTGGTATAACAAATACCTTACATGCCAAATTAAGGTTTCTTAATCCAAAATGAAATACAAACATATTTATGAAAATACAAAATCATTTACGTATTAATATTGTTAGAGTATTGAGCAAAACATATAATACACGTGCTGTGAAAGCCATCTCATAACTTTCACAAAAAAAATTACTTCAAGACAATTTTCAAGATTGTTTATTTAATGAAAAAACTAAACAGTTGAATCGCAAAGCATCGCAAAGCTTGATAAGTTATGTTGCTAAATAATGTAACCCGTGGGATTCGATTTTACTCACTTTTACGGACAACTTGCTTCATCTATCTTCTAACTCTATGCCATTTTTCTGTATTTTTCCCGAGTTTATGAGATACGATAATTTATGCTGCGTTCGTTCTTGCCCGTAATTATATTACAGCTGCTCAATAATTCATTTTACTTTGATTACGGTTTTTAATATTCTAAGCAGATCACCCTGTCCTTTGTATACAGATCGATACTTGCTGGAATACCCGGAAGTTATGCCAGTTATCAATAAATTATTACACGACTGTCCACAAAAGGAGTGTTATGTTTTCATGTATGGTTTTTTTATGGTTGCTATGTGTTTGACTACATCTCACCTGAATTTATGATAAGTAATGGTCAAAGCACACATAGCCTGGAATGGAACTGACTCTCAATTGAGGATCCCGGAACACACCGTGAAGTGCTTGGCGGCAGATTTTCAACTTGAAGATGGAAGCTAGCCAGTCGAGTACTAGAAACACCCTACCACCATGCTATAGTTTTCCCATGATGTTTCCCTTTACCGACAGCTCAAGCTAATTGTTGAGGTTTGAACCCATGCTCATTAGCGTTTGAATCGCCCGCGTTAACCACTGAGCTATCATCGCTACAAAAATATGTATATGACTTTCATTATTCTCCAATAACTTAAAGCCTGTATAGATTTGGATGTATGCGGTATCGTTAGAATCCTTAAATCATCTCAAGTGATCTCAGCTATTAATATTTAAAAAAATATATATTAATGAGCATTTATATACACTCTCCTGATGGTAAGTCCACATTTGCAGTGAACTTTGAGTAACAAAATCCAGAGCGTCGCTGCTTTGGCGCTCATTACTTTGAGACTTTCGATGGTTAGTCTCAACAGCTCTGTAATTTCGCTAGCTGCAGTACCCTTCAAACCAGAACACAGTAATGTATACACACTACTGCTTAGGCCCAGAATAATTGGTACTGCGGTGGTACTTATTTAGACGACCTTTTAGGAGATCTAACAACAAGTAAAAGCTGAATAATGGCTGTACAAACCTTAAAAATAAACAGTAAAGATAAGTAGGTAAGTTATAGTTTAATACTTTCTGTTTACAGACAGGCTAAGTACACACGCCCCTTATTTGCCAGTTTAGTCGAGAGAATATTTGATAAGTCTGCAAAGTTTTTCCATGTTTTTCCTTCAGCTTATTTTCTAAGTCATTAACTCAAGTTCTGAAAGTAACTTGTTTAAAATCGATTACCAACTTTCTCTTACCTTGCAATTTATGTATTTTATAACTAAATATTTAGTTATATATTCACTTTCCGTATTGTATTGCCGTGGTGGTGCTGGCGTAAGAATAGTACCCCACCCTCTCTACCCGTGGTTACCGTAAGAGTCGGCTAAGGGATGTAATCCGGAAGATGGGCAGCAGCGTCTTCCTTGAACAATCACACCTAACTGCGCTCGCCAACCCGCCTGCCAAGCGTGACGAGTATTGGCAAAACCCCCCCAGGAGGAGGCCTATGTCCAGCATTGGACGACCTATGGCTGATGATGTGTGATGTGATGATATACACTTTAAAAATAAATAATTAAATTAAAATAAAACATATATTTAAGGGCTCCCATACAACAGACATGATTTTTCGCCGTTTTTATAGATAATGGGACGGAACCCTTCGTGGGCGAGCCCGACTCGCACTTGGCCGATTTTTATTTACACACATAACTTAGAAAAGACAGAGGTGCATGCCACGGGATTCGAACTCAGGACCTCAAATTGGAAGCTAGACGGACTCCCAACTAGGAAACTTTGCCCTAAGTTTATACCATGTCATTATGTACTACCGATCATATATTTTTATCGAAGTGTATCAAGTAGTTGTGGGGTACTTTTTTCTTGAAACTATGATAGCAGACTACAGACAAGAAAGTTGCATAACACAAACAATGCCAAACAACTAAATAGCATAAACAACGCCAAACTTTCCACAACGTTCTGCATAAAGTGAAATACATTCTCGTATTTTAACCGCGAGGCATGCTTAACTTTTTAAACTTGGCAAAGATAAGCAACAAATACTTTACAAGTAAACTTCTTATTGTTTTGTCATGGATGCCATTGTCAGAACTGGACCAAATTGAAATGGGACCACACGGGAAGCACCAGCTTTCTAGCTTTCAAATAAAAAATAATCATCAAAATCGGTTCACCCAGTCGAAAGTTGGTAGAGTTTTGGCGGGAACGCGGTGAGCGTCAATTTTTGTCGCCCCATTGTATTTTTTTCTATAACTAGTGTTTTTTCGAGTTTTTATGCATAAAAATAGTGGTGTTTTATTTATAAAGTGCCGAATTACAAGCGCGATTGTGGGAGAATGATATAATGAGGTTAAACATGACTTTTCGTGTTGCTTCCACAACTCCATCCAGAAGCTTATAGTAAAGTCGCCACTACTTTACTAAGGCATGACTTGATTTGACTGGGACCGACTGGACTTAATCAAGACTAGACTTTGACTGTAACTATAGATGATAAAGAAGCTGAAAAATGAAGACTACTCACGAAATATAGAAACATTGAAACTGGCAGAATGCGATGCCAAGAAGAAAGAGAAAAAAAAAAGTTCTGCGGTAAACATTTTTTTTTTAAACAGTTGGATTGAGAACCTTTTTGAAGTCGGTTAAAAATACTTCTTCTTACTGGCGTCGAAACTACTCAAATATCTGTTGTGTACAAGAAGTTTTAATTCCCCTGCGATGTTCACAACTTAGAATATTTATGATATTCTGTCGCATTTTAAGAAACATAAACTTTTTGACAGCGCATTGTAGTTTTCCCTGAAGGAATAAAGACCAACATATTTGTAAAGTTGAATGAGGGAGCCACTGTTTTATTTTCTGCTTAAATTTTGCTACCTTTGGTAGAAAACTTCAGTAACATCATTTCGGCAACTCAGTTAGTCGGTTTGTATAAAACTTTTGACACTCTTTTGAGATCGGAAAGATAGAGTATGGAGGATGTGACCTTAAGAACTTCTGATTTCTGATTTGTGAGTGTAGGGTCTGTCGTTTGCTTTGCTTCAACAATAACTAGAAAAGTACCTAAAGGTAGTTTTTTACGGTTGACAGACTAGATGTATGACCACAGCTCAAAATTTTTCAAGTGAGGCTGTTGGATTACACCGTTATGTGCTTGGCGGCGAAGGTAGTGGCTAGCCAGCCTGGAACAGGAAAGTGTCTTTTTTTTATGGCTGACAGTCTGGCTGTTTGACCACAACTCACCTGATGTTAAGCGACAGTGTGGTCGAAGGTGATAAAGCACACCTAGCCTGGGATGGAACTGGCTCTCAAATGAGGTTGCCGGAACACACCGTTAGAATGCTTGGCGGCAGATTTTCAAATTGAGGGTAGTAAAAAAGTACCCTACCACCACGCTATGGTTTCCTCACGATGTTTTTCCTTCACCGGCAGCTCAAGCTTATTGTTGGGGTTTGAACCCACGCCCTTCGGCATGCGAACCAACCGCGCTAACCACTGAGCTATCATCGCTTCAACTATCACTATGCTATGGTTATCACGATATTTTCATTCACCAGCAGCTCAAACACATTGTCTATGGATAAAATACAGCATCATCATCATTCAGTCAGCATTCGGAAAACTACGTCGAGTCTTCTCGTCATCCATCCCGCAAAGTCTTAAGACAAAAGTCTTCAATCAGTGCGTTCTACCTGTCATGAACTACGGAGCCGAAACGTGGACACTCACAGCGGGAATGGTCCGTCAGTACAAAGTAGCTCAGCGAGCTATGGAAAGAGATATGCTTGGAATTTCTCTGAGGGATCGTATCCGGAACGAAGTAATTCGCCAGAGAACTAAAGTCACAGACACAGCTCAGCGTATTTGCAAGCTGAAGTGGCAACGGGCTGGACATATCTGTCGCAGAACCGATAACCGCTGGGGTAGACGTGTTCTAGAGTGTAGACCGCGAATTGGCAAACGTAGCGTAGGACGCCCTGAGACTCGATGGAGTAACGATACACGTAGTACAGCTGGCGGTGGATGATAGCCTAAAGTCGAAGATCGGCCTGAGTGGCGTGTCTTGGGAGAGTCCTATGTCCAGCTGTGGACTTCGATAAGCTGATAATGAAAATACAGCCCTGTTGGCTCATTGGGAGTATCTATGTCTGCCTGAGCTGTAAGGTGTGGGTTCTATTCCCGCCAAGGACAAATGTTTGTTTGGTATAAACAAATGTTTGTTCTATGTCTGGGTGTTCTGTATGTATTATAAGTATGTATTTACAAAAAAAAAAGTATTTATGTATTCTATCTGACTTCCATCACACAAGCTCTGCTTAGTTTGGGATCAGATGGTGCTGTGTGTAATGTGTCCTACAATATTTATTTTATTTATTCACATCACATCAACACATCATCAGCCATAGGACGTCCACTGCTGGACACAGGCCTCCTCCTGGGAGGGTTTTGCCAATACTCGCCACGCTCGGCAGGCGGGTTGGCAAGCGCAGTTAGATGTGATTGTTCAAGGAAGACGCTGCTGCCCATCTTCCGGATGACATCCCTTAGCCGACTCTTACGGCAACCACGGGTAGAGAGGGTGGGGTACAATTCTTACGCCGGCATCACCACGGCAATTTAATTTTATTTACATCATACAAACTAGATATACCTTGCCTAAAGGGACTCCTTTTAATAATATATTTTAGTTATTTTATATTTATCGTTTTAATTATAATAATATGTTTAAAAATAATTAAATAATATTATTTTTTAAGTGTGCAATAAAGAATAAATGTAATGATAAAAAAAAAAAAAAAAAAAAATAGATATCTACATCTACATTTACATCTATTTGAGACTACTCTTTGGGTAGCCGAGAACGCCATTCTTCCTTATATAAATTTCCTTTTCGCATACAAAATCGTCGACATTTTCTTGACAGGAAGATCGTTGCTTTAGCTCCTTTAGCTGTATTATCTTCATATCCACATTTGCCCATTTGCCCCTTGCCGAATTTGCCCCAAATTTGCCTAATCGCGGTCTTCAGTAAGCGCATTTGCCTCGACGGTTAACGAGTCACGGCAGATGTGTTAGAACCATTGCCTTTTGCTCTTTAAGAAGGCTCTGAACTTCGGCAATTTTAATACAAATCTGGAAAAATTGGTAATTTTATTTACACTGTTATTTCTGTTTTGATAAAGCTTGTTACGAGTGTCGAAGGAAATAGATTTCACATTCAGCTAAACATTAAAAATACTTTAGCTCAGTGGTTAGTGCGGTCGGTTCACACGCCGAAAGGTGCGCGTTCAAATCTCAATAATGAGCTTGAGCTGTCAGTAAAGGAAAACGTCGTGAGGAAACCATAGCATGAGTACTATATTTTCTAGTACTCAGCTGGCTAGCTAAACTGCCGCAAAACACCTAACGGTTTTTTCTGGCAGCCTCACTTAAGAGCCAGTTCCATTCCAACATCAGGTGAGCTCTAATCAAACATCTAACTAAACCAGAAAAAATAAGTCCAATCAAAACAGTATAGGGCGAGTCAATGCATGTTACACATTGTGGCACAAACATGCAATCAAAGTATGATATAAATCAAATAGTGGTGGCCCCTAACGCCCCTTAAGTGCAGACCTTTTGATACCTTCTGTCGTTATAGGTTTAAAGGTAGCTTGCTATAAGGGAGTGAAAATAGCTTGCTTGCTCTCATTTTACCTCTTAGGTAGCTACATAATGATAAACATAATGATTATGTATTCGGAAATTGACTTTGTCCAAACAAATTAAGTGTTGACATTCATGGAAATTAATATATCGCGGGTTGGTAATCACACCTAACTGCGCTCGCCAACCCGCCTGCCAAGCGTGGCGAGTATTGGCAAAACCCCCCCAGGAGGAGGCCTATGTCCAGCAGTGGACCTTCTATGGCTAATGATGTGATATGTGATGTGTTAATACATCTAGTTTGAAATAGAACTAGGACACAAGTGAGATTAATGAGGCGTTATCTTATACCATCAGGATAGCGTCTTGTTCGTATCATTACTTACCTATACAAAAAAAAAAACACACCAAAATTACAAAATTAGATTAAAATCATTTAAATCCACCCAGCTATCAATCCATAATGGTCCACTTTATCGAGTAGGTATATCCCAAGCCTATAACTTTACATAAAACCTACACTGATAATGCTAGGTCGGAAAATATCATAACTATCCCTTCCACTGCAGACAGAACTCACTGCATAATAAATGCCAACCTAGATTAAACTTAACAATAGGGAGCGCTCTGTTTATGACAACTGCGTGAAGTGAAGTCTTACGTATTTCTAGATGGCGTCACAGACTAAAAAAAGGACAGATATGCTTCGTAAAACAATATATTGACTCCTTGGCAATATAATTTGTTTCTAGGTTTCCGTACCTCAAAAGAAAAAAAACGAAAACCTAATAGTATCACTTTGTTGTCCGTCTGTCTATCTGTCAAGACCCTTTTTCTCAGGAACGCGTGGAGGTATCAAGAAATTCATATCAAATACTCAGATCTACTGTCCCTTGGAGTTGTGAAAAAATCAAACTTCTAAGCCAACGCAATCAAAAGATACAGCCGTTTATGCTGTAAATTTTCGACACTTGCAAGGGAATCAAACCTACAGGATACTTCCCGTGAACTCAGAATCTTGAAGTTTGGTACGAAGCAACGTCTTATAGCACAGATAAAGGAAAAATTGCAAAAATCATAAATTAAAAAAATACCATAACTTTTTTACTTATATACCTACAGGTTTGTACGGAACAAATAATTATTATATTATTATTTAGATTTATTTTATTAGGAATTTATTATTATTATTATTATTATCTATTGTATTGGCATGTTTTTTTTTGTAATTATGACTTAGTGTAACAAAAATTGTTATAATATAAATAAATAAATAAAATCTTTTTAATTATAGTAATTTTTTTCCATTGTCGGGTTGTATTTTTGAAACTTTTTAATTTGCTAATGTAAATGAACGTAATACTTGGCAAGGCGATGCATTTATACTTAGCCGGTCAAAAGGTAAACATTTATAGAAACAAAAGTCAATCAAATTAAAAGTTTCAATCTGCGAAGTGCCTGCAAGCTGCAGTGGTTCAATATCGAAACAATATTGTAATGCCGAGAATAGATGCATTCGAGATCATTGACATAAATGCAGACGGAGTGTCTAAACCAAAGCAAGAACTGCTAAAAATAAGTTAGCAGTTCTTGCTTGAGTTTAATACAATCGCTATTAAAATCGTTTATTAAAGCATACACGGATATAAAGAATTCTTTGATCCAAGCAAATATGCGATTGATCTAAGACGATAAATTTCTTTAAATTCCAATAGGATATTCAATTACACGAATTTAAACTGCGTTCAATTAAAATAATACTATAGATGTATTGAACATACATAAATCTTGAATTAAGATAATGGTAGTCTTCGTTCCAGTAAAAGTTTTTCAAAAACAATAGCAAGACGACTGTTTCTTACAATCAAAATAAATAAAATCTTGTTCTAAGCTTTGGCGTATTTAGATTAAAGAAATATACCTACAGGATTAGATAAAAAACAAACTGATTCTTAGTATAGTAAGACTGTTTAGTCTATTTTGAACAGCCATGTAAAAAGTATGTATAATATTCAATTATTTAATATCGATGGAGTGTTCTAGGCTACGAGAATAATTATATAAGAAAATCTATTCAGCCTTTTGAAGGCTATCAGCTCTTTTCTGATAAATGGATGTGAGCGTCTTCCCCAAGTCTGATCGAGTCGAAATGTGGTGTTTAAAATTTTTACCCGACTGCCATAGAAGGATTTTCGCGCGTATCTTGTATGTACCTATGTAATTATTTTTTTTACCTGGTATCTCCCAAACGGCTGAATGGATTACAACAATGAAGGTATCGTTAGATTTGTTTCAATAAGAGTTTCGTGTCCTAAGAAAATGACTTAATAGAAAACAAGATGATGGATTTATGGCGCGAAATAGTAAAATTAAAAATTATCATTAAAAATTAACCAAACCTATTAAGTAGGGTATCAAAATAAATGAAATTAAAAGGGGATTACAAAAACATATGTAAGTTATATGTTTAAATTTAATTAGGAATAATAAATTGGTTTACAAAGTATTTTTCCTTTAATTATAGCAATTTTATACGCAGTTGGGTTATAGATTATTTAAATTCTTCAGATTGTTAGTATAAAAAAATTTTTTTTTTTTTGCTCTAGCTCATTTTGAAAGTTTACCTTTCAATTGTAAAAAATTTAATCGTTAAGTTCCTCGTCGTGAGTATAGTTTGAAAAAACATTAATTTTATAGATAAACATAATTTTCACCAACAATAATTTCAATGTTTCTCTAGTTATTTTGTTTACTGGCAGTTACCTCGTCTCGTTAATTTATAACAGAAGTAGCAGCTAATTTTGGGTTTAACTGTCTTTCTGACAGGCGGGCGTGGTTTGTGTACCTTTGATTGCTTTGAGGTTACCGCGCACTATGTTGGACCAAAACGGTGGAGGTAGCTTTATTGGCATTTTTAATTAACTGGTTCCACCTCCGTTTTGTAGGATAAAGAGGTAATTAAAAAAAAAATTAAAACTAAATTCCAACTATGAAATAAAACACTATAATTAAAGGGGAAAATGTAGCTTAAGTTACTTGAAATACAATAACAAATTGATTGACTCCCATTTCACCTAAGCCGGTTGAATACTTTAAGCGCTATGGTAGACCATACATAGACTGCCAAAAATATTAGTCTTTCTTTAAGTTTTCGGAAGTAGGATAAAAAAATAGATATATTATCACTGAATATAAGTAATCAGCGGTCTAAATTGGTCCAAATATGTTATCCTATAACAGTGTAATAACATACTCAATTACTTTGGCATTTATAATAAATGTATATGGCATAAGAATAAATAGTTTCAATTTACAAATAATTACGGTTTAATTTTCTTTATATTTCATCTAAGTTTTCCTCTTGGTTTATCTCCGTGTGTGTGTAACAAATCGTAGCTCATAATAATAATTGCAAGTCCAAAAAAAGTACCAAAACTCCCGCAAAATAAAAATAAAATCGATTTCGGAGATCATTTAACACAGCAACATCGAGCCCCAAATCAAGCAAAGGTTGTACTAAACTATGGGAACTAGATAACTGATATATACTTACACACTTTTTTTTGTAAAATACATACCTACATTTACACATCACATATCATCAGCCATAAGACGTCCACTGCTGGACATAGGCCTCCTCCTGGGAGGGTTTTGCCAATACTCGCTACGCTTAGTATGCGGGTTGGCGAGCGCAGTTAAATGTGATTGTTCAAGGAAGACGCTGCTGCCCATCTTCCCGATTACACCCCCCAGCCGACTCTTACGGCAACCACGGGTAGAGAGGGTGGGGTACTATTCTTACGCTGGCACCACCACGGCACACTACATTACACACACTACATTGTATACCTACATACAATTTCCATGATCTATACATATGAGCACTCGCAACCAAAATAAAACAAGAGGTTTTAAAATCATTGCACAATGACCCCTGTAGCTTGTTTACGTACTGTTTTTCAGACTTGTCTAAACGGTGGCAAGAGCCAAAATCTTTGAACCGAACGATGAATGGCATTTTAACGGCTTTTAAAGACCTTTGTGTGAAAGATGTTGGCTGGCCAGTACATATTTATAGATCAAAGGCGAAGGAAATTTGGTAGCTTTTGGAAATCTTTTATAACAGAAACAAATGGAAAATTCCTTTCTACCTAAAAAGTGAAATTACACGTGCATTAAGGCATTAAAAGAGTTGACCGGGCTTTTATTTTTTTATCCTAACTAAAAATAGAACTTGTTTTTCAAAACAAAGCTTTTATGTGTGCAGTAGCCAGGTAATGACGCAAATTAAAATGGGCAATCAAAGTTAAAGGTGTATGTGTTTATAGATAATAATAGTGAACTATAGCGGGAAATAATCTAGACTTTTGTAACTTTAGCTGGAAATAATAATAATAATATAACTCTTTATTGTTCACACCAATTATTATAACAAACAATTTTAACAGTATAAACTTAAGATTAGTTGAACAACTGGCGGCTTTATCGTCAAGAGCGATCTCTTCTAGGCAACCTAAATTCTTAGAGATGTGAACAATTGCGGGAAATTAAAAAAGAACAACTATAGCTGAAGAACAAATATAGGTATAAACTAAATAGTGACTCGTGGAACAATCTTTGATTCGATGAATTGTGTTTTCGACGAATTTTCCGCAGACGAGTTCCTAGATCTTGGGTTCGAATCCTATGCTAAAGCTATCCTATGCTACCTAATCGTGAGGAAAGAAATGTTATGAAAGTAATCCTATGCTACATGACAAAATTTATTTAAAAAATCACAACCTTTTTTATAAAGCTTTCCATGTTGACTAACTAACTAGACTTCCTTGTTCAAAATATAACTACGGAATCTGGTAGAAATCTATTTTTATTGAACTCGCCCTACAGAAATCGAGCGACGAAAACGTCATCGTGTATTAAAGAGCGAACAGCGCCATTTAGTTTAAACTATAAAAAATATGTGCTAGAACAAATTTAAACGCAACAGTAAATCTTGATGACAAATTCGGTAATATTGATAATGCGCGCCGAATGTTATAAGCGCCAGACGAACGTAGATTTTATAACTCCTATGTGACAAAGCGCAAAGTTCGCGGCTCACGCCTCGAAGCGCAGAACTAACAAGCACTAGAAGCAAACATTATTGATAACAATGAGATCACATTAGAAAGGGAACGGGATTTTATAAATAAACCTACCTGAACACTTTTAATTATTTTCCCTATGTGTCTGTCTGTCCGTTAAGTCTAAAGTCACGGGAGATTATTTTTTTTGAGACGCAGTATTCATATTGCGACGCCAATAAAAATAATATTTTAAAGCAGCGGTCGGCAACCTTTTGGCAGGCAGGGGTCATAAGGTGGCCAAGGTGGTTTTTATTCTGCCGCTAAGCAGTAGTGTGTAAACATTACTGTGTTCCGGTTTGAAGGGTACTGCAGCTAGCGAAATTACTGGGCTGTTGAGACTAACCATCTAGTCTCAAAGTAATGAGCACCAAGGCAGCGATGGACTTTGTTTTACTACTCAAAGTTCTGTGTATAGCTGCAATGGTCATGGACAGGCGTTATCTCTTAACATTAGGAGAGCGTATCGTTAGGCTCATTACTGTTACATAAAAAAATAAAAATTAAGGTAAAGGAGGGCCTCACTTGTAATATTAACCCCAGAAGCTTAATGTACGTAATGAACGTATAATTGGTCATATCCCAAAGAATAGATAAAAAAAATTGCTATTAAAAATCGTAAAAACCATAGACAATTAAATTTTTATATAATTTACAACTAGCCCCCTTCGCTGGGTTTGTAACATCAAGGTAGGTAAGTGAATACATTAAGAAAATAATTAAATAACCCCCTATTCTACCTTGCTTAGTCAAAAACGCAAGTAAGATATATGTATAAAAAATCATTTAAATTATCAAAAACGCGGAATCTTTGTAAAGATGGTTTTTTATATCTCTCACTTGAGAAGTAATCGGTTCCCCATACAAACTTTCATCCCTTATTTCATCCCTCCAAGATTTATTTTCGCAAAAAAGTAGCCCATGTCCTTATTCTTACCAAAAGTAAAGATGTAATGGCTTTTTATATCTCTTACTTGAGAAATGATTGGTTCCCCATACAAACTTTCACCCCGTCCAAGATTTATTTTCGCAAAAAATATAGCCTATGTCCTTATTCTTACCAAAAGTAAAGAAAAAGTATAAGAATGTATATAATTATTAGTATGGAAGTATGTGCGGTTTCTACCTTTGCTTGTCGACACAGAATAAGTAATAGACAACAATAAGCAACAACAACAATGACCCCAACAATGAGCTTGAGCTGCCGGTGAAGGAAAACATCGTAAGGAGACCATAGCGGTAGAGGACCATGGTGGTAGGGTACTTTCTAGTACTCGGCTGGCTAGCAACCCCCCTTAAGTTGAAAGTCTGCCGCCAAGCATCTAACGGTGTGTTCCGGCAGCCTCACTTGAGAGTCAGTACCATTCCAGGCTAGGTGTGCTTTACCATCTTCGACTACACCGTCATTTAACATCAGGTGAGTTGTGGTAGAAACAATAAAGCCTGTCCGCCAATAAATAATACAAAGGAATGAGTATATCTGCGTTCGTCTAGCGCCTACAACAACCGGCGCGCTTTGCTTAAATAATTTACTATCAAAATCTACTTACAAAGGTTAATTTAGACGAGTCCTTTTCCAAGGTCCCATCTATTTATATTCCAAAATTCATCAATATTGATTCATCGATTTAGTCGTGAAAACGTAACAGACAGCAGAGTTAATTTCACATTTATTGTATTGTATGGACGAATATAGATGGATTATAATATTTTCTATCTAAAATCTATAATGTTTTAGATATTTATGACTAATTTACAAAACAATCACGGGTCGCAATTAGGACATCCACGGGCCGCGTGTTGCCGATCGCTCATTGAAAGTACTACATTTATGATTAAAATAATAATTATGTTACTTTGGAAATGTTACAAAAGTACACATATGTTTTTGTTATCTTCTTTTGATTGTTTCCCGATCTGTCTAAATATTTTCTTCGTAAAGTCAAGTTACTTTTCAATTACTTCCTTATATTAACGAAATTACATTACGCGTGTAACTCTTGAACATACATACACGTGTAATATAATAATAACGTAATAATATTCCATATTTAATTAAAACAGGAAAATGCTTCGGAGTTTTTCCTATATTATATGTACTTCGGTTTTCGTTTGATATGGTAAATTTGCTTAGATCTTTTAACAGAAGGTCGTCTTGGCGAGATGTGTTAACAATCTCTGACCACAATGTTACTTAACATCAAGTAAGCTATGGTCAAACACTTAGCCAGTCAAGCATAAGAAAAAATATCATCTATAAAACATATTATAATAAAAAGGACGCGAATAACGACAATAACAATTTTTTTAAAGTTGTCGCTGTAGTGTTCATTGCGACAAAAAAGGTTTTAGAGAAGAAGGCATTAGGTATATCTATAGATGTATTTAATTACATATGGGTATATTTATCTTAGAAAAAAAAACCGGCGAAGTGCGGGTCGGACTCGCGCACCGAGGGTTCCGTACAAACCTGTAGGTATATAAGAAAAAGGTATGGTTATTTTTAATGATAATTAATTTATTCTTTTCGCAATTTTCCCTTTATCTGTGCTATAAGACGTTGCTTCCTGCCGAATTTCAAGATTCTGAGTTCACAGGAAGTACCCTGTAGGTTTTGATTCCCTTGCGTGTGTCGAAAATTTGCAGTATAAACGGCTGTATCTTTTGATTGCGTCTGTTTAGGAGTTTGATTTTTTCACAGCTCCAAGGGACAGTAGACCTGAGTGTTCGATATGAATTTCAGCCACGCGATCCTGAGAAAAA
The DNA here is from genome assembly GCA_950106695.1 of Biston stratarius. Lineage (NCBI taxonomy): Eukaryota > Metazoa > Arthropoda > Insecta > Lepidoptera > Geometridae > Biston > Biston stratarius. The sequence continues at coordinate 3,108,405 of OX467115.1, read as the reverse complement.
GGGTCTTGACAGACAGACATACGGACAACAAAGTGATCCTATAAGGGTTCCGTTTTTTTCCTTTTGAGGCACGGAACCCTTAAAATTGATAAATTTTGGCCTCTGCGTACAAATTAACGTTTTTACCTCTTTGAAATTCTGTTCTCTTTGAAGTACATATTAGAAATTCTATTTAAATAAAGTAAATCAAAGGCTAATAAATCATTAGAAATTCTTGGATTATTTACCTTTTAACTTTAGGGCGTAGGTTTAAAATATTTGATCAAATTATGGAATTTAAGCTCCAATCCCAGATTTCCTTTACTAAATAAAAAAATAAGCACAAAACCTTAACAAATCTTAGGGGTTAATCTCGTGTCATACTCCATTGGCATATTGCGACTGTAATTTCGGTCACATCCGGTAACATTTTCAAGGAGCCAAACCGACACAGTCAAACGTGAATAATTCCTATATAATAAATTAAAAAAAATACTATGTTTCACACTTGCATTTATAATATTCATCGAAGAGTCAACACGACCTGAGGACGCCTCGTGTGGGGCCGAAACACGTGTCGGCATCTGATTACTGCAGCGAGAAAATAAAGGCTTGTGGTTATTTTAAGTTAATGTTGGTTTATATTATTAAAAATAACGGTTAGATTTTAAAAACATATCATAAAGTTAATTACATTTTAATTTAAATCCTCATCACTTTTGTAACGAAGACGACGCGGAAATTCACTAAATATATATGTACCTCGAACGGTCATTTTTAAATGCGATTGAGAGTTTGATTTTTTGTACGCTTGCACGCCTTAATTGAAGATGCGGTCTACGATGGAGCACGCTCACCTAGAAGATACCGACCCACTCGCGACTTAAAGGTACCCAGAAATTTTTGTAGCGTTGGTAGCTCAGTGGTTAGCGCGGTCGGTTCGCATGCCGGGTTCAAACTCCAACAATGAGGTTGAGCTGCCGGTGAAGGAAAACATCGTGAGGAAACCATAGCGTGGTGGTAGAGTACTTTCTAGTACTCGGCTGGCTAGCTACCACCCTCGAGTTGAAAATCTGTCGCCAAGCATCTAACGGTGTGTTCCGGCAGCCTCACTTGAGAGCCAGTTCCATTCCAGGCTAAGTGTGTTTACCATCTACGACCACACCGTCACTTAACAACAGGCGAGCTGTGGTTAGCCATAAAAAAATGTCGTACTAAGATTGTATCTATCAGGGTACAATACAAAAATCAAAATATAAACCACTCGGGCAGCAGATTCCATTGTTTACCGATAGGAACGAAGCATTTAGTTCGAGTTTTAGAAATAAGAAACGGTGTCACTTGGACACGGGTATAAAAAAAACAAATGGTACCTTTCAAGCTGAAAAAAAAAAATACATTTCCGGTTGCATATAAAAAAATCTATATCAACGTGAACGAAGCCGCGTGCAAAAGTCAGTATTAAAATAAAAACAAAATTAAGATTCATTGCCATATTTGCACACATTTATTAACCGCAAAAATAAACTGCAATAAACACCGCAACTTAATATAAAAAACAGGACAAGTACAAATCTGACTCACGAGCCGAGAGTTCCGTACAACCTTGTCATCACGGGAATTATCTAAGTCTCGAAAATATATACTATAAAAGAATCCAAACATTGTTCTAACTTAAATATAAATTGAATTAAAAAAATACTTAACATTGTATTATAGTTTATAAATTAAATTCCTCATAACTTTATACTCATCTACTATCTAAGTACAAAAAATATTATGTGATATTGAAATACAATTAATCAATTAGATTTTGTTCATGTACTTGTGTTTTAGATCTTAGACGTATGTAGGTTATACTTGACATTAATTATGGAATTATTCGTAGGCAATGTCATATTTATACTTGCATGCCTCCTCAGAAAAAATAGCGTGTATACTTGGACATTAAGTCCATAAATTAGTTTGCTTACCTATTCTGCAATGAATATATAAATTATGTTTAAAAAGTTTTTTTTTAAATATCAGTTTAGATATACGATTGATCACGATCTTAGCAGATGGAATGTGATATGACCGAAGATGGAGCACACTTTCGTAGGAAGCACCTATTCAAGTTTTTCTTGAACAACCCCGAGTTGTATCTGTTTGTTTTTTTTTTTTTATTCTAAGAAGGTTGTCTGAAAATGTTTAGTGCGCTTTAAATGAATTTTCGATTAGAGGGATTCTTTGTCGTGCTATAATAAAACAGCGATGGCAAGATTAAGTTGTGTTGTACAGTTTTTGTTTACATTCACTGTAATGTAGGCAATCTATAAAATACCAACAAGCATTGATTCATCACTTAAAAATAGGTGAGATAAATAATAAATAAAAATAATAGCAACCTATAAGTTTGTTTGTTGTTACAGTTAGAAGTTACCGTCTGGCTCCCAATCTGGAGGTTCTAGATTCGAGCCCCGTTGGAGAAACCACTGTCATTAAGTTATATATGCCTATTACCAATGACTTGAAACGGTAAAGGAAATCATCGTGAAGAAATCTAGATATCGGGAGTTTTAATAATGTTCTCGAAAAAGTGTGTGAAGTCTACCTACTCGAACTTAGCTAGCGTGGTAGACTATGGCCTCACAATAAGAAACCAGCAATAGGACAGTTAATAAAACTGTTTTTATTAACTGTCCTATTGCCGTTTCTTAATGCTGGGTGGTTCTATAGTCGATGTGGATATACATATAGGTATGTGCTCGACAGAAGAATAGACAAAAAAACGACCGCTTTTTAAAAAGGTTTTTTGAGTTATGGAACCCCAAAAAAAATACTCATAAGTCAGATAAAAATTCCCCCTGTACCCCAAAAGGCTTTTTTACTAGCGTCATTTTTCAGTACAGTAATCATATATCACATGGGATTTTGTTTCAGTGTGAAATATTCCAGGCGCTAAGTTTTCAGTATATTACACCTGGGGTATATTGGCGGTGCCTCATTTATCATGTTGTCGGTATTACGTGTCACTATGGCGATAGGTAACTGTCGAGAAATTAAAGTGTTATTAATTGTTTTAAAGCTCAGTTCTACTTCGAGACCGGTATAGGTAAGAATCGACGCTGTCTTTCGATTGTTGAAGATTCCTTACCTACAGCAAAAATGTATTTGTTGACATTGTTATGTGGTCATTTACGTATGTATTCTAAAAATATAATTATGAAAAAAAAGTGTGCTTACGTTTGACCGCCATTTCGCTTGATGTTAAGCGAAGATGTGGTCTACGTTAGAGCACGCTTTTGTAAAAGAAGCCGATTCATTCGCTACTTGAAGGCACACAGATTGTTTATATTGAGGAACACTCACGCTATGTAGCGATGATAGCTTAGTCGTTAGCACGTTCCGCACGCCGAGGTGCGTGTGGGTTTAATTTTCAACAATGAGCTTAAGCAGACGGTGAAGGTCGGTATCGCGAGGTAGGCGAGAGAGAATCTAGAAAACTTCTAGGCAAGAGTGCTCTATCTTAGATTTCATCATTACTTAACATCAGGTGAGGTGACGATCAAATGCAAGCCTGTTTAACATAAAAATACAGTTATAATTGTAGTGGTTATTTTAGATTTTTTTATCGCAATCGTACTTGCAATACAACAGTCCTCTCATCAAAATAAATATTTTAAAAAATTGCTTCTTTAAAAAAAAAGAAACCATTTGCATCGTACAACATTTAAAGTAGTATTAATAGACATGCTTGTAGATCGATGCCAACACTTGCAATGACACGTAATGAGTGCTGTATAAATATTAGTATAGCTCACGCTCCAGATAAAAATAGTGGAAGCATATTATGAGAGGATGATGAATGATCTTGTAAATATCAGTGGCAGTAATCACATTCTGATCTACCATAGTCGATACGAAACTGTGCCACAGGAAAGAACGAAAATTTACTTAAAGAGCAGCGACATCCTTTAGTTTAATGCTGCACTACTACTAAGTGGAACACGTAAAGTTAAAATATGGTGAAACGCACACAGAGAGTGGCGCCATCTAGCCCTCTTCTTTTTTTGGTGTTTTATTTATAAAGCGCCAAATTACGCATGTGTGGGAAAGTGATTTAATATAGTAAAAACTGATTTTTAACTGAGTTCAAAAAAGGAAGAGGTTCTCAATTCGACTATTCGCACTATGCTTTCCGCAATTTTCCTTTATATGTGCTATAAGACGTTGCTTCGTACCAAATTACAAGATTCTGAGTTCACGGGAAGTACCCTGTAGGTTTTGATTCCCTTGCGAGTGTCGAAAATTTGCAGCATAAACGGCTGTATCTTTTGATTGCGTTGGCTTAAAAGTTTGATTTTTTTCACAGCTCCAAGGGGCAGTAGACTTGAGTGTTTGATATGAGTTTCAGCTTGATACCTCCACGCGTTCCTGAGAAAAAGGGTCTTGACAGTACAGACAGACGGACAACAAAGTGATCCTATTCCGTTTTTTTTCCATTAGAGGTACGGAACCCTAAAAAACTAAAATGTTTATACATAAACACTTGAGAAACATGAGGTTTGTAAAATAATATACATAGTATTGCGATACGACCTTTCCGCGTTTCCGCCAAAACTTGAAGTTTTTTCACGGCCATGTTGCCAAAGCTTCATTTTGGAAACATCGAATTTTCTCGGCTCGTTCGAAGTTATCGACACATAAAGGCGACCGATTCTCAATGTTATTCACGTGTCAGCGCACACCTGATCGAGGAATTGACGAAGGCAGAAGCCCTTCTTTGTTCTATTATCATTATATTTTTTAATACGCATTTATACTTAGTTGTACCTATATTTCCTTTGAAATTTGAAAATTCATTTGAAATTTCCTTAATATGAAAAGAAAGATCCACAAAAAAAATGTCTTGCTGGGTTTCTTGCCGGAGTCTTCTCAGTTGAAGTGTAATTACGAGCCGGTGGTAGATTCAAAAATGTAACTTAACGTTAATAAGTGCCTTACCAGGGCCTAAACTGAATAAATGACTTTTTGATTTTGATTTTGATGGAGGTCGTTTGGTAGGTACTACTGTAGTATAAGATATTCTGAAGTAGTGTAAAGCAAGACGAGGCCGCGTTTTACTCAGCTGTGTCTCAAAAGAAAACCACCGGTTCTAGCCTAAACTATATTCGGTGTATTCGACATAATTGATTAATGTGAGTAATCGCATAAGCCGTGGTGGTGCTGGCGTAAGAATTGTACCCCACCTTCTCTACCCGTGGTTGCCGTAAGAGTCGGCTAAGGCATGTAATACGGAAGATGGGCAGCAGCGTCTTCCTTGAACAATCATACCTAATTGCTTTCGCCAACCCGTGGCGAGTATTGGCAAAATCCCTCCCCAGGAGAAGGCCTATGTCCAGCAATGTATGTGATTGCAACAAAAATATATTGCTACATACCCAAGGAAATTCCACTACGTGCACCATAATCAGAGCTGGTCATTCTATCAGAGTACTTATCTCCGATTGTCCGTTACTAAACGCTCGATCTTCGGATCCCAAACAAATATACACGCCCATTATTGATAGAATTTTCGGGTCAATAGGTGCCTTGTCTGAGAATTAAGGAGGTCAACGTTGCAATCACGGTTCTATTTTGATCTTCAGGGCTAACACTTACACGCAAAGCCAGAATTGAGTTTATTCACGACCCAGCATAAACGCCTCAGCTCTAAAGGTGTTTGGACTGTCGCAGACAGCTTCTAAATTTCTGTTATATAATCTTCCTAGTTGGTGGTAAGTCTTCTTAACAGGTTGTCGTTTAGGTAGGTACCACCGCAGTATTAGATATTCAGCCGCCAAGCAGTAGTGTGTAAACAATACTGTTATCCGTTTAGAGGGTACTGCAGCTAGAGCAATTACAAGGCTATTGAGACTAACCATCGAAAGTCTCAAATTAATGAGCGCCAAAGCAGCGATGCCCTGGAATATGTTTTAGTATTTAAGTATTTAAGTTTCAGTCATGACCATTGCAAGACACAGAACTTAGTCAGGTGACAGGTGTTATTTCTTACCATGAGAGTGTCTCGTTCGTTCTATGACTTTTACATAAAAAAATGAATTCACAAAATCCGTCGGAATTGTCACATATCTGTGGGTAAGGCCTTGTTTTAGCACTCTATTATATTAAACTATTTTGTTAAACACTCGAAATACCAATAGTTTTTGCAAAAAATACAATGGGGCGACACGAGCTAGGTTTCGTTTTTATAAAAAGTCGTTTTATCCGTGTTTTTAGCCGAGCAAAGCTCGGTCATCCAGGTTCTATCTATAAAAGAAGAATGTGACACACTGATTCACTGAAAGAAAAGAAAGAAAATAATTTTATTTTGTACATAAACTGACTGATCGAACAACGCTCAGCTTAAACCGCTGGCTTTAGAAGCATTACATTTTGCACAAATGTTCCTTAGGTAAGGTAAGACTGAACTAAGAAAAGATTTTTAAAAATTCCACCCCTAAGGGTGCAAAATAGGGGTTGGAAATTTATATGAAACTCAGTTATTTTTGATAGTAGCGTTTTCAAACTCACAGTAAATACTCTTTATTAAAAGTAACAAAAACGTTACTAATTTTAAAACCTACCCTTAAAAATGGGTGCAAGTGTTTAAGGGGAACAATTTTTTTTAACTTATCGATTCCATATTCTCTGTATAATTAATTATATTCTTTATCAAAAATAATAATAATTATAAATAGGTATACTACTATGTCTGATGTCGACCACTACACGTATATACATAAGATACAATAATATATAAATCGCAACACATTTTAAACAGCGCCATCTAGCCCCAAACTAAGCAAAGCTTGTACTATGGGAATCAGATATCTTATAAAATACTTAGAAACTAAACTATAAGGCATAACCTAAAAACTATTATCTAAATATAGACGTGTCATAATCTTCTATGTTGTCATTTCTGTACGCTATTAGGTGCTTACGAATAACGGTATCCTTTAGACCGCTGCTACGTTACGCAACAGCCAGTAACGACTAACGAAATTAACGTTACCGAAGCTTTGACGTTTAACGAAATTATCTCCAACTTGGGTTCTTTGCCGGTGATATGATTTTCCCTGAATAAATTACAATTATATCAGTTATTTGAAGTTAGTGGAGTAATATTTTAACTTTTGTATATGTTAATCATCATCATCAAATGCCATCTTCATATTGAAGTATACATATTAGAGGTCAGTAGACAAAATTTCTTGCGATCCCATGTTGCGGATTTAAGTTGCTGATAGTTCAGTCCAGTCCACTCCTTTATGTCGTCTAGCCACTTCCGCCTGGGGCGGCCTGGGCTTCGCTTTCTCGGGATTCTATCTTCCAGGATCAACCTTGGAAAGTCATGCAGGGATCCTCTTGTAAGTGCCCAAAGACGGCGACCTTCCGTCTCATGACTATTGCCATCAGCTCTCTTTTGCGGTTAGCCATTTTAGCCAGGACTTTGGACATTTTATTTGTAACAACTCACCTGATGTTAAGTGACGGTGTGGTCGAAGATGGTAAAGCACACCTAGCCTGGAATAGAACTGGCTCTCAAGTGAGGCTTCCGGAACACACCGTTAGATGCTTGGCGGCGGATTTTCAACTTGTGGGTGGTAGCTAGCCAGCCGAGTACTAGAAAGTACCCTACCACCACGCTATGGTTTCCTCACGATGTTTTCCTTCACCGGCAGCTCAAGCTCATTGTTGGGGTTTGAACCCACGCCCTGCGGCATGCGAACCGACCGCGCTAACCACTGAGCTATCATCGCTAAAAAACTATTGCTGTAGCACCTCAAGATGTGTTCCGTCAGCCTCACTTGAGAGCCAGTTCCATTCCAGGCTATGTGTATGTATCATCAAAAAAAAGTATATAAATATTATATTAGCTATCTGGTTCGCAAGGTATAAATACAAATATTTTATTGATAATACCAATATCACAAGCTAATTCCGTAATATCATTTCAAATGTATCATTAAAAGAGTTTAAAAAAATCAATCGAAGATCGGAATGCCGCTTTCCGCCAATTTTTTTTTTCTGTGGCCGGTCAGCTACTCACCCTTTATTATTCATTTTCATCATTGAAAAAATTGTAAATATTTTGTCCAAATCTATCTATCTATCTGTCCAATTTTAAAGAAATAGTTGAAAGTAAATTATAATAAAGTCATTTAAGGAAAAAAAAAATTTAATTCATATTTAACTTTATGTTACTTCAATTTTACATCGCGCTGTAATTGAGTGGCTGTTTAAAAAGTTGGAACTTGGTTCAATAGAAATGTGAAAATAAAACTAGTTTTTTTGTACAATTTGACAGCTGTCAGTTGAAAACGATTCTCTCTAGAGCTGAAAAGTATTACTTTCAACCCGCTCCTCAGGCAACTTCAGACCTACTTTCCGAGAATAAGTAATGAATAGGAAATTTAAAAACGCATTCACGGCAAAAACTCTGTTAATCTCTGTATTCAATTTTCGCGAAACTCCAAAAATAGACATGAAAACTAATTAATTTCAGTGAACCGAGTTCATTAAAACCACACTTGGTGGTATAATGGTGGACTGCCGCTTAATTGCCATAATTAAGGCATTAATAATAGGTCGGTCATTAAAAGGATACGCGACCCGCCCTTGAACGTCATTTGGGGGCTACCTCTCCATGAAAACAACAATAATATAACAACTTTTGACTGGCCTGTTGGCTCATTGGTAGTATGTCCGCTTCAAGAGCCGTAGGGCGTGAGTTCAATTCCCACTCAGGACAAGCATTTTGTGGTATAATCAATAATGTTTGTTCTGTGTCTGGGTGCTCTGTATATATTATAAGAATGTATTTACAAAAAAAAAGGAATAAGGAATCTATCTGCTATCTGAACTTCTATAGTACAAGCTTTGCTTAGTTTGGTGTCAAATGGAGCTGTGTGTAATGTCCTCCTTTTTTAACTTTTTGATTGCCTTGGCTGCACACTTGGTAGAATATCTGCTACAAGAGCTGTAGGAGGTGGGTTCAATTCCCACCAGGACAAACATTTGTGTGACGATAAATGTTTGTTTTGTATCATAAGTATGCATTTATAAAAAGAAAAGGTATTTTTTTTTAATACTAATACTAATTTTGTATGTGCGAAGCAAGACGAGTTGTACTCAGCTTTGCCTCCATGATGACGGCCACCGGATGTGGCCAAAACTATAGTCGAAATTTTTTATAAAATTAAACTGGAGTAATCCCGCATAAGTATAACAAAAATATGTTAAAACCACGTCAGTTTTTATAGTATAATACAAAATAGGTCGTTTGCGTTTGTCCACGCTCTACCTGATGTTAAGTGATGATGCGGTCTAAGATGGAGCACGCCTACCTAAAAGACACCGATTCACTCTCGACTTCAAGTATTAGGTACTTTAGCAATTATATTTTTAGGACAATATTCGCCAACTTGTAAAGGTTTTTGCCCTCGGAGCTTGAGTTAGCGTCTTTCCAGTTAAAAAAACATAAAATTACCAATTAAGCTTCATATCATCATCAGCCATAGAACATCCACTGCTGGACATAGGCCTCCTCCTGGGCGGGTTTTGCCAATACTCGCCACGCTTGGCAGGCGGGTTGGCGAGCGCAGTTAGGTGTGATTGTTCAAGGAAAACGCTGCTGCCCATCTTCCGGATTACATCCCTTAGCCGACTCTTACGGCAACCACGGGTAGAGAGGGTGGGGTACTATTCTTACGCCGGCACCACCACGGCAAATAATACAGAAAATAATAAGCTTAATTTATAGAATATCCTTAATTTAATTTCTAAAACAAATGTTATCCTAGCGGCAATTCAGTCACGCAGAATACACTCGTCGCCCCAGTTAACCCAGCATCCAAAATGGCGTAGCAAAATTAAATACAAACAAAAATTTGTAATTACCGACCGTGGAACACTTACGCTATAATGGCGCTTAATTATTACTACACAAACTTTACAGCGATAATAGCTCAGTAGTTAGCGCGGTCGAATCACACACCGAATGACGTGGATTCAAATTCCAACAATGATCTTGAGCTGCCCATGAAGGAAACCATAGCATGGGTAGGTACTAGTGGTAGGGTACTTTAGTACTCGGCTGGCTGGCCGCCAAGCACCTAACGGTGTGTTTCGGTGGCCACACAAGAGCTGGTTTCATTCCAAGCAATGTGTGTTCATCATCTTCGATCACACCGTCACTTAACATCAGGTGAGATGTGGACAAAAACTTAACCTGTCAACATTAAAGAACAAAATAAAAAAAACCTGGAAGCGGCACGTAAAAAGGTTGCTTTTAAAAACCGAAATCTTATGAAAGACGCACCATTCAATCAGATATTAAAACGGATAATTAAAACAAGTATAAAATAAAGTTGAAAGAAAACAAAGGTCGATAAACTTAACTTTTGTAGCGATGATAGCTCAGTGGTTAGCGCGGTCGATTCGCATGCCGAAGGGCGTGGGTTCAAACCCTAACAATGAGCTTGAGCTGCCGGTGAAGGAAAAACATCGTGAGGAAACCATAGCATGGTGGTAGGGTACTTTCTAGTACTCGGCTGGCTAGCTACCACCCTCAAGTTAAACATCTGCCGCCAAGCATCTAACGGTGTGTTCCGGCAGCCTCACTTGAGAGCCAGTTCTATTTCAGGCTAGATGTGCTTTACCATCTTCGACCACACCGTCACTTAACATCAGGTGAGTTGTGGTCAAACAATTAGCCTGTCAGCAATAAAAAAAAAAAAAAACAAGCAGCGCACCTATCGGTGTATTCCGCAAGCCTCACCTTAGAGCCTATTCCCATTCCAGACTGTTTTGATCTTCAACCACATCATCACTTAACATAAGATTAGCCGTGGCTAAACACCTTGTTATTAATTGAAAGACAAAAAAAATAATCGTAGGTTACTTTTCATCCCAGAAATAATGCCCAAAATAATAACTAAACATAAATGTACCTATAATTCCTAAATGTAGGACAAATAATAACATAAATATGAGGTTAATTCCGGGTAATGATCTTGGGAACATGGGACACGAGATTCTGGTACGATACACGTAAATAGATTTTTGCTTTATTTACGTACTAGATTACGCCCGCGATTTCACTTAAATTTTTTATTTTAATATTGTATAGGACTCATTACACAGCGCCATCTGACCCCAAACTAAGGAGATCTTGTGTGATGGAAGTCAGATAACAGAAATTTACTTTTTGTTGTAAAACATACTTATAATACATACAGAACACCCAGACACAGAACAAACATTTGTTTATACCAAACAAACATTAGTCCGTGGCGGGAATCGAACCCACGTTCTACAGCTTAGGCAGACATACTCCCAATGAGCCAACAGGGCTGTCATAAATCAACCAAAAAAAAAAACCTTTCTATGTAAATTTAGAATTAGGTTCAGAGAGAAATGAAACAACAAACAATTAAGTAATAATCATAAAACTTGCGCTATTTTGTTGTTAGATTAAGATAAAGCTTACCTTTTATCCCGGGATAATGTCCCATAAGACGCATCTGTATCAAATTTCAAGTGCATACGTCCAGTAGTTTGTATTTTGGCAATCCCACAGTTTTTCTGATATAAAAAGTATTTTATATTTTAAAGTCGACATCACAGGTAACCGAAGAGCTGGCAACTCTTCATTCATTCATGTTTGAATGTTTGTTACGAACATATAAACATACAAACTTTCACATTTACAGGTAAATATTAGTAGGATAGACATTAAACACTTGAAAAAGTAAATAAATATTCAAAGCAGCGTTTGTAGGATGATATCAAATTTGGTTAGGCAGAGATGGGAAGGTGAGCGTGATACGTAAATAAAAGCGCTCATTAATCGCACATCTGGGTCGCAAGTTCTAGGCTCTATACGGGTTCGTGTCCCTGCGACGCGATGTCCCGGCACCCGCGCAGCTATACCATTGAATGCTAAGAAGTTTATTGGTTCATGACTTAGACTTAACTGTCACTTACTTTAACTTCGATTGTGACTAAGATTTATTAAACTTAATTTTATCTTAAGACACTTAAAAACTGTTTAAGACTGGCAGAATGCACAAAGTGCGATGCCAAAGATAAAAAAAAAAACATCCTTTTTGACTATCTTACTTCAATTGTGAGTTTTGGCGGGAACGCAGTATTAACGCGGTAGTCGGGTCGCCCCATTGTATTTTTCCAAAGTAGTGTTTTTTCGGGTGTTTATATATAAAAATAGTGGTGTTTTATTCATAAAGTGCCGAATTACAAGAACGCGTGTGGGAAAGTCATATAATGTGGTGAAACATGACTTTTCGAGTTGCTTCCAAAACTTCATCGAAATTTACTATAATAAAGTCGTCACTACTTTATTAAGGCATGACTGGATTTGACTGAAACGGACTGGACTTGACCAAGATTGGATTTTGACTGTAACTATAGATGTCAGACATGAATTGGATGGCTTTATAGCTTTAACCAGCACGATGGGGCAAATTCAGTAAAAAAAAAAATAACTCGCTGTTTTAAAAATGAAGTCTTTTTAAATTGCCATATTTTCGTTTCCGAGACGATTCCGTTAAAAAAATATATTTCATACAAACAATAATATTTTTATTCATGACTAAAACTGTAATCATAAACACAAAGCATAGATTACTATTCTATGAATGTTCTAGCAATAGTGTAACCGCTTCCGATGCTATAATACTATAAGGTTTTTACAAAGAAACTTTTTAAGGAACTAAATGCTTTTTTAGAAGCCAATTTTTTTACAACTAATGACCCATATTTCTTGTATTTAATATACGTCGAGCTAAAAGAAAGTATGAGATAAAATTGCGTATTTATGACAACTTATGATGAGGATGTCATTTTTATGATTTCGCGGTTTTTGCCGAAACCCAAGTGCTTGGAAAGTTAGTTTGAATGGCAAACTTGAAGAACTTCAGGGCTGAATATTATTCGTGGAAAATAATTAAGTAGAAACACTACGACTACTTGGTGGTAGATTTCCTTAGCAAGAGGTCGTCTAGGTAGGTACCACCGCAGTACCAGATATTCTACCGCCAAGCAGTAGTGTGTAAACAGTACTGTGTTCCGGTTTGAAGGATACTGCAGCTAGCGAAATTACGGGGCTGTTGAGACTAACCATCTAGTCCCAAATTAATGAGCTCCAAGGCTCATAGTTCTGTGTATCGCTGCAATGGTCATGGACAGGCGTTATCTCTTAATATCAGGAGAGCGTCTCGTTCGTCTCATTACTGTTACATAAAAACTACTACGAGTTACTACTGTTACTACGAGTTCTATATATTATTTAATTATGAGGCCTTATATTTAAAATAATGTTAAATTTGGAAATGTGTAAAATGATTTTTGTTTAAATCAAGTGCAGAATGACAGACTTAAAAACTAAACAATTTATTCAACAATTTCTTGAATATTAACCTATAAGTATCTAAATGTGCGATAATATCTTTATCTTTATAATATTCTTGCCGGAGTCTTCTCAGTTGAAGTGTAATTACGAGCCGGTGGTAGATTCAAACATGTAACTTAACGTTCATAAGTGCCTTACCAGGGCCTAAACTGAACTGGATTGGTTTGACTTTTGATTTTGATTTTGATTAGCCATAATTAAGAAAAAATTACAAAAAAGTACAGCAGTGTAAGTGTTTCTTGGTAGTACAAAAATTGTGTGGTAATAATTGCTATAAAGGTACACATACACTTTGAAACCATATAAAATTGATTAAAAAAAAAATAAAAAAAATATTAGGGCTAGTTACTAGATAATAGTTTAAGGGAATCGAACCCTCGCCACGCTCTTAAAGCAGATATTCTACCAAATTAGCGAAAAGGGGAGGGATTTGTAATATTACAGCACTACCAATAATTTAATTAAAAAAGTTACGTTACTCATTTTATACTTAGACTAAAAACACTTGAATCAAAACAAGTCCTAAGTATGCTGACAGCTTCTAAGTACTTAAAATACTTACTCACTTGAAAACTTCCCAAACTTATCACTTAAATTAATAACTTCAGACAAAATTTCATTATAAACGGCCAATTTGTTATATTTGGAGCGCGCAAATGAAAATGCGTTGTTAGGAATATTTTGATCTTGACTCTGCTTGCTTGTACATTTCATACGCTTATTCTTATCAAGCACTTTCTTGCATTGTTCCAAGTCACAAACGAGATTTGGATCTGGACCAAGAGAGAATTGAGATCTGGACCAATTTTGATGAAATTTGGTATGGAGGTATATGACACCCTGGATTAACACATAGGCTATTTATCCCTAAAAAATGTAACGGTAAAATCGCGGGGCGCTAAATATTATAAAAGTGAAACCTACCAACGGATGTCGTCTAGTTTCACAATACACAATAGTAATGACTATTCTACTTAAGACTTGCCGACATCTGGTGATGGTGGTGTCATTGTTTGTTTAATTTCACAATGACGAAATCGCAAGATCGCAACAGCTAGTCTAATCACTACAAATTATAAAACAAAGTCGCTTCCCGCCGTCTGTACGCTTAGATCTTTTAAACTACCCAACGGATTTTAATGCGGTTTCAATCAATAGACAGAGTGATTCGAGAGGAAGGTATATATAACATGCATATGCACCATATTAGTATCTACATTGCACCCATGCGAAGCCGGGGCGGGTCGCTAGTATACTTATAAAATGAAAATTTAAGTTAAAACATTTAAATTAGATAATTACAGAGAATTTAGAATTAAAATTCATAGACTACAATAATAAATCCTGCTAAAACTGAAAGAAACTTTTCACAAAATTAAAACATTGTATCTATGTATCTATCTATCTAATCTTATACCTTTAAACGAGCAATTCTTGTATATTATGTATATATATAATCTAAATCTCGGAAACGGCTCCAACGATTTTCATGAAATTTAGTATGTAGGGAGTTTCGGGGGCGATAAATCGATCTAGCTAGGTTTCATTTTCAGAAAACCACATTTTATCCGTGTTTTCATTCGAACAAAGCTCGGTCATCCAGGTACTAATTTATTACACGGGATATATGATTATTTTTAAAACGATCCAACTATCTCAATCATTAGAAGTACACCCATCAAGATACGAGTTTATGTACACATTAAATACAAACAGACATCACGCCCGATTTCATTAACCTAATGGTTGTTATTACACGCTAACTTTACGAAGTATTGTGGTGCGACTATTAGCGTTTAGAGTTCTGTGTTCTTCCTCCTCCATTGTCGAGGAGGTAGGAAGTCGGCTTCGAGAATAATCGTCCTTGCCGAGACTGGGCGCTGACTGTCCTAAGGTTGAGGGTGCAATCTCGATGCCCATGTCTGTCTACTTGGTGGTAGATCTCCTTAGCAGGAAACCATTCTCTCTTACCATTAGGAGAGGGCCTTGTTCGTCTTATTACTTTAACATAAAAAAACAAAGATCAGATTTAGGTATACGTATTTTAAGTTTTGACCATAGCTAACCTGATGTTAAGGGATGAACAAGAGAACAAGAAACACACCTAATCTGGAATAAGACTGGCTCTCAAATGAGATCAGATCAGATCAAATCAGAGCGGTCAATTTTGAACTTGGTGGTAGCTAGTTAGCTGAGGACCAGAAAGTACCCTATCACTATACTTTCGTTACCTCACGGTATCTTCCTTCACCGCCAGCTCAAGCTCATTGTTGAGGTTTGAACCCACGCCCTTTGGCGCGTGAATCATCCGCGCTAACCACTAAGCTATTATGGCTACAAAACTGAGCTATCATCGCTACGTGACTTAATTATTCTTAGATAAATGATTGATTTAGGCGTTACTTTGCGGAAGTTCATTTTGAGTGTTCAAGTTACATATTTATTTAGTGTATTTCAGTAAACAGTGATCCCTGTTGTAACCAAAACGACTTTTAAGCGGAAATATACTAAATATATACCTCGAACACATAATTATCGTTATTACGTAATTATAACTACGGAAAATAGATGGAACATCTAATCGCTTTCCGCTTAAAGTCATACCGAACCCTCACGTGTCCCCTAAGCTCTACATTCTGCAGAAGTAATTAGTGAACATTTAATAGATAAACAACCGTTTTTCGTAAACAATCTGTTAATTTAGTACTGTTTACATAAATCACTGTTTAGGGGATTGGCATGGCCATGGGCTGTGGCTTGCTCTTATTTATACAACAACATCAACATTCAAAAAAGTTTTTGTACAACGCTATCATTATTAAGGTGCCGTGGTGGTGCCGGCGTAAGAATAGTACCCCACCCTCTCTACCCGTGGTTGCCGTAAGAGTCGGCTAAGGGATGTAATCCGAAAGATGGGCTGCAGCGTCTTCCTTGAACAATCACACCTAACTGCGCTCGCCAACCCGCCTGCCAATCGTGGCGAGTATTGACGCGCTAGCTCGGTGCGTATGACTGCGTGCTGTCCATAAATTCTGGAGTCTTGGGATAAACTTTAACCAAGGTTTTCTTAGTTTTTTTTTTGTATTTGTTTCGATTTTATTTCTTTATACCTTTCATATGACCACTAACTAACGTCTTTGAAAATTACTAATGTTCAAACTGTCAGCCCGTATATTCTTTTTATTCTTTATATTCTTAGTTGGGTATTTAGGCAATTCTTATCTTCAAAAATCGTCTTACGTAATATATGAATGGCCCCTACGCGATGATGTGCACGAAGACTTAGACCTATCGAATTGGTTAATTAAACTGAACTTCAGAAACAACTGTATAATTAAAGCGCTTTGAAAGAAGTTGTCTAAAATGTGTTTATGAGAACTAAATCTATCGCTAATTGTTAATTGATAACAATTAACAATTGTGGTTTGCTAATTGTTATTGTACCAAATTTAAATAAAAAATAAAAATAAAAATAAAATAAAGATACAGGTTGGGGCCCGCTAAAACGTCTAATAACTCATAGATCATTTAGAGTAAGCGAGCTGAAACGTTTTTATATTTTCTTATATGAGATAAAATAAAATGTTAAATGTGAATAAATAGCGTGTAAAGAAATGAAGATGATTTTCTTGAAAATTACCTTTTATTTATGTTAGCATTTTCATTTGAAAACTACCATTAATCTAGGCATTTACAAAAGGGCCCTGATCATAGAATAGATAGTAGCATTTCTATTCTACAACAACAATAGACCATTTTTCTAAGCTCCTTACAAACTTTTTTATGATATAAAACTCACATTATTTTCTCTTTGTTCACAGATAACGAAAATGAAATGACGTGACCTACATTTAACGCAAAAAAAAAACAATCATGCCACAGACAACTGTCAGAACTGTCAGATAACCGAAACCAAAATGGAGGGAAAAGATAAGGATTGGGTCGATTATTTTGGCGGCGATTATAACACATCGAGGCCGAATGCCGAAAATGACATCAGTTTGCTGAAAATAAATAGAACGGTCTATGAAAACATCACAGAGTTGAGTTACACGAATTTCACATCGGATGATTTCTGTTCATCGAACCATTCTCATGTTTATCTCAATGTCACCTGTGAATTTCCCATAAGTTATGCTGAACCTATGTATGGGTAAGTGTTTACTTTATGCTATTTATTATGTAAAGAAATATAGAATGTATTGAAAATCGCGCCAAATCGGCAATAGCCGGTTTCGCTTATTTTGTTCGGGATGTAAGCTATAAGAGAGTTTTTAGAAACCGTGACAAACC
Source organism: Biston stratarius (assembly GCA_950106695.1). Taxonomy (NCBI): domain Eukaryota; kingdom Metazoa; phylum Arthropoda; class Insecta; order Lepidoptera; family Geometridae; genus Biston; species Biston stratarius. The sequence goes on along the minus strand of OX467115.1, from coordinate 3,090,674 downwards.
AGTTTATTTCGCAAGTGGCTTGCATGGCGGTACCAACATCGTCTGGTGGGCTGATACAATCGTGTTTAATGTGTTTGTTTACGATTGAATAAATGTTGTATAATATGGCTGCACATTTAAGGGAGGGGGTCGCAAAAACCGTTCTAAGCCAGTTTATTTAACAAAATCTATTTTACGTCTAATCTATCTTTTTTCATAAAACCCGTTTAAAGGGGAATTTCAATTTTCAAAAATTTCAAAACCATTTTGAGGAATAAGATTACTGATCATTATCAATTACTTAAAAACCGAAAATAATTACGCAAATAATTGCTCAAGTCAAGTTGCAAAATGCAAAGAATAGTTTTAAAAAGTTAGGTTGTATATAGGTTGTAATAATAATAACATTGACATATCTATGGATTTTTTTTAATACAGGCAACGGCCTCAATCTGATAAACCCAATGATGACGTCATCAACCCGTATTTTTTTTTTATTTTAATAAATAATTACGGGGAAAATAACGAAAACAATCAAATTATATTCTGAAATTGCCCTATATTTTCATAGTCTAAAAAAAAATGCAAGGCAACATTTTTTGGGCATTCTCCATTAAGGTGAAAGTTCGAAGCCAAAAAGTTCCCATGTACATGACTTAACCTCCTTCTGACTAAGCGCCTTTCCACCTAACCCTGCATACGAGGAAACTATTTATCAACATAGCAATATCTAAAAAGGAAAAGCTTCCTTAAGCCTTTAGAGACGTGACTTCAATGAGACGGAATCTATCGATATCGATTTCCAATATATCGACTGTCGCGACGCATTGACGCGTATATCGTCAAAGCTTGCTTCAAAACATCGTCAATTGTTGTGAACTCACATGAAGAAATAATGATAGTAAAACATTTCTCTTTAAAATTAAAATCTATTCACGATTTTTATTTTTACCCGACTGCCAAGGAAGATTTCGCGCGTATCTTGTATGTATGTAGGTATGTATGTAAATTTCTGTATTACCTCGTATCTTCCAAACGGCCGAATGGATTACGACAATTAAGGTATCGTTAGATTCGTCTCAATAATCCAAGTGTCCTTAGATGGTGGTATTAAAAAAATCTAGATGGTAGATTTTTGGCGCGAAATAGTAATACGATAATTTAAAAAAAAATACCAAACCTATCGAGTAGGGTGTCTAAATAAAGGAAATTAAAAATTATTACAAATTACAAATATATACAAATATATAGGTACAGCAAATTTGAGCCCAATCGGACATCGGGAAGTGGGTCTAATTTAACTTGCAAGATTCCACCCGAACAAACCTAGTTATATTGCAAGTTAAATGAAAGCTTGTAAAAACGCAGATGAAACCGCGTGGCACAGCCTATATAATGAAATTACTAAAAATAATGAAACAATTAACCGCGTTACAGAACAAACAAAGAGATGTTACTAATTGAATTTGCGTTAACAGTTTTCTTCTGTTTTAACAACCTAAGCGTCTAAAATAACGTATAGCTACATCTAAAAGCCACTTAAATGAAGCTTTTAGACGTTCTTGGCCTAGACGTGGAAAAATAAAGATGTCCGTTCCATTTCATTCGAAAACTTTTAAGATAGTTTCTCTTCTAGATTATTATTTTTTTGTAACTGAAGGAATCTTTTGTTTGAACTTCAAAATTAATTATACAAGAAAGGCAAGTCTATATTTTATTAGACCAATGTTTCCCAGACTTTGTTCTGCCATGGCTCGGTAATTTGATATAATTTGATTAAAAAAACGTGATAATGCAAAAATGAAAAAAAAAATATTTTATTAATTTACTACAGCTAATGTAACATGGCCGTAATATCGAGGTAAACAAACAAAACGCATTTTAAGTATAAATTATACTATATAGACAATTGAAAACACAATCAAGTGTTCAATTCGCGGAATTAAAAAAATATACATTTATAGTTTAGTAGGTACATAAAACGTATTAGAGATGAAACGAACACTCGGAAACTATACGGTATCCAGCTTATCCGGCTTAAATTTAAAATCTGGCCGGATACCGAATAATAAACGAGTATCCAGCCGCCAGGATTTAAAAAAAAAACGACATAATGTTTAGAGGCACTTTATTTAATCCACATAACAAAGAGAATCATCAATTTTTATTACAGAACAAAGAAAATTAATACTCCAACTGCACTTATGGCAAATTATGATTAATACATACCAAAATCAAGAGGCAACAAACGGTTTCGCTTGGATTCGTACACAAGGCCAGCTTCCGAAAAAAATCTTTCGCTGTATACACTGCTGTACGGCACTGAAGGATAAACTCTAGCAAACTTTGTTAAGTTTGGGTATTTTACAGCATTAACCGACCACCAAATATAAGGATCGCGATTGCCACTGAATTCAGATAAGAATCAATCTCATGTGCCATTGCGTTTTTTACTTGATCGTGATGTGTTCGGCTAAAACGGCTATGTTTAGCCGGATATCCGGCTATCTGACTTCAAGGTTGACCAAATATTCGGTATCCGGTAAAACATCTATCCGTTTCATCTCTAAACATACTAAAAGTTGAAGAGTATACTCTAAATAAGCAACATTTTTTTTCTTTCCCAGATACATCGCTCCGTTCCTTCTCGCCACTACGACTGTCGCCAACACGCTTATAGTCGTCGTCCTCTCCCGTCGTCATATGCGAACGCCCACTAACGTCGTGCTCATGGCCATGGCCCTCTGCGATATGTTCACCATGCTGTTCCCTGCACCGTGGCTTTTCTATATGTACACGTTTGGGAACCACTACAAGCCACTCAGCCCTGTCCGCGCGTGTCAAGCATGGAACTATATGAACGAGGTAAGAACTGTTGACTAATTGATATATGTATTTTAGACTTTTTGAGAATGGGACATTCTGATAATGGCATCTACTAAAAAGGATATTTTCTGACACCAGAAGGAATGGAAAACTGCCACCCGTATATTATGTAACAGATGCGTGGAGCTCGATTTAATAGACTATTTCTTTCACGTATTTTTATATGGATGACAAGTTTGGTGTTTGACCACAGCTCACCTGATATTAAGTGACGGTGTGGTCGAAGATGGCAAACATACCCAGCCTAGAATGGAACTGGCTCTCAAGTGAAGCTGCCGGAACACACCGTTAGATGCTTGGCGGCAGATTTTCAACTTGAGTGTGGTAGCTAGCCAGCCGAGTACCTACTAGAAAGTACCCTACCACCACGCTATGGTTTCCTCACGATGTTTTCCTTCACCGGCAGCTCAAGCTCATTGTTGGGGTTTGAACCCACGCCCTTCGGCATCCGACCGCGCTAACCACTGAGCTATCATCGCTACGTTGATTCCCACCATGACAAACATTTGTGTAATGAACATTAATGTTTGTTCTGTGTCTGGGTGTTCTGTATGTATTTTAAGTATCTATGTATTTAAAAATAAAGAGTATATAAGTATTCTATCAGTTATCTGGTTCCCATAGCTGGTTCTGGTTTGTCTAGATGGCGCTGTATAAAATGTCCCAGGATATTTTTTTGGAACTCTGAAATACGAAAAAAATCTGCCGCCCCGTAAATTGATCGCTTATGGTTTTAGTAATTTCTACAAAGATAAAAGTATTTTATTTTAATAAGAATAAATTATACAAAATTTGACGTGGTGGTGCCGGCGTAAGAATTGTACCCCAACCTCTCTACCCGTGGTTGCCGTAAGAGTCGGCTAAGGGATGTAATCCGGAAGATGGGCAGCAGCGTCTTCCTTGAACAATCACACCTAACTGCGCTCGCCAACCCGCCTGCCAAGCGTGGCGAGTATTGGCAAAACCCCCCTAGGAGGAGGCCTATGTCCAGCAGTGGACGTCCTATGGCTGATGATGTATGATGATGATGATGTATACAAAATTTCATTAATTTTGAAGTCCTTTTAAAGTAACTTTCACTTAAGTTGGCACTCGTCATATTAACTCTGTCCCCTAAAATTAAATCCCGTCCCTCACGAAAATACTTTGTATGCTCGACACGAAATTTGCTTATTGACATACTAACTTTGCATCTATACTGTGTACACTGTAGGGATAAGCGACTGTTTGGAAATATCGATAAATAAATCGAATAATAAATATCCATAATAATAAGTAAGTAATCGCACTGCGAGTAATAGGTATTATAAAGGCGAAAGTTTCTGAGTGTGTTTGTATGTTTGTTACTTTTTCACGGCTTGACTAATTTTGATGAAATTTGGTATGAAGGTAGCTGACACCTTGGACTAACACTTTGTGCTCACGTGGGAACAGCGGGAAATACCGCGGGGCGCAGCTAGTAATAAGTAATTGTTTTTGCTAAAACTCGTTTGGCAGTGCAACTTTTAGCACAAAATATGATTTCGCTGTACATACAATTTGTTATAAAGCTTAAGTCGAAACCGTTTACAACTCACACCAATTAATTCGCATGAAGCTTCCATGCATAAAAATAATAATTGGCCTCACTAAGTAATAAGCGTAACTTACATATCTTCTTTCCACCGTAAGGTTGCCTGGAAGAGATCGCTTTTAGCGATAAGGCCACCAATTGTTACATTAATTTTGAGATTTATATATTTTTTAACAGAGTACGTCAATATTATAACGAGTCAATATAAAAATATTGCCAATATTAATAGCATATATCGTAATTTCTCTAAATAAGCATTTGTTATATTATGTAATATAAAATAATACTATTATTGTAGTTAATAATAAATATACAATAACTATAAGTCAACAACAGGTCAGTCACAAACCCTGCTCCTGAGTGTTTATAAATATACGTATGCACCAATTAGAATGTAGATAATTTATGTATACACTAGCGACCCGCCCCGTCTTCACACGGGTTCAATATAGTTACTAATGTGGTGCATATGCATGTACATAAACCCTCCTTTTGAATCCTGCTGTCTATTGGTGAAAACTGCATTAAAATCGGTTACGTAGTTTAAAATATCTAAGCGTACAGATGGCGGGAAGCGACTTCGTTTTGTATTATGTAGAGATACCACATTTTTTACATTTAACCTGCCTGATAAATAATAGAAGGAAGGAGGAAAAGTTTCAAAAATAATCAAAAGTGATGTAAACAGTAACAACACTACTCCGTCCAAAATTAAGCCATTGAAAAAACATGGCTTCCCGTAATAATGTTTTATATAGTCGATGATCCCATCCCGTCCGATACGATCGGCCTCCGGAATAACGTCCAATAATACCTTCGGATTATACCCGGATATCACCGGATATGTGGTGGGACGTCACTAGCATTATAAACGTGTCAATATTTTAGAGTTGTGCCGTCCTACCGTTGACGTTAACGTTGAGAATATAAAGTATAATGCTATCATAATTTACCATCTCTAACATATTTGTTTAACTTATGCGGGATTACTCATCTCAGAGTTCTGTTTCGGTTATGTCCGGTGGCCTTTTTCAAGGAGACAAAGCAGAGTACAACGCGCGCGCGCGGCCTCTTGCGTCGCACTACGGCCCGCTTGCGCCTTGCACATGAAGACTGCGGTTGGTGCGCGGGTGCGGGGGCTGGAGCGAGTAGTTTACTGAGAAGCGCATAAGTAAAACAAAAATGTGTCAAAATCACGTCAGTTTTCATAGTAAAATACTGTCAGGAAGTTTTTTTGTTACTTACTGCGTTACTTGCTACTGGTCAGGTAAAGATTTTCCGTCTTAAAAAGTATAGGAAACGTAAATCACATATAATTTATTACAATACAAATACAGAACAGCATTCTATGCAAAAATTACTCTGTATTTTCTAGAGTCAGGTGTAGATGTCGCCACACTCAGTGCGTGTTACAGCTATATTGACTTTTTATTTGCCACTTCATAATAGTGCAGCGTCAAAGCAATAGATGGCGTTTTTGAATTTTCGTTTCTTAGTGATGGTTTTTTGAATTTTGTAATTGACAAAACGAATAGAAAATCTAATTCAAAACCAACAAATAGTTAAAGTTTTAAAACTATTTTATACTTCCAAACATTTCCTTTCCAGTGGTATGGAAGTGTTATTACAAGTTCACAATTTCCTGAGGAACCGGCGACAGACACGGAAATCAAGTCGACAGACTGACTAGCTGATACGTGATGTGGAAACGCCATTTACAAAATGTACCTAAGCGCGATAAACTTAGGAAATATTTTTCAGTTTGAAGCATTTTTGTAGCGATGACAGCTCATTGGTTAGCGCGGTCGGTTCGCATGCCAAAGGGCGTGGGTTCAAACCCCAATAATGAGCTTTAGCTGCCGGTGAAGGAAAACATCGTGAGGAAACCATAGCATGGTGGTAGGGTAATTTCTTGTACTCGGCTGGCTAGCTACCACCCTCAAGTTGAAAATCTACCGCCAAGCATCTAACGGTGTGTTCCGACAGCCTAACTTGAGAGCCAGTACCATTCCAGGGTAGGTGTGCATTACCATCTTCGACCACACCGTTATTTAACATCAGGTGAGCTGCGGTCAAACAGCAAGCCTATCAAGCAATAAAAAAAAAAAATCCTTTGACCTCATTCTGCCTTGTATTAAGCAACGATGTGATCTAAGCTTGAGCTTGTTTACCTAGAAGGAACTAGTTCACTCTTGATTTAAAGACATCAATGTTGAACTTTTTGGGAAAGACTCCAGCAAAGAGTTTAACATAATCATCGTCGTGCAAAAAACTCATTTCACTGAGCTTCATAAGTGCTATAAGTCTTTTGATAGGTAGGCATAAAAAGGATTGACCACAAACAAAACATATTCTCTTTTAATAGAAGGTTCAATTACATATATTAAGAACAAGCCCTACACAATCCTAAATAGTCATAGTCGTTTATAGATAACATCAATTACAAGTTAATTAAATAAGAGCTTTGGCGGAAACGCGGTAAGTGTCGTGTCGCCCCATTGTAATTTTTTTTTCAAAACTAGTTTTTTTTGAGTGTTTATGTATAAAAATAGTGGTGTTTTATTCATAAAGTGCCGGATTACAAGCACGAGTGTGGGAAAGTGATATAATGTGGTGAAAGACTTTTCGTGTTGCTTCCAAAACTCTATCCAGAAGCTTATAGTAACGTCGCCATTATAGTAATGATTGACGCAGCAGAATATCTGGTACTGCAGTGGTACTTACTTAGATGATCTCCAGCTTAAGACAATCTACCACAAAGTAAAATCTTTTTGAAGTTGCTTAAAAATCGCATTTCATTCTTTCCTCTTGTGCTCGTTTCTATGAACGTCACACGGCGATAAATCTTCAAGTTGTAAAGTCGAAAGTGCAAATCATGAAACTTTTCTGGTCATACAAAAGGCGATAAAACTTGAAAACGAACCTGTGAAATCGGAAATGGATTTGTTAGGACACAATCATATTGGAAAGACAATTTGATATTTTATTCCTTTGATTTTAATTTCCTTTACCCTACTTGATTGGTTTGGTTTATTAATTTTTTTATTAACGTATTACTGTTTCGCGCCAAAAATCCGCCATTTTTTTTTTCAAACACTTATCTAAAAACACTTGGGTTATTGAGATGACTAACGATATCTTAATTGTCGTAATACATTCGGCCGTTTGGAAAAAACGAGGTAATAACGAAATATACAAGATACGCGTGAAAAACATAACTCTTCCTTGGCAGTTGGGTAAAAAAAAAATCGCTTTAACAGTGTGACCTAGCCCTTACCTCTTCAGTTTCACCGAGGTCAACTTAGGACCTAAGCTATTAAAACTGAAGCTATTGGAAAAATTTTACATCATAAAATTACAGTCATCAGCCCGAAGACAAGACACCGCGTTTACTCCGTCGGTTGGTTAGTTTTCACTGGTTTCATTTTCTATACTAATAAATTAGACTTGCGTTTGACCACTATCTATCTTGAAGCTAAATGAAGATATGACCTAGATTGAGTGCGCATAGAAGTAATCCGGAAGAAAGGAAGAGTAAAGAGGAAGAAGTAATAGTACTCGTAACTTAGAGACACCTAAATTCCATCGTACCCATAGAACGAAAGTGACCTAAGTAAAAAAATGCAATTTGCAAGAAATAAGAAAGAAGAAGCCTTCAAAAAGTATAAAATTGCATTAATTAAAATGTATCTCTCCCGTTTTTCATCGAAAATGATTATTTTTTGCGGATTAAAAATTGATATTTTATGTTTAGATCAGTAACATCATATAAAACAAAATCAGAAATTACAGGAATGTTGAGTCAGTTCACTTTCTTTCTAAGGATGCGATATCTTGTTTGAAATCTTCCACAAAATAAAATGTAAGGACCATCATCATCATCATCATCAGCCGGACATAGGCTTCTCCCAAGACACGCCACTCAGCTCGATCTTCAGCTTTTTGCTTCCATCCAACGCCAGCTGTCCTACGTATCTATATCGTCACTCCATCGAGTCTCAGGGCGTCCTACGCTACGTTTGCCAATTCGCGGTCTCCACTCCAGAACACGTCTACCCCAGCGGTTATCGGTTCAGCGACAGATATGTCCAGCCCATTACCGCTTCAGCTTGCTAATACGCTGAGCTATGTCTGTGACTTTAATTCTCTGGCGAATTACATCGTTCCGAAAACGATCCTTTAGAGAAATGCCAAGCATAGCTCGCTGAGCGATTTTGTACTTGTGAACCATTACCGCTCTAAGTTTCGGCTCCGTAGCTCCGTAAAAATGAAAGGAGGTCCAAAGAAAGCGCTTTCTTAAAGACTGTAAAATAAGCGCCGACGCTTAACACGTATCAGTAATTCTCTAGCCGTAGGAGGCGCGACACGTCATCATTATTAGTTTATACTCTTAAAATACCTACATCATTAATGTTCGTAAAATACATATAACTTTCGTTATTGTTTAATTTTAAGTATGTAAATACGACAGTTTTGAATAGTTTTTACAGAGCGAACTCAATGGTCAAATCGCGTCCATTTGTTTTATTTCGGCCAAAGCTTTTAAATATCAAAAGCGGCAAACACAAGACAAATAATAGGTCCTACACTCAAAGGCTTAATAACTAGGGCTGTCGACGAGAATCCGTAATTACGGAGCGAAAATATCCGCAGCCCGCTCCTATTGTAGCTGGAAACACTCGAATAGTCTATTGTGTGAAGACAATGATACTACGATAGCTGGTACCGATGATAGCGGGTGCGAATATTATACAGGTTGTAAGCTTCAAGTGTACTAAACGGAAAAGGGGGCATTGTACCCATCATTACGAACAACTTTTTTTATGGCGGACAGGCTAGGTGTTTGACCACAGCTCACCTGATGTTAAGTGACGGTGTGGTCGAAGATGGTAAAGCACACCTAGCCTGGAATGGAACTGGCTCTCAAGTGAGGCTGCCGGAACACACCGTTAGATGCTTGGCGGCAGATTTTCAACTTGAGGGTGGTAGCTAGCCAGACGAGTGCTAGAAAGTACCCTACCACCACACAAACTACTGTTCAAGGTATATAATTTTAATATATGTATACACAATGCACTACTGCTTAGCGGCAGAATATCTGGAACCGCTATGGTAGGTTCCACACACTAAAAGACCACAAAAATAACACAATTCAGCGACAATATATTTCCACGTTTTTGTTAGAAAATCTGCATTACCGTATTCGTGAACGTTTTTTTACGATGTCTCCTTTACTTCCCGTCACTTTTCTCTCATAAATAATAAACCCAGTCCATGGAATAACATTATTATGCGTACATACATAGTTAACCATTATGCAAGCGACGTACGCCTAGAAAATACGAGGTATACTTTTGAAATATGTTTCCATATACGGGAATGAATAAAATAAAGATAAAGAAAAATAGAGATAGGGGAAACTCATACAGAATTTATAACGACAAATGGTTCGTTTTAAGTTTTATTATTATAGTTAAAAAACAGAAGCGTGCTGTTTGCGATTTTTCCTGGACTGTGAAATTAAAATGATAAACTTGTTTAACTCCTATGCGGTAGAAGATTTTTGAGAAAATGCTGTGTTATTTTTACTCAACTGCCCAAAAAAGGCATACATACAGAAATAAAAGACATACATACATTTGTATGTATGTGAGTTCTTTATTCAACCCTAACTTTGGTCTGAACAGATTTGGATGTATAGGTTATTGTTAGGATTCTTACATCATCTCGAATAACACTGGAAATAATTCTTTTTTGTGCAAAATCATTTGATTACTACATACAACAACGCGGCAATGACCCCGGCGTTTTGGGACCTATTTCCATTGATAGCCTTTTAGATTATTACATTTACATAATTTTTCTGTGTTGTATCGTATTGAGTTGCTAAGCGCAGAACTCGAAAACGGCTCGACCAATCGGCTATTTTTTTTTAATATTTTAGTTTGGACGCCAGGAAAGTTCCGTACAGAGAAAAAACGGAAAAATTGCGAGGAAAATAGTAAAAATGACATTTTTCTTATCCCATACAAAAAGCATAATAAATAAATACTTTAAATACTAAAGTCTTGCAGTGTACGAAATAAAAAACTTATTTTCGTAAGTAATCGTTGTTCATTATTAAGGCAGAAGTCTTCTTTTTTTTAGATATAGCTGACAGGCTTGGTGTTTGACCACAACTCACCTGATGTTAAGTGACGGTGCGGTCGAAGATGGTAAAGCACACCTAGCCTGGAATGGGACTGGCTCTCAAGTGAGGCTGCCGGAACACACCGTTAGATGCTTGGCGACAGATTTTCAACTTGAGGGTGGTAGCTAGCCAGCCGAGTACTAGAAAGTACTCTACCACCACGCTATGGTTTCCTCACGATGTTGCACGCCCTTCGGCATGCGAACCGACCACGCTAACCACTGAGCTATCGTCGCTATAAAATCAATAAATAAAGTGATAAAATTGCGTTAAAAAGTATGACAAAAATTATATCGAGGCACTCGGTTCCTACTTACGCTGTTTCGGTACTGCATCAGTAAACAATACTGAAAGAAAGAACAGTCGAGTCTACGGTCCCGACCCCGCCCTGAACGCATTATTGTATTGGACACAGATCTTTCTTTGTCCGATGCCAAATACTAGAGATGTAACAGATAGTGGTTTGGCCGGACACTGGATGGCCGGCAAGCTACGAGACCGGAGCGCCGAACATTCGGCTGTTACTGTTTCAATGAAGTGGCAAAGGATAATATAATAGTAGTGATTAGCAATCAAGAAAAACAAAATCCAATTGCTAACGAGATTGACTTTTTCTTAAAGACATCTCAGATCGATCGCAATCACGACCCATACACTTGGTGGTCAGTTAATTTGCATCAATACCCGCAGTTGTCAAGGTTTGCTAGAATTTATCTTTCAGCACCTGGCAGTATCGTTTACAGCGAAAGGCTATTTTCAGAAGCTTGTCTGGTATACGAAGCCAAGCGAAATCGCCTCTTACCAGCAAATGCGGAAAACTTGGTATACATTCACCACAATTTGCCACTTGTTAATTTTGAGTACTAAACTAATTAATAAAACAAACTTTTTTGACGTGCGATTATAAAAATAAATGTTGTCCATAACCTATTGTGGTATGATTAGCCTTGTGTAAAATAATAAGAATTATTTGAATTTTACTATCCGGTATCCGGCCGGATACTAAATTACTATTCGGTATCCGGCCGGATAGTGAAAACAACGTTTCATCTCTACCAAAAACAATGAAGATAATTCTAAGACAATGTTTTTTTCCTCGGCAGGTGATACCGGCAATGTTCCACACCGCTAGCATTTGGCTCACGTTGGCGTTGGCTGTCCAGCGGTACATCTACGTGTGCCACGCGCCTGTGGCCCGGACTTGGTGAGTACTTCAGAGGACACTATACGATTAAACATGATTTCTGCCATGATATTATAAATGAACCATAATAAGAGTCGATGTAAAATTAAAACATAATATTTTCACCTTTTTCCGTCCATTTACTATAAGAAATCGATAGAAATTTACATGATACTTTTTTCTTATTTAATAATAAATCAACTTTAAAATAGTTTAGTTTTGTTCATTAAAAAATACGAATGAGATGTGCATGCCATTTATTATCCATTTATAATATACTAGCGACCCGCCCCCGCTTCGCACGGGTGCAATGTAGATATTAATGTGGTGCATATGCATGTATTATACATATAAACCTTCCCCTTCAATCACTCTATCTATTTAAAAAAACGCATCAAAATCCATTGCGTAGTTTTAAAGATTTAAGCATACATAGGGATATAGGGACAGAGAAAGCGACTTTGTTTTATACTATGTAGTGATGATGAAGTGATAGTGATGTAGTGAAGAAAACATTTTTTTAGACCAATTTTTTTTTTTTAAGAATTAGTCTTACGTTTGACCACAGCTCACCTGATGTTATGGGACGGTGTGGTCGTAGATAGAAGCACACCTGGGCTGAAATGGAGCTAGCTTTCAACTGAGGCTGCCGGAACACACCGTTAGGTGCTTGGCGGCAGATTTGCAACTTGAGCACTAAAACTTCCGGTGAAGGAAACCCAGTCTGGGTTTCCTTCACCGGCAGCTCAAGCTTATTGTTAGGATTTGAACCCACGCCCTTCGGCTTGTGAACCGATCGCGCTAACCACTGGACTATCATCGCTACAAAATGTAAAACATCTTTTTTACAAACTTTGCCCACACAATTATTAACACATTAAAAAAGTAACCAGTTAAATCTATCGAGTGATCAATTGATTTTCTACCATAAACGTGGAAAATGTTTTTATTTAGTTTATTATTTTACTGATATTTACCTAAATAACTGCTTTTATAGGCAATCGAAATTCAGAGAATCAACCAACCAAACTGCTCAAATATACACTACAATCATCAAACTTAACCTTAGGTATTTGTACAGCGATCGTTTGAGTTAAGACACAGTTCATATGTAAATACGGGTTGGATACTACTCAAATATATACCCTACACGTGTTTGTGCGTTTAGTAAATTTGCATTGGCCCCTGATTCTCTAACACACTAGAATTCCTTGGCAAACAAAACGCGCATTGCGTTTATACGCACATTTTAAGTTTTTGAAAATATCATAATCCGGCGACACGACGGCAACGTTCCCATCAACTATTTCTAGTGCCATGTGTGGGCCTAAATGGCGCCACCTTTAGTACATGCTTAATTTTTTTATGTAAAGTAATTAGACGAACGAGACGGTTTCTTGATCGTAATAGATGACCTATGACCATAACAATGATACAGACAATGTTGAGTATCAAACAAAGTCCATGGGCGATTTTTTTTTGACTAGCTGTTGTACATTTGGCCTCTACAGGTCACCGGACTGTAAGTCCAGGGGCATCGCTGCTTTGGCGCTTTATTACTTTGAGACTTACACTCAATACATAGACACAAAATCTTTATTACTTACACATTCAATTTTGATTACCCGTTTTACACCATTACCTTGTAGCGATGAGTTCGAACCACAACCATGAACTTGAGCTTGAAGGAAAGCATATAGGTACAAGTGGTAGGGTATTTTCTAGTACTCGGCTAGCTAGCTGCCACCCTCAACTTGAAAATCTGCACCTAACGGTGTTTTCCGGCAGCCTTACATAAGAGCCAGTTTTTATCAATTCCAGGCTAGATGTGTTAGTCATCTTTGACCACACAGTCACTTAACTTCAGTTGAGATGTAGTCAAACACCCTGCTTGTCAACCTTGAAGAAAAAATTTAGAATACGGCATACGTATAAAACTTTGTTTTTATTTTTTTTATGTTATGAAAGACGCACCACTCAATCAGATAATCCACCAGTACATACTTCAACCCCAAAGAATAAAATAAAATAGGAAGCAACACGAGCCACATAATGAGCACGTCAATAAAACACAATAGTAGCCAAACAAACTGCTTAAGAGGAAACAAGTCGTCATTTTCTTCATACAAACGTTTTCCCCATTTTCCTTCCAGGATTTTAATACTAGAGCAATAATTTTTAGATAGGAAGTAGATACTTGCTAGTTTCATGCCCCTCTGTTTTGATTTTTTGATATGTTTTTTTTATAAGAGCTAGGAATCTTCAAAAATCTTAAAATTTACCTAGTTTCAACGCTGTGTTTCAACGTCCAAATTCCCAATCTCATAGAAATAATCTTAAAAAAAATAAAACGCATAGGCAAAGAACACATCCTTCTTATTTACTTTTTAAAAGAAATACTAAAATCGGTCTAAATTTGGAGGAGGAAACAGAGGAATACGAAACCTCGATTTTGCTCATTTTATTTCGGGTTAATGAGCCCGAAGTGCAGTTGTTCCTTTCGCTCAGTATGTACGCGGGTGCTGCGTGCGGCGCGACAGAAATATCTTGGTGAAATTCCTAATTTTCAAATGTCTCAGTTGACTGCTTTCCTCGATAAACAAAGCCGAAAGATTTTAGACAAAAAAACGACCAAGTGCGAGTCGGACTCGCGCACGAAGCGTTCCGTACCATTATCTATAAGAACGGCAAAAAAATCACGTTTATTGTATGGGATCCCCCTTAAATATATTTCTTTTTCTGTTTTTTATTATATTTAGCGGCAACAGAAATACATCAGCTGTGAAAATTTCAACTGTCTAACTATCACGGTTCATCAGATACAGCCTGGACAGACAGACAGACGGACGGACAGCGGAGTCTTAGTAATAGGGTCCCGTTTTACCCTTTGGGTACGGAACCCTAAAAATGATAATCAAAGAGTGCATATTTTTTCGCCGTCACTAGGACCGAAATAAGTTAAAACATTCTGGAAAATTCCGATCAATAGGAAATAAGGGAGTGAGTCGATGGAAAGTGAAGGATCATGCTCCTTTAATACCGCGCGTTGCTACGTAACGGCGTGCGATGTACAGGTTGTTGTAAAAAAATAAATAATTTTGGATAATAAATTCAAAAATTCAAATTTAAAATATTTTATTGTTAGCTTATGTAGCATAAGTCTTATTTATGACTAGTGAACCGCCCCGGCTTCGCACGGGTGCAATGTAGATGCCAATGTTAAAAGCTCCCAGGTGGCTTGACTTTTTCCGACACTTCCAACAATTATCATCATATTTCAACCAATTTACACAAAATCGTGACAAATTATATACCTAAACTTTCCCCATGAATCATTCTATCTGTTGGTGAAACTCGCATTCTAATCCGTTCAGTAGTTTTTAAGTTTATCGCTGACAGACAGACAGACAAACGCTGCGGACGTATTTGTTTTATAATATGTTGTGATATCGTTCACTCTCAATGCTGTTTTTCTATTTTCATTTGTCCCATAGCGAATTTGTCGTAATTTCTAACTTTTAACTGACTTTATCAAAACAACAAAAAGAAATATCTCGTTAATTTCTATATTAAACAAAAAAATTAAATTGTAAATATCGTAGGACATTCCATCTACCTAAGTAAGCCCTATATTATGGGAGCTAGAATCTTATAATACATACAGAACACCCAGACACATATAACAAACATTTGCCGTCACATTAATGTTTGTCCTGGTATCAAAATCAAAATCAAAAAGTCATTTATTCAGTTTAGGCCCTGGTAAGGCACTTATGAACGTTAAGTTACATGTTTGAATCTACCACCGGCTCGTAATTACACTTCAACTGAGAAGACTCCGGCAAGAAACTCAGCAAGGCATTTTTTGTGGACCTTTCTTTTCATATTAGGTTACAGTTTACAGTTATAAATATTAATACATACATTATGCTTACTACAATTGTCACTTAGCCAGGGGGATGCAAGTGCAGAGAGAACAACCATATATTCCTGTCTTCCACGTAATGAGCCACCTTATAGTAGGCTTTGTCAATTAACCTCTGCTTTATAAAATCTTTGAATTTATTATAGGACATTTTAGTTACCTCGAGTGGGATTTTATTATAGAATCTAACGCAATTCCCGAGAAAAGACTTATTAGCTTTAGATAACCTGAATCTAGGTGTCGCAATTTTATCTTTATTTCTTGTATTTAAGTTATGGCGGCTACTATTAATTTCAAATGAATTTAAATTTTTCCGGACAAACATAATGTTTCCGTAAATGTACTGGAAGGAATCGAACCCACGCCCTACAACAGTTCTTGAAGCAGACATTCTACCAAATAAGCCTGGGCAGTCAAACTAGATAAATAGGTTTTATTGTAACATACAACATATGTTTATACTTGTAAACTACCTTAAGCTTATCGCAGGAACGTCGGTACTCGTAATTAAAACAGCTGTATCTCGAACAGGTAAGTATATTTCACAAATGTAGGTTTCTTACATCAATTGTTACTCACCCCAAAATATCGCTCTTTACGCTTCGGACGACAAAATCCAACTCCCGATAAAAAAAACTACCCACACCTTCTTTTACTCCGCTCCGCCAAAATGCTCACAGTATTGCCAGTAAGAGGCCAACATTAGTGCCGTTCTCGAAAAATAAATTAAAAACCTTACATACTTATATCGTTGTAATTCAAACGTGAAAAATGAAAAATTAGCTTTAAATCAGGGCTGTCTAAAGTACGGCCCGCGGCCTATGTTTGTGCGGTGGCGTGTGTCTGATCTACTTTAAATACGATACAAACGAATTTTCCTTTTGATTAATTTGTTTGTTAGAACATAATTTTATTTTTATGGCATGGCAAATACAAAAGAAATATGTAATTACGAAAAATATTACAATAAATATTTAAAGGTTAGTTAATAAAGAAGTGGTTAAATTATAAATAACAATGGTATCGCTGTATTTAAATTTTAGTTATAATATTGGTTTGTGCGACCCTTTAATCTGTACATGTATGTATGTACATATATAGTGACTTGTATAGGCCCAGGATCTTCTTTGACTTCAACAGTCCCGGTTTCAATTAAAGAAACTCACATTACATCATCAGCCATAAGACGTCCACTGCTGGACATAGGCCTCCTCCTGGGGGGGTTTTGCCAATACTCGCCACGCTCGGCAGGCGGGTTGGCGAGCGCAGTTAAGTGTGATTGTTCGAGGAAGACGCTGCTGCCCATCTTCCCTATTACATCCCTTAGCCAACTCTTACGGCAACCACGGGTAGAGAGGATGGTACTATTCTTATGCCGGCACCACCACGGCACAAAGAAACTACAATAAATAAATATAAAAACTTTTGTACTTTTAGTACGTGTGGTGTTCATTGTACGTATTGGATACTTTTTCATTTTGATTTTTTATAACTCTGTGGGTCTAACATATTTTTTTGTCTGTTCTGTCAGTTATCTGGTGCCTATAGTACAAGCATTTATTAGTTTGTTATTCAATAGTATGACATGTTCACCAATACTTCTATTGAGAAGCGTGCCAAGAGGCTCATCTGCGACGGTTCGATTGTTCAAGCTAAATTACAAAGCCTAAAACATCGTCAAATAAGATACTAGTTTGTCGTTTTTTATCGGATTTATTTCGGAGAGTATGCTTCAGAACTACATGGTCTGATTCTCCCATGCCCGTTTTTCTATCGGACAGCCAGAAGCTCAAAAAAGTGACATCGTTCCATGGTCGATGTTCCAAAAAATTGAACGAAACGATTTGATTACACGTTCATTGTGCGGACTGCTAGACAGTGGAATGCGCTGCCTGAGTGGGTGTTCCCCGTTGGATATAATCTGGGTGTCTTCAAGTCGAGAGTGAATCGGTATCTTCTAGGCAAGCGTGCTCTTTCTAAGACCGCATCATCACTTGATCACATCAGGTAAGATGGTGGTCAAAGGTAAAGGTGGCCTATTTCCTATTAAAAAAAAAACCTTATGTATTTAATCTACTGTCAAGTTTTTATATTATTAATATTACTTCGAATCAAATAATCCACCCCAACAGTAATTTATTTAGTGAGAATCACGAAATATATATATATATATATTTCTCGATATATATATATATATATACATATATATATAGTTTAGTCAAATGTATGAGAAATAAGCTATTTCCGTTTACTTACGCTAGAGGTGCAGTCATAATTCCCATAAATTTTTTAATGGTTTTAAAATAAATGGCGGATCGAACCTGGACAATACTGGCACAGGACCGGGGCGTACAAGAAGAGAGGTCTATGCTCAGCAGTGTGCGAATACGGGCTGATGATAATGATGATGATTTATCGTATACGTAATATATTTTTCTTAATTACTAAATAGTCTGCCATCTTGCCTGATGTTAAACAAATCTTGTAAATTTATACGCTAGCCCCTCAGTTGACCGCTTTTGTATTATTAAGTCTGCGAGGTTCTGGCCCCGCCCTGTATAAAGGTCCGTAATCTTGACTCGCATTCTTTTGACGTGCTTACGTTCTACGTGATGAAACTACTTCTACTTTGTTACGGAATCCATCTATCTATGTCAGTGTAATTCTCTTTGTTATCAACTTGCAATGATGTTTTTGAACAACCGCGTAGTGACGTCAAAGTTGTTTTTTTAAATAATATCTGTGATTTTTAAGATTTTTGTGGTTGATGGATTTGTATAGTTGGTCAAACACCTGTGTTTAATCACAGCTCACGTGATGTTAAGTGACGGTGTGGTCGATTATCTTCTATATCTATAAAAGAAGAAACTGAGAGACCGATTCACTGACTGATCGATCAATGCTCAGCTGAAACCGCTGTGTCTAGAAGCATGAAATTTGCGCAAATGTTCCTAAGGTAAGGTAAGTGTGCACTAAGAAAGGATTTTTAAAAATTCCATTTCCAAAAATTTCTAAAGGTGAAAAAAAGGGGTTGTGTATATGAAACTTCGTTATTATTGGTAGTAGCGTTTTCAAACTCACAGTAAATACTTCTTTATAAGCAATAAAAAAACTTTAATAATTTTTGATAACTGCCTTTAAAAAAGGGTGGAAACAAGTTTGTATGGGGAAGTTTTTTTTTAACTTATCGATTCCAAACTTTCAGTATAATTATATAATTTATCAAAAATAATAGTAATTAGAAATAGGTATACTCTACGATGCCTGATGTCGACCACTACGTGGACGGAGTCGCGTGCAGAAGCTCGTAGTAAATAAACCTAACCAGGAAATAAATTGAAATGTTAGGCTACCGGAACACACCTTTAGGTGTTTGGCGGCAGATTTTCAACTGGAACCCGACCGAGATTTTCAAACCAAAACCTATAGGTTGACCTAGAATTGTCAATTTTAGTTAAAAGCAAGGTCAAACAGCACAAGTAAAGGTAAAATTCCGAAAAATTAAAAAAGTTAAAAATTAAGGTAAATCTTGGTACTTGCAAGTTTTCGCGAAAATCTAAATTTGCCCATATCTTTTTATCGTGTTGACTCAGGACCTTGATTTTTGACACCTAAAAAGGACTATATACCTCAGTATCTGGTATAAATTACAACTTGCTAGGTCGACACGTTCCTGAGAAAATCGGTGGTGGCCTGGTGACACACGAACAGACGGACAGGCGGACAAGAGAGTTACCTTATAACGGTTCCTTTTTTACCTTTTGAGGTACGGAACCCTAATGATAACGTACAAAGATTTTAGTTCCAAAGTCATTCTATTCTGTTTTGTAAGAATAGACCGACATATCGTGATATATCGGTATTCGGTGCCTACCTACCTATAGCCTCACGGACGAGACGTACAGACGGACAGATGGACAAGAAAGTGATCTTTTAAAAGGTTCCTTTTTTACCTTTTGAGGTACGGAACCCTAAAAACGAAATCCCTTAACGAACATTAAGCTAGTACAATGCATACTAATGAACGTGTATAATTTTGAATATCTTTGCGATTAACCGTCCTGAATCAGTTACCTCTGAGACTCTGAGATTTAACTATTCATGCCAGATACCTCAACCACGTTCATAAATTATGGCAAATTTTGATCCCGTTACATGGCAACACTGAATTATTAACCTGGAACGAAAATACATGTTTCACGGTACGTAACTTATATTTGCGACAGTAAAATAAGTTAAGTATAAATTTTTTTTTTTTTTTGTTTCAACTTGGTGGTAGTTCTCCTTAGCATCGTCGTTTAGGTACCACTGGAGTATGAGATATTCTGCCGCCAAGCAGTAGTGTGTATTACTGTGTTCTGGTTTATAGGGTTGTTGAGACTAACCATCGAAAGTATCAAAGTAATAAACGCCAAAGCCGCAGTGCCCTGGACTTTGTTTTGCTACTCAAAATTCTGTGTATCGCTGCAATGGTCATGGACAGGCGTTATCTTTTACTAACAAGAGAGAGTCTCGTACGAGTCATTAATACATGCAAATGCTTTGTTACCTTATTTGGTAGTAGATCTGCTTTGAGACGACTTGTAGCGATGATAGCTCAGTGGTTAGCGCGATCGGTTCGCATGCCGAAGGGCGTGGGTTCAAACCCCAACAATGAGCTTAAGCTACATCGTGAGGAAACCATTGCGTGGTGGTAGGGTACTTTCTAGTACTCGGCTGGCTAGCTACCAGCCTCAAGTTGAAAATCTGCCGCCAAGCATCTAACGGTGTGTTCCAGCAGCCTCACTTGAGAGCCAGTTCCATTCCAGGCTAGGTGTGCTTCACCATCTTCGACCACACCGTCACTTTACATCAGGTGAGTTGTGGTCAAACACATAGCCTGTCAGCCATATAAAAAAAAACTATAATTTGTGTGACGCACATAAAAACACGTTTGCTTTGTGATTGGATATTCTGTATGTTTTTATTTAAGTATTTACAACAAAAAAATAATTATATAAGTATCAGTTATCTTGTTCTCATTGTATGAGCTTTGCTTAGTTTGGGCTAAATGGTGAAACATCACATCATCAGCCATGGGACGTCCGCTGCTGAACATATGCCTCCTCCTGGGGGGGTTTTGCCAATACTCGCCACGCTTGGCAGGCGGGTTGGCGAGCGCAGTTAGGTGTGATTGTTCAAGGAAGACGCTGCTGCCCATCTTCCGGATTACATCCCTTAGCCGACTCTTACGACAACCACGGGTAGAGAGGGTGGGGTACTATTGTTACGCCGGCACCACCACGGCAATGTCCAAAATGTATTTATTTCATGATAATAATATGTCGCATGTCAAACGACCGCTGGGCAAAGGTCACCACAGTTTGGACGCCAAAATTTAAGCGACCTCAGGGTTGACCCAGACGAAGGTGGTGTGACGAACTAAATTGTCACTGGACCACCAAAGCCGAAGACCGGGCAGTTTGAAAAGAGGAAAGGGAGGCCTTTGCCCAGCAGTGGGCAGTAGAACCTGAAACAAAATTACACATAAATGTTCTTACTGACAAACGTGTACACACAGCTCAATGTATCATATATCTAATATACTCATCTACTCAAATTCTAGGTAATCTCGTAGGCATGTATTTACATGCTGATGTTACGAATTCATGGCATTCCTGAGATGATGCCTTGTCGTAAACAATAAGGAAATTAACTATTTGAACCATTGTACTCGCTTGCATGAGTGATTGTCCATGGGATATTGTGTTACTGAATAACATACGTGTACCTATTATGATATTATTATACTATAATAAGTAATAATAATAATAATGTAATAAGTAGTTTTGTAGCAATGATAGCTCAGTGGTTAGCGCGGTCGGTTCGCATGCCGAAGGGCATTGGTTCAAACCCCAACAATGAGCTTGAGCTGCCGGTGAAGGTGTGGTGACTGCGAGCGACATTAACCATTCCATGCGAGCGGCGCGCGCATACTGGCGCGCGCTGGCCCTCGCTAGTATATTTATAGTCGTGCGAGCGAGACGGAGCGACAAGCCGTTTCACTCGCACCATCATCATCATTCGCAGTAACGAATTGACTGCATGAACCTACCACTAAGCTTGCGAGTTATAAATATTTATAAGAGACGAGAAATAAATTGACTATGAATCAACTTCGCACACTTCGCTCGCTCGCTCCGTTATGAACGGACGTGTCTCGACGACGCTCACCGCCTCTGCCCGCTACCCGCTCACCGCTCGGCGCACCCCGCGCCCCGCGGACGCCTCCGCCGCAACCGCTCCTCCGACATCATAAACAAGCCTTGTACCGTTCGCTCAACCACTTGTTGAGTGCAACGCGAGTGCAAGGCTTGCGCCGCCCTCCCGCAAGCGCTCCGGCGCTCTGCGGTTATCAAGCAAGAAGAGAAGACATCAAGTCCTGCACCCGTCTCTCGACACACCGTCGAGTTACTGTGTGTGCGGGACTTGCTCCGGGCGTCTCGCAGCCAGGCCGATCGTAGGCCGGCTGCCTCTCCGTCGGGCGCACCCGCGCCGCCACCGCCGCAGCCGTCGCGCCGAGTTCGAGTCCTCGCACCCGTTCCTCGGTTACGTTGGTGTCTTCGCTAATTTATTAGCGCTAGGCACTAGCGAGCCGAGCGTTTCGTGAGTGCAGGGCTCGCACCGTCTCGCAGCCGGGCCCGGAGGCCGGCTGCCTCCCTACACAAAAAGCGCTCTTTTCAGAGCGATTACTAGTGTTCTCCTAAATCCACGAGTGTGGTCGATCGGCAGATACTGACTGTGCCAACCAAACCGATCGGGCGTTGCCCCGGAGCGCCTGTTTTTCCCCCTTCAGGGGAACAACAGAATCCGGCTGGGTCTGGTACCACCGGCCTTGGGGTCGCCCCTCGCCGACACCAGACATCTCCCTCCCACCCTCCGCCTACCCTCTCCTATCCCTCGGGTGTGTGTTTGACTTGGCCGACCGGTTCACGCCGGCGTCCCTGTCTCTCCCCCGAGGCAGCTAGGGCCCGTAGGCACACAACCAGCTGCACATTAAGATTGGCAGCTGGCACACATCAGGTACACACATATAGGCACTCACCCTCTGCCTACCCCCGGCAAGGTCCCCCATCTAACCACGATGTCGGGGCCCGCCCACCCCTTCATAGTCTTCGACGAGCTCGATGACTCCATCAGCGAACCCCTCCGTGGAGCTTTTGCCTCCATGGTACTGTCCCTCTGGGACAAACTGAGGAACTCTCCCACCCAGCTGGAGGAGTTCCTCAAAACTCCCAGTGCCTTTTTGGTCTCTCCGACCACACCCACCGCCAAGGGCGAGCCCTCACCTTCCGGTAAGGGCAAACCCTCACCCTCCGCCACCAAGCTCGCGCCCAATCCCTCCGGGCCGATGCTCCCACCCCCTGCCCCGTCCAGCACTCGCAACCGATCCCCTCAAAAGGACCGCAGGTCCAGACACCGCTCCGGACAACGGTGTCGCTCCCCCCACAGGCCTCTCTCCCTGGAAGAGAGGACCCGCCGCCCGTCTTCAGCACATAAGCCCTCCGCTACCCCTCAGGTACCGAAGGGCCCAGTGTCCGATCCCATCCAGCCCATGGAGGACGACGGCTTCACAGTCGTCGTTCCCAAGGGCAAAAAACGCCCAGCCACCACGGCTCTCCCCCCTCCCCCGCCCAAAAACCCCTGTCCATCCACAGGAGCCATGCCCTCCGCTGGCCCCTCCTCCGCCCCTGGGGTCTCGCCTTCCGCCGACCCCTCCCCCGCTACTCCAGCCACCCCCCTCCGCAAGGCCACCAAGTCATCTCTGGTGGTTCGCAACCGCGAACTGTGGGAGTCTGTCTCCAAGACCCTCACAGCCCAGCAGATCCCGTTCAGGGCCAAGACCCATCAAGATGGGATCATGGTCCATCTGTCTTCATCCGATGACCACCGAGCCGTCACTCGCCTCCTTCGTGAGGATCAAGTGCATTTCCACACTTACGCACTTGAGGAGGAGAAAGTCCTCCGGGTGGTCGTGAAGGGGATCCCCAAGGAGATTCCCTTCGAATCGGTACACTCCGACCTTCTGTCGAAGAAGTACCCAGTCCTCTCGGTCAGCCGGATGCACGCCGGCCGCACCAAGCAACCATGTGACATGGTCTTGGTCACGCTGGAGAGCACCCCAGAGGGTCAGGCGATTTGGAACGCCAAATCGATCCTCAGCCTCTCGGGCCTCCAGTTTGAACTTCCTAGGAAGAAGGCCACCCCCGGTCAATGTCACCGCTGCCAGCTCTATGGGCACGCAGCGCGCTTTTGTAATGCACCCTTCAGGTGTGTTAAATGCGCAGGCGATCACAGCACCGCCGACTGTAGTCGCCAAAAATCCGACCCCTCCCCTCCTAGCTGCGTTCTCTGCGGCACTCAGGGCCATACCGCCAATTATCGCGGCTGTCCCAAGGCCCCTAAGGCCAAAAAAGGGCTTTCCAAAGCCCCGCCCGCCCTCTCACGCCCCAAAGGGTTCGGCCCCAAACCGAAACCTCCTCAACCACCACGGTTCGTGGACGCTCCTGCTCCACAGTCCAACGCCTGGGCGAAACCCTCGACCCTGTCGAAGGCCAAGCCCACCCCCGCCCCCGCCGCTCCGGCGCCGTCTCCGGCACCGGTGCACGCCACCCCCTCGACCTCCCGCTCCCTCCCTGCTCCCCCGAGGCCCTCACCCGCCCCAGTGCGGCGCCCACCCGCCCCGGCCGCCCCAGGCTCCTCCAGCCTGAAGGCGGACCTTCTCCTCCTCGCCGACATAGCGTCGGCCGTCAACCTGAATGAGGTGCGTCTCGTGGCCGAGAAGGTCAGAAACCACCACAGTCTGGTCGACATTCTAGACGAGCATTGTGCCCTCTTCGGAGAGTTACAACGCTTCGCCCCCCACATCCTAACCAACTACAATGGCTAGTACAACCCAACGTACTAGACCACACTCCCTATCCCTGGCATGGTTCAATGCCAACGGTATCACCACCGACTCCCACGACCAACGCCCCCTGATTAGGGAATTTATCACGACCCACCAAATCGATGTCATGCTTGTGAACGAGACCTTTCTGAAACCGAGCAAGAGGGATCCTAGGATCGCAAACTACTCGCTGGTTCGTAATGATAGGACTGCTGCTGTAAAAGGCGGCACCCTCATCTATTACAAAAGGTCTCTTCACTGCATTCCCATCGACACCCCCCCATTGACAACAATGGAAGCCTCCTGTTGCCGCCTCTCTATGACCGGTCATCAACCGATCACCCTAGTATCTTGTTACCTCTCTGGTAAAAAAGCCCTCCTCAGGAGCGACCTCGAGGCGCTCCTCTCTCTTGATACCGCCGTTATCTTGGCCGGCGACTTCAACAGCAAACACATCCTGTGGGGCTGCAATACGACCACCTCGAGGGGCAACCTTCTCGACTCTCTCTCTGAGGAACTGAACTTTGACATAATCCCCCCCAGTACGCCGACCTTCTACCCAGCCAACATTGACTTCCGACCTGACATACTCGACATAGCACTCCTAAAAAGCGTAACCCTCCGGTTGCGCTCGATAGAAGTGCTGCAAGAACTTGACTCTGACCACCGACCAGTCATAATGCGACTAGGACCCGACCCGACCGATAGACTCCCACAGACCAAGACCATACTGAACTGGAAACAATTAGGCGAAGCCCTGAGCGCGACCAGTTCACCTGACCTTGACCGAATCCCCGATGACATACTGACCGCTGACGACGTCCACACCTCTGTTGACGCTCTCACCAGCCACCTCCGCACCGTAGTCGGTGAAGCCTCGAAACAGGTCCCAGTCGAGGATGACCGACGCTGGGAACTGCCAGAGGACGTGAGGGCGCTTCTGACAGCTAAACACGCCGCCACTAGGGCATACGACCGAAATCGCACCCAAGAGAACAGAGCCACTCTGCGGCTTTACGAGCGTGCCGTAAAAAACCGCATTAGTGAGCTCCGTAATCGAAGGTGGGAAGACCTACTCTCGGGGATCCAGCCATCCCACCTGGCATTCTGGCGGCTGACTAGATCCCTGAAATCCGACACACAATCTCTGATGCCCCCCCTCACCCGACCAGACCTCCCCCCCGCTTTTGAGGATGAGGAAAAGGCCGAGTGCCTGGCCCACAGCCTCAAAGACCAATGCAGCCCCAGCCTAGAGCACGTCAACCCTGTCCACCTCGCCACGGTGAACAGCGAAGTTGATCGCAGAGCAACCCTTCCCCCCCTAGACGAGCTCAAGCCAGTCTCCGTTTCTGAGGTAGAGTCGATTATCAAGGGCCTCCACGTCAGGAAGTCTCCTGGTGCGGACGGTATCAGTAACAAAGTGGTCAAACGCTTCTCCACCACCCTAGTCCACCTCCTGGTCAGCATCTTCAATGCGGCCATCACGAATTGCATATTCCCCGGTCCGTGGAAGTCCGCCGACGTCATCGGCATCCACAAACCGGGCAAGAAGGCCTCTGAGCCCTCTAGCTACCGTCCCATCAGCCTCCTCAGTACCCTGGGGAAGATCTACGAGCGCATCCTTCTGAAGCGCATTTGGTCCCACATCATAGATAACAACCTCATCCCCGACGAGCAGTTCGGCTTCAGAGCCAAACACTCTTGCGTCCAGCAAGTACACCGCATCACGGAGTACGTCCTAGAAGGTTTCAACGCGAAACCCGCCCATGGCTTCACCAACAAACCACGCCCCAAAGGGACCGTAGCGGTCTTCCTCGACGTCGCAAAGGCCTTCGATAAAGTCTGGCACAACGGGCTGATATACAAGCTATACCAGCTCGGACTGCCGGACCGTCTCGTACTCATAATACGAGACTTTCTCAGTTCCCGAAGCTTTTGCTATCGCGTCGAGGGACACCGTTCCTCCCCCCACCCCATCGACGCCGGAGTCCCTCAGGGCTCCGCGATGGCCCCGATCCTGTTCTCCCTCTACACTTGCGACATCCCCCGCTCTCCCAACGTGGAGATCGCCCTATTTGCCGACGACACCGCCCTCTACTCTAGAGGGTGGCATCGCTACGCACAGCTTGCCCACCTTCAGAGAGCCCTTTGCCAACTTGGCGAATGGTTCAAGAAGTGGGCAATCACTGTCAACCCGGATAAAAGTGCAGCAATGTACTTTCATCCGAGTAGAAAGCCCCCCCGTAAAAACATCACCCTTCACGGCCGGCCCATTCCATGGACCGCCACCACCAAATACCTCGGCGTGACCCTTGATAATCGACTCTCGTTCTCGAAACACATCCAGTTAGTCCGCAACCGAGCGGCCTTCTTCTTAGGCCGTCTCTCCCCGTTACTCAACAAGCGCAGTAAAATGTCCCTTAGCAATAAGGTGACAATTTACAAAACTTGTATCCGCCCCGTCATGACATACGCCTCAGTCGTATTTGCCCAAGCATCCAACCTGGATCTGGAGAAACTTCAAGTTCTCCAGAACCGTTTCGTACGCAGTGCTACCGGCGCTAGCTGGTTCATGCGAAACGCCGACTTGCACTGTGACCTCGAGCTCCCCTCCATTCGTCAGTACTTGAAGCATACCTCCCGTCGCTATTTCGAAGCGATGCCCCACCACCCGAACCCCCTCATAGTCCAAGCCTCGAATTACACGACAGACACTACAGACCCTCCCCCGCTCAGACGACGTCCTAAACACGTTCTGAAAGACCCGGACGACCCCATCGCCACCGTCACGTCGGCGGCGCTGGGGTCAGCCGACCCGACCACTCCTAGCAACAGGAAGTATTCCGTTTTTGGTATAGGCGCCGGTTACCAGAGGCACACCACTACACTACGTCGGCCTCGCCGGCGAGGTCGCGGCCCTCCCAGATCCAGATCCGTCTAAGATCGGTTAGATTAGTCTAGTTTAGATTCATCACACACACTCTCAGTACAACCTAGTCTAGGGCCCAAGGGCACACCCCTTCCGGGTGGCCAAGGCAACTGTTAGATCCCCCCTGCTCCGGCGACTGCCCAAGCCGAGGTCCGTACCACTCAGAGGTGCCCTTGTGCCAGTCGTCCTTAACTTTAAGGCTCAGCGCACTCTGCGCTCGCCACAGTCCGGCGACGCTGTAGAGGCCAACTGGCCAACAGCAAGAGTCATTCATAAAAAAAAAAAAAAAAAAAAAAAAAAAAAAAAAAAAAAAAAAAAAAAAAAAAAAATTGACTATGAAGTATTACGACAGTTCGAGTTTTCACTTAACCTCCTGATAGCAGCCTCTACAAAATGGTGACCCCGACTACACAAGAAGCAAAACGCGACCTCGAAGCAAGACTCGACGCACTCGGAGCCGCTTGCGACATTACTCACGTGTCCATACAATCCCGGATACTACCGTTCTGGAGGGAATATCCGAGATTATGGTTCGCGCAGTTTGAAGCACTCGTCGACCCTTCGAAAGTCAACGAAGATGCGAAGTTTCGATACGTATTGGGCGTGCTACAACAGACCGACGTGCAACAAATTAGCGATATATTATTAGACCCACCGAAGACAGGAAAATATAAAGCTTTGAAGGAACGCTTACTTTCCGTGTATCAAGAATCTGAAGCGAAACAACTACAGAAACTCCTGAGCGGACAAGAACTGGGAGATCAGAAGCCAAGCCAGCTGTTACGACGAATGCGAGACCTCGGCGGAACTTTGGTTCAAGACGACGCCCTAAAGGTTCTGTGGCTCAACCAGTTGCCCACGTCAGTGCGAGCCGTCATATCAATCAACGACGAGTCTACACTGGAAACGCTCGCAGCGATGGCAGACAAGATGATGCAGCACCTAGAACCACAAGTCGCAGCCATATTTACCCCGAAAACTTCAGCTGAAGACTCAAAAATAGACTTGTTGTCGAAGCAAATCGAAAAGCTCACACTGGAAGTAGCCGAGTTAAGAGGGAGACAACCATATCGCTGTCCTCCTAAAACACGTAACCGATCGAGATCGAGATCGACTAACGGCAAGTCAAGAAAACCCGGCGACGCGGACTGGTTGTGTCGTTACCACTTCCGATTCCAGAGCCGAGCTAGAAAATGTGAAGATCCGTGCGCCTGGAAGAATAAACATCAGACGGCGGAAAACTAAAACAGACATCGGTTTCGGCGGGCACCGGTGTCGACGCCATACATAGCAACCGCCTCAGCGTTACCGATCGCCAAAGCGGTGAACGTTACTTAATAGATACCGGCGCTGAAATTTCCGTGCAAACAGTGAAGCCGAAACAGCGACACTCTCCAAGCGACTACAAGTTGTACGCAGCGAACGGCAGTACAATACAAACTTACGGCGAGCAGTCACATCAACTGAATTTGGGCCTACGACGCAACTTTTCGTGGACTTTCGTGATTGCTGACGTCAGAAGATCGATTATAGGAGCTGATTTTCTACGACATCACAACATCCTGGTAGACCTGAAAGGACAGAGACTGATTGACGGGCTGACCAAGCTCTCAGTCAGTGCACTTTCAACGCGCAGCGATGACTCATCCATTCACGTCATCAATATGAAGCACCCGTACAGCGACATACTGAAGCAGTATCCAGACATTCAGAGACCCATGTCGCTCAAGAAACCACCACCGCACGACGTCACGCATCACTTAGAAACAACCGGACCACCAGTGTTTGTCCGGCCGCGACCGCTAACGCCTGAAAAATATATAGAGGCAAAGAAGGAGTTCGAGCACTTAATGGACATCGGTGTGTGCCGCCCTTCAAACAGTTCCTGGGCCAATCCTATGCACATTGTCAGGAAGAAGGATGGACAGCTACGCATTTGCGGTGACTATCGTTTACTCAACGCTATAACCACACCAGATCGTTACTCGATTCCAAGAATACAAGATTTCACATTTAGACTGCACGGCATGAAGATATTCACAAAGATTGATATTAAGAAGGCCTATTATTGGATTCCCATGGCAAGCAAAGAAGATTCGCAGAAAACAGCCGTCACTACACCATTCGGGCTGTTCGAATTCACTTCAATGACGTTCGGACTACGCAACGCAGCACAAACGTTCCAGCGTTTCATGCATCAAGTCCTAAAAGGCTTAGACTTCGCCTTTTGTTACATTGATGACGTCATCGTCTATTCGCCAGATGAAGAGAGTCATAAGCGCCATTTACATCAATTACTCAAGCGCCTGACGGAATATGGACTCACAATTAACACCGAAAAATGCGAGTTCGGGAAGGAAGAACTAGATTTCCTTGGCTACCACGTTTCAGCAGACGGCATTAAGCCACCCGAGGAGAAGACAGAAGCCATCTCATCATTTCCCAAACCAAAGACAATCGACGAGTTGAGAAGATTTTTGGGAATGATCAACTTTTACCGAGACGCACTGCCACATCAAGCTAATAAACAGTTAGAACTCAACAAACTGTTACATAACGCAAAGAAAAAGGACAAGACGCCAGTCAAGTGGACCCCTGAAGCAGAAGAAGCCTTTGAACAATGTCGCGACAGCATCAAACAAGCGGCGACATTGTGCCATCCAATTCCGGGGGCGAAATTGCATCTAATGACCGATGCGTCCGATACAAGCATCGGTGGCGTCGTGCAAGTTCATCAAAACGCAGCGTGGCACCCGATAGCATTCTTCTCGAAGACACTCAGCGACGCACAGAAGAAGTACAGCGTGTACGACCGCGAACTCCTAGCGATGTACACCGCTGTCAAGCACTTCAGAAGATACATAGAAGGCGCCGAAGTGGTCATTCATACAGACCATCGCCCACTCACTTACGCCTTGTCAAAAGCACCCAGCAATAATGACACACCGAGGCGAGAACGACAACTGCAATTTATCAGTCAGTTTTGTACTGATATACAATTCGTCAGTGGAGCAATGAACCCAGTGGCTGACGCACTGTCAAGAGTCGAGACGATCACATGCACATCAACACTCGACTACCAGCAACTCGCGGAGGACCAAGAACAAGATGACGAACTGAAACAACTACGTTCAAACAGGACTAACCTGAAGTTTGCCCACGTAACTTTGCCAGGCGTCAGCAAACCGATTTCGTGCGAGATGTCAACTAGCGACCCAAGACCGTACCTGCCTACTTCATTTCGAGAAGTCGCATGTAAAGCACTTCACGAACTGAGTCACCCCGGAATCAGAAACACAAGGAAGCAAGTTGCCAAGCGATACTTTTGGCCGAACATGAACGCCGACGTGTCGCGATGGACGAGGTCATGCCTCGGCTGTCAGAAGAGCAAGATACAACGGCACACGATCGCACCTCTCGGTCACTTCCAGGAAGCCGACAGATTTGATCACGTGCATGTCGACATAGTTGGACCTTTACCACCGTCTGAAGAATACACATACATCGTCACTATGATCGACCGACGAACCAAATGGCCAGAAGCAGTACCAGTACGAGACATTAAGGCAGAAACCGTAGCCAGAGCTGTCTACGAGCATTGGATCTGCAGATTTGGTTGCCCTCTACGACTGACCACCGACCAAGGCCGTCAGTTTGAATCATCATTATTTGTCGAGTTAATGAAGAAACTCGGCGTGACGCGGATACGGACCACTGCCTATCACCCTCAGGCAAACGGTCAAATAGAACGCTGGCACCGCTCAATGAAAACTGCGCTGATGGCAAGAGCAGCGAACACCAATTGGTCCAGAGAACTACCAACAGTACTACTAGGTCTACGAGCAGCGCTACATAAGACGACAGAACTCAGTCCCTCTCTATGCACCTACGGAGCTACACTACGGCTGCCTGCTGATTTTTTCGTAGCAACGAAAAAGCCAGACGAGCCTACGGAATTACTCAGGACAATGACAGAAACTATGACGTCACTTGCACCGAGTACCAAGCAGAGATCGACGCGCACTACATTCGTACACAAGGACCTGTCTACTTGCACACACGTCTTTGTGCGAGTCGATTTCGTCAAGAAGCCACTCACACCACCATACGAAGGACCGTACAAAGTACTAGAAAAGCATGACAAGTATTTCAAGATACAGTTGCCTACGCGTTCGTCAGTGATTACGATTAATCGACTCAAGCCAGCATATTTATGCAACGACGAAGCGGAAGAGGACTCGAGCGCTACGCCTAGCTACGCCGCACCACCAGTACCAGCTGCAGGGCCAGTCGACGTTACAACGAAGCCGCCCTACGTAACGAGAAGTGGAAGAATCGTCCGTCCAACCGTACGATTTTTTTGAGCGGGGGTGATGTGGTGACTGCGAGCGACATTAACCATTCCATGCGAGCGGCGCGCGCATACTGGCGCGCGCTGGCCCTCGCTAGTATATTTATAGTCGTGCGAGCGAGACGGAGCGACAAGCCGTTTCACTCGCACCATCATCATCATTCGCAGTAACGAATTGACTGCATGAACCTACCACTAAGCTTGCGAGTTATAAATATTTATAAGAGACGAGAAATAAATTGACTATGAAGTATTACGACAGTTCGAGTTTTCACTTAACCTCCTGATAGCAGCCCTACAAAGGAAAACATCGTGAGGGAACCACAGCGTGGTGGTAGGGTACTTTTTGAACCCACGCTTTCAGCGTGTGAACCGACCGCGCTGACCACTGCTCACTCATAGCTACAAATAGACATGCAATAACCAACTTAACACTCACCTGAACCACGAAAAAACCAGATACACCTTAATTTTGCCATTTCCTTAATAAACATCTAATAAATCGCGGGCTGGCCGTAAGCGTTCAAAGGAAAATGCACTAAAAGCCGAAATAAAAAAACAAAAACACAAGAAATTCGAGAAAAGAACTCTATCTTAACGGAAATCTCGCACGTAGAACCTATAAAAATACCTCTCTCAAGAAATGCCTAAATAACATCGAACATTATTCGAAAATCGTAAACCGACATCGGAAAAATGCTGTAAAAAAGAGATAAAGTTATTTATGATACTGTTTATCCTTAAGACTGCCAGTCTGCAGGTATGGCTTAGAGATGCGTACATTGACAATGTTGATTCGAATTTTATTCGAATGACTATTCATTTAACTAACTACTATATAAACAATAATTGCATATCCACTTTCAGCGCCACAGAGATCATACCGATATCTATGGAACTGAAATTTTTAAAACTATTTATTTGATATGATTATAGTATTATACAAAATCGGGGAATG
Organism: Biston stratarius; assembly: GCA_950106695.1. Taxonomy (NCBI): domain Eukaryota; kingdom Metazoa; phylum Arthropoda; class Insecta; order Lepidoptera; family Geometridae; genus Biston; species Biston stratarius. Next base: position 3,057,771 of record OX467115.1, on the reverse strand, counting down.
CAGTTGAACATACATCATCATCAGCCTATCGAAGTCCACTGCTGGACATAGGTCTTTCCCAGGATACCACGCCACTCAGTCCGATCTCCAGCTGCCCTACGTATATCGTCACTCCATCGAGTCTCAGGGCGTCCTATGCTACGTTTGCCAATTCGCGGTATCTATCATCTATATCCAAAATTTAATTACACCGCTCGATAGCTAAAGGATCAAATAGTACGTTACGGTGTATAAGGACTTGAAACATGAAAATCTGTCGCTAAGCATAGTGTGTTCCGATAGCCTAACTTGAGAGCCAGTGCCATTCCAGGCTAGATGTATTTATAATCTACGACCTCAACGTCATTTAACATCAGTTGATCTGTGGTCAAGCACCTAGCCTGTCAACATAAAATAACAATACGGACTCTTCAGCATTAATTCGAATCGGTCCAGGGGTCTTCGAGTAATCGGGGAAAATATATTTAAAAAAAGATTCCAACGAATTGAGAACTTCCTCCTTTTTTTTGAAGTTGGTTAAAAAAGGGAAATGGACGAAATTTCCGGGCAACGAGTGCTAAATATTTGATGAGATCGATCAAAAATGTTATCGTTTCCTATAACATGAAAACAAATAGGTACGTTGTTGTTGCCGGAAAAAAAGTTTAACGCTTTGTCTTTGGTAGCGCACCATGGCTTTACCCCATTTTAACCGACTTATAAAGAAAGGTGAAGTTCTCAATTCGTCGTAATTTGTTCCCCGCTTACTCAAAGAACCGTGGACCGATTCGAGAAATTATTTTTTGTTTAAAAGGTGGTCCCTTTGGCACCAAATCAGGATTTATAATGATGGGATCCCGGCAAAATCGAGGGCAACCATCAAATTTTATAGGGACGCGTGTGTTTTATACATTTTCTAAAACTATTCAAGTAGTTACGTCTGATACTTGTCATCTCATTTCGCTGAGCTGATGATGAAAGTTATAACTCATTATCTATTAAAAGTTAGTGGATAATTCTTTAAATAATATAGGCTACTTATGTTCCTTTGAGTTATTTAGATGAGCTGATGATGGAAGGTACAATTCCTTGTTATTTAAAAGGATATCCTTTAGATTGGTCTCCGTAAAAAAATCATAATCGATTCAGTAGTTTGATCTTTAAACTTATATAAAACCTAACCGTGTCGGGCTTAGGGCCATGGAGAGGGTTTTTTAATTGCAAATTTATTCTTGTTTAGATTAAAAGTAGTCTTATAGATAGACTAGCTGTGCCCCGCGGTTTCACCCGCGCTAGATGCCAACGTCTAGTAGCTTTATGCATGCAGTCTCAGCCCGATCGGTTTAAAATTGACAAAGTTTCATACAAACTTTCATCCCCTATTTTATCCCCTTGGGGGTAGAATTAATCAAAATCCTTTCTTAGCGGATGCCTACGTCATAACATCTACCTGCATGCCAAATTTCAGCCCGATCCGTCCAGTGGTTTGGGCTGTGCGTTGATAGATCACTATGTCAGTCAGTCAGACAGTCAGTCACCTTAGTGTTATATATATTTAGATAGTGTTTATTTACAACAGCCTTGGTTTCGTTAACTATACCGTAACTATGTCTTCAAACTGCAAAATTCTAGGTTGTCTAAGTAGGGTACCACCGCAGTACCAGATATTCTGCCGTCAAGCAGTAATGTGTATGTTTGTGTTCCAATTAGAAGGGTAGGTACTGCGAAAACCAGTGCTGTTGAGACTAACCATCGAAAATCTCAAAGTAATGAGCGCCAAAGCAGCGATGCCCTGGACTTTATTTTGTTACTCAAAATTCTGTGTATTGCTGCAATGGTCATGGACAGACGTTATCTATTACCATAAGGAGAGCGTCTCATTCGTTTCATTGCTTTTTTTGTAGCGATGATGGTTCAGTGGTTAGCGCGGTAGGTTCGCATGCCGAAGGGCGTGGGTTCAAACCCCTACAATGAGCTTGAGCTGCCGGTGAAGGAAAACATCGTGAGGAAACCATAGCGTGGTGGTAGGGTACTTTCTAGTACTCGGCTGGCTAGCTACCACCCTCAAGTTGAAAATCTGCCGCTAAGCATCTAACAGTGTGTTCCGGCAGCCTCACTTGAGAGCCAGTTCCATTCCAAGCTAGGTGTGCTTTCGACCACACCGTTAACATCAGGTGAGCTGTGGTCAAACACCTAGCCTGCCAACCATAAAAAATAAATAAATAAAAAAACATGAAAAAAAGCTTAAAAATTACAATCTTTCTGATTTTAAATCCTTTTCATTATTGCAATATTAATTTATATCGATCACCCAAAGTTATTCGAATATCTAGCGTATTTTTACGAAATTGTCATCCCTATTTAAGCCCAGTTAGGTACAGGTGTTTATGTTTATCGGGATGTTTAAGACGTGGTAAGCCGCCAGACGGTTTTGTTTAGATATCGACTTGTATTGGATATTACTTATGAATCATCATATATTTACTACCTTTATGTAACACGCTTTAGCGGAAACCTTCACGGTTATTGGTCTCGTAAAAATTTTGTAGCATTCTGGTTACGTCAACTTTTTCCGCATTTGGCCATACTTGGTTGGTAGATCTCCTTAGCAGGAGGTCGTCTAAGTAGGTACCACCGCAGTACCAGATATTCTGCCGCCAAGCAGTAGTGTGTAAACATTACTGTGTTCCGGTTTGAAAGGTACTGCAGCTAGCGAAATTACAGTGCTGTTGAGACTAACTAATGTCTCAAAGTAGTGAGTGCTAAAGCAGTGATGCCCTGGACTTTGTTTGGAACACAGAAAAAGTCGTGTCGCCTCATTGTATTATTTTCCAAAACTAGTATTTTTTCGAGTGTTTATGTATAAAAATAGTGGTGTTATTCATAAAGTGCCGAATTCAAGCGCGACTGTTGGAAAGTGATATAATGTGGTGAATTATGACTGTTCGTGTTGCTTCCAAAACTCAATCAAAGCTTATAGTAAAGTCGCCACTACTTTACTAAAGCCATGACTGGATTTGACTGACACAGATTGGACTTGACCAAGACTGGACTTTGACTGTAAAGATAAAGAAGCTAAAGAATGAAGACTGCACAGAAAATACAAAAACATTGAAACTGGCAGAATGCACAGAGTGCGATGCCAAGGAGTAAGACAAAAAAATAAATAAATTGTATTGTCATCAGAAGTAAAGGTGTGTACCAAATATCAGATCAATCTGTCAACTGCAAGGGGGTAAAATTTCAATTACTAAATTTGACCCAAAAACAACAACAAACAGAGCAAGCTAAATAAAACAGTAAAAAGATGTTGGGGGAAGTCATTGGATTTTGTCTCCGTATATATATTGCTGTATAAAAAGATTTATGCCTAATAAACTAATTTGATTTGGTTTTGGTCAAAGTTAAAAACTATGTCGTCACTAATTAGCACCACCGACTCTTGAGGATATCAAAGTGTTTTATAGCAACTTCACGGTGGGGCTATTTCGGTCTCCGTGCGGTCACCACGGTATAAAACTGTATTTCATGCAGAAATACCGTTTTTACGACTAACAGGCCAGAGTAGAAAATTAACAGAGATGCATACACATATAAGTGCGCTAAAACATGTATATATACTAATACTAGCTGCGTCTCACGGTGTTACCCGCTAAATTTATACGGGATAAAAAGAAGCTAATCACCTACCGGTTCGAAATATACTTTACGATCTATTTCTCATACCAACCAAATACACATAAAAAATTCATAAAAATCGGTCGAGCCGTTTCAGAAGAGTGCTACCATAAACACCGTGACACGAGATTCTTATATACATATATATATAGATTAGTATGTAGTAATAGTGTAAGGTTTCCAACAGAAGCGTGTATGGGGTCATACACGTTATCAGGATGGTCGAGTGTAAGGTTCGACAGTTAAATTTAAAATTGTGAAGATACAAAGGCAACACGTTTTAAAAAAATAAAATAAAAATAGAATGACGGGATGAACTTTTTGGAAGGCTGACTCTCGTTGTTGGACACCGGTGGTGAAAGTTTGTACCAAAGTTTAATAAAACAATTGAAGTATTGTAATATAAGAATTTGAACTACATTTGAGTTTTACTGATAATATTACAATAGTAAGTTTGTAGTGCGAAACAAGACGAGGCCGCGCGCGCTTTGTACTTAGCTTTGTCTCCATGAAAAAAGCCACCAGATGTGGACGAAACTATAGTTGGAATATCCGACATAATTAAAACATATACGTAAAACAAAAATGTTTCAAAACCATGTCAGTTTCTCTAGTAAAATATACTCTTATTATCAATTTCAATGTGAATTTGTTTGTTACCCTTTACGCCTTAACTATAATCAAACCACTATCATGAAATTTAGCATACACATTGTACAGAGTTCAGAAAAAGACAGGGCTACTTACATTCTGTTAAAAATACTGTTGAAATATTTTGTGTCGTTTTGTACGGATGTGAGAGTCCTTTATTTTATATATCTATCTACATAGTATAAAACAAAGTCGCTTCCTGCTGAGTGATTTTAAGAGAAAGGTTTATATGTATAACTAGCTTACGCCCGCGACTTCGTACGCGCTGACTTTAGAATTGAGTTCAAAGATAAATTATATATTATATAGAATTAATCAAAATCCTTTCTTAGCGGATGCGTACGTCATTACATCTACCTGCATGCCAAATTTCAGTCCGATCCGTCCAGTGGTTTGGGCTGTGCGTTGATAGATCACTATGTCAGTCAGTCAGTCAGTCAGTCACCTTTGAGTTATATATATTTAGATAAATACATGCATATTATAGTAGAGAAAATCAGAGAATTTCAAAGAGTTATAATGTGATGTTGTAAGAAAACGTTTTTGTGCGCTTACATAGCAAACGCTGGCTAAGCCTTACGAGATAGATCAATGAATAGTAATAATAAATCAGTAATTAATCAGGGCGAGCGAAGCGAGCCCTAACACTATCCCATAACCTGATCATTTTTGTGGTACACTTTACTGAAAAACTATCACGCGTATAAATTAGTGCTTTAACATAGTAATTTAACTTCATATCTAGATGTGTTATCTGTCAATAAAATAATAATTTTGTAACCATTAAAAAAATATACATTAACAATTTTGTATTCATTGGATAGAATGTTATTGTACACCTAACGCCATCTGTTAGAAAAACAAAGAGTTTAACATCGCTGCAACAGAACTAAACTCAATAATCAAATACATCGTAGTTAATCTACTTAATACTAGATGACACCACTAGAATCAGGTTGTAAAATAACAACTGTCTTAATAAATTATTATTACCCGTTAGAAAAACTACGTAAGCCTTCACATAGCTCAGCTTTTTGCTAGTTAAATATATTGGTATAAATAAGTTAGCTGCCTTTTGTTGCAGTCAATTTATGACAGCAACAACTTTCAAATTGGTCATAATTGTAATTGACCTTTGACGAAACCACACGAACTGAATCTGTGTACATTTTATACTCTCTATGTAGGTACTGTTTTTTCTCGCAGTTTCATCGGAATTACGTTTACGTGACTGAACCCCTACTATTGGCTATTTGCTAGCTTTGCGGAAGCTCTCGTTGCCGCTTTATTTATTCTATGGGATTTTTGTGAATTGGCAACCACGAGAGCTGGAAGTCAGCTTTCTGTGTTTTATGTAAGACTAGCTTTTGCCCGTGTTTTTGCTCATGGGACCAATCCGAAGGGTCATTTGAGAACAATGCGTCTTGATTTGTTTCATAAGACGACTTTGTTCTATGACTTTAGAGCGGACGGACAAACAGACAAATAAATAAATATCATTAGACATTACACACAGCGCCATCTGACCACAAACTAAGCAAAGCTTGTATTATGGGAGTCAGATAACTGATAGAATGCTTTAATACGTTTTTTCAGTAAATACATACAGAACATCCAGATACAGAACACACATTTGTCTACCACAAAATGTTTGTCCTGTCAAATCGAACCCACACCCTATAACTTTTAAAGCAGATATATTACCAATGAGCCAGCAGCACTGTCAAAGAGTGAATAGATTTGCTTGGCTGTTATAGAGCCCCATTATCCAGATAATATCTCTACATAGTGTAAAACAAAGTCGCTTCCCGCTGTCTGTATGCTTAGATCTTTTAAACTACGCAACGGATTTTAAATGCTATTTCCATCAATAGACACAGTGATTCAAGAGAAAGGTTTATATGTATAATACATGTATATGCACCACATTAGTATCTACATTGCACCTGTGCGAAGCCGGGGCGGGTCGCTAGCTATCTCATATAAATCAGTATGTTCCTAGCGAGTGTTCCCGCGCTCTGAGTCACTCGCCGCGAACACAACGCGCGTCACAGAATACGCAAAATTTTTAAATCGGTTCAGCAGTTTTGGAGCCTATTCAATGCAAACAAACAAACAAACAAAATCTTTACTCTTTATATTATTATATTATATATATATATATATATATCTGTATATCCTTTCTTAGGGGATACCTACGTCATAGTAGTTTTATGCATGCAAAGTCTCAGCACGATCCGTTAAAAATTGACAAAGTTTCATACAAACCTTCATCCCCTATTTTATCCCCTTGGGGGTAGAATTAATCAAAATCCTTTCTTAGCGGATGCCTACGTCATAACATCTACCTGCATGTCAAATTTCAGCGCGATCCGTCCAGTGGTTTGGGCTGTGCGTTGATAGATCACTATGTCAGTCAGTCAGTCACCTTTGAGTTATATATATTTAGAGATGTAATTATACCAGATATCATCATAGTTACCTATGGACGTAAGCGCAGGTTCATCAACTATCTTTTCGTCATCATACGGTACGATACCCTGAATTAGGAAAAGCTGTGTCTAACAGTATCCGATAGTAGCGGCCCAAACCCGCCCAATGTGAGAAACGTTTACGACACTAATAAAAAATTCGGTGAAATAAAATATCAACGTCCTGTTTACCCGAAGTTTATGATTATTAGCGGACATTCCCCGATACGCCGGACCCACGTACTTTACATTCTGTGTAACCTTTTCTTGTGACGGGAGAAAATCTGCATTTACCTATTGGAGTAAGTTATGTATGTTTTGCGTGGTGGTAGAGTACTTTCTAGTACTCGGCTGGCTAGCCACCACCCTCAAGTTGAAAATCTGCCGCCAAGCATCTAACGGTGTGTTCCGGCAGCCTCACTTGAGAGCCAGTTCCATTCCAGGCTAGGTGTGCTTTACCATCTTCGACCACACCGTCACTTAACATCAGGTGAGCTGTGGTCAAACAACTGTAAGCGATAAAAAAAATATGTAGGATTTCACTTTTTGACTGTCCTGTTGGCTCATTTGGCAGTGTATCTGCTTCAAGAGCTGTAGGGCGTGGGTTCGATTCACTCCAATATTTATGTGACGAGTTTGTTTGTTGTGTGTCTGGGTGTTTTTTTTATATATTACTAGCTTATGCTCGCGACTTCGTCCGCGTTAACTTTAGAATTAAGTTCAGAGAGAAATGAAACATGTAACAAATAAGCAATAGTCATGAAAAAAAGCGTTCCGGCGCGCTGATACATATGCATATTCATATGTATATGTACATATACATATAGGCATACGCATACACAAACGCATACGCATACGCATACGCATATGCGTGCATGTACATGTGCATATCCATTATTTTTTTTTTTAAACAAATGGACAAAAAAGGTTACAGAATGGTACCCAAGGAATGGAAAACGGCGCAGAGGAAGGCAGGTGAAAAGATGGGAGGATGACTTACCCAAAGGTTGGAGAAGAGTTGCACTAGATCGCGACCAATGGAGAGAGCTAGAGGAGGCCTATGTCGCAAGACAGCCTGACCGGGTAGCTGATTAGTTTAATATTAAGAATTAATTATTTTTTCTAAATGGTCAGAGTAATTAAAGGCTATTTAAATTTTTTATTTTTTTATTTTATTTTACATGTGCATATGCGTATACATATGCATAACGTACTTTTAACTCTACAGATTGTTTATAAAATCATAGTCTGGGTAACATGTGTACAGCTTACAACGTTTTTACTTTACACTAAACTGACATTTCCCAGAACTTCATTATCATAAACACTAACTTTCTTTTAATCTATTGCAAAGTCCACTTCACCTTAGTGTTTCTTGGAACATTTGTTATCGCGTGCATTAATTCCCTTAGCTTTCTGCCAGCGTTCAAGCTTGACGGCGAGTCACGAAACGTTTGTTAATATATTCATGAATTCAACCGCAGAATAAGTAATACATATAGAAGGATCACTTTTGAACAAATGTTGAGTACAGGTTGACATGTACATACTCTTAGAACCGTCAACTGGTTGCGCGCAGAATTGAAACTTAACGCGTGGCATGAGCGTTCATCTTCGGTTACGTACCGCTGACTCGAAGCCGTTTAGTAGCTTTGTAGCATTGAAAGCTCAGTGGTTAGCGAGGTCGGTTCACGGGTCGGAGGGCGTGGGTTCAAAATGTCAAATCCCAACAATAAACTTGAGTTGCCGGTGATGGAAAAACATAGAAAACCATAGCGTGGTGGTTACCCTACCTTACTTTTATAGTATTTGAGTGGCTAGCTAAGCCCCCCTTAAATTGAAAACCTATCATCAAACACCTAACGGTGTATTCCGCCAGCCTCAAGCTAGTTCCATCCTTTGGCGGTAGATTTTCAACTTGAGAGTAGCTAGCCAGCCGAGTACTAGAAAGTACCCTACCACACATCATCAGCCATAGGACGTCCACTGCTGAACATAGGCCTCCTCCTGAGGGGATTTTGCCAATAATCGTCACGCTTGGCAGGCGGGTTGGCGAGCGCAGTTAAGTGTGATTGTTCAAGGAAGACGCTGCTGCCCATCTTCCGGATTACATCCCTTAGCCGACTCTTACGGCAACCACGGGTAGAGAGGGTGGGGTACTATTCTTACGCCGGCACCACCACGGCAACTTATATTTATATATATATCGTTTAGGTGTGTACTCTGATGAAAAATCCAAGTTTGTGACTCGAGGAATGGTCGCTCACTTTTGGATGAGAGGTACTAAACTACTGTGCTATATTATACTACTAGAGGTACTGTGTTTTTTTTTTCAATATAATACCTCAAAGGTTGTTCCTACGACTAAAAAGGTTCAACACAATCTTGAAGAGAATTTCACGCATTTTTGTCTCGATTATTTTTTGTAGGTCTTACATGAATCGAGTTGTAACATCGTAAAGATGAAAATTTGTTTTAAATCGTCAATTTTTTTTTGTATTGGGTCGACGCTACGTCTTTTCTCAGCTGCTAAACGCGTCTAGAAACAGGATGTTTTCAGCGTCGCCTTATGTTTCAAACTATTCGCAGAATACAGACTTTCATTCTCACTGTGAGGAAGTGCAACCGATCATATCTAAACTGTGGAAAACCTCCTGAATAAGCTCTTTATAAACACTAATGGCTGACACACATAAAATACACAGAAATATAATACATTACGTACAATGTAACGTAATGTAGGTCAATCGCCGCCGCTCTCTAGACGCTTACCTGAGGGACAATGCTTGCTCTAAAACCAGTCCAGTCCATTACCTAACTTTGTATCCCATCAGTGTCAGACAGCTTTATTACATCTAGCTTTTAGCAATTTCACCTGCATGGCCAATTCTGAAGCGTCATTTTAGAAAAAGTCTTCTTGTTGATAATTTTTTCGTCTTTATTACATAGGGGAGAGGTGGCATGAAAGGGACACGTATTGAAAGGGACCATTCAAATTACCGGTAATATAAGAATCATCCCAAAACGACATTATTTGTTTTATATGACAGCCTCGATGCGGATTCAATCGCAGCTAATTTCACAATCCTGTCTCTTTTAACATGGCGACGGCGTGAGAGTGTTTGTAATTGTGTACAAAAGTATTTTTTTGATAATTTTTAGAAATGCTTTGTGCAATCCTTTGACTTGATAAGTAATTTGTTTACAATTGTTTGTGATCGACTAGATAAATACAAATACAAGAAAGAAAAGTCAGTAAATTTTTACTCATTAATTGTCGGTTTTATGGTTATTTTTTATTTTGGATATGATATTTATGAAAGGGACACAACAAACGGGAATGAATGGGACGTCCCTTTCATAACCGTCCCTTCTATGACCTGTATTTTATGTTGATTTTACTGTGATATATTTTTATCATATTTGCAATTTAAATGTGCCACCTGAAAAGAAAACCTGTGATGAAGCACACAAAATTTAAGAAGCTGTAGATGATATCATACAGAAAGGGATTTCTGCAAGATCGGCTGCCAAAGTATTTAATTTAAGCAAATCACTTTTGCACATATTGGTCTTAAAAGCTAAAACATCATCATCTGAATCTACATCTTTTTTTTATAAACCAAATACTTATCGGCAATAAGAAAATTTTCGTGTAAGCGTTGAAGATTGGTACCAATGTAAAATTTGCGCGAAAAGGGTGTATGAAACTTGTGGCGTCAAAGGAATTTTAAATTTTTTTGTGCTCGTTGTGTCACCAATGGTCACTATTATTGTCAAAATTGAGTAGTTTTAAGACAACTAGGAAATTATTGATTATTACTCTCATTAAGAAAATTAATAATTGTTTCACTTTAAAAAATAATTATAAAACTGTGTTTGTCTAGTTATTTTTTATAAAAGTTATCTTTAATTTTTTTGCTGGCTGTGTCACTAATATTCACAATTTTTATCAAAGTTGATTAATTATTATATAGAAAACCAAACCATAATAAGAATGTTACTTAAAATTATGATTTTAAATATTAGTAAAATAGTCTTAGTATGTTATAAAGAAGTTATATAATGACATTACGTACTGTCCCTTCCAAAAATTAGCGCGTCCCTTTCAATACGGCTCATTTATGAAAGGGACATAATGCACATTTTTATAAACTGTAAAAATATATAACTAAGAATAAAGAAATATAAGTTGTTTAATTTTATTTCAACAGCGAAGTAATGTAGGCTTCTAATTCAGTTTTAGCCTGGTTAAAATTTTATCCAGGTCAATTACTAGGGCCTCTAGAACAAAAATGTCCCTTTCATGCCACCTCTCCCCTAGCTAGCTTTTAGAAATTTCACTCGCATAGCCAATTCTGAAATGTAATTTTAGCGTCATTTTAAAACATGTCTTCTTGTTAATATTTTTTTTCGCATTTGATGACATATGACCTTACTCCAGTTTATGACCCTAGTGCCAACCCAGCCCATATGACCTTACTCCAGTTTTTGACACTTGTGCCGACCCAGCCCATATGACCTTATTCCAGTTTTTGACCCTAGTGCCGACTTAGCCCATATGACCTTACTCCAGTTTTTGACGCTAGTGCCGACCCAGCCCATATGACCTTACTCCAGTTTTTGACGCTAGTGCCGACCCAGCCCATATGAACTTACTCCAGTTTTTGACACTAGTGCTGACCCAGCCCATATGATCTTACTCCAGTCAGGATATACCGATGCCGTAGGTACCTATTGTTTTGTCCCGGCATCATGGCGAACACATTCGTGTCCCATATTAATTATATCCATCGCGTCGTCTAACCAAATCCCCAGTTTATTCTAGTGGCAATAAAAAGTCAGTATTATTCATGTTTAGAAAGGTCAACTGTCAGAAATAAAAAGCGGACATCGTGTTATTTATTTACAGTCGCATATACAAAGGCTGTGTGTGCCTACCTACCATTGTACTGCTTGTCTTTGTGAGACTTTTTACCCGACTGCCAAGGAAGGGTTATGTTTTTCGCGCGTATCTTGTATGTATGAAAATTTCTTTATAACCTCGTATCTTCCAACCGGTCGTTAGATTCGTCTCAATAACCCAAGTGTCCTTAGTAAGTGTACTTAGTTTTTTTAAGTTCCAAATAGGCTTGCATTTGGCCGCCAACTCGCCTGATGTTAAGCAAAGATGCGGTCTTTGATGGAGCACAGTTGCCGAAGAAACTGATTCTCTCGTGCCTTGAAGGCACCCAGATTGTATCTATCAGGGAACAGCCACTCTAGTAGCAAATTCCATTGCTTAGCGATTCGCACGATGAAGGTAGATTCGAAGCGTTTAGTCCGAGTTTTAGGAACATCTACCATTAAACGATAGTGTTTTGTTGTGTTCCGGTTTGAAGGGTACTGCATCGATTACACGGCTATTGAGACTAATTATCGAATATGTCAAAGTAGGGAGTGCTAAAATAGGGATCCTATGGACTTTGAGCAGTTTTGGGTACGCAAAGCATTCGTGTCATTACTGTATTTTGTAGCGATGATACCTCAGTGGTTAGCGCGATCGGTTCCCACCAAAGAGCTTGAGCTACCGGTGAAGGAAAACATCTTAAAGAAACCATAGCATGGTGATAGGGTACTTAATGGTAGTCGGCTAGTTAGCTACCACTTATGTCGAAAATCTGCCACCAAGCACCTAACAATATGTTCCGGCAGGCTCACTTGAGATCCAGTTCCATTCCAGACTAGGTGTGTTTTACCATCTTCAACCACACCATCACTTAACATCAGGTGCGCTGTAGTCAAGCTGTATGATAATGTGTGTAAACATTACCGTGTTCGGGTTTGAAGGGTACTTCAAACGGAAAAACGCAGCCGTCTAGGTAGATGTCACCGCAGTATTATGGTGCGAAGCAGTAGTGTGTAGGCATTCCTGTTTCGGTTTGAAGGGCACTGCAGCTAGCAAAATTACGATGCTGTTAAGACTTACCATCGAAAGTCTCAACTGTCATCGCTGCTTTGGTGCACATTACTGTGCACCAAAGCAGCGATGCACTTTGTTTTGTTACTCAAAGTTCTGTGTATCGCTGCAATGGTCATGGACAGGCGCTATCTCTTACCAGCAGGAGGGCGTCTCGTTCGTCTTATTGCTATTACATTTTAAAAAAAGTCAAACAAACAAACAAAAGTACTTTCATGTATAAAAAAAATATACAAAGTAAAATAGAACTCAATAAAGTATATTAAGTTTTCAGTCAACCCACAAAAAACATTAGCGGTTCATTTAAAACGAATTACTTCACCATAATGAAGTCGTCCAAAGGCTAGGCTCAAAGTGAATCCCTTTATAATCTTTTAAAAATACACTGCAAAAGCTTTTTGCACACCTTGGGCTCTTAAAATTTAATCACCCCTCATCAAAAATTAAGTACGTTTGGACCACGGAATTTATCTCAGTATTTCAGGACGGCCGAGATAGTGATGGGGCTAAAGGGTTGCCGGATAAAACTATACGGCACTTGTAAATTATTTTTAACCGACTACCTCCTTTATGATGCACTAGCATGCGCCCGCGACTCTGTCCACGTTGACTTAAGAATTGGGTTCTAAGAGAAATAAAACATGTTTAAGAAAGAGCAATAATTTTATCCATCATGAAACTAGCGCTACTTAATTGCCGAGATTAATATGAGGGATACCATTTATTCTGGAATAATGCTCTGTAAGACACGTCTATACCAAATTTCTAACGGATACATAGTTAGTTTTTAGGGTTCCGTACCCAAAGAGTAAAACGGGACCCTATTACTAAAACTCCGCTGTCCGTCCGTCTGTCACCAGGCTGTATCTCATGAACTGTGATAGACAGTTTAAATTTTCACTGATGATGTATTTCTGTTGCCGTTATAACAACAAATACTAAAAAACAGAATAAAATAAATATTTAAGGGGGCTCCCGTTTTGGAATCCGACTACCACTTCTTTGGCCGGTTTTTTAAAAATCCCATAGGAACCTAATAATTTCCCGAGATAAAAACAATCCTATATGTTAATAAAAAAAAAACATTACCTTTTGATTTAAGTTCTTGCGTCAATTTGAAACAACAAGTCCGCAAGTTTTTATGTCCCAATCAGAGCGTAAATCGTGTTTTGTGTGGTAAATGTGATAAAAAATAATAAAAATAAATATTGAAAACTCTCGTCATTAATGTCATAAAAAATGCGGGAAATTACATCATTACGGATTCGATTCCTTACAGAAATGCACAGCATGGATTTTTCCTAAACTAGCTGAGTGACTTCCATAGATTAATTAATAATTATCCGGCTTTCTAGCTCCGGCCAAAACATATAGTCATCCCGTCTCTATTTAAAAGAAATCGTTAAATAATTTTCCAAAACCTGTTCGTGGTTAGGTGATAAATTTAACGAGAGTCTGGCAATTCCAGTTTGAATATAAAATGGCCGCCTCTAAGATCCAATTCTTACTTTGATTCGTAGCTTTATTTTTAGCCCCGTTAATTTTGTTTTTGATGTAATGAATACTTTACTAGTACAGTGGTAATCAAAACTTTAAGTAACAAAACAAAGTTCAGGCCATCACTGCTTTGGCGCTAATTACTTTGAGACTTCCATAAGTCAGAAAACTAAAATCTTCTTTAAATGTATTAAGATGTTTTTTAATCAAAATTTTATCGTTGTTAATTTGCGTGTTGCATATAGTTACTTGTTTATGGTAGTGTTACCATATATAAAATAAATTGTACTAGTTTTCTATATCTTTATATATAAAAATTTCGTGTCACGTTGTTTTTCCGCGATGAACTCAACTACTGAACCGATTTTAACCAAATCTTGCACACTGTGTGCTGTTTGATCCAACTTGAGAGATAGGATAGTTTATATCTCAATTTATAACCGCAATATTTCTTTTATTGCAAATTATTTTGCATTAATTTAGTGTGAGTTCCATAAAATTCTAATAGATGGCGTTGTAAGGTAATTTATAACTGGATTGAGTAAGTATCCAATAGATGGCGCTACATTAAAAGTCCAAACGTTTCATATGCGCTACAATTTATTTCACGTTACACGCGTGTGTTCAATTTGGCCACAGCAACGCGTGGCCGGGTGCCGCTAGGTGGCAATTGTCTCCTGTCCTAATTGTCTTTCCTCCGCGTTGAACTCAACGCAGGAAGTCGCGGGCATAAGCTAGTATCTACATATGTATATAAAAATAGTCCTCGTTTCCCACGCCATAACATGAGAACGACTTTACCGATTTCATTCATCTTTTTTTGAAAGTTTTCTAATACTTTATAGAAGACTTTTACTGAAAGAAAAATGAAGAAAATTGGAAAATTTTAGTTTTTTTTTATATTAATTTCACGCGAACTAATTTGCGGGTAACGGCTAGTATATACATTATATAAAAATCGATATATGTAAATCAAAAACGATGTGACCGATTTTAATGAAATTTTTAAACAATCTTCAGATTATCCCTTAATAGATATCCAGTGTTTTTTTCCTCTGAAGTGTTCCCGTGCAATGTCTTGACGGACTAGTGTATCGACAACTAATAAAATCTATGATTGTAATGTTACTAATTTGTTAATCATTTATCGACAGGTGCACGATGCCGAATGTGATGAAATGCCTCATTTACATCGGGATAGCGGCTTTTCTCCACCAACTGCCTCGCTTCTTCGACCGGCAGTACGTACCGCACATGACTGTTTGGAGAGGTCATATGGAGCACGTCTGCAGGGTACGAAACAAAAACAATAGTTTTTTTTATTTTTTATCGCTGACAGGCTAGGTGTTTGACCACAACTCGCCTGATGTTAAGTGACGGTGTGGTCGAAGATGGTAAAGCACACCTAGCCTGGAATGGAACTAGCTCTCAAGTGAGGCTGTCGGAACACACCGTTAGATGCTTGGCGGCAGATTTTCTACTTGAGGGTGGTAGCTAGCCAGCCGAGTACTAGAAAGTACCCTACCACCACGCTATGGTTTCCTCACGATGTTTTCCTTCACCGGCAGCTCAAGCTCATTGTTGTGGTTGGAACCCACGCCCTTTCGGCATGCAAACCGACCGCACTATATTTGACTGGGTGTTCGACTACAGCTTACTTGAAGTTAAGTACCAGTATGGTCGAAGATGGTAAAATCAGCTCGATTGGAGTGCAACTGGGTCTCAAAAGAGTCTCTAGGTGCTTTGCGGCAGATTTTTAACTAAGCCAGTTTATACGCTCGCTATGGTTTCCTCACGATGTTTTCCGTCACTAGCAGCTCAAGCTCGTTCTTGGGATTTGAACCCATGCCCTTCGGCGTGTGAACCTGACTAACCACTGAACTAGCATCGGGGGCAATTAGTGTATGACAAGCGAAAATTGTCAACCAAAGAGTCTTCACCCATTTTATACGCAACCTTATCGTTGTTCTATTTTTTATCATCTGTGCTGGAAGGTATCTAAACGACAGGATCATCAATTTTGAAAAACCTCTTAGTAATTTTCATCCGACACTTTTATCCATCACGACAACGTAATTTTCTCACGAAAAATGTGTAATCATCAAAGTCTTTATTGTCTGTATAAGATACTAAGATAATATTATTATCTGATACATAGCAAAACGTAATTTAACGTGTATTTTATTTAAAAAATTTAATAACAAGCCAATTTGGATCATTATACAGCTTTTATCATTTAATTAAAGAGAAAACTTTATACTACTTTGAGAGTATCTTATTAAATTTATTTATTGAAGGATTTGAATGCAAAATGAATAAAAATGTTTTTGTAGTTATTTTTTACTAGCTGCGCCCCGCGGTTTTACCCGCGTAGTGATGGATGATGATGATAATGATGATGAAAAGTATCCTATGTCTTATACCAGGTCCTAAAGTAACTACGTACAAAATTTCACCCAGATCCGTTGAGTAGTTTACGCGTGAAGGCGTAACAAACAAACAAAGTCACATTCGCATTTATAATATTATATAAATAATAAATAAATCTTCTGTGCTTGTGTTTGCCACCAAACTCCTCCAAAACGGCTGGACTGATTTGGATGAAATTTTGTGACTCCAATGGGTTCCTAGATGGTTTGAAAACACAATTGGATCCGGTAGGTGGCGCTGCTGTCGGTATATCTGTTGACTGTTAGGTGATACAAAGTTCGCCGGGTCAGTTAGTATACGTATTAAAAAAAACATCACGCGATGATCACAGTATGATGTTTGCGTGGTGGTACGGTACTTTCTAGTACTCGGCTGGCTAGCTACCACCCTCAAGTTGAAAATCTGCCGCCAAGCATCTAATGGTGTGTTCCGGTAGCCTCACTTGAGAGCCGGTTCTATTCCGAGCTAGGTGTGCTTTACCATCTTCGACCACACCGTCACTTAACATCAGGTGAGTTGTGGTCAAACACTTAGCCTGTTAGCCATAAAAAAAAAACTAAAAAAAATTAGAAGAACGATATGCCCTGATGTTAAGAGATAACGTCTGACGCAAAGTCTATCGCTGAAATGGTCATGACCATTCCAGCGATACACATAACTTTGAGTACAAAACAAAGTCCAGGACATCGCCGCATTGGCGCTCATTAATTGATGATATTAGATGGTTAGTTTCAACAGACCTGTAATTTCGCTAGCTGCAGTACCCTTCAAATCGGAACACAGTACGACGAATATCTGTTTAAGTTATGCTTAGTTTGGGACTAGATGGCGCTGTGTGAAAATGTGGTCCAATATTGAAATCATTTTTCTTTTTTCAGATTGAAATGGCGCCATGGGTCCAGACTCTATCAATGGATGCGTACTTCATAACATACTTTGTGTTTAGAGTCTTATTTGTTCATCTAATTCCTTGCACATCTCTAGTGGTACTCAACGTACTTCTATTTCGGGCCATGAGAACAGCTCAACTCAATCGTCAGAAACTATTCAAGGAAAACCGAAAATCTGAATGCAAAAGACTCCGGGACTCGAACTGCACAACTCTAATGTTGATTGTGGTCGTTACAGTATTTCTGCTGGTAGAGATACCTGTTGCCGTGGTCACAATACTACATATTATATCGAGTACTCTGGTAGAAATACTCGATTACAATATCGCAAATATACTCATTTTAGTTACAAATTTCTTTATAATAGTTTCTTATCCGATAAATTTTGCCATTTATTGCGGTATGTCGAGGCAATTTAGGGAAACTTTCAAGGAGTTATTCATTAGGGGAGCGGTTACAAGTAGAAAGAACGGCGGATCTAGTAGATATTCTCTAGTGAACGGACCTAGGACTTGTACTAACGAAACTGTGCTTTAAAATATTAGATACTAATACTTGTTGCAAATACTCGATATGTATTTCTCTGTCGTTGTGTTTACGGATATTTGTATGATATTTTTGGAACTGTTATTTTTGTCTATTTACGTAGACATATCAAATAGACAGTTTTTAGTAACTCATGGCTGTATTTTCTTTTAATTTAGAAGCCTAATAAATGTAGTAATATTTTAGAAATAATGTTGATATATAAAGTTAGTAAGGTTTAAATAGTTTGCAAATTTTCCGCTTATAAAATATTTTTGGTCAATTTTCCGGTACTTTTCTTGGCTGTGTTTCTACCTAATCATTTAAAAAAATATTTGCATTGTTTTTTTTTATTATTTAATTGATTAGCTAGTTGCACAGTCGTTAAATGGAGAGCCCCCATTTAGGAAAAGTATTATAAATTTATTAATTTATATAAATTTTTTTTTTCTTTATGTAAATATATTAAATTAAATTTTAAATGTGCTTAAAATTAGCAAGTAAACGTTATTTAATTAGTTATATCAATGTATTATATAAAAATATAAATGAATGTGTACAAGTTTTTAGAAAATTTATATATAAAAATATTGAAATTGTTTATGTTGTATTGCAGTTTATTAGAAGTAAAGCTTTTGTTCGTATAGAATAAGTATTTTATTGTACTTTTTGTGTAATTTTTGTATAAAGATAATTGTATCGGCCAAGGCGGGTCGTACCAGTACGAAGCTTAGGCGCGTATTATTCAATAAAAAACATAAAATTAAAACCAGTGTTTTTATTTTATTTGTATTTTATTCACAGAGCAAACATTTATCCAACATAAGCTACACTACAGAGGAACCAATAAATACATTTAAATAAAATAAACTAATCTAAAACACCGCTATCATTGGGAATATTCAAGTCTAAAGTCTTCTACTATTTGATGATAGGAGATGACTTAAGGCTCTGAAACGTGGTCTCTAACAATGATCCTTATTAGTAAGCTCAAAGTGGCACATCGAGGTATAGAGAGGGCTATGCTCGGAGCCTTCGAGATTGAATAAGAAATGATGAGATCCGTAGATGAACTACGTAGACAAGGTAACTCACTAGAGATCTAGTTCTATTCTAGGTTTGTTGTTGTTCTTCGACCACTCCGTCACCCATACTCAGGTGATCTATAGTCAAACACCTAACGTGTCTATAAAAATATAAGTTATATGCATTCATTATTTGACTTGTATATAGGAAAACTATTTTAAAGAATAAGGTTTTAAAAGCTATAGACAATCTTGTCTCTTAATTAGACCACATACTGATGTTTAGAAATATTAAACATCGATTTTTTTATGTAAAATTAATGAAATGAACGAGACGCTCTCCTGATGGTAAGAGATAACGCATGTCCATTGCAGCGGTACTCAGAACTTTGAGTAGCAATCAAAGTCCAGCACATCGCTGCTTTGGCGCTCATTACTTTGAGATTTTCGATGGTTAGTCTCAACAGCCCTGTAATTTCGCTAGCTGCAAACCAAAACACAGTAACGTTAACACACTATAACTGCTTAGCACTACTCGTATAATATCTGAAGCGGTGGTACCTACCTAGACGGCTTCCTACTAAAAAGATCCAGATACGTAAATAAATGTAAATATATATAGGACATTACACACAGCGCTATCTGACCCCAAACTAAGCAGTGTATGTGTACTATGGAAAGTCAGACCGCTGATAGAATAGTTTATTTTTTTGTGTAGTTAGAGTTAGAAATATAAAAATGTACAGAATCTTATGAGCTGGTGTACACAAGTGGCGGTCTTATCGCTAAAAGCGATCTCTTCTAGGCAGCCATGTTACAGATTAAGAACAGACGGAAGATGTTGTAACACTATTCAGTTCCAAAAATTTAAACTAATAATAATAATAATTCATTTTATTTCGGACTCCGAGGTCCATAGAATAGTCCCAAAAAGCATTAAAAAAATTGATAGCAGTTTTTTAAAAGAACTTAAGTACTATTTACTGGCAATAGCCAACCAACGTTGATACGTCGTGCTCAGCAGCAGTCTGTCAGCAAAGCCATGAATATTTATTTAATTTATTAATAAAGACAATATATACATATAATAAGTATGTGAAATCTACTATTATATATAAATGCATACTTTATTTGACTTATAGGGGATCTATATCGAACGATGAGGAAAATTATGGACAATCTTATTTGTATCTTTATGCTCTCTACGGCCGCATATTAATGTTACGAAATATTGGACGGGACTTATCGGTAGGGTTGGTATACAAAATTTGGCGACAAGAGCCGTGTGGTAGATAATAAAACATGTTAAATGGGCTTTAAAAGATGGGTTATCAGACCATCCTGATCATTCTGATCCGAATGGACATCAGATTGTGCCGTGGTGGTGCCATATAATAGTACCCCGCCCTCTCTACCCGTGGTTGCCGTAAGAGTCGGCTAAGGTGTAATCCGGAAGATGGGCAGCAGCGTCTTCCTTGAACAATCACACCTAACTGCGCTCGCCAACCCGCCTGCCAAGCGTGGCGAGTATTGGCAAAACCCCCCCAGGAGGAGGCCTATATCCAACAGTGAACGTCTTATGGCTGATGATGTGATGTGTATCAGACCATCCCTGGTTTTAAAACTGTCTCATAGCTGAGCTTGGACAACTTTTCTTTGTAAGTAATAGGTAACGTAATAAGTACTTAATCAACTCAAACGTCTAGACTCTTAAGCGACATGGCCGCCATTTGCTGCACTATCATTAAGCTGATAATAATTATAAATATTGATAACAGTAACTGTTATCTTATTAATTTTTGTTTTACTTATGCGGGATTACTCACGTTTTATTTTATCAGAATTACGACTATAGTTTCTGCCACACGGAGACAAAGCTGAGAACAACGCGCGCGCGGCCTCGTCTTGCTTCGCACGAAGAAGTTTAGTCGGAGTTTCCGATAAAATTAAACTTGAGTAATCACGCATAAGTAAAACAAAAATGTGTCAAAACCACGTCAGCTTCCATTACTAATAATTTAAATGTGAAAGTTCGTATGTTTGTTACTCAAACGGCTGAACGGATTTGAATGAAATTTAGCACACATTTAATTTATTACATGGATTAATATATGAGATACTCTTTATACCAGCAAAATGTTAGGTTCCTGTGGGACTTCCGACGAACGAACTACTGGATGTATCCACTTGAAATTAGGTATAGTGTGTCTTATAGAACATTATACCAGAATTTAAAAAAAAAACTTAATCTAAACTATTCCTAAAACATGAAACATTTAAACTACGTTAATAAGTTAATGTTCAAGTTATTTATTTTATAATAAGCAATAAAAATATGATAAATATGATTGTTTTGTGTTAATAATATACCACTAACAGTTTCTTGTTAAAACAATATAAGTAAAAACTGGTTTAACAGGTTTTTTTTTTGTTGTTAAAATGTATAGATTAATGTAAAATATTAAGATAATCATGTAAAATATTAAGCCCAAAAAATCTTTTAAAATTCGTTTACAGCAAACCCCATGCACCGGAAAATACTCCAGCTAACCAGAAGCGATCAATTACTACTAATTTTTGTGATCCTAAAATTGCTTAAAAGACCTAAAATGAGCGCTTATAAGTTTTTGAATGGGACTTAAAAGTGAACAATAAGCAGCTTTTCTCTACGCTCGTCGACGTTATGAAATCTGAAACTATTAAACGATCAAATACCCAATAGAATGTAAAACAATTCAGCTAACTAGGCACTATAATTTTTACCAATTTTCAATGTTTGTAATCCTGAAAATGAAAACTTTCAGAAGATCCAAGATGAGTTCTTTTAAGTTTATGAACGCGACTTAAAAGCAATCGTACAGTTAGTTATTTTCTTTGCTCTTCGTCTTTGCGTTATGAAATATTCTTTAAATAATAGAAACGTTCAAAAACCTCATGAAATGTAAAATAATTCAGCTAAACGATTAATTTTACCAAAGTTTGTAATCCTATAAATATAAACTTTTAAAAGACCCAGGATGAACTCTATAATGAACAGGATTTAAAAGAACTCGGTTAGTTTCTTCGTACTCAATCTTTGCCATACCCATTTCCCACATTATCGATTCTCTCATAAAACCAAGAAAAGGGCAACGTGTCAGCCCTGCTCGTAAACAATATAGGTTTACTATTGTTATGAAACTAGGCGCGGCCCATGATTGGCTATAATGCGATATGGCTGTCTAGAGACGTCACGAGCTTATTGGATTTTTATTGTATTAGCTCATGGGTGCGAGTAGGTGAGTGAAATATGGAGTACTAGCTTTTACCTGCGGCTTCGGTCGCGAGGCCTGTTCCGATAAGTCAGTCGCTGATATTATAAGAAAATTTATTACGTGAACGGAGTGATAGACAAACAAATAGGGATTTGTAGCGATGATGGCTCAGTGGTTAGTGCGATAGGTTCGCATGCCGAAGGGCGTGGGTTCAAACCCCAACAATGAGCTTGAGCTGCCGGTGAAGGAAAACATCGTGAGGAAACCATAGCGTGGTGGTAGGGTACTTTCTAGTACTCGGCTGGCTAGCTACCACCCTCAAGTTGAAAATCTAACGGTGTATTCCGCCAGCCTCACTTGAGAGCCACTTCCATTCCAGGGTAGGTGTGCTTTACCATCTTCGACCACACCATCACTTAACATCAGGTGAGCTGTGGTCACACTCCTAGCCTGTCAGCCATAAAAAAGGGAAGTTTATCTAATAGGGTTCAGTTATATGGTCCTGTTCATAATGTGAAACGTTTTATTTTTATAGTTGACAACTAGGTTTTGACCACAGCTCACCTGATGTTAATAGGCGGTTTGGTCGAAGATGGTTAAAGCACATCTAGCCTGGAAAGGAACTGACTTGTAAATAATATAAGCTAAAATATACCTTGAACACTCAAAATGAACTTGCGCAAAGTAACTACCAAATAAACTAACAGGACCGTCAACATGTAAGTGTACTACGAGTTTCAAAATCAAAAAAAAAAACAAAATCAAATTATTTAGTTTAGGCCCCGGTAAGGCACTTATGAACGTTAAGTTACATGTTTGAATCTACCACCGGCTCGTAAATACACTTCAACTGAGAAGACTCCGGCAAGAAACTCAGCAAGGCATTTTTTTGTGGATCTTTCTTTTCATATTAGGTTACAATTTACAGTTATAAATATTAATACATACATTATGCTTACTACAATTGTCACTTAGCCAGGGGGATGCAAGTGCAGAGAGAAGCTACAATAACCATATATTCCTGTCTTCCACGTAATGAGCCACCTTATAGTTTCGCAAATATCTCTATGCCAGTCTCTCAGATCTAAATCTAGCCTCTCAATAGACGACAAATCTCTCTCTAGGTGGTTAGTAAGGAGGCTGAATAGAGATATCGGGGCTCTTCAGGCGATGCTCCCAGACAATGGGGCGATTATCGTCTTTACTCGATATCTGCCATACGGTGACGCGGAACTTAGCCTCAATAGCCTTGTAATACTGTGTTCCGGTTTGAAGAATACAGTAAAATTACAGGGCTGTTGAGACTACCCATCGAATGTCACAAAGTAATGAGCACCAAAGCAGAAATGACCTAGACTTTGTTTTGTACTCATAATTCTATGTATTGTTGCAATGGTCATGACGGGCGTTATCTTTTACCATCAGGATAACTCTTACCGTCTAAATCGTCTCACTACTTTTACACAAATAATAATTAATTATTCTATTCTCAACTCTACTATATATCTTTGGTGTAAATTACCCTCGAGCACAAATCAGGCTCGTGGAAACGACTTCTTAATTATTTAGCGATTAGACAAGCCTACTGTGAGAGATCGATTGTCGACAGATTACTTTCATTTCCAGTTAAAATGACGTGTAACGTGTTGTGGTTAATTGCTGTGGTTATCTTTATGAAATATCAGGATGTAAGTTTAACGGAGATTCGACGAGGAACCAAAGTTGTTTCAATTATATTGGAGATACAATTTCTCTTCACTTTCTAGTTTTTTCATGTACCAGCTTGAGGTGTCTATTAAGAAATGTGCTAGGAAAATCATGAACAATGGCTCCCTTGTTCTGGCTTTGGTCCAACGCCTTGAATATCAACGGAATGTTGATTTTCTATCGGTTTTGTATCGCATACACTTTGGAGAGAGTGCTTCTGATCTCTATTATCTACATTCCCCCCTGTTCAATTGTTCATTCTACAATTGGACAGCCACGAGCTCTATAAACCGACATCGTTAAATCAAAAAACTCTACGGTTCGATTCCGTTTTCATTATACGAACCACTATACAATGGAATTTGCTGCCCGAGTGGGTATACCAGAAAGAAACAATCTGGGTGCCTTCAAGTTGCGACGGAATCAGTTTCTGAGCAAGCGTACTCTATCGTACAGCACATCCACCTTATCAGGCGAGACGATAGTCAAACGCAAGCCATTTTTTTTTTTCTAAACCTGTGTGTTTGCGATATCCAATCATACATTTACTTAACATCAGCCATGCTATGATCTTCTAGCCTGTCAACCACAAAAAGAGAAAGAGATCGTGTAAGTAGGTACCACCACCAAATGTAAATATTACTGTGTTCCGGTTTGAAGGGTACTGCAGGGAAATTACAGGGCTGTTAAGACTAAACATTGAAAATCTCAAAGTAATGAGCGTCAAAGCTGCGATGTCCTGGACTTTGTCACTCAAAGTTCTGTACCTATATCGCTGTAATGGTCATGGATATACGTTGTCTCTTACCATCAAGAGAACGTATTATTCGTCTCATTACATTGACATAAAAAAAAACTGCCATTGTCAGATCATCTTATTCATTGCGTGTTTCCATAAAAAAGAACGTATTTTCAGGTTTCCTGTCAGAATAGCCGCAAAAATGCTGGTTGTTATACGAAGGTATATTAACAATACTCCTTTTCATGATATTGTTTGAAACCACTAGCTATATTTATTGTAAAATTATTGACAACTTATTTTTAAATAAATAATCACCACGTGTATGACGGAGCATCACTTGAGTACGGCTCGACCGATTTCTATGATTGATTTTTAGGTGTAGTAGATGTCCTTAGCAGGAGGTCGTCTGAGTATGTACTGCCGCCAAGTAATAATAATAATAATAATAAAGCTTCTATCTACTAATTCCATACAATAATACTTAATAAGTTCATGATTTCATTCCGGATAATAATAGTAATAATAATAATTAATAACATGAAATGAAATAATTAACGCAAACATTCAATTGTTAATAATGTAAGGACCCCCTTTGGGTAAAAGCCTCCTCCAAGGAATTCCACGATGTCCTATCCTTAGCTATGTCTAGCCAGTTTCGACCCGCCAAAGATGATATTTCGTCCGCCCATCTAGCACACGGGCGGCCTCTCGCTCTGGTGCCTCGTGGGACAGGCCACGCCACTGATTTCAGCTACTGCCGCCAAGTAGTAGTGCGTAAACATTACAATATCTCAGTACGATGGGCATTACAGCTATTGAGACTCCCATGTCTCAATATAATGAGCTTGAAAGCAACGATGCGCAGCACTTTGTTTTGTAACTCAAAGTACCGATTACCGTTACCATGTTCATGGGCAGGCATTATATATAAGTAAGTTATGCCGCAGTATCATATACATATATTATGTCACCAAGTAGTAGTGTGAAATTATGACTGTTTTTGTATGAAGGGCACTGAAGGTAATGAACGCGAAAGAAGTGATGCGCAAGACTTTGTTTTGTTACACAAAGTTCTGATTACCGTTACATAGTCATGGGCAGGCGTTATGTCTTAACAGCAGAAGAGCGTTTCGTATGTCTCATTAATTTAACGTATAAAAAGTCCTGAAATGGCGGTATCATGTCAAATAAATTAGTAATATAGTATATGTATTTTTTTATTTTATTTTAGTGTGACACACCTAATTGCGACATAGAAGTAAGTAAAAAATTACCGGATAACAACAAGGATAAGTATAGTAACAGTTTTGTAGCGATGATAGCTCAGTGGTTAATGCGATCGGCTTAAATGCCGAAGAGCGTGGGTTCAAACCCCAACATTGAGCTTGAGCTGCAGGGGAAGGAAAACATCGTAGGAAAACAAAAACAAACAGAAAACTATTGCATGGTGGTAGGGTATTTTCTAGAACCCGGCAGCCTCACTTGAGAGCGAGTTCCATTCCAGCTTAGGTGTGCTTTAACATATTCGATCATAACGTCACTTAAAATCAGGTGAGCTATAGTCAAACACCTAGCATGTCAACCAATAAAAAATACAGAGAATTCGTCATTATTCTTCACATCAAAATTACAAAATTTAAATTTAGTACAATAATGGGCGGCTTCATCGGTTAGTGCAGGGGTTGGCAACCTACGGCTCGCGAGCCGCATGCGGCTCTTTCCATGTCGAGTTGCGGCTCTCCAGTGTCATACACAAAAATTTAAATAATCATGTATTTAAAACACTACAGTCTTCTTGGATGTAGCACAGGCATTTGATAAAGTTTGGCATAAAGGCCTTATACACAAAATAAGAAATATGCTCCCAAATCAGTTTGCTGATATATTAGAATCTTACCTTACACAAAGAATGTTCAGGGTAAGGCAAGACGACTCATACTCAGAGCTTAAGCCAATCAAAGCTGGCGTGCCACAGGGAAGTGTTTTAGGTCCGGTCCTGTATTTACTTTACACTTGTGATATCCCAGATCTAGAAAATAACACCATTGCTACTTTTGCCGATGACACAGCTATTATGGCCACGGGAGTCACTCAAGAGAAAGCAGTGGAAAAGGTTCAAACAGCCATTAACACCATATTTGATTGGACAAGGAAATGGCGAATAAAACTGAATGAGTCAAAATCCATTCACGTAGACTTTACAAACAAAAGATCGAATTACCATCCGGTGTATATTAATAACAATCCAATACCATACGAAAATACAGCCAAATATTTAGGTATGACACTAGACGCAAAGCTTCGCTGGAAGGCTCATGTCAAAAAGAAACGCGACGAGTTAGAGCTTCGCTACAAGAAGATGTACTGGTTACTTGGAAAACATTCTTCGTTATCAGTGCACAACAAACTACTTTTGTACAAACAAGTCCTCATGCCAATATGGACTTATGGTATTCAGCTATGGGGCTGTACCAAACAGAGCAATACACAGATGATACAAAGATTTCAGAACAAAGTACTTAGGGGCATAGTAAACGCACCTTGGTACATAAGAAACGACGACCTTCATCGGGACCTCAAAGTGGACATGGTCGCAACCATCATTAAAAAATACGCTGAAGCTCATGAAAATAGACTTCATCAACATGTAAACGTCGAGGCTATCCAGCTCCTCGACAACACGGACATAGTGAGAAGACTAAAAAGGACAAAACCTTTTGAGTTAGTGTATTAAGTTAGTTAGTGTCAGTGCAGTGAGTACTACATATTATAGAACACATGAACAAAGTGTCTTCCCCTTAATAGAGACAGTAAGAAAAGTGTTGATGGACACATTCTTAGATTTACTCAACTTAGCAATTTAAGTTATAATAATATTACTTATTAGTCTCAACTTGGCTAGATTGTAATAACAATGAGGTATCTAAAAACAAACAGATACATCATTAAAAGAAAAAAAAAAAAAAAAAAAAAAAAAAGTATTTAAAATCGTTTACGTTAAATTAAAAAATTAAGTATATATTAGCAAATACTATATTGAAACAAATTTTTAGTGGCTCCTTAAAAACAGAAATTTTGTAAATTGTACTTTTTAGCTCTTACGTCTCAACGTGGCCGACTCCTGGGCCTGGGTTAGAGCAATCTTTATCCAATTATATTCAATTATACCAAGGTTGCCTAGGTATAATTGAATAATTTTGTGCTAAAATAATAAACTATGTTAATTAATTTCCCCAGTGTTTAGGATCTAATGCGGCAGTAAAGGTAATTGAAGCTTTTAGTAAAAACATTACATAAAAATGTTGACTAAAGTTAATTTACGCTTATTAGTTAAGCGTCTCCACGGGCCTAAAATTTCAACCCCAAACGGCACAAACAAGTACATTGTATCTATATTAGTATATCTGTGCCGTTTGAGGTTTTCTGTTTTAGACGCGGCAGTATCAGCTTTTCCTGAAGTCACAGAAAGATGAGACCGCGCCAGGGTGTCGACGCATGTGGCGTCCCACACCAGAGGCTGTCCCATCTTACACGGGATGAGGGTCATCCCGTCCTTGGGGTCTTTTGCCTTTTGTCCCGCATCAGTCCTCATCAGTCATTATCTGTCATCGTCAGTCCCGTTGATAATTAATGTATACAGAACTTTCACATCGTCTTCCGCCCATTCGGCCAGTCCCATCTTCCATGGGATGAAAGTCATCCCGTCCTTGCGGTGTCTTGCCTTTTGTCCCGCATCAGTCCTCATCTGTCATCAGTTAAGATTTTGCATAGTATGCAGGTATATACCGAACGTTAGTTATAAGAAACTCTTTGTTCTCCACTGAATATATTTTACGAACGAAAAAAATTTTTGTATCTCATTATGAATATTTTTTGCTTTGATTATATACAAAGATTTTTTGCAATAGGCACAATTATCACAACTCAAAATAATTATGTTTTTTTAAATATTTATTTATTAGTATTTTTTCAGTGTCCAACTCGTAATTGTTCATCATCTGTATGCTGTGTAAGTTACTAAATTGTATATTTTACACTAACTTACGCTCGCGGCTTGGTCCACGTTAACTTTAGAATTAGGTTCAGAGATATATGAAATATATGTATATAAAAAAGCATTAAAGTGAGGATTGTGTGTATGCCTCGAGCATTCATGCTCACCATCGAAGGCTCCTTCTTGCGGCGGCGTCGTGTATCGGGTCGCTCTCTTCCCTCAGATATGGTTGAGGAGGCCGATGGCTGGCACATGCGTCATACTCGTGATCGGGTGCTGCTTGCGGGTCGTTGGTCTGCTCGCGGTATACACACAATCTAGTATTTTATCCCTAGATTAATAAACCCAAGATTAACATTTCTCTTCCCATATTGTAAAAAAAAAAACATGTAATACAAAGTTGACAAAGGTCACGGAACCCAGTCTCTGTGGAGAGTAATTAAAAAAAAAAGCAATAATCATGAAACTTTAGTTATTTTATTATTAGATTAAGATAAAGGATACCCTTTATTCCGGAATAATGTGACGTAAGACACATCTATACCAAATTTCAAGTGGATACGTCCTTAGGTTTTTGGTACTCCCACAGGAACCTTACATTTTCTTGGGATAAAAAGTATCCTATCTATATGTTAATCCAGGTAATTTTGTGTATAAATTTCATCCAAATCCGTTTAACCGTTTCTGCGTGATTGAATAACAAACATCCAGGCACCATTTTAAACATATCACATCATCAGCCATAGAACGTCCACTGCTGGACATAAGCCTCCCTCTGTGGGGTTTTGCCAATACTTGCCACGCTTGGTAGGCGGGTTGGCGAGCGCAGTTAGGTGTGATTGTTCAAGGAAGACGCTGCTGCCCATCTTCCGGATTACATCCCTTAGCCGACTCTTACGGCAACCACGGGTAGAGAGGGTGGGGTACTATTCTTACGCCGGCACCACCACGGCACAGTATACATATTTATACATATAAGATCATTTAATTCCAGACATTAAATCACCATGCAAACGCTGAAGTAAGTTTAATCTATAACACAGTATTGATAGTAACTAAAAATAGTTTCGTATAGGTTGAATGGCCGGCCCTAGTGTCAGAGTTAATGTGCCGCCCGAAGTCCTCTGACATGACTTTATTTCTGTTAACAAAGAAATAGAAAGCAAACAACCAGGACAGCCTTACTTGAGAGCTATTTCCATTCCAGGCTAGGTGTGTTCCATCTTCGACCACACCGTCATTTAATATAAGATGAGCTGTGGTCAAACACCAAGCTTGTCAAAACATTTAAAAAAACTTATATTTAAAATAGTATTTTATGTAAAATCATTTTTATCAGCTGTAATAAATCACTTAGCGAAACAATAGATGGCGGTCTTTCTTTAAAATATTGTTGATATACAAATTAAGAAAGAGCACCATCTATCGGCGCTGTTTAGCTTACTGCGAGTTACTAACATCATCAGCCATAGGACGGATGCTGCCACTGCTGGATATAGGTCTCCTCCTGGGGGGGTTTTGCCAATACTCGCCACGCTTGGGTTGGCGAGCGCAGTTAGGTGTGATTGTTCAAGGAAGACGCTGCTGCCTATATTACATCTCATAGCCGACTCTTACGGCAACCATGGGTAGAGAGGGTGGGGTACTTTCTTACGCCGGCACCACCACGGCAAACGTTGAAATGCAATTACGGAAATTTATCGCAAATGAAAAAGCAGGCGATTGCAGCACAATCTACACTTGAAACCCAATTCCTAGTCTAACAATAAGCTCGGTGTGTTTACCCTCTTCACCAGGTGAGCTATGGTAAACCACCTTGTCTGTTACTCATAAAATAAAGCGACAGGAATAACAAAACCTGAATTACCAATGTTGTTAACAGAGTTTCTTATTTTTTTTTTTTTTTTTTTATAGCTGGCAGGCTTGGTGTTTGACCACAACTCACCTGATGTTAAGTGACGGTGTGGTCGAAGATGGTAAAGCACACCTAGCCTGGAATGGAACTGGCTCTCAAGTGAGGCTGCCGGAACACACCGTTAGATGCTTGGCGACAGATTTTCATCTTGAGGGTGGTAGCTAGCCAGCCGAGTACTAGAAAGTACTCTACCACCACGCTATGGTTTCCTCACGATGTTTTCCTTCACCGGCAGCTCAAGCTCATTGTTGGGGTTTGAACCCACGACCTTCGGCATGCGAACCTACCGCGCTAACCACTGAGCCATCATCGCTACAAAAATTATCTGAATAAACATAAAAAAACATTGTGTTTTTGCTCCTTCTTTAGTGTAGAGGCTGTTTATGTGAATCTGAGGTAAGGGCTATTTTTATATACGTTGTTATGGTCCTAAAGATTTCTCAAAATAAAATCAATTTTCTTTTTTAAATTTAGTGGACACTGGACTGTATATTTTCTTTGCTTTTTTTAAAGTTTTTAGGCTTTTTGTTCCTCGACGAAAAGTGAACTGAGCAAAACAGCGTCTCTGCTTATTAACAAAATGCACTCGCTCCCCTAGTTCTGAATAGAGCGAGTGCGCCGCTAGTTTTATTTTACATATTCCTTACAACTATTTTATCTTATAAAATACAGCTATGCATTCCACTATTACATAATTAGATCGAGTTTAATGTATAACAATTACAAATGAATGTGAGAGCTAATTTCGCGCATGACAATCATATACGATTTGGTTTGTCGTCCGTAATGTACGTCTTTAAGAGACCCTCTATAGAAATAATATAATTTATACGTTAACTAGGGACCCGCCCCGACTTCGCACGGATAGTATGAATTGTATAGTAAGCTATCCTTAAAAGGTGGATATATGCCACCGCGAACTGTTTTGTGAATCTATAAAAGAGGAATATCCCACCACGCATTGTTTTGTTATATATCAAAGGGATTAGGCAGCGATTTCGATGAAAGCTGGCAGGTGGCTTAACTTTTTCCGACACTTCCAACAATTATTATCATATTGCAACTAATTTACACAAAGCCTTGACAAATCTTATACCGAGCAATTCTTGTATATATATATGTTATCTGAATCTTGGAAACGGCTCCAACGATTTTCATGAAATTTAGTATGCAGGGGGTTTCGGGGGCGATAAATCGATCTAGCTAGGTTTCATTTTTAGAAAACGTCGTTTTATCCGTGTTTTCAGGCAATGAAAAACCGAGCAAAGCTCGGTCAACCAGGTACTTATATACATATATCTTCCTCGTGAATCACTCTATCTATTGGTGAAATTTGCAAGATAATCCGTTTAGTAGTTTTTAAAATTATCATAAACAGACAGACTGATGGACTACTTTATTTCATAATATGTCGTGATATTTTATATTTATAGGTACATTGCTACTGAAATTATTTTTTTAACAATATATTTTATTTTGTCAGTGCAAGGGGAAAGCATGCACTACCGACGTGAGTAACTGATTTAAAATAACGTTAAAAACTGTATTAAATTCATCATACATTCAAGAACTTTATGAAAATAGACACAATATCGACTCGATGGAAAATTTTAATGACAGTTTTTTGATGACACTGAAAAATGTTATTTACGAGACCCCGAATGACACATCGTTTAAAAAGACGTGTGTGGTCCGATATTA
Organism: Biston stratarius; assembly: GCA_950106695.1. Lineage (NCBI taxonomy): Eukaryota > Metazoa > Arthropoda > Insecta > Lepidoptera > Geometridae > Biston > Biston stratarius. Next base: position 3,025,353 of record OX467115.1, on the reverse strand, counting down.
TAAGTATTTAAAATTAGTAATTTTTTTTGTTAGAAATGTTGCTAAACTTTTTTTATATAATTTACAGTGCAGAGGTGATACATGTATTTCGACTGTAAGTAAATGCTATATAACATGTCAATAAACATAATAAAAAACCGGCCAAGTGCGAGTAGGACCGCGCACGATGAGTTCCGTACCATTATCTATAAAAACGGCAAAAAAATCATGTTTGTTGTATGGGAGCCCCCTTAAAAAATATTTTATTGTAAGTTTTAGTATTTGTTGTTATAGCGGCAACAGAAATACATCATCTGTGAAAATTTCAACTGTCTAACTATCACGGTTCATGAGATACAGCCTGGTGACAGACGGACCGACAGACAGACGGACGGACAGTGGAGTCTTAATAATAGGGTCCCGTTTTACCCTTTGGGTACGGAACCCTAAAAACTATGTCCGCCGGTCGAGCGCGCCACCAAAAGTACCAAAGTACAAAAGCAGGTACCTAAGTACTTATAAGTAGTTAGTATGTAATTCCGCACAAATTCCCATTTTTTTCTAAGTGTGTTTTTTTATTGACATTTTGATAGTATTTTTCTATCTTATGATTAATATGGATTTTTTTACGATTAACAGTCTTAAGTGTTTGACCTCAGCTTATCTGATATAAAGAGACAGTGTGGTCGAAGATGGTAAAACACACCTAGCCTGGAATGGAACTGGCTCTGAAATGAGGCTGCCGAAACACACCGTTAAGTGTTTGGCGGCAGATTTTCAACTTGAGGGTGGTAGCTAGCCAGCCGAATATTAGAAAATACCCTACTATCATGACATGATTTCCACGATGTTTTCCTTTACCGGTAGCTCATGCTCGTTGTTGGGATTTGAACTCACGCCCTTTGGCGTGTGAACCGACCGCGCTAACCACTGAGCTATCATCGCTATGAATATGGAATAGATCTGAATTAAATTATTTATTATTGTATATTTTTTGCAGTGTGATGGGATAGCATGCTTGTCTGAGGTATTTCGCTTATTTTGTTTGACGTCTTCTTTTTCTATTGTTTGGCATCTCAACTTGTGCATTTAGCAGTGAAAAGTATTTTGATATATTCACGTCCAAGCGAGTCATCTTAAACAGCACTATTGCCTAATTTCAAGCTGGGTGCTATCAAACGCAAACCTGTTTATAGTTAAAAATAACTTTTATTTTTCTAATAAAAGATTATTTTTTTAATTTCAATATGTCTGCTCTAACTTCAACTAATTATAATATAATTATTTTTTTAATAATAATATAGCGTAGTCATAATAAATTTTAATTCGTTTTGTGAATGTATATTTTTCAATAACAGTGCTCTGGGAACAAATGTCAATCAACCGTAAGTTACAATATTAATTACTTTAAGTTATATCTAATAAATATATTGTAACGATTTAAGTTCTGGCTAAGTAAACTTAGACTTAAATATAATAATAATTGTTGAAACACATACTTAATAAGATACTACTAATATTATTAATGTGAAAGTTTGTACGTCCAGACGTTTGTTACTCAATCACGCATAAACGGCCGTATGGATTTGGATGAAATTTTGTTCACATATAGTTTATTACCTGGATTAACATATAGTTTATTACCTGGATTAACATATAGGATACTTTTATCCGGGAAAATGTTAGAAAATGTTAATGGGTTGTCATGTCGGATTATCAAAAACTTACTACAGGACGTACCCACTTTAAATTTGGTATAAATGTAACTTACAGAACATTTATCCGGAATTTAAGTTATCCTTTATATTAATATAGGTATAAATCTAATGTAAGTAGCGCAAGTTTCATGATGAATGAAATGTTTCACATGTTACATTTTTCTCTGAATCCAATTCTTAAGTCAGCAAGCAAGCTAGTTTAATATATATGTATGTATAAGAAAGAAAAAGCATTTTTATATTCAACATAAGCCTTTAACATTTTTTTAGTGTAATGGTGTCAACTGCACTGCTATGGTAAATAATATATTTATATTTTCTTCAAAGCATTTACTTGACGCAAAATCTATCAGTCTTAATCTTTTTCATTTTACTAAGTCATAAACTGAACTGAACTTTGACTTACTTTATGTGATTTTAATATATACTTGACGCTGGCAGAGTGCACAAAGCGCAATGCCAAAAATAAAGAAAGAAGAATTTGTTGCATTGTTATACTTTTTTTTTTCTTTCTTTCTTGGCATCGCACTCTGTGCATATTTGTTATAAGTTTGACATATTAAGATTGCAACTTACGATGTGTGAGGGTTTTGGCGGGAACGCGGTGAGCGTCGTGTCGCCCCATTGTATTTTTTTCTAAAACTAGTGTTTTTTCGAGTTTTTATGCATAAAAATAGTGGTGTTTTATTTATAAAGTGCCGAATTACAAGCGCGAGTAAAATGATATAATTTGGTTAAACATGACTTTTCGTGTTGCTTCCAAAACTCCATCCAGAAGCTTATAGTAAAGTCGCCACTATTTTACTAAGGCATGACTTGATTTGACTGGGACCGACTGGACTTGATCAAGACTAGACTTTGACTGTAACTATAGATGATAAAGAAGCTGAAAAATGAAGACTACTCATATAATATAGAAACATTAAAACTGGCAGAATACACAGAGTGCGATGCCAAGAAGAAAGAGAAAAAAAAAATATGATGTATTTTTTTTTGTATGGCAAATGTCAAAAATAAAGATGTACCTATTTTTTAATATAAGGACTCCAACGTCCTCTTGCCAATCTAGATCTTGGCCCTTCTTTAACGATTTGTTTAATAGGTTTTTGGCGGGAACGAGAATACATTCGATTGTATTATTTTCCAAAATTCGTGTTACTTTGAGTTGTTTATGTATAAAAATGGTCGTGTTTTGTTTATAAAGTGACTGAATTACACGCCTAAATGGTCAATCGAAGGTCGTGATAAAGTTACCACTACCTTCCTAAGGCATGACCGGACCAAACTATGACTTACTTTGTGTAACTTAAACTTTTGAATTTTTAATTAAATTCTCAAGAATATTGAAACGCTTGACCGTAAAGAATGCAAACGGACATAGTGCAAATCAAAAAAATAATGCGTAATGAGTCTTTACAATTTTAATTTCAGTGCAGAGGGAAGGATTGTCAGACAAAGGTGAAACTTTTAAAGTATAATTAGTTTTTATTTAATATTAACATGTTTTGTCGCACAAATGCGACAAAACATATCGATTTATAAATTGATATGTTTTGTCTTTTATCGCTTTATAAATCGATTTAAGTCTAAGTGGGCCGTCTAGATAAGTAGAGCGATGGCGATGCCCTGGACTTTGTTTTGTTACTCAACAGGATCGCTATACGGTCATAAGCGGACGTTATCTCTTACCACCAGGAGAGCATTTTGTTCGTCTCATTACTTTTATATTAAAGAAAACTCAGGTACCTATGTGTATTAACTTATTTTCTTTTCAATAGAAAATAGTTTGTTGCTCTACACGGCATATACATAGGATTACAACCTTACATAAAGACTAATGCCGTGGTGGTGCCGGCGTAAAAATAGTACCCCACCCTCTCTAACCCGTGGTTGCCGTAAGAGTCGGCTAAGGGATGTAATCCGGAAGATGGGCAGCAGCGTCTTCCTTGAACAATCACACCTAACTGCGCTCGCCAACCCGCCTGCCAAGCGTGGCGAGTATTGGCAAAACCCCCCCAGGAAGAAGCCTATGTCCAGCAGTGAACGACCTATGTCTGACGATGTGCGATGATGTGATAAGACTAATTATTGCATTAATTAATTTTTATTTTCTTAAATAATAAAGTAGTTGTAAAAATCGCGCCTGAGCAAGTTAATTTTAATTTTATACAAATCTTCAAGTTTTTATTTCATACCTATATAAAAACGGTGTTGTGTACACAAAAAATACTTTCACGCATCCCTACGGAGCATTATTTCAAAAACAATATGTGAAATGTAAAATTACGATGTGGACGTATCCAGAATTAAAATAGAGGGGCTTGACCGAACTTTGAAAACATCTATCAAGCGCCGGTGGATATTACCAATATCTATTTTGTTTATTTTATTTATTTCATGCAGAACGTTTTACGTCATATGTAGTGTTTTTTAAATATACATATACAATACCAGGGGAGAGCAATGAGTATTACAGTTCATCCCCAATTCGCTCCCCCAGCCAACAAGTAACAACAATATTAAAGACAATACGATATAAAATAATCCAAAAGGTTGATATTCCAAAAACTCGAACTAAGCCATTTGATTCCACCTTCTTCGTACGAACCGCTAGACATTGGAATTTACTGCCCGAGTGGGTGTTCCCCGATAAATACAATCTGTGTGCCTTCAAGTCACGAGTGAATCGGTTTCTTCTAGGCAAGCGTGTTCCATTGTAAAGCGAATCTTCGGTTAACAGCAGGCAAGGTGGTGGTCAAACGCAAGCATATATGTTTTAAAAAACAAAAAACTCATTTTATTCGTTTCATAACTAACATTTTGACCATATCATAGAATTTTGTTGTCATTCTTTGCACTTCCATTTCCTTACAACGGAACAGATCAATATCCAGGTTGTGGGCCAGCAGGGCGTTGATCGGCTCTCAACACTAGTACAAACTGACTATGCCTACGTGATGCCTTTAACTGTGTTTTGGTATTCTGAGTTCTGCGAACAAAATAATGCAGGGACATATGGACAGACGATATTTTTTGCCATCAAAAAAGCATCTCATTTGTCTCATTACTTCTAGCCATTAAAAAATAGGCAGTTATGGGAACTGCAGACAGAATTGAAAACTTAAAACATTAGCATGTCGGTGTCGCAAATCCATAAGTTTGCCCTTATCAAAAATGTCTAAAGAAGCTTTCACATCTAAAACACACCTTAATATGCGTATTAAAAAGTAAAAGTATACTTAATTAAAAAAACATTAGCGCATTAATGTTACCAGTAAGTATGCCCAAACATAACTATGTATGCAAAATTTTGAATAGCCAATATGATTTCTGATGCTATCATTTTCAGCCAAATTAAACTAGAGACTCAAAAGTTATGCGTTTAAACGGAATTTCGAATATAGTATGTCGTTGTTTTACCCCGGAAACAATGCCTAGAAACGTCCCTGTCAAACGGTGCTTTTAAAATCCGACCCGGTTGCCGTCAATTCTAACAATGTGAAAACCTTACGTTGGCATAATATTTTATGACATCCTGCGATCTCCCGCTAACATTGTTTGTAAATAAATATTGTTTTCCTATATTGTTTGTTTTCCACGCAAATGTGGACGGGACATTAGTTTGATTGGTTTTGATATTTATTTAAATTGATTTTTTTAACACATATAGGTTCGCTTTTGACTGCCATCTCGCCCGATGTTAAACGAAGATGCGTTCTACGGTGGAGTACGCTTGCCTAGGAGAAACTCATGACTTGAAAGGCAAAGGAAGATACCCAATCGGGCATATTTTGTTTTCTTGAATATCCGGTGGCCTTTTTCATGGAGAGGCTGAGTACAACGCGCGCACGGACTCGTCTAGCTTAGCGCAGACTACTTCTTTATTATTACAGTTGGAGTATCTGATATAATTAAACGAGAGTAATCACGCATAAGTAAAACAAAAATGTGTCAAAACCAAACGTCTGTTTCCATGGAAATTAACAGAAAAGAACTTTCTAAATGTCACAGGTTAAAGATTTATTTATAAAGAGGCAGAAATAAACCTTTTTATGAAAAGATTTTATCTCTCAAAAGTCTTATCAAAGTAAACTACCTAACCATGTCTAAAATAACCAAAATGACGTACTTAATATTATATCAAACATAAACATAGAAAGACTAAAGATAACAGACATTTAAGTTTTAAGTTTCTTTGACTTAACCTTTTCGAGTACTCTCACTAAATGTTTTGAAGTAATAGCCTAATTCTCTATCACCTTACCTATTTATAACATTTGAATTTACAATTGTTATTCTCAAAGGAAGGCTCATTCAATTCAACCAATATTGAACTAAGTTGTGTTAACATATCACAACTATAGTTGCTGTAATCAGTAAGTTTTTGACGTGAATACACACACACATCATCATCAGCCACACTGCTGGACATATGCCTCCTCCTGGAGGGGTTTTGCCAATACTCGCCACGCTTGGCAGGCGGGTTGGCGAGCGCAGTTAGGTGTGATTGTTCAAGGAAGACGCTGCTGACTGGTGACGTGGTTGCCGACTCTTACGGCAACCACGGGTAGAGAGGGTGGGGTACTATTCTTACGCCGGCACCACCACGGCACATAACATACAAAGTATATAAGTATACAAAACTTTTTTTTTTTTTATAACTAATAAGTAGGTCTATTAGCCGCGACATATTGTAAACAGTTTTCGAATTGAATATATGGTGACAAGGCAATTTACCTTCGGCGAATTTCAAAGCTGCGAGTGTTTTTAAGCGGACGACGCCATTTGTAAAAAGCGGAATAACACAAATTGCCTGCGTCATACACACGGTCGTGTTCACGACACTAACCATCCCGATTTTTTTAATTCATGAAATTATTCATAGCATTTTTTTAATTGAAAAAGTAATTAGACAAACGTGAGGATCTACCGATGGTTAGAGGTAACACGGGCCCATTAGGTATCGATGAAATTTTGTGTAATATAATATTAACAATAATGAGGCCCTTTCGGCATAGTACTACCATTCCTGTCGCCAGTGGTTTCAAATAAGATTTTTTTTTCCAGTGTCATGGCCTACTCTGCTCAGAATCTAAAGTGCTGAACATTGTTCGAAATTTAGACTCTGACATTTGCAAGGATTATGATCCCGCACACCGTGAGATGGAATCAACAAAAAATCAACAAAATTCAAAAAACAACAAGATAGTTACAAATAGCCAGAAAACGAATAACGATGTGAACAAGAACAATGAGAAGAATAAGAAACACGAAGAGAATGGAATAAACGGACAGAACAAGATGCACAAGCAGGAGGTTAGATTAAATAAATAAAATAAATAAATAAATATCGTAGGACATTCACACACAGCACCATCTGACCCCGAACTAAGCAAAGCTTGTACTATGGAAGTCAGATAACTGATAGAATATAAAAATAGTTTTTTATTTTATTTATAAATACATACTTATAATAACAGAACACCCAGACGCAAAAGGAACATTTGCTTATACCATAAAATGTTTGTCTTGGGTGGGAATCAAACGCAAGCCTATGTCTTCAATAAAAAAAAAATACTTTTGAGACAACTTTTAGATAGATAGATAGATAGAAACTCTTTATTGTGCACACTGAAAAAGAAAAAGAGTACAGAAAACAAAAGATTCTTATGAGCTAGTGCCACAAGTGGCGGCTTTATCGCTAAGAGCGATCTCTTCCAGGCAACCAATAATGTAAAAACTATATAAAATAAAGAGCAGATGAGAGATGTTGTAACACTATAAAGAAATAATAATAACAATTAAAAAATAAATACACTAATAAAAATAATACATACTTATAGTGTGTAAAAATAATAATGTCTTTAAATTAAAGCGAATATATAAATATATATATGTATAAGTATACAGACCACAATATAAATGTACATAAAGATAAAACAAAAATAAAATTATAACAAACATCAGCAACGAGTTACAGGACATGACACAACAAAGTAAAGGTTTATACAACTTTCCAGCTTCTCTAATTCCGAGACTGACCTTTATTAGGCTTAAGTGACTGTACTAGTGATCAAAACGACTTATGAGCGAAAATACACTAAAGATCCAAATGCTTTAGAATACCATTAGACGAACTTTCGCGAAGTACCGGCTAAATCGATCAATTACAATGTTGGGTTTAGGATAGTTTTTAAAGTAAAATGGATTTCACACACACATCACGTCATCAGCCATATGTCGTCCACTGCTGGACATAGGCCTCCTCCTGGGGGGGTTTTGCCAATACCCGCCACGCTTGGCAGGTGGGTTGGCGAGCGCAGATAGGTGTGATTGTTCAAGGAAAACGCTGCTGCCCATCTTCCGGATTACATCCCTTAGCCGACTCTTACGGCAACCACGGGTAGAGAGGGTGGGGTACAATTCTTACGCCGGCACCACCACGGCAAGATGAATTTAAGTTGGCCGAATTAATAGATTTTGAAGTTTTGGGAAGAAGTTTTTAGCAACAGTTTTAAAATAGTCAAAAGCTGGAAATATACATATGACCGAAACGCACTTACAAGCTGGTTTATTTAAATTTTCAGAGCCTTGAAGATCTAACAGCGTTGCGAGATATCGTAGGTGCTGTGGGCTTCAAATTAAACTTTTCTTGGTATTAGTGAAGTAAAGAATTTGACCACTTTGCTTGTTGTTTTAGTTTGAAGTCGATGTGTTTATAGATTGGGCACGGGAAAATCATGTCACTACTTTGTATTACCACTCCAAAAAATTTTGGCATATTTATTTATTAATAATACGCATGTTTTATTCATAAAGTGCGTAATATTACATGTGTGGTAAAATTATATGTATATTGTGGAGAAATATTACTTTTTGTGTACCTTCTAATACTACGTCGAAAGTTGTAGCAAAGTCACCACTGCTTTATGGGGTTTTTGAGGGCATGACACAACCTTGACTTACTTTGTTTGACTGTGACTGTGACTGTGGCTGTGGCCGTGACCGTGACCGTGGCCGTGGCCGTGACCGTGACCGTGACTGTGACTGTGACTCGACTTATTAAAAAACTTGAATGTATTAAAACACTGGCAAATGCACAAAGTGCGACACCAAAAAACAAAGAATAAAATACTTAGTATGACGTTGTCTGTGATCCAAAATTGTGTCACTTTCACTTTCAAAGTAAATTACTATACTCGATACTTTTTTATAAAGTACTCGAAAATGTATGAATTCTGCACTTGGCTTATTAGTTAGTAGTGGCTTACTAGTGGAAAATAACCACATACCTACCTATTTCTAACTTCGGAATATTCTTTATCTTTTAAGCGACATGAAAAATTACCTATTCATTTTATAATGTCACTTTTCATTTATAAAAGGTAACAGCAAAATCCTTTTTAGGCCGTTGAAGTGTTTTAAAAGACCGAGGCATTCTGTGGCTTTAAAAATGATCCATCACATGGATGACATGGATATTTAGGCGATGTTAGAATAGGGATGCGTGTTAACTGAAGTGAAAGATGATGAAAAGAAAAGAAGAAACATGATAAGAATCGAATAATGACAAAAAAAAAACTTTTTTTTAATTAATATAATCCAACCCGCCCCGGCTTCGCACGGGTGCAATATAGACAAAAATGTGGTGCGTATGCATGTATTATACATACATATAAACCTTTCTACTGAATCACTCTGTCTATTGGTCAAAACCGCATTAAAATATGTTGCGTAGTTTAAAAGATCTAAGCGTAAAGACGTCGGGAAGCGAATGGGGATTAAGTTTTCGATGAAAACTTGGCTAGCTTGGATGGCTTGAATTTTTCCGACACTTCCAACTATTATCATCATATTTCAACCAAATTAACACAAAACCTTGACGAGTTATACACCTAATCCTTCCTCATGAATCACTCTATCTATTGGTGAAACTTGCATGATAATCCGTTCAGTAGTTTTTAAGTTTATCGCGAACAGACAGACGCGGTGGATAATTTTCTTTTATAATATGTAGTGATGAAGTAATGATAATTCTCGCAATTAAATACGCTAGTGCCACAGTAGATATATGTTTATCTCAAATCTAAACGTCAGTTTCCAATTACACTGCAGTGAATAGTAATTACAAGGTACTGTAGCATAAATTATTGATTATATCCGCATCTGCGTGTCAAAGACATGTGGGGACATTTAATCATGGCGGTCCTGTTCTTAAATCACGCTTATGTAAGATTTTAATTAAATTTTGTTGTATTTTAAATAGGTAACTAAATAACAGAGAAAGACTAGTTAGGTACCACTGTAGAACCAGATATTCTGACGCCAAGCAGTACCTAATATGTACACATTACTGTACTGAAGGGAAAGCAGCTAGCGAAATTACAGGGCTGTTGAGACTAACCATTGAATGTCTCAAAGTAATGAGCGCCAAAGCAGCGATGCCCTGGACTTTTTTTTGCTACTCAAAGTTTTGTGTATCGCTGCAATAGTCATAGATCAACGTTTTATATAACAACCATTGGAGTGTCTCGTTCGTCTCATTACTGTTACATAAAAGTAATTTTGCTGAGAAAAAAAAATCTTTGTTTTTTTATAACTGAACTGTCGACCCGCCCCGGTTTCACACGGGTGCAATGTAGATACTACACAAAACCTTGACAAATACCAACACGACAAATACTTATGTACCATATACCTAAGCCATCTTCATGAGTCACTCTATCTATTGGTGAAACTCGCATGATAATCCGTTTAGTATTTTTTAACTTTATCGCTAACAGAGAGACAGACAGACGCGGCGGCCGATTTGTTTAAATAATATGTAGTGAAAAGCTTTGAAAAATCATGTCATGGTTTTTTTTTAATATTGTGAAATATTATTTAGGAATACACAATTTAAATAATATTTTTTTAAACTCGTGTTTGTTGAGTGTTTATGTAGAAATATAGCAGTGTTTTATTTATGAAGTACAGAATTATGTGCGTGAGAGTCAGTAAGTGGTATAATGTGATGAAAAGTAACTTTTTGAAGCTTGTACCTGGTACAGCTATCACTAGGGCTTGATTCTGACTCACTTTGATTGACTGTAAAACTACTTCTACTACTTAAATTAAATTATTAAAATTATTATAAAATACTTGAAATCATCGTAATATTTGACTGGACAAATGATTAAAGAACCAACGACACAAACGAAAAAAAAATAGTGTAGGAAAAACTAAACGCCTTACATGCCGATTCCATTTTAAAAAGCAAACACAGAAATCAGACAGACTCGCAACATTATTGTAATTTAACACTCTAGAACGCCATCTAGTTTGCTCTCAGTAAACTTTCCTAAAAGACGAAACTAACTACATAAATTATTTGTTTCGGGTAATAAACAAATCAAGAAAATATTTCGAATCGTCAGCTGAATTAACCCAATACCTGAACCAGACTGACGCAGAATTCTCGGACGTTATGACATCGATCAGAAACGTATTTTATCGAATGAAATACCCCCCTTATAACAAACAAAATATAACATATTTAAAGCAGAAAGTCAACAAAAATAGCCCGTATTACAAGCACCTACACGAAATTCTGGATTCTGGAAGCTGGGAACATGCGGAAGCCAGAATCCCTGATCCTAACAGTGAGGAAACGAACGAAACATGGATGAGTGACGCGTTCCCAGATTTTGGATAAATGGTATCGGACCTAACTAAATATATTATTTATTTCATTACCAATAATAGGCTTGTGTCCCCTAGGAGTAAAAATGATTTGATTAGAGTTATTAATGATTAACGTTTGTAGCGATGATGGTTCAGTGGTTAGCGCGGTAGGTTCGCATGCCGAAGGGCGTGGGTTCAAACCCCAACAATGAGCTTGAGCTGCCGGTGAAGGAAAACATCGTGAGGAAACCATAGCGTGGTGGTAGGGTACTTTCTAGTACTCGGCTGGCTAGCTACCACCCTCAAGTTGAAAATCTGCCGCCAAGCATCTAACGGTGTGTTCCGGCAGCCTCACTTGAGAGCCAGTTCCATTCCAGGCTAGGTGTGCTTTACCATCTTCGACCACACCGTCACTTAACATCAGGTGAGCTGTGGTCAAACACCTAGCCTGACAGACATTAAAAAAAACCCTAATATGTGGGAAACAAAAAACAAAATTATTTAATTTAAAAAAATCAAAATATCATTGAGAAAACTAATTCGGCCAAATTAGCATTCAGTCACAGAGTGTGACGTCACGCCGTGCGAAACGCCATGATGTTCTTGATATCTTCTTAGAACAACTACCATGTAGATATGATTAACTGTTACCCGCGATTTCGTCCGCGTGGAATCTAACAAAAAGTTGTTTTGCAGTATAAAAAGTATCTTATAAATATATAATTATATGTTAAACTATATGTGTGCCAAATAAATTTAATTCAAAATCAGTTCAGTAGTTTTCGCGTGAAAGAATAACAAACATCCATCCATCCTCACAAACTTTCACATTTATAATACAGGATAAGATTGTTTGACACGGTGTGACGTCAGCCAAATACCATGACAGTCCTGACCGTTGTCGCGTTTAATTTTAATTGTTTTTTGAAATCACATAATGTATAATGTAAATATCCGAATTTAAAAAGAACGTTCATGAGATAAACTAAATATCAAGTCACAGTATTAACCAGTTTATTAAATTAATTTAACTTGCCTATTATGTTATTTTAACTTATTAAAATGAAATTAAATAAAATTCTTTTGTTTTACCTAACTTTACGTTTAGGGGACGTTCATTAATTGCGTTAGGTGTTTGAACTGAATCTCAAGTGGGGGAAAAAAGCAAATACCATGTAACTTTTTTGGGAATAACAGTGAAAATTCCTACTGTGATACTTCATTTGATCTTATATAAAAATAATTAATCAAATTTTGTTTTCTAATAAATCGATCTCAATGATGTACAGATTTTACGAAAAAGTGACAATCACTTGTTCGAAAATATGGCACAATAAGCTGCATTGTAGACACATTTACGAAAAAATTCGAACATAAGTAGCAGTGACATAACTTAACAACTTGACAAACTGACATTGTCAGTTACAGTGCTGTCACTTTTTCGAAAAAGTGCCACCGTAAGTGCCTTCATTTGCTAATAACTGTAATCTCCAGAAAAGGAAAAGCACAAAACTCTGAACCGTACATAAAATTCGACTTTTAACACAATCTCTTTGTGTGTCATTCTACGTGACATTGGCAGAATTGTGAAGTATCTTCGCAAAGGCCATTTATCAAGAATTGAATTGAATTGAACTGTAATCTCACGGCAAAGACGTGACATCATGTACCATTTTAACAGTTAAGCTAGATTCTTCTTTTAATTTTATTTTAAATTGGTTCCACTCGACGTGGCGTGACGTGACACGTAGCCTATAGTGACAGGTGATGCGACAGAAGCTCTTTGCAGGAAATTAACGTGTTACAATGCGGGTATTTTTACATCTCACGACAAAATTGAACACTTATAGCACTTAGCTAGTACCACAGTTTATTACGAGTCCTGTATACCTTGAAGAGAACTGCAATCTTTTTTTTAAACATAAAAAAAAAAAAAAAAAAAAAATGTAAAAGTAATGAGACGAACGAGACTCTCTCCTGATGGTAAGAGATAACGAGTGTCCACGACCATTGCAGCGATACACAGAACGTTGAATACAAAACAAAGTCCAGGGCATCGCTGCTTTGGTGCTAATCACTTTGAGACTTTCGATGTTTAGTCTCAACCTCTCAACAGCCCTGTAATTTCGACTAGCTTCAGTAGTCTTCAAATCGGAATACGGTAATGTTGACACACTACTGTTTGGCGACAGAATATCTGGTACTGCGGTCCCACCTAGACGACCTCCTGCAAAGGAGATCTACCACCAAGTAGACCAATTTAAAGAATCTAATTATTAAATGATAAACTTGCTTTTAATAAAATTTGCTTTGACTTTAATATCAATTTTATGACTCTTTAAATCTACTATAACTAACATACTATTTACTAATTAAATAAAAATATATTTTTATTTTGTAATTATAAAATAATTTATTGGTATTTACCAATAAGTACTATAAAGCAGTTTGACCTCCTCGAATTCTGAGTATACATATGTATATCGTTAGTTTATTATGATTCGATACATTTGGAGAGGGCATGATTTTAGCCATTGTACTATCAGACGGCCAAAAGCTTGGAGCTAGAAGCCAGAAGGTAAAAATATTTTTAAAAACAAGTTTCTAACTGGAACAATGAACTAAAAATTTAAAAATAAATTCTAGTAAGTATTTGGTGTGCAAGTAATCTCCTATATTCTTCAAAGCTTGCTTTAAAAATATTTTTTACTCCTAATTTATTTTTTACTTTTTAGTAGTAAAGTATTTTAGAACAAGGTCTCTTGAAGCCAAGATCTTAGTTTGCTTCTGAAGCACGCGATGGAAGGTGCATCACGAATGAGAGCGGGTACGCGGTTGTAAACCACGGGTCCCAGAAAGGGTTGCCAGATAGTAACTTATCAATTCCGGGACAATTCTAGAAAAACAGTGTCGAGTCGTGGCCATAGTAGTAAATATCATATATTTTTTTCGGAGGCGGACGAGCGCGGGCGAGTGAAGTTAAATTATTTATTTATTTATTTATTAAGGTACGCCAACAGCACACATATTGCAAAAAAATATTAACACATTGCAAAGAGTTATGTTCCGATACATGCGCCAGTTATAGGCATGCACAGCTTGTTATACAAATTGCTTACAGTATGAAGGAATTAAAGTAATAAAATTATAGTTCAAAAAAGAGTTTCTAAACGCACGCACTCCCCTCCCGCGCGCCTCCCGCACTCGCTCACCGGCAGCCGTGTCATTCGTTGCTAGTTTGCTTTGTAAAAAATTGTAAGTTTTCAGAATCCGGGACAATAAGCGCTAATTACTGGACACGGGACAAGAGGCAAAATTCCGGGGCAATCTCGGATTTCCCGGCGGTCTAGCAAGCCTAGTCCCAGAATGTATACCGACCTCGCGACTTGACGAGCCGGTGCGACGGCTTTACTAGTTGGTCTTTCCTTTTATTACTGCGAAGATCCAACGTGCTGTGGACGCCCCGGCGTAGAAATTTATCTAAGTTTGTATGGGTGTACAGGGCTACCTGGTACCTCCCTAAGGGTTTGTTACAAAAGACTCGCTTGAGAGCCAGTTCCATTCCAGGCTAGGTGTACTGTATCATCTTAACATCAGGTGAGCTGCGGTCAACATCTAGCCTAACATAAAAAAACACATCTATCATGTGTCTCGTAACAGCTAACTTTTTTATTTGTCTCATTTTATTGTGTCGAATAAATATTTTTCTTTGTTACTAAAAAAGTTTATATGACTGAAAAGTTTTCTTTGAATCATAACTATGAACACGTTCGATCATTTCACTATTGACTGTCTAGGACATAGCTGAGAACTCGATCAATTTGGTTTTTGTGTACACAAAAATAATTTATATTGAATTTTTGAGGTCTCCTTTCCAACAAAAAAAAAACCCTAAAATCGGTTCCATCGCTTAGATGTCACAAAAACACTCGTCTCTGTTTGCGCTGATGCTAAAAATATCGTCCGTTCAAAAGGCGCTATTCAACGCTCCACAAAATGCTCGCCAATCAACGTGCCCCGTAATGTTTACCAATCACCGACAATATGTGGACAAAATACCAGTAGACTGGAAATAATTACAGTAATTAACGGTATTGGGTAACGATATCTCATATTGTAATCAGTGGGGGATTTACCAGCAGACTGAGTAGGGTTGAGCCTAGGGCGGCAGATTTGGGGACTGAATTTTAATTTATTGCTTCCTCATAGACATCAAAAAGGTTTTTGTATGACGGTTTTCTGATGTCAACAGAAAAGTCTACAACACATCTTGACTATGACTTTCCCTTTTCCTTTTTATTGTAAATTCAACGGTAAAGCAACCTTCTATACTCTATTTAAACGGCAAGTTCCCCGCCCCCAACCCGTAATCGATTTTTGCTCACACATCGTATGAGTGGAAAGAGAGCGCAATTGCGGAAGAATTTCTATACCCAATTAATACAAGTTTGACTATTTGTTGGGAATTGCGAACTGGGTGGATTGTGTACATGATTGAGCTCATAAAGATACCCAAAAAATATTTCTTGAGCAATTTAACACTTTTTTTTTAAATTACTCTCTACAAATTAGGGATCCGTGAACTTTGTCAACTTTGAATTACATTTTTTTTTACAATATGTGAAGAGGAAAGTTAGTCAAATTATTCTTAATCTAGGGTTAAAGTACGACCCGCAAGCAGCACCCGATCTCGAGTATGATGCATGTGCCAGCCATCGCCCTCCTCCACCATATCTGAGGGAAGAGAGCGTCTAATCAAAGTTTTCACTACGAAAGTGAATCAAGAACACACAGTGCGTTCGTTGGTCACATATCTTTTCCAAACATATTGATTGACATTACAACCAGTTTCTGCCTCGTTAGTCCCAAGTCGGAACTTAAATTCGAAAATTACATCGATTTTCGCTATACCCACCTTAAAAGCAAGAACTCTTTTTTAAATTAAGATTGTTATAGTTTTCGTATTCATACTCTAGAACTTGTGATTGAAAAATACTCAGAAAAACAAAGATCTCTATACATTGGATACATAGACTATAAAAAAGCCTTCGATACAATATCCCATGAGAGCATCTGGTATTCACTAAAGGAACAGGGAGTAAAAAGCGAATACATAGAAGTAATCAAAAGCATATATACGAATAACACAGGAAGAGTTAAGCTAGAAAAAACCGGCCCTAGTTTTCCCATTAAAAGGGGAGTCCGGCAAGGTGATCCAACTTCACCTACACTATTCATCGCTATACTGGAGTCTACAATCATCATCAGCCTATCGAAGTCCACTGCTGGACATAGGCCTCTCCCAAGACCGCCACTCAGCCCGATCTTCGGCTTTTCGCTTCCATCCACCGCCAGCTGTCCTACGTATATCGTCACTCCATCGAGTCTCAGGGCGTCCTACGCTACGTTTGCCAATTCGCGGTCTCCACTCCAGAACACGTCTACCCCAGCGGTTATCGGTTCTGCGACAGATATGTCCAGCCCATTGCCACTTCAGCTTGCTAATACGCTGAGCTATGTCTGTGACTTTTGTTCTCTGGCGAATTACTTCGTTCCGGATACGATCCCTCAGAGAAATGCCAAGCATAGCTCTTTCCATAGCTCGCTGAGCGACTTTGAACTTTCGGACCATTCCCGCTGTGAGTGTCCACGTTTCGGCTCCGTAGGTCATGACAGGTAGAACGCACTGATTGAAGACTTTTGTCTTGAGACTTTGTGGGATGGATGACGAGAAGACTCGACGTAGTTTTCCAAATGCTGCCCAGCCCAACTGAATATATCTACAATAAGGAAGCTAAATTGGAAAGGTTTGGGCCTGAACATCGATGGAAGACACCTGAGCCATCTCCGTTTTGCTGATGTCTTGGTACTCCTTTCGGAATCGAGCACAGAACTCCAACTAATGATTCAATCACTGAATATGGCTAGTAAAGAAGTAGGTCTAGAGATGAACCTGGCGAAAACAATGTTAATGACAAACAACACGAAAGGAACTATAACAGTTGATAATGAAAAACTAAATTATACGGAAAATTACGTGTATCTAGGTAAACCAATTAGCTTGGATAGAAAAAGTAATGAACTTGAAATTGAAAGGCGAATACAACTCACCTGGAACAAATATTGGAGCCTCAAGGAGATCTTTAAAAGCAACATGTCAACAAAAATTAAAAGCAAAGTCATGAATTCCTGTCTGCTGCCGTGTCTTACATATGCGTGTCAAACCTGGAGATATACTTCCAAAACCAATAATAAAATTAACACATGCCAACGCGGACTAGAGCGCAGTATGCTAAAAATTAGAAAAATTCAAAAAATTAGACACACAAAAATCAGAAGCATATCAAAAGTTACGGATGCTCTAAATTATGCAAAAAAGCTAAAATGGAAATGGGCGGGGCACGTAGCGAGACTAAGAGATGACCGATGGACCATAAGAGTTACATCATGGAATGGCCCAGTAGGGAAACGCCAAAAAGGTAGACCACACACAAGATGGGAAGACGATATAAGAGAAACGGCCGGCCCACATTGGATGCAGAAAGCACAAGACAGAACCAAATGGAATTCTTTGGAGGAGGCCTTCACCTGAAGAGGGGTTCTTGCAATTAGCAACATTTTAAAGCACTTTTTTAGTAAAAATATAATTAAAGTAACAATAATAGCAAATAATTTATTTAAGTAAAATATCATGTGTGTAATGCAAGAAATAAAAGGCTTTTTATTTTATTTTATTTTATTTTATTATATAGTTTTCGTATGAAAAAAGGTCTCGCCGCGAACAGTTGACTTGTTGGTTCCGGACGCTTTGAAGGAAGATAGCTCAAATAAACGATCGATCCCAAGATGAATCGTTCTAAAATTTAATTTAGCAGCCAAGCAAAACAAATAGATTACAATGTTCGTTTATTCTTTTTATCAAAGATCGGAAAAAAGATGAAAGTTCTTTATAGTATAAAGAGGGCTTAAAGTTTTGTTTATAAATTTGCATGTATACCGCGAGCAATCCGGCTACCGTGAACAGCACCCTAGGTAATGTCTTGGAAATAAAACAAAGAATAAATTGCTTTTAATCATAATTATGCTTTTTATTATACTGCAGAGATAGTTATTGTTCAATCGTCTTCATTGTTATCGTCGGTAGAATCGCTTCTTTCATTCTGTCCATAGGCGATTGGTGCCTGGTCGTCATTATCTTCAGAATCATCGTGTTTTAGTGGTGGGCTTGTTCTGCCCAATAAAGAATATTCGTTGTCCCTGTCTGCAGTGTTGTCATATTTTCCCATGGCAGCTTCTGGATAATGCTGTTCAAAGGCGCCGCCACCTCTACCTCTTTGTTCGTTCTCGGTCTTATAGCAAGAGAAACCCATGCACTGAAATATTATGACACTACCTATAGTTTTTGCATATTCATCATCATCATCATCTTAGCCATAGGATGTTCACTGCTGTATCTACATAGGCCTTCTCCATTGATTTCCATAAAGACCGGCTGGAAGCTGCTCGCATAATAGCATGGCTTTTTTTGGTTTTAAAATTACGAAGTACGTAAACTTTCCTTCGAAAACGTAACGTGACGTACGTTACGTTAGTTCACAAGGTACTTTTTACTTTTTCTTTGTTTTTTCCAAAGTAATAAAATATTTTTGTATACTCTTTTCGCCATAAATATAAATATACAATGTAATTATTATCAATAAACATTATACTATAAATATAAGCAATAGTCAATAGTTTGAAAAAACTTCTCCTGATGATAAAATATAACGCCTGTCCATGGCCATTGCAGCGATGCACAGAACTTTGAGTAGCAAAACGAAGTCCTGGGACTGCTTTGGCGCCCATTACGTTGAGACTTTCGATGGTTAGTCTCAACAGCCCTGTAATTTCGCTTGCTGCAGTACCCTTCAAACCCGAACACACTACTGCTTTGCGGCAGAATATCTAGTACTGCAGTGGTTGTCTAGGTAGGTACCTCCCTAGACAACCTCCTGCTAAAGAGCTCTACCACCGTAACGGCAATATTACTGCAGGGAGGGAAGAAATATAATTCTGATCAATATTGAGTGAAAAGCTAATTTTACTGTCCCGTCCCTACCTTGTACACTTCTTACATATTGCTCTATAATCTTACCTCAACGTTACATTGTTCTCCTCGACACTGCAACACACAAAAAAATAAACTAATCTATTTGTTTCACTGATTATACGGGGCATTACAACAAGTATTTTTCTTTAGTAATACAGCACAATAATAAGTAAAAGCAACAGGACGTCATAGGCTAGATTAACAGTATCAGATATTCTACGTGTAAACATTACTATGTTCCGGTTTGAAGGGTACTGCAGCTAGCGAAATTACAGGGTCATTGAGACTAACCATCATATGTCTCAAAGTAATGAACGCCAAAGCAGCGATGCCCTGGACCTTGTTTTGTCATTCAAAATTAGGAATACTCGCTGCAATGTTCATGGTTATGTGTTGCTTACCATCAGGAAAGCGCCTCATTGGTCTCATTTCTTTTACATAAAGTGAAATAACTACTTGAGATTGGGGGAATTATCTTTTTTACTAAATTATTATAAGTGACAGGGGTGGAAGAGTTAGCAACCTCCTAACAACGCGAGCCGTGTCAAGAATCACTGCCTTTTGGATCTAGCCCTTGATGCGACCGCCTAGCGAGAGTCTCTTAAGGTGTTAATTGAGGCTCTTCGCTATAAGACCATTCACCGTGACGACTATCGGAACAATAATCGTCGAGTCACCACTATTATTATTCAAGTATTTTATTACACAATACCAACTGCAAACTACTTATTTATTCACCTTTTTATTCATAAGCGCTTAACAGGTTAAAGTCGAGTAGGTATTATATTTTTTAACTATTCATGTATATCGTATATGTATGTATACATAACTTTTGAACGCCTATACCGATTATAATGTGAAAGGTATTGTGAGAATCCTTTTGATATTTTGAGTGATGTAGGCGTGAAGGCATAGTCAAATATTTTTTTTTATCAAGTATCATAAAGGAATGTAGATTGGAATTTTGTTTTCGACATGCGTTTAATTTTCAGTGTTCATTTGATAGTTTGTTATGTTCAAGTCTTGTAAGGTATTAGAACAACTTCTTTTTATCATACCGAATTGAAATTTGAGCCGTTAGTTGTTCTAAAGACCATTATTGACCATGCATGTTTACGGTAAGCATGACCTGACTATATCCAGGATTGGCTGCAGACAAACTACTCCACGGTCAACATTATAAACACAAAATTTAAAAACACATTTGATTCGAATTGCATTATCACCTAGCTGATGCATATATAAAAGCTTGCTATCTTTTATTTCTTGATACAATTAATTATTTATCTAATTTAGCTTTTTGAACGTTTATGTATAATAAAGCTTGTAATGATTTGAAAACTGAATCGTTTGAGATTAGAATTACAAACATGAAGTAATGAGATGTTTGATAAATCACTCCATACTTACTAGGAGAAAGAATTGATGTAAGCAAGATGACAGTAAAGTCTTGTGAACATTTTAGATCAGAACATTTCAGAAAACATAAATACTATTAGAGTTGCTAGCAGGAATTTAAAATATTTTGCAGATTAAAAATACGCGGTCGTCGTCGCTAAAGAAATCGACATACTACGATACGCAATACACTCACTGTTGTAGCTTCTACATCCAGTATTTGTATTTAATATGTGTTGTTATAGTAGGGGGGAGCCCAAGCGGGGATTTCGGGATTTCCTAAAGGAGGGCAGATTAATATACAGGAGGATACCTTGTACCCGGTTAAGTACCTCCACCAAATATGAGCCCCATAATAAGGCCGCCTGTCAAGGATAAAGGATCAGATTAGTAAAAAAAAATATTACGGCGAGTACCCGGCTCAGACTGAGAGCGAGTATGACACACACGACGCGTTCAACAACTTTATAGAATAATTGTACCTACTTGCACATAGCCCACCTAACCAGGATTGAGATTGAGTGGATTGTAGATTGAGATAACCAATGTAATTTTCAACCAATGTTCAGATTTTGTTGTCTTTGCAGTGCCGCTAAGACCACTATCAAAGGTCTAAACTTACTAAACTGTGGGTGTCCTTTTCATTGCAGTCTATTAGACAAGAACTGCAATATTTTATATAAATGTCAAAATTATCATTATTGTCATGAAAATGAATAGGTACGTAAACTATTTCATTTTGTATATGTTTTCAACATTTTACCTATAAATTAAAAGTTGATAAACCTGATTGTTTCTTAAGGATCACAATAATGCTGCTTTTTTGCTCTACGACGTTATTGATGTGGGACTTATTTTTGCGTAAACTGATAAAGAGATTGAAATTCAAACTATTTACCTAGATTACCTAGTATACGTGACCTGATAGCAGAAAAGTGCCGTTAATTGAGCTATTTATTTATATATAAGTACTGTAATATTTTTTAATTTATTTGTAGTTACATGAAGTTTCCAAATAGTTCTATACAATCTGACCTTATATAAAATCATATCACGAGTTTGTAGATGTAGGTCAATCTTATGTCTTTTTATTTATAAGAATTAATAAAACTGTCTGAATGTTCCTGTAACTTTTCTTTTAAAATGGAACAAAGTCTTTGTATTCAAATTTTTCACCCTGTAAGCCAAAGTTATTGGCCAATCTCCCGACTCCTGGATCGTTCTGTTTGAACATTTCTTCCCCAGGTATTAGGTCTGTATCATCGTTACCATAATCATTATAATTAAACTCTGTACCCATTCTTCTATTAATTCCGTCATTGCCTTTGTTAGCTATAGGTCCATTTTGAAAAATATCTATTTTAGGCATATAGTTTTCGTTGTTGTTAGATGTAGGTTTGTATTCATTTCTTGAAATCTCTATTTTAGGCATAGACTGTCCATCATTATTAGCTAAAGGTCTGTTTTCATTCTCTTTGTTCTTTTTAGGCATGAAATTTCTGTTGTAGATGTAAACAAGTCTGTATTCATTGTTAGGAATGTATATTTTAGGCATTGAGTTTTCTTTAAAGTTTTCGATTAGTCTGTGTTCATTTCGAGGAATGTCTGCCTTAGACATGATAATTTCATCGTAGCTATTAAGTTTCTGTAAATTTCGAGGAAATTCTATTGCAAGCTTAGAGTTTTCGTTGTACCAAACATCTTGAGCGTCAATTTTTAGAGGCAGTAAGATAACTGGTTGTCCTTTGATATGTGCCATAGTATTTTTTTCAGTATTTGGTAAACGTGTATTTAATTTGTTTATAGTTTTGCTTCCACTGCACTGTAAAATAAATGAAATGAAATTATTAATTACCATTACCATCTTCGACCACACCGTCAATTAACATCAGGTGAGCTATGGTAAAAGAAGAAGCCTGTTACACAAAAAAAAATGTGTAGTCACACAGATCTGCTTAATATCAACCATAACGTATTGAAATGTTATTTTTTTAATTGCATGTAAATTCAAGGATCCATCTGAAAATCAGCACCTTTTGTCTGTGATAAATCAGCGACCACATTGAAATGCACCCGCACAGCATATGTATTTTTTTATTGTCTGTACTGTGTCAAATAAATGTCTTTCCATTTTATTTTACACAATTGCCCAAAAAATATGTGTAATATTTTCAGAGTTTATGTATGATACGTGAGTTTTTTTTTGTCAAATCTAAGTACATTCTTTTATTATTCATTAAACCTTATTCCATCATAACTTTTTAGTGCCTAAACATTTTTGGTCGTATGTGGTATCGTTAGAATCCAAAACATCCCGAGTGACTCTGGCTATGATTATTATGTTTTTTTTTTAAATAGTTTGGCTGGTTAGCTACTACCCTTAAACTATGCTTGACGGCATAGTTTAAGGGTAGTAGCTAACCAGCCGAGTACTAGAAAATACCTTACCACCACGCTATGGTTTCTTCACGTTTCACTTTACCGGAAGCTCAATCTCAACCACTGACCGCGCTAACCGCTGAGCTATCATCGCTACGAATTATTATTATTATTTATTTTTCGTATTCATGCTCGTTTTTTTTTTTAATTTTCTTAACTGAGCTTATTTTTCTTAACTACTTTAATGGTTTTAATATGACTAAAGCTTACCTCAGTCTCACGTTCCGAACCCTTGCACTGAAATAACATCATAGTATAGTACTTTGCTTGATATCAATTTTTTTTGCTTTGATCATTAATTATACTACTATTCAACCAACATTACTAACAAATAAAAAAACCTTTTTTTTGTAAAATTTATCAAACAGTCGATACGTTCTCCTGATGGTAAGATATAACGCATGCCCATGAGCAGCGATACACAGAATTTCAGTAGCAAAACAAAGTTCAGGGTATCGCTGCTTTGGCTCTCATTACTTTGAGACTTTCGACGTTTTCAATAGCCCTAATTTCGCTAGCTACAGTACCCATCAAACCGGAAGGAACACTGTGATGTTTACACGCTACTGCTTAGCGGCAGAATATCTGGTCAGAGAACGTCTACCTAGACGATCTCTTGCTAGGGAGATTTACCACCAAGAAACACTTAATAGGAACAACTGTATAGCAGTAATATAATTAAACTCCAACCCGCACTTACCCAGCCTGGCGGACCATGACCTTACCTATCTAACAATGAGAAGGGGTCCGCTACCAGCAAAGGAACAACAGTCTGAACTGATTCGGAATATGATAAAATTGACTTATCGCAAAAGCCGCTGTCAATGGGAACAGTTCCTAAACACTGTATTGTGTGGCAATATTTAATTATTTGCCCAAAACCATTCATTATTTTATTTTTTTGCCCATCCAACCCTATAGTATGAACAAGATGTTAAAAATATTACCAGCTGTAGAATTGAAATACTTTTAATACCCAATATTCTCAAAACATTTTTTTCTTGTTTTATTACAATGCGTCAAGATTTGTTAACATTTTTTAATTTTAGTAAATGAGGATTTTATATCTTAGGGAGTTAGGGACAGACTTATACATCTGTATATGTCTGTGGTGTCATAGCTAAACCGATTTTGATTTCTATTTATTTGTTCAAAAGTGAGTTCGTGTGAGTCTTTTTTAACTGTGTATGCATGCATTTTCTACAGTCTAATCGAGTCAAAATTAGGTACACTGCCACTTATGAATGTCGGGGTTTAAAAAAAATTATATAGAGTAATCATGGATGGATTGGCGTGGAGGCGTAAGAATTGTACCCCACCCTCTCTACCCGTGGTTGCCGTAAGAGTCGGCTAAGGGATTTAATCCGGAAGATGGGCAGCAGCGTCTTCCTTGAACAATCACACCTAACTGCGCTCGCCAACTCGCCTGCCAAGCGTGGCAAGTATTGGCAAAACCCCCCCAGGAGAAAGCCTATGTCCAGCAGTGGACGTCCTATGGCTGATGATGTAGGTAATCATGGATGATAAAAACGAGTCTCTTGTGTTGTATTTTAACTAAAAAATCTGAAGATCACAAATGTTCTGAACTAAAAACTTCCCTCGCACATTTTGCAAATAACAAACCAATACGAAATCGACTTCCAAGATTTGCTTATACGGGCTGACAGTTTGAACATTAGCAATATTCAAAGACATGTTAGTTAGTGGTCATATGAAATGTATAAAGAAATAAAATTGACACAAACACAAAAAAACTAAGAAAACCTTGGGTAAAGTTTTTTTTTTCCAAGACTCCTGAATGTATGGACAGTGCGCAGCCTTACGCGCCGAGCTAGCACAAGACATAACTACCATACGTAGACTGCTTAGTAACTGTTATCTAATCTGGGACCGCGCCGACTACCATGTCATTTTCGGTGCGCGTGATTTGAGTGTCTGTATTTTTGTGTTTGCTCAGGATAATTAGGTCAATTATTAACCATCTATTTTTTATATTATTTGGAACGGCAATCGAGTACTGAACACCCTGTATCAATATTGCTGATGTTTAAACTTTTACCGTATAATTAAAAGTGAAGGTAATACAGGATTAGCCCAAAAAATAGATAGACAAACTTCATCTGAGAGCCAGTTCTATTCCAGGCTAGGTGTGCTTGACCATCTTCGGCCACACCGCCCCTTAACATCGGGAGAGTTCTGGTCAAACACCTAACTTTTCAACCATAAAAAATACTTTTGTTAAACATCTGCTCCATCATCAACCTATGGAAGTCCACTGCTGGACATAGGCCTCTCCCAAGTCACGCCCCTCAGCCCGATCTTCGGCTTTTCGCTTCTATCCACCGCTAGCTGTCCTACGTATATCGTCACTCCATCGAGTCTCAGGGCGTCCTACCCTACGTTTGCCAATTCGCGGTCTCCACTCCTCTAAAACACGCCTACCCCAGCGGTTATCGGTCCTGCGACAAATATGTCCAGCCCATTGCCACTTCAGCTTGCTAATACGCTGAGCCATGTCTGTGACTTTAGTTCTCTGGCGAATTACCTCGTTCCGGATACGATCCCTCAGAGAAATGCCGAGCATAGCTCTATCCATAGATCGCTGAGCGACCTTGAACTTACAGACTATTCCCGCTGTGAGTGTCCACGTTTCGCCTCCATAGGTAACATGTAGATACAGATAAAACGCACTGATTGAAGGCTTTTGTCTTAATGTTATACATATAACATTGGGTTTAATGCCTCCCTAGGTTTATAGCCCTGTATGAGCTTGTTAATAATAATCGTCAATTACACACAACAACTCACCCTCACGTCGCATGACATGCCGTTGCACTGGAATTCAATGTAACTAGTCAATATACAAACAGTAAACAATAATTATCAATAAACTCATAGTGCATTACACGATACACCTACGCCGCATCAAGTCGACACCGTTTCAGCACCGATTGCCATTGGGCGACATTTTTCACAACTCAATCTAACTTTACAACTTAGATATTTCTATTGAACATAGCAAGTTGAGAACAGAAATTAGTTTATCCATTTCAGTCAAGCTTAGTCAGTCGGAGCAGAATGATTGCTATAGTCATACATTTATGACTTTTTGGAAACGACAACAAGATGTAATTCACGTTGTGGAGACGCAGAGGCGTAGTTACTGCCGTATTGGACGTATCAATGATACGGGACCGTCAGACTACAGAGTACCCCAACATGAGTAACCAAACATTTTTAAAATGTTATCCAAAATGAAATTGTAACTCTTAGGCCGCGGCCACACTACTACTTATATGTTTTTTTTTTTGACCAGCGTTTGATTTTTTAAGATTATTCGTTCTTCAACAAGTATGTGAAAAAAAATTGTGAAAGAAAAATAGAGTACCCTAGTAGAGCCATGAATGAAAATCAGGTAGAAGCTCCCAAAACAAACCGACAAATTTTAATACAGAGCCCGTCTAAGGCAAGCTACGCCATTGTGGAGACGTGATACCATACCACATTGCACTGACATAGAAATTACATTTAACTGTTCTTTAATTATGTTTTATCTGAGACTTTATTCTATTTAAGAACATTTGATAAAATTAAACGAAAACATTTTTTTATTTTATTTTAATCAACACTGTTCACTTTTAAATAACAGATACTACTTATAGCTTAACAAAAAACTTATTAATAGATGTTCTCTACAAAAGGAAAAACATGTTGTATAAAAGAAACCCAATACGAGTTACATAATACTATGTATTATAGTAGTACGCTACATAATTTTAAATAATTAGTTTTAAAATGAACGTTACGAATATCATGAGCGTATTTGTCTATGTCAATGTCAAATTTAAAAAACAACAAGATGGCATGTTCTCTTTTTGAATTCTACAAATGAAATTTACACATGCTTTCTTTCAAAGATTAAGTTAATACTATACTTCGAGATGGTGTTGTGTTGAAGTAATGCGCTGCGACCCCAAAACTGTTCAATATGTATGTACAAACACAACGAACACACGCGAGCGTGTGAAACAGTGCAATGATCAACTTCAGCACGAAAAGTGCAAAGCACTCATCAGAACAAGGGCGTTGCAGACGGGACGCAAACATAATTTTATTTTGAAGCGATGATAGCTCAGTGGTTGAGCTGTCGGTGAAGGAAAACATCGCGAGGAAACCATAGCATGGTGGTAGAGTACTCGGCTGGCTAGCTTCCACCCTCAAGTTGAAAATCTGCCGCCAAGCTTCTAACAGTGTATTCCGGTAGCCTCACTTGAAAGCCAGTTCTATTCAGACAAGATGCGTTTACCTTCTTCGACCACTTAACACCAAATGAGCTGTGGTCAAACACCTAGCCTGACAACCATAAAAATATATAAATATATATAATATATATATATATATATATAATAGGGCTAAATAATGGCAGCGGCGATGCCCTGGACTTTGTATCGTTACTTAAAATTCTTTGTACCGCTGCAACAGTCATGGATATACCATTAGGAGATAATTTTACTCAAACCGTCTGCAGTACACGACTTGCTTCATGCAATATGCATTAAAGAGTTCTTGTTAGCTTTCAATTCTATTAAAAGAGGTGAGGTAAAGCTCACATCAAAATCATAGCCGAAGTCTGTGTTTAAAGGGTGAACGAAGGAGGGGGTTAAGAATGTGTTTAATCTGTGTTTATATTTACGTAAGGGTATCAAATTCAGAGTAGATAGAGGAGGTAAAACCAAATCCCAGACTATTCAAAAAAAGTCTTATTTTTCTTAAAATCATTCCGTTTTAGATGTCTTTATGGTTTTATCAGCAA
Organism: Biston stratarius; assembly: GCA_950106695.1. Taxonomy (NCBI): domain Eukaryota; kingdom Metazoa; phylum Arthropoda; class Insecta; order Lepidoptera; family Geometridae; genus Biston; species Biston stratarius. Next base: position 2,997,254 of record OX467115.1, on the reverse strand, counting down.
CTGAATATACCTTAACCTTAATCTTGATTCATATTTTCACTTTGATTTTCGTTGTTCGGCAAATAAATCTAATCTTAGTAGCATATACGGCGAACGCTCGCTCGAAAAACACGTCTTCGAAGAATCAACACGCCCTGAGGATGCCTCGTGTAGAGGCGAAACACGTGTCGGCAACAGATTACAAAAACGATAAGAGTGATATCACAGACTAATGCCCAGATGCCGCGCACCGAACACGAGCATGACTGCAAGTTTGGTAATACTAAATATGCGTGTAATACGTTTTTACGCTCAGTACGGAGCTTAGCGACGAGTCGGCCGTACGTCTCCTGTGCAATTATTGTTACCTTAGTTCAATGTAGTAGTTAAGCCGTACTTTGTTGAAGGACTGCAAAAACAGCTCACAAAAACAAAATAGCTACGATGGAATATCTTTTCACAGATAAGTTTCATTATTTTAACAAATATCGATAATTTGTTTTTCTAAATACAGCTTGGAACACAAAACCTAAACACGCATTACCGCATAAACTATATTTCACTGTGTTTTCTAACTTTTTCCTAATATCTGTGGAGTTATCTATATTTAGCTAGTGTTAGCAATATTTGGGTCTAAAAGAAGCATGAAATTATGTACCTACAAAGGTTTCTTTGCTCAGCTCGAGGGAGCTTGACAACCGACTTTGAGCCCAGTCCAAATTTTAGATAAAATAATTCAATTTACCTTAGCAGAGCATTTTTCTCCAAGACACTAGAAATTAAAAAAATAATCTTAAGAAATGCTTTCTGAGTACCACTTTGGGCACCAAATACAGTATAGACTGAACAAAAAACACTGTCGAAAGATAGTGTTTCTGATTATTGTTTTTACCATAGATTTGCATCCGGGTCCAGTACACTGAAATTTCAAATAATATGTTAATTTTATTGAACTTGTAAATTTTATCCAAACTTAACTGGAACTTTGTTTTGTTACTCAATTTTACTGGATACTATTGCAATAATCATGGACAGGCGTTATCTCTTACTATTGGCAAAAAAAATTATTATCATTTCTTTAACAAAAAAAAAAACACACAACTAGGTTATCTACTTTAGTCGTAGTTTGGACTCCCAAAAACAACAATATAAGTGTCTACGAGTTTAAAGTACTTTTTTTATTAAAAAGATTAAAGACCACATGCTATAAGCCCATAAAATTATTTAAACTTAGAATTTTAAGTACTTCTATTTGTCCTTGTGGTTTGGATATCGATTTAGTGAATTCTTATTATTTAGTTGTCCTCTCCATATAGTAAGTAGATTAAACCTTTATGCCTCCATTATAAAGTGGCGGCTTCACCCGAGCGTGGAGCTCACAGTTTGAATATTAGCAACATTCAAAGAGTCAGTGGTCATATGAAACGTATAAAGAAATAAAATCAAAACAAATACAAAAAAAAAACTAAGGAAACCTTGGTTAAAGTTTTTCCCAAGACTCCAGAATGTATGGACAGCGCGCGGCCTTACGCGCCGAGCTAGCGCAAGACATAACTACCATACGTAGACTGTGTTGTAACTGTTATATAATCTGGGACCGCGCGCGACTACCATGTCATTTTTGGTGCGCTTGATTTGAGTGTCCGTATTTTTGTGTTTGCTCAGGATATCTAGATCAAATATTAACCACCTATTTTTTTGTTTTTTATTATTTGGAACGACAATCGAGTACTGAACCCTCTGTATCAATATTGCTGATGTTCAAAGATTATTTGTTATTTAACCCCTAATTTATCCATAGGGGTGAAATTTTTAAAACTCCTTCCTTGTTGGAGCATGCTTACAACATGAAAAGGCGTCAGCTACCAAAGTATCAAGTTTGAAGCCCATTTGATTTCAAGTGAAGATAATAATAAGGTCAAGTACGAGTCGAACTAGTGCGCCGAGGGTTCCGGACCAACCCATTATACCGCCATAATATTTTTTTTTTTTTTTTTTGTATTTCAATTAAGCTAGTCCTCTAAATTATAAACGCCCATACAACTCAGAGGACTACCTTAATTGGCGTAAACTATGTATGCATGGGGGCACCCTTTAATTTCCACCTTTTTTTTGTAATTTTTCCTGTTTGTGCTGTAAGACCTTTTTGAGTTAATGCTCAGAATAGTCAAAAGCATCAAATAAAAAAAAACGGTAAACCTACTTACAGAAGCCTCACAGAAAGCACCTTCGCACTGGAAAACAAGTTATGTCATAATATCCTAATGTACGGTACTCGGCCTAATCTCTGATAATGAATAAATATTACGTCACGGTTTTAGCCTCTCATTCCTTTGTTTTTGCCGAGATGAATATCAAAAAATTTTTTTTTTCTATCTTTGTCTATTCATTTGTTCATTTCGCCAATGTTAAGTATTACTATGGAAACTGACATGGTTTTGACACTATAGTTTCTAATAAAATTAAGTGTGAGTAACCCCGCATCAGTAAAACAAGATATTCTGCCGCAGTTGTGTGTAAACATTACAGTTTGAAGGGTACTGCAGCTAGCGAAATTACAGGGCTGTTGAGACTAACCATCGAATGTCTCAAAGTAATGAGCGCCAAAGTAGCGATGCCCTAGACTTTGTTTTGTTACTCAAAGTTCTGTGTATCGCTGCAATGGTCATGGACAGGCATTATCTCTTACCATCAGGAGAGCGACTCGTTCGTCTCATTACTTTTGCATAAAAGAAAAATTATATAATTTATTCAAATATTTCGTTTTTTTTTATGGTTGACATCAATTTGTCCTGTGTGGGAATTGAACGCACGCCCTACAACTCTTAAAGCAGATATGTATAATGAGCCAACAGGACTTCCATGATACACAAAGTAAGTCAAGTCCAGTCACGCCTTTGTAGACATTCTGTATTGCTATCTCTTCAACAGAATTGTCTCCAGTCTATATATTTGAAATTAATTAATAATATGAAAAACGCACCCCAGCCGAACACGTGTCTCCGTAGCACTGAAAAAACACGTTATAAAGTGTCTTAAATTATTAATAGCAGTAGCAATAGTCATTATACCGCTTCTGTAGCAATTATAGCTCAGTGGTTAGCGCGGTCGGTTCACACGCCGAAGGACGTGGGTTCAAATCCCAACAATGAGCTTGAGCTAGGTGAAGAAAAACATCGTGAGGAAACCATAGCGTGGTGGTAGAGTACTTTCTAGTTCTCGGCTGGCTAGCTACCACCTTCAAGTTGAAATTCTGCCACCTAACGGTGTATTCCGGCAGCCTCACATGAGAGCCAGGTCCATTCCAGGCTAGGTGTGTTTACCATCTTCTACTACACCGTCACTTAACATCAGGTGAGCTGTGGTCAAACACCTAGACTACCAGCCATAAAAAAAAGTAAACATATGAACTGAGCATTAAAACGACTAACGATAGATACGGAAGCAATTCACAAGAAAAGGCAAGTGCGGTTTAGATTATCAGAACGATCTGCTGATACAGTTAGTGTTGTGTTCCGAGTTAATAACCTTATGACATCGTTGCTTGACATCAGGCAGGATGTGGTCAAAGGCGAACCTATTAAGTATAAGACAAAAATATTTTTATATCGAGGGTAGATCAGAATACTCTAATTTTTTTACTGAAATGACCACACTTCGGTCAGCACGCGACCACGGCGATTGCAACATGGCCGAAACGTCAAGGTAAATAAACAAAAAGTATCATATTATTTACATAATATGATATTTTGAAATTGCGAAAGTTTATAAACTACAAAATGGTAGTACTGCGCCGAAGAAAGAAGGTTATTGTTACCATCAATATGACTTTGACTTGTTGACTAACTCTGAAATCACGAAGATCGAAGATTCGAAGCAATGACAGCGTAAACAACAAACACACAAACTACCTTTAATTTATAAAATTAATGTAAGTTTCTGAACTAAATAATTAAAAAAAAAAACTGAAAAGCACTTGCCGAAATAATCAAAAACTCATACATACCACTGTCTTGCAATCTTTGGAAGTGCACTAAACACATAGAAAAAATTAGACATCGTTAATATACCAAACGGTCAAGGTATAAATTATCTTATAAATTAATTAGTTATCTTATTACTAGCTGCGCCCCGCGGTTTTACCTGCGTGGTAATGGATGATGATGATGATGATGAAAAGTGTCCTATGTTTTATTCCAGGGCCTAAAGTATCTACACGCAAAATTTCATCCAGATCCGTTCAGCCGTTCTGGCGTGATTGAGAAACAAACATCCATCCATCCAAACTTTCACATTTATACGAGTAATATTAGTGGGATTGTAACTTAAAATTATAACCGAACTACAATCTATACTGTACTGTACTTACCAATATTCAGGCAAATAATTTTTTTGATATTATTTACCCACACAATTAACAAAATAACTAATAAAATAATTGAACAATAATAAGTAATTTTTTTATCTTACCCTGGAGGTACATCCCTCTCCTTCACACTGAAAATAAATTATTAATTTATTAAAGCAAAATGTTGTCATTTTAATGCTTTTAAACATTTATAATGATGTCATAAATAAAAACAACATTAGCAACAATAGCTCAGTTTGATCGTAAGTTCAATTTCCAACAAAAACTTTAAGCTGCTTGTGCTGTAAAGAAACTGTAGCATATCGGTCCACCCTCAAGTTGAAAATCTGCCATCAAGCACCTAGCGGTGTGTTCTGATAGTTAGTTCCAGTGCCCTTTCCAGGGTAGGTGTGTGTATTACATTCTCGACCACAAATAATATGTGACGTAAAACGTTGCATATGTGCAAACAACAAACGTTACTTGCGCTTAAAAAAAATGTTAAGCAAAATGATAATCATCTATGATAATTATGTGATGAAATACAAATAATTACGACAGATGTTGTTCTCCACACTAGCATTCCCTGTGTTGTTCATCAAACATTGGTAGTTGAGAATTATAAGTTGGTACTGCGATCAGAACATACTTAGACATTAACCCACATTTCACATCATCAGCCATAGGACGTCCACTGCTGGATATAGGCCTCCTCCTGGGGGGCTTTTGCCAATGCTCGCCACGCTTGGTAGGCGGGTTGCCGAGCGCATTTAGGTGGGATTGTTCAAGGAAGACACTGCTACCCATCTTCAGGATTACATCCCTTAGCCGACTCTTACGGCAACCACGGGTAGAAAGGGTGGGGTACTATTCTTAACCCACATTTAAAAAGAAATAATGTTTATTGCTTGATAAAAATAAACAAACACGTGTCGCGCTTCCTATGGTTAGAGAACGACTGAGACGTATAGAGCGCTGACGCTCATTTCACAGTCTTCAGAAATGCAAGCTTTTATTTTATGTTGTTGATTAGAAGAGCGCACGATTTTGTTTCCGTATAAAGACGCTTTCGATTCGCTCGTTCGACATCGATATAGCTTGTAGATGTGTCAAATACGCTCAGTCGAGATGTTCCTTCTAACGTTAACATATCATTTATATGTATTTAGATATTTTGCAAAAAGATAACCTTATCTGGAAGCTTCTCCAGACGTTTTTTCGTATAAGATTCTTGTTCTAGCCAGTCCAGAACTCGGCTATTCTCTAATTCATTCCCAGAAAGATCTTGTCTTCTAACATTCATGGTTTGTACTGGTATCAGTTGTGTAGTTGGTTCTTCCTGAAAAATTCATACTGTACAAGGTGTAAGGGAAAAATTCCCAAAAATGGACATAAGGTATAGTAGATATATTATAGACTTAAAGTATTTTATAAATTTCATCACTTTTTAATATATATTTTTATTTACTTTATGATTATTATGTTTTTATAATAACCATAAAGTAAATAAAGAAAAATTGTAGACGCTGAGAATTGGCGTTGACGATTAGACGTTGGGATAATTTAAAACTTTTTTAAGAGAAAACTTCCTCCAGTTAAACGAAGGTGGGTAAGATTATTTCCTTTGATATTCAAGAAATACTTACACCAAACACTTATACTTTTACAAGATTTCAAAAAAGAGAAGGTTCTCAATTCAGTTGTTTTTTTTATATTTATTGCCTTTAGATCTCCTTCGTTTATAAACCGATTTGAAAAAAAGATTGTTTTTATTTGAAAGGATAGAATTTCAAATTGGTCTCATAGAAATTTCATGAAAATCGGTTTAGTTTACTTTTTTTTAAATTGTAATTGTACACCTGTTATAATGTAAGTTTTAAGAATCTTATCATTTCTGATTGAAGCGCACCCAATCTTTTACCTCTTTCCTTTCTATACTAAGGTTGTCTGGAAGAAATCGCTTTAAGCGATAAGGTCCCCAGTTATTACACTATCGTTAACCTAATTCTGTTATTATAAACTATGTTCTAGTGTAAACAATAAAAGTTATCTTTTTAAACCTGTCTTCGTTTTTTGAAACAGTTTCCTTTACACCCGGTATATTCATAACGCAGGCTAAAGTATATATAATTATAATCCCATTTACTGTCTTAATCTATTTAGAAGCAGTATTCGTAGCTTTTCGTAGCCAGCTACGTAAAGAGATTTTACTACGCTTTTTTCGTAGACCATTTTATTTAATTTTGTTTGTTTATTTTAATTATTATTTATTATTTTACTTTCATTTCAATTTGATAGTGAACTTAATTATTTAGTCTTTATAACACTTACATGTCCTACTTTTGCCGAATCTATTATTGGTACATAGATAGTGCCCTGAAAATATAGGAAAAAATATTAAGTAGATGCCATATGGCTACACTATTCTTAACAAATAGGCTTGAGTTTGGCCCCCATCTATCTCGCGAGATGTTAAACGAAAAATATGGTGTACAATGGGCACGCTTGCCCAGAAGCAACCATTTCGACTGCAGACTTGAAGGCACCCAGATAATATCTATCGGAGAACACTCAAGCAAAAACCACTGTTTAGCGGTTCGTACAATGAAGTAATCGAGCCGAGTAGTTCGCTTTTTTGGAATATCAATCATGAAACGGTGTCGCTTTTCAAAACTCCCAGCTGCCCGATACTAGAATGGAATTAAATTGTATACACCGTGAAAGTTTGAACATCAGCAATATTGATACAGTACACGATTGTCGCTCCAAATAATTAAAAAATAATAGGTTAATATTTAACCTAATTATCCTGAGCAAACACAAAAATACGGACACTCAAATCACGCGCACTGAAAATGGCATGGTAGTCGCGCGCGGTCCCAGATTAGATAACAGTAGTTATTAGTTATGTCTTGCGCTAGCTCCGTGCGTAAGGCTGCGCGCTGTCCATAAATTCTGAAGTCTTAGGAAAAACTTTAACCAAGGTTTTCTTAGATATTTTTTTTTGTATTTCTTTCGATGTTATTTCTTTATACGTTTCATATGATCACTAACTAACATGTCTTTGAATATTGCTAATGTTCAAACATTCAACCCGTATATAATATATAATACATACATTTATTTCATACTGTCTGTTTGTCCCTGTATCCGGATCCTAGAAACAAAGTATGACAGCATTTTTTTTTTTTAAATATGGCATAGACTTGCCTTTGACCGCCATCTCACATGATGTTAAACGTTTGCCTAGCAAAAACCGATTCACTCGTGACTTGCATACACACAGATTGTAACTATCGAGGAACAGGCACACAGTCAACGCATTGCACTGTTTGTTTGTGCCCTGAGAGATACTGTGTGTCTTCAATCGTTAGTGAATCTGTATCTTCTAGGCAATCGTGCTCCATCGTAGATCGCATGAGATGGCGATCGAACTCCTGTCATAAAAAATCAAACGTCAAGCATCTAACGGTGTGTTCATCTCTGTTGAGAGCCCGTTCCATTTCTGGTAGGTCACAAACAAAACTGCCACTTACCGTCGAATGCCAAAACTACAAAAAATCGAGCCCTTGAAGTTTAGTCTGAGTCGTTGCATGAAAAACTTGGGAGATTCATTATTTTAATACTGGAAAAGCATAAGTTTTAAGAAGCATTCTATAACTGTTCTGCGTAACCCTATATTTTTACGAAATATTTCTATAGGCGCTATTTTTACTTACTGTAACTTTGGCCAAGCCATCTTTGATTTGAATCTGTAGATTAAACAAGTTGAAGAGTTTAAAAAGTCTATAACCCGACTGCGATTAAAATAGTTATAATTAAAGGAAAAAACATTTTAAACAAATTTGTATTCCTAATTAAATTTAAACATATAACTTTTTTTTTTTTTTTTTTAAATAATATATATTTTTATTGGCATGTAATTTGATTCATATTTATTTGTTTTTATATATGGTTTTGTTATTTTTTAAAATAATGGAAAATGGCTTATATATATATATATTTGTAATACTCTTTTAATTGCCTTTATTTTGATACTCTATTTGATAGGTTTGGTTAATTTTTTTGATTTTTTTTTCAAACACCTGCCTAAGAACTCTTGTGTTTTAAGACGTATATAACGTTATCTTAACTGTCGAAATTCATGGAGCCGTTTGGAAGATACGGGGAAATAAAGAAATTTCATCATCATCATCAGCCGTATGACGTCAACTGCTGGACATAGGCCTCTCCCATTGACTTCCACAAAGACCGGTTGGAAGCGGCTCGCATCCAGCGTGTTCCTGCGGTCTTTATTGGATCGTCTGTCCACCTTGTGGGTGGACGTCCTACGCTGCGCTTGCCAGTCCGTGGTCTCCACTCCAGAACTTTGCAGCCCCATCGGCCATCGGTTTAGAAAAATTACATACATACAAGATACGCGCGAAAAACATAGCCCTTCCTTAGCAGTCGGGTAAAAATTAGAGATCATTTTGTAATGTGTTTATCTACAGGCTTTTATGCTTACAGACAAATACTTTAACGTTATACATTGAATTTTAATTTAGTTTATTGTGTGTTTGTATTTTAACATTGTTAATTTAATACTATTATGAGAAAGGATTATTAGTAAAGCAGAGTGAAACAATTTACAAATATTATTGTTATAAAGTTACTTTATATAATAGTTCATATAATATTTACTGATATTATATTTTTAGGGCCGTATAAACATTGATTAAATTTAATACTCAAAGTTTGATTAAACATTGATTGAGTTTTAAACTTACTGAATTAAATTTCACCCAGCGAATCGGAGAATAATAATCATCCTGGAATAAATAATACTTGGTTAAACACATTAGACTAAGCAACAAACTAACACATTAGGCAAATAATAAAGACTACAAAAAGCAAATTTTCCATATATTACTTGTAGCGATGATAGCTCAGTGGTTAGTGCGGTCGTTTCGAAATTGTTGTATAGTTGACAGGCTAGATGTTTGACCACAGCTTACCTGATGACAAGTGATAGCGTTGTTAAAGGTGGTACACAAAACACAACTGGCTCTTAAATGAGGCTACTGGAACGCACCGTTAGGAGCTTGGCGGTAGATTTTCAACTTGAGGGTATGGTATAGCTGACCAGCCGAGTACTAGAAAGTACTCTACCACCTACAACCTGCGACCTACAACCCTGCTATGGTTTCCTAAAGATGTTTTCCTCACCGGCAGCTCAAGCTAATTGTTAAAGTTTTCTAGAATTCATTTTCTAAACTAGCGACCTACCCATATAAATTTATTGGAAAAATACTTAAATGACTGTGAAAACCGTATCATCTGTGTTGTGTGGCTTAAAAGAAACTAAAGGAGAAACAGACAGACACAGGCAGCGACTTTTTTATATAAAAGAAATGAGACGAACGCGACGCTCTCCTTATTGTAAGAGATGACGCATGTTCGTGACGAATTGCAGCGATACACAGAACTCTTATTAACAAAACAGAGTTCAGGACATTGCTGCTTTGACGTTAATTACTTTGAGATTATCAATAGTTAGTAATTTATATATTTAGTTAGTCAATAGCCCTGTAATTTAGCTAGCTACAGTACCTTTCAAACTTGAACACGACCTACCTAGTCCTTAGAAGATCTACCACCATGTACACTATTTAGAGAAGAAAAGAAATAGAGAAGTTGATATCTGAAAGCTTTAGTATCTACTTTTTTTTGTAGCGATCATAGCTCAGTGGTTAGCGCGGTCGGTTTGCATGCCGAAGAGCGTGGGTTCAAACCCCAACAATGAGCTTGAGCTGCCGATGAAGGAAAACATCGTGAAGAAACCATAGCGTGGTGGTAGGGTACTTTCTAGCACTCGGCTGGCTAGCTACCACCCTCAAGTTGAAAATTCTGCCGCCAAGCATCGAAGGTGTGTTCCGGCAGCCTCACTTGAGAGCCAGTTCTATGTCAGGCTAGGTGTGCTTTACCATCTTCGACCACACCGTCACTTAACATCAGGTGAGTTGTGGTCAATACCTAGCCTGTAAGTACCAGCCATATAAAAAAAAATAAAAAAAATGAGACTAACTAGACTCTCTTGTAATGGTAAGAGATAACGGCTGTTCAAAACCATTGCAGCGATACACAGAACTTTGAGTAACAAAACAAAGTATAGAACATCACTGCTTTGTCGCTCATTACTTTGAGACATTAGACGGTTAGTCTCAACAGCCCAGTAATTTCGCTAGCTACCAGCCCGTAAAACCGGAACACAGTAATGTTTACACACTACTGCTTGGCTGCAGAATATGTAGTACTGCGGTGGTACCTATCTACACGACCTCCTGCTAAGGAAATCTACCACAAAGTAACCCCATTTAAAACTTATTGGATTACTTTAACTTTATATACACTGGCCGATACGGTTCCTAACGCTTAGCAATAAGGAGTAAAATAATTATACAAATTCTCGAACCTCCGCAAGATAATAATATCTCGGTCTATCCAAGATAATATCGCACAATGGCTCTAACAACTTTAATCTTAGTTAATAACAAACTTGATAAACGCTAGGGATGACCTGATATTCTAGAAAGTATTTTAGTAGTATTTACTAGCACATAAGTGTTTTTTTTTATCTCTCGACGCAAAAGGTGTTAAAGGTTAACATGTGCAATGTACATTCGTGGCACAGTAACTTTCAAATGGTCATACTTTTTTATATTTGTTTATTACTTTAAAAAATATATATTAAAGGGCTTTTTTATTATTTCAAAATGTATGAATTCCGTTTAAAATGTTTTCTTTGTTCTCCAGTCGAGAGTGCCTAAATCATAATGAATGTTTTTTTTTTACTTGGTGGTAGATCTCCTTAGCAGGGGATCGTCTAGGTAGGTACCACCCAGTGGTGTAGCGTGCCTTGGAGGGCCAAATAAAGGACAGTGAAGTAGCTTGCGTTAGACGGGCCCTGTATCAAGATTTGTCGGGGGCCTTTTTACCAAACTTTCGTTTCATAGCTCTACGGGGGTCATGTTTATTATTCTTTCACAAACTTGTTAACGAACATATAAATCAAATGAAGCCGTTGTTGCCGCGGCCTAAAGACTTACGAATCTTTGCTTATACATATTGGGGCCCCAGTACTCCGCGGGCCCCAATATTTTGATTTGGCTGATTGATATGGCTAATACGGCGGTAGCTACGCCCCTGGTACCACCGCAGATATTCTACCGCCAAGCAGTAGTGTATGAACATTATTGTGTTGCAGTTTGAAGGGTACTGCAGCTAACAAAATTACAGGGTTGTTGTAACTAAAAAGCGCCAAAGCAGCGATGCCCTAGACTTTGTTTTGCTACTCAAAGTTCTGTGTATCGCTGCAATGATCATGGACTGGTATTATCTCTTACCATAAGGAGAGCGTCTCGATTGTCTCATTAGTTTTACATTTAAAAAAATATATCAACGGGAGCGCCTTAAAGTTAGTTCAAGACAACTACTACGGCTTTTCAATTCATGGCACGTAATACTCACATTTTCAGCTACAAAGGAACCATTAGCGAACCAACTGCCGACTCTATTTCAACTCTCACAACTTATCGAGACTAGAAAGGGATGAGGCTTCTTGTTGTATTGAGAAATTACGTATTCAATTTAGATTGAGCTAGAGGATTACAGAGAAATAGCTCAATATAAAAATGTTAATTTTTTTTTTACAAAAGACTTGTAAATATTGTCACATTTTTACACTAGCAAATTGCAAAAATTGCATCGCTAAAAACAAAAAAGAACAAAACACAGTTGCTGCATTGGCGCTTAATTCTTTGAAACAATTTAATTCAATTCCATTCAACTCCATTCAACTCCATTCCATTCAATTCCGTTCAATTCCATTCAATTCCATTCAATTCCATTCAATCCTATTCAATTCCATTCCATTCCCTTCTATTTTATGTCATTCTATATTTATAAATTTACAGGAAAACAAAGTATTTTTTTTAGAAAATTTGTCTAATATTCATATAATAAGAGTAAAGCCTCAGTGTGCGTTGCGTTGTCTCAACGTTTGCTCCTGTGATGATGCTGCAACGTTCTACATAGAAAAATTCATAGTCACATGATGCAATGTGACACCGCAAATTTTACAAACAAAAATCACCACGACCCGACAGCGTAGCGCATCAGAAAAGCCATTTCTGCCATTAACACTTATTACTCTATTAGATTTCCTACTCTCCAATTTAGATAACGCTAGAGAATTCCAAGAGTGCCAACTTTTCAACAGCTTTAGAGATATCGACTTGCGGAATTCACGATTTCAATCTCAACTATGGAATGCTTAATCTTAGTTAAGAAACTTTCCTGTTTGGATTGTCAAATTCATTCGCAAGTTTACTAACGAGAGGTGAAAATCCATCTATCGACAATAGAATAGCGGGTGATTGATTAATTTCAAATATTAGTATAATATAGATTCATCATCATCATTATTTCATCCGTAGGACGTCCACTGCTAGACAAAGGCTTCCCCTAGTGATCTCCATGAAGACCGGTTGAAAGCGTTTCGCATCCAGCGCGTTTCTGCGGTCTTCATTAGGTCTTCTGTCTACCTTGTGGGTGGCTGTTCTCCACTCCAGAACTTTGCAGCCCCATCGGCCATCAGTTTTGTGTGCTATGTGCCCTGCCCACTGTCACTTCAACTTGCTAATCCGTAATATGGATTATTATGTATAAAACCATAAACCTAAAGCCCAGCCTAGCCAAGGGTCCAGCCACAATTCTTCTGACTCTCAGGTTGCGGTTCTTAGGGTTACAGAATGAGTAACCTCCTAAAAGTGTGTCAAGATCAAGAATCACTATTTTCTAAATCCTTGACCTAAGCGCATTTTGCAAGTTGGAAGGGTATTTTCTAGTACTCGACCGGCTAGCTACCAACCTCAAGTTGAAAATCATCTGCCAAGCAGAAGTGTGTTCCAACAGCCTCACTTGGGAGCCAGTTCCATTCTAAGCTAGATGTGCTTTACTATCTATGACCACATCGTCATTTAACATCTGGTGAGCTATGGTCAAAAACCAAGCTTGTCAACCATAAAAAATCTCCTAAAAATCTGATTCATGTCCCAAACGCCTAACATAAGGCTTTAATTTCCGTTTTTAGCCACTAGAAATTTACTTCTAAATAAAATCATCATCGAAAAATGCGCAACGCAATTTGAAACGATAGACTTGATAGAAATTTAACGCAAATATGACACTGCAAATTGTGATTCTCGAGACCTGCTAAAAGATTATAAGAGGCTTTTAACAACATGTGAATGTGTTAGACTAGTATTTTTATTTCAGTTGTTTACCTTCTGACTAATATTTGTAAAGGATTTGTGAATTAAAAGATGACGTTCCTAACGCTCCTTCTAATTCTCTTTATTATTCTTCCTCTTTCTCACATAATTAAAACTACTTACACTATCCCTTTCACACGTTATCTCAATTAGCTTTCTCTTTCATACTTACAAATATCTTGCATCTAGACATCTCTTTCATATTGACGTTACGTTCCATTCATAGCTTCATATCCATTCGCTCTTTCAAACATATTACTTGTTCATTCATTCTCGATACATTACGTTACATTTCACGCAGGGCCTAAAAGTACAGCTAAAATGTATGAAAAATCCTTTAAATCGAACTTTGACATGCGCGAACACGCGTGACCGCCATATTTTTACTTCGCTAAATGAGACTTTGTCTAACACAACATTAGACTGATGATTGATTGCCGTAACAGACGTGCTCGAAAGCTTGGAAATAGAGCCTTTTCATACAAGTTACTTACGGTTGAGGGTAAGTTATAGCTCGCCAAATGATCTCTTGTAGTAGGCCGCGGGGTTGGCGCCTAGAAATTATAAAACAATATTAAGTGCTATCTAAGACTATTGGACTATGCTTACTCAGAATAAAGGCAAATTAATCGACCGATCTGTAGCTTTTCGCTTCCAAATACAGCCAGCTGGCTTACGAATATCGTCATTCCATCAAAATTCAAAGCGTCACATCTATCGATTCAAAGTCTACAGTTTAAAATACATCTGCTTTTTTATATAAGATTTCTCAACTGATGCAATATAAAAGATATTAAGACAAAAATTTCACTTCATTAACGTTGTTAGTTTTACAAACAACAATTATTACTTACTGTAACGGGTTGTTGAACTGAGTCCCCCATTCTCAAAACTTCCTGAAAAAAAAACACATTATTTTTCATAATTTAGTTTATTCAGTTTAAAGCCAAAATTGTTTAAAGAAAAAAGTACAATGCTTTTTCGACTTATTATACTGTAAGCTCATAGCCCTTTACATTGAAGTAAATAAATAAATGTCATTTTTAAACTTTCGCAACTTGAACACAATTATTTTTATCACCGGGTCTTAATCGCGTAAAAAATACCAGATGATAAACATATTTATGTAAATAAGTAAGTTTGTAGAAGCTGAGTAACCGGGCAGAAATAACAGCACTTTTAGCAGGTACCCTTGTTCAAATGCTCGCCTTTTTTGCTCACCATATTAGTAGCAATAAAAAGTTTTTTTGCAACTGGTAACGCCGTCGCACCGGCTCGTCGTCGAAAAGTTCAGTATACATTCTGGCTTCCGCGGTCTACAGCCGCGTACCCGCTTCCTTCCGGGATACACCATATACCACGAACTTCAGAATCAAGTTTAGATCTTAACTAATACAGACCTAGTTTTACGATTTTTTTAACTTAGGGTTAACTATTTTACTAACAAGTAATTATTAATTCTTATTGACTATTGATATCTAGTTAATATTGTCACATTTTCAATGTTATTTTTGACATAAAGTGGAATTTGACTAGTAACTTTGGTACTATCATAAACATTTCATTGTACTGTATTGTAGGTACGAGTAATATGGCCGCAGAAGACCTCAGATTATTTTGATGTTGTTATTACATAATTATAGGACAAACTACAGAGATAATTTAATGTCCACCCATCCGAAGCATGGCCGGATCGTTCATTGCTTAACATCGGTGATCAAGATCACTTAGTCAAGACACACCACGCTATTATACATATTAATGCAATAAATAAATTACTCGTATCATGAATTATAATTAAAATAAAAATATTGCTCAAGTTATACATTTTTTGGAAAATAACTCTACAAAAATCCCTTTGCCGTTTTGATTTGCAATAGTAATTGTTTTAACTAAGTTACTAGGAATTTTGCTTTACTTTTAATGATTAGCACATTTGCTATGATCCCAATTTGAGCCCCACCTTATTTGCAACTGGCGACGGTACAGCAGGTGTCTGTAAAGATATAAAAACAGGGTTATAAGCTTAAAGTGTAGGTTATAAGCCTACTAAGCCAAAACGGGGTTACTGTACTCATTCTCATGAACAACTTTTACTATAGATACAATGACCGATAGAATCAATAACCTATAGAACCAATGAACTAAAGAACCAGTGACCTATAGAACCTATGACCTATAGAACCAATGATCTATAGAACCAATAATATATAGAACCAATTACTTGTAGAACCTATGACCTATAGAACCAATGACTTATAGAACCAATGACTTATAGAACCAATGACCTTTAGAAGCATTGTTTAATAGAATGTAAGAAATAGTAGTCAATAAAATGTAAGGAACAACTGATTTTTTCACGATTTGGTTTCATAGAAAAAGTTGTTTCTAATTAATACAATGCATGTCTTAGTACAGCCCAAGCATTAGTAAGGTAATATAACAAAAAGTTGCACCAATTTGCACTGTTTCATCTCCGGATATTAGTTAACTTAGACGCTCTTTTTTAAATTTTAATCTGTGGATATATGCAATCGATTTGTGGACTAAAAATGAGGGACTCGTGTAAAAATCATTTCGTTCGGCTTAAAGACCCTAGCACTACCTTGTATGTGTAGGTATATAATGGAAATTGCCGTGTTCACGAAAACAAACCCCGAGCTCTTCAAAATGAGACGTAGCATCAAGGTGAATTATATATTGTGCCGGCAATAACGACTTTTATAAAAGCGTGTTCTAGACTAATCGATATATACATAAATTAAATATGTTTAAAAATCAATGGGCAGACAATACCTTGTGTATGTATTTAAAGGAAGAATGTATCGGGTAAACAACATTCAAATTCTTTGAAATATTTTTACATTTTGTTTGATAAGTTAGGCTGGTGACATTTAAATAAATTAAATTTTAAATTTAAATTTAAATTTATTAATTGACATTAATCATTCAATTAATTGACATTAATTATTCAATTAGTTGACATTATTATTTAATGAATTGACATTTCTTTAACTAGGTTAGGATGTTTTAGTGACATTACCACAGCATGGTGGTTACGAATATCTCTAGTACTTGGCTGGTTAGCTACCACTCTCAAGTTGAAAATCTGCACAATCTGTTTACCTTAGTCAAGTAGAACCTAGAGCACGCCTATATGTACTATACTACCACATTACACAGACCAATAAAATCATAGTATCATTGTAACCCTGTATTTATTAGAATCACTATTAATAGATGCTATAGTCTTCATTACTGCTTTTTACTCACATTCGCGTCATCCTCTGCTGCCTCTTCATCTGCCTGTGGAGCTTCTTCACCGTAATCTGGTGGGGGTGATGGAGCGTCATAGTTATTGTTTGACCCTGGTTGTTCGTCGTAATTTGGTGGTGGTTCTTCATCGTATTCCGGTGGTGGCCCATTTTGAAATGGCTTATTTTGGCCCCTTGGTGGACCATTATGTTCATTTTGAAAACCCATCGGTGGTCCATTACCAAAACCCATTTGATGTCCACTATTATAGCCCATAGGCCCATTCTGATAGCTTGGCGGTGGCCCATTCTGATAACCCATAGGTGGTCCATTCTGGTATCCCTGTGGTGCATTCTGATAGCCAGGCGACGGTCTGTTCCCGTAACCAGGTAGTTGCTGATTTTGATAAAGTTGTGGTAAATTCTGTTGAGATTGAAATCCATTTTGATAACCCATTGGACTATTCTGATGAATCGGCGCTGGTCTATTCAGAAACCCCATCGGAGGTCCATTCTGATAACCCTGTGGTCCGTTCTGGTATCCTTGCAGTCCATTCTGATAGGCTTGTGCTAGCCTATTTTGATAAGCCATTGGTAGTCTATTTGGTGAGCTTTGTGGCCCATTTTGATATCCTTGAAATGGGGAAACTCCACTCCGTAAAGGTAGTTGACCATTTTGAAAACTAGGCAGTTGGCCATTCTGGAAGTTAGGCGGTTGGCCATTCTGGAAATTAGGCGGCTGGCCATTCTGGAAGTTAGGCGGTTGGCCATTCTGGAAATTAGTCTGTTGGCCATTCTGGAAGTGAGGCGGTTGACCATTCTGAAAATTAGGTGGTTGGCCATTCTGGAAGTGAGGTGGTTGGCCATTCTGGAAATTGGATGGTTCTCTATTAAGCTCGTTCGGATTTAAAAATAGATAAATAGTTAGAATCTAAAAATAGATAAATCAGAAAAAAAACTTGATATCAATTTAAAAACAAGTAATAACAATGAACATTAAATGATTTGACCAGATGTTACATTATTGTTTAATAATACTTATTTACTACGCTCCACGGTTTCGTCCGCATTTTCCGGGAAAAGGTAACACAGACTTGGGTTAACACAGACGCAGGTTACTTTGTAACAAGATATTTTGTATAAACTACATAATTGTATTGAAATTCGTTACAGCGAGAAGAATTACACTAACAAGCTTTTGTATTTATAACGGGTGATATTGAGATGAAATTTGTACGGCAAACATTTTCTACATTTTATGATTTCAGTATCTAAGTTTTACGTTGCGTCATATTGTTTCTGCTTTCCCGCCAAAACTCTCGGAACTAATATTTTCTTCTTTTTTTCTTTTTCGTTATCACGCGTTATGCATTTTGCCGAATATTATAATAATAATAATATGAATAATTCAATGCAGCGACATGATTTTTCCACGTAAACTCAAGAAATTAATGTTTTTCTTTCTTTTTTTTTCGGTATCGCACGTCGTGCATTTTGCCAAGTATTTTCATAATAGTACAGATAATTCAATGCCACCACTTTCCCGCCATAAGTGTGAATGTGGATTACTTTTTTATGTAGTAAACATACATATATATCACAGCATATTAGAGATAATTTACCTAATTGATAAATGTAACATCGAAAAAGGACTATTATTTTACCTTAGGGGGCCAATATGCCTGTCTGCTGTATCTTGGTGTTACATTTGGTGACGGAGGCCCGTTTTGATATTCATCATGCTGAAAATCAGTATTAAAAGAAAAATTTGTGATTGATGTTAATTAATTGAAATTTTTGACATGAAACTTCTTTACATTCAACGCCGCACCTAGAATTAATACCGTCTCTATCTTTTTTTTTAAGACACAGGTGACGTTGATTGATTTAGGCTTCACTTTGCGGAAGTTCATTTTGAGTGTTCATATTATATATTTTTAGTGTATTTCCACTTAAAAGTCGTTTTGGTTAACAGTGATAAGGGTTTCATATTTACTTAATATCTAAAACTACAAACCGACATCGAATTAAAATATCCACAAGTCTTTATATCCTTTTCACGTTGCCGGTTGCCGAAAATACACTAAAAATATATCTCTTGAATACTCAAAATGATCTTCCGCAAACGCCTGAGTCATCCAAAATCTAAGCTTGTTTCAATTTGTATATAAATTTAAAAGTAGACTTACGGGTTCAAATGGTACATGTTCAGGATCAGCGAGATGACGCTAAATAATAAAGGAAATCCTTTTTTATTTTAAGCATTGCATTTTATGCATTTTGCCAGTATCAGATATTTTAAATATTTGATTATAAATCAAGTCAAATAAGTCTGAGTGAGAATCAAAGTGTAGGTTAATTCCGGTCATGTTCTGATAAAGTAATGGAAATTTCGACGAGTTTTGGAAGCAATATGAAACACACTTACCTATGTTTTTAACATTGTATCTCTTCCTCACATTTGTGCGGATAATTCTGTACTTTATGATGTTTAAACACTCGAAAAAAAATAAAAAAACGTTTTGGTAAGTAATCAGTGTTACGATTTGATGAAAAACTTGAGGACTGGCACAATGAACGGACGTATATAGTCAAAGAAAGAAAAAAATTAACGACGATTTTTCTTTCTCGTCAAAATTACATTATGTAGTAACTTCAGTTGTAATCTTTTCATATTTTTTTTTAGTTTCAATAGCAATTATACGTTACCCAATTCAAGTAACTGTGAGAGTTTTGGCGGGAAAGCGGAAAGAGGCGCCCCATTATATTCTTTTCTAAACTAGTCTTTTTTAAAATGTTTGTCAAAAAAAAAGGCGTGTTTTATTCATAAAGTGCCAAATTACATGCGCGAGTATGGGAAAGTGATATAATGCGGAAACATGACTTTTCGTGTTGCTTCCAAAACTCCATCGTAGCTAGTAAAGTCGTCACTAGTTAGGCATGACTGAATTTGACTGGCACGGATTGGACTCGACTGTAACTAAATAGGTATGTTAGACATGAATTGCAAAAGCCGAAGACGAGGCATTATGGCTTAACAGCTTTAGCCTGCCCGATGAGGCAAATAAATTAAAAAGAAATCAAGCAACTGTCATACTTTTTTTATGGTTGAAAGGTTAGGTGTTTGACCACAGCTCACCTGATGTTAAGTGACGGTGTGGTCGAAAATGGCAAAGCATACCTAACCCGGAATGGAACTGGTTCTCGATTGAGTCTGCCAAAACACTGTTAGGTCCTTGGCGGCAGATTTTCAACTTGAGGGTGGTAGCTAGCCAGCAGAGTGCTAGAAAGTACCCTACCACCATGCTATGGTTGATTTTCCTTCATCGGCAGCTCAAGCCCATAGAAAGGTAATTGATAAATGTGACGTAACAACATGGATGTTATCGATACCACGAAATTTGTTATGGTTGGCTGGTGGTGATTAAAAATGGTGATTATAAAGGCGAAAGTAAGCTTAGCTATTTGAAAAACTACAGATGTAATATATTTATATTTCCACATTCGATGTTCACATTAAGATGTAATAATGGTAAGATGGTAAGAGATAACGCCTGCTCCTGAACATTGCAGCGATACAAAAAACTGCAATGCAAATTGAGGAACAAAACAAAGTCCAGGAAATCGCTGCTTTGGCGCTCATTGCTTTGAGACTCGATGGTTAATCTCAACATCCCTGTAATTTCGCTAGGTGCAGTACCCTTCAAACCGGAACACAATAATGTTTACACACTACTCATCATCGTCATCATCATCAGCGGCAAGACGTCAACTGCTGATTTCCATAAAGACCGGTTGGAAGCGGCTCGCATCAAGCGCGTTCCTGCGGTCTTTATTAGGTCGTCTGTCCACCTTGTGGGTGGACATCCTACGCTGCGCTTGCCTTTACACACTACTGCTTGGCGGCAAAATATCTGGTACTGCGGTGGTTCCTACCTAGACGACCCCTGCTAAGAATATCTACCACCCAGCAAAGGTAGTAGATAGGTAGAAAAAGGTATTTTACCTTAATACAGTGCTAATGTGCTACTTACCCCAAGTTTTCTATTGTCTATTTCCAATTGTTTTTCAATTTTATTCAGGAAATTCTGTAGAATAATATCGAATCACAGATAAGAATAGTATTACAGATATGTTGTTGCGTAGATGTTGGTTTTTAGGGTTTCGTACCTCAAAAGGAAAAAACGGAACCCTTATAGGATCACTTTGTTGTCAGTCTGTCTGTCAAGACCCTTTTTCTCAGGAACGCGTGGAGGTATCAAGCTTATCAAATATTCAGGTCTACTGTCCCTTGGAGCTGTGAAAAAATCAAACTTCTAAGCCAACGCAATCAAAAGATACAGCCGTTTATGCTGCAAATTTTCGACACTCACAAGGGAATCAAAACCTACAGGGCACTTCCCATGAACTCAGAATCTTGAAATTTGGTACGAAGCAACGTCTTGTAGCACAGATAAAGGAAAAATTGCGAAAAGCATAAATTACCATTTAAAATAAAAAACTTTTACTTATATACCTACAGGTCTGTACGGAACCCTCGGTGCGCGAGTCCAACTCGCACTTGGCCGGTTTTTTATGTGAGTTTTAAAACCACAGTTCACCATGACGTTATAAGCGACGGAGCGGGCGACGTAAGCTCTCCTGGAATGGAACTTGTCGTAAGCTAACTAAACATACACGAATAATTTGACGTGTAGTTAGTGAATGATTAGCAAATTTATCTCTTTAGTCTTTACCGATTTCCTACTTTGATTAGCAAATTTATCTCTTTAGTCTTTACCGATTTCCTAATTAACATTATATCTGTCTAATATATAAAGAAACTCACATACATTTATGTTTTACTTACTACGCCATATTACAAAATTTTGTGTTTGTGCGGAGCAAGACGACGCCGCGCGCGTTGTACTCAGCTTTGTCTCCGTGATGAAGGCCACCGGATGTGGCCGAAACTATACTTAGTCGGAGTCTCCGATATAATTAAACGTGAGTAATCACGCATAAGTAAAATAAAACTGTATCAAAACCACGTCAGTTTCCATAGTAAAATTCACATACAAGTATATAAATTATCTATTTATACCCTTTTTTGGTAGAATTTAAGTTCGAGGCAGGTTTGGACTGTCGTATAATTATATGAGATATTAGTATAGCTTTTAAAACAGGATGTTAGATTAAAGATAACCTAACGTAACAAGATTTTAATTTACTCTTTTGGATACGCTTTGTAGCGATGATAGCTCAGTGGTTAGCGCGGTCGGTTCGCATGCCGAAGGGCGTGGGTTCAAACCCCAACAATAAGTTTGAGCTGCCGGTGAAGGAAAACATCGTGAGGCAACCATAAGATGGTAAGGTACTTTCTAGTACTCGGCTGGCTAGCTACCACCCTCAAGTTGAAAATCTGCCGTCAAGCATCTAACGGAGTGTTCCGGCAGCCTCACTTGAGAGCCAGTACCATAACAGGCTAGGTGCCATTCGTGCCATCTTCGACCACACCGTCACTTAACATCAGATGAGCTGTGGTCTAACACCTAGAAAGTCAACCAAAAAAAACCTTTAAAAAAAATCTTACTGATATGTTAACTTCTAGAAGCGTAGCAAAGAAATGAATTCTTACCATTTTAGAGTATGACTCAGTTTTTGGTGGCTGTGGGATATTTACAAAATATTATATAAAACAAATTCTAGTTTGTTAGTAGTTAAAAAATTAAAAAAAAAAATTATAACACAGTAAGCACTTGAAAAAATTCTTAGAAATAATACTACCTACACTATTTACAAATGTATGAAAATAACCTAAAAAGAGTCCATCAGTGGAGGGAAATGTGGCCAGGATGCTGGCAGCTTTGCCATGCTGGATGGCAATGCTAAGCTCTTGTAGATGCCAGCATTCTGGTCACCTGAATTCTCCACTAGACGTTTGGCCGTGTCCCTATATAGATCGTGAGCGACCGGCCCCCACGGACCTTGTTTCCTAAAATTAGAACTAGATAGATATAACTCTTTATTGTTCACACCAAGATAACAGAAACAATACAATCATTTAAATGAAGTGCAAAAATCGGCTGCCTTATCGCGTAGAACGATAAATAATAATGTACATTCTAATCTCCATTCATCTATTCATTGTGTTCATTCGTCGTTGCCGATAGGTATACATAATGCGACAAAAAACAACACTCATTTTTTTCGAATTAAAAAGTCAGTTTGACTTTAAAGTACTGTATTATATAGTTTACTGTATTCTAATTTTTATTTTATTTTATGTTCTTGACTTTATATGGACCTCGACGTCCGAAATAAAATGATTTATTATTTTATTATTATTATTATTATTATAGTCGATATATCCGACATAATTAAAAGTGTGCCGTGGTGGTGTCGGCGTAAGAATAGTACCCCACCCTCTCTACTCGTGGTTGCCGTAAGAGTCGGCTAAGGGATGTAATCCGGAAGATGGGCAGCAGCGTCTTCCTTGAACAATCACACTTAACTGCGCTTGCCAACCCGCCTGCCAAGCGTGGCGAGTATTGGCAAAACCCCCCAGGAGGAGGCCTATGTCCAGCAGTGAACGATCTATGGCTGATGATGATGAATTAAAAGTAAGTTTTTGTTTTTCATCAATTTGTAAATTGTAGGTAGTATTAATTTTATATTGATATTTATAGATTTAATAATAAGGTATTTAAAATAGTAATTAATAAATGTAGCTAATTAAATATAAACAAATAACTTATACTTTCGAACATTCTCAATAAATTTAAAATATAACTGCTATTTCAAGTAGCGCGGTTTTACTTATGCCCACGCATAAGTAAAACAAAAACATCACTCTGTTCGGAAATGTTCGCCACAAAATTGGAATAAATTGAACTTTATATTTAAAATTTCTATTTTGAAGTATGTTGATTGGTGTCGACTCATTTCTACTTTCCTGTGAAAATTATTACACTTTAATATTAACAGAATAAACACAATTCTGGCCCCTATTCATTCATTTTATTTTGATTGAAATTACATTTTATTCGGACAGACGCTTATCGTCAATCGGTTTGATAAATTTCTATATTGCGTTACATCGCAGGCTAAAAACCAGTAAGCCATCAAATTATTACAAAGTTAAATATAAAAAGGTCGAATTACCAATTTGTACATTGTTCTCAATTTTCTTTCTTCTACACTCAAGTCCTGTTGAATATAAGGACTTAAATGGCTCTTAGTTTAATTATTATTTATGTAAAATTACGCCAGCATTCCCAACTTAACCATAACTTAACAAGGTTAACGATAGTACCAAGCTGAAAGGTGATCTTTCATTGTACTCAACATAGTGGAAAAAAAAATCATAAAAAGGAACAAAAAATCTTTGCATAAATAAATAAATATCGTAGGATAGCTGATAGAATACCTAAATACTTTTTTTGTATATTTGTACATACAATATATACAGAATACCCAGATACAGAGAACAAACATTTTTGATATACCACAAATTGCTTGTCCAGAGTGGGAATTGAACCCACGCCATACGGCTCTTGAAGCAAACATACTACCAATAAGCCAGCAGGGCAGTCATACCAATGATCTAACAGGACAGTCAAGCAAACACAGCAAACTGCGTAAGCATATTATATTCATCAGTTTGACAATGTCCCCGATATGTTTCGGGGGAAGTACAGGTGGAACAAAAAATACATCGTGAACAGAAATCGCATACAATAGAAATTTCGGCGCCTAGTTTATAGACCGTCTGGCATCGAATCAGGAGCCAATTCAATCATTTCAATCTCAAGTCACGCATATCTTTTATAAGTTATGTACGTATTGCCGATTACATCAAACGGTGAAGGAATTGTGAGAAAAAACTCCGAGAGTTCTTAAAAAAGGTTCTTTAAGACGTGCTAAGTCTGCTCAACCCGCTCTTGTCCAGCGTGGTGGACTATGTCCTAACTCTTCTAACAATTAAATAAATTTCTAAAAACAGGGCTGATTTGGGGATAGTAGCATACATCGAAATATTTTTTATTCGCGTAATTTCAAAGGCGATTTAAATGCAATGAAAGAATGCCAACATAATATGACAGCCCTGTTGGCTCATTGGGAGTCTGCCTGCCTGAGCTGTAGGGCGTGGGTTCGATTCCCGCCAAGGACAAATGTTTGTTTGGTATAAACAAATGTTTGTTCTGTGTCTGGGTGTTCTGTATGTATTATAAGTATGTATTTACAACAAAAAAAAAAGTATTTATGTATTCTATCAGTTATCTGACTTCCATCACACAAGCTCTGCTTAGTTTGGGGTCAGATGGCGATGTGTCCTACAATATAAAAAAAAATATATTCTTATATTCACTAAAAACACCAGACACTTAATAAACCAATATCAAATTTCGACTTGATCCGGTTTGTGGAATATGCTTACATCCATTCATCAACAGAACCTACATCCATTAATTCAAAAAAATAAACCGAAATCGGTTCAGCCGTTTGGGAGCTACAATGCCTCAGACTGACACTTAGAAACACACGTTAAACTTATAACACGCCTTTGTTTGCATCGGAGGTTAAAAAAATCTCGGCCTGCCAAGAACAACAAAATAAGTCCATTGTTGAAAAGAGTACCTACCCAAAGCAGAACTGATAGGATTATTTCAAATATGGTTAGAGAGGGACGAGAACACGGGTAGTGGAGGTGAGCTTTGATGTATCAAAACCCTTAAATCTTAAGCAAATATTTATTCTACATTAGATATTTCCCAACATAGTGATGTTGGGAAATATCTTGAGTAAACAATATTTGTATAATTTCAATAATGATTGGTATTATTAAACAATAATAAATATCGTAGCACATTACACACAGCGCCATCTGACCCCAAACTGATATGGAAGTCAGGTAACTGATAGAATACTTAAATACTTTTTTTTTGTTAAATACAAGGAAGTATATTATTTATGCATATTTTTCTAGACACATAGTCTATCTTAGCAGTACCATTGGAAACCAAATTAGGCGTTAAGCCTCTGTTTTGTAAATGTATCTGATATAAATTTATGTGTATCTGGTAGAGCTTATGTGTATCTGGGAGAAGCTTGAACGTATCTGGAAGGAACATATATGCAAGAGGTTGTCAAAGATGTGTAATTGTGTACATGTTAAATTATGTACAGAATTACCACCGACTAAATTATATTATGTAGTGTAATTACCTGATTAAAAATCTAGAAAAAGTATATAAATATAAACACTGCGTTAGATTGAGCCAACTAACTAGCCATTTTTTCAGACTTACTTTCGTGATACTGACGAGTCATTATCATCATCATCATCAGCCATCATTTAAGACGTCCACTGCTGGACACAGGCCTCCTCCTGGGGGTTTTTGCCAATACTCGCCACGCTTGGCAGGCGGGTTGGCGAGCGCAGTTAGGTGTGATTGTTTAAGGAAGACGCTGCTGCCCATCTTCCGGATTACATCCCTTAGCCGACTCTTACGGCAACCACGGGTAGAGAGGGTGGGGTACTATTCTTACGCCGGCGCCACCACGGCACTGACGAGTAAAAGTATATAACTCGACCAAAATAAAAATTATGTTATGACTACGCTTTACACTGTTAGAACGCTTTTTTACTTATTTTTTTTAATATTTCAGCCTATTTCGTTCCACTGCTGAGCAAAGGCCATCCTTCTCCTTTCCATGCCTTTCTGTTTGGTGTTATTGAGGTCCTATCCATGAGGCAAATCGTCACCAATATTACAATTTTAAAAAAGCTTTCTAGAGTTTTAGGTATATAGATTTAGAACTATTCTTACCTCCGCTGCTTTCTTTTTTGTCATCCCTCCCTGTAGCATATGAAGATTATTTTTATTACGATATTATCCTAATCAGTTACCAAATTTCGACTCAATCAGACTTGTGGAAGATGCTCAATAAAGCTAATGCTAATTTTCAAACGGCTAAATAGATTTCCTTGTATCATTGTCCAACAAGTCACCTTTAAAACATAAAAACTAAATTTAAACAAATAAGTTAAATATCGTAGGATAGGTTTAGTAGGGGTTTTGTAGCGATGATAACCTCAGTGGTTAGGGCAGTCAAAGATTAACAATGAGCTTGAGCTGCTGGTGGAGGAAAACATCGTGAAGAAACCATAGCGTGGTGGTAGGGTACTTTCTAGTACTCGGCTGGCTAGCTACCACCCACAAGTTGAAAATCTGCCGCCAAGCATCTAACGGTGTGTTCCGACAACCAAACTTGAGCCAGTACTATTCCAGGCTAGGTGTGTTTAGCATCTTTGACTACACCATCACATAACATCAGGTGAGCTGATAAATAAAATAATAAATAATAATAAATATTGTAGGACACATTACACACAGCGCCATCTGACCCCAAACTAAGCAGAGCTTGTGTGATGGAAGTCAGATAACCAATAGCATACATAAACACTTTTTTTTTTGTAGATATGTATTTACAAAACTTATAATACATACAGAACACCCAGACACAGAACAAACATTTTGTTTATACTATAAAATGTTTGCCCTTGGCGGGAATCGAACCCACGCCCTACGGCTCAGGCAGACATACTCCCAATGAGCCAACAGGGCTGTCTAAATACCTAGTCTATCAAACATAAAAAAGGACATTACACAGCTTCATCTATCCCAAACTAAGCAAAGCTGGGAACATGGAATTCAGGTCACTCATAGAATAGAATACCTGTTTTTTTTTTTGAAATATTTATCATTCATATACAGAACAACCAGACACAGAACAAAGTCAGAGTCAGAAATACACAGAATAAATTTTCGTCTTGGGTGGGAATTGAACCCAAGCCCTACAGGTCTTAAAGCAGCCAATGATCGTTAATTTAAATTGGTTTAACCGTTTGTAAGCTATAACGTTTTTTAAAAATAATGTTTTTTCCTCATGTTTTTTTCGCAAAAACACAAAACTATTCCATAAAAGGTTGATAAATACATCTGCCGAATCATTCAATATTCAATAAAAATTGTTACCTCTCTTCTAAATCCCATAAAACTCGCGGAACCCATCTGATCCTGTACAATAAAGTTAACATTTTGTCAATTAAGAATAAAAGTAGAGAAATGTACATAATTGATTGCTTCAGGCGTTACTTTGCGGAAGTTCATTTTGAATGTTCAAGGCGTATATTTAATTTATTTCCGCTTAACAGTCGTTTCATTTACAACAGTGACGAGGAACTGAAACGACTGTTAAGCGGAAATTAACTAAATATCCATATACCTTGAAAATTCAAAATGTACATAAATTGCATTTATATGCAATAGCTATATGTAGAAGTGACCAGGTTTCTCTTTCATTAGATCAAAACCAGACAGTCTAACTAACAAAAAAACTAGGCAGACAAGGTCAAAGCGCCATTCGTACATGGTGGATATTCCCCACGTACATACTAAACGCTTCGATTACATTCTTTATTCGTATAGCGAGGATGTGGAACTCTGCCGGCGTCTGTATTTCCCGCGAAGTACAATTTGAGGGTCTTCAAATCCAGAGTAAATAAGATTTTTCTGAGTAAGCGTGTATCATCTTAGACTACATCCTAATTAATGTCAGGCAGGGCGTGGTCAAACGCAAAACAATTATGAATTAAAAATAATCTTCCAAGCAACGGAGGGAAGTCGTTAGTCGTTTGTCGTAGACAATTTTAACAGGGTGTTCCGAGAGCCTCGCTTGAGACACAGTTCACAATCCCGAACAAAAAAAAAGTAGGAGAAATGGCACAGGATCCCATCACGTCTCATTGCTATTTTTCAATACACATTTCAACACGTTAGATTTTTTTTTTTAAATTACAAATATGTCTTGCCTTTGACCGACAACTCGCCTGATGTTAAGCGAAGATGCCGT
This sequence comes from Biston stratarius, assembly GCA_950106695.1. Classification (NCBI taxonomy): domain Eukaryota; kingdom Metazoa; phylum Arthropoda; class Insecta; order Lepidoptera; family Geometridae; genus Biston; species Biston stratarius. The sequence continues at coordinate 2,968,461 of OX467115.1, read as the reverse complement.
CTACGGTGGAGCACGCGCCAAACATCTGACGGTGTGTTCCGGCAGCCTCACTTGAGAGCCAGTTCCATTCTAGGCTAGGTGTGCTTTACCATCTTCGACCACAGCGTCACTTAACATTAGGTGAGTTTTAAAAAAAAAAAGCACGTTCGCTTAGAAGAAATTCAATTCACTCGCGCCTTGGAAGGCACCGAAATTGTATCTATCAGGTAACACCCATTTAGGCAGCAAAATCCATTGTTTAGCGGTTCGTACAATCAAGGTAGATTTAGTTCAAGCTTTTGGAATATCGACCATGAAGCGGTGTTTCTTTATAGAGGCTGGCTGTCTGATAGTAGATTGGGTGGAAACAGGTCATGTACATCTGAAGCGCACTTAGTTCAGTTCAGTGAGTCATTCATACGCAAAAGATTGTGTGTGCATAAGTCAGAGATTATATATTATCCTTACCATCGAACTCAGCCCTAGAGCTTTGGCTTGCTCCATTTTGGCCTGGGACAAAATATTATAATTTATTAGCACTAATAATATAGTACTGTCGTACTCAAAGTGTGCTCCGCAGAACCCTCAGGGTCAGCAAAGCCTCCGTGAAGGCTCTTTGAAAACACTGATCATAATGAAAAAAGACGAAAGAGTTACTATACATCTAAATATTCCCACATAAAGTTAAAACCGCTTCAGAACTGCTGGTAAGTAGGTACGTGCCTCAGAATCATTTTAAAGCTAACCCTCAATAAATAAAGGCATTATTATCACTGATTTGAGATAATTAGATGTGGCAAATATAGCAGCGGCAACATAATAATTTTACAAATAGTTTTTCAAAATTGTAAAAGATAGATTCGGCAAAATAAGAACATAGTCACGTGACTGTTAACACCAAACAGAGAACGACGTCACGCCGTGTAAAACATCATTGCTGCTGTTGGCATTTTCGTAGAACAACTGCCATACTGATTCACACGGCGTGACGTCACTCATCCGCCATGACAGTCCTAGACTAGTAAACATTAATTGTTTTTTTAAATTGCCAAATATATACGACTATACGTATATGAAACTTTATGAAAACGAATACATTTTTGATGTAAATTAGATATTAAGGTGCAGTTTTAACCAATTTTTCAAATTTAATCAATAAGATTTTGTGATTTTTCCGTACAAAAGAGAACTCAGAATTCGCATAAAAACTATGCCATTGATTCGTAATATCTATTAAGAAAAAAAAACGTCTAGTCAAGAATAAATAATAGTTTTCTCGTACGAATTTCTCTTAATTTCTATTACACATTGAGCAAAAGTTTTTTTTAAGACTATCTAACCTATATATTGACTGAATAGTTCCTATACCCTTCTTACACCAAAAATATGCGCATTTTCGAGCAAGCATTGATAGGTTCTATAAAAAGGTTCAAATTATTAATAACTATAAGTTTAAATAAATTAATTACCCCTGCGCCGGACCAATATGAATCCATCTGAAAGAAATTAAATTATTAATTCAATAGATACGTAATTTCTTTTTGTATTTTCAAATCCACTTTAGAGAAATTTATTTTTGTATAATAGCAAACATACAATATCTAAGTTAAGACCACTTATTCTTACTATCATAGAAGAAAGTAAAGTATTATATAATCACACTTACATAATTATACTATCATTAAAACGAAATTGTCTATATAATTATGTAGCTCGGCTGCTAGAGACCCTGTTTTAAGACGAGTATTTTAAACTAAAAGATTTTTAGATTACTGATAAGTAATTATGTTTTTTTTGACATTTTATTATATTGACAATTTTTTTTTATATTGACAATATGTTTTTATATTGACATTTTGTTTTTTATTCAGTACCATGTAATCAAATGTTAATAAATTTAAATGTTATAATAATATTAGAAATGATATTACGGAATTTGAGTCGTAACATTGGTGTTATCAATAAAATATTTATATTTGTATGTATGTTACTTCTTTACGATGTCACATCACATCATCAGCCATAGGACGTCCACTGCTGGACATAGGCCTCCTCCTGGGGGGTTTGCACATACTCGCCACGCTTGGCAGGCGGGTTGGCGAGCGCAGTTAGGTGTGATTGTTCAAGGAAGACGCTGCTGCCCATCTTCCGGATTTCAACACATAGCCGACTCTAACGGCAACCGCGGGTAGATTGGGTGGGGTACTATTCTTACGCCACACCACCACGGCCTGTACGATATAATAAGGCTTAATGGATTTGGATGAAATTTTGACAGCTATTTACTTTGGGTTAATACATAGGCTACGTTTTACCTCTAAGAACGAGGGTAAAGCCGCGGGGTGCAGTTAGTTTAGAAATAAATTAAAAAAACGGTTCGTAAATAAATTTCAAACAACTAAGCTACACTGGGGCCGTACCGTGAGATCTTATTGCCATTATAGTTAGGTGCTCACGAAAAAGTATCGTATGCTCACGTATCGTATGCTCGTGTAATTAGGATTGCTTTCGCGTAATTCTCTTTAATCACTCACCTTTCCCTACTGTCATAATAAATACATACCCCAGGAGATGGATTTTCCGCCGACGCTGCTATTCTAACGATTGACTGAAATTAAAATATAACTTGAATACCTATTCAGATAATAAAAATTTTACGCTGTTAAGATATTCCTCAAAAAATCATCAAAATTCACTTGGGAATTGTCAAAATACCTTGCTTCTAAATAAAACGCTACCTAATCCCTTTGAGATATAAAAAAACAATGCATGGTAGGATATTCCTCTTTTATAGATCTACAAAAAAGTCCGCAGTGGCATATATCTACCTTTTAAGGATAGCTTACTATACCCATTCTTACTACCCGTGCGAAGCCGGGCGGGTCGCTAGTATATAAATAAATAAAAAACGAATTTTACCCTCAGAGTTGTAGTGGGACGAGCATCAATCTGGAAATTATAAATTTAATCATTGTTTAAAAATGCCCAGACATTTAGTTCTAACTTATTTAAAAAATTATAATGTTCAACGCATATTTATCTTACCTTGTTTTGTTCTTTTAAAGAATTAAACCACACCTATGAAATAAAAAAAAACATTTAAAACGAAATAAAAAATACTACTAAAAAATCACGCTCTAAAAAGTAGTTTTTCACTATAAACGTGCAAAACGTTTCCAGACCACGTTCCTTGTAAGAACTGCTGATGTGTGGAATTCGTTGCCGGCGTCTGTGTTTCCAACTAAGTACAACCCGGGTTTGTTCGAGAAAAATGTGAATAGGTATGTCCTAGGCAAGCGTGCTCATCTTCGGCCACATCGTCGCTTTCCATCAGGTGAGATCGTGGCCAAACGCATGCCAAGTCCGTTGTAAAAAAAAAGTTAAAAAAATATTGTTTTGTACAAACTACTCGATATATATCGTGTATAAAAATAAACAACTTGCATGTAATAATAAATATTTTATTCAAATCAAATCAAATTAAATCAAAAAGTCATTTATTCAGTTTGGGCCCTGGTAAGGCACTTATGAACGTTACATGTTTGAATCTACCACCGGCTCGTAATTACACTTCAACTGAGAAGACTCCGGCAAGAAACTCAGCAAGGCATTTTTCTGTGGATCTTTCTTTTCATATTAGGTTACAGTTTACAGTTATTAATATTAATACATTATGCTTACTACAATTGTCACATAGCCGGGGGGATGCAAGTGCAGAGTATGAAATTTATTGAAAAACGTTTAATTTTGTGTTATACTCATTCAAAATTATAACTTACCATCCATTTTTGAGCATCTTCTTCCCACTAACCAAAAAAAAACAATAGTAAAATCTCTAAATTGGATTTTTACTGCTCTGTAGATATCTTTTCAAAAATCAATCAATTAAACTTTTGTTTGTTTTTTTATCAAGCTGACAAAATAGATTGCACCCGTGCGAATTGCGTGTCGCTAGTATAACAAAACACGGACAGACTCCGAATCAAACTCGCCCACCGAGGGTTCCGTACAAACTAGTAGGTATCACATCATCATCATCAGCCATAGGACGTCCACTGCTGGACATAGGCCTCCTCCTAGGGGGGTCGTGCCAGTACTCGCCACGCTTGGCAGGCGGGTTGGCGAGCGCAGTTAGGTGTGATTGTTCAAGGAAGACGCTACTGCCCATCTTCCGGATTAGGTTAGGTTAGGATAGTAGGAGTAGGTATGATAAAATCTTATTCTCATCAATTTTCAGTTCAAATCTATACCTCCACATGTTCCCGAGATAGAAGGTCTTGACAAACGGATAGACGGACAACAAAGTGATCCCTTATAGGGTTCAGTTTATTTTTCCTTTTGAGGTACGGAACCCTAAAAACTAATGATATAATGAATTATTTATTACACTTACATTTTCCATGACTTTTCCTTGCGCCTTCGCCTATGAAAATATTTGTTATTTTTTTACATAATCGTTATTCATTGATGACCAGATACGCTGCTATAGTTAAATACACAGCTCTGCTCTAATATAGCCAACATGTAGCTATGCTCTGCTTTCGCCAGCATGTAGCTCTGCTTTAGCCAGCGTGAAGATCTGCTCTGTTTTAGCCAACACACAGCTCTACTCTAATTTAGCCAACATGTAGCTATGCTCTGCTTTAGCCAACATGTAGCTCTACTCCGCTTTCGCCAGCACGTAGCTCTCCTCTGTTTTAGTCAGCATGTAGCTCTGCTCTGTTTAGCCAACACACAGCTCTACTTTAATTTAGCTAGCACGCAGCTCTGCTCTAATTTAGCCAGCACGGAGCTCTGCTCTGCTTTAATCAACACGCCAATACACTGCTTCACTTATGTAGCGATAATAGCTCAGTATAAAGCGCGATCGAGTGAGCTGTGCTCAAATACCTAGCCAGTAAACCTAAAAAAAATGTTTTTAAAAAACCTTACGCCTGTTTCCTGAAGCTTGGCCAAAAATTCGGGCCACTGTAAAAAAAAAAAAAATTCATTACTTTCTAAGTTGAAGATCAGTAATGAGTGCACATTACTGTGCTCCGGTTTAAAGGTGCTAGCGAAATTATAGAGCTATTACGACTAACTATCGAATGTCTTACAGTACCTAATGAGCGCGAAAGCAGCGATGTCCAGCCCCCGTACTGACACACTAGGCGCTCAGAAAAAAGCTATGCGACCGCATTATATCCGCGTAATGAGGTTCGTAGTCGCGTAGCTTTATCGTGACCACTTAAAAAACCTCAGAATAAGGAGGCTGCAGTTAGTTTTGTTACTCAAAATTTTATTGCTGTAATTAGAGGACATTTTAGACAGGAGTTCATTTTTTTACCCGGCTATGGCAAAACTAAAAGAAAGAGTTATGTTTTTAACAATCTATGTATGTGTGCATGTGTGTTTCGCCGTAGCGCCTAAACTACTCATCCAATTTTGCTAATTGAGGTCAATAATAATTGAAGTGTCAATCGATTCGTTATTTCAACCGTGGTTGGGTTAAAGTTTTTTAACATTTTTGGCTTGTTACTTTTACATATATGTAATTCATTTATTGCTTAGTTGTACCTTATTAGCTCGCGTTAATTGTTCTTCCTGAAAATGTAAGTTTATTATTTAATTATAGCGTTCCTGATCCCTCTGTCTGGGGGCAATGGGAAGAAATCTTTGCCGCAACGTAGGGCGTTATAAGTTGAATATAATCTAAAAAACTTAAAAACGTGGCAATCTTCGACCATAATAAAATGAATGGACGAGTTTTTTTTTTATATAAACTGCTTATGCTTTAAAAAGAGCTTCGGCTCTTAGAACTTTCCAGTCGTTCTCTGGCCGTAGTAAGCGCGACACATGATTATTGTTTCAAAGATCTATAAACGTTTGGCGAAAGCCCTCGAGTGCTCTCTTGAATAGTAAAAAATAAGATTTAAAAAAAACTAAAAGTTCAGTTGCTACATTTTACAAGCCAATACATTTTAATCGTCTATTTTGCCTAAAAATGTGAATTAATTTCAACAAACATCGCTATGTAGTCACCGTTTTGTTTTCATTTGTCATTGCAGAGCGAATAAGAAATAAACAAAAGCACTTTTTTTACACGTATCAGGCTTATAAGAAGCAATGCGCATATACGCACACGCTCGAGTGACATGACAGCATAAGACAGCGTCACGCCGTTTGCCGTCACGGTATACTAGTCGGTTTTACTGTCAAGGCGCACCAATAGATGTTTCACATCAAATATCTTACTTACCGCATCGTACAAATCCAATTTAAACGCCTGTAGGAGATATAAAATAAGTTTATTTTAAAAAATAAGGACATATTGGCCTATTAATTACGGAATGAATAATTTCTGCAATAGGTACAAATACGAATATCATAATTTTTGTTAACAAAATTTTTAACTTCGTACTACAAAGGCGGGTTATGTCATCCTTGTCACCGCGGGCCACATTCGTGAGAACCTCTTGTAACGTGACATTAGCACACATTTTGTAAAATTATTTTATTTAAAATGTTAAAACGAATGAGGTTTTTATTGTGCGATGTTGGTTAAAACAGTTTTTTATACTTCATACCTATTTATGTCCCACGACGTCACAGTTTCTAGAACTCCTTAACATGTGACGTAACCGGACGCGTGGGTTCAAACCTCGACAATAAGCTTGAGCTGCCGGTGAAGGAAAACATCGTGAGGAAACCAAAGCATGGTGGTAGAGTACTTTCTAGTACTCGGCTGGCTAGCTACCACCCTGAAGTTGAAATCTGCCGCCAAGCATCTAACAGTGTATTCCAACATCCTCACTTGAGAACCTATACCATTCCAGGCGTTACCATCTTTGACCACATCGTCACTTAACGTCAGGTGAGCTGTGGTCAAACGCCTACCAGGCAACCATAAAAAAATAATAATAAAAATTCCCTTATGTTGTTTTTTTTTTAATTTGCTGTGTGACGAGTGTTCTTATTTATGATAAATTTTTTTTTATATTTAAGTAATGAGACGAACGAGACGTTCTCCTGATGGTAAGAAATGACGCATGTTCATGAGCATTGCATAGAACTTTGAGTACCAAAAGATAGTCCAAATGGTTAGTCTCAACAGCCCAGTAATTTCGCTAGCTGCAGTACCCTTCAAACCCGAACACAGTAATGTTTACACACTACTTCTTAGTTTTAGATCTCATTTCTAGTTGATAATATTGGATGTGTCTTCCACAGATATTTTATGATAGTCAAAATTCGGTATTTTGACATTGGTGCTAAGTTTTTTAATTTATACTTGTATTTATTTACCTTTGCGTTTCCAAAACCCAATGGTGTCCGGTTGTTCTAAAAATAAAAATACACTATAAATTAGCAAGTACACTTATCACATCACACATCATCATCATCAGCCATAGGACGTCCACTGCTGGACATAGGCCTTCTCCTGGGGGGGTTTTACCAAAACTCGCCACGCTTGGAAGGCGGGTTGGCGAGCGCAGTTAGGTGTGATTGTTCAAGGAAGACGCTGCTGCCCATCTTCCAGATTACATCCCTTAGCCGATTACGGCAACCACGGGAAGAGAAGGTGGGGTACAATTCTTACGCCGGCACCACCACGGTTTATCACACTAATATTATAAAGGCGAAAGTTTATGAGTGTGTTTGTATGTCTGTTACTTCTTCACGCGCAAACGGCGAGACCAATTTTGATGAAATTTGGTATGGCGGTAGCTGACACCCTGGATTAACACATGGTGTACTTTTTATCCCGAAAAATGAAGTGTTCACGTGCCATAGGGCGAAGCTAGTTTTATTATAAAGTTGGGGTAATATGTAGTGCAATTTGCGCCGATATAAAAAGAAAAAAAACTTGTAATAAGAAAATTAGAGACGACACTTGGCAAGAATGAAAATAAAGACAATAACCGTCAAGGTGAGGTTTTATGATAACTACAGTTATCTAACTATCATATTATATAATTATGTATAGTACGTAAAAATAGAAACGGGTTACACGGAACGGATATTAAGCTGAAAGGAGGTCAAAGTTGCGAAAAATACATCATAATCATTATTTCATAAACTTCGTCGAGGGAAGAAATATATGAACAACATTTTTCTACGGAACAATTGCTGTTTTTTAAGTAAAATTAAATTTATTCTTAATGATAACGTTCAATTGCCCGTCTTGCGTAAACCTAGCCGACACACTAAAGCTTGACTTCCCGTTTTGCTTCCAAAACTGTCGAAGCTTGTAGTAAAGTCACTATGAATTTACTACAGCGTGACCGGACTCGACCGTGACTTTGCCTTAGACCTTATTTTACTTGATTTAAGTATTATACACACGAATGTGGATAAGTGATGTGATTGTCTTTTGTATTGGTTCCAAAACTCCATCATAGCTTAAGTCACCACTATAAATTTAAATCTGATTTACTTTATGTGACTGTCAATGTGACTAAGACTTGTTTTATATTCTATATCTTTAAACGAGCAATTCTTGTATATATATATTCTGAATCTCGGAAACGGCTCCAACGATTTTCATGAAATTTAGTATGCAGGGGGTTTCGAGGGAGATAAATCGATCTAGCTAGGTTTCATTTTTAGAAAACGTCGTTTTATCCGTGTTTTCAGCCGAGCAAAGCTCGGTCATCCAGGTACTGATTTTATTGTGAGACACTTAATAAATAAAATAATTAAATAATGAATCTAGCAGAATCCACTTATTACGATGCCAAAAAAAAAGAAAAAACATCAACTTACATCAACCAAAGGAATTCTATGACCTCTGTCGTCATATCTATCATTCTGAAAATTTATTAAAAAAAAAAAAAAAATTATTAAAAGCTTTGTATCATATTCCTTGTTATCTAATTTAGAACAAACATTAGTCTCAGTATAAAACCGCACCAGAGGACAAACACATTTTAATACTTTCAATCTCTATTACATAGATACACAAAGCCCAGACACCATGCAACGAGCATGAGAATGACTGCAAGTTCGATAATACTAAATACGCTAGTAATACGCGTCTGTGCTCAGTACGCAGCTTAGCAATGAGATGATAGCACATTTCCTGTACAACTTTAATTCAGAGTAGTAGTTTACGCAGTACCGCGTTGAAGTAATGCAAAACCAGTTCAAAAAACAAAATAGCCACGATGGAATAAGTTTCATTATTTTGACAAAAAAATTATAATTTACTTTTCTATTTGGAATTGAACGAAAGATACATTGTCTAGCAAATTTTATTTCGTTAACGATAGACCACGTGACTTATCGGCACCTTAAGTCAACCCCATACATTTTTGGACTTTTCTAATAGCGTCGCAGTTAATCGAATGTTACTTTGTCTAGGCCCTCGGTTCTTACTGCGTAAACAGCGCGCGGCGGATAGCTTATGTGTGCTGTGTCACGCACACATGGCTAGCCGGGTGACTTCACGTTTGATGTAAAAGCTCTATCTGCCTTTATTCCTTTAGATTTTAAGTTTATGTCGGACTTTAATATTTTTCAGTCGTAGAAATGTCCCAATTTAGTGGTTGAATAATCTACATTGTACAGATATAACAAAATAAATATAGAGTTACTCGTAGAATAAGCTACAGCTATAATAGCAGTTTACTTTTTATTTTGAGGTATAGAAACGTAGTGTTGGTCATAAATACTTACGTCTAATGCGACTGAAGGAGGTGGTCGTCTGTTACCTTCACTAAAACTCTTTGGATAAAACTAAAAAGAAAAAAAACGTGGAATTATGTCACTGCTTGTGTTTCTTCAAGTGTTTTTGTATGTATATTTGTAGTGATTACATACATGATGACGTGCGTGAGTGCGGAAAAGTGTACAAATGTGGTGAAACATGTGATATTGTGTTGCTTCCAAAGCTCCGTCAAAATTTCTAGTAAAATGCATAAACTTTTTTTGATATCGACGTCGTACTTTACGCATTTGCCAGTGTTAGATAAGTGTTGCAATATTTTCAAATACTTTATAAATTACTTAGTTAAATAAGTCAAAGTCACACAAAGAAGTCTTAGTCGAGTCCGGTCATGTCCTAGTAAAGTAGTGGCGACTTTACTACAAGTTTCGAAAGCAACACGAAAATTTACTATATTTCACCACGTTAGTATCACTTTTCTAATCTCGCACATGTAATTTGGCATTTTATAAAGTATAAAACATCACTGTTTTGTACAAAAATACTCAACACAAGTTTTATAAAATAACATAATGCGGTGACACGATTTTTCTTCATTCCTGCTAAAAACTACCTTTCACATCCTTTACTAAGACTATTTATTCCCTAATTTACTTCGTGTGAGTAATAACTTTGAATAATTACACTGTGTTTTCTTTAAATACTTAAAAAATCAATTAACCAAAATGCAATGCAAAATGCAAGATGTACAACGCCAAAAACAGATATAAAAAAACTGTCTGTCTGTCTGACGGTCTGTAGTTTTAGTTACATAACGACAATGTTTGAATTACAAATGAAACAAAGCTTAGCTTGTTAAATTTGTTAGCTTTTTTTTCCATTTCCTAACATTCTCCCGGCTTCGTAACTCTATGTAAGAGCTACGAAGCTGGGACGTACAAAGCGCTTAAATGTCCTTTGATTCTAAATACATCAATAATGACATTTTTCCACGAAATTTTGTCGACGTAAAATGATGGTTTGTCAACGAAAATATTTTCAGTTCTAATTTGTAATTTCAAAAGCGATAGACCCCAAAAACAAAAGATTGTGTTATATTTTAAAATTAAATTAATTCTAATTCTACATGGAGGGCGATGTGGTCTATTCTGATGTTCCGTTAGGGGGGTGAATCGCTATAGGAGAATGTAGCAAATGGCACCCAAAATGAACCAGATAAAAGAAACCAAAATGTGAAAAAAGTAAAGTTATTCAAATGTTTTTTTTATATTTGTAATTAAAAATAGGATTGCGTTAGACCGCCATCTGGCCTGATATTAACCGAAAATAAATTGTAACTATCAGGGAACTGCTACTCGGATAGTAAATTCCATTCTGAAGCCCACTCTCAAACTAACCGGTAGAAAACTGACAGATATTCTACTTTGCGTCAACTTTTAAAGTTTGGAGCATTTTCCGATCAAGTGTATCATTGCTGAAAAGTTTCTTACCACGTTTCTCAATTCTGTTCTTTGGACTTAAATATGAAAAGCAAATAGAGATATAAAACAACAAATAGAAATAAGTACAAATTCTCTCTCATAATCATGAATGAAAAGGTGAAACATCGAACATTATTTATAACTTACCTTGGGATCACTAAGATCATAATATTGTGGTATTTGAAATTGTGCTAAAATTATTTTGAAGAGAGCAAAAACCAACAGTACCGACAACATCGTCCATTCAAACCGAAACTATATTGATTCGAAACACAAGGTTGTAACGAATCGGTGTTAATGAATATAGATGGAATTGATAAAAGGTATATCTAGCATTCGCATACCGAGGGTTCCGTGCCACCACCTAAAATATATGTTAGGCTTTACTCATAAACAATGGTTAAACTTAAACTACTCAAAGTGCTCTGTCAACTTCACAATGACGTAAAAGGCACCCGTGCAAACGGGATTAGCTACTTTATATTTTATACAGTTTAACTTATCGAAAAACACAAAGATATTTTTTTATACAAGTTTGCGTTTGACCTAACGCCTGATGGTAAGCGATGATGTGATCGAAGATGAAGTACGTGGACCTAGAAAATACCTACCTATATTATTTTCTCTCATGAAACAAGTAGCTAAGCCGGCAGCTTCTTCTATTCCTTCGCCGTACGGATGAAATTTGTACACTCAAAAGTTTGGTACGTACCCCAGGCAATTCTATTATGTATGTAGTGTAGGAAGTGGGCCGTATTTCTATTTGTCCTGTAGTAAAAAAAGGGTTTGGAAATTCAAGATCTTATAGTTCAGTTGCACATTCTCGGAGTTGAATCCTGTTGAAAATTGACAAGCTTACAACCTTCCAGCGGTGTTCAAGATTTAAAAGATTTTTTAAAGGACGTATTTAAAAAAATGTAAGTTTATTTATAGACAGTGGCTTTTCGGTAAAATAAAAGATCAACAAAAAAAATAGCTTACATAAGTACGAGTCAGGTGAACATGGTGTAAAATATTCTTAACTATTCATATTGTAAATCATATTATATTTCTAATTTCATACTTTATTTATTGTGTACTAGCGACCCGTCCTGTTTACACGGGGTCTTAAATCTATCTCAAAGGAATTAGTCAGCGTTTTCGATTAAAGCTCCCAGGTGGCTTGACTTTTTCCGACACTTCCAACAATTATCATCATATATCAACCAATTTACACAAAACCTTGACAAATTATATACCTAAACCTTCCTCATGAATCACTCTATCTATTGGTGAAACTTGCATGATAATCCGCTCAGTAGTTTTTTAAGTTTACCGCGAACAGACTGATAGACAGAAAGACGCGGTGAATGACTTTGTTTTATAATATGTAGTGATATGGGTACTACGAATATAAAATCAAAGTGCGCAATATTCTTGTGGCTTGCAGAAAACATCGTTATATACTATACTAACATAGTTACATCATCAAAGAAAATAAGGTACGAATGCCTGTTGATCGTCAAATATGCTCGAAAGAAATAAATGGCTTTTTTTTTTCTCTGATAGGCTAGATGTTTGACCTCAACTCACCTGATGTTAAGTGACGGTGTGGTCGAAGATGATAAAGCACACCTAGCCTGGAATGGAACTGGCTCTCAAGTGAGGGTGACTTAACACACCGTTAGATGCTTGACGGCAGATTTTCAACTTGAGGGTGGTAGCTAGCCAGCCGAGTACTAGAAAGTACCCTACCACCACGCTATGGTTTCCTCACAATGTTTTTCCTTCACCGGCAGCTCAAGCTAATTTTTGGGGTTAGAACCCACGCCCTACGGCATGGGAACCGACCGCGCTAACCACTGAGCTATCATCGCTACAAATTAAACTAAAATAAAGGCTAATATACTAAATTAAAGAACATTGGCAAATATGTTTACCTCGACTACTTAATTGGTTAATTGATTCTACATACCTACGGTATCCTAATTGGGAAACCGTCTAACTATTAATTTGGATGTTTTGGGTTCAATTCCATCTACACGTACTTCTAATTTTTCGAATCGCATATTGTACATGCCATTATCAAAGTATTTTGATATAATCAATTGAGACTAGTCATACAAAGATCAGTAACATGTAATGATTTATTTACAAAAACTAGTTAAAATTATAAAGGCGCTCTCAAAGGTGCGACGGTACGTCACGTCGGAACAGTTGCTCTCACTGTACCGAGCACAAGTTCGTTCGTGCATAGAGTACTGCTCGCGCCTTTGGGATGGATCCGCCAAATACCACCTAGAGGCGTTGGAGTCTATTGAGAAGCGTGCCAAGAGGCTAATCTGCGACGACTCCATTGTTCCGGTTAAATTACAAAACCTAGAACATCGTCGCAAAGTTGCTAGTTTGTCGATTTTTTAACGGATTCATTTCGGAGAGTGTGCTTCAGAACTACAACCACTGACTTGAAATTGACTTATATATTTTTAAATCTGTACTCAATGACGTCATCTCCAGGAACGTGCAGATCTAGTCGGTGGGGAGTTCGTGGTGCGTCTATCACGCATCATGTCTAACCGCTCACACAACTCGCCACATCCCCAACAACGACACATTGAAATTAACAACATTGCGTACATACTTGGCGCGCCTTCCCTCGACACCTCCTTCTGCCTGCCCCGGAAGAAGAAGATGACGATGACGTGTTTGAGGGCCTCTTGCCTTGATGGCAACAACGCAAGAGAAAATTCCACAAAGCAAAGATGAGGCCTCCGGGACCTGAGTGACCTGGGCGTCGAAAACGCGTCCTCTACAACCCCTGGGGGCAGTGGGCCCAGGGCGGTGGTCCCAGGGCAGTGGCCCCAGGTCAGTGGCCCCAGGGCAGTGGCCCCAGGGCAGTGGCCCCAGGGCAGTGGAGAAGGGCCAAGACTTGACTTTAAATCAGTTCTTACTTATTTAATATTTTGTACGGGCCCAGAATCAAATCAAATTCCGCAAATCATCTCTCATTTACCATAGTTGAATTAAAACTCATTGTTACGTCGTATACCTAAATAGTGAAGAAAATATCGATTCCGCGTCCCCGGGAAATAGATTCCGATAGAGATAAGTGGAACGGCACTTCGGAGCATCGTTAGAAATAACTGCATTTTCGCTTTCTCTTCTCTCTTAGCACGAAATATTGAATACCAGCGATAGAGTCCAAACATCGTTTACTAGATAAACTAACTTGATACGGGTTCGTGAAAACATGAGAATATATCGTGGAATAAGGAAAAATATACACCGTGAAAGTTAGAACATCAGCAATATTGATACGGGGGGTTCAGTACTCGATTGTCGTTCCAAAAAATAATAAAAAGTTGATGGTTTATATTTGAACTAATTATCCTGAGCAAACACAAAAATACGGACACTCAAATCACGCGCACTGAAATGACATGGTAGTTGTGCGCGGTCCTAGATTAGATAACAGTTACTACGCAGTCTACGTATGAGATCGACTAACTGTACCACCGCAGTAGGTACCAGATATTCTGCCGCCAAGCAGTAATGTGTAAACATTAGTGTGTTCCGGTTTGAAGGGTACTGCAGCTAGCGAAATTACGGGGCCATTAAGACTAACCAACGAATGCCTCAAAGTAATTAACGCCAAAGCAACGATGCCCTGGACTTTGTTTTATTATTCAAAGTTCCGTGTATCGCTGCAATGGTCATTGACATAAGTCATCTCTTACCATTAGTAGAGTGATTCGTTCGTCTCATTACTTTTAAATAAGAAAAAAGCTAGGCGGGTCGCTAGCATTGATATATTGTAGTAATATTAGTTCAATGGTCGCTAGTAATATAATTAAGTAAGTTTTTACTTTACATATTTTCAATTCAACAAAAACAGAAGCTATTAGGTGGAAGTTTAAATTAAAACTTCCGCATGCATATTGAATATCATGCAAATACGTCGAATGAACAAAACGAGAGCTAATTTACAACTTGTGATGAGTTTTACAGCGGGTTTCACGAAATTATAAACAAAAAAGGCAACTGTCAAAATATGAAGATTCATTTCATTTCAATTATATATTTTATTTTATTTTTATTACCTTGGTACCTATTACACTCCATGACGTGATTCTTGTTTCTTTCCCTTCGGCGGACGGTTATGTGAGTGATTGAAGATGGTAATGTATTTCAGTTTGGAATGGAACTGTCTCTCAAGTGAGGCTGCCGGAACACAACGTTAGGTGCTTCACGACAGATTTTCAAATTGCCTAGGGTCTAATTACTTTTATACGGTTGTATATCTGTATCAAAATAACTTTATATAAGATAAAAACCGGCCAAGTGCGAGACAGACTCGCGCACCGAGGGTTCTGTATAAATCTATAGGTATATGAATAAAAGTTATGTTTTTTTATGGTAATTTATACTTTTCCCAATTTTTCCTTTATCTGTGCTATAAGACGTTGCTTCGTACCAAATTTCAAAATTCTGAGTTCGCGGGAAGTACCCTGTAGGTTTTGAATCCCTTGCGAGTGTCGAAAATTTGCAGCATAAACGGCTGTATCTTATGATTGCGTTGGCTTAGAAGTTTTTTTTTAAACTCCTATAGACAGTAAACCTGAGTATTTGACATGAATTCCAGCTTGATACCTCCACGCGTTTCTGAGAAAAAGGGTCTTGACAGTCAGACGGACAACAAAGTGATTTTATAAGAGTTCCGTTTTTTTCCCTTATGAGGTACGGAACCCTAAAATTTTTAAGTAATTATATTTACTTGCTGTAATCAAATGATAAAATTTTGCTCATATCACCCGAACTATAATTACGATAGTAACGAATCGATTGACACGTCGTTCATTAAAATCGGGTGAATAATTCAAAGGGCGTGTGTTCAAACCCCAACAATGAGCTTGAGCTGCCGGTGAAGGAAAACATCGTGACGAAACCATAACGTGGTGGCAGAGTACTTTCTAGTACTCGGCTGGCTAGCTACCACCCTCAAGTTGAAAATCTGCCGCCAAGCATCTAACGGTGTGTTCCGGCAGCCTCACTTGAGAGCCAGTTCCATTCCAGGCTAGGTGTGCTTTACCATCTTCGATCACACCGTTACTTAACATCAGGTGAGCTGTGGTCAAACACCTAGCCTGCTAGCTATAAAAAAAAAAATATCGGCGCTACAGTGGAACACACTTAGGTACATACACAGACTGCTTTAAAACCCTTCATTATGACTATGTAAAAAAAAATACAGCAATGTTTTAAAGCAATACGCAATAAAAACGAACGAATTTTCACAATATCTCGATTTTCTCGAAAAATTTAGATACCGCTCTTGGGTTTAGGATGGCATTCATTACATTAATTGTTTTTTTTCATACCTAATAAAGCGACATCTATGCCATTTGGGACATAACATTTTCGAGAAAGGTTACGAAGTGAACATCGAAAGGGCAACGTGTTTCAGGAGGCAATATAGTATTCGCTGTTGTAACTAGATGGCGCTAAGTTAAAATGCTGTTTTTTTTTTTTTATTAATCGGCAACTTGTTTTGATTTTATATATACCTAATTATTTGAAAACTAGTTTTTACCATTTATGTTATTTCGATTCTGTCTTACCCACAGTCAAAATCAGGTTAAATCCAGTCTATCTTAATAAATAAGTGAGCTTTTCACTTAAAGCTATGGATCTTTGGAAACAACACGGAATTACATATTCGACATTATATCATTTGATTACACTTCTGCGTATAATTTAATATTTTTAAACATAAATACCGGAAATAAAAAGTTTTGAATATTAATACCTACATCGTAGCGACCGGCGAACGCAAATATAAGCGACAAAATTCCATGTTGGTAGAAATAAACGTTTTTTGCCAGTAGTCAAAAATTACTCCAAAATATGGAACATTTTATGCTTCGAGAAGATCAAGAGCAAATCAAAACAAATCAAGACAAATAAATATTTTTATTGTTTAATTTCTTAGATTAACACTTAAAAGCTAATCGTGACAAAACGCACACATTGTCTGTATTTCCGAAAAATACCTTTAATTCTCATAAAAAGAAAAAATCTGTATTTCTTTTCTTTCAGCCATAGCACGTTCATGAACATATTGTACTAGCTCAATTTGAAGTTAATTTGTAATTAGAATAAGGTTTATAAACTTTTTTTCCTAAACGAGATCAATGATACGTAAGCAACGTTTTTTGTAGCATGAATTTATAAAATGAGGTATTCTGTGTTCTAAATAATTTCCAAACTAAACTATGGACATTAATTAGGTACTTAGGTTACTACAGGGTTACGTGAAACGGTAGGGATGGTAGGTCAAAATAGAAAAGGAGGCCAATTTAATAAACGTTTTAAACAACTTTAACTATGAGTTAATTCTAAAATCGTGATAAAAAAGAACTATTTCATGGTTGGCTCAGCAAACATTATTCACTATGTTGAGTATAATAAGCGATATATTTAACCATTTGCGAAAAATTCGTTGAAAACACTATTCGTCGAATCAAAGATTGTTCCACGAGCGTTACCAATTAGTATTCCGCTATAGTTTAAATTTTTTTAGTATTTTCCGCTATAGTTGCACATCTTCATCATTATTTCGTAGCGATGATAGCTCAGTGGTGAGCGCGGTCGATTCGCATGCCGAAGGGCGTAGGTTCAAACCCCAACAATAAGCTTGAGCTGCCGGTGAAGGAAAACATCGTTAGGAAAACATAGCGTGGTGGCAGAGTACTTTCTAGTACTCGGCTGGCTAGCTACCACTCTCAAGTTGAAAATCCGCCAAGCATGTAACGGTGTGTTCCGGCAGCCTCACTTGAGAGCCAGTTCTATTCCAGGCTAGGTGTGCTTTACCATCTTCGACCACACCGTCACTTAACATCAGGTGAGTTGTGGTCAAACAACTAGCCTGTCAGCCATTAAAAAAAAACTAAGAATATAATATCTCGCTATAGTTGAAGTGGTCCATGACTATTGTGATTTGACAACTTGAGATTCGACAAATTGTGTCCTCGACAAATTATGTTTTCGACGAATTTTCCGCAAATTCTCTTTGACTTTAATTACGTTATCACGAACCGTGTAACCCTGCAACTAACTATTATTACTAAAGTTAAAAACCTAAACAGAATCATCATCAAAACTTTTGCCACTTTTATCTTCTAAAATTTTAATTTTCCTTTTCATGGTCATCAAAATTCGCTTAAGGTTTTTATTTTGCCGACATAGCCGTCGGTTTGCTTTTAACAACGATTCTATTCTATTTATATGTTCTTTACATTTTTCTTCTTTATTTCTTAAATGTTTTATATCTTTGTTACCCTGACAATCTCTTGACGCATTTGATTCTGCATCTGACGACGTACTGCAAGGCTTCGGAGATAGAGGATCCTAAAAAAAAAAGTATAATTAGGGATCAATAGTATAGTATTTCCAGCATTTATTTGACTACTTCGAAAGCTGAAGGGCAGTTGGTTTGATTCTCACTAACTACTAACATTTGTGTAACTAACATAAATGGTTGTTCTGTGTCTGGGTGTTCCGTATGTATTTACAAACAAGCTGAAGAGCTTAAAAAGTCAATAACCCGACTGCGATTTAATTTAGAATTAAAGGAATAAACCTTTTTTAACAAATTTATTGCTCCTAATTAAAAAACATATAGCGTTTATATTAATTTATTTTGAATTTATTTTGATACTCTACTACTCGATAGTTTTTTTTTTTTTTTTATCGACGTATAAAATTTCACGTCAAAAATCCGCCATTTTTTTCAAACACCTACCTAAGAACACTTTGGTTTTTAAGACGAATATAACGATATCTTAACTGTCGAAATCCATCCAGCCGTTTGGAAGTTACGAGGTAATAAAGAAATTTACATACATACATACAAGATACGCGCGAAAAACACAACCCTTCCTTGGCAGTCGGGTAAAAAAAGTATTTAAGTATTATCTCAGCTGCCTGGATTTGACATAGTACAAGCTTTGGTTAGTTTGGGGCTAGATGGCGCTGTGTGTAATGTCTTCCAATATTTATTTATTATAATATGCTGGCATCCAACTTCGTCTCATTTCAAGGAAAACATCACTTTCCAAATTAGATTTAAAAAAAATTGAGTGATAGACTTAAAATCCAAACTGACTCTAGAACTTATTGTCTTACTTACAATGGCGATTGTAGCGAATGGTTTTGCTCTCAAGGGTTCATCGCTGTCTTCAGACAAACAGTTTGCTGGGTCTTCTAATCTTTCAGCTTTCACTTCAGTAGTGTAAAAAGTAGCAGTACCAGGGTCTAACTGAAAATGTCAGATAGATTGAATACGATAAGACATAAGAAGCAGCATGCAACCTATGCATATGTTTTTTATAGTTAGTTGAGAGGGTGTCCACATGGAAGTAATAAGTTTGTACGTAGCACTTATTACTTCCATAGATATTACATATTAAGCAGCATGCAACCTATGCATATGTTTTTTATAGTTAGTTGAGAGGGTGTCCACATGGAAGTAATAAGTTTGTACGTAGCACTTATTACTTCCATAGATATTACATATTAAGCAGCATGCAACCTATGCATATGTTTTTTATAGTTAGTTGAGAGGGTGTCCACATGGAAGTAATAAGTTTGTACGTAGCACTTATTACTTCCATAGATATTACATATTAAGCAGCATGCAACCTATGCATATGTTTTTTATAGTTAGTTGAGAGGGTGTCCACATGGAAGTAATAAGTTTGTACGTAGCACTTATTACTTCCATAGATATTACATATTAAGCAGCATGCAACCTATGCATATGTTTTTTATAGTTAGTTGAGAGGGTGTCCACATGGAAGTAATAAGTTTGTACGTAGCACTTATTACTTCCATAGATATTACATATTAAGCAGCATGCAACCTATGCATATGTTTTTTATAGTTAGTTGAGAGGGTGTCCACATGGAAGTAATAAGTTTGTACGTAGCACTTATTACTTCCATAGATATTACATATTAAGCAGCATGCAACCTATGCATATGTTTTTTTATAGTTAGTTGACAGGGTGTCCACAATTCAACTGATGTTTTTTATTCTCTTCTTGACATCGCATTCTGTGCATTCTGCCAAATTCAGTGTTTCTGTATTTTGTGTGCAGTCTTCAGATTTCACCTTCTTTATCTTTACAGTCAAGGTCCAGTCCGTGCCAGTCAAATCCAGTCATGCTTTGGTAAAGTAGTGGCGACTTTACTATAAGCTTCAATGGAGTTTTAGCAGCAACGCGAAAAGTCATGTTTCACCACATTACGTCACTTTCCCACACTCGCGCTTGTAATCCGGCATTTTATGAATAAAACACCACTATTTTTATACATAAACACTCGAAAAAATAGTTTTGGAAAAAATACAATGGAACGACACGACTTTTTACGCGTTCCCGCCAAAACTCTCAATTGATGTGTCGGTGTAAGCAGTTGACAGCCCTGTTGGCTCATTGGTAATATGTCTGCCTTTAGAGCCGTAGAGCGTGGGTTCGATTCCCACCCAGGACAAACATTTTATGGTGTAAATAAATGTTTGTTCTGTGTCTGGGTGTTCTATTATGTATTGTAAGTATGTATTTACAAAAAAAAAGTATTTATGTATTCTATCAATTATCTGACTTCCATCACACAAGCTCTGCTTAGTTTGGGGTCAGTTGACGCTGTGCGTAATGTCCTACAATATTTATTTTTTTATTTACAATTTTAAGCAAAGCTCATACTATGAAAGTTATGTCAATAGAAAAAATTAAAAATAATTTTATTAAAAGTTAATAAGGACGCTGAAGCTGAAGTCCTTTTTCGCTCTGTAAGCTCATTGGTAGTAGGTATAGGTCCTTTAAGAACTGTAGGGCGTGGGTTCAATTCCCACCCAGGACAAACATTTTGTGGTATAAACAAATGTTTATTCTGTGCCTGTGTGTTCTGTATGTATTATAACTACATAATTTACAAAAAAAAGTAAGTGTTCTATCAGTTATCTGACTTTCATAGTACAAGCTTTGCTTAGTTTGGGGTCAGATGGCGATGTGTGTAATGACAGAATTTTATTTATTATTTAATCGTAATACGCATTCCATATATTATGACGTACTTACATTAGAATTAATTTTCACAATCTTTTGACAAGGTACAGCTCCCATTCTTAAAAATCTGTTTCCAGAAGTTTTCATAATAAAATCATCATTGCTGAAGTGTCTTGAACAAATTGTACTTGTCTTTGTGGGGAACCACTGCACTCTACCAGTTATCTTGATCCATTGTTCTCTTAATCTCCGTTCTTTTGGAAAACTAAAAGAAAGAAAAATATTTTTTAAATATCACAAACGTTATTTCTTGCATACCTTCTTATTTCTCACTTCAATTACCTAAATAATAATTTCTTACAAAGTTCCTCGAAAATAATGATCATATACAAAATCTTAACAAAACAAAACCATTGGTGTCATAATATAAATGTGTATTTTTTTTTTTTTTTTTTGATAATAATAAAATAATTAATTTGTTAATTACTATGACCTCATTCATATTTATGACATTATTGTAATGTATGTATAGGTAGGTACTCTATAAAATTTCATAAATTTTTTTTCTACTTTCTTGTTTTTGGCACTGAAACTGGCAAGTCTAAGTCATAAACGTAAGTCAGAGTAAAGTCATGTTATACCCTGCTAAAGTTAAAATGATAATTTAACTACTTTACTTTACTTTTGCGTGGTGGTAGGGTACTTTCTAGTATTCGGCTGGCTAGCTACCACCCTCAAGTTGAAAACCTGCCGCCAAGGATCTAACGGTGTGTTCCGGCAGCCTCACTTGAGAGCCAGTTCCATTCTAGGCTAGGTGTGCTTTACCATCTACGACGACACCGTCACTTAACATCAGGTGAGCTGTGGTCAAACACCTAGCATGTCAGCAAAAAAAAAAAAACTACACTCCGATTTTTTTATTGAACGACCTCAGCAATGCTACCAGTCAATTTTTTTTATTCAGCCACGTTTATTCATCATAATATTTTTATTTCCATAAACATGTAAAATGGTTACCAAATCAATAATACAATATTGTTAAAATATTCAATGCAACATATAACTTAAAGTTGAATAAGTAAAAAAGTATACGTAATTATTAAATCTACAATCATCTGGCTAGTCAATAAAAAAACCGAAGTATAAAAACTTGACGGAGTTTTTAAATGGAATGGACATGTTTCACCATAATTATATTACTTCCTCAGACTGTTGCACACGGCGAATGAACATAATTCAGCAATTTATGAGTAAAATGTCACTATTTTATACACACCTAAATACTATAAGAAGAAAAGTTTCATAAATAGGATTTGAAAAGCAACATGATTTTTCCGGATTCCCGCCAAAACAAGCGTCACATTTTTGTTCTTTATATTTTATCGACTATTTCAAAATCGAGGCATTGGGACAACACAATCGATCCATTCTAGAGAAGTTTTGGAACCACGAAAATTGCGAGCAAGCGTCTGGTTGCCATGTTCTTTATACATTGCGCGTTATTATAGTTTTTAATCAGACAAGTTGTCAAGTAGCCCGCAATGTAATTCTTACAAACGAATATTATCTCAACCACAGGAGCCAAATCGTTTTCATCAATATTTCATAAACAAAACAAATATGAATAACTTAGCTTACCGATGAAAAGAAATCCCTCCTTGCGCAACACTGGAAACTTGACTTCTTGCCCTACAGGTAATTACGGCGCATGAAGGCATTGTAATTTACAATTACAATATTCGCAGCAACACACTCCGTGAAGGTCCGATAGCGACTGAAGCGCCGCTATGCGTGTTTTTGATGAAGTATGAGCATCTGCTCGAATGTCGTTACCGACTTACTTCAATATAATCTCATGTTACTAACCACGCTCTGTTCTGTGATTTCTCATTCATAATCATAAATATTTTACCAGTAAATTACTTTGAATAGCCATAATAAACATTATTATATCCTAGAACCTAAATAGCTAGCCAGCCGAGTACCTAGTACTCGGCTGGCTAGCTACCACCCTCAAGTTGAAAATCTGACGCCAAACTGTGTTCCGGCAGCCTCAATTGAGAGCCAGTTCTATTCCAGGCTAGGTGTTTACGATCTTCGACCACACCGTCACACTTAACAGAAACACAAAGCTTGTCAACCATTAAAAAAAGTTTAAAATATATTACAACTGAAAATGTTAATGCTGACACTAAGGCAGTCCAGTCAGCTATGGGCCTACTTACTTCAGACAGCCTAAACCTATAGGTCTAATAGTATGTGACATGACCAGACATGCACACACAAGACCGACAATCTAATAGAAATGAACACAATTTATACCACTATTCATATGAAATGATATTTTGTTAAGCAGGTTAAGTGAAAACTTGGTTAGTTTCTTCATTTCTTTTATTAACATATTATACAGTAGGTATACTTTCTATTTTATTTATTCAACAATACATATGTACTATATATACATATTTTATTTTATATTTATAATTTAGAAAGTATTAATCACAATATTTTTATCCCTAAACGGAACATAAAAAAGGAATCAATGCCAATTAAGTTCTGGTTTATTGACACCAGATAAAAGACATTAGAAGAATACATTTCATATAGGCGAAGAAAGATCCCAGATTTACCATTATACAGTTCAAATAAATAAAAATGTCATAATATGTATAATAGGAGGCATTTCTGTAAACGGGAGAATAGTATACCCTTTATTGAATTTGCATTCTTTAGTTAAGACTGTATTACTTAGTTTTTGGGCGATGAAGCATTTCTTAGTGTATTTACAATTAAAACTCGGAAAAACTCGTTCCTAGAAATGAGACTCCGCTATATCGATTTTTCGGCCTCAAAACACCTGCGTTTAAACTGCCTCATAGAGCCTCCAGTTGTAGTTACTAAGGTGATTCCCCCGGCAGATACATCATGTACACTATGCAAGTGTTCAAAAATGTAATTAGGATACTTTCATAACTTAAAATATCTTCCAAGCCCAACCGTAATCTTCCTTTTCAAGAATATTAGCTTATATTATGGTTTGAGGCCCACTGATGCTACCAGTTGCTCCAGTTTACCCCTCCCTAGATCCGGGGCTGCTTCCAGACAACCTTCAAAAGTAATATAAGAAAATTCATGCACTAAGGGAACATACATTATCACATTATGCTTATTGGGCAAAATAAAAATAAACACTGCTATTTGAATACAATGTGAACATAATTACATGTATTATACATAATTATGGGAAAAATAAAGTATAGCAATGGTATCTATATAAAGTTTTTGTCATAGCAACAACTTAAACTAGTTTGAGACCACAAATCAAGACTCATCATCATTCTATTGTAGCCCACTGCTGGACATTGGCATCTTCCAGGACAGCCCACACAGACCCATCTTTAACTTTTCACTTTCAGCCACTACCGGTTATCCAACATATTACATTGTTACTCCATCGAGTCCCTGGGAGTCCTACAGTATAATTCAGGATTAATCATACACTCATCAAATTACTCTAAGCACAAACTAAACCCTTATTGTTAAATTCATTGGCTTTCTGGTTGTTCCTCGCTAAACTGTGAAGATATCCAAGTCAGTGCCCATTTCAAATTCGTCAGCATATATTTCAACGCCTTTGTCCAATGCTCCTCAGAATTGAACTGTATTTTAATAGAATATGCATGTGGAGGTGAAGCAGTATCTTCTATTTTACCTTTGTCTATTCTATATGGCAAACAGAATCCTGTATTTCCTTTCTCAACTTGCTCTTTAAATTGTTGTAGGCAATCTAGGAATGCAACCATTGCTGCATCAAATTTGGTATCCCAGAGAAATCTGAACCCACCCGAACCATATAATGGCAACATTTTCTGATCTTCCAAAGCTTCTATGTATGAGTGGTTTCCATATGGAACAAGCTTGTATCTCTGAAAGCTGAAGTTTATCTTTCTAGCTAATGAAGACAGTAAGAGTACCGTTTGACCCCAAGCAGCATTTATTTCAGACCAATCTACTGGGGCTGTAGGTAATCTTCCCAATCGGAAGTTGTTTATTATACCAAATTGACCAGAATCTGATATGTGAAATGTCGCTTTGAATACATTAGTCTTTTTTAGTTTCTCTAACTGTGATTGAGTATATGACAACTGGCACTCGTAGAATTTCATCTGGTCTTCGGTTACCATCAAATCTTTGCGATATCTAGTATACTCTTTCCAGTAAACATCTTGCTCCTTTTCTAGTCTCTCTTTCTCCTTCTCTTGTATATCTATCTCATCATTCATAGCTCTTTCCTCTTTCTGCAATGCAGATAGCTCTTGCAATAGTCTAGATTGTTCTTGCTTCCAATCATCTAATTCTTTTTCTAGGCCTTCCAAATTCAAATCTTCTTTATCATCCTCTAATTTTTTCAAATAATCGTTGTAATCCTTCCATTCAGCTTCGGTCTGTCTCAATTGATTGTCCATAAGTTCTAGAAGGGTGTCTGTACATTCGTCACATAAAGGATGGTCTACATCAGAGTTGTTTGAAAGTAGGTCGAATAGTGTAGCTTTAACATGGAGTTGATGGCCTAAAGAAGTGGTTTCCCATCCGTCTGATATAACCATGAAGCCATTTGCGCCGTTACCAGATTCCGTCATGCGAAACGGTGGGACATAATGCTCTAAACTTGACGATTGCATGTCCAAGTCTACCTCATTGTTCCGACGTATTTGCAACGTCAAATCGGCAATAGTGTGCTCTCCAAGATTATGCAAGGACTCGTCTAAGTTCAAAGGCTGTAGGCAGCGCTGGCAAGAGAAATTCACGAAGGATTTTGAGTCTGTCATTTTGATTCAACCTTTCACTATTGGCGTTGCATTACTTTAAATGGTTTTGAACTATCGCCTTGTTGGACAGTGATATTACTAGCTACTTATATATTTCTCTATAAAATTGTTCGTAAGTAACAAAGAATCAAAGAACTAGATACTGGCGAACACTTTTGTATTGTTTCCAAATCGCAATTTTTTGCAGTTTTACAAAAACAAACTCGATTTACAATTTTACAAACTTCAATGTCACCAATCATTTTGTGTTGTGGCTTTTTTCTGTGGTTTTGGCATCGCTGTTTGTTGATGTTACCAAGGTAAAGTACATTTTCGTTTTTAAGTATTTTATAAAAGGTCAATGTATTTCTGATTACTTTTAAATTTAAAGTTACGTTATGGTAGACTAAATATCTGAAATATTTGTTATTACATACGAATTGTCTTTACCAAAGCGATATTAGGTATGAAATGGCTATGCATCCCTAAGTATATCACTTAGGGATGCATAGCCAAAGTGATTCAGGCTTCCAGTACCCAGAAATTCATTGTATTGTATTTCAGACCAACGAATATCAACAAATTTAATGCTATCTAATTTTGCTCCTGCGAACTAAAAGGAGACAGCACCGAATTCATTGGCTACATGGGACAGGGATGTCCAAGTATCGCCCAATACAAATTTATTAAACAGATTGGAGGATCACAAAAACTAATGTTTTTTTCGAGTGTTTATGTATAAAAATAGTGGTGTTTTATTCATAAAGTGCCGAATTATAAGCGCGAGTGTGGGAAGGTGGTATAATGTGGTGAAACATGACTTTTCTTGTTGCTTCAAACTCCATCGAAGCTTATAGTAAAGTCGCCACTACTTTACTAAAGCATGACTAGATTTGACTGGCACGGACTGGACTTGACAAACACTGGACTTTGATTATAAAGATAAAGAAACTAAAATCTGAAGACTACACACAAAGTACAGAAACATTGAAACTGGCAGAATACATAAAGTGCGATGCCAAGGAGAAAGAGAAAAGAAAATGTTGTATAAATATAAAATAAATTTTGTAAAAGAAACACGTCGTGGTAGATAAAAAATTCTTAATCTTATCTATCTGCACTCAGTATCTGCATGTTAGATACTTTTTTTTTGTGTTAAAATAAAGACAAACAGTATCTTTGATATTTATTTTTATTTCAGACTAGAATATAAACTGGCATGGATAATAAACAGCACCAAATATTTACACAAATTGCAAAACGATTAAGTGCCTACGACATTACTAATTTATTAATTTCAATAAACAAGTAGGTATATCTTTATAAATAAAATAAAAATTTGGTGAATGTATAAGCAAAATATATAAAGAAGCTAAGAAATTACCTTTAGCTAAGTTAATCATATTAAAACAAAAATAGGTATAAGAAATATATTAACAACAATTAGTAATCGAAAAGGAACTCAACTTAAAATGATTACATTACTCTAAATTAATAATAATTAACAACACAAGAGTGAGCTGTTTATGGGTATCAAAGTGCATGGATACTATATACCTACTTAGTCAAGATTTAATTATTTTCTAATTAATTTTTTTAAAGCTAAATATTCTTCATGAAAAATAACTTTTTACCGTTATCAATACCAGCATAATTTTTGTATTAGAGTAGCAATTAATTAAACTATCTTAAAATACTAACTAACTAAGTAGTGTCTTTTACATTTAGCTGCATTCAAATCACATAATTTCTTAAAACTTTAACAAATCTTTCATCTTAAAAGAAATTTTAACTACTGAGATAATTACCAACGCTTCTTATAAGTAGTTTTTACTGCACTTTGTTGCTTATATAATTTTTATTTACATTTAATATAATTTTACTAAGCACACAACTTTTTTTGTTATGTCTGAGAGACCAGGTGTTTGATCACAGCTCACCTGATGTTAAGTGACGGTGTGGTCGAAGATGGTAAAGCACACCTAGCCTGGAATGGAA
This sequence comes from Biston stratarius, assembly GCA_950106695.1. Lineage (NCBI taxonomy): Eukaryota > Metazoa > Arthropoda > Insecta > Lepidoptera > Geometridae > Biston > Biston stratarius. The sequence continues at coordinate 2,940,504 of OX467115.1, read as the reverse complement.
CTGGCTCTCAACTGAGGCTGCCGGAACACACCGTTAGATGCTTGGCGGCAGTTTTTCAACTTGAGGGTGGTAGCTAGCCAGCCGAGTACTAGAAAGTACCCTACCACCACGCTATGGTTTCCTCACGATATTTTCCTTCACCGGCAGCTCAAGCTCGTTGTTGGGGTTTGAACCCACGCCCTTTGGCATGCGAACCTACCGCGCTAACCACTGAACCATCATCGCTACAAACTTTATAGTGATGCACCATTGCTTGCTATCGAGGATCAAAGCTACTCCGTCTGCGTAGCGTTTTAGCGCCACACGGGAGCAATTTTAATCTTCGAGATCACAACTGGCAAAACGTTACATCTAACAACTTAACTCACTGCCTGTCTATTCTTGCTCTTTTAGATTTCGTAAGATAACTTATAATATTGCGAACAATAAATTAGGACATGTTTGTTGTAATTGACAAACGTCAACTTGTAAAAACTGACGAACGAGCCGACAAAAATAATTGCAGCATTTGTGCAGAGATTATAATTCTCTTGCGCCTTACAGTACGTTTTAGGAAGTGACAAATTAACTAAGCTTTTCCAAAATGTACTAAAAATGGATCAACGCCCCTAGTGAGCGTTATTAGCAACTGTTACCAACGTGAAGTTGCAGATATCTATCATATATTTTCTTGTTATTCCTCTGAGTATATTTTTAATTAAAAAGAATCCCTCTATGGTTGATTCCGAATGTTAGCTTGGACAAACAGAGGCAACGGATGCCACCATATAAAATGCAATCTCCCGAAAAATCATGTCGCTATAAAAATAGTGGAGTTATATTTGAATTTTTTAATTTTGACTTAAAGTTATATGATGAGGCTAAGTGATGCGGTAAAATATGACATTTCATGTTGCTGTCAAAGCTCCATCAAGGCTTGTACGAAAATCAGCGCTATATTTACTTATAATATGATCGGATGATATAATATGACTCGACTTTCACGTATGTTGTTTGAAAGAGACTGTGTCTGACACTTATTTCACTTGTTTTAACATAAATGGCACTGGCAAAGGCACAAAGTGCGATGCCAAAAACAAAGAAGATCATTATAAATCAATTTTAGAAGAGACAAAAATTTGGCTTGGCATGATTTTTTTTCTAAGCCGGCAACTGTAGTTAAGGTGCAACTCCATGAATATAATGCGCAGGATCTTGCAGCTGGTGGTAATATGTGTTTGGTAACAAAGCTTGAGCGAGGCCGCCTTGCGGTCCAGCATACTGAGCCGGGACGAGCATTTCCCTGGAATGGAAAAGAAACATGCTTAAATCAATCTCGAACCATACATAAAATTAGTTTTACGAGTTTTAGCGAGAACGCAGAAGAATAACGTCGCTGCTTTATATTATTTTTAATGCTTGTTTTTTCGTCAAGTGTCGGCAAGTAGTTATGGTGGAACATTTTATCTCGTGTTATATCTAAAACACCACAGAAGCTTTTAATAAACTCATTAGGTGTTTGACCACAACTCATCTGATGTTAAGTGACGGTGGTGTCGAAAATGATGAACACACCTCCTAGAATGGAACTGGTTCTCAAGTGAGGCTACGGAAATATACCGTTAAGTGCTTGACGGCAGATTTATACCTTGGTAGCTATACAGACGAGTACTAAAGAGTACCCTGCCACCATGCTATGGTTTCCTCACGATGTTTTCCTTCGCCGGTAGCTCAAGTTCGTTGTTGGGACTTGAACCCACAACTGCATGTGAACCGACCGCGCTAACCACTGAGCTATCGTCACTATAAAACTCCGCCAAAACTTCTAGTATAGCTGTAACCATTTCACTTGGCCTCATCCGAAAACATGACTTATTTTGTGTGAATTTGGCTGTAACTTTTTTTTTATAGTTGACAGGCTAGGTGTTTGACCACAGCTCACCTGATGTTAAGAGACGGTGTGATCGAAGATAGTAAAGCACGCCTAGCCTGGAATGGTACTACTGGCTCTCAAGTCAGGCTGCGGGAACACATCGTTAGATGCTTGGCGGCAGATTTTCAACTTGAGGATGGTAGCTAACCAGCCGATTACTAGAAAGTACCCTACTACCACGCTATGGTTTCCTCACGATGTTTTCCTTCACCAGCAGCTCAAGCTCATTGCTAATTAAGCAGTAGTGTGTAAACATTATCGTGTCCGGTGTTCCGGCGAAATTACAGGGCTGTTGAGACTAACCATCGAAAGACTCAAAGTAATGAGCGCAAAAGCGGCGGTGCCCTGGACTATGTTTTACTACTCAAAGTTCTGTGTATCGCTGCAATGGTCATGGACAGGCGTTATCGCTTACCACCAAAAGAGTGTCTCGTTCGTCTCAATAATTTTATATTTAAAAAATAATCTTTATAGGGATTATTGGTGGAGTATCCAAAAGGCAAGTCTACTTCCATCATATAGGTTTTACCGCCGGTTAATTTACAACACAATTTCAATTATCAATGTTCTATACTTAGAGGAGTATACATATATCTTTATCAAACGTTCTATAGAATTCATTGTTTCCTTGGTGATTTTATCGTATCGTGCTCACATACGTAGGTACGTCGGCCTGCTGATTAAGCTCCGTGACTCTAAGGCCTTGAAACCCAAGAACAAAACGTCCACAGTTGGACACAAACGATTGGACCAAACAAAGGGTTCTTACAGCTTAAAACATAAATTGTTAACGTTTGGGTACCGCACGCGATCAAAAACTTGTGTAAGGTGACACCATAGATATACCTAAGTATATGGTACACGAGTAGACTTATACAGTAACTTTTTCTATGTTTTTGACATCTTACTTTGTGCATTTTGCCAGGGTTGCTTTTAAATATTTTATACAAGCTGCGCCACGTGCTTTTACCCATAGTAATGGATGATGATGATGAAAGTATCCTATGTATTATTCCAGGGCCTAAAGTAAATACATGCAAAATTTCACTCAGATCCGTTGAGTATATTACGCGTGAAGCCGTAACAAACAATCAAACTTACATTGGTATTTATAATATTAGTAAAATAAATAAATATCATAAGACTCGTTACACACAGCGCCTCTCGTAGCGTTACTGTATTATGTTTTCTCTGTAGTTTTTTTAATGGTATGCTATCAAGTCCAACTCTTATGTTTGTTTAGTTGTGGAATAAAATACAGTACATATTAACAATGCATGTTATTTTTTTTATTTTTTTTGTGAGCATTTGTTTACTTTTCAGTTTAGTTTTATCAAGCCCTACATTTTTTTTTATCCATTTAAAAAATGAAAGGGCGGCAAATTCGGAATCCGCACCGGGTGCTAGTGACCCTTGCTACGCCACTGGGTCGCGTAACTTTTTAGTGAGAGCGAGAACCACAATAAGAAACTCAAAGTCAGGGGGCAGGTAGCTATGGCAGCTACCCCGCACCCAACGCGTCAGGGACTCTTCACCCTAGAGATTCAGCACGCCCCGAGGTTGACCGATTCGGCCATCAATCAATATCTAACAAAGACGCCGATAACCACGTATGGTCCGCACATGGGCCGCTGTCCGTCGGTCGAAATCACTGCTTCATTAGCATACTAACTTATAAATGCAAGCTACAGTGCTATCTAAGCTAGAGATAGCTCACTCAAAAGCTTTATTTACGCTCATCAAAAAGATCAAGAACTCATTAATAATTCCACGAGTGCAATTTAGTTACAAATCAAAATAATGACGTGTTTTTAATCACTTTTACAATACAATACAATACAATACAACTTTATTATACACCAAACATTATAAAAATACATACAAAAATTAAAAACAGAAGAGAAAGAAAGTAACAAAACAAAAAATACAACATAGAAACAACAAATAAACGGTGTACAAGGGCGGCCTTATCGCCTAGAGCGATTTCTTCCAGACAACCTTAACCTTAACTCTTAGTCTATGCTTTACACAAAAATGTGTATTTCATAAACTTAATTGACATATTTGATGAGTTTTTAGGGGGACGCATTGAGATCGCGTCCTCGCAATATATCATTGTCCAAGACTTGATTTCAAGTGTTTTTTTTTTATAAATATAATGGTGTTTATTATAAAGCGCCGAATTACGTGCGTTAGTAAGTAGTTAGTAAACTGATATAATGTGGAGTAACGTGACTTTTCGCGTTACCTCCAAAGCTCTATCGAAGCTTGTAGTAAAGTCGCTACTACTTTACTAGGGCATGACCAGACTTCACCTTGACTTACTTTGTGTGACTTGATTTTTCATAAAATATCTAAAAGTATAGAAATTGACAAATGCACAATGTGAACCGCCAAAAACAAAGAAAAATATCTGATGTCGGGTGACATTTTCTTCTACTATATACATAGGCGGAGTTTTGGCGGGAACACGGAAGAGTTGTGTCGCCACAATAATGTGATGCATATGCTTGTATTATACATATTATAAACCTTCCTCTTGAATCACTCTACTCTGTCTATTGATGGAAACCGCATTAAAATCCTTTGCGTAGTATCTAATCTAAACGTACAGCGACTTTGTTTTAGTAGAGATATGCATACTTGAAAATATCGAAATATTTGACACTGGCAAATAAACAAAGTATGACTCCAGTAAACAAAAAAAGACTACAGACTCAGACGACTATGTAGGGTCCAAGACATAGGCTATAAGTCATTCCTACAACTAAAGCGAATATTATAGGGTATTTTTATGGTTCCGTACCCAAAGGGCCGTGGTGAGTCGTGGTGGTGCCGGCGTAAGAATAGTACCCCACCTTCTCTACCCGTGGTTGTCGTAAGAGTCGGCTAAGGGACGTAATCAGGAAGATGGGCAGCAGCGTCTTCCTTGAACAATCACATCTAACTGCGCTCGCCAACCCGCCTGCCAAGCGTGGCGAATATTGGCAAAACCCCCCCAGAAGGAGGCTTATGTCCAGCAGTGGACGACCTATGGCTGATGATGTACCCAAAGGATAAAACGGGACCCTACTACTAAGACTTCGCTGTCCGTCCGTCTGTCTGTCCGTCTGTCACCAGGCTGTATCTCATGAACCGTGATAGCTAGACAGTTGACATTTTCACAGATGATGTATTTCTGTTGCCGCTATAACAACAAATACTAAAAAACAGAATAAAATAAATATTTAAGGGGGCTCCCATACAACAGACATGATTTTTTTGCCGTTTTTATAGATAATGGTACGGAACCCTACGTGCGCGAGTCCGACTCGCACTTGGCCGGTTTTTTCAATATAACAATTACGAAAATAATAGAAGAATAGAAAAAAAACGTGTAAATTTTTTAAAATAAGGTTCGATTTCTATAGTAATTAAACTTACGGTCGATTCGGCTGCTGCGGAGTACGGTCACGCTGGCGGCGGTTCTTGAACCAGTTGGAGACCTGTGTGAGGGTCAGACCTGTCTTCTTCGCTAGAGCCCTCTTCTCATCTGGGTTCGGGTAACTGTCGACAAAGTTTATATTTGTTTTTCGATATGAATACCTACAGGTGTATTAATTATTATCAGGGCGAGCGAAGCGAGCCCTTACACTATTCCACAACCTGAGCATATTTGTGGTACACTTTACTGAAAAACTATCACGCCTATAGATTTGTGCTTTAACATAGTAATTTAACTTCATGTCTAGATGTGTTATCTGTCAAAAAAATATAATTTATAACCATTAAAAAAAACATTAACAATTTTGTATTAATTGGATAGGATGTTATTGTACTACTAACGCCATCTGTTAGAAAACCAAAAATTAACATCGCTGCAACAGAACTAAACTCAATACTCAAATACATCGTAGTTAATCTACTTAATACTAGATGACACCACTACAATCAGGTTGTAAAATAACAACTGTCTTAAAAATCATTACCCGTTAGAAAAACTACGCGAGCCCTCATAAAGCTCAGCTTTTACTAGTTATTTAGTATTTCATTTGCTCCTAATTCAAAAAACTGATGATAAAGAAATGGGGGAATATAGTTTGGCTTTGCAGCTACATATATATCATCTACATCCAAACCGATTCGAACAAATAGATCGGCCCCTGTTGACGGCAGATAAATGGCAATGCGGCAGTACCTACCTAGACGACCTCCTAAAGTCGATCCACCAAGTAATGTTTAAACTAAGCACTAACGTTTATCATAATGTAATTCACTTACCGGTTTCGATAATAGCAATCTTTCAGAGCATTTCTACTCTTTTCTTTGAAGCAATACACTGTTTCTTCTCCATCCCATATTGTTTTTGGCAACGGATACTTTTTCCTAAGCCTATATTTGTCAACTGCGCCTGTAACATAAATTTTTATAAATTTCCGGAATTATAAGTATGTAGGTATTTTCAAAAAAAAAGTATACGTATTCTACCAGTTATGTTTTGGGTCCTACGATATGTATTTATAAACCGACTTAAAGAAGTAAGATGTTCTCGAAGACGTCTAGACCGACCGATTCGAGTTTTTTTTAGTTTTTGATGAAATTTGGTATGGTGGTAGCTGACACCCTGGATTAATACATAGGTACGCTTTATACATACTTTTTATCCCGAAAAATGTAGTGTTTTTTTTTAACGCTGACAGTCTAGGTGTTTGGCCACAACTCACCTGATGTTAAGTGACGGTTTGGTCGAAGATGGTAAAGCACACCTAGCCTGGAATAGAACCGGCTCTCAAGTGAGGCTGATGCACCGTTAGATGCTTGGCGGTAGATTTTCAACTTGTGGGTGGTAGCTAGCCAGCCGAGTACTAGAAAGTGCCCTACCACCACACTATGGTTTCCTCACGATGTTTTCCTTCACCGGCAGCTCAAGCTCATTGTTGGGGTTTGAACCCACGCCCTTCGGCATGCGAACCGACCGCGCTAACCACTGAGCTATCATCGCTACAAAAACACGTTGTTTACGTGAAAACAGCGGGTAACGCCGCGGCGCGTAGCTAGTTTGTTAATAACACAAAAAGTTTGACCTGGGTGGGAATCGAAATCGCCCTACAGTTCTTAAAGCAGATATACTATGATATACCAATGAACCAACAGGGCTGTCAATGCTGATGGTAAGAGGCCAGACAGATTGACTTTGATTTCTTAAAAGATGGGGCAGTCTACGTCAACTTTATATTCATCAACAAACCAGAAATATTAGAGCAGAATAGTTCTGTTTTTTTTACAACGGACTAGGCATGCGTTTGGCTACGATCTCACTTGATGGAAAGTGACGATGTGGCCGAAGATGGAGCACGCTCGCCTAGGAAATACCTATTCTCATTTTTCTTGAACAACCCCGGGTTGTACTTAGTTGGAAACACAGACGAAATGAGTTCCACACATCAGCAGTTCTTACAAGGAACGTGGTCTGGAAACGTATTGTACGTTTATAGGGAATTTCCACTGTACCACACACTGTTCCACAGTGGTTTCCACTGTTAGGGTCATCTAAAGTTTCTTACCAAGTGCCCTGCCTCGTACTTTCTCTGCTTCCTTGTAGTGTGCCTTGAACCACAGGCTCTGTAAAGCTGTGTGGTGACGAGGCGGAAACGAATGCGCTTCCAGAATGGCATACAACTCTTGAAACACCCCTCGATGGTAAGCTACTAATGCCCGAGCCCTAGAGAAACAAGCATAATTTAAAAAAAACAAGGTCTAGTGCGAGTCAGACTCACCCATCGAGGGTTCCCTACAAACCTGTAGGTATATAAGTAAATGTTATGGTATTTTTTTTAATGGTAATTTATGCTTTTCGCAATTTTACCTTTATCTGAGCTATAAGTCGTTGCTTCGTACCAAATTTTAAGATTCTGAATTCACGGGAAGTACTCTGGTTTTGATTCCCTTACGAGTGTCGAAAATTTGCAGCATAAACGGCTGCATCTTTTGATTGTGATTTATAAAAAAAAAAAACATATTCTACTGTTTTGGTGAGTGGCGTGCCCAAAGTATTGTATTGTGGCGTGCCACTAATGGCACGCGTGCTATTGGCTTACCATCCTTGGGCTAGGTGTTTGACCACAGCTCACCTGATGTTAAGTCACGGTGTGGTCGAAGATTATAGAGCACACCTAGCCTGGAATGGAACTGGCTCTCAAGTGAAGGTGCCGGAACACACCGTAAGGTGGTGGCAGATTTTCAACTTTAGCATATAGCCAGTCGAGTATTAGATAGTACCCTACCACCACGCTATGATTTCTTCACGAAGTTTTCCTTCACCGGCAGCTCAAGATTATTGTTGGGGCTTGAACCCATGCCCTTTGGCGTGTGAACCGACCGCGCTAACCACTGTGCAATCATCGCTACACACCTTCATTTTATAGTGTTTACTAATGATAAATCTAGAATCGTTTGCCGGCGATCACTACGTGAGTGCCGGCAGACCAGTCGTTGTTAGCCCGTCATGCGACTTACGCTATCATTGTTTTCTGTTGTGTAGGTAGGTAGGTGTACTGTACATATTAAAATTTTATAGGTTGGTGAACACAAAAATTTACGTGTATTTTATAGATTTGATGTTAGCGAAGCTACGAACAAATGAGATCGATCGAAGATTTGTTCGTAGATGCGATGTCGACATCCCTAAACCTGCGTGAATCAACCCTAGTAGGAAAGATGTTCTAGTTACACAAGGCCCGAGTTCTTTGCTATTTGAAAGTGGCAACTCTAAAATAATTTAGTGATTCTTACCTTAGCACTGTCTCATTTCCTCTAAGAAGTTCCGTGGTAGGCAAACTCCACAAGAAAGCGGCTAATTTATCTATATCTCCCTTCTGCTGCAATGCTTCACAAACGCATTGTATTTGTTCCGAATTAAAATTTAAATATCTTCTTACATTATTCCCTTCATTTTCGGCAAAATATGTCTGCGACACCCTTTCATTGTTCACAGAGTTCGCGTTATCAAATTGGCTATTGATTTTAATTTCCGTCAAATTTGGGTTGTTTTCGTTATTCTGGCAACTTTTCAAGTCATCGTTGAAGAAATTTCTCATGCGATCTTCCCCGTCTATTTGGGAGAAAAAGTTTTCGTTCGTCGGTGGAAGTTTGAGTTCGAAATTCAAATATTTTTTATTTCTCTGCGGTGACAGATAGTTGTCGAAGGAGATTTTGTTGCTTTCTTGGAGGTAAACCTCTTTGGTGCTTCTTTCCTCTCTTGTTTTCTGTTTGCAAGAGAAGTATTGCTTTTCCTCCGGGGTGTAAAAGTTATTTTGAGTTTCGTATGGGAAAGGTGGTAATGAGGTTTCCGATTCGCCAGTCATGTCGCTGGATGGGCTCAGACGATCTGAACACGATTCCATGTTGGTGGATTTCATTACAGAATTCTCCTAGTTTTAATGTCTTTCAATTCTTGTACGTACCTTAAAATATATAAAAATATTATTTGGGTCCACGTATTCTACGTACCTACCTATAGATGTGTCGCCAGTCAAAAAGTGGCCACGGTAATCTGTTTTTCAATTCCGACTGATAGTTCCTAGTAGATTCAGAGATTAACGCGTACAAACCAACTCTTCCGCTTTTTTATGTTAGTATAGATTACTCATAGGTAAATATTAGTATTGGCTGTTAGATCATTTGGCAGTACTTCTACTTCAAAAGCTAAAGAGCGTGAGTTCGATTCCCACTTAGGACAAACCTTAGTTTGACGAACATATTTATGTTTAGTGTTCTGTATGTATTAAAAGTACGTATTTACAAAAAAGTACAAGTATTCTATCAGCTATCTGGTTTCCATAGTACAAGCTTTAATAATAATATAACTCTTTACTTTTCACACCAATTATAAACAATTAAATACATAAGATTAGTAAAACAATTGGTGGCCTTATCACTAAGAGCGATTTCTTCCAAGCAAGCCAAGTATGAAGAGAATTCTATAGTAAGTTAAGGACGGCGTGTGATGACAAGAGGAAAAAAAAATAGACTTACATGAATATCTATTATATTACAAAATATTAATACTTGAAAAGCTTTACTTAGTTAAGGGCTAAGAGATACTATATGAAATCTTCCGATGTGTATTTATCTACTAAGTAAAAAAATACACATCGTTTAATGAGCATAAATGTTAGTTCTGTCTGCGTGTTCTGTATGTATTAAGTACAAAAAAGTTTGTGAGTATTCTATCAGTTATCTAGTTCCCATAGTACAAGCTTTCTTTAGTCTGGGGCTAGATGGCGCTGTGTGAAATGTACTACGATATTCATTGATTTGTGAAATGAGTATCTACACAAGTAGGTATTTGTTTAAGAATGTATAATAGTCCGTGTATCTGTTACAAGTTAAATAATAACAATTTAAAATTTCCTACCGATCGAAGTAAAAATATCAGACGCTATGTTGACAAAATATGCGTTTGACACCGGATTTTCAGTTGAAAACACGATTTGATAGAACAAAAATAATTATGACAGGTCACGGTGCGGTGTTTAAATTTCAATTTTTAAGTTCATTTTTCATATTTTTTTATTGAAAAAGTTTTTTTTTTTTAAATTAAATTTGCCCTTTCGGGGAGGCTAAAGCTTTAAAGCCATACCGCCTTGTCTTCCGTTTTTGGAATTCATGTCTTACATCTATAGTTACAGTCAAAGTCCAGTCTTGGTCAAGTCCAGTTCGTGTCAGTCAAATCAAGTCAAGTAAAGTAGTGGCGACTTTACCATTAGCTTCGATGGAGTTTTAGAAGCAACACGAAAAGTTATGTTTCACCGCATTATATCACTTTACCACACTCGTGTTTGTAATTCGGCACTTTATGAATAAAACACCACTATTTTTATAAATAAACACTCGAAAAAACACTAGTTTAAAAAAAATACAATGGGGCGACACGACGCTTACCGCGTTCCTGCCAAAAATCTGAAAAAGTTTGTAGATTTTTTTTTTTTTTTTTTTCTATTTGGCCAAGAACTAACAATTAAGTGTTTTTTTTTTAATGTAAAAGTAATAAGATAAGCATAATTCCCTTCTGATGTATTGACATATTTTTATATTTGAATAATAATTGCAAATATGTAAAAGTAATGATTCGAACGAGGCGCTCTCCTGATGGTAAGAGATAACGCCTGTCCATGACCATTACATCAGTACTCAGAACTAAAATCTGCTAAAATCTGCCGCCAAGGATCTAACAGTGTGTCCCGGCAGCCTCGCTTGAGAGCCAGTACCATTCCAGGCTAGGTGTGCTTTACCATCTTCGACCACACCGTCAGTTTACATCAGATGAGCTGTAGTCAAAATACCTATCTGTCAACCATAAAAAAATCGCTGTAGTTTTTTAGTTTTTCTCCAGAACTTTTCAGATATCCTTCAGACTGGAACACAGCAGTATTTAGACCACTACTGCTTGGCGGCAGATTTCATCTGACAATGCGGTGATACCTAACTAGACACCTTGTGTTAAGGTAAAGATTCTACCAATATAAAATATACTTTACTAGCTGCGCCCCGCGGTTTCGCCCGCGTGCTGATGAATGATAATTATGATGAAATATGTCCTATGTTTTATTCCAGGGCCAAAAGTATCTACATGCAAAATTTCATCCAGATCCGTTCAGCCGTTCTGGCGTGATTGTGTAACAAACATCCATCCATCCATCCAAACTGTCACATTTATAATATTAGTGGGATTGCTACGAGATCCTAATTGGAACTGGGATCAAATCCCACGGTTCCTATCTGTCTTTTCTAAGTTATGTACTTTCGCTAGCGTCAAACGATGAAGGAAAACATACACATAGGTACATATACACATATGTCTGTGAGTTCTTAATGTTCTCGAAGATATCAAGCAAGCAGTAGCGTGTAAATATCACTGTATTCTGTAACTATAACTGTATTCCGGTTTGAAGGGTACTGCGGCTAGCGAAATTACAGGGCTGTTGAGACTAACCGTCAAATGTCTCAAAGTAATGAGCGCCAAAGCAGCGATGCCATTGGTTTTGTTTGTTAATCAAAGTTATTATAAATATCATAGGACACGTTACACACAGCGCCTTCTGACCCCAAAACAGAGCTTGTGTGATGGTAGTCAGATAACTGATAGAATACATAAATACTTTTTTTTTGTAAATACATACTTATAATACATACAGAACATCCAGACATAGAACAAACATTTGTTTATACCATAAAATGTTTGTCTACGGGAATCGAACCCACGCCCTACAGCTCAGGCAGACATACTACCAATAAGCCGGCAGGGCTGTCGCTGTAATAAATCTGTAATTGCTGTAATGGTCATGGACATACGTTATCTCTTACCATTAGGAGTGCGTCTCGTTCGTCACATTACTTTAAAAACTGTCGGTTAATTTATGAAGAAATTGTGTATAGTTATAGTCGGAGCTTAAGTTTACTGTGATATGTTAATTCTACTTATTTATACATGTAGGTATATACTAACTAGCGACCCGCCTTCGCAAGAGTTTAAACAGAGCTTTTTATTTATCTCGTAAGGTTCAGCCAGCCCTTGCAATATAAGAGCACAAATACATGTCTTTTACATCACATTACGAATCTTTGAAATTCTTGGATTTTCTCTACAAATACAAATACAAATATTTTATTGATAACACCAATAACCAAAAAAAATAACCTACTATAATATGCATGTATTATACATATAAACCTTTCTTTTGAATCACTCTGTATATTTACTAGACTAGGCTTTGTTTTATACTATGTAGAGATGTATTTAATTAATTTAAAATTAGAACCGCATGTTACGGGTTAGACTAATGATAATATTAAACTTCATTAATTTAAATTATTAACTAATTATTCTACGAAAATTAGAAAAAAATCGTTATTAAAAACAAAAAAGTCCAAATAAGTTTTACTTCGATTCAACTGAGATAGCGATTAGCCTACTTTTAATGTTTTTCTTTTATAAAATACTTTTGTGGTATCATTGAAGAGTTATTTTATAATTATTTTAATTGTTACATTTCTTAAAAATATAGTATTTTTAACGTCTACGTCGCGCGATTCAGTAAAATTTATCTAGTCAAGGTAACAAATATTATTGATTCTCTAGTATCCTAATTCTTACTGCCTGAGGCCTACCTTCTCTCCTTCTAGACTGCTCGGTCTTCGACTTTAGTGGTCCAGTATCTGAAGTAACGGTTTAATTCGTCTACCTTCGTCTCGGTCGACCCTGAGGTGTCTTAAATGGGGCCCAAGTTGCCATAGCATAGCTCAGTCCTGGATTTGTCAATAGGCTATATAGGCCGCGGCCTAGGGGCGGCAGCGTCCTAGGGACGGCAGATTTTAGAGGAAGCTCACTAATTTTGTGAAAAAATGAATTCTTTGGATCTTCTCTACATAGAAGCAGAGATAATGAACACCATAAACTATGATGATTTTGCTATTAAAAAGTCCCGTAAAAAATTGTAATTCTTGTTTATTTAATGCCCTTTCTTAATTACTAATTCATTCTTTTAATTCTTTCTTACTACATATGGATTTTTTTAATTTTAGAATGGTAGGTACATGGGGCGGCGGAAATAAAGTGCTCTACACTCGTAAAAAATATAAATCCGGCTCTGATATAGACACATGATTACCTAGAAGGTACAGCTGCCAACGAAAATCAAAATTGATTTAATTTTTAAATAAAATTGGTTTTTACTAAGGATATAGTCTATTGGAATTCATTAGCGACAATTTTGACAAATAATCTATGTATATAAAAAATTCGTGTCACTCTGATTGTGGTCGCATTCCTCCAAAACGGCTCGACCGTTTATGAAATGTTTTATATTTGGTTGGTATGAGAATAGGTCGTAAAGTACATACCGCAAGGTGATTAGGTACTTTTAATTCCGAAAAATTTTTGCGGGTAACACCGCGGGGCGTAGCTACTAATATAGAAAATTATCGCTCCTAGTTGTTTTTGTTATATCGAGTTTTAGGGCTTCGGGTGGTTACTAAATCTGACATTAGGGCTAGCCATTCAGCTTATATGACCTTCCTTTATTATAGACTATGTTCTACTATGTTAATTAAACAAAGGTGCTATTGTAATGTAACTTATCACGCAATAAATTAAATTGAATTAAAACACATAGATTTATAAAATTGTGTTGTTCTTCACATTATAGTGCAATTATACTATATTCCGTATAAGTGAAAAAAAATGTGTGATTTATATTATAAAAAAAAACTATGTAAGCTTACCGCTCTAAAATTCAACTCACAAACACCATCAACTAACAATAAAAGCGTTCGAACCAAGTCTCAAATAACTTCGAAAAATAACGTCTATTTAAAATTATAGCACACCCTCACACCGCGACGAACCGGGATCAAATAACAAAGGTGGTTCTTATTTCAACGGCAGACAGAGAGGAAATTCAGAAAGAGATAGGACATAGGCGGGGCTTGGTGGGAAGCCGGGTGTTCCAAGCTTATAAGATTTTTGTTCTATTTTTCCAAAGTGACCTCTAAAAAGGCGGGTCCAGTCATTTTATGAAGGTAACATGTTATAAAATGAAAAAATTATAGCCCATTGTTAATTCTAAACGTCGTGCTATTTGTAAAAAAGTTTGTGTAAGCTTTTGGCAAACTTAATTTGCAGACGTGGATATGCGTTAGTATTTCTGGAACCAATAAGTTTAAAAATATTTTGTCACATTACTGGGCAAAGGTTTTTTGATCGACAGGCTGTGTTGACTAAAGTTCACCTGTTAGTGGTGATGCAACCGTAAGTAGGTGCCTATTATTACATCTTGCTTAACTTTCATCATCATCATCAGCCATAGGTCGTCCACTGCTGGACATAGGCCTCCTCCTGGGGGGGTTTTGCCAATACTCGCCACGCTTGGCAGGCGGGTTGGCGAGCGCAGTTAAGTATGATTGTTCAAGGAAGACGCTGATGCCCATCTTCCGTATTACATCCCTTAGCCGACTCTTACGGCAACCACGGGTGGGGTACTATTCTTACGCCGGCACCACCACGGCATATAATATAATGACAAGCATTTACAATTAGCCCTCCTCCCATCGCCGCGACCTCGGAGGGCCTCTCCTCGCCCGAATTAAGCAGACTGCTTGTGTTAACGAAGTTTACCATTGCAAGACAAGTTACACTACGCTGGTCACAATTAATTATATTCTGAAAAACTTAATATATTACTCTATTTATGACAGTGTCTGAGAGGTCTAATGACCTGAACTGGAGACTTAATGAAGCGGTTTAGGATGGAGCACGCTCACTTAAAAGAAACCAACCCATTTACATGCTTTTGAAGACACCTATATTGTACAATTAATTAAGAAAATTAAAAAAGACACCAATGCTTACTAACATTTTTTTTTATATACATATAGACAGTGTCACTCGAGACGATGTAAAGATTCTATAGACGATTCTATTTAGATTCTATTTGATTCTACTACTGTTCTAGAGACGATTTAAAGATCTCGGTTCACACGCCGGAGGGCGTAGGCTCGGCTGAAAGTAAACACCGTGAGGAAACCATAGCATGGTGGTAAGGTATTTTCTATTACTCAGCTTGATGGTGGTAGCTAGCTACCAAATCTGTCGCCAAGCACATAACGGTGTGTTTTGATACCCTTACATACGACCCAATTTTATTCTAAGTTATATGTTTACATCTTCGATCACACCATCAGGTGAGCTGCGGTCAAATATCTATCCGGACAATCATAAAAAATGTGGCTAAAGCAGTCAAACACAATTCAAAGAATATGTTTGGCAGCTGTTATTGTTATATTGTCTTCATCATCATCATCCACAGCCTTCTTTATCCCACCTCTCTCTTGTTATGCTATCTGCCTTGGTCCTGTGCCAATCTGGTCCAGGTTCGACCCGCGACGGTGACGATATCGTCGACCCATCTTGCGGCTGGACGACCAACGCTTCGCTTACCTTGCGTAGGCCACCTCTCTGTTGCAACCTTACTCCACCTGTCATCTCTTCACCTAGCAACGTGTCCTGCCCAGCTACAATGAGGTTCATGACTGCGATACCGATGTCTCGAACTTTCGTTCGTCGACGTATATTTATTTTGTAACTTTCTTTATTTCTTATTGGATTTATTTTACAAAAATACGTAAATACACAATACGTAGATACGTAAATACGTTCCATTTAAGATAAAATTGAAACAACTGTTAGTCCAAAAAACTTATAATAAAATTAATGAATTTTTAATGGGCAAATTTTAACATTGTGTATATTTTTATATTGAAATTCTATTAATTTTATTGACATTTTATTTTTTATATTAACATTTTATAACTTTATTGATATTGTAATTCCATCGACATTTTATTATTGTTAATGACATTTTGATTTTCATAATTTAATAATTTATTTTTTTAATTTTTATGTGACAATGTATAAATATTTCAATTATTATTAATGTACTTACTTCAAATTATATATATATTTTTTTTTATGAACTGTTTAAAAACGTAAATTACTGCTAATATTGTATTGCCATCAAAAATTTGTACACCTCTTCAGGCATAACATGAAGCTCATAAATTTAGTTACGGACTTCATATATCTTACTCGTGTTGTTGCAAATAAATAAATCTTTATCTTTATCTTATCTTTACATTTGTCGGAAAAATGTCCCCCTCCTTTTAGAGCAGTAGGGAAATATGGAAAAACTGCCGTTGTAACGCAACCCGTTCCCGGTAAGTCGTTGTTATAACAAGGCGGTATTCCTTGATCGGTGTTTGTGGCCAGTTCTCGGTACAAGCGCCATAGGACGCCACCACAATGGTGTCTTTTTCAAGGTATTTGCCATTTACAAATGATTCCGTCTGTGCATTCGTAGAAGGTATTATATCCGTTTAAAAATGATAATAAATTTGATATAGTAGATATTTTATTTTATAATAATGCTATGATATCTATCTTCTACATTCTTAGGGTTCCGTTCCTCACAAGGAAAAAACGGAACCCTTATAGAATCACTTTGTTGTCTGTCTGTCTGTCAAGACCCTTTTTCTCAGGAACGCGTGAAGGTATCAAGCTGAAATTCATATCAAATACTCAGGTCTACTGCCCCTTGGAGCTGTGAAAAAATCAAATTTTTAAGCCAACGCAATCAAAAGATACAGCCGTTTATGCTGCAAATTTTCGACACTCGCAAGGGAATCAAAACCTACAGGGTACTTCCCGTGAACTCAGAATCTTGAAATTTGGTACGAAGCAACGTCTTATTGCCGTGATGGTGCCGACGTAAGAATAGTACCCCACCCTTTCTACCCGTGGTTGTCGTAAGAGTCGGCTAAGGGATGTAATCCGGAAGATGGGCAGCAGCGTCTTCCTTGAACAACCACACCTAACTGCGCTCGCCAACCCGCTTGCCAAGCGTGGCGAGTATTGGCAAAACCCCCCAGGAGGAGGCCTATGTCCAGCAGTGGATGTCCTATGGCTGATGGTGTGTGGGTGGGTGTGAAGTGAAGTATGCAAGCGTATGTATATCTATAAGATTTGTTTTTTTTTTTGTAAATTAAAGTTCTGTGTATCGCTGCAATGGTCATGCACAGGCGTTATCTTTTACCATCAGAAGAGAATCGCGTTCGCCTCATTACTTATACATAAAAAATAACAATAAACAAAAATCATATTACGCAGAAGTTATGAATTAACCAGCATTGAATTTGCAACCTATATTCACTTATGTAAACATTACCTAACACTAATTAGGCACAAGAAAATGAATTCATAATATTGATGTGTTATGAACTAGTAGAGACACTCGCATTTTTTCAGAATATTTTTTTAAAATGCAGGCTAGGTGTTTAACCACAGCTCACCTGAAGTCAAGTGTCGGTGTGGTCGATGATGGTAAAGCACAGCTAACCTGGAATGGAACTGGCTCTCAAGTGAGATACAGGTACTTGACGGCAGATGTAACAGTATATTATTCAAGACAGACAGTAAAAGTGAGCGTTAATATCTATTTAAAATAGCCCTAACGACGGAATCAAAGTTGTGGCTATAGTAAAATTTGTTCATAATTATGAGTACGACCCCCTTTCGCTTATTATACCCAAGCTCATAACTCTGTTTACTTTTATAATAGATAGTACCTAAACGACAAGCCTTTGCGCGGTATATGCAATATTTAAAACTAAAAACTTGGACGCGTTTTCCCAGATATCACATCATCACATCATCAGCCAGAGCACGTCCACTGCTGGACATAGGCCTCCTCCTGGAGAGGGGTTTTGCCAATA
The DNA here is from genome assembly GCA_950106695.1 of Biston stratarius. Taxonomy (NCBI): domain Eukaryota; kingdom Metazoa; phylum Arthropoda; class Insecta; order Lepidoptera; family Geometridae; genus Biston; species Biston stratarius. The sequence continues at coordinate 2,922,287 of OX467115.1, read as the reverse complement.
CTCGCCACGCTTGGCAGGCGGGTTGGCGAGCGCAGTTAGATGTGATTGTTTAAGGAAGACGCTGCTGCCAATCTTCCGGATTACATTCCTTAGCCGACTCTTACGGCAACCACGGGTAGAGAGGGTGGGGTACTATTCTTACGCCGTCACCACCACGGTATATACGATTCCCAGATATACGACTCAACAAACGGATAGCCCGCTATGCCGTCTCTGTCTTCACGAGAACGAAATTGTAGAGCATGTGCTGTGGCACTGTAAAGCCACAGTAGAAACTAGGCTTGCTACTAGATAAGTACACTTACAGTCAAAATTGGGTAACTTTGAATTTCCGTATAACTTCGAACTTACAGATACAATATATACATATTTTTACATTGACATATTTACAAATATGTTCCTGAAACCAAATCTAAATACAGTCATAATTCCTTAGTTAAAAACTAATAACAAAATATATAAAATTAATACTATTTACAAACTTATAAAAATAACTTAGAACATATAAAAATAACTACTAGATTCGCTGCAATGATTATGGACAGGCGTTATCTCTTAACATCAGGAGGACGTCTCGTTCGTTTCATAACTTTCACATTAAAAAAAAACTCATCGGCCTCATTCCGAATAAGAATAATACTCAACAATTTGACGCCCCCGAAAACCCACGTAAAGATCTATTGGTGAAACTCGCATGATAATCCATTCAGTTGTTTTTAAGTTTATCGCGACCAGACAGACAGACGCGGCGCACGACTTTGTTTTATAATATGTAGTGATATAAAAATATATATACACACATGCATATAATTACGTGATGAACAAGCGTCATAAGAATCTAATATAGATATTTATAAGTATTAAAAGTAAACAATGAAGGTAAAGTTTGCGAAACATGATTTTACGCCAACTCAGTCCAATTTCTGCTAAGTTAGTATTATTCCCACGGTTGGAAAAGTACCTACTTGAGAAATACTGAATGAGCAGTGTTTGGTGGACAGAATCATATCTCATATTTCAATATCGGTACAACTTTTATTGCTAGAAAAGTAGTTCGACTACTGACGTAATAATAGGGAAGAACGGGCAAAATGTGCTCGCAATCTATGTAGCGATGGTACAGTGATTAACGCGGTCGGTTCACACTGAAGGACGTAGATTCAAATCCCAGCAATGGGCGTATCACTCCACCATCAAGTCACGCTATCAAGTCATACTCATGGTCGGACGCAGCGTCTGGATATTCGTCTGTATAAATCCGTATCAGGATCCGTTGCGTGATATAGAGGAAGTAAGAGGAGAAATAACAAAAGAGAAGATAATAATAATAAATATTGGAGAACATTTTTCACACAGCGCCATCTAGCCCCAAACTAAGCAAAGCTCGTACTATGGGAACCAGACAGCTGATAAAATACTTAAATACTTGTTTTTTGTAAATATCTTTATAAATAAGTATATCTAGTTTGGGGCCCAATGGTACTGCAAAACAAAAAAAAATATTATTTGTATACTATTCTAGACATAAATGTATAATGTAATAGATAAGTATTATTATCAATAAATTAAATTATCAATTAAATTATCAATAAAAATTTCGTGTCACGTTATTTGTCCGCGATGAACTCCTCAACTACTGAACCGATTTTAACCAAAATTTGCACACTGTGTGCAGTTTGATCCAACTTGAGAGATAGGATAGTTTATATCTCAATTTGTAATCGCAATATTTTTTTATTGCTAATTATTTGTTTATTATACGACAAAGAGGTATAGTTATCTGTAAGTTCCATAAAATTCTAATAGATGGCGGTGTAAGGCAATTTATTAACTGAATTGATTAAGTATCCAATAGATGGCGCTACGTTAAAAGTCCAAACGTTTCATATGCGCTACAATTTATTTCACGTTACACGCGTGTGTTCCATTTGGCCACAGCAACGCGTGGCCGCGTCTCCTAGTATACTTATAATACAAAACAAACATCCATATTAGTGACACTCTCAAAGATGATTACTATAGCCTGGCAACTTTGTCTTTTCTAAGTTATATGCGTATTGTTGCTAGATTCAAACGGTGAAGAAATTTGCATAGATGAGAGTTCTTCGATGAGTTTCTGCAATGGTGGTGCCGGCGTAAGAATAGTACCCCACCCTCTCTACCCGTGGTTGCCGTAAGAGTCGGCTAAGGGATGTAATCCGGAAGATGGGCAGCAGCGTCTTCCTTGAACAATCACACCTAACTGCACTCGCCAATCCGCCCTCCAAGCGTGGCGAGTATTGGCAAAACCCCCCCAGGAATAGGCCTATGTCCAGCAGTGGATGTCTTATGGCTGATGATGTGATGTGAGAGTTCTTAATGTTCTCGAAGAGAGATGTGTGAAGCCTTTAATCCGCATTTGGCCAGCTTGATGGCTTTACCCTACTCACAATTAGCAAAAGACTGCGCCCAACCGTGGGATAGCACATAAAACATGTTCCAGAAGATAACCGTGCCGGTATAAATTTGTGGGCTTCAGGACGACGTCTCATGCGTGGAGCTTTTTAGAGATCTTAAGATACTACCGTTGCCGTGTGAACTTATTTACCAGGTAGCCCTATTCACCCACACGAACATTGATAAATTTCAATGACAACTACTTAAAAAAATGTATTTTCTCTTTCAAGTTTTTCTTCATCAAGAAATATGTAGCTATTCAAGCTATTTCCTACATTGGTTTGCTTAGATTGCAAACGCATGCATTACTATATACTAAAAGTACGCTACTTCAGTTTGTTTATTGAAATCGACACCAAGCGGCTTCTTTGTCGCCAAACCTGTAATCTCGATGGGAGGTCTAGAATTCCCGATTACCTTTTAATAACAACGGCGCCAATCTGTCGGCTAGCTTAGTTGATTAGCTGTGTCAACTTTTTAGTTTCTAAAATTTAAACAGATTAGGTAGGCTGTTATTTTTTTCTTTTTAATATGAATGTAATGTGACGATCCAGACGCTCCCCCGATGGTAAGAGAAAACACCTGTCCATAACCATTACAGCGATACACAGAACTTTAAGTAACAAAACAAATTCCAGGACATCGCTGATAATCGCAGAAATGTTTATACACTACTGCTTGGTGGCAGATATCTACTGCAATGGTAGTTACCATTACCTACCTAGATGACGCGCTATAATAAATTCAAAGATTTTATAAAGCAGAGGTTAATTGACAAAGCCTACTATAAGGTGGCTCATTACGTGGAAGACAGGAATATATGGTTGTAGTAGCTTCTCTCTGCACTTGCATCCCCCTGGCTAAGTGACAATTGTAGTAAGCATAATGTATTAATATGTATAACTGTAAACTGGTTAAAACTGAGCTACCGGTGAAGGAAAACATCTTGAGGAAACCATAGCATGGTGGTAGAGTACTTTCTAGTACTTGGCTGGCTAGCTACCACCCTCAAGTTGAAAATCTGCCGCCAACTATCTAATAATGTGTTCCCGCAGCCTCACTGAGCCAGTTCCATTCCAGGCTAAGTGTTTACCATCTTCCATCACACCAGCACTTAAAATCAGGTAAAATGTGGTCGAACACCTAGCCTGTCGACTATGAAAAAGCATCTAACGGTGTGTTCCGTCGGCATCACTTGAAAGCCAATTCCATCCTAAGCTAGGACTGTGCACTTCGAACACACCGTCACTTAAGATCAAGTGAGTTGTGGTCAAACACCTAGATAGTCAAACACTTAAAAAAATCATCCACTTTTTCAGGGTTGAAATTTTTTATTGAATTGAACTGAAACGAACAATAACGACCTCATATTGACATATCTCTTTTATAATATTTTATTCGTAATATATGAATTTGAAGGTTTTTTTTTTGTTTACAATCCTGCTATTTTCTTTTTCCTATGATACAAATACAAATACAAATATTTTATTGATAACACCAATGTTACAAGTCAATTCCGTAATATCATTACATTGAGATTTAGAACACTGATTTACATGTCAATGGAATAAAAACAAAATGTCAAAATATATAAATGTCAATATAATAATACTGCCAATATAAAATATGTCAATATAAAAATACGTCAATACAAAAATACGTCGGCATAAAAATATGCCAATATAAAAAATATTGTCCATATAATAAAATTTCCAGAAATTACTTACTAGTAATTTAACAATCTTTTAGTTTGAAATATTCATCAATGTCATAAAACATTGTCTCTAGCAGCCAAGATCTTAACTTGGTTCTGAAGCACGCGGTGGAAGGTGCATCCCGGACGGAGGCGGGTACACGGTTGTAGACCGCGGGGCCCAGCATGTATACTGACCTCTCCGACTTGACGAGCCGGTGCGACGGTGTTACAAGCTGGACTTTCTTTTTATTGCTGCGGAGAACTAACAAGCTGTGGACGCCCCTGCGTTGAAATTTATCAATGTTCGTGTGGGTGAATAGGGCTACCTGGTAAATAAGATAGTACTTACTTGTTTTAGGGATACCTCGATTCGCGAGTGCGACTTGCTCTTGATTTCGGAAAGTAGCTACCACCCGAACTTGTTGAACTATCGATTAGTATGCTACACTACTTTACAAACCATTTAATTAAATCCCAACATTCTAACGTACCTTATAATTCACTACAAAATCCTTAAATCATTCTAAACGCACTTATTAAGGGAAGTAATATGAAACCTCTTTGAAGTCCTGAGCCACCCCCGTGAAATTCAGCCAATCAGAGAGCTGCGCGCATACCCTAGCTGTTTAACCAACCAATCAGGCACGAGATAAACTCAGGTGCAAACAGGTTTTATGTTACAAGAATACAGCGGAAGTGCTAATAAAAAAAACCTGAATTATGTTACCTTGTTGAAAATACACGTATCATATTTTTGACATTTCAAATTCGTTTTTGGGAGTTAGATACGAATAAAAAAAAATCCTTTGGCTTTTCAGCCAAAAAAAAAACATAAGTACGAGAAATAATTAACATCATTTTCGTCTTATTATTTTTTATTTTTTATATATTACTAATTTGCTTTGTAATAATGTCAGACAGAAAATAAATGGCTTAGTTATAATATGAAATATAGTTATAAATATAGTTATACGTTACTAATATTATAAAACTAGAATAGTACTTTTTATATCAGAAAAGTGTTATCAAAGAAGGAACTACTTGATATATCCACTTGAAATTTGATATACCTACCATAGATGTTGTCTTATGAAGCATTATTCAGGGATAAAAGATACCCTTTATCTTAATCTACTTAATAATAAAATAGAGCAAGTTTCATGACTATTGCTTATTTGTAACTTACACATATTTCAATTTGAACCTAATTCTAATGGAAACGCGGACGAAGCCGCGGGCGCAAGCTAGTTTATTTATATTTATTTGTTTACTGCCCGAGTGGGTGTTCCTTGATAGATACAATCTATGGATGTCTTCAAGTCGCGAGTGAATCGGTTTCTTCTAGGCGAGCGTGCACCACCGTAGACCGCATCTTCGCTTAACATCAAGGCTAGCGGTCAAACGTAAGCCTATTTGTAATTAAAAAAAACATGTTTTTTGTGCGTGTAGTGCGAACCAACGTGTATTTCGCCCAGTACATATTCATATTCATTTATTCATAATTATAAAAATTACAAGTCAAGTTAATTATAATATTCACAATTTTCAAATACAATATGTACTTATATAAATATTGAATATTGTTCTTTTCTTATCTATCTTCACAAAATTGTCATCAACTCATCAAAATCTTTATACCGAAGCATTCTTAAGAAAATGCCACTCAACAAAAACACTTTTTTTAACTATATTAACACAATATTTTATCGGATCTCAGTAATCCGAAGATGAAGCAAACGTGTGGAAGATTGAAGATTGGATAGCAGATAGGTTTAAGGATTGCGAAATGTGCCAATGTATTTTCATTCTTTCTTATATTGATAAAGCTTGTGTGTTTCGCAAGGACATTTTAGCTTAAGCTGTCGATGAATGAAAACATCATGAAGAAACTATAGCATGGTGGTACTTACTCGGCCGGCTAGCTAATCACGTCATCAGCCATAGGACGTCCACTGCTGGACATAGGCCTCCTCCTGGAAGGGGTTTTGCCAATACTCGCCTCGCTTGGCAGGCGGGTTGGCGAGCGCAGTTAGGTGTTATTGTTCAAGGAAGACGCTGCTGCCTATCTTCCGGATTACTTCCCTTAGCCGACTCTTACGGCAACCACGGGTAGAGAGGGTGGGGTACTATTCTTACGCCGGCACCACCACGGCAATTTAAACAAATAAATAAGTTAAATATGTAGGATAGGTTTAGTAGGAGTTTTGTAGCGATGATAATAACCTCAGTGGTACAGCCGGCTAGCTAATATGCCGCCAAAATTCTAACGGTGTGATCTGGTAGCATTAGCGTACCGATGATAGCTCAGTGGTTAGGGTGGTCGGTTCGCACGCCGATCGGTGTGAGTTCGAACCCCAACAATGAGCTTGAGGTGCCAGTAAAGGAAACCATAGCGCGGTGGTAGGGTACTTTCTAGTACTCGGCTGGCTAGCTACCACCCTCAAGTTGAAAATCTGCCGCCAAGTATCTAACGGTGTGTTCCGGTAGCCTCAATTGAGAGCCAGTTCTATTCCAGGCTAGGTGTGCTTTACCATCTTCGACCACACCGTCACTTAACATCAGGTGAGTTGTGGTCAAACACGTAGCCTGTCAGCAATAAAAAAAGAAAAAAAACATAACATCAGGTGAGCTGTGATTAAACCTTAAATCTAGCTTGTCACCTAAAAAGTAACTAGAGAGTCATTTTCCATTCCAGATTATGTGTAAGTACCACATATTCATTCATGAAAACAAATCCCCTTGAAAATGATGCGAAACTCGAGAACCTTAAAACTCAAACCAAATTGTATTATTTATAAACACCTGGACGGGAATCGAACCCACGCTCTATAGCTCTAAAGGCAGACACACTACCAATGAGCCAACAGGGCTGTCAATTCTATCAGTTATCTGACTTCTATAGCACAAGCTTTGCTTTGTTTGGGGTCAGATGACGATGTACATAATGTCTTACAATATTACAAAAAAAAAACTCTGTAATATATATATATATATTTAACGCTGACAGTCTAGGTTTTTGACCACAACTCACCTGATGTTAAGTGACGGTGTGGTCGAAGATGGTAAAGCACACCTAGCCTGGAATAGAACTGGTTCTCAAGTGAGGCTGCCGGAACACACCGTTAGATGCTTGGCGGCAGATTTTCAACTTGAGGGTGGTAGCTAGCCAGCCAAATACTAGAAATTACCCTACCACCACACAAAAAAAAAATAAGCTGGTAAATCGTGCGAAATAAATGATCAAAGTACCATATAACCTCATTATTGACATATCAACGTCAAGCACCACTACATCCATTCATCTATTCACATTGTTCATCTTCGACTGCGTCGCCCGACGGGGGTGAAATGCGCAACTTGTACTGAATTATACAATACTAAACTAAACTAAATCTATCGAGTGACAAAATGCTCCAGGCTGACATAAATTCCGTTGTAATTCTGTTTTGGACTTTTTTTATCACTATCACTACATAGTATAAAACAAAGTCGCTTTCTCTGTCCCTATATCTCCATGTATGTTAAATCTTTAATACTACGCAACGGATTTTGATGCGGTTTTTTTTAATAGATAGAGTGATTGAAGAGGAAGGTTTATATGTATACTAACATCCATTAAATAGTGGAGAAATACTGTTATTTTTGAGGTTTATACCCGTGCGAAGCCGGAGCGGGCCGCTAGTGGTTTAATATGGTGCTCAATCACAAAACTCACCTGATGTTAAGTGACGTTATGTTCGAAGATAAATTTTTTTTCGTAGGATTTTATACACAGCGCCATCTAGCCCCAAATTAAGCAAAACTTGTACTACAGGAACCAGATAACTGATAGAATACTTATATTTTTTTTAGGGTATATTATATACTTTTTTATTTATTTAGATGGACCTAGCCTGGAATGGAATTGGTTCTCAAGTGAGGCTGCCGGAACACACCGTTAGGTGCTTGGAGGATTTTCTACTTGAGGGTATGTAGCGATGATGGCTCAGTTGTTAGCGCGGTAGGTTCGCATGCCGAAGGGCGTGGGTTCAAGCCCGAACAATGAGCTTGAGCTGCCGGTGAAGGAAAACATCGTGAGGAAACCATAGCGTGGTGGTAGGGTACTTTCTAGTACTCGGCTGGCTAGCTACCACCCTCAAGTTGAAAATCTGCCGCCAAGCATCTAACGGTGTGTTCCGGCAGCCTCACTTGAAAGCCAGTTCCATTCCAGGCTACGTGTGCTTTACCACCTTCGACCACACCGTCACAACACTTTTTATTAAGCCATTTAAAAAAAAAGTGTTGTAGCTAGCCAGGTAACTTGTAGTTACCTAGTTACCAAAGAGTTATCCTAACATATTTTTATTTAAAGCTAAATGTATTTAATGAAAGTAAGTTACAACGCATCTCATCTCACACAAGTGTGAACATCGGACCCATTGCGTGAGTATATCACAATAGGGCTGTTCATTTGCCCCTAAACTCAACCATTGTCCATTGTTACGAAACTCGTAGCTGAGGATTAACAGTCACGCCCGCTCCTCGTAATCCGAAGAAAAAAATTGGGACGGGTGCATAGTGCATTTAGTTTTTGTAAAATAAAATAAAAATCTGTGACTTGTCAATGACGTTACCATTTATCCATCGTGAAAAATTAAGTTTCCAAGTCAATAATGAATATGAACGTTACAAAATATCAATTAGGTGAAAGATAACATTAAAGTTGGCGGTATGCACAGATTACGTTGCCAGAAAAAAAGTTGGAAAAAATGCTCTGATCATGTTAGCTTTTATGCAGTTATACGGGTAAGTAATAAATAAAGTAACACAGCGCCACCTGGCCCCAAACTTAGCAAACTGTGGCAATCAGATAACTGATGGAATACCTACTTAAAAACCTTTTTTTTTTGTAAATACATAATGCATAGAGAACACTTAGACGCTATTGCTAGGCAATTAAATAACTTTCGTATCAACTCTACGAAACAAGCGTAAACAATTTTGTAGCGAAGATAGCTCAGTGGTTAGCGCGGTCGGGTCACACGCCGAAGAACGTGGGTTCAAGCCGCAACAACGAGCTTGAGCTGCCGGTAAAGGAAATCATCGTGAGGAAACCATAGCATGGTGTTAGGGTATTTTCTAGTACTCGACTGACTAGCTACCATCCTTAAGTTGAAAATCTATCGCCTAGCACCTACCGGTGTGTTCCGGCAGTGTTACTTGAGAGCCAGTTCCATTCCAGGCTAGGTATGCTTTATCATCTTCGACCACACCGTCACTTAACATCAAGTGAGCTGTCAAACACCTAGCTTGCCAAACATAAAAACAATCCCAACGTGCAACACAATGTTTCAAAAAAAAAATATACCAATATTTAGATCAATATCATAAAATGTAAAGCCAGTAAACAATGGAGATTATTCCATCCACTTGGAATCTCTTCTTGTAGGATTAACACACATTTGCGCTATTCGCATAATACGACGCAAAAAATATATCTCAAATCACATTCAATGGATATCCATTTGTAATAACTATTAGTTTATGAAAGGTGTTGAAAAGGACCCTTTGCGTTCTGGGACATCAAATTCAGTTGGACAGAAAAAAAAACTCTTCAATTTGAGAAGCCAAACGTGCTTGTTCTCTTAGAGCTAACCTATCAACTTGCAGGCAATTTTAATTAAAAACCGGCCAAGTGCGAGTCGTACTCGCGCGCCGAGTGTTCCGTACAAACCTGTAGATATATAAGTAAAAGTTATGGTTTTTTTAATGGTATTTTACTCTTTTCGCAATTTTTCCTATATCTGTGCTATAAAACGTTGCTTTGTACCAAATTTCAAGATTCTCAGTTCACGGGAAGTACCCTGTAGGTTTTCAATAATTTGCGAGTGTCGAAAATTTGCAGCATAAACGGCTGTATCTTTTGATTGTGTTGGCTTAGAAGTTTGATTTTTTCACAGCTCCAAGGGACAGTAGACCTGAGTATTTGATATAAATTTCAGCTTGATACCTCCACGCGTTCCTGAGAAAAAAAGTCTTGACAGACAGACAGACGGACAACAAAGTGATCCTATAAGGGTTCCGTTTTTTCCTTTTGAGGTACGGAACACTAAAAATTACATCTAAGGCTGAATTAGCTTGTGTTTAGGTACTGCGCCTCCTTCCTTCATCCTTGTTGATAAGAAAGAAAGAAATAACAACATTTTATTTTTATAAGGCACGAGACACTACAACGTATAACTACAGACAACACACACAAATATAAAGATTTACACTAACATAATTATACAGACAACTTTTAAATGACAGTAAGAGGATTACCGCTGCAGTGTCTAGTGCATTAAAAAAGACCGATTCACATAATAATCCGTTCAGTTTTTAAGTTTATCGCGAACAGACAGACAGGCAGACGCGGCGGACAATTTTGTTTTATAATATGTAGTGATAAGGAAAATCATTGACATTTTATTTGGCATTGTAATTAAAACATATAGATAATTTTTAAGACAAGTAATTTAGTACATAAAAGAACAATAAAAAAAATTTGGTGCATTTATACATATAGGACAAGATAACATATTTTTAAAACATTCATTATAATATTCAAATCAAGTAAGTTAAAAGATACGAGATACTCAACATAAAATAAAATTCAATGTTTATCCAATCTATTCGTCGATTTTTGTAAATATTTACTATGGCGAACTTGAAAATAGTCTATATAGGTCTAATTTGATATTAATGACCGTGGTGGTGCCGGCGTAAGAATAGTACCCCACCCTCTCTACCTGTGGCGAGCATTGGCAAAACCCTCCCCCCAGGAAGAGGCCTATGTCCTGCAGTGGACATCTAAATATCTCTTCGAAATATTTGATTTATATAATAAAAAATAAAATAAAACCGATGTATTTAGATAATTCTAGTTGTATTACGTAGGTATTAATAAAAGTACCAATTAAACATACCGACGGTAACAAAACACCATGATAAGGCGGTTTCACATATCGTCATCAATTTCATAACCCGTGTGAATACTTCAATGGTGACATCGGAGCCCTACGACTTCAACTTAGCTCTCACTTGAAGTGGTTCTTATTGTACTAGAATAGAGTATATTTTTCGTATTACGTTGCTGGTCTTTTTTAGTTAGATAAGATGATGTGTAGGTATGTTTTATTGCTATTTCATAGCGGATGTTTAAAGTAGACTGTCCGTGCTTTTAACTTATACTCGTATACATTGCTTAAAGTGAATCTATAATTAAAGAATATAGTTTATCTCAATTCGGCGCGCGACATTTCACCGTTCACGTCAGCGAGAAGTTGATACTTTTTAAGCAATGATTAATATTAAGACTTTTTTTTTGTTTCGTTCTTTTTAATTACAAATTGGCTTGCGTTGGACCGCCATTTCGCCTGATGTCAAACGAAGATACGTTACTTATTGTAGACCGCATCACGCTTTACCTACGACTTCAAGGCACCCAAATTGCATCCATCAGGGAACTTCTACTAAAATAAACCACTTAATAGATACAATTTAAAATTACCCTCCACAGACATCGGTGTTGACCTTTATTAACTTTGAATTTCAATTTTTTTTTAAACTATATATGGGAAGAGGAAAGTTAGTCAAAGTAATCTTAATCTAGGGAATAAAGAACGACCCCGCAAGCAGCACCCGATCACGAGTATGACGCATGTGCCAGCCATCGCCCTCCTCGACCATATCTGAGGGAAGAGAGCGACCCGACACACGACGCCGCCGCAAGAAGGAGCCTTCGATGGTGAGCATGAATGCTGGAGGCATACACACAATCCTTATTACAATTTTTCAATACTTACTTTTTTCAACTGAAGCTTCTATGCCAGCGGCCCAAAGCTTCACTCCGGTACTTGTTTAGAAGCCGGGTTAGCTTGGGCAGATGCTAGTAGGTTGAAATACACAAAGCACCCCAAGCAGGACGTCACTGCAGGACTCATCGCACTTTGAACAAGAATAAGAATACCTACTTTTTTGTAGGAATAGCTTGCCGTACTGGTGCCGGCGTAAGAACAGCACCCCACCCTCTCTACCCGTGGTTGCCGTAAGAGTCGGCTAAGGGATGTAATTCGGAAGATAGACAGCAGCGTCTTCCTTGAACAATTACACCTAACTGCGCTCGCCAACCCGCCTGCCAAGCGTGGCGAGTATTGGTAAAACCCCCTCAGAAGGAGGCCTATGTCCAGCAGGACGGACGTCCTATGGCTGATGATGTATACACCAATACAATTGACATATTATAACATAAAAAGAATAAAGAAAGAAAAACAAAACAACATCAAAGCTTGTGGTAATTTAACGGTGGCCTTATCGCCTAGAGTGATTTCTTTCAGACAACCTTTGGATGGACAGAACAGATGGCACAGCTATTACGATTGGCGGTATTAAAAAAAACGTAAAAAGTAAATAAGTATTAATAAATATAACTCTTTACTGTTTGGCGGCCTTATCGCTAAGAGCGATCTCTTTCAGGCAACCTAAGTATTCAGTATTCTATAAGTTATCTGATTCCCATAGTACAAGCATTTTTTAGTTTGGCCATAGATAACGCTGTGTCAAATTGTCCTACGATATTTATTTAATTTTGTAAGCTTACTGCAATCTGGCTAAGTACCACAGGAGAGTTAATAGTCTGCCGCTTAGCTACAGACCTACCATCTTAACCTTACGTCGACCTTCTTAACATCAGGTGAGCTGTGGCTAAACACCTAGCTTGTCACCTATAAAATGACTTTCGATTCAAGTTTCTATGAAATAGTTTTCTCAAATGTCTGAGACTCAAAAAACTCAAAGTAAACAAGTTAATTAAGTACAATTTTCCACCCAATTTCCGATTTGATTCGCCCCTATCGAGGAGGGTAACAACCGTATAATCATTTATAATCTGTCCCGGTATAATCCTAGATGATTTGATTTCTCCCCATGGATAGAAAGGGTGACGAAAGGGAAAGGTGAAAAAAGATTGATAAAAGTTTGCAGAATGCATTTTGAACTGTTTTTGTTGTGCGTGGATTTTACTGGATTTGGGAACGTACTGCGTTAATTAATTTAACACTTCTCTAAATGAGCTTGATACACGACTTCTAGAACGTATACAAGAATAAATCTAGCTAAACACTTCAACAGAAAAAAACACTAAGGCATATGTAACGCTCTATCATCTTCAGAGTAAAAGTTTGAATAAAGATTATGCAATACTTATTATTGCTACAAACTGCACTTACACATGCATCCATAGACGCATTCATATATATGCACGCACGTGCATGTATACGACACAAACACCCACCCACACACCCCCACCCACGTACACGCACACAAACCCACACACACGCACGCACACTCACCCGCACACTCACCCGCACACAAACACACACACTCACGTACACGCACGCACACCCACCCACAAACAAACACGCGCTCTCACGCACACACACGCACAGACACCCACTCACGCCAACACACACAAGCACAGTTATTTTACTTGGTGGTAGATCTCCTTAGCATGAGATTCCTCACGATGTTTTTCCTTCACCGACAGCTCAAGCTCATTGTTGGGGTTTAAGCCCACGCCCTTTAGCATACGAACCGACCGCGCTAACCACTGAGCTATCATCGCTACAAAAAAGTATACTCAAAAAAGTTAAGAATCAGAATCCTTTGCGGCATTGCATTTGCAGTTTGTTAGTTCTGACACTCTCCAAGCCATCTGTGTTATATTCTCTCCCCAGAGAGCCAATTAAACTTATTAGCGCCAAATTGTAGGGATGGGGTTTAAATTACAAATTGGCTGTTGTTACCTACTTGATTAGACCCTATCTCTAAATAGTATAAAACAATGTTGCTGCCCGCATCTGCCTGTTTCTCTGCTTACTTCTTTTAAACCATGCAACGGATTAAAATATAGAAGTTTAAAAAAAGTACAGGAAACAAAAGAATCTTATGAGCTAGTCCCACAAGATAATAGATTTTGTAAATATATTACCAGCAAAGTATAAAATTAAGTCATTGTATAGAATCGCTAGTCATTATATGTTTGCTTAGTCTGTTTTTCTTATATGGTTGACAAGCTAGGTGTTTGACCACAGCTCACCTGATGTTAAGTGGCGGTGTGGTCGGAGATAGTAAAACACACTTAGCCTGGAATGTAACTGGCTCTCAAGTGAGGCTGCCGGAACACTCGTTAGATGCTTGGCGGCAGATTTTCAACTTGAGGGTGGTAGCTAGCCAGCCGAGTACTAGAAAGTACCCTACCACCACGCTATGGTTTCCTCACGTTTTCCTTCACCGGCAGCTCGAGCTGAATGTTCGGGTTTGAACCCACGCCACCACTGAGCTATCATCGGTATAAAGTCTATGTATAAAATATTTTATCAATTGTTTACTACGGGCTGACAGTTTGAACATTAGTAATATTCAAAGACAATACTTAGACGGTTAGTAGAAACTGTTATCTAATCTGTGACCGCGCGCGGCTACCATGTCATTTTCGGTGCGCGTGATTTGAGTGTCCGTATTTTTGTGTTTGCTCAGGATAATTAGATCAAATATAATCACCTATTTTTTTATTATTATTTGAAACGACAATCGAGTACTGAACCCCCTGTATCAATATTGCTGATGTTCAAACTTTCACGGTGTATACTTTATCTAGATGTATGTAATACCTTGGTTTTGTATAGAATGCCATGAAGAGGTGAGGTCGAGTAAAAAATCCACCACCCTGCTTCACTTCGCTTCCACTTTAGCGTTCGCGCCTTACCTATCCGAGTCGGCTTTACCACCAAGCTTTAATATACCTATGAATCGTTTCGCTCTTCTGATGGTAAGTATAGGTACTGCAATTTTTTATCATGTCGTCCTAATTAGGGTTAATTTCCAATACCCTGCAACTTGCACATGACACCTAGTGACAGATTTATTACCACAAAAAATGCCCTTACTTTCATAAGGGCGGGATGTGAGGACTTTTTAACGCTAGCTTAGTATGGATCTATCGTAGCATTAATAGGTCGCGATTCGCAAATGACTTGTTGACATTTTTAATGTTATATTAGTACTACGTAATAGTACTACGTTAGTATCTACATTACATCCGTGAGAAGTCGGGGTGGGTCGCTAGTAAATGATTTTACCGATAGTTGAAATGAAACTGTAATAAGACAGAAACAAAGTTTTATTATCTTTATTTATCAACCATCACCACATCACCAGGTTGAAAAGCCACAGCTAATATTTATTAAATAATTAGTAATTTTGATTCCTAACTATAATTATTTTATGTTTATTTTTGGCAATTCGCTTTGTTCATTTTAGCAGCGTGCAGAAGTTGTAATGTCTTATCCATGTCGTTCTTTCGCCACCCTTCGTATTTTAGAAACTTTTGTTCATAAACGTTAATGAGGTGTCACATGTCAAAAAAACTTAAATAACAACCAAAACAGTCTTGCTTTCGCACATTATTGATGTTAAAAATGCAAGAAAATATGCAAAGAAATGTGTTTTACGTTCTTGTCTGTAGTTTTGGTGCAATTTGTCATGTTCCTGCCGATTTTTTTTTTCTGTACAACGGAGTGGCAACGTCGCGCTTTTGTTCTTACATAGCGCGGCACTGCAAAATAATGTGTACTTGCTTCCACGAAGTTTGACAACGTCGCACTTACAGATTTCAGCTATAATACGTCACTCGCTTTGACGACGTATTAATATACATACTAAATATAACATTGCAACACACAAATGTAATAATTGTCAAATTTATCAGAATAAAACAATATACTTCCACACTATTTAATTATTTATTGATTACGCGATAATATAAGCCTATAATAGGCTTGTATTAATTTATGAAAAGTTAAAGTTATAACAGCAAAGCATATGTTAGTCAAACAAAGTTTGTATGGCTAACGTTTAACTTTAAGGCCTATATTCCTACGTTTCATGCACATTTGTTATTGCTGTCCATTATTACTTCATATTATAAAGTCATAGTAATTTATGGAAGCAAATCTAATTATGGTTAATTCTTTTTTATAAAAGTATTATATATTTATATATTATATTTCGCGCCAAAAATCCGCCATTTTGTTTTTTTCTAACGCCTACCTAAGAACACTTGTGCTTGAAAACTTGACACTGGCAAATGCACAGAAAGTGCGACGCCAATTCCTCCTAGTAAAAATAAGAAGAAAAAAAACAAGTTGTTTTTAAGACGAATATAACGGCTTAACTGTCGAAATCTATCCAGCCGTTTGGAAGATACGAGGTAATAAAGAAATTTATATACATACAAAAAAACAAAACAATCAATAATAAACAATCTAAAGTAAATATAAAATTTCTACTAGGTAAGCTTGCTCCATCTTAGACCGCTTTACTGCTTAACATCAGGCAGAGTGTGGTCAAAAGCGAACAAAATTTGAATTATAAAAAAATATAACCCTTCGTTGGCAGTTGGGTAAATAGCTTCGGACACCTTCGCTTCCCTCGGTCAATTGTGGTTAGCCATATTTTAGTCACAATTTCAACATTAGCTATTGAAACAATAGTACAGGTGATATGGTCGAGTCGGAAGCGACGTGCCGTGAAATGGAATATTACTCAGAAATAGTTACCTGATGCCAGAGATACGCTTTCAGAGATATGTGTCATAATGTCATTCATGATTCAGATTTCAACTGCAGACAATAAAATGTTAGCAAGAAATGCCTAAGAATTTTGGCGGGAAAATAATGTGGTCACATTGTTAATATCTGCAAAATCGTTAATTCTTTCTAGTGTTTAAAAAATGTTTAGTTCTTCTTTCTCCTTATTTTTGGCATCGCTCTTTGTGCATATTACCAGTGTCAAACATTTCGATTTCTTCAAAAATTTCATGAATCTTAGGACATTTCACACAAAGCCATTCAAGCAAAGCATGTAATATAAACCAGCAGATAACGGATTAACACATATTAAACAAACGAAGAAATATTAGAAATACGTCAGTAGCGCCCTCACCACGCCACGCCTGAGCTGTGGCTTAAAATAAAATGTAATTACAGCTTAATACGTTAGATGGCGCTCTAGGATCAGTTTATGCGATTAGGGTTGTGAAATTTTTATCAACTTGCTATCGACAAAAATAATTTTAAAATAGTACCTTTAAAAAAACTGTTAAAGAATGTTTTTTTTTTCTATCTTTGGTAGGCCAAAGATATGTTTATATAATCTCTAAATAGTATAAAACAAAGTCGGTATCGGTGACTTTCTGTTTCTCCGCTTATTTCTTCTAAACCACGCAACAGATTTTGATATGGTTTTCAATGTAATTTAGATAGATATTTTTAAGGAAGGTTTATATGTAAATACAGTGAATCCTAACTAAACTTTTGTATAAGTAGAGTTATTCTATATTTTAAGATAGAGTAGATAGAGTCGCCAAAATAAATAGTTGTGCGAAGCCATTGCGAATCGCAAGTAGATTATTAATAAAACTATTTTACTCATAACTTTGGTTTCGACGTCATTTATTCATAAAGACAATTCAATAAATGAACGCACTGAATTACATTAATTTTGAGATATGTCACTTAGATATTAGTCCGTGTAAGAGCGATGTCATTAGATAAATTATAAATTATATAGTTGGTGTTATATAAAATATTTTAGCTATAGTTTCACCATGAAGGTTTCTTTTGGATGTGAGAAATCCATGCTCACAATTAAATGGCATCTTTTGCGATATTTTTGTTCAATAATTTAATTTAATAATGACATCAACCTCTTCACTAATTAATAATTATGTATATAATAATAAGCTACAATACTTTATGCTATTGTTATAAGATCAATGTTACTGGAAGACAAATCGTATGGCATATAATAATTTTTAGTACAACATTATTTTAAATATAAATGTACCGATATGTACGTAAGGCTACCGAACTATTGAGGAAACATCTACGGGACTACAAAATATTAGGAAAATAGAATTACATTCTCGTTCTATTAGAAAAATTTCATCAGAAATATTAAGAGTTTTCAAAATGAATGTAACTTGTATACTTAATAAGATATCATAGAAGGAAAGAATAAAGTGCTATTCAAATATTAATCATCGAAAAGTGGCTTACGTATAGTCAAGAAATATTTACATTACATATTATAAAAGCCATGTTGTAATCATTACTAATAAATATATCGAAAAAACACGAGATACAAATGTGACTAAAAAACTGAAGCTGTTGACAGCTCTTTAAATATAAATCTGCAAAATGAAAGCTATTTTATATACAGCATCAAGCGAGCAGGGTATAAATTAAGGACTGTAAATCTTTAGACTACTTAAAGACTAAGTTTTATCCTATATAATAAAAACTAACAATTCAACTGCAATCACAAATCGCGTACGTCACTCAACTTAACATTAGATTACATGAAAAACTATATTTTAGATGTTATTAATGAGTATTAGATACAATAATAAATATGTAATATATGTAAACAATGTGACAGTTTTTTTGATTAATATACACAAGCTTACACACAGCACTCCTTAATTAGCAAAACTTGGCAACTAGTGTCTTAATTTAAAAAATATAATTCTCTGTTTAATTTTTTTTTATACCGTACGGTAAACAATATCCTATGGATATCTGTAATACCAAGGGCACTATTCATACGTTGCCAACCTATCATGATTCTATTAACAATCATTTCGAAGAACCCAATGTTGTATCTCTACGAGAATATGGAAGAGGGTCATTCCTCAATTTTTTAAGGTTAACAGACTGGGTGTTTAAGCACAGTTCATTTGATGTTAAGTGAAGGTGTGGTTAAAGATAGTGCACACTTGCAGCACTTGCAAACACTTGCAGCCTCACTTGAAAGTGGTAGCTAGGTAACTGAGTACTAGAGATTACCCTACCAAAAAGTTTGGTTTCCTCACAATGTTTTCTTTCACCGGAATCTCAAATTCATTGTTGGATTTAAACCCACTTTCTTCGGCGTGTGTACCGACTACTGATTACTCTGATTATCGATCGATCATTGCTAAAAGGACTGCGTGAATTGTAATGACTGAATGGTCTGAATTTCCATAGGTCAATTATGAGGGGATGAACTTCAGATGATGACGGTTAGTGCGGTGATAGAACCCCGTACTAACATAAGATCAAATAATTATTTACTCCCCGTTATACATATATATATGCAAATCAATACGCACATCCAACGATCCAACGTCTCTACACAGCTAAGCGGTTATTATTAAAAATTTAATATCTAAATATAGCAGGACACACAGCTCTATCTGGCCCCAAAACTAAGCAAAGTTTGTACTGTGGAAATCAGATAACTCAAAGAATAATAAAAACTTTTTTTGTAAATACATACTTTTAATAGATACAGATACACCCAGACACAGAACAAACATTAGTTTATATCATAAAATGTTTGCCCCTGATCAAAATCAAACCCACGCCCAAAAGCAAAACAGCTCTTAAAGTAGATATATCTACAACCAATGAGCTAAGTGGGATATCAATAGTATCTGTATCTAAAATCTGTTTTTAAAAAATAAAAAAAACTAAAACAATTAAATCTAATAATAAAAAGTATCAACCATCTCCAACTAGTATCCCAGAGATGGCAAGCGCAATAGAGGATGCCAACAAACGAGATGGGAGGATGACTTGAAGCTCACGGTTGGACACCACTGGAGAAGGGTAGCGCGAGATAGAACCCAATTGTTTGGATTTTGAGTTGATTGAGCGTTGAACCCAAGCGTTGATTGAAAGCTAATATGGAGGATAGTATGCGAAGTCAGTGTTCTTTAAATGACTATTAAATTTGTAAAAAAATACGTATTACTGACTTACTGACTATACGTATATGTATGTTCGTAAACTACGGTTAAGTTTACATCTCTTTTAATTAAAGAGATCATTCATTTTTTTACTAAATATTATGACTAAAGTTTAATTTTTTGGGTTGTTGGAAATAACGTGATGGAACGCTAATGAATGTAACTGATAAATAAATAAGGAAGTAGGTACATGCACACAGTGTCATCTAGCCCCAAACTAAACAAATCTTGTACTATGGGAACCAGATGACTGATACTTAAATACTATTTTGTAAATACATACTTATAACACACACGGAATACCCAAACATTTATGTTCGTCACAAAAATGTTTGCCCTAAGTGGGAAACAAAACTACGCTTTATAGCTCTTGAAGGATCAAATAAACTAGCAGGGCAGTCACCAAGTGATTATATAAAAAACAGCAAGACACACTCAATACAAATATTGTGGTAAGCTTTATCAACGATAATAATCAACGCTTAGAACTACAAAAACACTAATATTGGCCAAGTTTTGCGCACATTACAACATCAAAATTTCAGCCATATTTGTCTTCACGACGGCATTCAATAAAAACGTATTTATTGCTTGTACACGTAATATCTTCTTTTATAATAATGTCCACTACATCGCAAACAATCTCAAATTAAATTATCTTTAATCCCTTATACAATAACGTCCGATAAAACAGGCTCAGAAGTTTTTGCAAAAGTCTTATGTTAAGTTTTCGATACTAAAATGTATGTACATGTCAGCGCCTCTAACGGGCGTAAACAGAAATAGGAACTAACGTGATATGCTGTCATTTTTAAATTTTGGTATCGAGAACTTACCAAAAAAAAATCATATACTTCTGTTTATAAATGTTTCATTAAAATCTCCCTGATTTTTTATACTTGCGTACGTCTTAACAAATAAATTCACACTTTAGCTAAAACAACCTTTTCGGACGTTGTTGAATAAGGTTGTAATAATATACAAATGGTCGATAAAATTATTTATTATCATCTGATATGTACGATAGTGAGATACTAATAATAATTACTAATTAATTCTAGGAAACTTTCACTCCAAAGCAATTAAAAATTCCTACATATCTTATTATTTATCATTATAATAATATTCCGAATAAATGTAAGCCAATTTTCTTAACCGAAATTTAAAAGTTAATTAATGTAATCCTATGGGTTAATTTGGGGTTAAATATATTTTTATACATATTATTCAACATTCAACAACAATTAACTTTACTTCTCTGTATAGACAAAAGCAGGTTTTTCATAAAAATACAATACACATTATAATAATTTATGCAGCTATGTTTCAATGTCTTGCTGCAGTTTAATAACTTTTTTCTTTTATTAAACATCAACACTTACACATTTTTCATCATCGATAATTATTTATTATTTATCGATAACTCGCGAACATCCCTAATATTAGTATGGCATCAAAACATTTTTTAATTGTTATTTTTTTTTTCTGAATCAACTTCTACAGCTGGTCTATCATCCCTTTAACAATTACCTATGGGTAACATTTCTAAATTAATCAAAATTAGCGTTTTTTTTTTATACAAAGATGGTTTCCTTTTGAAAGAACCAAGTTTATATACTTAGGGGAAAGTGGGGGAATTAGGAACACTTAACTTCCAACGCTCGGAAACAATAGAAAAACGTCATAAACATAGTCAATTGTTTTTTAAACATAAACTTTATTTATCTATCTACCTATTACTGACAAATAAAGTCCTAAAAACTAACGTTTTATTTAAAATATGAATGAAAACAAAAAACATTGCCGTTCCATTTTACCCGATGCCCAATGGGGTAATTGAGATTAACCCGCGGGGGAAATGGGAACAGCATTAGGTAAGTAGACACAATCAAATATATACAATAAAGTACAATTTCTATAGCTATGTGGCATATATCAGTCATGTAACCTTTACTAGTACTTTACTAGTTACCTCTACTAGTTTACAAGTAGCGGTCATCCAATCTTCTGTCAATGGGGAAATTTTTCATTGCATATTATACGATAAAACTTTAAGTCGTTTTTATTTTCTTGCAAAACTTTCTTAATATTTTGGACTTCTTTACCCTTAACATGGGGTTTCTTCTGTATAGTTTGGTGGATAGTCTTAACAAACTCTACTAAGCTGGAATTTCATAAACAGTCAAAGTCTGAGTCTGACTGGTCAAAGCTGTGTGAGAATTTAACAGGATCAATAGCATCAACAGTCAAGTACTATTTTTCTAGCTGGTCTCCTTGTTCTTTGTCAAATACAGTGTACCGACCTTTTTTGGTATCTCATTTTTTTCTTTTAGCTGTTTCAATAATGTTATTTTTGGTATTGAGTATTAAGCTTGGCCTAAGATGAAGTTTTTACTTTTGACATTTTCAATTGCATGGGGAAGATCTTTAATTTGATATAGATTCGTATGTTATTTCGAGGTATCTGAAACAGTTTGTAACGTTAAATCATTTGTGTACAATCCACCAGCAGCACTAGAGGTAATCATAAACGTTCCCAATTACCCGCATGACGTCGTTCCCAATTGCCCGACGTATTCAATATAAATTAAAATAGCCACCTTCATGAACCCTTTTTTTGGTGGACTTCGGTTCACATCAGGTTAAAGAACAGGTAGTACGTGCGTAATAGTAACGAAATACGGTGTCTTAGAACTCATAAATTTTATAGTTACATCTATTAAACACACGAGGAAAATTATAACAGAAATGCAAAAATAATTGTTTGACTTACCATGACAACGTGTGTGCAGTGTTTGACTCTCACTTTAGTGTACGCACTAAGGGGCACTGGTCACGTCCGTTAAACACCCGCAAAGTGATGTAGTGCAGTGGGAAGTATTAGTTACCTAGCTGTTCCCAATTACCCATGGGTCCCAATTCCCCCACTTTCCCCTATACTTTGACTTTTATTAGAAACAGAAATTAATCGAATTTAATTATGTATTTTTATTATCAATATATTAGTTATTAAAATAAACAAGTACAGATAAACATCTATTGAAACAAAATCTGTCAAACCGTTTAGGTCATTAACGGATTAATGAAATCTTTAATTCATTTCTTTTTTCAATTTACACAAACACACAATAATTATAAAGCTGAATGCAAGGAAAAATATATGATTTTAGATCCATGTTAACTTAAATTTAGCTTACTTTATTATAATAATCCACTTTCCAGTTAGTGCTTACAAAACACATTAATTAAAACTTCTGTTAATAAAATAAAAATTAGGTAAACAGAATCGCTAGGCTCTTCTTTTTTTCATTTTGACGTCGCATTTTGTGCATTTGCCAGTGTCAAGTGTTTTAATATTTTCTAGTGTCATAAATTAACTAAGTCATACAAAGTAAGTTTTGGTCGAGTCCAGTCATGCTTTAGTATAAGTATTGGCGACTTTACTACAAACTTTGATGAAGTTTTGGAAGCAAAACGGAAAGTCATGTTTCCCCACATTTTATTCCTTTTCTACACTTGCGCATGTAATTCGGCACTTTAAGAATAAAACCTCACTGTTTTTAAACATAAATACACGAAAAAATACAAGTTTCGGAAAATTATTTTGCGGCAACGTGTTCTTTCCGCGTTCCCGCCAAAAACTCCCATCGCGAGACTCGAAAAGAGAATCTATAGTCTTATTTTTTTTTAAATTTATAAACCTGCTAGTTATTACTCGAACATGCAAATAAAAACTAAATGCAAGTAAATTACGTTTCATTTCACATTTGCCTACTTATACCTTTTTCGTTTTAAACTATACCTTTGTAGTTCGCTGACTAGATTTTAGATTACACGCGGTCACTTGATAAACTTATAAAGACAAGAATTATTTGAAGGATTGGACCATTCCTCTGTAGAAAAAATGGTTAGGTTAACTGAACTAAATATAACAAAGAATTATGGCACATGAAGTCGCATTTTGCATGTTTGTTTGTTCGCTTCGTTCTTCTAGACTAGTTTCTAAGCGTACCGCTTGAAGTACGCCAGTTGCTCGTAAAGCTTGAGCGACAAAATTAAGCAATGGCTTAGAAGATTCCATAAAGAAGAAATACAAGAATCAGCTGAACAAAGGTTGAAAGGTTGAATTCGCTTGCGTTTAAAAAAATCTGTCACATTAATCAATGAAAAAATAACATATCGATACTCTTTTTGTTTTGTTTTTATCGTCAGTTTTTTTTAGTCTTGGATTTGTCATAGCGGTACGAATTTGAAAAACCTTATTCTAGCCTTCCCAACGGGTTTTGATGTGATTATCAATTTCATTGTAGATTTTCTTCTGGAAGATTTATGTCAATGCAAAGTATCGCTAGGATCGCGAGTAATTATTAAATGGAATATGATTACGCTAAACATTTTAAAATAGAACCGTTTAATGTAGTTGGTAGAAATCGAAATAGAACGTTCTATTCCTTTCCGGTAAAGCGATTGTATGCAACGCAAGGTTTGACGTCATTTCTATCAATCTGTGCTCTCTGTCTAGCATGAAATTAAAATGTCCATAACTCTCTTATTCTTCAACCGATTTTAGTTTCGTTTTCGTTGATCCCCAAGATTTTTTATGAAGCTATAAATCATCTCGCTTTCCATAAACTTCAAAGCAACCACTAACCGTACTCTACATTTTATGATAACAAAATATTGAGACAAAATGCTTTCGAAATGCTACTCAACTAATATGCCCATACTATGAACTTTGAGTAGAAAAACGAAGTCCAGAGACTCTTGCTACTAACTTAAAAGAAATACGTAGCACATAATATAAAATATATATACAGGATTACGCGGAACGGTAGTATTAAGCGGAGAGGAGGTTTTGTACTCATCATTACGACCAAATATTACACTGAAATCGCTAAATACTTCATCTGATGCATAGAAAAATGTCATTCACAATCGCAATACTACGGTTAGTCCCATAGTAAAAATCGTTCATAATGATATGTATAATGGCAATACTAATGGAATTTCCTGCCTGAGTAGGCGTTCACTGATAGAGACAATCTGGGTGCCTTTAAGTTGCGAACAAACTTCTAAGAACTTCTTAAAACTTCTTCTAAGCAAACGTGCTCCAATGTATACTGCATCTTCACTTAACATCAGGCGAGATGGCCGTCAAACGAAAGCCCATATGTAATAAAAAATATTACCTCGTTTCTTAGTATTGCCGTTCCACTTAACCCTATATAAAAAGCAATTTTCACTTTTCATACATTTTTCCATCGTTGATTACGTATTTCTCATGTGCTATGCTAGAGTCTCAAGGAATCACTGCGCTCCATCCTTGCCACATTCACTCCATCGTGTCGTACTGTACTTTCTTGACTTTCAGGTACCGCCAGACTGCGTAGCCCACTAAAGTTCCTGCTGTTGCAATGGCTAAAGCTGCTCCCACTGCCACCGGGGCTGCTTCAGATCGTGCCCTTCCAGATTCGGAGCAATGCCATGGTGGGCCGAACTCACCTGATCTTTTGAACATAAACGGTTGAAGCCGCATTTGACGAAGATATAGCTTAGCTCGATGGCCGTCTGGTGAACTGAAATGAGATTGAGAAAGAAAACTGTAGACCTTTTTTTATGTAAAGACGAACGAGACTCTTCTGTTAGTAACTGTAGTGATAATGATACAGAAAGATTTGCCAATAAGTTTTTTTATGATGAAATTTTGATACAAATATTTGTTTTATCTTTTACCTGACATCGTCTTCTGTGAGATTTATCACAGTCTCAGTTGGGCAGAAGAATGATTTGCCCACAGGCGTCGGGAACAGCAAAATTCTCGAGTCGGTACTTAATGACACTCTTCGCCCCTGTTTTGCCGCATGCTCAAGAATTCTTGCGCTAGAATTGTACGATAACTTGAGGCTTTCGGCGTACCAGCGTTCTCCACCAGGGGTCTAAAAATAAAAAGATACTTAAGGAAAGATCTCTAGAGCTCTAAAAGCGACATCGTTTCAAGATTGTTCTTTTCAAAACTCGAAAGACACGATTAGATTCCACTTTCATTGTTCAAAACGCTAAACAGTAGAATTTGATACCCCACAAGTTTTCTGATTAATAAATCTGAGTGTTTTCAAGTCGCGCATAAATCTGTTTCTTCTTGACAAACGTGGTACATATGCAAGATCATACAAGATGGCGGTCAAAGTTTTTTTAAAATTCTAAATTGATTCGCGTTTGATCCCATCCTGCCTGATGTTAAGCAGTGGTGCTGTTTAAGATAGAGCAAATAAAAATGAAATTGTTATAAATAAACCCTTCGAGTTTAAGTTTAATCGGTTTATTTTTACGAGTTCCATTCATGATATTATAGTACCTGGATGACCGAGCTTTGCTCGGCTGAAAACACGGATACAATGACGTTTTCTAAAAATGAAACCTAGCTAGATCGATTTGTCGCCCCCGAAACCCCCTGCATGCTAAATTTCAAGAAAATCGTTGGAGCCGTATCCGAGACTCAGATTTTATATATATATACATAATACAAGACTTGCTCGTTTAAAGGTATTAAATTAGATTCAATAACGTTGGTCTCTTAACGGATTCAGGATGTAAATAATGGAACATTTAATAGCTACTAAATTTCCGCTCCGTACTTTTTAAACGGTTTCATTAACTTGTCAAAATAGCTCCAAGTATTATAATATGGAAAATCCTGTTTTCATTTCAATATTTGGAACTTACCTTGGCGAAATACCATTCTAAAACGAATTCCTTGAAAGTGAGCACAAGGGTCTCCGCATCACCCTCTTTACACACGCCTGTCACTTGAGCGTTGTTGGGCACGAAAGTATTTGCATCCTGTAAGAAGTATAAAGATTATGAGTATTATAACTTTTGAACAAAATGCTCACAAAAAAGTCACATTTTAAAGCCTCAAGGCTTAAGACTAAATTCTAAGGAAACTGTTTAGCTGCGATATTTGTACGGTAATTTGTAATTTTTAATACCCAACAACCTTTCTTAAAACTGCTATCACTGGTAATGCTTTTCTTCTCTCTTTCCCCAATCCACATTGAGCAAAGAAAGAAGATATCTAGTCATTGGGAGACTTGCGAATATTTGAAAAGCGAAGACTAAATAAATACATTACAAGACAAGTATAAATTATTATTTTTTAAATCCTCTACACTTGTTACATTTTACCCAATTTTGACCCCATCAGACCTTTGGAAGATACTGCCACCCATTAATCTATTAGAAAACAGCTGATAAATAATCTTCAAACAACATAAATCACAGCTATCATAATAAACATTCGCGATCAAGACACCTTTAAAATAAATTCAAAATCAATTAGCTGTTTGTGCGCTACAATGCCACAGACGAAAACACAGATACACACAATAAACATATAACACACTGTTTGCGTTGGGAATTAAAAATTCAACCTATAATAATCCTGCTTCATTCGGCTCTACAGACACGTGGTAATAAATATTAGATGAGATTTGCTTTGATATCAACTAAAATTCATAACGATAAAAACCAAAACATAGGGAATTTATAGCATCGCATGACTGTGCGCTAATGTTCCACTGACCTGTATAAAACCTACTATATTATTTCGATCGCCTGTCACTCTTTAAATTGATGAGAGAAACCATATTCGAGTTAATACAATAATGGAGTCAAACTCACCGCGCGTTCGTTAAGCTTTGTCATGTAAGATATATCGAGCAGAGCATCGACAGTGAGCAGAATACAGGTCTCTCCGGAACCACCTATCAGGCGATACGTTGCCGTCTCCAGGTTGCGTTCCGTGCCTGCTGGCTCCTGGAAAACATATATGGAAGGTATAGGTAAAGCTGCTGGAACAAAATAATGTCATCCACATCGTTGCCAATGCTGTCTATCTAATAGCGTGTGTTTATAGCTGACAAATCCAAATTTCGTCTTAAGAACCCGTATACATATCGCTGAGTTCAGCTGGCCCGCACTACTGGCCCGTCCGATTTCGGTCGGTTCTTGCGAAATCAATTTAGAACGCCATAGTTGACACCTCATTAAAAAATTGGATTTCTTGTCTGCATGGTGGACTACAATGTTTTGTAGCGATGACAGCCCAGTGGTTATCGCAGTCGGTTCACACGCCGGGGGGCGTGGCTTCAAACCCCGACGATAAGCTTGAGCTAAACAAAGTCCAGGGCATTGCTGCTGCTCATTACTTCGAGACTTTCGACGGTTCAGGCCCATCAGCCCTGTAATTTCTCTAGCTCTAATACCGCAGTTCACACTACCGCTTAGAGGGAG
This sequence comes from Biston stratarius, assembly GCA_950106695.1. Taxonomy (NCBI): domain Eukaryota; kingdom Metazoa; phylum Arthropoda; class Insecta; order Lepidoptera; family Geometridae; genus Biston; species Biston stratarius. The sequence goes on along the minus strand of OX467115.1, from coordinate 2,893,995 downwards.
AATATCCGATACTGGAGTTGTATCTACGACCAAGTGAAGCTTAAAACGATTCAGAACTCCAATGATAAAACCTCTAAAAACTAAAAGCCCCTATGTGAGCTTTGAAACTTAATAATTCCGTTTTGGCTAATTCTAAGCGCCCATTACGCGAGCCTAAATACCCCTAAAGGGAGGTTTACGATATGAATTAGTAATGGAATGGGCCTGTTCACAGCTTCCGGCTCATCCTTCGAAAGGTCGTTGTCCACGAGATCAACTCGGCACTGATATAGTTAAAAGCAGAATATATGCGTTGACAATTGGGCGCAATGACCAGGGGAAGTGATATTGTTATTTATAGATAAGAAAGAAACTTTAAATGTTATACAAAGAGTTTATTTTTTTATATCGGGATATAAAAGCTTAGTTTTGCTTAGTTTGAGGCTGTATGAAATGTTCTACGATATGGTGGCCACAATTTTGAAATGATGAAAGAAAAATCAGCTGCTCTATATATCTGGTCAAACGTCAATGAACTTTCGGTATAAAACTTTTTTTTATATTTCAGGTGTGTCCATATTAAAAGTTTATTTTATGGTTGACAGACTAGGTTTGACTACAGCTCGCCTTATGTTAAATGACGGTGTGGTAGTCTGTAATGGAACTGTCTCACAAGTAAAAATGTCGAAACAGTTTGTTAGGTGCTTGGCGTCAGATTTTCAACTTGGACGGAAGCTAGCCAGCCGAGTGCTGGAAAGTGCACAATCACCACGCTATGGTGTCCTCACAATGTTTTCCTTCACCGGCAGCTCAAGCTCATTACTAAGATTTGAATCCACGCCCTATGCCGTGTGACCTAACCTAACCACTCAGCTATCATTGCTACAAAAAAATGGTTAATAAATACAATGACCCTATTTCGGGTCCTCGGGTTGCTAGCCCTGTATACTGTGGTTAAATCACTCAACTATAAAAATCAATCAATGACATACTATGTTGATTTTATATGGTAACAATTGATACGGTCAATAAGACGAACAAGATGCTCATATAATTGTAAAACATAATTGCAGCGATACACAGCACAGCACTTTAAGTGACTTGACACAAAATACCAGGTATCCACATTACTCTGAGACTTTTTATATAAAAGTAATGAGACGAACGAGACGCTCTTTTGATGAAGAGGATGAGGTATAAGAGATGAATACCGCATGTCCATTACTATTGCAGCGATACACAGAACTTTGAGTAACAAAACAAAGTCTAGAGCATAGCTGCTTTGGCGCTCATTACTTTGAAACATACGATGGTTAGTCTTAACAGTCCTGTAATTTCGCTAGCTGCCCATCTGACCGGAATACAGTAATAGTTTACACACTAATGATTGGCGGTAGAATAGTACTGCTATTGTACCTAGATGATCTCTTGCTAAAGAGATCTACCATCAAATAAACGAAACTTTCGATGAATCTTTAGCCGTGTAGTTTGGCTCTACCCTTCAAATCAGAATACAGTAATGTTTACATAAGCAATTTATATTACCGTCGAGCCACCAGGCGCCACTGTAGTCTTGCTGTATTTGGTGACCCTCGGTCTTCGTGTCGACGCCTGACTCTCCAACTGAAGACTTTGCACCGAGCATACCACCAGCACTGTCAAAAGCAACATCAAAATTCACTACTTTTAAACTCTTCACATCACTAACCAAACAAAAAAAAACACAAATAATATATATCGTATTTCCCGCCAAATCTGTGATACTTAGCAAAATTAATAAAAAAAAGGAGTTATATTTCCGCCAAAATAATAATATAATTAGCAATCAATGCAACCACAATGTAAGATAAATAAAAGATTAGATATTTGCTCCGACTTGGTTCATAAAAGACTGGCTCAAATGCATACAATGGTTTGATGTTGATTAGATTAGAGAAGTGCTGCGTAGTTTGCATATCGATATCGATAGTCTGTGTCTAAAAGCTTAATGATACAAACGACGTCGTTAACCTTAGAGATGCATAAAAAATTAAAAAGCCCCGATCATTCACACTTAAGGAAGTTGCTCATTTCTTTATCGGCTAGAAAAAAGTTGTTTATCTTTAAACGGCTGAGCAGATTTTCTTTAATCATAGCTAAGAAGTGTCATTAAAACTTTTAAACAAAACAGAAACTAAATCAAAATCGTTTTGGGAGCTATGTTGATATAAATACATACAGACGTTTGATTAGACACGTTATGAAACACCTTTGTTTGCATCAGGGATTAAAAAATGTGTTTCAAATGTAAAATGTATCTTATATTATGTTTAAATGTTGTAGGTACTTAAATTGGTATATTTTTAATTAGTTCGCTTCAGGAAGTTCTCGAAAGGTGGGATTAGTTTTTGTTATTTATTGTACATCAATTATTTAATTATGTGGCGTAGGTACTTAGTAAAATTTCGGGAGTCAATATACAAATACGTGTCGCCAATTTGGAGAATTTAATACTAATGATTAATAACTATTGAAACAGCTTATAAGTAGAGAATATAATGCCGATGGTCCAGTCGCCGGGACTGTCTACTCAGCAATGTGCTGAGTAAGACAATCCAGAAAGCAGACTATACTATATTTATATTAGTCGAGGATAGAAAAGCTAGGGGGATACATAACTACTTATGTTCTGAATGTGGAATTACACATATCTCAATGAGTATTTTGTATGTACATTTAAAAGTAGTATATACAATTATACGTGTATAATAAAAAGAATTATCTCAATTTATTCAGATATTTTTGTCGACTATTGTTTATCTGCATCCCTTTTTGGAAGCACAGTCTCAACATGCTATTTAAACAAAAGCACAAAATCCTGCAAAGAACTCGAAGCGACAAATTAACACATACCAAAAAGCTGCTAAGTATTTTTGTTTTAGATATTCTGCATTTATCGCGTTTCAGTTTTTTTTTAAATGTACCATGTTATAAAATGTTTACTATAAAAATATATATAAAAGCTAAGATAGGTATTGTCGACATTTCTCTTCCCATCACTACGTTCGTTAGATGCGGAAAAATTTAACTCGGCGTACTCGAGAGCGCCTCGAGCATGACTAACCTACATCTCGCAAATTGCATCACTATTTACTTAAATTCTGGTACGAGTATGTTCACGCCTTTTTCCCGTAGATGTAGGAAGAGAATTCCAGAAAATTTCCAGAAGGATTTCCACTTGCCACGATCCTGTAACTCGTGTGTCGCTTTGTTTACTTTCATTGCCATTTTTTTACACGCTCGTCGGTTGTGAGTATTTTTAAAGTGTCCATTGTACAAATACACATTGTACAAATAGGTTTACAATCACCTAACATTATTGTGATCGCCTAAATTAAAAGACAGTAAGAGCAAACAGTTTGGCCCCTAGCCTTTCTATAAAATGTCTTCAAATTTATTATGATACGCTACGTCGACTCTTTATTGCGATGATAGCTCAGTGGTTATCGTGGTCGGTTCGCATGCCGAAGGGCGTGGGTTCAAACCCCAACAATGAGCTTGAGCTGTCGGTGAAGGAAAACATCGTAAGGAAAGCATAGCGTGGTGGTAGAGTACTTTCTAGTACTCGGCTGGCTAGCTACCGTCAAGTTGAAAATCTGCCGCCAAGCATCTAACGGTGTGTTCCGGCAGCCTCACTTAAGAGCCAGTTCCATTCCAGGCTAGGTGTGCTTTACCATCTTCGACCACACCGTCACTTAACATCAGGTGAGTTGTGGTCAAACACCAAGCCGGTCAGCCAAAAAACTCTAACCGACTTGCTAATTCACACTCTCTTCATAAATCTTCTTTCATATATTCTCGTCGAAGTATCCGATATAATTAAACGTGCGTAACCCCGCATAAGTAAAAACAAAAATATGTCAGCTTCCATAGTATAATAGTTATTCCTTACTTATGTACAAGTATTGAGACGAACCAGACGCTCTCCTAATGGTAAGATATAACGCCTGTCCATGACCATTGCAGCGGTACACAGAACTTAGAGTAATAAAACAAAGTCCAGGACATCGCTGCTTTGGCACTCATTAATATAAGACTTTCGATCAACAGCCCAGTAATTTTCCTAGCTGCATTACCCTTCAAACCGGAACACAGTAATGTTTAAACACTACTGCTTGGCGGCAGAATATCTGGTACTGCGGTGGTACCTACCTAGACGACTTCCTGCTAAGGATTACCACCAACTAAAACCATATTACCAAGTAAGCAATTTAATAATACCTATTTTAACTAAGTACAGTCAATTTTGATACCGACCTACTTTAATAGATTCAATCTTGTTCTAGATGGGGTATAATAATTTTCTCCTTGCGTGTTGACGTCATCCGACTAAAATAGCTACCTAAAAGAATTTACTGCACGTATTTTCGGAAACATGAATGGAAAGCTTTACTCGGTGGACAAAACTATTGATGTTTACTTCGATCGAAAATGGACAGGTGATATTCAGTATTCGATGTTAATCATAATCACTACTCATCAATCAGTTTGATAAATTATTTAGATACTTCAATGATTTATATTTCAATTAACTTGCGCCCGTGTTAACTTTAGAATTATGTAGTTTCAGAAAGAAATTAAACATGTGTAAGTATAGAGTTCAACAATCATGAAACTTGCGGTATTTTAATATTAGATTAAGATGGACTCCTTTACCAAATTTCAAGTGGATGCGTCCAGTAGTTCATTGTTAGGGTTCCGTGCCCAAAGGGTAAAACGGGACCCTTATATTAAGACGCCGCTGTCAGTCCGTCTGTCTTTAGAACATTTCTGTTTTTATCAGGTAATAAATAGGTATAAAGATGATATACTAGATCAATCTATGGTAGGTAGGTACGATCGCAACCACTCCGATTTCTTTGCAATTTCAATTTCCAATGTTGCCATAATGAAACTCGCGACCCCTGTGCGCTCGAACGTGACACAAATAAATTGATTTGCGAGGTTTTATTATTTCTCTACTCAATAAACTAACGGAATAACAATTCCATATTGGAATAGCTAGAATTACTCGTAGATACATTCTAACACATAATTTTATTTTTAAAAGTTCTCGAAGTTTGTGAATTCTAGCAATTCGCATTGTTTGTCAGGTGAGATTTTTTCTTTTTAACCGACTTCAAAAAAGGAGGAGGTTCTCAATTCGACTGTTTTTTTTTTTAATGGTTGCTACCTTAGAACTTTCAACTGGGTGAACAGATTTTGACGATTCTTTTTTTATTTGAAAGTTGGTGTGGTCCCATTTCAATTTGGTCCAGTTCTGACAATGGCATTCAAGAGAAAACGATACAATGACGGTATTTTTTTTTTTGTTTAAATTTTACTTGTATCTAAAAATGATAAGAACGAGAGGCTCTCTTAATAGTAAGAGATAACGTCTGTCCATCACCATTGCAGCGATACACAGAACTTTGAGTAGCAAAACTTAGTCCAGGGCATCGCTACTTTGGCACTCATTACTTTGAGACTTTCGATGGTTAGTCTCAACAGCCCGGTAATTTCACTCTTTAAACTGGAACACAGTAATGTTTACACACTACTGCTTGGCGGTAGAATATCTGGTACTGCTGTGGTACCTAACTAGACGACCTCCTGGTAAGGAGATCTACCACCAAGTAAAACATGTTTAATGCAGTCGGGTAAAAAAAGTTATGATCTCACATCATTATTTTCAGAAAAAGGAAAGCTAACAAGCGACACAAGCGACAAACATCTTTCTAAGGGCATGTCAAGTGTGGAAGTACTCGTGGCACTCTACTCTTTTTATATTCAATTCAAACAGCAAGACGTTCTGGCCTCAAGTGTCAGGCGCAGAGGAAATAACAACAATGCACGCAAATAGACAACTTTTCCTAGTTGGTGTCAAATACGGACTTATTACAGTTTTTTTTTCTCCAAGGGTCGGCAAGTAGTTTTAGGTGGGGTCCGGAGACTGTGGGAAAATTTTAACGAGGTCCAGAAAAAAACAACTGATTTTAATTAAGTGCTCTGCAAAGTCTTGGAATCTTGTAGCAAATTCGTTCCGAAGATCGGCCAAAAATTTTACAAACACTGCAATGTCTTCTTCAGAGTTATCCAAGAATTGTCGAAAAATGAATAAATTCTTGTCTTGCAATATCTTTTTCAAAGATATCCAGCTTACGACGAAAAGCAGCCTCTTTGTATCAGATCACATATTAATTTTCCATTTCATTTTAACTCTGTGTTGAGCGCATTTAAGTACTAAATTAGATTGTATGTAGCTTTAAAATACTATTTCAATTAATAAAGGTATAGTATACCTTACCTACGTATTAATTTATACTTGGTATACAATAATACATTTTACTACATAGAACTATACATTCAACTACATTCAACCGCGGAACCTAATATAACAAGTATCCTATATGTTAATCCAGGCAATAAACTATAATTTCATTCAAATCCGTTCAGCCGTTTTGCGTGATTAACAAATATCCAAACATACAAACTTTCACATTTATAATATTATAGTAGGATCTATTTAATCATAAGCGTTGTTTCTATAACACAAATACCCATGGATGCGAAACTTGAAAATGCCAAGTCGTAAATCAATTCCGTTTTCTGGAATATGAGTTAACCTTTCGGAGGGCTGAGTCATACTTTGAGAACAACAGGCTATTGATTAGTTGGCAGTCTTGACTATATTAGTGTTGTGTCCAGGTCCCTCTTTTCCATTAGGCACTCTGGGCAAGTGGCCAGCAAACCTATAAAGCCTATGTGTTAATTCAGGGTATCAGCTACCTATCAGCGACTAATTAATATTCTAATTCTAATTTGATTTAATGAATTAAGACATCCTGTAATTTCAAATAATAATTATTTTTTTGCTATACCCTAATGGGGTCATATGTATAGGCATAGCAATGTAATATATTTATAAGTCCTGCACCTGTACATATGTTGCAATAAACAATTGAGTATTAAGTATTACCTCCATACCAAATTTCATCTAAATTGGTCCAGCCGTTTGAGCGTGAAAGTAACAAACATACAAACACACTCGCAAACTTTGGCCTTTATAATATTAGTAGGATTCTTCTTTGTTTTTCAATGTATTAAAATACTAGCTGCGCTAGTATTTTACCCGCGCGGAAATGGCTGGTAATGATGATGATAATGAAAAGAAGTAGTCTTATTCCAGGGCCTAAAGTACCTACATGCAAAATTTCACCTAGATCCGTTGAGTTGTTTACGCGTGAAGGCGTAACATACAAACTCACATTCGCATTATAATGTTAGTTAGGATGGGACAGAGAATACTGTTATTTATTTTGTGGTAAGTCCCCGGGTAGAAATTTTCCCTGATCCTGAGTCCCTGTAGGGCTGTAAAGGATTACTTAAAAGGGCTCAGAGAATGTGTCGTCATGATTTACGATGCGGATGCGAGGACATGTTACTTATTTTGCGTAGGTACTTACTTATATTCTCTTATAAACATCACTCGATTTAAAAATTCGACGACATTACCCGACTGTGGTTGGTTTGCCTTGTTGTTCATACATCGATACACTCTATATAGCATCAAACACACTACAAATAATGACCACAATATGTCATTATAATTGCCGTGGTGGTGCCGGCGTAAGACCCCACCCTCTCTACCCGTGGTTGCCGTAAGAGTCGGCTAAGGGATGTAATCCGGAAGATGGGCAGCAGCGTCTTCCTTGAACGATCACACCTAACTGCGCTCGTCAACCCGCCTGCCAAGCGTGGCGAGTATTGGCAAAACCCCCCAGGAGGAGGCCTATGTCCAGCAGTGGACGTCTTAAATGATGGCTGATGATGATGATGTCATTATAAAGCAAATATTTTCGGCAACTTATAAAGCTTTGTAAATACTTTCTAAGTTACTGAAATTGATAAGAACTGCAGTTATGTACGTTCTTTTGTTTGTCATTTGTAGTTTTATTGCCCGGCCCGTATTTACCTCCACTGTCGGCATTATACGTGCCGAAGATTCTAAGAAATTATTTTGTTTGTTGTGGTTACTTTGCACTTGTTTACTTCAGCTGGTAGACTGTTGTTAGGATATTATTATGCATTATATATATTCTAAAAACTTTCTTCTCCAAATAACGACAACTTTCTATAACGCCAGTAAATGCGCAATCCCTTTAGCGTCACTATATACGAGTAGAGTTTACACTGATTATAAATGTCAAAGTTTCTATGTAAAGATGTTTGGAAATTTGGATTTTTGTTAATTAATCACGCAAAAACGATTGAACGAATTTGGATTAAAGGCATACTTTTAAAATATAGGACACTTTTTATAAATGTTAGGTTCCTGTGGGATTATCAAAAACTAACTACAGGACTTATCCACTTGAAATTTCGTATATATGTGTCTTGTAGAACATTATTCAAGGATAAAATGTATCATTTATCTTAATCTAATGATAAAATAGCGCAAGTTTTATGTCTATTGCTTATTCGTTACTTATACATGTTTCATGTCTCTCTGAATCTAATTCTTTAGTTTTTGTAGCGATGATGGCTCAGTGGTTAGCGCGGTAGGTTCGCATGCCGAAGGGCGTGGGTTGAGCTGCCGCAACAATGAGCTTGAGCTGCCGGTGAAGTAAAACATCGTAAGGAAACCGTAGCGTGGTGGTAGGACACTTTCTAGTATTTGGCTGGCTAGCTACCACCCTCAAGTTGAAAATCTCCCGCCAAGCATCTAACGGTGTGTTCCGGCAGCCTCACTTGAGAGCCAGTTCCATTCCAGGCTAGGTGTGCTTTACCATCTTCGACCACACCGTCACTTAACATCAGGTGAGCTGTGGACAAACCCTAGCCTGTCAGCCATAAAAAAAGTCAACACGGACGAAGTCGTGGGCGCAAGCTAGTATATACTAACACTTATATATACATAAATATATCTATATAGTTAGGTTATGTCAATTTTATTATATCTTATTCTAATTATTTCATGTTTCCCATTTAAATATCAGTTTTGTGTACTCCACAAAGAAAGAGATCGGTTCAAGGAGACGAAATTCCTTGTCCGGACTCTTGACGATTTGTATTTTTATGTTTTTTTTCATTGTTGACAAACTTAGTGTTTGACCACAGCTCACCAGATGTTATGTGACGGTGTGGTCGATGCTAAATACACCTAACCTGGAATGGAACTGGCTTTAAAGTGAGGGTACCAGAACACACCGGTAGGCTTAGCGACAAATTTCTAATTACCATTTGTAATAAATCGACTTAAATTTGAGTTTTAAAAACAATCTAAGTATGTTAAAAATATATTCTCACTCGACAATTTTCAGCTAAAAAATACTCAGAAATGTACAAGATAATTTATTCAAAGCCAAAATAACAAAACTCGAACCCTTTTCCATTTATATGTTCGGGCCAACATTGCACGGAACAGATATAATAAGACCGTGCTATATTAATTCCGCCAAACGCGCTGTTTCGACGCAGCTGTTTCTTGGAGACTCATACAATACCCTTAGGTACCTACTACTTACCATTCTATGTGGGGCGAGATTTTATATTGCTCTGCACTGGATCTAGTTTTTTTTTAAAGAATGATAGTATATTACGGATTGCATACAAGTATAATGTAGGATTACGAATGAATATGATTTATTAGTATGTATTAGTGAATTTATGATGTTGCGAAGTGACATAAATACTCATCAAAATAAACATCTAAACATGCTGTTGTTCTAATCGTATTATGTTGAATGTGGTGCCAAATGCAACATATGTCAATGTCACTTTGACGGATCAATGACGTTTGTATTGTAATATATCACGACATTGTTCGTTTTTGTGTTTCTATTTAATAATATTAATATCTGATTGCATCCTAATTAATTATAACTATATTTTTGCGTAATACTTGAAAATATTAGCGAGATAATACTACAAACAATTTAAGAATTTTATTTTCACCGATCCACGGATCTAACCCGCTCGTGACACATTCAAACTTTCACATTTATAACAGTGATATGCGTGCGTAAGTCTACTCATATTTTTGTTAATTCTTTTAAACGTTTTTTCACGATTTGGCTATATTTACACACGCTACTTTTATACGTTAAACATATGGTTCCTCTAGAATAACAAGTAAAACGAGGTGATGAATGTTGGTCACGGAATACTATGTTATAATTTGTCATTAAACCATGTGATCAAATAATAGATGCCTGAATCACAACATATTATAAAACAAAGTCGTCCGCTGCGTCTGTCTGTCTGTTTGTTCGCGATAAACTTAAAAACTACTGAACGGATTATCATTCGAGTTTCACCAATAGAGTGATTTATGTGAAAGGTTTAGGTATATAATTTGTCAAGGCTTTGTGTAAATTGGTTGAAATGTGATGATAATTGTTGTAAGTGTTGGAAAAAGTCAAGCCACCTGGGAATTTTCATGGAAAACGCTGCCTAATCCCTTTAAGATATAACAAAACAATGCATGGTGGGATATTCCTCTTTTATAGATCTACAAAAAAGTCCGTTGTAGCCATATATCTACCTTTTAAGGATAGCTTACTAACCCATTCTTACTACCGGTGTGAAGCCGGGGCGGGTCGCTAGTAACAGTATAATCGAATCATAATTTAGTGACAAACTATGTTAGTCCGTAATATGTACAACAACGTCTATAGTTTTGATATAACAATAAGCTCTTGGACGAGATGAAATCCGTAACTCCAGGCTCTTTGTATTCATTCCTATAAAATATGTACAGCTACAGACTGTTGAACAATATTTATTAGAGCTACAGACTGGAGATCTACGTGCAATAGAGCTACGGATTGTAGAGCTACGGACTGTAGAACTACGTTTAATAGAGTTAAAGACTGTAGAACTATGTTCAATGGAGCTACGGACTGTAGAACTACGTTCTAGACACTGTAGAACTACGTTCAATGGAGCTACGGGCTGTAGAACTACGTTTAATAGAACTGCAGACTGGATAAATACGTCCAATAGAGCTACGGACTGGATAATTACGTTCTATGGAGCCACGGACTGGATAATTACGTTCAATGGAGCTACGGACTGGATAATTACGTTTAATGGAGCTATAGACTTAATAATTACGTATAATGGAGCTACGGACTTTATAAATACGTTCAATAGAGCTACGGACTGGATAATTACGTTCAATGGAGCTACGGACTGGATAATTACGTTCAATGGAGCTACGGACTGGATAATTACATACAATGGAGCTACGGTCTGGATAATTACATACAATAGAGCTACGGTCTGGATAATTACATACAATGGAGCTACGGTCTGGATAATTACATACAATGGAGCTACGGTCTGGACAATTACATACAATGGAGCTACGGTCTGGATAATTAGGTTCAATGGTATTAATAACGTTGCTTAATGTTAACCGTCACTTTTTATGTCAAATTCCCGCCAACGCGAAATGACAAGCGTCTAAATTAGACAAGGAAAGAGGAGGAAAGGGCCCGATGGACATCCCCAGGGGGGCTCGGGCGTCCCCGCAGTCTCCAGACTAGTTTCCCATCCGTGTAGCATGTTGGCGTATGTTTACTGGTCAGCAGCGTGGTGCCTCGCTCCACTGCCGTTTTTCCTACCGAATTATCCGACCCCAAATATGAAAAAGAACAAGAGGAAAAATATTATTACACAGCGGCTGCACTCCCTTTCCCACAAAGTGCACCTCTCTAACATTCGAGGCCTGCACTCAAATCTCGTGCCAGTCCACCACCACCTTGAGACTGACAAGCCGGCACTCTTGTTCTTGACGGAGACGCAAATTGGTAGTCCGTCCGATGTGGCGTATTTATCATACCCAGGCTATGCCTTAGAGCACAATTTTAAGCCTCGAGCTGGTGTGTGCTTGTACGCCCGGGACGATATATGCTGTAGGCGTCTCCGTTGTTTGGAGGATCCCAGATTTTCTGTACTTTGGGTACTGGTCGACACAGGAATCGAGAAAATTCTCTATGCCTGTGTCTATCGGTCGCATAGCGGAGACCACGAGACAACTAGGCTCACAGAATATCTTAGTGAGGCGGCAGATGCGGCTCAACAGAAGTACCCCACAGCCCAATTAGTGTTACTGGGGGATTTTAACGGCCACCACAAGGAGTGGCTGTACCCATACCGGGACACTGACCATGCTGGGTTGGAAATGCGAAAGCTCGCTTTGGCGTTAGACCTGACCCAACTGGTTCAAGGTGCTACTCGGGTACCAGACGTTGTGACGCATACACCCTATTGCCTGGACCTTCTGCTGACAACCGATCCAGACCGCTACTCGGTGTCGGTATCTTCACCATTGGGTAATTCCGACCATTGTCTGGTGAAATCTGTATGTGTCTACTCCCCGCCCAATCCTAGCCCAAGAGGCAGTCAGCGGGTGTGGCGATACAAGTCAGCAGATTGGGATGAGATGCGAGCTTTCTTCGCATCTTATCCTTGGCGGCCTGTGTGCTTCTCATCTGGCGATCCCTCGATCTCTGCGGATGCTGTGACTAATGTGCTGCGTACGGCTATGGAGTACTTCATTCCATATTCTGACGTGCCATTGTCCAGCAAAGCTCGCCCATGGTTTGGACCTCACTGTGCTCGCGCTGAAGCGCTAAAACATGAGGCTTACCTAGCTTGGGTTGATGCTCGAAATCGTAAGACGAGGGACACATATCAGAAGAAGAAAGCGTATAACAGGGCCGCCAAGTCCTGCAAAAAGGTTCTACAGAAAGCTCGCTTCGACCACATTAGTCGAATAGGGAATAAACTTGCTTCGTACCCGGCGGGTAGTAAAGCATTTTGGTCCCTGGCTAAATCGGTCGAGGCGAACTTCTGCCGCCCCTCACTTCCTCCAATGCTAAAACCCGACGGGACGCTGGCTCATACTGCTGAAGAGAAGGCAAACTTATTTGCCTCTCTGTTTGCAGAGTCTTCGCGTCTAGATGCTGGTAGCGCGTCACCTCCAACTCCACCTGGCAGTACGACATTTATGTCAGACTTCCGCATTCGCCAGACCGAGGTTCGCAAAACGCTACGCAATCTAGACGTGAATAAAGCCAGTGGTCCTGACGGTATTCCAGCTGTAGTTCTGAGGACTTGTGCGCCTGAGTTGTCTCCTGTTCTGACACGCCTCTTTCGCCTCTCTTTGGAGACTGGTCAAGTACCGAAGTCGTGGAAGCTTGCTAACGTGCAACCTGTACCTAAAAAAGGTAGTCGTGCTGACCCTGTCAACTACAGGCCAATCTCGGTCACGTCCATACTCTGCAAGACTATGGAACGTGTCCTCAACCGCAGGCTCCTGGCATACCTAGAAGTTAATGATCTCCTTAGTGACCGGCAATACGGGTTTCGCCGAAACCGGTCTACTGGGGACCTTCTAGCATATGCCATTCACATCTGGAGTGAAGCCATTGAGAAATACGGGGAAGCGCTTGCCGTTTCCCTTGACATCTCGAAGGCTTTTGACAGGGTTTGGCATGATGGCCTAATTAGCAAGCTCTCCTCGTTTGGCCTGTCTTCCGGTTTCATTGCCTGGATATCGGACTTCCTGAGGGACCGATCGATCCGAGTGGTTGTAGATGGCTACTCGTCTGATCGTAAGGCTATTAATGCCGGTGTTCCCCAGGGGTCGGTGCTCTCTGCGACTCTCTTCCTGCTGCACATTAACGATCTGCTTAAGCCCGGTATCTTTGGGTATGCAGATGACAGCACTATCGTAGAGAGCTATATGTCCAATGCACGTACTAGTGGACCGGAAATCCAGTCTCTTAGAGAGGCTATGGTCGAGCGCATGAACTTGTCCCTCAAGGCAGTCTCCGAATGGGGCGATGCCAATTTGGTCAAGTTCAATGCAGCTAAGACCCAGGCGTGTCTCTTTTCCGCCAAAAAGAGACCATTTGATCTGACGCCTACATTCCACAGTGTGTCCGTTCCAATTTGTGACAGCCTTGAGCTCTTGGGCATTACTTTGACTCCAACCCTCAATTTTGGCTCCTATATTGAGTCGAAAGCCCAATTGGCTGCCAAAAAGCTGGGTGTTCTTTCGAAGGTGCGACGGTACTTCACGCCGGAACAGTTGCTCACTTTATACCAAGCACAAGTTCGTTCATGCATGGAGTACTGTTCTCACCTTTGGGACGGATCGGCCAAATACCAGCTTGAGGCGTTGGAGTCAATTGAGAAGCGTGCAAAGAAACTCATAAGCAACGATTCGCTTGTTCAGAAAAGGCTCCAAAGCCTGGAACATCGACGCAAAGTTGCTTGTCTGTCAGTTTTCTACCGGATACACTTTGGAGAGTGCGCTTCAGATCTGCATGACCTAATTCCACCTTGCCCATTCTTTTATCGGACAGCCAGAAGCTTTAAGAAGCGGCACCGCTTCATGGTGGATATTCCAACAACTCGAACTAAGCGGTTTGGTTCCACCTTCTTCATACGAACCGCTAAACATTGGAATTCGCTGCCCGAGTGGGTGTTCCCCGATAGGTACAATCTGGGTGCCTTCAAGTCGCGAGTAAATCGGTTTCTTCTAGGCGAGCGTGCTCCATCGTAGACCGCATCTTCGCTTATCATCAGGCGAGATGGCGGTCAAACGCAAGCCTATTAGTTATAAAAAAAAAAAAAAAAAAAAATACAACTAATAAATAAGTTAAATGTTTTTAAAAGCAATTATATCTCAGTGGTTTATGCGGTCGGATCGCACGTCAAGGCGCGTGAGTTCAAATGCTAACAATGCGCTTGAGTTGCCGGCGAAGCTATAACATCATGAGTAAACCATAGCATGTTGTTTGGGCACTTTCTAGTACTTGGCTGGCTAGCTACCACACGAGAGTTGAAAATCTGCCTCCGAATTAACAGTGTTCCGTCAGTAATTTTTTATGTAAAGTAAAGAGATGAACGAGAAGTTCTCCTGGTGGTAAGAGTTAACGCCTGTCCATGGCCATTGCAGCGATACACATAACTTTTAGTAACAAAGCAAAGTCCGCCGATTTAGCGCTCAATACTTTGAGACATTTGATGGTTAGTCTCAACAGCCCTGTAATTTCGCTAGCTGCAGTACTCTTCAAACTGGAACACAGTAATGTTAACACACTACAGCTTGGTGTTAGATTATCTGGTACTGTGGTGGTAATCTGAACCTAACCTAACTTGACTTGAGAGTCTCATTCCAGGTATGGTAAATGTACCATCTTCAACCACAACGTCACTTAACATCAGACCAGCCGTGGTGAAATACCTAGCCTGTAATCACTATCACTACATAGTATAAAACAAAGTCGCTTTCTCTGTCCCTATATCCCCATGTATGCTTAAATCTTTAAAACTACGCAACGAATTTTAAGCGGTTTTTTTTATAGATAGAGTGATTGAAGAGGAAGGTTTATATGTATAATACATGTGTATGCACCACATTAGTATCTACATTGCACATGTGCGAAGCCGGGGCGGGTCGCTAGTGTGTAATAAAAGAAGAGTTAATGGATTAAAATAAAACATAAGTATAACAAATTCAATATGAGGAACATAATCAAACTAAATAGCTCACGCAAAGTTAGATACTTAGGGATTTAATATTATGAAAAAGCACTTTAACTGATTAACCTAATATTACTATATTTCATTTCAAATTGAGCCATTAATAACTAATCATCATCAGCACTGCTGAACGTATAAGCCCTCTCCTAACGCCACTGAGTTCTGTCGACAGCTTTCTGCATCCAGTATTTGGGTATCCTACACTGCGCTTGCCTGCACGTGGTCTCCACTCTAAAACTCTAAATAACGACTACTGCCTTATTTTTTTTTAATCATGTCATACTGACTGATGAAAGTTGGGATACTGACTTCCAATCTAGAGGTCCTGGGTACGAATTCCACGCCACGCACCTAAGTCTTCTCTAAGTTACGTGCGTATTTCTGCTGACTACAAACGGTGAGAGAAATATATATAGCTAAGAACCACCGCAAGATTGGCTTTCAAATGAAAAAAACCGCATCGAAATCGGTCCATCCGTTGGAGAGTTACGATGCCATAGACAGACAGACATCGACGTCAAACTTATAACACCTTTTTTTGCGTCGGGGGTTAAAAAAGAGCTTTTGGAGATGTGAGAGGTCTGCCAACCCACACTGTAGCGATGATAGCTCAGTGGTTAACGTGGTCGGTTCGCATGCCGAAGGGCATGGGTTCAAACCCCAACAATGAGCTTCAGCTGCCGGTGAAGGAAAACATCGTGAGGAAACCATAGCGTGGTGGTAGGGTACTTTCTAGTACTCGGCTGGCTAGCTACCACCCTCAAGTTGAAAATCTGCCGCCAAGCATCTAACGGTGTGTTCCGGCAGCCTCACTAGAGAGCCAGTACCATTTCAGGCTAGGTGTGCTTTACCATCTTCGACCACACCGTCACTTAACATCAGGTGAGCTGTGGTCAAACACCTAGCCTGTCAAACATTTTTAAAAAACTTGGCCAGCGTGGTAGACTTTTCCCACAATGAGAAGTGATCAGCCGTAGGATAGTTTATAAAAACAGAGCTTATTGAACTACCCACAAGTTTATAAATTAGGCAAATTTTTATTAGAGAAAAAGTCCAAGTAATGAGGATTTCATTTGGTAACCACATTTGTTGCTTGATGTGTAATGAACAAAAAACATGAAACCGCTTGCAAATAACTGAATTCAAAGATGAATGAATAATAACGATTTACTTACATAAACACAATATCTTGATCACCATTATTGTAGCTACGTCGTAAATAGCGGGCAAATGTCTACCGTTATGGTTTACCATTTTGGAATCACCTTAGCTACCGTACTAATCCGCGACACAAATCTTTTTCCTATATCATTTACACAGAAAAAAAACATATATATATCTATTTTTCATCTACAATTTTGGCTTGTTACATCTGCTGATTTTACACGTAACGTGGACGCGTTGTTTTACTTTTGATACTGACGACTTTGATCAAATGGCAGACATTTTGCGACGTCATTTTTTTTTAGAAGAAAAATCGATTGTTTTACGCATGCGCAAACTTTCTCCTTGGCCTATTTTGTGCGACGCATCACGACCGTGACTGAACACATTTTCCTTTGTAATAACTAAAATGGCGGAAAGTTTTATGAATGAAAATGTTTTCTCCATTCATTTGTTATTTTTAGACTTATTAATCAATGGCATTAGGGTGGTAGGATTTCGTATTGTCGACGGACTTTTGTTTGTATTCGTTAAATAAATATAATACCTATTCAACCACTTTTACTTAGTTGCTATGCTACCTCTTTATGAACGACTCAAAACTGTACATATAGTAACCTTAATCGAAATAGCGCAGTCTCAAAATGTTTGTCAAGATCTCCTCTCCAAGATAGATATAAAAACATTTACGTATTCGTTCCTACCGGCACTTGAAATGTCTAAATGTTCCTCAACGTCAATTGTCTTATTAAATTACTAGCATATAATTAATATTTTTTTGACATATTATATAGACAATAATCTTTATATTTTTATATTGATTTAATTTATTTTGACTTTTTTTTTTATATTGACATACCTACTATATTCTGACATGTTGTTTTTATTCATTGACATGTAATCAGTGTTTTAAAACTCTTTTAATGATATTACGAAATTTACTTGTAACATTAGTGTTATTAATAAAAGTATCTGGATGACCGAGCTATGCACGGCTGACGACACGGATAAAACGACGTTTTCTAAAAATGAAACCTAGCTAGATCGATTTATCGTCCCCGAAACCTCCTGCATACAAAATTTCATTAAATTAAATTTATTTATTGGGATAATAACGACTATTCTTTTCATGAAAATCGTTGGAGCCGTTTCCGAGATTCAGATTTTATATATATACTTATATATCGTCTCCGTTCTGTCGTGGGTAAAAAAAAAGCGATATATTTTTCGTAAGAAATGTCTCTCCTTTCACCTTTTTCTTTATAGCAAACTTATACAGATTCAAAATGCGAAAACATATGAATAGTGATTAGAAATAATAATAATCATAAGCTAGTTAAGAACAACACAACGTTTTCCAAATCATTTAAATTAATGTTATTTGAATCTGTTACCATTTGGAATATTATTTTAGGGTGATGTTGCTTTAAATAAATTGAGAATAATTTATTGGATACTTTAGACGTAAACGCGTAGGCTGGCGTAGGACTTTGGTGAAACCACTGAACACAAAAGTTTTATGGGTAACACGGAATGGCTAACCGAAAGGAATTCATTGTACTTATGAAATTATAGTAGGCACCGACTCTGAAATCATAAAATAAATCAAATCAAACAATTTATTTGCAGGAATACATGTATATGATAAATAAGATAGGATTAGGCAATAGGATTCCCGCTGCTGTCCCCGTAAAAGGTTACAAATAGGGAAAAAAGGTATGAAACTTCACATCATCAGCCATAGATCGTCCACTGCTGGACATGGGCCTCCTCCTGAGGGGGTTTTGCCAATACTCGCCACGCTTGGCAGGCGGGTTGGCGGGCGCAGTTAGGTGTGATTGTTCAACGAAGACGCTGCTGCCCATCTTCCGGATTACATCCTTTAGCCGACTCTTACGGCTAACCTTAAATTAGTCTAATTAATATTATAGACGTGAATATAAGTACATAGGGTACCCTTCATTCAGAATAAAAGTTCTCTATTTGAGGGATAGAAAAATAACATTAAAAACCGGCCAAGTGCGAGTCGGACTCTCCCACGTAGGGTTCCGTATGAAAAAGGCAAAAAAAAACGTTGTAACATTTGTTGTATGGGAGCCCCCTTAATTTTTTTTTTCGTATTTGTTGTTATAGCGGCAACAGAAATACATAATTTGTGAAAATTTCAACTGTCTAGCTATCACGGTTCTTGAGATACAGCCTGGTGACAGACAGACTGCGAAGTCTTAGTAATAGGGTCCCGTTTTTACCCTTTGGGTACGGAACCCTAAAAAGTAACTTTGTTATGGTTGACAAGCTAGGACCACGGCTCATCTGATGTTAAGTGACGGCGTGGTCGAATATGGTAAACAAACCTAGCCTGGAATGGAACTGGCTCCCAAGTGAGGCTGCCGGAACACACAGTAGATTTTCCACTTGAGAGTGGAAGCCAACCAGCCAAGTACTAGAAAGTACCCTAAAACCATGCTACGATTTCCTTACATTGTTATACCGGCTCAAGCTCAAGCTCATTGTTGGGGTTTGAACCCACGCCCTTCGACGTGCGAACTGAACGCGCTAACCACTGAGAAATCGTGAGAATTGTCGTCGCTAGTAGCGACGAAAATTCTCACGATTTTACGTTAATGTAGATTTTGTTCATCAATTAAGGTTCACAGGGAATATAACGTTATAACAATTAACTTATTTAATTCAGATTGTTGGTCGATGCAAGTACCTAGAACTTAAATAAATAAATAGTGTAGGACATTACCTACACACAGCGCCATCTGACCCCAAACTAAGCAAAGCTTGCATGATGACTTGTAATATCGGTTATGTCAGATAACTGATAGAATACTTAAATACTTTTTTGTAAATACATACAGAACACCCAGACACAGAACAACATTTTTGTCCTGGGCGGGAATCGAACCCACGCCCTCTTAAGCAACACTCACTGAACTCTTAAGCAGACATACTACCAATTACCCTTTCAACAACAAAAAACTACTTAATATAAATCAGGATTAGCTTAGAATAGTTTTTATTTTTGCACATTATGTGCGTAATGTGTAAAAAAAGCGCCATTTGACCCCAAACTAAGCAAAGCTTGTACTATGGTCAGATAGCTGATAGAATACTTAAATACTTTTATTTTAAATCATCATCATCATCATCAGCCGTAGGACGTCCACTGCTGGACATAGGCCTCCCCCAATGATTTCCATAAAGACCAGTTGGAAGCGGCTCGCATCCAGCGCGTTCCTGCGGTCTTTCTGAGGTCGTCTGTCCACCTTGTGTGTGGACGTCCACGCTGCGCTTGCCGGTCCGTGGTCTCCACTCCAGAACTTTGCAGCCCCATCGGCCATCAGATCTGCGTGCTATGTGCCCTGCCCACTGCTACTTCAACTTGCTAATCCGCTGGGCTATGTCGGCTACTTTAGTTCGCCTACGGATCTCCTCATTTCTGATTCGATCTCGTGGGGAAACTCCGAGCATAGCCCTCTCCATAGCTCGTTGTGTTACTTTAAGCTTTTTGTAAATACATACTTATAATATATACAGAACATCCAGACACAGAACAAACATTTTTCTAATTAGATTAGGATCTGGGAGTCCACTGGCTGCTGCAATACAGCTATACGCTAAAGCAGCAGACAAGATTAGAACTATACATAGTCCACCTTTATATGGATCGGCCAAATACCACCTAGAGGCGTTGGAGTCTATTGAGAAGCGTGCCAAGAGGCTCATCTGCAACGACTCCATTATTCAGGTTAAATTACAAAGCCTAGAACATCGTCGCAAAGTTGCTAGTTTGTCGATTTTTTATCGGATTCATTTCGGAGAGTGTGCTTCAGAACTACATGGTCTGATCCCCCCATATCCATTTTTCTATCGGACAGCCAGAAGCTCAAAAAGGCGACATCGTTTCATGGTAGATGTTCCAAAAACTCGAACGAAACGATTTGATTCCACGTTTATTGTGCGGACAGTGGAATGCGCTGCCCGAGTGGGTGTTCCCCGATGGATATAATCTGGGTGTCTTCAAGTCGACAGTGAATCGGTATCTTCTAGGCAAGCGTGCTCCATTTTAGACCGCATCATCACTTAACATCAGGTGAGCTGGCGGTCAAATGTAAGCCTATATTAGATTTTTAAAAAAAAAAAAAAATTGCGTCGGGGGTTACAAACAAAGTCACTTCGCGCCGTCTGTTCGCTTAGATCTTCTAGTCTGGCTCAGAAGCCGGGGTGGGCCGCTAGTTAGAAAATAATTCAAACGTATTGTTCATATCACAGTCTCAAAAACTCTACGAAGGGAACGCCGGACAGTCATGTCGCTGCATTATATTATATTCCAAATTGTTTTTCTTTCTTCAAGTTATACGTATATAAAAGAATAGTGGTGTTTTAATTTCAAAGAGCCACAGTATAATACTTGAGTTCAGAAAAGTTCCTTTTAAAAGTTTAAAACTCCATTGAAACTTGTGGTAAAGTCACTACTTTACTAGGGCATGACTGGACCCAACCAAGACTTACTTTGCGTGACTTTGGCTGACAAATGCACAAAGTGCGACGCAAAGAAGAAGGAAAAGATTTTATCAAAACGCGCTTAACGTAGGCTCTTCTTTACATGATTACGTTTTGTTCACAGTTAAAGCTACTTATTTGAGCATTTAAATTCTCATAGTATTTTTTGACTAACTTTGTGACATAATAACAATTTCAAAGTATTCCATCTAGTTATTTAATTTAGTCATTATTTAATTAAAGCCCCTTGCTATGTATAGTTGTTCTAATTTCCATATGCATAAGGTTATTTTGACATTTTGATCTTCTGTGTACTTTAGCATTATCGAAACGCATTTCAACAAGTCAACAACATAGGTTAGAAAAATTAAAATAAAGAAAACAGCGTGCAAATATAATCGTGTTATTTTAAGTGTGCTAAAATCTAGCATTAATGTAAAGTCAGTTCAGTTACATGCCCAACAAACATGTCGTTGAACCCCCTAAACGGTAAGTATAATTCATAAACTTAAACTCACAATTTATAACCTAGTCTTAATTTTAACAAGGGGTAAAACTTTCTAGTTTTTACTTTAACAATTGCCTAAATTCATTACCAACTCATAAATCATGTTACCATTCGTACCCATGTTGAAAATCAAATACTTGAGTACATGTTTTCATACAGCATTTTTTTTATTATTATTATGTTTTAACGAAAAAGACGCTCTTACTGATGATAATGGGTAATCCCTGCTCTGCTCTATCGTAGGATATAATATTATTTGTTGTCAAAAGTACACAAACTGAAGCGTCTTATGAACTACTATTCAATAACAACAGTATAAATTTATAATTTAGAGACATTTGATGATGAGTCCAGTTACCCACGTATTTCGACAGCTACATTACTTATAGTACTAAAATAAAAATGTAGGACATTACACACAGCGCCATCTGACCTCAAACTAAGCAGAGCTTATGTGATGGAAGTCAGATAACTAATAGACAATATAAATGCTTTTTTTTGTTGTAAATACATATTTATAATACATACAGAACACCCAGAGAGAACAAACATTTGTTTATACCATAAAACATTACTTGACTATTATGTATTTTGTAATGAAGAGGCTCGTCTTTTTGTTGCTGAAATAAAAAGTATTCTAAAACCACCTATACAGAGCAATGTTTAAATTTCAGAATTAAAAAGACGTCTTGATGATGACGCTACTCCACTTCCGAAGCGGCTTTGCCTCGCCAAGAATATTGTGGCTTCCCACCATTTTCCTACAGCTCCAAAGGAACGTGTCATAGCTGAGTGGTTGGAAAGTCTGATGAAGGAAAATAAACTCAGTGGAGCAGAGTTCTTGAAAGTGTTAGAATGGTCGACATTAACAGATGTGACAGGAGAGTTGAAGATCAAGACTATCCAGGTTACTAAAAAATTTAAAGCTTTGAACATGTGCAACTACAAGGTTAAACACATGTTTGTTGCACCATGATAAATTCACTAAAGTATTTCTCTGTTAAAATTATCTTCTCATTCCTTATCCATCTGTCTAGTTTATTTTAAAAATTGCATTAAAATTGATTATCCTATCTGACATCCCGAAAATGAACTTTAGCTGCTAGTGAAGGAAACCATTACATGGTGGTAGGGTACTTGTTAGTACTCGGGTGGCTAGCTACCACATGACAGTTGAATATCTGTCATGAAGCATGTTGCTTTGATGCATGCTGTGTTCAGCATCCTCACTGTAGAGCCAGTTCTATCCCTGACCAGGTGTGTCTTCACCATATTTGACCACATAATTGACTCACTTGACCTCAGGTGAGCAGTGATAGAACACCTAGCCTATCAAATATAAGAAAACCATTAACAGAAATCTATGAGATCACATCCCCAGGCAAATTGATCCAGTTATAAATGACTGTTGTTTTAAATTATTTTATCAGCAAACTCACAAATTAGTAATTTTCTTGTAAATACATTAATTATACTTTTTGTTAAATTTGCATGGTGGTAGGGTACTTTCTAGTACTCTGCTGGCTAGCCACTACTCTCAAGTTGAATATCTGCCACCAGGCACCTAACGAGGTTTTCCAGCAGCCTCACTTGAGAGCCAGTTCCATTCCAGGGCTTACCATCTTCAACCACATTGTCACTTAACATCACATGAGCTGTGGTTAAAAACCAAGCTTGACAACCATTTTTTTTTAAATTAATATACATAATTTTTCAGGTGGTATCACAATATGTTCAGAAGAACATTCTACAAATCAACGATGTGAAGTTCATCATAGCATTCTTAGAAAATCCAAAGATATCACAACAATTATGTCAACAAATTGAAGATTTTCTAACTATTACGATTACTGTACTGCAGTTTCTGAAAAACAATGAGAAGAGTGTCTTCGTCTTCAGTGAAAAACTGCTAAATAATATCATAAAATGTTACAAAGAATCTAAAAAGAAATTAGAGTTCATTATCAAATTCCTAAGAAGAGAAAATTTGGAAACCGTTTTCAGTTACTTAGATACATGTCGTGAAACTGTCATAAATGTGTGTCAAAATATTCTATTTCCGCACTACAAAAAAACATTTTTCATAATGTACCACAAAACGTTAGTAAGGAAAAACAATATTGAAGAGTTGATATCAGAAAAAGGAGACAATATTCAATCTGTACTAAAAATTATGGACACATGTTTCAATTTTCCCGAGCATAGATCGGAAACAGATCCAAAATTCCTGAGTAACTTCATTGATATATTCACAACCTGTTTCCCTAAAGACAGCCAGCTTATATTTGCATTTTACATTATAATGACTAACATATTACAAATGAAACAAAAATATATCAATCCGTCTACAAGCATGACACCGATTACATTTGAAAGTGACAAAATTAGAAGAAACCTTTTCTTGACCATGCTAGAAATTATTTTAAAAAATGAAATTGACATTACCGTTAGACTTACAGACACATTAGGTGAAAAAACATCTAAAATTGAAACCAAAAAGACTTTTATGTCTTTCTTGCAAGCCGTCATGATGGAACAGCTGAATTTAGATGGCAAAATAGATAAAACCACACTACAAATATTAAAAACTGCTTTAAAACTGGACCCGATTTTAGTGGAGCAGAAAATAGAAGAAATTTTACCTTCAATACTGGCAAGTAAAAAGAGCAGTATTGTTCTTGAATCATACAAAGAGATGTTAAATTGCTTACTGGAGATTCTTTTCAAACTGGGCAGAGGTACTCAGTTTTTGAGCCAAATTCTACCATCAGTGAAGTTGAAATTAGAAGGTAGCAACACTGATCAGTTAACGTTGATGCAAGAAATACAGAAGAATGTAGAAAGTGCAATTGATAGTGGGAAGTTGAAAAATAAATTAAAAACGGGAAGTGATATTTTTCCTCAAGAGTGTGCAGAGACATTTGGGAAGTTGACTGCTGATTTAATGTTCAGACAGAATAAGGAACTTTTAGAAACATTGCAAAAAGATTTTGAAGAACATTGCTTGTTGTTGTTAGAAGAAAAATGTGTGAGTAAGTATCAAAATCACATTTATTTTCTGTCATAAATCTCTTGTTAAATCTATGTGGAACTTTATAAAAAATGTCAACACCACCACCAGATGTCGCTAAGTCATAAGTAAAATAGTCATTACTATTGTGTATTGTGACACTTGACATCTATTAGCCCACTACTAGATGTCAAGTTACCCATAGTGTTAGTACTCTTGAACATTTTTGGCAATCCCACAGGAATCTAAATTTTTTCTGATATAAAAAGTATCCTATATGTTAATCCAGATAATAAAGTATATATGTGTGTCAAATCCGTTCAGCAGTCTTTGCGTGATGTAACATATATCCAAACATCTAAACATACAAACTTTCACATTTATAATATTAGTAGGATATAAATACACACATCTACTAAAAGTTAAAGTATACATTCACAGTATTGCTTAAGTCTTTGTTTTATTACTCAAAGTACGAAATACCACGTTGCGTGGTGGTAGGGTACTTTCTAGTACTCTGCTCGCTAGCTACCACCCTCAAGTTGAAAATCTGCCGCCAAGCATCTAACGGTGTGTTCCGGCACCCTCACTTGAGAGCCAGTTTCATTCCAGGCTAGGTGTGCTTTACCATCTTCGATCACACCGTCACTTAACATCAGGTGAGCTGTGGTCAAACACCTAGACAGTCAGCCATAAAAAATAAAAATAAAAACCACAGCAATAATCATGGCCAGGTGTTACTGTCATCATTGTCTGTTACTATAAAGTCAAACTGTTAATTCCAGGTCCTTCAACAGTGGTATTAACTGAAGTACTTTCATCCATTATATCATCGTTCCTTCGTCACAGCAGGATGTCTGACCATACAGTCCCGCACCACATCGCTGTTGACTTCTGGACTGTGTATGGACAATTTGAAGTATGTCTGAGAAGGTTCGGACTGTGTGTAATACAAGTTAAAAATGTAAGTAATATACTTTACTATGGAAACTGACACGTTGTTTTACTAATGCGGGATTACTCACGTATAGTTGCCTAGTTGCGTACACTTATAGTGAGAGTAAACACGTGAGTAATCCCGCATAAGTAATAAAAATGTAAATAATATATTTTACTATGGAAACTGACATAGTTTTGACACGTTATACTATTGCGGGATTACTCACGTATAGTTGCCTAGTCACGTACACTAATAGTGAGAGTAAACACGTGAGTAATCCCGCATAAGTAATAAAAATGTAAATATTATATTTTATTATATTTTAATACATATATAGACACGTCGTTATGGCGTGATTGTATTTTATTATGTAAACTGACATAGTTTTGGCAGGTTGTTTTACTAATGAGGGATTACTCACGTTAAGTCGACTAGTCCCGACATAACTAAACGTGAGTTATACCGCATAAGTAGTAAAAATATAAGTAATATAGTTCCAAGTTGCCTTACACAAATTCAATTATTTTAATAAGCTTTTCTTCGAACTCTAACTTGGCTCCCTAGGTTTCTGTAGAAACTTGTGCATTTTTTGTCATTATTGTATTACAGGATTCACTTCTCCATTCGTTTCTCTCGATCTGTCTCGCCTATTGTCAGCTAAAACTCCTAAACTTGAAGTACAGTCACTGCAAATTGAACTTTGAGTTACACTCCAGCGAGGAAACGGACTTGAGTATTTTACTACCTTGCTTGAGTAAGAAAGAATGGACAGAATTAGCTGAAATGGCCGAGGATGATGCTGGTAATGCGATGGTAAGTTTTTTGACTATTCTAATTGGTTTTTAAAATTTTAAACTTTTCCACCATTGGGTGTAGACAGTTTCTCATTGTGAAGAAGATCATAAACCACCATGATGCTGATTAACTGTGCACCTGTGACTTACAGTATTCTAGTTGAGAGATCTGCCTTCCATTGTTGAGGTCCTAGATTCGAATCCCACTGCATGCACCTCTGAGTACCTTATATGCATATGGCCACTAACTTCAAGCGGTGAAGGCAATCATTGTGAGGAAACCAGCATGTTTAAGAGTGGTTAATGTTCTCGAAGATAAATAAAGTCTGATAACCTGCATTTAGCCAGCGAGGACTATGGCCTTACCCTTCTCAAAATGAGGACCGTGCTCAGCATTGGGACAATTCATGACAATGACTCATCTATTCTAATTCAAATTGGGGTCAATATGTCCTGCACCGATTTCCCACCGATTTTTGGGGTGTTTTGTGCATTTCTCCCTACCAGCGTCTACCCGAGCCAACCCAGGTCCATGAAGTATCGAAGCGAGGCTCTGAGCCGCTGGCATAGTAGCTCCAGTGAGATTGGTGGAATGTTTAATGACATTGATGATGAGATGCATTTAAGGTGTTGTGGCGATATGGATGATAGAACTAATCTAGTTGATGTTTTAAAAAGACATTGGTAAGATCATTATAATTTCTAGCGCACACAATGAAGAATTTCTATTTTATAGTTGGTAACGCCATCTACAATTATCGTTACACATTATCTTGAAATATTTTTGTGTTAAAATATTTATTCTTTTATTTTTTCAGGACAACTTGCTACTTATAAAAACAATGGTTTTACAACTGGTATCTGACGTAGAACAGACTAACTCTGCTATAGAGGAAACTAAATCACATTTGATCAAGCGATTACATGTCAACCCAAGTATTTTGGCAAATAATTCATATTACTCGAGAGCGCTATTTGTGAATCTAGACAAAAACCAATGCAAACAACTTGCAAAAACACTCGTGAAAATGTACTTGAGTGATAAATCTACCGAAATCTTCAGTGATGTTGCTGTATCAAATAATAGATATTTACTTTCTGCCTTAGTGTTGGAAGCAGCAAAAAATATAACCAAATGCTTGGAAAACTGTGAAGCTCTGACCAAATCGCTAAACAAAACAGATTTTAACATGGCTGCCTTTGCAAAAGAAATAAACGTTCCAGATTTTTTAAATACAATAACTTTGACAGAAAATAATGACGAAAAAATAAAAGATTGCATCGAACTGTTTAAACAGCTACGTATTCCTTATTTAGACGAAAACTACCAATTGACTGCCATCTTTGTTTTGTTGTCTGTGAAAAAGTGTTGCCAGTCTAAAAAAATTAGGAGAAATATCGATTATGTCTTGCAAAATATATTCGAATTGAGCCAACACGCTCCAGACTTGTATCAAATTTTCACAGTAAATTTCATATTTTCTTTCCAAGATACAACAATGATGGATCTATTAACTTTAAAAATCAAAACATCAAATCAACTTTTGGTTATAAAAGGTACTGTTGAAAAGGCAGTAAAAAGGGTAAAAATAGATAGTGATTTGGTGATAAAAATTGTTGAGCTACTCATCTCTAACAAACATAAAAACAACTCTATAGAAGCCTTCAGTGATCCAGCGTTTCAAATAACTTGCATAATTCTACCTCTGATTGTAAAACAGAAGAAAACAATCACAGCAAGCGCATTTAGATCAATCCTAGCCGATTTACAAGAAAAACTTCACAAAACGTTGCTAGCATCCTTTAAAAATATTGATTTTAGTGAATCTAGTAGTTTATTTACTAAAGCAAACAACACAGAAGACAGTGTAGTAGAATCTGAGGCAAATATGGCAGCACGAAACGCGATAGCAGCTTACACGCTCACTCTATCGAAATATTGTGAAACGACAGATATGCAAGAAATACAGAATTTGCATTGTCTATGGTCTGGACTAGAGTTCTTTATCCAAAATGCTGTAAGTATATCTTAAGTAGTCTTTCAGCTCTCTATATACTTCTCTAACCATTCAATAATAATAAATAAAAATATTTGAGTATATTTTTAAACTGAGCCATCTAGGTCATATCTAACCAATCTTACACTGCAGGAATCAAATAACCGTTTTTTTTTTTTTTTGCAGATACAATCACTATCTAATCCCGACTCTAAACCCCACCACATAGAATCCTCGATCCATCTACTAAACGTCACCTTACGTCATATAAAAAAACTCGATACCCACTCTATATTCCACGAGAAAGACAAACTATTCATTCAAATTTGGAACAGTGTTTGCGCAAGACTACAAAAAGTTTTACAAAATGAGGGTAGTTTGCGAAACTGTGCGTATTTGGAAGAGTTAAGTGTGACGCTTCGGTTTGTATGTGAGTTGGTGTCTGTTGAAGGCTTTGAGAAATTCGTTGGTGATCTTACGAAGCTTGTTACTTTGAAGGTAATTTCTTTTATTATTATTCTGTTAAATAAAATCCAGGTGAATCGATAGCTTTTAGGCAAACGTGATTCATCTTAGACCGCATCATCACTTAACATCAGGTGGAATGGCGGTGGAACGCAAACCTATTTAGTTTTGTGTTATTATTATAAGATTTTAGGGTATTTCACACCTTGGGGTGAAACATTAAATATTTTATTGTATTATGGAAATCAAATAGCTGATAGAATACTTATATACTTTTTTTTAATTGTAAATACATACTTATTATTCATACAGAACAAACACTTATCGTTACATAAATGTTTGTCCTGGTGGGAATCGAACCCACGCCCTACAGTCTAATTTATGGCAATTGCATTTTTCATGGCCTTAGATGGCAATTTTACTAATAAGCCACATTAAAATTTCCAGAAACCAACAGAAATAGTAAAAGACGCTGCCAAAACGGACTTGACCAACCATTTAGTATCAAAATACATATGGACTCAATGTCTTAAAGCCAACACGGTCGGACCAAAATGTGCTACGATGACGAAATTAATCTACCAAAATAGTAGAAATCTGAAATCATGGATACGGCAACACTATGATTCCGTGCACAGTGTCGCCAGTAAGAAGAAAAGAAAATTGGAATTATACCGTGACGATAAAGAAGTTAAAACAATTAAAGTTCATGATGATGTTTGTGATATTTTAAAGATAGAATTGGACACACTCGCGGAAATTATTCATGCTGGCAAAAAGGTATGTATTTTTTATCTTTTTAATATGTTTACATATTGCAATTATGTAAATGAATATCAGAAGATAATTTTTTATCAACTTCTTATGGAAAAAGAAATATTTGTAATACTGGCGACAAGGCATCGATTTCGTAACATATAGCTAATTTTACAATTATTATTATTTTGTCCCACTGCTGGGCAAAGGCCTCTCTTTCTCCTTTCCATGTGTCTTTGTTTACTGCTATTGAGATATTTCTAATCTAATTATTAACGTCGAGCATTTAAGCGATGAGCATTGATTTTGCAAGCTTTTATTTAACTTGCATTGTATGTATGGGTCAAATCTTGCAAGTTAAAGACCCACTTCCCGATGTCCGGTTAGACATAAAATATTTGTATTTGTACAAAGCTATAGTTAAGTAACTATTTTTACTTACATGACCGGACTAAAAATGACTTTGTGTATCCTTGTACTTATATTTATTTATATTGTTTGTCATAAAATCGTCAACAAAATGTCATCTGTACGTATTCCCCACGTATACACAAAGCATATTCCACATTTTCATTCACACAGCGTGGTTTTGGAATTCTACAGGGTCAGTGTTCACTGTAAGATACATTATAAGTGTTCTCAAATGCAGAGTAAATAGATTTCTTCTAGTAAGCGTGCTCCATCTTAAACAGCACTACTGATTAACGTCAGGTAGGGACTGACCAAAGACGAACCTATCTAAAATAAAAATATTATAAGAAGTTGCCTATATTTCCATTTACTTTTCCATCCACCACTACTCAAGTTTCCATACACCTATAAGGTCAGCACTAAAAAATAGTATTTTATAAATATCTTTATACTTAATATGTATTTTTTATAGGTAATATTGGACTACAAGTTTCTGGACAGTATTTTCGAGCTACAACAATTGGTGCATTACATTCTGGGCTCTAATGTTGTGAACTTAAAGTGTGAAGTCACTTGGCAGTCATTTTTCAAGCTTTTCGAAGGAAGTGTTGCCATTTTGAACAGTCTCCTCATTTCTAGGGAAGAGCTTTTAGAAGACAGGTAAATGTTACTGGTTTTAAGATTATTGCAGCTAGCAACATTACATGACTATTGAAACAAACGAGCTCAAAAACAAACAAAATCAAAATTTTGTAGCGATGATAGCTCAGTGGTTAGTGCGGTAGGTTCGCATGCCGAAGGGCGTGGGTTCAAACCCCAAACAAGAGCTCGAGCTGCCGGTGAAGAAAAACATCGTGAGGAAACCATAGCGTGGTGGTAGGGTACTTTTTAGTACTCGGCTGGCTAGCTTCCACCCTCAAGTTGAAAATCTGCCACCGAGCACTAACGGTGTGTTCCGGCAGCCTCACTTGAGAGCCAGTTCCATTCCACGCTAGGTGTGCTTTACCATCTTCAACCATACCGTCACTTAACATCAGGTGAGCCTTGGTCAAACACCTAGCCTATCACCAATTTAAAAAAAAACCTTTGTATGTCTCAAAGTAAGTCAGTGGTCACGAGCTCTAAATTTTGTTTTGTTAGCAAAGTACCGCTGCAATGGCCATGATCACGTATTGTCTTCTAACATCGGGAATGTTTCGTTCATCTTATAACTTTTCAACCTACTCAAACAAGGAGAAGGTTCTCTATTCGGATGTATTTTTTTTTGTATTATCCGATTTGAAAATTCTTTCTACGTATATTTGAAAGGATATTACAAATCAGTCCCATAGAAATTTCATCAAATTCGATTCAGTAGTTACTTAGTGATAGTTCAGTAATGTGTACGTTTACTAGAATAATCCCAATGAACTACCTACCCTCCGGTTTCATCATCAGATGATGGTCTAATGATACCGGAACTCTTTTGCGTGGTGGTAGAGTTCTTTCTAGTACTCGGCTGGCTTCAAGTAGAAAATCTGCCGCCAAGCATCTAACGGTATATTCCGGCAGCCTCACTTGAGAGCCAGTTCCATTCCAGGCTAGGTGTGCCTTACCATCTTCGACGACACCGTCACTTCACCGTCACCGTCGTCACTTAACATCGGGTGAGTTGTGGTCAAACACCAAGCCTGACAGCTATAAAAAAAAAAAAAAAATACTTTGTTACAAAACAATGTAACCTAGCCGTGCTTGGGCTTAGCAGAATTGAGTTGGGTTTTTTTTGTAAAGATAATATAAAAACATTAAAGAGAGTGTTCCCTGATAGGTACAATCTGGGTCCCTTCAAGTCGCAAATTAATCTATTTTATTTAGGCAAGTGTGCTTCGTCGTAGACCACATCTTCTCTGAACATCGGACGCGATGGCGTTCACAATCAAGCCTATTTTACAAGCTTTTATTTAACGTGCAATGTATGTATATTGTATGTATGTATGTTTGTTTATTCGGGTGAAATCTTGCAAGTTGAATTTGACCCACTTCCCGATGTCTGATTGCATTCTTTACTATTAACTAATGCATCTTCGGTAATAATACAATTATATGGTACCATGGAGCTGGTCTGATGATGGAGACGGAAGATGACCATAGGAACTTCTGAACTAAACAAGATAAACCCATCGAGTTTGGACTCGATTAATTCGTCTTGAGGAGCAATATCTAAAAATCTACTAAAAAGCTAACAACAATTTAAGATTTTTAAAAACAAGCTTTTATCTGGGACAAAGAACTAAAATAAGAATATAGGTAACCTACGCACCAAATACTAGAATTTAATTTGAATTTTTAGTTCCTGGACCCAGATAAAAGCTTGTTTTTAATTTTAATATATTTATCAATTAAATATAAAAATTTATAAATGGCAGCCTTGTTAGATGTTTTCAAGCTGTAAATACACAACTCTGACACTAGGGCTGAGCCCAATGCTTTATTAAAATACATGTCACATTTTATGTGTATGTATATTTTCAGGTGGCCATGCTTCATGCAATGCTACAGAAATCTTCTGACCACACTTTGCGAAAATCCAATTATACAAGACATATCGGAACGGATTGTAGAGGAAAAACTGGCTGAAGCAGCGCATTCTATTGAAAAGTAAGTATGTCTAACATCTGTACAACGGGGTCTCAAAATGAAGAAACGAAAATTCACTTTAGAAAAACGCCATCTATTCATTTGACGTTGAACTATTACGAAATAGGCAATGTAACATAAAACACGCACAGAGAGTGGCGACACCTTCCCTTAAATTAACACTAACTTTACCTTAGTACCGTTTTTGTATGTGATGAAGTTTCTGAGTATTGAACATGATATGTCAAGAAAATGAGACGCGTTTTATTCCCGACGAGGTACTGTAATTACACAATTACATAACTCATTGACTTATAAACATTGTTTAAAGTTAATCATTGCTTAAAAAATATTTTCTGAGGAGTACTAAACACAGTGAACTCTGCAGTTTTGTAACGATAATAACTCGGTGGTTAGGTTGGGCCACAGACCAATGGGCGTGTAGTCAAATATTTAAAAAATTTGCTTGAGCTACATGTGAAGCCAAGCCAAGCTCCAACGGTGTGTTCCGGCAGCCTTATTTGAGAGCCAGGTCCCATTCCAGGTAAGGTGTATTTATCATCTTCGATATCAGGTAAGCTGTGGTCAAACACCTAGCCTATGACTATTAACAAAAAAGACAAGTCTATCACGTTAAAAAAACTGAACGAAGTAAGTGTCCGGGTCACGTCATTTTATACTGCGTACATTTATATAACTGCTAAAAAACTTTGATAAATTCCAGATTAACCCAAGCAATATCAAAACGTAAGAAGCAAGTATCCCGCATAGCTGCGTACACAATCGCCGATCTGTGCACGATTCTCGAAAAGAACGCGCCCTCTAGAAAAATCCGACAACATCTAGAAAATTCTATAGCGTCTCTCATACAAGTTAGCGATTCATCTTACGCTATGGCGTTTTTGAAGCGAGCTCTGGCGGGATCGGTGGGTCAAATGACTCTAACTAACTTGTATACGGCTTATAAAAGATATCATAAGTATACTGGGAATTCCTAATATGTAGGATTCTCGAAAACTCGCCTTCTAGAAAATTCCATAGCGTCCCTCATACGAGCTAGCGATTACGCTAAGGCGCTTCTCAAGCGAGCTGTGGCGGGGTCAATGGGTCAAATAACTCGTAACTTGTATAAGGCTTATAAAATATTCCCAAGTAAACTGAGAAGAATGATTGTCGAAGATGTTCCTTCTAGAAGATTCTATAACTTCAGCGATTCTTTTTATGCCTTGGAGTTTTAAAAGTGAGCTCTGATCGGGTCGCTAGGTTAAATATAACTTTTATACGGCTTATAAAAGATACATAATTATACAGGAAAGGTGTTCTCTAAAAACATCTATGAACAGAAAAAAACATGCTTTCTAGAAAATTATATTGTTCCTCACACAAGCTAACGATTCATCTTACACTATGATGTTTTTGAAGCGAGTTTTAGCATATATGCTTAGTCTAGAAACAGTTGCAGATATAAGAAAAGGCAAACTAGGTTGCTTGCACTGGCCGCTATCATTATCAAAATTAAAAAAAAAAAACTAGTAACTACCACTATTTACACTAAATCTATGTGAAATTTTCCTTTATTCTCACATGCCAATTTTTATTAAAATACTTAGAACTAAGTAGAGTTTGATGCAATTTGTACTCCAATTTTTTAGTACAATAAAATAAAATTATTTTTTTTAGTCCATTATGATTCAGTAAGAACTATTTTCTGTCTGTTACTATTTAAATCCTCTTTGTAAATATATTTCATAATATATATATGTAAGGTTTTTAAAAATAAATTTTTAAGTTTATTTTGTAGTATTTTCATTTTGAAATTAAGTTTCTACATTGGTTGCCCTGTTTAGCTCCTCTGGCAATAGTTTTGCTTCGAGAGTTGAAGAGTTCGATTCCCACTCAAACATAGATGTTTGTTCTATCTAGATGTTCTGTATGAATTAAAGTATTATTCTGTCAGCTAACTTAATTTCTTAGTACAAGCTTTGCTTAGTTTGTGGATAAACAAAGCTGTGGAAGATGTCAGATGCCAAAAGAAAAAAAAATATGGCTGAGGATAGAGTTTTAGAAGTAATGAAGCAAACACTACTGAAGATATTTATGAAGTAATAAAACAAATTAAAGACTCATGATGGTAATCATATTGCCTGTCCAAGTCCATTGCAGTGTGCAGAACTTTGTGTATGAAACAAAGATTATCGCTGCTTTAGCTTTCATTATGTTAATTTCATTACTTTCGAAGGCCTGAAGGTTAGAAACTGCGATAGCACCTAACAGACGATTTGCCAAAGAGATCTGCCTCCTAGTATATAACCCTGTTAAGTCTGCATTAGCAAATATGAGATGTATAAAAAATTGCAATAAAAAAATATGAGATCTCGATACTATATATCATTTGTTGGTTACCATCTGACAAACCATCTACTAGTTTGTGACTTATACTCTTAATTTAAAAAACAAATGCAAAATGTAGTATTGTATGTGATTGAAAAGAGAACGCAAATAGAAGAGAGAACTCTATACTCACTAAATATTGTATAGTACCTACATTAAACAATATCATACTTCGTATCGAACTCTTAAAACGTCTGTATGAAACTGAAATAGCGCTTGAATAGCGATAATATTTGCCGTAGAGAAACCAGCACAGAAATTATATAAATAAGTTAGGTGTTTGTGCCTATCCTGGTTTGACTTTTGTTTTTCCAGAGTGAATGATGGTGATTACACATCTGAATATTGACCGAATCTTCCATTGAGTAACACCAAGCTAGTAAGCCATGACTAAAATGTTAAGAAAGACAAAATTATAGGTATAGTGAAAAATCTATAAATGTCGTTATAGTTTTTGTCAACCTTAAAAAAACGCGCCAAAATTTTACCAATTGACATTTAAGTTATGATGTATTTCCGTCAATCCGTCAGTCCCTTTATGGGTATACGTAGAATGCCAAATTCTTATTGGTGCAAATATGCACATCATCAGTGACTCATTACTATGTGTATTTGTCGAGTAAATAAAATTATTTTTATCACTGTACACTAGAGGACTAATGTATTCTAGTATCTCGTGGAGACCGAAGTGACTACTAATATAAAAGAGGACATTTTTGTGAAGTTTCTTTATAATAAAACAACGCGATTCCGAACGAATCTGTCAGTTTACGTTTTAGAACGTTGTCGGTAGCAGTGTTGGTTACTTTAAGGAATAACTTGGCAAAATATTTTAAATATTTATTTAAAAATTCTACTTTAATTTAAAAGTGCTATTTAAATCAACGCACTCAGTTTACATAAATTTTAACTTGTTTTTTATAAATAAGACAGTATTGGAATTCCGGCTTTCATTTTGACGCATGCGTTGATTGGCTGTCGCAAAAAAGCATAGCCAACATTCCGAACAGTGTCGTTCCGGTCGCCGTTGTCGTGGTGTCGGTGAAATTAGTGGTGGAATTTTTACGTTTATAACATCGAAAAATGGTAAGTGAAGAAAATAAATTGTAGTGATAAACAACCGTGTTGTGATAGTTTACTACGACAGTGTAAAATTTTGAGCAAAAATCTTGCAATTCCATGGAAAACTAATCTTCTGTGACCGGTGCCGCCATATTTCGCATTCGCACAGCTCATAGACG
The DNA here is from genome assembly GCA_950106695.1 of Biston stratarius. Lineage (NCBI taxonomy): Eukaryota > Metazoa > Arthropoda > Insecta > Lepidoptera > Geometridae > Biston > Biston stratarius. The sequence goes on along the minus strand of OX467115.1, from coordinate 2,857,629 downwards.
AGTTTGCACGCCTTTTCATAAAAATCGTTGTCACCATTCAGTGATTTCATGCCACGTGTTGTGTTTTCGACTATGTCTCTGGAGACCGGTCCAGTAACCGGGAGTCCGCCGGTGAATGTGCCTACTCCGCTGATCCGGTATTGGATTTCACATACGATCGAAAGGTTATTCTTGCAACGCCTTTTTTGACTATTTCTATGCGACGGTGCATGTTTTTATGAGCGTCGTAGGGTGGCTGTAGGCGGGGGAGGCGCTTATCAGCCGTATGGAGGTATTGAGGCCATCGAACTCTATAGGGTATGCATCGTCGCGCAATCGCATTTCTGTTTGACCATATATGGCATAGCGGTCGCGCGACGGTCTGTCACACACATTTCGTGTCTATTTCGGGTTAAATAGGCGTAGCTGGATGCTGCAGGCAGTTGTAGTCAGTGCAGAGATCAACAAAGGCTAATGCCCTGTCACTGCCAAGGTCAACAGTCGTACTGCCTAAAAAATTAGCTACTTTATAGTTGACAAGTTGAATGCGCGCGAAAGTGCACCTTATGACTTTACACCAAGACTTATGCAGTTGCTGAGTCATTTCCCTTAGTAGATAATGACCATCAAGTATGAAAAAGTTATTATCTTATAGGTATACCTCCTTATTGGAATTTGTGTATTTGCACTTCACTGAATCACCCTTAGGGAGTTTATATAGCTAATAATAGGCTAAGTTTGCCCAAAAATACTTGAAAAATTTATTGTATGTAAAAATAAACTACCATTTTGAAAAATCAAACACATAGTTAAGGAATTATACTTCAAACTTGCATACTTTTTTTTCTTTTTAATCATGTCTAATGAGCTTTTTAGGTGAGGTGAATATATCACTCTGGTAACATTCTTTGTTAAGTTTACAGTATATAATTTAATTTCTAAGACTTAGATTATAAAACACTCTGGCTGCATCTGAGAGAGGCTCAACCAGAATACTGTTACAGTAACCATATTGTAGTCCTGATACTTGTTTGTTTAGGACAGTTGATCTAATTGATTCATTCCGAGCACACTCCATGATAATGCGGTATAGGTCATCTACAGTGTTACAAACTAGTCATTTGGGAGTAATAGATTTTCCATGAAATAGGAGAATTTATTACATGGAATGTGCCCGGTATGAAACCTTAATGCTACTACAGTGTCATGCCTGCCTTAAACATTGGTATTGATCATTGGGTAGGGTTGGGTTGATTGATCTTACATTAACATAAAGTTGAGATAAAAATTATTTATGATCGGGTCAGAGTTAAATTGCAACATTTATGATGACTGTTAACATATTAAAAACATGTTAAGAGCTTTTTCTGCTTAATTTTTACCGTTGATGAAGCTCAACAAAGTATCTATACCTCAAGAGCTTTTATTAGATCTGAATCTAGTACTGAACTCTGTTACAAGAGAGGCCCTGACTTACATAATCATTTCAGCCACAAAAATTGCATATACATAAACTGCGGGTTTTAACGTCATATACAAATATATACTGGACTATCAATGCTAGCGCCAAAGACTGGGCAGTTTGGAAACTGGAAAGAAAGGCCCAGCTGTGCTACACTTAAGAGGCTGAAAATACACAATACACAGTATTTGGTTACATCTGTGGTATATAGCTGTTAGCTTTGGTAACAAGAGGGTACCACACTAGACACTCGCATCTGGTGACCTTTATGAAGGAGTGATTATTCATTTATTACAAAGTATTAAAATCATGTATGAATCACAAAACCATAGCATACTATAAACTACAAGTCAAGCTCTATTTTCCTCCAATAATCCTATAATTAAAATGGATATAAACAGACATGGACTTCCTTTTAAGCTCATAGTTTATGTAACAACTTGTTTTCTTACATTCTGAACCAAGTTACATGTATTTTGTATTTCCTTACAAGCTATTTGTGATACTAAATTGTTTTTTTTTTTTTGTATTTAGCTTCATATGGGTTTTTGTAACCAGAAATAAATGTGTATTATTATTTTTATGAAACTTCTAAATATCAAACAAAATGCATAACTAAGAAATATATGGACATCATTAAAAACAAAAGAAAATGTGTCTATGAACAGTATGGATAGATGAGGTTTTTAAATCGGAACCAGTGCATCAAGATGTTCCAAAGTAAATAAAATAAATTAGCTTATTGTAGTCCAAATTTAGGTTTAAATCCAAAGTGCTCAACAAAAAAAAACCATAAAATAAAGAAAGATGAAAAGAAATTAATTTTATTTTGTAACATAAAACCAAACAGACAGACTGTTACAAAATAGGGGCTTACCTCGGCATAATTACTGGTCATACAAAGTGGTATGACTAGCACTGGCCTTTCGGTGAGACCTAAAATAGTCAATGTGCTGTGCTCATTTCTGCACAGTGCTAATTTTCAGCACTGACCTTTCTCGCCTACTATTTTTATGTTAACATGTAATGAGATGCCAATACACTGATGATCTCTCTTTCATAGTAAGCAGTGACTTGCCCATGACTATTTCTGTACTACCCTGAACATAAAGAAACAAAACATTGTCCAAAACATCACTTCATTGGTGTTCATTACTTTGAGACAGTCAATGATAAGTCTCTAGCCTTGTTGTTGTGATTTGACAATAACCTGTCTTATTTTTTTCTTTAATTAAATTTATACATGGTGTGGGCAAGCCCTGTCATAAATGGTTCATATTTCAATGGTGTTCATTACATCTAGCCAATCTCATGATGGACTGGAAAGATACACATTGCTCCAAAAAAAAACATATATCACTCAAGTCTCTAGCGGTACCCCATACATCCAAATCTGTTCAGACATTAAAAAGCCATGGGGTAGAATAAAGAAAGTCGCTTAGAAACATGAACTTTTAAAACGCATTCATTACATTCCTTTTTTGGACACTAAAAACCACATAGTATAGCTAACTCATCTTTTATAATATAAAATGACTGATTGCATGATGATATATTAAAATTAAAGTAAAAAGAAGTTAAATATTAAATCCAATGCAATCCAAATACTGCATTTTCTTTTTAATTTTGTTTAAAGTTCAATAGATAGCATGCTCTTTAGCCTACCCTCCCATATTCATTACTTATTCGTCATTCCTGACATGCACTTGTATACTTGAGTTTAGCTTGTAATCCACAATAAATCGACTAGGCTTAGTCATTGCTTCGTAATTTCTAAGAATTTAACAATATTTAGCCATAGCTAAAACATGCAAGGCAATAAAACTTTTTCGGTATGTATGTAAATTTCTTTATTATCTCGTATCTTCCAAATGATCCTGGATGGATTTCGACAGTTAAGATATCGTTATATTCGTCTTAAAAACCCAAGTGTTCTGAACAGAACAAAATTAAAGATCTTTGGCGCGAAATATAATACAATAATTAAAAAAAAATAACCAACTATCAAGTAGGGTATCAAAATAAAGGAAATTAAAAGAGGATTACAAAAATATATTCAATTTATTTATTTAAATTTAATGAGAAATAATAAATTTCTAAAGGTGTTTTTCCTTTAATTATAGCTATTTCAATAGCAGTCTGGTTGTAGATTTTTTAAACTCTTCAGCTTATCACGTTGTACCTTCTCTTCAATAAGTGACGAGACTTGCTTCTGTCTGTAATTTATCTGTGACATTGAAGAGATATCTGCATGTAACCAATCAACGAAAAAGCAGTTTAATTTCCAACAGTACAAAATAACTGAAAAATCCTTGACATCGGCTCCGCCCTTGAATATCTTGACGTTACTCATCAATTGAAATGCACACCTGAGTCACTCGTGACGCGCCGTAAGGCTCTGGTTAGACGAGCGCCACATCTCGTGTTTCCGCGACACAAAAAGGTTGACTCAAAACTAAATGATTTAACTTTCTTTTATGCGCAATATTTCAGTTTTCCTACTCGTTTACAGACACTAAGTCCATCTTATCTATGTATGTATATGTACATCGCTTTGTTTATCACCGAGATAGGACCAGCCGTTTAAGCGAAAAGGTTATCGATAGACAATTTCGTGTTAAGAATATTATTATGATAAGGCAATAAAGGTTCATGTCGAACTACGTAAATGTGCCCGTATAACACTAAACCGCTTTAGACTATCAGGGAATCGGTACAACATCTTTCTGATAAAGACTTGCGTATACGTTAGAAAAAGCGAGATACTATTTCACTGAAATTACCCCCGTCAGCCTACCACATGAGATGAAAACGGGACGGACGTATCCATTATTGAGCTGTTTTACGTTTCTGTGAGGGGAAAGACAATTTCGTCCGCGACGCCTGCCATGCCGTCTGGAAAAAAGTCCAATTTCCTTCCATAATTATGTATGATTCTTACTCCTTCACGATTTCACCCAAACCCGGGTGAAATTCGAAACGGAGATGTCTAATGTTTAACACATTTTAACACGAACGATAAAAGACTTCCGTAGGATAATGGGTTGAATTGAAAGCCCTTGGTAGTGAGCACATGAATTACGTACGTCCGATATCACGCTCGTCTGACCTCGGCCTTAAAATAAGGTCGTTCAACTATCTTCAAAGCACAGCCACACAGTTGCGACTGACCTGATAGTAAGTTTGCTAAATCCAAGTCAATAGTGACTCAACAGCTCTATTAACTGCTGGACTTGGTCATGGCAGTCTGTAGTGATATCGAATTAACAGCGTAATTTGTAACTAGTTTTTGTCCTCTGGATTGAATCAGTCCCTATTCTCAACGCTAATCCTCGAAGGGAATTACATACGCCATTGTATTCGCACTCCGGAGATAGCCAGATTTCTCCGCGGTGTTAACCTTCACAGTTTGAATTTAGCGGCAAATAACAATACACACAACTCCAAAAGACCGATGTGCGTACCGTGGTTTCCTCAGCAAAGCTACCGTAACTTAAAGTATTTGAAATTATATGCCATGGACTTATAAAATCATTCATTTTTGTTGCATAGCTTCGCAGAAATCAAGTGTAAAAGATAATAAGCCAGTCGTCATCAATCAGTATTAAATCATGTCCTCTCATTTTTTTTATCATCTGACTAAAAATCGTTACTAATATCCATCCGGTTTATGACTCATATCAAACTTGATTTGAATAAATAACGCCAGTAATTCAACCTGTTAGGTATTTCATAACGTGAGATACAAAACAAACGGTTTCGATACTTGTGGAAAAAACCTGAGGGTTTATACAATTTTTTTTATTTTATGTAAAAGAATGTGACGAACCGGACGTTTTCCTGATGGTAACAAATAACGCCTGTCCATGACCATTGCAGCGATACACACAGAACTTTGAGACTGGGTAATTAGTCTCAACAGCCCTGTAATTTCGCTAGTTGCAGTACCCTTTCAAACCGGGACACAGTAATTACACACTACTGCTTGGCGGTAAAATATCTGATACTGCGGTGGTTCCTAACTAGACGATCTCCTGCTGCTTTTTTTATGGTTGACTGGCTAGATGTTGACCACATCTCATCTGATGTTAAGTAACGGTGTGGTCGTAAACACACCAAGCCTAAAATTGACCTGCTTTGACTGGTCTCTTATTACTATTGAATGTTGCGCCCATTGTGTTATGTTGTTCGCCCCGTACTCACAACCCCATCCCACAACTTTCAAAACCTCTATAATCGTCACAATCTTTATATTGATCTAGCTCATATTTGAAATTGAATATTGTATTTGCAAAAATTATTTGCCTGCAACGTTTTATAAAGATTAAAGGTTCGCTATTTATCGTCTAACAAATGTACATGAAAGCAAACTTGCGTAATAACATACCAATCGCGGTTCGTACTAGGAGCTTCAGAGACCTTCGCTTCGCTTGGTAAATTATTTAGTATTCAGGTACATATTATGGTGGTCATCTAAATACCAGCCAAACGTCAAAACAAAAATAACCTTGCCAGTGTCGACAGTAAATTATATCAGTGGTGTATTTTCGGTGGCCTTACGTCATTGCTTTTGGACGCGATAATGTGAAATATCTTTCTAGCTATCGTCTAGTAATTCAGAAAACTGGATTAACATATCGGAATACTGAAGAAACTTATCTGATAACATAATAACCGATAAGCCCAAGATCACAGAGAACTACCAAAAATAACATTAATATTGTATTTTTTTTTATAGAATATAAAATAAAATCGGTTTCTTATAAAGTTTTCTATGGGATACACTTAGGGGAGTGCGCTTCAGATCTACATGACCTAATTCCACTCTGCCCATTCTACTATCGGACAGCCAGAAGCTCCAAGAAGCGATACCGCTAGTCGATATTCCAAAATCTCGAATTAAACTGTTCGAATCTACCTTCATTGTAAGAACCGCTAAACAATGGAATTTACTGCCCGAGTCGGTGTTCCCTGTTAGATACAATCTGGGTGCCTTCAAGTCGTGAGTGAATCGGTTTCTTCTAGGCGAGCGTGCTCCACCGTAGACCGCATCTTCGGTTAGCATCAGGCGAGATGGCGATCAGAGCAAGCCTAATTAGTAAAAAAAAAAAAAATATATCATTTGGTTTCTAAGAACAGCGATTTCATATTTCAGAAATATCTATCGTATACAAAGAGAAACAAACAAATATTACCAAATAAACAATTTATCAAACATCATCTTGTGATTTATCTTGCTCTTGTTTGGATGGACAAAGTTATTCTAGAGAAGTTTGCGTGGGAGAGCCAGACAAATGGATTATTCTAAGAAAATGACATATTTAAGAGATCTACAAGAAATATTAATAGAAATCTTCCTTGTATATGGGACAAAAGAATAGCAAACTTCAAATAAAAACAAAAACGTTTCTTTTGGGTGAATTGGATGGAACTTTTTAATTTGTTAGAATATTCACACTATTAACCCAATACGAAAACTCGAAACTTAAAGGTTTAATTGCATGTATATTGATAAATAGTAATAGGACTAAAGTTTTATCAGCGCGTAGACTTTTATTAGATCGGTACCTTTGGGCATGGAACCCTAATAAAGCACGTGCGCTGTGGAGTTCACGCACTGGTTATAAATAACCTCTTCGATGGGCCAATGTCTCACCGCGATGTCTATTTCCGTGAGACCACGCAGGGGGCTACCATTTTGGATGAGACAGTAGGAGATATGACGACAGATGGCCAACGACTTAGTCACAATGAAACTACTTGGCAGGCGTTTCTTGAAAAATGAACGACAACTGCCTTCAATAGATATAAAAGGAATCTCCTGGAGCAATGAAGATTTAACGAGAACTTAGCGTGTGAAAAACACAAAGTGTACAGCCGGCTTTTTTAAATAATAGATAGGCTGGCGTTTTACCGCCATCTCACCTGATGTTAAGTAATGAGCACGCTTGCCTAGAAGATGCCCCACTCTCGACTTGAAGACCCATTTGAAAACCCACTCAGGCGGCGCATTCCAAAGTCTAGCGGTCCGCACAATGAACGTGGAATCGTATTTTTTTTTTCTAGGTTTTGGAATATCAACCATTAAACTATGTTGCTTTTTCGAGGTTCTGGCTGTCCGATAGAAGAATGGGTATGGAGGAATCAGTATTAGGTACGTTGGTTTAAAAATCAAACTATTGAACCGACTTTCTTGACATTTCTATAAGACCAATATGAAAGTATATCCTTTCAAATTCAAATTACAATTTTGAATCTCCTCCAATTTGAAGTTAGTTAAAATCATTACCATTACATTATTTATTATTATTATTAGATCTTGGGTTAAGGGTGTGAAAACTGAATAAGTCCGGAGAAAAAATTTTACGGCGTCAATTCACTCCATCAATCCGCGTAGGTCCGGCGTGATGGAATAATCATCTTTTCTTATGCTTAGCAATGGGATGTTAAACCGCTGATGTCGTGTATGCCATGTAAATTTTACGATTTTAATGTGCCTATTCTTGGTGATTTCTATGAGATATTATTTATCAATAATTTTCCAACCACTACTGATTTTGAGTCTGATCTTCAGCGAGCTATCAAAAAAATCTGTCCTTTGGATGTTTTATTCACTGCTTTCTGATGATGGCAGCCCTTTTTTTTTTTTTTTTTTATAACGAATAGGCTTGCGTTTGACCGCCATCTCGCCTGATGATAAGCGAAGATGCGGTCTACGATGGAGCACGCTCGCCTAGAAGAAACCGATTTACTCGCGACTTGAAGGCACCCACATTGTACCTATCGGGGAACACCCACTCGGGCAGCGAATTCCAATGTTTAGCGGTTCGTATGAAGAAGGTGGAACCAAACCGCTTAGTTCGAGTTGTTGGAATATCCACCATGAAGCGGTGCCGCTTCTTAAAGCTTCTGGCTGTCCGATAAAAAAATGGGCAAGGTGGAATTAGGTCATGCAGATCTGAAGCGCACTCTCCAAAGTGTATCCGGTAGAAAACTGACAGACAAGCAACTTTGCGTCGATGTTCCAGGCTTTGGAGCCTTTTCTGGGTTTTTTTTTTTGGGTTCTTTTCTTTTTTTGGAGCCTGTAATCACTTTCTGTTCTGCAGCCATCGCTTTACTTCTGCATTTTTCTCCGTCTTTCTTCCTGACCAAGTAGAAGATCATGCTCATTTAAATATCGCAACTTTCCCATTATTGAACCTCTACCTCTTTTTTCTCTTTCCATGTTCCTGGTAACTGCTCTCGTGAGGCGATCAGTTTTATAAGAAAAAAACTTAAACCAGAAAACTATTAGAAATTTATTCTAGGCCGGCTTGGCGACCGTTTTACCTAAGAGATCTTATCTCTTTAAAAGATGATGATCTGTAGATAAAATAGACTTAACGTAAAATGTTTCAAACATTCATTCAGGACTTAGGTTGAGCGCATATTTTCATATCAGATGGTAGCCAAGCCAAGCCAAGACAACTAATTAGTGAACCAGCTCGTGAACTGCCAAGAACCAATGGAGCACGTCTGTTACAATAAACGTTTTATTATTCATTCAGTCCTGGCTTCGCACCTGTTCAAACATATCTAGACAAAACAAAACTGCTTCGTATAATAAATAACAAAGTGTGAGAATATTGATACATTTCGATGTGATGAGATGATATAAGAAGGTGCGGTGTTATTTGAATTTAAGGGCGAGGTGATATGTCCCAGCATTCGATCTACTTCGGCGCAAAACTCAAACAGCAACGCAGAACTGCTTTCTTTTACGTAATCGTTAAAATCATATATTTATTTTCCGCGAGATTTTCTGTATGATGTACGGAAAAGTGTATTTCTACGTTGTTTTCAAATAGCCATACCATTTGTGTTGAAACAAATGTCTGGGTCCTTTGATCACAGTAGAGAACCACTCTTTTGGAATATGACTCGAGTCGAAGCATGAACCATAGACTTGTTTAAATAATATTTAGATGATAAATTATTTCTAGCATCATATGCAATGCCATAGTAAAAGAAGAAAAATTGGCTGTGTCGTGGGCATGGCCGTGTATACGTGAACATGTGTACTTTTTTGACGTATTTACTTCAAAAATGTGTCGCCAGAACACCTCAACATATCGAAATGAATCCATGACAAAGAGCCAATCATTTACGACAGTTCCTTTCCCTTCACATTCAACAAATGTCTTCGTATTCGCAATGAAGATCCAATTTTATTACCAACGATTTGAGCAGTTGTGACCTTTGATTAGAGAGATAAGAGGCATTCCGGATGAGTCAATGTTGAACTCGTGTAGACAAACAATGAAAATATGCTCTACGCCCGCTGCCATCTAACGCGATAAGAGAGTTCAGAGACTGACTTTTCGACTGGGTTATCATTATTGCCATTCAAATTAAATGATCAAGAAAATGTTCAAGCTTTTTTTCCGGTACTTCGTATCAAGTGCGGTACCTACTCGGTTTTTAGCCTGGCATATTTATTCTATAAGGTATAAAGTTATATTTCTACACTTTTCTAAAATTAATCAGCTAAATCGTTCTCAAGTTATACACTTATCAACTAAAATTATTTGTTTTTATTTATTACAAATATGCTTGCATCTCGCTTGATATTAAGGGAAGATGCAGTCTACGTTGAAGCACGCTTTCTTAGAAGAAAGAGATTCACTAACGACTTGAAGGCACCTTTTGACTAAGGATTGACCGATTGAACACCGGTACGATGTATGGCTGGTTGCGTAGCTTTCTGTGATTGCCTTACTTAAATGGCAATAAGAGTTCACGGTACTCCTTCTGTGTTGTTGAACTAAAGGCTACAAAACTAATTTTTATGTCACTGCTTTATTTTATTTTCTAAACGATATTACAATAACATCACTTTTCCCGCTCTCGCACATCACCAAAATAATTATTGTTTACATATTATGTTTGCAATCCGCTTGGAAATTTTATCATCAAACAGCACGATATTCTATCACGCTGGCTAGGCGGAAAAAGGATGAAAACTACGTTTTAAGAGTCTGCATTTCCTAACAGGTCATTTATTTAACCCTTAAGAAAATTACATAATTCGTCCAAAATCAACGATATATAAATTAAATAGAATAATAAAAATGTATGTACGTACGTATGTGTGTGCGCTACGATACACAGAACTTGAACAGCAAAACAAAGTCCAGAACATCGCTGCTTTGGCGCTCATTACTTTGAGACTTCCGATGGTTAGTCTTAACTGCACTAATTTCGCTAACTGCAATATCATGGCAGATAATTTTATCTAAGGTGTTATATCTAAATTATATACATACATACAATGTAAACAAAACACTGGAAATGTTACGTTTTTAGCTTTGGCACCACGATAGTTAGTTTTTTTTCTGAATGTTGGTACAAAGTGAGTTCATAGCCCTCGAAACTTAGTTCATCAAAGTGTCTTCTTCGTTCTCCTGGCCCAAGGATGAACGCTTTCATATATGCCATTTTTTTTTCTCCGTGCATATGAAAGTTCCTCGCGATGTTTTCCTTCATCGCAAAGCCAGTGGTTTTAACCAGTCATGTAATTTTTTCTTCACTTTAATAATTACTATACTTGTTACACAAGTACTAGTTAAAGTGATCTGTCCCTGTAGCTAATACACAATACCGACGTTATGTGTAACTATTATCAATTTTATTTTTTATATTATTTATACATAAATACAATCCCAAATATCTCATTTTATTAAAATGCATCATGTTATTTTCAACAACTACGTAGATGAAATTTAGCATGATGACTCGTTAGAAATTTAAATCAGATCTCAGAAACCAATTTTAACACGCGCTAAGTTGCGTAACCGCCATATTTTTTCCTGTACTAAATGAGACTGCAGTAACAGAAGTGCTCAAAACGTTGGTTTGTAGGGCCTTAATAAACATGCATTATACTAATAAAATTATCGTTTACGCAAGGAGCGTATCGACCTTGCTTCTGAAATAGCTTGAAATGAGGCGTTTCGCCAGCTGCTACTGTAGATCAAGTCACATTGACCTGACTTTCATAAATTTCGAGCTAGTTCCAGAAGACTTACTTACGCTATGTATTAAGCTTTGCTATTGTTACAAACAGGGATTTTTTGTTAGCAGATAAAGCAAACTCGCAGCCAAGCAAAAAATAAGAAAGATAAAATATATGCATTTGCACTTGTTTGTCAGCTTAGCTCATGTCTGTTATATGAGACACTAGTGCGGATTCGCCTCGGTGAAGATGTCACCTTTTTTCCTAATTCTAAAGCAGGCTTGCCCTACTCCGCTATATCGGATTTAAAACGATGGTGTTTGATGGAATACGGTTAACAAAATAGAAAAGGTTTGACTGGTATTAAGATTTACCAGTATTACCATATTTATCCTTTCTTGTACCCATTTTCTGAAACGTTTCGGTCATTTATGAGCTCAATATTTCATTGTAGTTTAAACAATGAACAAATTCTTAAAAATCCATAAAACATGATTTAGCAGTAAAAATCGCAATGAAACTAGACTTTTAAGCGTTTTAAATTAGAACTATTTCTATAGCAAAACTTTGGCGTGTTGCCTGGCGAAAAATAGATGAACAATAATATCTGAGTTTATTAATGGACCGATGATGTACTGATTGTAGGAATGAAAACCACGTGCGTTGTAAGAGACGTTTTTAAATCCTAGAAACGAAAGTGTCATCGACATATGTATGTAATAATAGGGTTGGAATCAGTTTGTGTTGTTGACCTATTACATTTCAAAGTATATGGTAAATCTTCTTAGCAACGGTTAACCACCAGAGTATCGGATATTTTGCCACCATCCAATAGTGCATAAACATTAGTGTGTGAAGGACGCTGCATCTAGCGAATTTACTTTGTGACTAACCATCGAATGAGTCAAAATAATAAGCGCCAAATTTCTCACTAAAGTTCTGGGTACCGCTGCATTGGTCACGGATAGGCGTTATCTATTGCCTTCAGGAAAGCGTTTCGTTCGTATAATTACTTTTATGTAAAAAAAGGTAGGGCCACTTTATCACGCTATAACATCGTCATTGCTGACGAGTTGCCCAATGATGGGATGGAACGCTTGTTCAGAAAAGGCTCCAAAGCATAGACGAAAAGTAATTTGTCTGTCGGTTTTCTACCGGATACACTTGGAGAGTGGGCTTCAGATCTGCATGACCTAATTCCACCCTGCCCATTTTACTATCGGACAGCCAGGAGAAACTACAAAACGAAATCGCTTCATGGTAGATGTTCCTAAAACTTGAACTAAACGGAAGTGTACCTTTCGAAGAGTGATTGTGCCAGATCCCATTACGCTGGCGCCCCGATGTGTGAGGTGACGAATAATTTACTTACGCCATTGAATTACTTCTCTGGACATAATACAATCTTACACAGTTAGTCATTATCTAGTCATGTCACATTAACAATGAAAGGAAGTTAGAAACGTGGTACAGGCTGTAAAATGTTGCTTCAGAACTTTTACTTAGTCCGAGGTTTGTTATTTCGAGTTGTGTCCTTAGTTACTGTCCGTGTTATTGTAAACGTCTTGACTGATTTTACAGTCATGCTGACTGTCAACGCTGATGATCATTGAAAATGCATCTCTAAATGGCATAAAACAAAGTCACTGTTCGTATCTGTTTCTCCACTTCAAAAACATGCAACGCCTTTCAATATCATTTAGAGATTATTTTTTTCCGGAAGGTTTATATGTCTGCGAAGCCTTTTTTTACTAAATAATCGTTACAAACTCGCACTTAGCGCTGTCTTCGTACGCTTATTACTATTCTTATTAGGCGCTGTAAAAAAACCTACACGTTCACGTATGAGTTGTGGGGAGTGGTTTCCATTCCCACCTATGACGAACATAGATGGTTGTTCAGTATGTATTTACCTACATAAAGAAGTATTATCAGTCATCTGGTGCTTTTAGTACAAGCTTTGCTAAGTATGGGGCTGTGTGTAGATGTAATACAATATTTAGTTATTTTATCGCAGTCGCGTAGTTCTTGAACACGAATTGCAATAAAAAGTTCGAAGTACGCGTGTTCTTTGCCGGTTATGGTTACATTGTCATGACAGTCGACCAACTACGCGCGCCGCCAGTCACCGTGACCGTGAAATCGGCCTTATGCTACCACTTGTCAGTATTTGCTAAATAAAAAGGGACACGCCTATGCAGTTGCGTAACTAGGAACCTTTTTATTTGTCAAATATAGATCGTATGAAATACCAGAATTAGGTGTGGCATTGCCGCACAGATTTTAGACTTTTCCGTATGTGGCGTCATCTGTAAATCAACGCTATTACGCATCGACGATATGATTTCAGAATTTAATGTGTAAAATAGGTTATTCCATTCTATTAAAAGAAAACTCATAAATTTGGTCTTTCAAGAAATCGTGGCGAGATTGTAGACGATACATATTTGACCTATCCTTGTAATCTTTTGTTACGTCTTCAACAAAATTGTTTTTTTTATCGTTGACACTATTCTGTTCTATGCTTAGTGCTTAACAACACCTCATCTCAGATTGATGACAGATTTTCAACTTAGGGTACGTAGGTCGGCTGAATATTATAAAATACCCTACCAACATGCTAAGGTTTCTTCGCTGCTTATATGATACTTTTTACAGTTCTTATATTTCAATGCCAGGGAGGGTAAAGTGAATGTTATCTTAGGGCACCGAAGAAGTTTAGTGATGATAAAATAAAAATTAGATGAAGTGCGTAAAGTCTACATTGCTGATGGCATCGAGAATGATTCATTCTATGATAAGTTATCGGTATGTCCGCAATAGTCATGTGTCATGAAATTTACAATAAAATAGGCAACGTCCAAAGACACCTGATAAAGTAAACATCTATTACAAATTAAATTTGCCCTAGTACAATTGTCACTAATGGTGGCGATTTCATAAAAAAATTACTATCGCCACTCCATCTAGACCAGAGCGTCCTGCGCTACGTTTTTCGCTCTAGAACATGTCGGTCTCAGTTATTGGTTCTGCGACAGATATGACCAGCCCACTACTACTTCACATAAATTAATTTTATTTATTTACCTCGACCATGCTATCGAATCGTCGAGGTAAATAAAATATAAATAATTCAATCTTCTGTATTCGACTTTCTGTTGGCTCTTTTGGTAGAATATCTGCTGCATGAGCGTAGGTTCGATTCCCACCATAACAAACATATGACTATAAATGTTTGTTCTGTATTTATCAGTTATCTGGTTCTCATAGTACAAGTTTTGCTTAGTTTGGGGCTAGATGGCGCTATGTGAATGTTCTACGATATCTGTGGTTTTGTATTTCGGATTAACCTATTATTATCTTCACAGGCGTCTGGAGTGACAGTATCGGACGCTTGCAAAACGACGTACGAGGAAATTAAGAAGGACAAGAAGCACCGCTATGTTGTGTTCTACATCCGCGACGAGAAACAGATCGACGTTGAAACCGTCGGCGAACGGAATGCAGAGTACGAGGCTTTCCTAGAGGACCTACAGAAAGGCGGCACCGGCGAGTGCAGGTTCGTACTCCTGCTGCTTAATATTTATTCCCATACAGCCCCTCAAGTTTTCAAGCTAGAAGCTCAAAAAAGCGACATCCTTTCATGGTCGACATTCCAAAAACTCGAACGAAACTATTTGATTCCACGTTCATTGTGCGGACTGCTAGACAGTGGAATGCGCTGCCTGAGTGGGTGTTCCCCCTATAATCAGAAGTCGGGAGTGAATCGGTATCTTTGCGTGCTCCATCTTAGACCGCATCATCACTTAACATCAGGTGAATGGCGGTCAAATGTAAACCTATTTCTTATATATAAAAAAAATGTAGCCTTGTAGGAAAGAAGGCACTTTTAAGACAATAATAACTAATTATATTAAATATTAGTAATTTTCTTTGTAATGAAGATTAATTTAGTAATAATGAGATCGTGCTCGACTTTTTTTTATGTAAAATTAATACGACAAACTAAAGCAGGGTGTTTTTAATAACATACTTATATACAATAAGTTGCCAGTTGCCTTAAGAAGTTTACCAATGTCTGATTTTAATCAAAAAATTAAGCGCTTCTTCCTTCGGAACGCATTTTATAGGTCTCAAAGTAATGAGCGCCAAAGCAGCGATGCCCTGGACTTTGTTTTATTACTCAACGTTATGTGTATCGTTGCAATGGTCATGGATAGGCGTTATCTCTTATCATCAGGAGAGCGCCTCGTTCGTCACATTACTTGCACATAAAAAATAAATAAATTGATTTGACGCGTTATTACGAAGTGTCTAACGTCAAATCAAAATAGAACGAAACACGCTCGAAGACCATCTAGACCCTTACACTAGAAAACAACCTTATTTCGAGTAGTATCATAGTTTGTATGGAATATAGCGACAGCCCTGTTAGCTGCTTATCGTTACCTCATTGGTAGTAACTGCTTTAAGAGCCGTAGGGCGTGGGTTTGATTCCTACTCAGGACAAACATTTTGTCTTATAAACAAATATTTGTTCTGTGCCTGGGTATGCTGTATGTATTCTATCACATCACATCATCAGCCGTAGGACGTCCACTTCTGGACATAGGCTTCCTCCTTGGTGGGTTTTGTCAATAAACGCCACCCTTGGCAGACGGGTTAGCGAGCGCAGTTAGGTGTGATTGTTCAAGGAAGACGCTGCTGTCCATCTTCCGGATTACATCCTTTAGCCGACTCTTACGGCAACCACGGGTAGAGGGTGGGGTACTATTCTTACGCCGGCACCGCCACGGCAATATATCCATAGTATGTTACAACTGGCAATACACAACCTTTGTATAGATTGGGGTCAGATGGCGCTGTGTGTAATGTCCTACGATATTTATTTATTTATTTATTTAAAGGTAACTAGTATTATATCTGTGGGAATGGAAGTGGTAAGTCTTGACGAGTGTGTGTTGTGTTCCAGATACGGCCTCTTCGACTTCGAGTACACGCACCAGTGCCAGGGCACGTCGGAGGCGAGCAAGAAACAGAAACTCTTCCTCATGTCGTGGTGCCCGGACACCGCTAAGGTCAAGAAGAAGATGTTGTACTCTAGGTAAATATTACACGATCACTGCCTTGCAGTTTTTAAGATTCCATACCTCAAAAGGAAAAAACGGAACCCTTAAGGATCACTTTGTTGTCCGTCTATCTGTCTTTTTGTAAGTAAGACGGGTAAGACCATAGTCAAGACTCCTTTTTTTTTTGTAAGTATGACGGGTAAGGCCATTGTCGGGTAACAAATGGTGAATAGGGTCCTATTTTTTTCTCTTTCTTCTTGGCATCGCACTCTGTGCATTCTGCCAGTCTCAATGTTTCTGTATTTTGTGTGCAATCTTCAGTTTTCACCTTCTTTATCTTTATAGTCAAAGTCCAATCTGTGCAATCTGTCCAAGGTTTATGTCTCCTTAGCAGGAGATCCTCTAGGCAGGAACTACCGTAGTACCAAATATTCTGCCGCCAAGCAGTAGTGTATAAACATTACGGTGTTCCACTTTGAAGGGTACTGCAGCTAGCGAAATTACAGGGCTGTTGAGACTAGCCAAAGTAATGAACACCAAAGCAGCGATGCCCTGAATTTTGTTGTTACTCAAAGTTCTGTGTACCGTTGGTTCCAATGGTCATGGATAGGTGTTATCTCTTACCATCAGGAGAGCGTATCGTTCGTTTCAATAATGTTACATTTAAAAAAAATGTATAATACACACATATGTACCACATTAGTATGTACATTGTACCCGTGCCAAGCCGGGGCGGCTCGCTAGCATAATATAAATACATAATCTTTTTGCCCACTACTTAACAGAAAGGAGGAAAGTTATTTCTGTACTACATACATTTTTATTCCAATTTAGGCTACTTTTTTGCTACCTTGAAAATGTGGGTGAGACGGCGGAGTGTCGCTAGTAATTCTATAAATTCACTACGTCATACAAGTCCGAGAATACTCGTTTATCACAAACAATATGAAGAGGAAAACAACGCGTTACCTTATAAGGCGATTTCGTTTCGCGTTATCAAACAGTACTAGAAATGCCTTGTTTCCGATAACACCACTTTATCGCTGATTGTGAACAGTACGTACGCTAGGTCATCATAATAGGTTATGAATAAAATCAATATTGTGAAATAAAATTAATCTTATTGCAATTACGCAGGGTTATAGACTACTGTACTAAGCCGAAAGGGAGGGTCACTGTTCTCACCATTATGATAACTTTTTTACTATAAAACTAAGGAGCCGTTCAAGTATTACGTAAGCACCAATTGGGGGTCCTTGCTTGCTTATTTTGGTGACATGGGTGGCGGTGGCGGGGGGATCTGAATATCGTCAGTAATGTCATAAATTACGCTGATTTTTAATTTTATTTGTTATTGAACATCACGTTTTCTACATGTTCTTGAATCCTCTTCACACTTAGCTTACCCGCTAATTAAACCAATGTTAACGTAATCATAGGAGGGGGGAGTAAGAATTTTGCTTACTTATGCTGACAAGAGGAAGGGGTTAATAATAACTTAAATTCTGCTTACGTAATACTTGAAAAAGTCCCGAAATCTTAAAGTATCGAAAAAAACAGCTCCATAGAAACATGTCAATGAACAAAGCAGTTTTTTTTTCGCACATCATCAAAATCAACCTATCATAGTCCACCGCTGGACATTCTTCCTGCCACCGCCAGCTTTCCTACATACATATGTATATCGTCACTCCATTCGAGTTTCAGGGCTTAGCTTATAACACTATATTGAATGGCGAAATTTAAATCGCCAGTGAGATCATAATACAGCTAGTTGCAGCAAAAAGCAAAGCACTGTATACATCCTGTAAGTTAACACGTCGTGTTTACATCATCATCATCATCATCATCAGCCATATGACGTCCACTGCTGGACATAGGCCTCTCCCATTGACTTCCATAAAGACCGGTCGGAAGCTGCTCGCATCCAGCGCGTTCCTGCGGTCTTTATTAGGTCGTCTGTCCACCTTGTGGGCGGACGTCCTACGCTGCGCTCGCCGGTCCGTGGTCTCCACTCCAAAACTTTGCAGCCCCATCGGCCGTCGGTTCTGCGTGCTATGTGTCCTGCCCACTGCCACTTCAACTTGCTAATCCGCTGGGCTATGTCGGCTATTTTGGTTCACCTACGGATCTCCTCATTTCTGATTCGATCTCGTAGGGAAACTCCGAGCATAGCCCTCTCCATAGCTCGTTGTGCTACTTTAAGCTTACTAAGAAGGCACATAGTCAGAGACCACGTTTCGGCGGCATAAGTCATCACTGGTAACACACACTGGTCGAAGACTTTCGACTTGAGGCACTGAGGTAATTCGGACGAGAAAACGCTGCGCAGTTTTCGTGTTTACGGTAACACCCAATTATTTTCTATAATAACACACAATATACATTTTCGCAAGGTTTATGTGTTTGGCTACAGTAACAAGGTTTAATGTGCGCATTCACTGACTAAAATTTATTATCAGTATGGTTTTAGAGAAATGACGTGTTAGCCTTTTCTTCTTTGTATTGCTGTCTCAGACTTTCAAGGTGCTTCCGCTGCGCGAAAACAGATAAGTCTATGTGTGTGTGAATAGTCTGTGTTTGTGTGCGTAAAGTAGGGACGCATTGATAGACAGATTAGACGGACGGACAGACAGACAGCAAAGCCTCAGTAACAGGGTCCCGTTTTTACTCTTTGGGTACGGAACCCTAAAAATACGAACCTACAATATTTATTGTTGAGT
Organism: Biston stratarius; assembly: GCA_950106695.1. Taxonomy (NCBI): domain Eukaryota; kingdom Metazoa; phylum Arthropoda; class Insecta; order Lepidoptera; family Geometridae; genus Biston; species Biston stratarius. The sequence goes on along the minus strand of OX467115.1, from coordinate 2,838,402 downwards.
ACAACGACCTCCTTTCGGCTGAATATACCCTAAGTTTATGTCTCTGTATACCTTATTATACGTCTTGCTCTTCATGGTCTGTCGCTCAATATTAAACATATATCTTACGCGAAATAATATTCAGTAGCAAAATAACCATAGCATTAAGGAAACGGTAATTAGGTTATTTTAGATCCAGTTTTAACCTAGTCTCCTATTTGTGAACGTGGTTGATATTTTACGAATTCTGTGTACTTTTATTTAGGGCGAGGGTTCCAATCCCAACAGTGAACTTGATCTGCTGAAGGAAAACAGCATGGTGGTAGAGTACTTTCTAGTACTACCCTCAAATTGAAAATTTACCGCCAAGCACCTAATTATGTGTTCGGCGACCGGAACTTTCATTTATAAGCTGGCTTTATTGTATTGTTTACTATTTTCGATCATACCGTCACTTAACATCAGGTCAGATGTGGTCAAACACCTAGCCTATTACCTATAAAATATGTGTTGTAAAATGATGTCGTTTGTCCCCAGCTCTTTCGATGCGCTCAAGAAGTCGCTGGTCGGCGTACAGAAGTACATCCAAGCGACCGACCTCTCCGAGGCTTCCCAAGAAGCCGTCGAAGAAAAACTTCGCGCCACCGACCGCCAGTAACAGCATTTACAAGCTAGGGCCCGCATTCACCCCCGAGGGGACCCCACAACCCCCCAAAACTTAGTCAGTATGTCAGTATTCCGGGGGGGAAAAGGCCTCTCTATATATTTCAATCCTTGCTTCGCTGTCTCACTTAGTCGAAACTGGATCGACTCGACGGCCTCTAGCGATAAGGAGTCTAATGTAATAATTTAAATTATACTAATTAATATTATATTTTTTTTTCCTATAACTAAAGAGTAAGTTAAGCTCAAACTTGGCGCGCGAAGATTCCTTATGCAGAATTGCCGGATGGCTTTTTATACTATTTAGATTGTAAAATAAAGTACGGTTTTATACGGTCGCAGAATTTCCGTTGTTGCCCGCCGACGCGGGCGGTGACCACCGCTGCCGGCGTTAGTGGGTATTTTGTAACCAATTTATTCAGGAATACACTCGATATAAGTGAATATTGGTGGTTTTATTCAATATTTTCCTTGTGTCTCAACTTCAACGTGCGGACGCTCTGCGATGACTCGTGTGTCACACGACATGCTATCTATCGACGTGCAGGGTACAATTACGTAAAAATTATAATTGATTAACTAACTAGTTACTACCCTCAAGTTGAAAATCTGCCGCCAAACATCTAACAACGTGTTCCCGCAGCCTCACTTGAGAACTAGTTTCATTCCAGGCTAGATGTGTTTACTATCTTCGACCATACCGTCACTTAACATCAGGTGAGCTATGGTCAAACACCTAACCTGTCAAACATAAAAAAGTGATTTATTAAAACTAATACATACATAGTATTAATCATCATCGTCAGTCTTTTTTTAAAATTACAATCAGGGTTGCGTTTGACCGCTAACTCGCCAAGAAGAAACAGATTCACTCGCGACTTGAAGGCACCCAGATATTGTTTGTAGAATTTCAAGGATAATAAAATTAATGCGAATGTCAATTGTTCAAACATTTATTAAAATTCTCAATTCAACATTTCTGCACACTATTGAGTAACAATCACAAATTGAATTATTTCTCGTTTGAAACCGTAATTCCATTTCAAACGTTAGTTACAAGGTATTCCAACACACTCCCGTGTTACGCACCGAAAATTGCTTTATGTATGTTTTATACTTATAAACTTATATTAAGCTAATTAATACACTGCAAAGCAGCTCCTAACTAAAAGTAGATATCGATGAGGTAACACAAATTCTACCATACCTCAAAGTAAGACTTATATTTAGCATTTTTATACTTAATTAGTATGTACTTACAGACAAATGGTACTTATATCATTGTCACATTCGACAAACAAGTTTTAGAGACATTCTGAGATTTCAAAATATAGAAAAGTTCAAAATCTATGACTTATTTCAATATTTTTTGTAAATTAAAAGTATTATTGTGCATATTAGGTAGGTTAAACAAAAATAATATTATTGTTTTAATAATTATCTAAATAGCTAAAAAATCTTATTTAACAAGGAATACATTGATTATTTTAACTGCAAAATGTAAGTTTAATATCTGAAATATCTACATTTTTAAACAATTCAACATTATTTTTAGTCAATATTATTTAGTAAGAATTATAATTTTAGAATAGGTAGTGGGTACCTAACAATTATTATTCTACTTATAATAAAAAATAGTAATACTTAAGAAAACTATAATGATAAGAGATATGTTGAAACGCTAAGGTTAGAGGGTTAAAACTTATTAGTGTAAGACTTTTTAATAAGTCTTTGTATTTTTGTAAGTATAAGGACCTTGAATAAGTTCTTGCTGTTGCTTCAAAGATGGCAGTAGTAGTACCCCATTTGTGGAATTTCGAATGGTAACACACATGCAAGGCAGTAGTGTATCTAACCTTAAATTTCAGTGTATGGTAGTTCACTTTTGTAAACAAATTAACTTTTTCTTAGTTCTGAAAATGTCTACTTTTGTGCCAAATAAATTGTATTTGCGGGGAATTTTATTGCACTACTTTATTCAAAAGAAATCTGCAGCTGAAGCACATAGAATTCTCATTGAGACTTATGGTGACAATGCTTTGTCGGATACGACATGAAGAGGCTGGTTTCGACGCTTCAAAAATAATGATTTTGAACTTAAGGATAAAGAATGTTCCGTCGCACCGAAAAAATTTGAAAACTAAAAGTTGTAGGAATTCCTCGAACAAGACTGATGTCAGACGCTAGCAGAACTTGGAAAAACATTACAAGTAGATGAATTAACTATTTCAAAACGTTTAATTATTTAACAATTATTAAATTAACAAAAAAATAAATCATTCGAAATTCCACGAACGGGGTACTGCTACTGCCATCTTTGAAGAAACAGCGAGAACTTATTCAAGGTCCTAATATATTAATTCTAGGTACCACCGCAGTACCAGATATTCTAGCGCCAAGCAGTAGTGTGCAAACATTACTGTGTTCTGGTTTGAAAGGTTGCGGCTGCGGCTACTCGAGACTAACCATCGAAAGTCTCACAGTAATGATGCCCTGAACTTTGTTTAGCTACTCAAAGTTCTGTGTATCGCTGCAATGGTCATGGACAGGCCTTGTCTCTTACCATCAGAAGAGCATCTTGTTCGTACCTTTACATTAAAAAATTTTTTTTTTTGATGAATCGTAAAATATGACTAATCATTTTTAACTGACTACTAAAAAGAGTAAGATTCTTATTCGACTGCCATACAAAGTATGGTAAGGTAAATCGGGTTATTTTCTAGTACCTTGCAGAGGTGCCTAGGTGGCGCCACTTGTTTCGAGCTATTTGACTTTACGGCAACCTCGAAGCAGAAAGCGTCAAATCAATAAGTTGGCGCTTCTTTTTGAGTGTATTCTGGTTTCTTCGTGGTAAGACATTTCACCATTCAAATATTGTAACGCGACGGTCGGCGCCGTGTAAGGCTCTAGTTAAATGCTGATAGTGCTGATGGTGTCTGCTGGTGCTGGGGTCACATTTGGCTGCTGGATCGACGGGTCCAGGAGTGGGATGCTGTCTGTGGTTCTGTCAAAAGAGCAACTTTTTGAAGGTATTATTTTATAACTAAACTAGCGACCCGCCCCCGCTTTGCACGGATGCAATGTAGATATTAATGTGGTGCATATGCATGCATTATACATATAAACCTTCCTCTTCAATCACTCTTTAAAAAAAACCGCATCAAAATCCGTTGCGTAGTTTTAAAGATTTAAGCATACATAGGGATATAGGGACAGAGAAAGCGACTTTGTTTTATACTATGTAATGATATCGTAGGACATTAAACATAGCGCCATCTAGCCCCAAACAAAGCAAAGCTTGTACTATGACAGTCCGATAAATGATAGAATACTTATATACTTTTTTTTTGTAAAAACATACTTATCCCACTAATATTATAAGATGTGAAAGTTTGGATGGATGGATGTTTGTTACTCAATCACGACTGAACGGATATGGATGAAATTTTGCATGTAGATACTTTAAGCCCTGGAATAAACCATAGAATACTTTCATCATCATCATCATCTATCACCACGCGGGGCGCGGCTAGCAATACATACAGAACAAACATTTCTGTTTATACCACAAAATGTTTATCCTGGATGGGAATCGAACCCACGTCCTACGGCTCTTGAAGCAGACATACTACTAATGAGCCAACGGAGTAGTTAGTATTTTACTAAGTGCGGTCGATGGTTAACCCGCGTTTTCAGAAATAAAGAGCAACTATAATTTACTTACTGGTAGATCTTAGCAAGATGCTGTCTAGGTATCTTGGTAGGTATACCGCTGTACCAGATAATCTGCCGCTAAGCAGTAGTGCTTATATATAACTGTTTTGGTTTAATTCTTAAAAGTAATGAGCGCAAAAGCAGGGGATCTTTGAATTTTGTTTTGTTACTCTAAAGTTCTGTGTATCGCTGCAATGGTCTCGGACATGCGATATCTCTTACCATCAGGAGAATGTCCCGTTCGTCTTATTACTTGCTAAACCTTCTTGCTTTCTAGCGATGATAGCTCAGTGGTTAGCGCGGTCAGTTCGCATGCCGAAGGGCGTGGGTTCAAACCCCAGCAATGAGCTTGAGCTGTCGGTGAAGGAAAACATCGTGAGGAAACCATAGCGTGGTGGTAGGGTACTTTCTAGTACTCGGCTGGCTAGCTACCACCCTCAACTTGAAAATCTGCCGCCAAGCATCTAACGATGTGTTCCGGCACCCTCACTTGAGAGCCAGTTCCATTCCAGGCTAGGTGTGCTTTACCATCTTCGACCACACTGTCACTTAACATCAGGTGAGTTGTGGTCAAACACCAAGCCCGTCAGCCATAAAAATAAATTAACTCACCTGGTTGTAGCGATTGAAGGTTCGGTGACGACGCTCTCGCAGCATGCCTGGGAGATACTTTTCTGCCGCACGATCGGCAGAGTGGTGCAAATCGTAGCCGTCAGGTACATGTACTAGACAAAACGAAATATCCACTTAGCCCTCTTTTACTGAGGGGCTAGTATAACAATTTGTAAGAAGCAAACACTACGTAAACGATAAAAAAGGTGTCGCTTTCCACACCTTTTCTATCAGCGCCTCTGGCGGGCGTAAATGGAAACTGCTTTCATACATTTGACAACATCACACACACATCATCAGCCATAGGACATCCACTGCTAGACATATGCTTCTTCCTGGGGGGGTTTTGCCAATTCTCGCCACGCTTGGCAGGCGGGTTTGCGAGCGCAGTTAGGTGTGATTGTTCAAGGAAGACGCTGCTGCCCATCTTCCGGATTACATCCCTTAGCCGACTCTTACGGCAAGGTAGAAAGAGTGGGGTACAATTCTTACGCCGGGACCACCACGACATTTGACAACGCTTACTGTATAATTAATATGCTAGCAACTGAGTATTTCTTTTTGAATAATTATCCCTAAGTGATTTTGCATTTCATATTAGGATCTGTGTAACTTTAATACTTATAGTTAGGTAGGGAAATAAACATTTTGTTTTAAGATACAGTTAATTCGCTATAGCGACATCTATCTGGAAACTATTATTATTATGTCACAAAAATAACGGAATACTTGATTCCAGTAAACGCAAAAAGTGTGATGCCAAAAACAAAGACGAAGAAATTTGAATGACAGTTCTAGAGATGCGGTAAAATAAAATAAAAACAATAATTACCATTGCGACGACGAGTATAAGATAAACGGCGGGAGTTGACCAATGAGCCGCATTCTCGATGGCCACGACGCCCATGACCCAATTGACGGCAAAGAACGGTTCCAACACCAGGCAAAGATTAAGATAGGTCTTCAGCTCATTGCCCTCCGTGTTCCAAGTCAGTTTCCAGGACATTGTATCCATGTAGAGTAGGTTTAGCAAGCCCTTGTCTTGGAGGGTTTTAGAATGGATGTTTTGCTGCTGGAATTTATATGTAATTCATAATTAAGGGTTAATGGTAACTGGCTAAGAAGTTTCGATCGATGGCAAGGCTAAAAACTAACAAAGCATTTTTTAACAGCAGTTTTATTTTGAATTTCATGACACTGCATTTTGCGCAGTCTTGACCTCATAGCTGACCCGTTGCGGTTGCGTATCGTCCTGCAAATAGTAGAGATGATAGCAAGGCGAGTGATCATTTACCATCTTTCGAAAGAGATTTCAGTTCGCTAGATGACCATCAAACTCGTGAGTGACACTTATTTATATATTTACAGAAATATTTTCATTCGAGCCCGCAACCAGATCGAGTACCTACGGGTAAAAACCGATCCTAGAAATCTTGATCTAAATAAAGTTTTTGACAGTGTTTTAAAATTGAACTAATAAATTCGTACCTCTGTTCCATTTTCCACATTTCCCAAATTAGGATAATGACAATCGTCTTCACTTAAATAATTGTCCTTATCCAATGTTTCTGAGCTGTCTGTATTTTTACGGCTGCTGCCAGGGGTGTAAATATTATCCAGGGTGTCAATACTTCCATTTTTATCTTCGATGTGCTCAGAATTTTCATTTTTAGGCCAGTTTGCTATGTGGTGGTCTACCAGTTCCTAGAATGACACTTATTATATGAGAATTAATTAAGCAGAATCACAAAATAATATATATATTTTAGACTACACTAGGTGCAATAGTTGCGTACGGTCATCATAATAATCTTATTTTAGTCAACTGTTGTTCCCAGGTCTCTCCTAAACTCCAAATGCATGCCATTTTGTTCGATCTTTGGTGTTTCGCATAAACTGACTTATAACATTAAACATCGCTTGCTAATTTGTGATATCACTCTAGAATAAGTACATATTCTTCTCCAATGTTACATTTAATATTTATACTTATTGTACTCGTATTTTAGATAAGTGGCGCCTGCTTTATAAAGCTACTCATGACTCAGGACTCATATCGAGTATTGCCCTCACCTATGGAATGATGCACCAGTATATCAAGTTCAACTTTTTGATTCCCTTTTGACTTTTTGCTTTTGGGTGAAACTCGTTGATCTAGAAGAAATCTATGAAAAAAGACCTTCTGTTTGTCTTTAAGTTAATACTCTAATGAGCTTTTTGACTTTATTCCTGCGTCGAAATCTCACTACTGCACATCCTGTCATCGTTAAAATGCCCTTCTCATATTTTGCAAATTTGGAAAACCCATTACGTACGGTTTTGGCGCTCATACGTTAATTCCTTTCTTCCGCACACTTGCTGAATGTGAAATGCCTTACCTGTTAAGGTCTTTCTGTAGAGTTACAACACAGTTTAAAAAGAAGCTTGTATAAAACATCGCTCTGAGTTGGCAACGTATCGATAACATCCCTAATCTTGCAGTAGCTGTTCATGGCGACGGTAGTCTACCATCAGGCGAACCGACTTTTTGTCGACGTCAAATGGTGCAAAATATCACTTTGATACCACCATCACTAGCATACCATCTTTGATGTGAATTATACTGTAAAACCTTGCTTAATTTGTACCTGTATCTTAGCGGTGAGTATTTCAGCTTGCTTCTTGTTGACGCTCTGGAGGCCGAGGATGATAATAGTGGTGTTGATAAGGATGAGAATCATGGCGGGTACCATAAATCCCATGACCATGCCCTTCTCGATGGACATCCAGCAGTAGTGCTTCGTTTCGTAATGCTCCATAGAAAGAGCGTAGTTGAACTGAAAAGTGTTTAATTTTTTATGTTATTTTTTTCAACTAATTCTATTAACTAGTGTAGATATAAGCTTGACTATAAACTTGAGGCTACTGAAGTGGAGAGACAATTTTACTTATTGTAAACAACTGAAATCACAAGTTGCTCCATACATTGGCCCAAAAGTCACCATTATTGTTCTGATTTACATCCTTTAAATGTATCACTTATTTATTCAAAAGGGTACCTTTGTATGGTATATATGTAACTCGTATGTATTGGTAATTTGTGTAATAAATTTAAGTAAAAAAACAGTACTAGTTACCATGACAACGATAGCGGGTACTCCATACGCGAGAAGGTAGTTGTATTTGAGCGGCAGCATAGAATCGCAGGCGCAGTATTCTGCGACAGCGGCCGCAAGCGCCACAATCCACATCGCACACGATATGTGCGTGTAGTGGAGAAGCAAGGCTATGCGCTCGCATTGGGACGGGCTTGAGACTCCCTGACAAGAAATTATTAGCTGAGTTATGAGTTTTTAGCCCATTAATACGCATTTACATATTTACAAATGACACTAAATAGTACCAGTATTAGTCGGCGCTTATTGGCCCGGTCTGTACCCGGCTTTAAGTCATGGAATAGGTAATCACAATTGCAAAATCTCACGACACTAGCCACAGTGCGAGATTTTTCAATCGCGATTTCGTTATAGTATTTACCATGACTGCCTGGATGTAAATAAGCGTGCAAGCACACAAACAGCAACACAGGTTGACATTGATCGGGTAGAGCTTGCTGCAACGGCGAAACTCGGCCGCAGCACCACTCCACATCAACCAAGAGACCGCACCACCGACAAGCACCACTGCTATCCCGCTCGTTATGAAGATCTAAGAAAAGTGTTAACATTTTGTTATGGCAACAAGATTGCACGTAGCTCATAATTATTAAAGAGGTACTGAAAACTCGAAACTTAATTAAATTAATTACACGCCAAATTTAATAAGCTAGCATCCGCTCTGCTGAATAAGACTTAGTGGCAGATAAATAAACGCTTGGTGGTAGATCTCCTTAGCAGAAGGTCATCCAGGTAGGTATAACCGCAGTACCAGATATCTTGCCGCCAAGCAGTAGTGTGTAGGTACACATTACTGTGTTCCGGTTTAAAGGGTACTGCAGCTAGCGAAATTACAGGGCTGTTGAGACTAACCATTGAATACCTTAAAGTAATCAGTGATATCTTCTTAAGCAGTCTCCTGGAAAGCAGATTCACTACTAAGCAACTCAAAACACATTTTTTATAGCGTATATTACCAGAATCATCCATTCGTTCCTAACACCATGGCAGTTGTTGAACCCATACAAATACGTAACACTATCGATGATATTGTGTTCCTTCAAATCAGCGTCAGCTAGAGAGTCGTCTGGTAAGTCGTCTATGTCAGATATTTTGTTCTCTATCGCTTTATTAACTGGAACCAATTCAATATTTAAGGTGAGTATTCAATATTTAAGTAAGACCATACAAGTCATATAACATTGATTGTTCGTATATATATTTAAAAGAACTGCCGCTAGTATTGTCCCTCGCGGGAGTCTGTTCTTTTTTTGACTCTCTACCTAACTTACTTGGTACTTTTAGTGCGATGCAGGTCAACTTAAAGCAGCGGTTACTCATCATTTTGTGTAGTATTTTGACCAGTCCAGAGATTTTTACCAAATGATTGATATATTGGTAATATTTTGTAATTAACCATGTCAAATGCAGTAGACAGAACAACAAAGACAACATGCTTGTTAAATTTTTAGCTTCAGATTCCAAGCAAGAGATAGAAATGGTTCTACGATTTTATAAACGTATCGTTGTTTTAGATAAAAAAAAATATGGGATACCAGTACAGCAATACTGTGATGTACCCGAGTTTATATTAAAATAAAATACCTTGATTACTTCTCGCCACAAATTCCGGGTTGGGATATAACTGTGGATTGTCATCATAAATCGAAGACGTAAAATTGGAAACAACCCCACCATACTCAGTGTCATAGGACGTAATATCGTAATCTCTCTCATCATTCCTCGGGTACAAGGTTTTGTGGTGTTTTATGAAGACTGGCTGAAATGAACGGTACGATGACTTCTGATCGTTATAAATGCCGTTGTTTATAGTCAGCTTATGTGTATGATGTGACGTTTTGTTGGGCTGAGATGCTGAAATCAATAAAGCACATGAATACCTGTTAAAAATAATATATGAGAGTTGCTTAATATAGGTTTGCCAGCAATTTATAATAAAATGGGTGACATGTTTGGAAACTAGATAGAACTGTTCGTATATGACTTCAAATAAAAGGATGTTTGTTTAACTAATAAAATAACAGCAAAATTATTTGTGTATGTATAAAAAAGACTCATATTTTTTATTACAGGCTGGTTAGACATTTCTAGTATAATTCACTATTTTTCGATTAGTGTTCTTTCTATATAGTTATTGGTCATACGCCTAGCTTGTTTACAATAAAATAACAATTAAGAATTAGGTATGTCAATTCGTATCAAATATTATATTACGGGTTGTAGATGTGGTATGTTAAATTCATAGAGCTTCATCGTAGACTGCTTTGGGAATTTAATCGTAAAGAATAATAGGCTAAGATTGTCTAAAATAAGCACTGGCATTAAACTTACCATCGGTACAATACAAAAATAAACAGCCAAATATCGTTGTCTTCGCAATTAATGTCATGATTTCGGACTAATTAATTTCTTCCGTTATTCTCTGTCTGCACTTACACGACAATTATTTTATTAGCTCAATAAAAACAACACAATGTTTATTTTATTGTAAGTTAATCGATTTCGTCAACCCTACCCTATTTACATTTGCCGCGGAAAATCAATATTTTTAGTTTCGTTCCGTTGTACGTAAATTAAATATTGTCTTCAACCGTTCTGAAGCCAGAAATGTTGAATAGACGGATGTCTCAGATACTCGAGATTTTTTCAGTTAAAGTCGAATAAATTGAGTCACGATCAAGTCTCACACATGTCCCGATAAAAACTCGACAACAGATTATTAAGGATCACTTTTTCATAAAAAATGTGGAAAAATTATCAGTTTTCCATCAAACGAAATGCACGTAGTCCGAAATAGGAGTATATTGCCAACGATCCAAACTCACGTTAATCATTTTAAAAAAATGTAAACACGTTAGAAAGGCTTTTTGCGATAAATACGCTGGTTCATATTAGCGTCGTATGTCTGTTTGTATATTTCGGACTACACTCTAGTTGACGATTGATTTGATGTTTGTTTCGAACTTTCGTCTTACCAACAAACACAAAAAAATCGTAATAGAATAGTGCAATGTAACCAAAATAGCTTCAAAAATGAGTTCAATATTAAAATTTCTCCGTGAAAACCACTTATTGGCCCTTATAGAACAAGCTGTGGCCAAGAAAAAATCTCGGTTGTGTTTAAACGCTTTTGATATTACGGAAATACCATCATTACTGTACACCTGTTTAGACGTCGAGCATCTTTATTTACATAGGAATAAAATTATGATAGTCCCAGTAGAAATAGCACAACTAACGAATTTAACGACTCTTACTCTCGATTACAATAATATTATTTCATTGCCAGCTGAGATAGGTAACTTGAAAAACTTGGTGAATCTGAACTTGAGCTATAATCCGCTCAAAGTGCTAATACCTGAAATAGGTGACTTGGAAAATCTTGAAGCATTCTGGTGTAACAGGATAGGCCTACGTGAGATTCCAAAAGAAATTGGAAAGTTGGAAAAATTAGACACTTTTGGTGCGAGAGGCAATGAGCTGCAAACTATACCCGCTGAGATGACCAAACTTTCTAAACTGCGGTGAGAACTTAGCTATAACATTATTTTTTTATAATTTTAAGTTATTGGACTTAAATGTTTATCTACTGTAACCATTTTTTTTCGTAACATAAGTTTGGGACCTTCTGGTAAGAATTAAAATACCTGCGGCAGGAGATCCCGCTCTTCTATATCTATGTACGTATATCAATAAATAGTACAAATAAACTTATATTTCAGTTATATAGTTTAACTTTAGTGTATAATTCCTTAAAATGAACTTCCGCAAAGTAACGCCCAAATCAATCAATTAGCTAGGTGATATTTTTGTATTATTTGCAGAATATTAAATATTTTAATACAGTTCCCATATAAAATTGCATCCTCGCAAACCTGGGATGAGTTGCTAGGAGTTAATAATGAAAAAACCAGCTAAGTAATAACTATATCTCTATAAATGCATTTCCTTAATTCCAGATGGCTGACGCTTGAAAACAACCACATAGAGACAATGCCGAAGACAATGTACGAGATGGAAGCCCTGGTCCACTGCAACTTGCGCAACAACCGGCTTACAGAGTTTCCACTTTCTGTCCTCCATTGCACCGAACTCATGTACCTGCAACTAAATAACAACCATGTAGGTTTTGACGATAAGATAACATTCACATTGAATATTACAAACAGAACAAAACATAACTTAGCACTAGATAGTAATTTATTTACGATAAAAACCATATAATTATGTACATACATAGGTATGGAATGTTCAATGTTTTTAGCTTATACTGTTTGCTTATTAATAAATCACACAAATGGCATATGATGAAATGCAGAATGCAATTATGCAGCATATTCTTATTCAAAAGTTGTAACGATAAGTCCTGCACCGACGTCCCGCTCGAAGTGGTTTGTCCATTTCCCCCGCCAGATTCTACCCTAGCCAACCTATCTTGAATTATCAGAGGGAGGCTCCGGACCACTGGCGTAGTAACTCCAGTAAGTTGGATTAACTAACTTAAATGCAGTCCTGATTTTCCTGTTACTCATTATTTTTCGCCTCCTTATTAGCACATTCATAGTATTCTGTAGTCGATGCTTCATGATGCCGTGGCGGCTTATTTTTGCCTCAAAGTACTCTGCCGCAGTATTTTAAAAACAATATCTCATTTGTTTCACATATTATTTCCAGATTTTAGTACTACCAGACGATGTGATATCTCTGCTGCCAAATTCTATGGAAATGGTTGATCTACGTGATAACCCTATCTGTGACCAACCACACCCTGTGAGTATGAAAATTATCTACGAAAACACATAATTGATAAACACTTTTTTTTTAAATATTTGTACTCAATATTAGCAAAATTATAAACCTTTATTAACTAACTGTAAATCATTTTTAATCTTGACTATAATAAGCTAATATAACGTGGCACGGTACTAGTCTGGCTTCCAATCTAGAAGTCATGGATTTGCATCCCACGGTAAGCACCTCTGCCATTTCAACTTTTTTTTAAAGATCTGTAGTGATGATGCAATCAAGATGTAGCATACTTGCATAAAAAATACAGATTCACTATCCTCGACTTAAAGTGATCAGATTATATCCATCAGATAACACCCATTCCCACTGTCTAGCGGTCCACACTTATTACTTACCCACATTATTGTGTTTGACTTCAAATCTGTCCGCATTAGGCCACTTTGGTAGATTACGCTCTCGCCCTTCTCACAATGGTGTCTCTCAGTAGGACGGTTTATAATAACGGGCCTGGAATAGAAAGCCTAGTTACGTGTTTTATAACACTGTATTCGGGGATTGCCAGCAAGCGACAGATCATACTATCTTGGTGTCAAATTAACAGACCGATTAAAGTACACGATACTACGCTCCAAAACCAAAATCGCTGATGTCGACCAGACGACTGACACGTTTGTCGCATGTCAAACGACCGCTGGGCAAAGGTCACCACAGTTTGGACGCCAAAGTTTGAGCGAACACGAAGGTGGTGTGACGAACTAAATCGTCACGACAGTCACTGGACCATCAAAGCTGGCTGAAACGGAGGCCCAGCAGTGGGACACTACATAATATAAATTACGTGTTTCCAGGAACACCCATTCATCCGATACAGCGAAACTCTACCGGATCTTCTGCCGATCCCATCCCGCGTGCACGGCGCGTCGGCGCTCGCCATCAACGCGACCGCGCTGCGACTGCCAGCCGTGCCCGCACCAAGACACCACCCTGTTCTAGTTGGTAATACACGTTCGATATAAAACTATACCGATTGGTTTAGGTGCTACACGCCCACAGAATACTATATTATCAAAATTTTCCATGTAAGTGAACGATACTGTTAATTTTTATAGGATAACTTTGAAACTCCAATCTCCTGTGTATAAAAGTTTTTTTTGCATTTGAAACATTTTACGAATGCGACGTTTTGCGCCCAAACTTACTGAAACTCGGTTCTCAAAGTGCAGCTAAAAACCATACTAGAAATTTTTATGGAATGACCACTACATTAAACGTATCTGCTTCAGCTTTATATCGGTATTCCTCATTGGTATGAGGTTCTGCAAAGTATCCGTTTAAATGTAACATTTAGCTTTTTTTATAGAGAAATTTTCTCATATTTTCTAACTACTTTTACAAAGCCCTGTGTTATAACGTGTGAGTAATGATGAGAATCGAATGAATTACTTCAAAGGGCTTAACATTGTATTGTAAAATTTATTTTCTGTGTTGGTTCTCAAAAGGACTCCATTTGCCAATGGTAGACCGTCAAAAACTGTATAATCTGTAAAACCGCGGGGCGCAGATTAATGCGAAAGTATGTATGTTTGTTATCTTTAACATTTTCACTGAACAATGACATCAGATGCGCCACCTCGAACGTTTGCGCGTTTTAAGCCGGTACAACGCCATCTATTGTTTTTCAGTCGAATTATTTTTTTTACTAGTTGCAATAAAAACTGTAATAGTTTGGAGCAATTAATTTAATATACAATAAAGCGACCATAAACAATACAAATACGGAATCCGATGTTGACAGCTGGGTATAATGATGATTCTTTTATACTGTGTGTTCAACTTATACTAAGGGGAAAAGTGGTTATTGTGTTTTTTTTTAATAGGCACAACTCTAAAATTGCGAAAAAGAATTTAGCTGCTCTACATATATAATATCTACATTTTGTCAGGGGTATATTTTTTCTAATAAAAGTTGTTCTCAATGATTACAATGACTTTCGGTAGTACATCCCAAGTTTATATATATACAATAATAACCCTGGTTATGGATGATTACAGCGGCTATGGTCAAGTTACAGAAAAAAAATTTGCTAATATGTACTAACATTCTGGTACCGAACTGAAAAATAGATTATGGCTTTAATATGGCTCTTCTTATGGTTTATCTACTAAAAGCCTACCAAGAACATCCATATGTATATAAATTAATGGTTGGAAAGAGTATCTGAAGCAGCGTAGTTTTGCAGCGATGATAGCTCAATGGTTAGCGCGATCGGTTCACACGCGGGCGTGGGTTCAAACCCTATTGTTGGGGTGAGCTTGAGCTGCCATTGTAGGGAAAACATAGTAAGGAAACCATAGCATGGTGATAGGGTACTTTCTAGTACTCGGCTGGCTAGCTGAAGCACTTAACGGTGTGTTCCGGTAGCCTCACTTGAGAGGCAGTTCAGTTCCAGGCTAGGTGTGCTTACCTTCTTCAACCACACCATCACTTAGCATCGGGTAAGCTAAACTCGAACACCCAGTCAACATTTAAAAAACTGCGGGGATGGAACTACAGGCAGTGAAGGTAAGCTTTAAAGCTTAAACCTACACCTGGGTCAAAGTCCTAGAATCCTAGAACCCCCCCATCTCTACAACACTATTTTATACTATATTCTACCATTCGTACGATGATACCATTGTATTCTAAGAAGTTTCGTCTCGCGGTTCCAGATAACTTGGTAGCTGAGATGGATATGGACAACTCGTCCATCGAATCATCAGAAGACTGGGAAAATAGCGTCAACTCTTCTGACCTCGATGTCCAATATCAGAGTGACGACGAACGCATCGATAACGAGGTGAGAATAACATTCTGAATATCATTGAGAGCATTATGAACTCATTGAGAGCATTCTGAAATCCTTTAGAACATTCTATAATAATCATTTGTAATATTTTGGGATCACTGAGAACATTCTGTAATGATGTGGGTCTAACGTTCTGGAAATCATTGAGAACATTATGAACTCATTTAGAACATTCTGGAATCATTTAGTTTATTTTGTAAACATGGAGAACATTCTGGGATTATGGAATCACTACCAACTTCCACCTATTTCATCCATGTTTTCTGAGAAAAATCTAGCCTGAATACAGTGTGTGTGTCCAGAGCATAAAGTTGCTGAAATTTCATCGCCATTATTAAGAAGTTAGTAGTTAGTATAATATCAGTGTAATACAGTTTTTTAATTTTGCATTTTTCAACACAAGCGGGACATTTAACAATTAAAAAAAACTTATAGCGTAATACAAGCCCCAAACTACATCATCATCATCAGCCATAGGACGTCCGCTGCTGGACATAGGCCTCCTCCTGGGGGGGTTTTGCCAATACTCGCTTCGCTTGGCAGGCGGGTTGGCGAGCGCAGTTAGGTGTGATTGTTCAAGAAAGACGCTGCTGCCGATCTTCCGGATTACATCCCTTAGCCGACTCTTA
Source organism: Biston stratarius (assembly GCA_950106695.1). Lineage (NCBI taxonomy): Eukaryota > Metazoa > Arthropoda > Insecta > Lepidoptera > Geometridae > Biston > Biston stratarius. The sequence continues at coordinate 2,822,055 of OX467115.1, read as the reverse complement.
CGGCAACCACGGGTAGAGAGGGTGGGGTACTATTCTTACGCCGGCACCACCAAACTACGCGTAGCCTGTATTTTGGTGACCCAAGTTTACAAAGTTGCCAGCTTTGATTTCGCGCATCTACATATTTATGGAACAAGATTATTATACACAAAAGAAATTATACCATGTAAATAAACTAGGTGTCTCCATTTGTGTGTATATGTGTGCGTGTGTGTGTGAATGAAAGTGAAAATATATCATTTTATATGGTTCACAGGCTAGGTGTTTGACCACAACTCACCAGATATTTAGTGTCAAAGACTGCCTGAATTGGGAACTGAAAGAAAACAATTCCATCCGAATTTTGCCGTGAACATATGTATACATACGCATGTATGTATACGCGTATATTTTATGTTATGTGGTTGTAATTCCCTAATGTCAGAGTTTTATTTTTCCAGGCGGTCGGAATGGTATTACCGGATCTTTCCCGCTACGCGTCCACTGCTAGCTGAATGCATTCTGAAGCCTCCTAGAACATTTTGGAGCTTCTAGAATATGTTGCGAGGTTCTAGAACATTCTGGAGTCTTCTAGAACATTTTTAAATATTTTAGAACATTGTTGAGTCTGCTAGAACTTTTTGGAGTCCTCTCGGACTATTTTTATCCATAAGGTGTTGGAAAATTGTGATGCAGGTCTTTATCTATACTGGGGAGGGGGTTAATTTTTAATGTATAGAATACCAACTAAATACTTTCTGAAGCCTCCCAAAATATTTTGGAACTTTTAGAACATTTTGGAGTATTCTAGAACATTTTTAAGTATTTTAGAACATTATACTTTTTTTGAAGCTCTTAGAACATTTTGAAATATTCTAAAATTTCTTGTCCTCTTGGACAACAATTATCAATGAGGTGTTGAAGAATTGTGATACAGGTCCGAATCTAGGATGGAGATTTAAATATATTTTTTTTACTTTGTTGTTGGTAAACATACACCATTCAGGAATATATATATATTTATATTATATATATATATATTTTTTTTATATATATATATATTTAAGTTTAACTAAGAAATATTATAGGACTTCAAAATAAACAATGATCGTACCTTGGGGGTCGATATAATTATTTTTATATGGGATTTGTTGGGTTAGAATAAGCGGGAATTTTGACTAAATCGGATGGCTTTTCTTTTCAATCGAGTGTATAAACAAATTTATCTAATTTGAACAATTTTTTTTTTTTTCAAATAAAGGAAGGAGGTGTCATGTGACCAGGGTTTTTTTTACTAGAGCTTGAGCTGCCGGTGAAGGAAACCATAGCGTGGTGGTAGGGTACTTTCTAGTACTCGGCTGGCTAGCTACCACCATCAAGTTTGTAATCTGCCGCCAAGCATCTAACGTATGTTCCGGCAACCTCACTTGAGAGCCAGTTCCATTCCAGGCTAGGTGTGCTGTACCATCTTCGACCACGTCACTTTCATCGTCATTTTTTTTTCTACGATGCCACAGACAGACACTTCATACTTATAACATCCCTCTTAATGCTTATGCGTCGGGGGTTAATAAGAGCGCCTCAAAAAAGACATCAGTATTTTTGAAAAAGTATCGAAATAGTTTAAAGCTTTTTTTTTTTCAAAATTAGTTGTAACACGTTTTGGCGTATTTTTTTTAGTTTTTCAATATTTGGTATATTGAAAGAAAGAAACAACACACAACTAAAGAACGGTTGAATCGTAGTTGATTTTTTATATTTGAAACGGTCTTGATACTTCTAATGACGTTTTTATATGCGCGAGGGCAAAGGCCTAGCATTATCGCACCAGTACAAAGTACCGGGCGTTCAGCTATTATAGAGTAATAGTGGTATACCAACGATAAATAAAAAAAATATTAAAGGTTACAAGACCTTTACTCAACTCGAAAACCGAGTTTTGGTAAACTTATTACGCGTCCTACGTTTTCTCCGTTTTTTTTACTACAAGAAGATGAAAAGTTAATTTGAGCCTTAAAATACATGAGTATTAAGATAAAGAAGCTGAATACCGAAGACTGCACATAAAATACAGAAACTAACTAAATTCATAAAGTGCCGAATTACAAGCGCGAGTGTGTACAATTCGGACCTGTAAACGAGCGAGCTTTTTAAATCCACGGACATATTCAACTGTTAATTATAATTATATTAATATAAAATTATAATGGTTGTACTTACAATAAATTAAAAATATATAGTAGTTGTTAGTTATATGTATAAATCTTCTGGGTTTTTATATACACTTCGACCATGAACGACCAAATGGTGTAACTATTAAATTTATATACCTAATATATATAAAAAATTGCGCGGTCTATGAAAGAAAACATGTTTTCACTTTGAAAAAAAAATGAACCATATTTCGAGGGCCGTCTTAAGCATACTCGGCGCCGGTAACTTGCAAACCGCGAATGGTATAACACGATGATAGCTCAGTGGTTAGCGCGGTCGGTTCGCACGCCGAAGAGCGTGGGTTCAAACCCCAACAATGAGCTTGAGCTGTCGGTGAAGGAAACCATACGTGATAGGGTACTTTCTAGCACTCGTCTGGCTAGCTACCACCCTCAAGTTGAAAATCTGCCGCCAAGCATCTAACGGTGTGTTCCGGCAGCCTCACTTGAGAGCCAGTTCCATTCTAACCTACATGTGTTTACCATCTTCGATCACACCGTTACTTGACATCAGGTGAGCTGTGGTCAAACAACTAGCCTGTAAGCTATAGAAAAAAACCCGCCGCAAATGGCATGCGGCGTAAATAGTACAACAATATCTGTGATGTATAATGAACTAACTGTACCCGCGGCACCGTTCGTGTGGTTTCGAAAATGGCGGTCTCGGCTTGCGTCCCCTAGGACTGCGACCGGGTGCACCGCCCCCTCTAAACCCCCGGGTAAAGACGGCCCTGCATATTTCGGCAAAATATTAACATTGTTATAAAAGAAATTAATTAATCATAAAATTATGTAGTAATAGAAATAGTAATACGTATCAAACCATATACTGTATAGTTGTAGAAAATATACTATAGTCACTATACGAACACAAACATGGCACAATACAGCACATATTTAAAAAAAAAGTTGTACAGATTTATCAACAACTCCTTGCTGCTACAATGACAAATCATAAAATTGCAATTTCATTGACAAATAAAATATAATTAATATGATTGTAAACTAGGGTTAGTAGGGGCGGTAAAAATTGAATAGCCTACTGGCGTCAAATCTGTAAATCCGTTAAAATGTACTAAGCCAAGAGTTAAAAAAGATAACTCATAATAGAAAACAATAAAAAAAAAGGCAAGGCATCATTGACAAAATATATGTAACTATTTTTTTTAACTTTGGCCTAGAACCAACCAAGCTGACCATATAAAAAAAAAATTATTTTTTAATCTGATTTTCTTAATTTGACATCAAATTACGTAGAAAGACATAAACATAATATAAACAACTTTAACAGATCTATTGAAAAGAATTTCTAATAATTTTTCATTCATCAAAATCCATCTAGCCGTTTAGGGTACATAAAGTAAAAGGAAGTTACATTTTTTTTCGTCCATTAAAAAAAAAATATGAAATAGAAAATCTTATTCATATAAATCTTGTTATTAGTTTTATAATTGTTAAGTTTCCATGATTTATTAGTTTAATTATTTTTATTTTATTTACGGAACCGGTCGATTGTAACTTTTTGTCGTGAATACCTATTACAATTCGCTTTCAAAGAGTTGTTATTATTTTACTCCTATTTCTATAAACTATAGCACGTAATACACATCGATGCATTGTACTTAATCAAATTGCTTATTAAAACTGTAATGTTAATTTGTTACCTAATTATATGTTAAAAAGAATTTCACGTTATAATTATTATTTTGAATATTTTGATAATCACCTTATTGGGGCATGATTTGGACTTGATCTGCTTGACCACAGATCTAATATATACTATTGCAAATACATCACCCTTACAAAATACGGTTTTAAAATCGTGGGTAGATTCTTTTCACTTTGTGCGTGTTTAGCGCTAGTTTCGTTTTACGTTATCTACCTTCATCAAAAAGACAAATCAATAGATCTTCTTTTTAATGAATTTTCGTATCTTCTTTTTTAAAACTTTCTGGCTTGTTATTATTTATATTATGACGTTACATCACATTTCAAAAAGTAATATATTTAAACATTAAAAGACGAAATTTGAACTATCGAAAAACTTCGGAATATTTCTAACTCTATCTCTGTATGTAATAATGTTTAAATTGTTTGTTTGTTTTATTAATAAATAATTTAAATGGAAATGAATCTCATTCCAGAACTGCTGTTTTAGTTTAATAATTTCCTGAAGTCAAAATGTAAAATATGTGACGTCACACCAGGGAGATGAGAATCAGAAATGACCAGCCGTGACAAGGCAGGGGAGGGGTAAAAAAATAATCAAATTCGTGTGACGTAATTTGTAGATGGCCCCTTAAAAAGAGTATAGCAAAAAAAAAAGTACTAAGTACTTTTGTATGTGTATAAAAGTATCACATTTTAGCAACTGATTTGTAATTTACTATTTTACGATTGTATACCTACGTAGGTATAAAAGGGTAAAACATGGAATAGGTAATGGCGAATAAATCTTTACATCGTCTGTACTTTGTTTAATTAACCCTTTCCCCGCCTAATTTTGCCACAGCAATCGTGTCCCCAGCGCCAGACGAGTAATAATTTTAAACAGTGTTGGGAAATCTAAATTATTATCGATATATGTAGCCTGTGACATTGTACCTACGAATCTAAATATTTAAACATCGGGCGAGAGCCGTGTGCAGCAGTGGGCCGTATATAGATTGATGCTAAGTAAAACACTCCAAATATACAAATATTTTACTGATAACACAAATGTTACAAGTAAATTCGGTATGTAAAGTTTTTTTCTATTTATTTGATTTTTAATACGTTATCAAATTTTGTAGCGATGACGTCATAACGTCGGCTGAATATCCATAGAGGCCTTTGCCATGTGAAACAAAAGAGGATATTTTGACACATTTGATTAACTTTTGCCATGAAGTAAAGAATTTTTTTATCAAAACTTCTCCGTGTTGCCAATCTATTACAATTATAATAGATCTATTATTTTTTTGTATGGATTAGTACTACGCTATTACAATATATCATTATAAGAGTTTTAGAACACTGATTACATGACAAAGAATAAAAACAAAGTGAAAGGATAAGATATAGTAAAAGAGAGAAACAGAAAGTACAGTAAAAAAACAAACATTTACGTGATGATAAATGCTTTTTGTCTGGGTGATCTGTATGTATTTACTAAAAAAAGTATAGGTATATCAGTTATCTGGTTCCCTTGGTATAAGCTTTGCTTAGTTTGGGGCTAAATGGCGCTGTGTGAAATATACCTATCCTACGATATTTATCTTTATTTTTAACTAGCTTAGACTAGCTTCGTCAGCATTAACTTTAGAATTAGGTTCAGAGAACCTAATTAACAATAGTCAAGAAACTTGCGCTATTTTATTATTAGATTAAGATAAAAGATAGGTACTTATTATCCCAGTTCGTTTTTGATAATCCCACAGGAACCTAACGTTTTTCTAATATAAAAAGTATCATTTATGTTAATCCAGGTAATAAACTGTGTGTCAAATTTCATCCAAGTCCGTTCTCCAGTTTTTGCGTGTTTGAATAACAAAAATCTAAACATCCTAACATACAAACTTTCATTTATAATATTAGTAGGATAAATTTTATGAGTAGTTTCGGTATTGCATCGGAACACATACATAAAAGACCGTTAAAAATATAACCTAATAACCTACCTGCTGATAACAAACGTAACCTTCCTTTTGGTTTTGTCGTAGTCGGGTAAAACCGCACCCGCAGGTAAAGCTTGCGTCTAAATAAAGGACTAATAAAAACAAAACTTGACAACATCAATAGCTTTATTAAAATCTAAAATTACACTGATTATACAAATCTATCACATTTATTTACCAATTGGTTATTTTTATCACACAGATATACGTAAGGTACATTATTGATTGATAATTTGTACAATTCAAAATAAGACGAGGAATCTTTATATATACAGTGTAACTTTTATAAGGAACCTCAATATAAAGAATTCCTCGATTTAACAATTTCTCGAAATCCCCTAGAACTACCCGTATGAGTTAATGCAAAATATACCTTTACCAAAGTAAGTAAAAAATTTATAAGTAGAACATCTTCGCGATAAATAGGCGACACGAAGAGGCGGCGCGGCGGGGGCAGAGGACGCTTGCCGGCGATCACTACGTGAGTGCCGACCTAGCTGTCGGGGTTAGCACGTAAATGTCATTGTTTTCTGTTGTGTAGGTAGGTAGGTGTTCATGTACAAATTTAATACGTTAGTAACTTTTTAGTAAAAAGGTATTAAAAAGTGACAGAAATTTACGTGTCTTACAGAGTTGATGTTAGCGAAGCTACGAACAAAAAAGGTTGATCGAAGATTTGTTCATAGATGCGATGTCAACATCTAACGCGCCTCGCGCTAAACCTGAGTGATTTAACACTAGGGGAAGATGCTCTACTTACTCAGGGCCGTGCGCTCCAAGTACTTTGCCTTTACATTATAACGAATTTTCAATCATTGCAAAATGTAAATAGAAAATCAATTTGTAGCGATGATAGCTCTGTGGTTAGCGCGGTTGGTTCGCATGCCGAAGGGCGTGGGTTCAAACTCCAACAATGAGCTTGAGCTGCCAGTGAAGGAAAACATCGTGAGGAAACCATAGCGTGGTGGTAGGGTACTTTCTAGCACTTGGCTGGCTAGCTACCACATGAACATAGTATTATAAGTTTGTGCAGTGTAATATTTTTGTATATTGTAGTGAAATGCGAGGTGCCTAATCTATCTAATACCTTTAAATTTTTATATATTCTTGTATATATGTATATATAATCTGAATCTCGGAAACGGCGCCAACGATTTTCATGAAATTTAGTATGCAAGGGGTTTTGGGGGCGATAAATTGATCTAGCTAGGTTTCATGTTTAAAAAATTAATTCAAAATTCACTCACACATTCGCGTACAAAAACTACAAGTGTAAAGTGTCTGTGTAATATGGAGATCTGATCCAGTATCCAGGGTGTATCCATAGAAAAAATTGTTCATAATGATAAGTATAATGTTCCATTCCACACTGTATACCTCCTTACACCTTCCTAACCTTAACCTGGATATCGATTGTAGTTTTGAACTATAAGAGCTAGCATATCAAGTTGTAAGATTCGCATAATAAGATAGGAAAATATGGAAATTGACAGCGTCTCTGGCAAAAGTAAATGGAAAATACTTTTATTTAAAAAATTGCCTATCGTTAACACACTGCGTATAAATTCTCGCAAATGAATATACTAGACCTACTGTTATTTTCTTTAGTGACTTAGCTTACAAAATGTGACGAAATATTTGTGCTGTGCGGATCAAAAGATTAAAAAAAAATAGTTCCTTTCAGTCAAGCGCAGCATTAAATGCTTATAGAAATTTATTTCATAGCTTTGATTAAAATCTTAATAGTAATTTCAGTCTGTTAGGTCTTCTGCGATTCTTCTATCTGACGGAATTCTTCTAGAAGAGTGTCGCCTTCGAAGAACGAAGAAGAATCTAGAAAAAGAAAACAATTTGACCAACCACGCAAGAATACAGATTACCCTCCCTCCTTACCTCCTTAGAATGGAGGAGGTACTATGGTTGAGAGGCTAAGTTTTTGATCACAGCTCAACTGATATTAAGTGAGACTCGGAGTGTTTACCATCTTCGACCACACTGCCACTTAACATGAGGTGAGCTATGACCAAAAATCTAGCCTGTCAACCATAAACTAAATTAAAAATAAACTTACCTTTTCTTTCCAATTTGATTTTCCCAATGTAAGGCTTGTCATCGCCCTCGTCTTTGAGATCTCCTTTCAATTTGTTCTAAAAATGAAATCAAATACATTTATTAACACTTTATAAAACAATGCAATTAAAATATATTCTTATTATAAGTTTTAACAAGTTTAAGTTTTTTATTTGGAATTGTAATTTTTCCGTTTTTTTTATGAGAGATATGAATTCTCAACAATAACCAGCTTGAGGGATGGAGGGTGGTGCGATAGTGTACTAGCTAATCTCTTATCGGAAGAAAAATACTGTTCCGCATCACCAATTAAGTGTAGAAAATAAGAAAATTTGTATACATTTTGCAAAGTTAGTAAAATATCTATAAGTAGAACATCTTCGCGATAAATAGGCGACACATATGGGAAGAGGCGGTGCGGTGGGGGCAGAGGACGCTTGCCGGCGATCACCACGCGAGTGCCGGCAGAACAGCCGACGTTAGCACGTGATGCGAATATTCACTTATAATACCACAAGAGCTTCAAAATTATCGGGTATTTCCCGATAGGGAACCTTGAGGGAAATGCCAGATAATTTTGAAGCTCGTGTGGTATTCGGGGGATTATTTTTCCGACCCAAATATCGACCAATAGAATTGCACCATTCGACGTCACGTGGTACAACCTACATGGTCAAAAAATTATCAGTATAATACCATGTAGGTTGTACCACGTGACGTCGAATGGTGCAATTCTATTGGTCGATATTTGGGTCGGAAAAATAATCATCATAATTATTTAAAAAAAAAAAAAAAAGTTGAGTCAAATGTCAAATTTAAATGTCATTGTTTTCTGTTGTGTAGGTAGGAAGGTGTTCATATTAAAATTTAATAGGTTAGTGACTTTTTACTTAAAAGGTATTAAAATGTCACAGAAGTTTACGTGTGTCTTATAGATTTAATGTTAGCGAAGCTACGAACAAAAAAGATCGATCGAAGATTTGTTCGTAGATGCGATGTCGACATCCCTGCACGCGCCTCGCGCTTAACCTGCGTGAATCAACGCTAGTAGGGAAGATGCTCTACTTACTCGGGACCGCGCGCTCCAACTACTTTGCATTTTGTAAAAGACCAATGAAGGTGACATGTTATGTTTGACAAAAAAGATAAAAAAATATATGCAAAAGTAATGAGACGAAGGCGACACTCTCTTGATGGTAAGATAACGCCTGTCCATGACCATCGCAGCGATACAAAAGTCCAGGGCATCGCTGCTTTAGCGCTCATTACTTTCGATGGTTAGTCTCAACAGCCCTGTAATTTCGTTAGCTGCAGTAACCTTCTAACCGGAACACAGTTCACACACTACTGCTTGGCGGTGGTATATCTGGTACTGCGGTGGTGCCTAGACAACTTCCTTCTAAGGAGATTTACCACAAGCAAATTTAATAAAAAAATATTGGTATTTGACTATTTTAATAAATATATTTACGCCATAATTATTGTATTTTACTAAGGAAACTGACGTGGTTTTGACACATGTTTTACTTATTCGAGATTACTTACGTTTAAGTGTTCAAGGTATATATTAAGTTTATTTCCGCTTAACAGTCGTTTCAGTTACGACAGTGGTGATTTAAATTTAACTAACTTGACAACAATTTAAAAAACTTATCTTTACTTTTTTTATATGGCTGACAGGCTAGGTGTGTTGTTAGCGGCACCTCCCCCTGATTAGTAGATACTAACTGATTAAGTACATAAATAAATAAAAATAAATAAACTGAGATTTCATGAGATTTGCAAAATCAAGCCGCAACCCTAAGAAGAGTCCAAAAATCCTAAAATCCCAAGACAAATCCTGAGATATGGTAACCCTACGTGCGAGGCGCGCAGCGAACCGCAGCGCGAAGCAACACGAGGCCGCGCGCGCGGTGTACTTAGCTTTATCTCCATGAAGAAGGTCACCGGATGTGGCCGAAACTATAGTCGGAATTTCCGACAAGCTTACGTTTATGACAAATTTTAGTTTTAAATATTAAGTAATGTTTCGGATAAGTATTTTTATTTGTTGTCAAGTTAGTTAAATTTAAATCTTCATCAATGTTGTAACTGAAACGACTGTTAAGCGGAAATAAATTAAATATATACCTTAACACTGAAATATCCAACATAAATAAACGTGAGTAATCCCGCATAAGTAAAACAAAAATTACTGCATTAATGGGCGCTAGGCTTTTGAAATGATAATAAAACTTGTAAATTTACTCACTTTAACAAAACTGGGCAACCCGTCTTGTAGATGGTACCAGCTAAGTATGAATATCAAAGACACGAAAAACAAATTCGTGCTGATACCTGTAAAACACATTAAACATTTCACACACACTATCGTGTTAAAAAGTTATAATATAAGCTACTAGCCCCGGCTTTGCACGGATGTAATTTATTTTAGCGTGCTTGTTGTAGATAGTCTGTGGGTGTGCTAGGACATCACTAGTAACAACAAATAAAAGTTCGCTGGCAACACTGAAGGGGAGAGAGGGTAGCACTAAGACTTGAGAGGCAAGAGTGTATGTACATAACTACTCGGGCCGTGGTTTACTGATCAGTGATTGTAAATGTACCTATTGCAATAAGATTATATCCAAATGGAGAGTGTTTTATTGAATCTGCAGCCCCCACAGTGCTGGTAAATATTATTAACTGTGTTGTTTTATACTTTACGATACAGCTTAAGACGACTGTTAGTTATGTTTTGTTTCCACGATTATTATCTTAATAAATAAGTCAATTAATTAACTAATAAGTCCTGTGTTTCCCGAAAAGTACAATATGGGTGTGTTCGAATCAAGGTTAAACAGGTTACTTTGAGATAAGCGTGTTCCATCCTAGACCACATTGTTGCTTATAATCAGGCAGGATGTCGTCACACGAGAACATATAACGTATTAAAGACTACCAACCCGCACTTGACCAGTGTGGTACCACCGCAGTACCAGATATTCTGCCGCCAAGCAGTAGTGTGTTAACATTACTGTGTTCCGGTTTGAATGGTACTGCAGCTAGCGAAATTACTGGACTGTTGAGAATAACCATTGAAAGTCTCAAAGTAATGAGCGCCAAAGCAGCGATATCCTACACTTTGTATTGTTGCTCAAAGTTCTGTGCATCGCTGCAATGGTCATGGACAGTGGCGTAGCGTGGACTAATCCAGACGTGGGCAAAGTCACAGTAGCAAGGCCTTTGTGTATAAATATCGGGGTTAGACAATCCAAAAGTATGCACTACCCAGCTAGTTCTTACACGATGGGAAATTACTTGTAAAATAGGTAATTAGGTCAGGCAAATTTTAATATTTTTTAATTACCCTTCGATTGATTTGCCAGAAGTTATAGATTAAATACCTAATTATGGAAATATTCAAGGAAACAACAACGCCGCTTGTAAACTATACTTTAACATACATAGTTAATACTTTTTCGATCTTAAGTCATCCACAAGGGGGTCTTCCTATAAGTGCAAGGTCGTGGGCGAGGGGCCGCTTCGCCCACGCCTAGCTACACCACTGATCATAGACAGGCGTTTTCTTTTACCATCAGGAGAGCGTTCCGATTATCTCATCACCTTTACATTTAAAAAAAAAACATAAAAAACTATGTCCTACTCTTCTCACAACAGTAGGAGAGTTAAAAACAGGGAGGAATGGGTGTGTGAAGTAAGAGAGAAGCGATGGTATCTCACCAATGATGGCGGAGAGGTTTGGCCAGTGGAACATGACGTACCGCAGTCCAGTGAAGTGCGCCTGTATCTGCAACTCGCACGCGTACACTTGTGCGTAACGCGACTGCACTTCCACGTACGCATCCGTCACGGGCAGGTTCTACAATACGATACAATAATATTTGTAACATCCCAAAAAAATCAAATTCAAAGTACTTTTATTGACATAAACACGATAAGATAAACATTTTATTCAATTTTTAAACATTTCATTCTTGTAGCGATGATAGCTCAGTGGTTAGCGCGGTAGGTTCGCATGCCGAAGGGCGTGGGTTCAAACCCCAACAATGAGCTTGAGCTGCCGGTGAAGGAAAACATCGTGAGGAAACCATAGCGTGGTGGTAGGGTACTTTCTAGTACTCGGCTGGCTAGCTACCACCCTCAAGTTGAAAATCTGCCGCTAAGCATCTAACGGTGTGTTCCGGCAGCCTCACTCGAAAAGGTTAAGAAAATAATCATCTGGACTCAAACCGGGGTTTTCTGGTTCCGGGACTGCCTGATTTCCCACCTGAGCTATTATAACCTTATAGATGATGGCTAAATTTACCTTCGTATTCTAATGACATTGTAGTAATTTTTCATTACCTGAAAACACGGATAAAAAATGAAGCCGTTTCCGAGATTCAGATTATTTTTATACAAGAATTGCTCGTTTAAAGGTATAAGATAAAAATATAAACAAAAATAATAATAATAATATCGTACCATGATATTATTATTATGGCTGCGCCACATACTCATACATACATCTCACTCGCATATTCATTTTATATAAGCATTTTTATATACCCTCTTATTAACACACTTTCCTACCCTCACTTTCCTCACAATACCTGCCACACAAGTCAGTCGTGAATTGGCGGTTATAAAGTGCGCAATACGCTTCCCTTACCTCGTCATCAATATATCAAACAAAACTCTAAATTCTAACCGCGAGTGTGATACAACCTAAGAACATTGTGTCAATCGTGTGGAGAGCAATATTTAGTGTGAAACTAAAAACGCACTTCTTGGGAAGGAACCGGGACGTTCCGACCAGCACCAGCTACCGAAGAAAACTACAACAGGTATTTCCCGGCCTCTCCATGGTAAGTCAAATAAATCTCTAATGTCAATAATGCTAAGCATCGTCAAAAACCGCGGCTGGACTGACACTGGCGCGGTTTGTGATAACTCAGCCTCTTTCACACAGCTACCGCAAGTCGCGCCAGTGTGGGGTAGGCTTAACGCAGCCGTTCTGGTACCTGATCGTCTTCGAAGTCGCTGAACAGTTCCACCTGGAGCTGCTGTTTCTCCTCGTCGAGCCCTGCCAGGAGGAGAGGAGATATCACTAACGTTCGCAGGATGGTGTGAAGACGTGATCTAAAATATACAACACTGAAGCTTAGTGGTTTCATCAAATTCATCGCCGTACCTTAGGTAAGCCAAACCGCTGAAAATAACTAGTAAATAAAAATATTTTATTTAATATTGCAACAGATGGCGTTATTCGAAAGTAGGAAACTAAATTTCTAGAAACAGCGCCATCTATTTCATGTGGAGTGATTTACAGCAGCCAACAGGAAAGTTAATGCAAATAATATTTCGACATAGTTATTTTAATATTCATATTAGAATATCTATATATGTATAATATATAATAATCTCGTGTAATGGTGTTTGTGGTCGCACTCTTCCGAAACAGCATGAGCGATTTTTATGTATATTTGGTAGGTATGAGAATAGATCGTAAAGTATATTTCATATCGCTAAGTGATTAGCTACTTTTTATCCCGAAAAATTTAGCGGGTAGCACCGCGGGGCGCAGCTAGTTTGGTGTTAGCGACAAGTGTTGTTACATAGAATACCATACCCATTTTTTAAATAGTAAATACGCTTGCGTTTAACCGTCATTTCGCCTGATGTTAAATGATGATGGAGCATGCTAACCTAGAAGAAACAGATTCACTCGCACAACGGCCCCAGGTTAAGAGATAACGCCTGTCCATGATCATTGCAGCGATACACACAACTTTGAGTAGTAAAACAAAGTCCAGGGCATCGCTGCCTTGGCGCTCATTACTTTGAGACTAGATGGTTAGTCTCAATAGCCCTGTAATTTCGCTAGCTGCAGTACCCTTCAAACCGGAACACAGTAATGTTTACACACTACTGCTTGGCGGCAGAATATCTAATATTGTATGGACTCTAGCAATCCTCTCTAAGCCTACTTACTGGGAAATACCAAACTAAAAGAGGTCATTGTATCATCATTATGAACGACTTTTACCATGGGCACAACTATTGAATCATGAAACAATTAAAATTAAAGAAAAAACCCGACTTCCTTTGGTTTTCTCATGGATGCCATTGTCAGAACTGGACCAAATTGAAATGGGACCACACGGGAATCGCCAGCTTTCAAATAAAAAAAGAATCATAAAAATTGGTTCAACCAGTCGAAAGTTCTGAGGTAACAAACATTTAAAAAAAACCTGTTGAATTGAGTACCTCCTCCTTTTTTGTAGTCGGTTAAAAATATCAGCTGTTCCATAGAAAAAGCTTATTCTTAACCAAATATGTAATTGGAGCAGTTAATTTTTTCGATTTCAAAGTAATGCCTATAGCAAAAGTTGTTCAAAATGATGGGTACAATGAACCTATACTCCAAGCTTTTAAACCTGTATAAACATCTATGGAAAGTGAAACTTACCTGTGCCTCAACATAGCGGATCTGCATGATGCAGATACTAGTACGCCGCGTTTGGCGCGCATCTGCGCACAGACCATGAACATTCCTGAAATATATGAAATAAAACTTGAAAAATATTCACTCAAATTGGACTAATTTCCTGCCAAATAGGGTACTGAGACTCAAAATCAAAAGTCATTTATTCAGTTTAGGCCCTGGTAAGGCACTTATGAACGTTAAGTTACATGTTTGAATCTACCACCGGCTCGTAATTACACTTCAACTGAGAAGACTCCGGCAAGAAACTCAGCAAGGCATTTTTTTGTGGATCTTTCTTTTCATATTAGGTTACAGTTTACAGTTATAAATATTAATACATACATTATGCTTACTACAATTGTCACTTAGCCAGGGGGATGCAAGTGCAGACTAACTATTGACTAACTATGACTAACCATTGAATATCTTAAAGAATATCCAAAGCAGCGATGACCTGGAATCCCTGGAGTTTGATATTATTCAAAGCACTATACTAGATACTGGACAGATGGTTACGTCTTACCATTAAAAGTATTTAATTTGCCTCTTTATACTTTCACATCATCATCAGCCATAGGACATCACTGGACATAGGCCTCCTCCTGGGGGGGTTTTGCCAATACTCGCCACGCTTGGCAGGCGGGTTGGCGAGCGCAGTTAGGTGTGATTGTTCAATGAAGACGCTGCTGCCCATCATCCGGATAACAACCCTTAGCCGACTCTTACGGCAACCACGGGTAGAGAGGGTGGGGTACTATTCTCACGCCGGCACCACCATATTACCACGGCTTTATACTATATTTCGTCATTAATTTTACATCATAAGAATAATTAAAAACTATTGTCTGCTCAGAGTGCAGTGAGCTTCAGTAATTACTGAGAGAGAGAACTTAAAATAGCTTAGAGGTCAAATAAAAAATAAAAAAAACACTCGGTGCATCACTGTTGAAAAATAAATTATGCAGTTTAAAACTTTAAAGCGAGGGAAAAATACAATTTGTATTCACCATAACTAACAATTAATAATGTACCCAATCTCGTTGGACCGTCTATCATTCTATATGGCGTTGGCAGAATTGTTGAGAACCTTCCAAAATCAATAGTTAAAGTCAACTCTACCTGTCTGATTTCTAATTGGTAAAAGTTAGTAATGTCCTCAACGTCAACAGTACTGGTGTGGAGAACATACATTCAAACATATTTAGGTAATTTTTGTTGTACAGAGTTAGTTACTCATGCTTGATTTAAAAAAAAATGTGTCAATAACTCTTCCATACCTAAGTCCTTATTGACCTGTGACTCCGGCATATCAAGCGTCAGCTTGATCCTATAAGGCTGTGCGGACATTAACATGTGACTTTTCTTTGTAAGTTGAACATGGGCTGATGGGAACGAGCATATTCCCGTCTGTTCATCACATGACCTGGAAAGAAAATGGTTTACCTATAATGGATACCTTATACCAGCCCTAATGTCAGAGTTAATGTGCCACCTAAAGACCTCTGACATATCTTTACTTAATACTAGCTTAAACTTGTAACTTTGTCCGCATTAACTTTGGAAGTAGGTTCAGAGATAAATGAAACATGTTGTAACAAATATGCAATAGTCATGAAAGTTGCACTATTTTATTTTGAGATTAAGATGACGGATACCTTTTATCCCTGAATAATATTACATAAGACACATCTATACCAAGTTTCAAGTGGATACATCCAGTATGTTTCGTTTTGATAATCCCCCAGGAATCTAACCTTTTTTTAAATATAAAAAGTATCCTATATGTCTATCTAGGTAATAAACTATGTATGTGCGAAATTTCATCCAAATTTGTTCAGCCATGCTTACTTGATTGTGATAGCCACAGCTGATTGCAAGGGAATTATCTATTCTATTCATTATCTATTTAGGAAATAATAAATAGTATTAACTTGAATATAATATGTATTTTCTTATAACGTTTAAAACAGAGATTCTACAAGAGAACAAAAATATTTATAAATTTGTTTTAATTTATTAATTGAATTTAATACTTACTTAAATTGTAAATGCACCGGACGTACATGTGTAACATTAGGCATGTATGTGTAATAGAAAATAACATACATAAATATAGAAATCCACAAAATAGCAGTTAGAAACACTGTTACTATTCCAGCTCTGTACAATAACTCCTTAGCACTGCTTAAACCGGCATCAGTCTTCTTCTTATACCCATAATATTGTCTTAAAATAAAAACTTGGACAGGTTTTATCACATAATCCTTATAAAGTCTGAAGGGACTAACATAGTTCAGCAGAGACATGTCTTCGTTACTTTATGCGCACTTATCTAATAAAACACCAAGGTAACGGATTTAATAACCTTAATTGCGGGTAGATAATGCATATTTTAAAGTATTACTAAACACTGATAAATATACCGATAAGTGAGCCTCAAGTCAAAGGGTATTTGTTTCTATTTTTATCTTCGTTTTTGTTGAGATAATAAAGTTTAGTGACACAAAACTGTATGTGATGAACTATGCGTTGAACTTCTATCACAAACTGTTTTGAATTCGTTTTATTATGATATTATCTAGAAATATAAAAAGTATTCCTCAAAATCCGTAATCATAACAAAATTAACAAATAACATTTTTTTTTTTAATTTATTCTTGGCTATGGACATGGATACATCTTTAGCCGTTATTTTTTTACATGAGATCAGGTTTAACCAATCTCTATAGAAAATGGTATTAATCTTAACTTATTTATTTAAAAAAAAAGAGTTTTTAGAGTGTTTATGTAAAAAAAGAACATGTTTTATACATACATCGGTTTCGCAAGGGTGCTTTTTAGATACTAATGTGGTGCATATGCATGTATCACATCACTATCACTATCATCACTATCACTACATAGTATAAAACAAAGTCGCTTTCTCTGTCCCTATATCCTATGTATGCTTAAATCTTTAAAACTACTTAAATCTTTACTTTAATAGATAGAGTGATTGAAGAGGACGGTTTATATGTATAATACATGCATATGCACCACATTAATATGTACATTGCACCCGTGCGAAGCGGGGGCGGGTCGTTAGTTATACATACATATAAACCTTCCTCGTGAATCGCTCTATCTATTGGTGAAACTGGCATGATAATCCGTTAAGTAGTTTTTAAGTTTATCGCGAACAGACGCGGCAGACGACATAAAAACGTTTAACGTTTATAACGACGTTTTATAATATGTAGTGAAGTGCCAAATTAAAGCACGCGAAACTGATTTGAAATTTAACTTTCACTTCCAAAACTCCACCGAAGAAACTCATCACAAAATAGTTGGCAATAACGAAACATTTTACAATGGCAAATGCGCAAACTGCGACGCCAAAAACGACGAACAATACAGATGCTAACCTTCCCACACACGTCAATGACAAATAACTGTCAATATTATTTATAGATGAAAAATGTTTTGTTGATTTGGACTTTAATAATCTGAATTAAAACTATTTATTGTTAGAAATTCTATGTTAATAATAGTTTGAAAATGATACTCAATCGTCGAAACTCCCTGGCTTTATATTTACAGCTTTATCGGAGACTAATGTGTAGCACTTCTCGGCCATTAGTGGAAGAAGCCTTGTCGGCGACCGCATACAGACCAGAAATAGTTGAGAAATCTAAATATGAAAGGTGGGAGGCAGATGGACGATTCAAGGCTTCCATGTCCACTTCCAAGCCCATATTCAGTATGGTGCTTCCTCCACCTAACGTTACTGGAAAACTACATTTAGGTTAATTTCGCATGCTTATTATAGCTATAATTGTGCTGTACATAGGTATCACATTAAGACCTTATGTAAACAATTTATCGCGAATAAATGACTTGAACTTGAACTTGAAGAAAGTCTTAACTTCTTGTGTATTGTTTACATAACATCTAAGTAAATTTTTAGCCAAAGAAGAGAAGTAAGCTGAATGAAATGAAAATTATTTTCATTTTCTTTTCAACTATGATTGCTGACCAATTATGCCACCCATTTATTTAGTACAAATACTAGGCAGGATGGCTTTCTGTTTTACGTTATAAAAAAAAAAAAAACTTTATCATTTTTGAATTAATATTCATCCTTTAAGCCGCCATACACAAAGTGTCTTTAGCGGAACCCAAGGGGTCTGCAAACCCTCTGTGGGGGCTTTGCAAAAATACAGGTCATAATGAAAAAAAAAGAGTTGCTTACATATGAATATTTTAACATAAAGTTGAAAAATAACTAAAAGTGTAAAATAGTGTTAGAGGAATGTGTAATATGAGAGCACGGCTTTTCATTTCAGCCAGGATATTAGCAGTTATCAGCATAGTTCAACACTGACAATAAAAAAAAAAACACATAAAACTAAAAGTTTTTGTTTACTTTAGGGCTCCGTCAAATATCAATCCGTCGTTTTGCTTTCAGGCAAGTCACCGTTGCCAAAAAAATTTAGAACCATTGCTTTAAGACAGGGGTTCCCAAACTTATTTTGTCTACTGCCCACTTTGAGAATAAATTATTTTTTAGCGCCCCCATTTTATCTAAGAGAAGCAAATGAAATTACAAATCATCCAAGCCTCTACACAACGCCCCCATTTTTTTTCTGGGTCTCTTACCTTTAGGCCTGCAGCATCCACAAGGGGGTGTTATCGCCCACTTTGGGTAAGGCTGCTTTAAGAGGTCAAATGGAAGAAGTTCACTGCATATATCAGTTATTTTTATCTCAGTAATAAAGAAAACATATCATTGATCTGTTTCAGCTAGATTCAATGAAAATGCTTGTTTTTTTATTTATTTCAGGACATGCATTAACTTGCACAATTCAAGATGTGATAGTTAGAAGGAAAAGATCTATGGGTTACAATGTGCTTTGGTTACCAGGTACTGATCACGCTGGAATAGCAACTCAGGTAAAATAGCATCCTATCACTCTAAAAACATGAATATGATAAGTGTAGCAATA
This sequence comes from Biston stratarius, assembly GCA_950106695.1. Classification (NCBI taxonomy): domain Eukaryota; kingdom Metazoa; phylum Arthropoda; class Insecta; order Lepidoptera; family Geometridae; genus Biston; species Biston stratarius. Next base: position 2,802,680 of record OX467115.1, on the reverse strand, counting down.
TTTCCTACAAGTTTTTGTTTTACTGTTGTGGAATTACTTATGTTTAATATACTCTGACTATAGCTTCGGGGATCAGCCCACTCGGCACCTTATGACATTTTTACATTATTCATTATATACATAAAGTTATGTATTATTGTTAATCTGTAGCTTCCTTTATGTGTGTATTGTTTATATGATTTTGATTTCTTTTTTTTACACCATCAGCTATGTATATTAGCTTTGCCTTCTGTCCTGTGTATCCGAAGAAGGCTTGAAAAAAGTTGCGTTAACCGATAAGGCTGTCGTCATATTACTGCTAAGTAATCATTGTTATAATATGTTGGTGTACAATATAGTACTTTTCTGTTCTAATGAACAAAGACAGGATGAAATTGTTTGTGTTTTTTTTATGTGTCTTTTCGTGTCTATTGTGCCTGTGGTCTGTTAGTCATTTACCGACTAGATATTATTATTTTTCTGCCCTGTCTCATTGTTTTTGAAATGTCACAAAAATTTGTTTCAGGGTGTTGTTGAAAAATACTTAAAATCGAAACAAAACCAAACCCGTCACGAACTTGGACGCGAAAAATTCGTCAATGAAGTTCTAAAGTGGCGAGAAAAGCATGGCAACACCATTAACCAACAACTCCGCATTCTTGGCTGCTCTCTGGACTGGTCTCGACAAACATTCACCATGGACCCTAGACACACACATGCAGTCAACACTGCCTTCGTAAAACTCTTTCAAAAAGGTTTGATTTACCGTAAAAAGGCTCTAGTGAACTGGTGCAATGCGTTGAAATCTACTGTGTCGGATATAGAAGTAGAAAATATCACAATAACTGGTCCGACTAATATAAACTTGCCTGGTTATTCTAAGCCCATTATGTTTGGATCGCTGTATGATTTTGCTTACCCAATGGTGGCGGAAGACGGGGAAATAATTGTGTCTACAACCATGCCGGAGACAATGCTAGGAGATACCGCAATAGCCGTGCACCCTCAGGATGAAAGGTAACTTATTACAAGGTATTACCGATAATTTTCCTTCAAAGCAATAGTGTTTAAATATTACTATGTTCCAGTACTAGAGCTAGCAAAATTTTAGGGCTATAAAGACTTAATGTGGAATGCACAATACACCCCAAGCGGGAAGTCAGTGCAGTGCAGTGTCTAAAAAAACTTTCATTAATCAGCAAAGATATGGAGTGGAGACCATGGGCCAGTAAGCGCAGCGTAGGACATTCACCCACAAGGTGGACAGACGATCTCATAAAGGCCGCAGGAACGCGCTGGATGCGAGCCGCTTCCAACCGGTCTTTATGGAAATCAATAGGGGAGGCCTATGTCCAGCAGTGGACGTCCTACGGCTGAAATGTTGTTGATGACACTTCCTCACCATTGATGGCGAAATTGCCCTTAATCACAATAGGGCGAAATGAAAAAAACTTTCTTCGAGTATTTATTATCAAAATGGACGAAAAATGCAGTGCCCCTTAACGGGCTTACAAAACGAAAACCAACGCGAAGCTACACCTAGTGTGATCATACATATTAGTTTTTTGTATGATTGACAAGCTAAGCTGACTGATTGGCTTCTTAACAACTGTTTCTACAGCGTTAAGGAGTTCATGAATTTTTCTTATAAATAATAATTAATAATAATGTAATATGGACTAATTAAATTAATGTATCTACTGTTAACATTTGCACGTCTGCATGCAGACTGAATACATTGTGACACTACAAAAAATATTATAAGACCTATATAATATACCTACATGTATTCTTGTAAATAAATTATTTGATTTGATTTAAGCGTTTGACCACAGCTCAGTTGATGTTAAATGACTGTGTAATCGAAGATGGTAAAGCACACCTAGCCCGGAATGGAACTAGTTCTCAAGTGAGGCTGCCGGAACACACCGTTAGGTGCTTGGCGGCAGATTTTTAACTTGATAATAGTAGCTAGCCAGCCGAGTACTAGAAAATACCGTCACATTTTCCTTCACCGGCAAGCATATTATTAGAGTTTGTACCCACGCCTTTCGGCGTGTGAATTGACCGCGCTAACCACTGAGCTATCATCGCTGTAAAGTATATACATATAATATAATATCAAAAACTTGAAGGTTTTTTTAACAAACTCATACTATATAAAGCTGGTTTTCATAGTAAAGCCCTTTGGTTATTAAGATACATGTCAACTTTTCTTACTTTCCAGGTATAAACATCTTGTCGGCAAACATGCGATGCATCCCTTCCGCAAAGCACCCATTCCCATCATAGCCGATGAGTTTGTCGACATTAAATTCGGCTCAGGCGCGGTTAAAATCACCCCAGCACATAGTAAAACAGATAACATTATCGCTAAAAAACATAACTTGCCCGCATACGAAGTTTTAACCGAAGACGGGCTCATACAAAACAGTGGGCACTTTGACAACTTGAAAAAATATGACTGCAGAAACCTTCTACTTCATAAATTAGAAGATCTGGGTTTGCTACGGAAAATAACACCGCATCAAATGACGTTGCCAGTTTGTTCTCGGACAGGAGACGTGATCGATCATATTCTAAAAGAGCAATGGTTTCTAAAGTGCAGTAAAATGAACGAAACAGCTGCCAAATTAGCTAAGACAGGTCAGCTGAATATCGAGCCAGATAGATTCATAAATTATTGGTTGAATTGGACACGCGATGATAGGGACTGGTGCATATCGAGGCAGCTCTGGTGGGGGCATCAGATCCCAGCATATAAATGTACAGTTGATGATGACATTGCTTGGGTCGCCGCTCCGGACCCTGAATCTGCAAAAGAACAAGCGTCAAAAATTCTCAGAGCCATGCCGGATGAAATCAATGCCACAAGAGATTCAGACGTTTTAGATACTTGGTTCTCTTCGGGAATTTACCCATTCGCCGCTTTAGGCTGGCCAGACCCCATTCCCACAACTAAAACTCATAATAACGACTACAAAATGTTCTATCCTCTCAGCTTAATGGCAACAGGACATGATATATTGGGGTTCTGGGTGCACAGAATGGTGATGCTCGGACTCGAATTGACTGGCAAATTACCATTTAACAATGTCCTGTTACATGGCATTATTTGCGACAGCAAAGGAGCAAAAATGTCGAAAAGTAGGGGTAACGTTATAGATCCAATTGACGTGATTAATGGAATATCCATGGAAGAGTTAAAAAAGAAAAGCGAACAGATGAAAGAAAACGGTATTTTGAATAAGGAAGAACTACAGAAAGCTTTGGCGTATCACAAGGCAAACTTTTCTAATACCAATGGAATTCCTCAATGTGGGGTAGATGCATTAAGATTCACTTTACTATCTCAAGATATAAAATCTCATTTCATAAGTTTTGACGTAGCCATGTGTAACGCAAACAAACTTTTCTGTAACAAGATATGGCAAAGCATTAAGTACACGCAATTACAATACTCCAAGTTAAAAAAAATTACAGATGAAGTGACTGAACATGATCTCACAAATTTTGATAAATGGATTCTCAGTAGACATGCTGATATGGTAGATACAGTTAACAGAGCTATGGAAGCATATAATTTCCACATAGCGACTAAAGCACTACGGTCGTTCCTTTACAACGAATTTTGCGATACATATTTGGAAGCGACCAAAGGTGGCTTTGAAAGCAAAAACTGTATGATTGGGTATGCACATGCTCATACATTATCTACCGTATTGAATTCTTCCTTAAGATGTCTTGCGCCATTTATGGTATATCTATCAGAAGAATTGATTCCAAAGATACCTAACTTCGAAACTAATATAATCTGCAATTTCGACGACACTTCTCAGAAATATTTTGAATTTCCTCAATACAAAGATTTCAAGAAATGGAAGAATGAAGAAATAGAAAATCGCGTAGAGAAAATATTAAACGGTGTCCAATTAGTGAGAACTTTAAGAGGTTTATATAATATCTCGAACCAAATCAAACCGTCGGTTTGCATTAAAAGTAAGGATGGCACACTAGTAAAGGATATCATAGAAAATCAAAATGTGTTTATGCATTTGACTAAATCGAATGATTTGACATTCGACCTCGATGTGGGTACAAAGTACGCAACGGGTTGTCTGGACAGAAATACAGACATGTTCGTTGAGATTACGGGGGCAAATGCCGAAAATGTCATACTATCAGCTAGAGATAAAATAGAACGAAAAGTCAAAAAGTTGGAAGACGCATTGGCTAAAATGGAAGCGAAGTTATCAAGCAAAAACTATATTAACACATCTCCTGAATGGATACAAAATTTAGACAAAGAAAAGTTTGACATTAAGAAGAGGGAGTTACAAAGATTACAAAGACTGATGATTCCAGACAAAGTTTAAAATTAAAATGCGTTATTTATAAATTAATAGGTTTATTGTTTAAAAATCAATAAAACATTTTTAAAATTTACAACAAACGATAGATCTTTATTTGTTTCAACTTTAATTGACTAACAATAATAGTCCCAGAAAGAGTCATAAGTAATAGTTGTCTAAATCGAATGGTCTATTTTTGGTTATATCAAGGTGATATACCGTTTAAAGCCCGTCACAGACGGCGCAATAAGATATATTAATATAAATTATAGTTACGCATATTACGTTACATTTACCAATACTATACACGCAGTTTTAATTCATGCACCTGGGCGTGGGTGATCGAGATTTGTTTGATGCATGCAATAACTGAGCGCGCCTTCCCAGAGATAATACCTATCTAGAACATTTTTTCGCCCGCAAATACCCCCGTATTGCAAATTTCATCAAAATCGTAAGAGTTCTTTTTGTGATCTTAAGAGGAAAGCAGTCAACTGAGACATTTGAAAATTAGGAATTTCACCAAGCTATTTCTGTCGCGCCGCACGCAGCACCCGCGTACATACTGAGCGAAAGGGACAACTGCACCTCGGGCTCATTAACCCGAAATAAAATGAGCAAAATCGAGGTTTCGTATTCCTCTGTTTCCTCCTCCAAATTTAGACTGATTTTAGTATTTCTTTTAACAAGTAAATAAGAAGGATGTGTTCTTTGCCTGTGCGTTTTAATTTTTTAAGATTATGTCTATGAGATAGGGAATTTGGACGTTGAAACACAGCGTTGAAACTAGGTAAATTTTAAGATTTTTGAAGATTCCTAGCTCTTATAAAAAAAACATATATCAAAAAATCAAAACAGAGAGGCATGAAACTAGCAAGTATCTACTTCCTATCTAAAAATTATTGCTCTAGTATTAAAATCCTGGAAGGAAAATGGGGAAAACGTTTGTATGAAGAAAATGACGACTTGTTTCCTCTTAATATAATACACATGTTTAATAGTATCAAATGGATGCCTGCTTGGCATTAGCGTATGATTTTGTCCCGTATGCTTTTGAAACATCGTAACGGTTGGCGAAAAGAGGCAAGCAAGTTTGTACAAGAAATATGGTGTCGTGTGAGAGGAGGAGAGAGCCTTGATTAGGATGGTTCTAGACATAGCAAATATCCCTGGCCACCCAACGTGGGAACGCAGCTAGCGTTTTGGGGTCGTTTGGGTAGGGCCCAGTGCGCCGGGGACTTTTCGAATAGTTCGATTTTGACAGTATTATATAATATTTTAACATTGTGAATTAGATAGATTAGATTTTAGTTACATCATTAAAATATGTGAACTGATATAGCAGTATTGACAAAGATAGCAGAGCTATTTACCGTATAGATATGTATGTATATATATTATAGTATATACATACATATAAATATATATTATAGCTCCGTCTGTGAAGGGCTTAAAGCGACGTTCTTGACTGACGGCGCCATAGTCGCGAATTTATCGTTACCGCAAGCCGTGTAATGTGAAGAACGGGTTCGGGTTTTAAGCGATATCCTCCGCACTATCGCGGCTATTCGCATAAGATATTCAGGGTTATAAGCTTGGCGTAAACTTAGACGAAAAGGGGGTATTGTACTTTTCGTTACAAACAATGTTACTTTGGGCACGATACTTTTGTTCGCGGGTCAACAAAGTTTTGCTATGGAATAGCTGTTTTTTTTTCACACTTTCATAGTTGTGCTCATAGTAAAAGTTGTTCATAACGAAAAGTACAATGCCTCTTTCCGAATTTTTCATATACAAAGCTGAGCTAATATTCCTGTAATCTCTTGATTAAAGTCCATGATCCCGTTTCGGCAGAACTTGTATGTCTTTTTGTATTATTTTTAATTAGGACATGATGAAACTAACGGTATGAACTGTTTTGTTTCTAAAAAAATAAAGAGTTGCCAACCTGTCCATGCGCATTTGGCTTTATTGATTTTGCTGACGTGGCCTGCCCATTTTAATTCTATATATTTCTGTGCCAACCTGTCCGGGCACATTCGGCTGACGTAGCCTGCCCCTCTCATACCATAAGTAGTTTGTCAAACTGACTAGGCACATTTGACTTCATTGATTCAGGTGACATATATAGCCTGCCCTCTCATTTCAGAGTACTTTGCCAAACTGTCTAGGTACATTTGTCTTCATTGATTCAGGTGACGTTGCCTGCCCTCTCATTCCATAATACTTTGCCAAACTGTCTGGGCGCATTTGTCTTCATTGATTCAGGTGACGTTGCCTGCCCTCTCATTCCATAATACTTTGCCAAACTGTCTAGGCACATTTGTCTTCATTGATTTAGGTGACGTTGCCTGCTCTCTCACTCCATAGAGTACTTTGCCAAACGGACTAGGCACATGTAACTTCATTGATTCAGGTGACGTTGCCTGCCCTCTCATTCCGTAGAGTACATTGCCAAACTGGCTAGGCACAATTGACTTCATTGATTAGGCTGTCGTAGCCCACCCAGTCTCATCTGAGCCTGGCATCTTCCAATTAAACATAATTTCAAATTTAACAATATAAAATACAGTACATTTAAGCCATAAGATAATTTCATTAACGGAACATTCTTAATAACCGAATAACACTCACACAAATTACATTAAACATCTTACCATCCATATATTTTGCTTAATTTATACAAATATATAATTATCAACATTTATAATCTAATTAGATTTTGGAGAAGGCAGTCAAAGTCAAAATTATTTGTTGAGCATAACTACAGCTCATGTTAAAACCATCCAGATAATGAATGTCTTTTTATTAATGTTATGGAAATCTATATTTCTGGCTGATCAGGTATTTAAGGATTAAAAACCTTTTCTTCATTAAAATTATTATTTTTAAATGGTTGACAAGTCAAGTGTTTGACCACAGCTCACCTGATGTTAAGTTATGGTGTGGTCTATGTTGGTAAAGCACACCTAGCCTGGAATAGATGTAGGTCTCAAGTGAGGCTGCCGGAACACACCGTTAGGTGCTTGGCGGCAGATTTTGAACTTGAGGGTGGTAGCTAGCCACTGAGCTAACATCGCTACAAAAACATTTACATAATATGTATGCAGGAAAAAACGACACATTTTTGTACATATCTAGAAATGTATAAGAAGGACTAACATAATATAACATTAAATAGTAAATAACTTTGACTTTAACTTACCTTGCACCACTCTCGGTCATGAATTATGAAATCCAACAAAAACATTAGAAATAGATTTATAAACTATGATTTCAGCTTCTTTGGCGTTTTCTTTTTATGTGGCTTTGCATGTATCAATATCTTCCGTTTCTTTGTGTGCATGCACACATGGGCGTTTTGTTCTATAACAAAAATATGGCTAAAGTAATCTCAGAATAATAGAAATGCTAGTTTTTTTTATTTTATGTTTGACATGCTAAGTGTTTTGACCACAGCTCACCTGATGTTCGAACGACGAGGGTAAACATACCTAGGCTGGAATGGAACTGTCTGAGGCTGCTGAAACACACCGTTAGGTGCTTCGTGACTGATTTTCAACTTGACTTGGATAGCCAGCTGAGTATTAAAGAGTATCCAACCACCATGCTATCATATGGTTTTCTTCACCGGCAGTTTAAGCTCATTGTTGGGATTTGAACCCACTCCCATAGGCGTGTGAAGCGACCGCGCTAACCACCAGTGACTGAAGCAACAATAATAGGATAATATCAAATTTGGCTGGGAATATGGGCAGAAGAGGTGAGCGATGAGGATACATATCTTAATCTCTTGAAACTTACACAGTCCCTGCATTGCAATCAACTCGCCACCCGCACAGTGAAACTAATAAATGAGTAGTACCTAACAAGTTTTTTCTCAATCACACTGTTATAAATGTGTTCAACATTATCTTTTGTTTCTTACACAACTGTGTGGCTGGATCAATCTAATTGAAACACAGGTTTAAACTATCACCATTGTTCACTGTAGTAAATATATCACTGTTATGTAAATTAAATTTGGCAAGGCAGCAGTGTCACCAGGCTGAACACAGGAATCATCCTTGGTGAATTGTATGGTGGTAAGGTACTTTCTAGTACTCTGCTGGCTAGTTGAAAATCTGCCGCCAAGCATCTAACGGTGTGTTCTGGCAGCCTCGCTTGAGAGCCAGTTCCATTCCAGGCTAGGTGTGCTTTACCATCTTCAACCATACCGTCACTTAACATCAGGTGAGTTGTGTTCAAACACCTAGCCTGCCAGCCATTATAATAAAAAAAACTTCTATAATTTTATATGAGTGAAAAAACACCAGTCTTTTTGTCTATATTTTCCCATTTTCACTGTCATGGTTTTGACACATTTTTGTTTTACTTATGCGGAATTTCTCACGTTTAATTATATTGGATACTCTGACTTAGATAATGATGATGATGAATAGTTTAAGCTAAAAAGGGGCCATATTTTATCTTACTTCACACTAATATTATAAAGGTGAAAGTTTGTGTGTGTGTGTTTGTTACTTCTTCACACTTAAATGGCTGGACCAATTTTGATGAAATTAGGTATGGAGGACACATAGGCAACCTGGATTTACACATAGGCAACTTTTTATCACAAAAAAAAAGTAGCGTTCAGATTGGAACAGTGGGTAATCTTGCGGAGCGCAGTTTGCAATATAATAAATGTGGAAGTCTATGAGGATGTTTGTTACTCTTTCACGCAAAAACTACAAAGCAGATTAAGATGAAATTTGGCATACATATAGTTTATGGCCTGGATTAACACAATGCTTTTTATACTGCAAACTGTCTGTATATTGTCGAATATCATAACCTGCATTTGTGTTTAAATCAAAAATGGTCAGAAAGCTGAAACCTTGGATTGTTAAAATAACTTACTTGGCTTAATTTCTCGAGCAGTACCAAGCAATTTTTTATCCTCGTCTTCATGCCACTTAACATGTTTTACTAAACAAAACAGATACTTAAATCTCTGGGGGCACTTTGCACATGCATACATCATTTCTTCGAGCTTAGGTTCATCATCTGCATATGGATTTGGTTGTCCTGTAGAGTCATTCCATTTCTCTGGTTTTTTTATCACTCCGCCTGGCAGTATTTCTAGTGTAGGCCAACTGGATGGAGGTTTTTTCTCGTCTTCCTGGAACAATGAATTTCTCACTAATGTGCATGATGCATATTTATTCGTTAAGAATATTAATAATTGGTTTGTATTCATAATGGAATTACATTTTTAAAAATAACAGTTTGCAATAAAAGTGATGTTACCATTCTACTTTTTCTTTTACTGGAAAACTAACATTCCCATGGTGTATGTGTTAATCTAAATTTATTTTTAATCTAAATTCATTTATTTAAATAGAATATCTTTCACTGTATACATTAGAAATCAACAACACTTACAATATACAAATAAAATGGTATAAGCTAGTGCCACAAGTAGAGGTCTTATTGATAAAATATGTTATTGGAATAGTCTAACTAAATTGTTACACTTAAATAATTGCCTAAGTACCTAATACAATGTTGTTTTGTATTTTAAATTTTATCACTATAAGTATTATGATGGTAATATTATGTGACGTAGTGAAGTTATTACTCGTCAACAAAGAGCCAAATTCGCTAACCTATTATATCAGCCTCCTGCCCGAAAAGATTTCTATAAAAAAAATGTTTTTAATATGTGTATTGTAATTTATAATAATTTACCAAATGACATAAAAATTCTAAATGGAAATAAATTTAAAAAATGTTTGACTGATTGGCTTCTTAACAACTGTTTCTACAGCGATAAGGAGTTCATGAATTTTTCTTATTAATAATAATGTAATATGGACTAATTAAATTAATGTATCTACTGTTAACATTTGCACGTCTGCATGCAGACTGAATACATTGTAACACTACAAAAAAATATTATAAGACCTATATATACCTACATGTATTCTTGTAAATAAATTATTTGATTTGATTTGATTTGATTTGAGATCAAGGAAAAGCTAACAGAAAGAAAAGCTGTACATTCTAAGTGCTTTAATTTTGCACTTTTCTCTCTATATAGAGACAGTAAGGATCTCTGCCTGTCTGTATGTTTTTTTTGTTTTATGGTTGTCAGGCTAAGTGTTTGACCACAGCTCTCCTGATGTTAAGTGATGGTGTGGTGGTAGATGGTATACAAACTTAGCCTGGAATGGAACTGGCTTTCAAGTGAGTCTATCAGATGACACTGATAGGTGCTTGGTGGCAGATTTTCAACTTGAGAGTGGCAGCTAGCCAGCAGAGTACTAGTTAGTACCCTACCACCATGTTATGGTTTCCTCATAATATTTTCTTATATTTTATTTTATATAATTAATTGCATTAATTTACTTACATTTAATATTTGCATGTCTGCTTGCAGACAGTACAATTCGACATTAGAAAAATTCTAATAAGACCTATTTGTATATTCTTGCAAATAAACTATTTGACTTCAAGGTTTCTTCAATAAAGTATGCTCTGCCCTAGTATGCATTACTGCTTCGAATCTGAACAGAGTGTGAGCAAACCCAAACCCACTTTTAATTTAAAAATTTGTTTGACTATAAAAATATTTATAGGAATGTACCTCTTTAACACAGAGCCCTTGATACCTCGTGATGGGTCCCATCACGGAATTAGCTGTCGAAGAATCATCTATCATCTCTGGAACAATCAATTCTGGTTCGCTGTCGTCTTCAACCACTTCTTCACTTTGTATCGAGACCATACTCCCAATGTTAGAATCATCGTCATCATTTACTATACATTCGTTATCATATTCTATATTCTCTATAACACACGTTTCTAGCACTTCCTCGTCGCTTCTACGCCTAGAAATCAGGTCATAAGTCCTCGAAGGTTGAACATCTTCCATACGGACCAACGGGACATTCTCCAAGTCCTCATTTTCAAGAGCACTCGTGGACATGTTGTCAAAGCATTGAGCGTTTTAGAGTTTCGTAGGTAGAAAGGAGATACTCCAAAAATAAAAAGCATCCAAGATTTGGAGGGTTGATATGTATTAAAATGGAAAATAAAAATGTTTTTAGACTTTTTGTTTATTTCAACGCAACGAAACCACAGAATAAACAATAATATAATATAGTCAAATTATGACATGACACATGACAGATAGAGAAAATAAAAAAGTAATGTGTAATGGCACGATTCTTTTAATATTATGTACAACACGTCGTCGTCAGCGTCGTTTACTCGCGAAGCGTGACAAGTTTATCCACTCTTGCTATCCCGCAAAATCTAAAGCTATAGCTTATGAATTTCTCACATTTTCTATGCGGAATATAATGCTATTATGCTGATTTTCATATATGTAGCCTACTATTGTTCGCGTTGACTCTATTGGCCTGAAATAACCTAGTTTTAGTCAACATGAAACGCAATAAAAGCTCCAACACAAATATTTTACAAAGCCAAATAACATCACGCAATACTTACTAGAAAATATTTATTGGTCGTATTGGTGTCTATGGGCAGTATAATTTTCTTGTAGAAAAAATATAGGTTACTTTTTTACCCGACTATGTAAAAAAGGGGTTTGGAATTTAGTAGGCTATATATGTATGTTGGAAGGAATGACTGTGACATCTAACCTGCCACCCCAGATTTAACTCTGCTAGCTATACACCAGACTGGTTTCGGCGGCAAAGGTTAAGGAGTAGTGGTGATTAAAAAGCTTACCTCAACTATGACTGCTTAAGGTAAGAGCCTGAAGTTTGTTGTCTCAACAACATTATTGAATTAAATGTATAATTGAAATGAATAATAAAAAAAGTCGTCGCCGCATTGTATTATATTCTAAAACTTATGTTTTTTTCGAGTGGTTTTGTATAAAAATCGTGATTTCTTATTCATATAGTGTCGAAATACATGCACCAGTGTGGGAAAGTGATATAATGGGGTTTAACCATTGATATATTAAAAAATCCGAGATATACACTCTGCGTTTCAAAATTGTCCGCATAAAATAGCGCACCATTTTAAATTGTGCGCTCCTTTCAAACAGTCTCGCGTCACTCGCCTCACTGGACGCTCGTTAAAAATGCCGAAGTGTTCGTTGAGAAATTGTAAAAATATTACGTCAAAAACGTTAAAAAAGGATGGGATATCGTATTTTCGGTAAGTGAAAGAGTTTATTGATTTGTTTTTGTTGATTTTGTGACTTAATATAGAAAGCTTGTGATTTTGATTTAATTTGTCTCATAACGTCAACGGTCCGAGTATTATACGGCAGATTTCAATAGCCGCTTTGTCAGTGTACACTTGTACAATCTGTACAAGTGTACAGCCTCCTTTTATTTTAGTGGAATAATACAAATGACCCTGTAACTGACAACTTAAGGGTTCGCGACATGGGGCATGCTAATGACAGAAGTCGCTCTGCCGCAATTGTAATGCATTGAAAACTTAAAAATTCTTTACTTCTGTCGGCAGTCTCCCTCATAGCTACCTAGTTTTTTTTTATGTATGTTGTTTTCAATTTTTGTAGATTTTGAACTTATCTCGTATAAGTTACGGGCGACTATTGAACAAGATGAGTTGTTTTATTTGCATATTTTATTTCTAATTTTTATTTTTAGTTTTCCTCGTGACCCAATACGATGCGCAGAATGGACATCAATCGTCAGCCAACAGAGGCGTGAAGATTTTTTTAAGCCGAATAAATCCTGCGTCGTATGTTCAGAGCATTTTTTGGACGAGGATATGTATGTCACTGCAAAAGGCATGAAACGTCTTCTTAAAACTGCTATTCCTAGTGTAATGGTAAGTAACTTTCGTTAGCCAGATAAATGAATTAGTCAAATAGTATCGTACCTTTATTCAAATAATTATTTTTTACAGGATATGACACCACAGGACCTCAAGATTGTAAGTAACTACAATGAAGAATGGGCGGAAAATTAGTGCCGCTATATCTTAAAATATTATTTGGTATGCTAGTAGATATTTATAATTTTGATTTATATTATATGAATATTGCTTACAGATTGAAACACCGGATGACGGCGATAATACAGAAGGCTGTCGTACGAGTTCAATGTTTGATTTAGAAAATAAAAAGGAATTCAAATCTTCACCACCAACAACCGCCACTACTTCCCCAAGTAAAGCCTCTAATTTGGATACAGCTAGAAAAGTTATTTTAAAAAGCGAACTTCACAAATGCCGCAAAAGGTTAATTAGCAAGGATAAACTAATTGACAATTTAAGGAAAAAAAATTCTAGACTTATTAAAAAGACCATTGCACTAAAGAATGCGTTAAATAATTTAAAAAAAATGTTTATTTAGTCTTATAAAAGCAATTATAGAAAAGTTTAAAGGCGTTTGTTTACTTTATACCGCAAAAAAAAACCAACAGATAACTTGAAATCTAATTCAAAAAGACAACTTTACAATAAACTAAACTTATTTCAAGAAAGTTTATATGTCTCCTGCTGTTGAGTTTGAGTTTCCGATACATCGTTAGTGACCATGTAAATTTAAAAATTATAATAAATATGTGTTTCAATATTAGAATAATTATATTTTTTAAGTTTTAAGAGTGATCCGTAGGTACAACCTGACACTTGAAAATTTGAATTTTGCGGGCTGGTACCCACCCTGCTACGCTATCTCTTACTAGATAACTATTTAGTTTCTATAGTAATTATGTTCTACTAATATCATTTGAACCAAAAATGTATATAAATGATTTAGCCGGTTAATATTTGTTTCATTGATAAATAGCTGTCCTACCCAAAAACATATTTACGTTCAGATAGAAGTATAATTATGTGTTTAGAACACAATTTAACAAACTTAAAATACTAACTCAATGTCTTATTAAAAAAAAAGTATAAAAATATTCGTCTCCACTCCATGTCTTGTCCTAAAGGTTAACTTCGATTGTAAAATTTTATTGCTTTTTATACACTGCTTGTTAAAAACAACTTTAAGCAATCGGCGTAAGGTAGAATTTGCAAAAAAATATGTTTATAGTAAAACTATAATCGCCAAATCGTTACCTACGTAGAATTGGTGAGTGTTTGGCGACAGGTTTTAGTGTAAAGCTGTCTTTTCACTACTTATATATTATATGTATATCTTACATCTCAAGCTATAAATATTTTTTCGACCAACCGAGCGATATTTTCATAGCTATATATTTCTCCTCCTGTCCCCCGCACTCCTTCCGGGCCGCCGCTACGCCATCGCCCCTCAGTTCGAATCCAGTTTATATATCTCGCAGTCAAATTATACATATATCTCACAGTGTGAAGGTCAATCGCGGGATATAATTTATATTTAGGGATATAATTTATATTTAGGGATATAAGTTATATTATATCCCAAAGTGAAAAGCCAGCTTTACTTTTGTTCGAGACTGGGTAAGGTTTGTTTGCATCTTGGGTTTTTTAATATATCAATGGGCTTAACATATTGAAATACATGACAATTGCAGAACGTTCGATGTTAGAAGTGAAGATCTTACAACCGCTGTTCCATTATATGCAAAAAATAATAATACATACAGTCGAACATATAACCTCTTTCTTTTTTGAAGTCGGTTAAAAATATGTACCGCCAAACTTATGAAGGGACCTCAAAAAACTCATGAAATTTGTGTGATGTAATTTATAAATGAACCTAGAACAAAATACTTTCTTATTTCAATATTAAATAGATTAAAAAACTGTCTTATTTTCTGTACTGCTGAGAAAGCCAGACAAACTGCAATTAAACATACAACATACATCAACAACAACAACTTACATATATAAAAAAATATTTCCTGCAAAACGTCAACCATACGAAAATGAGCTTTATTTTAGTTTCAATAAAACAAATATTAATATGCATGATATTTATTATGCTAACGTACACAGAACCGTTCAAGTCAACTGGGGTTTCCCATTACATCATAGTTACATTTGTTTACACGCTAAAGGAAAAACTCAATATAAACCGTAGTTAACACAGTGTTACTTAAAATAACGACAAACTTTAAACATAAATTGAGAGCGATCCAGTATCTTTTTCTTAAAATTATCCATATGAAATATATAAAGTTGTAAATGCACTACTTTAATCACAAAGGATTACTATGCTATAATCTAAATGTGTACATTTGAGCGAGTGCATTGAAACCCAACATCTGAACGTCTACAAGGTTATACGTTTAGGGTACTAAGCCGAAAGGGTGGCATTGTACTCATAATTATGAGCAACATATAGTATGGACGTTTAATTGTGAAAAAAAATCAGCTATTCCATTTCCATGGAATATTTTCTAGTCTTTATGTTAATGCCTGGCAGAGTGATGGCAGGTCGGCTAAAACGTTGACGTTGCTACGAACTGGGAAATGAAGCGTCGGGGTCGACGACATCGTAAAGGTCGCGTGTCGAACCTGTACAGGGTTAGCACAGAACCGGGATGAATGGCGTACAAGAGAGACCTATGCTCAGCAGTGGGCGATTACGGGCTGAACATGAAAGTTGATGCAGCTGATTTTATTTTAGCGATTTTAAAGTTCTATTACATAAATATGCCTATGTAATTACTAAGATCATCTTGGTAAGGGTACCAGCAATCTCACCATCTAGTACATGAATATGCCTATGTAATTGCCAAGGACACTAGCAATCTCACAATCTAGTACATGAATATGCCTATGGAATTGCCAAGGACACTAGCAATCTCACTGTCTAGTACATGAATATACCTATGTAATTACCAAGGTCATCTTGGTTAATACACTAGCAATTTCACCATCTAGTACTTGAATATGCCTATGTAATTACTAAGGTCATCTTGGTATGGACACTAGTAATCTCACCATCTAGTACTTGAATATGCCTATGTAATTACTAAGGTCATCTTGGTATGGACACTAGTAATCTCACCATCTAGTACTTGAATATGCCAATGTATTTACCAAGGTCATCTTGGTATGGACACTAGCAATCTCACCATCTAGTACATGAGTTTGTCTATTAATGTAATTAACAAAGTTCAACTTGGTAATGACACCAGCAATATATTCATCTAGAAATTCTAGATGAATATACCTATGTAATTACCAAGGTCATCTTGGTAAAGGTAGCATGTGCTTAAGGAACTACTAAGGTTACCTTACTAAGGACGCTAGCTGCTGAATATGATAAGGCACATCTCTCAGCTCAATGACATTAGAACACATAAAGATTATTTTTTTATCATTTTACCGATTCTACTCAGTAGCAGAAGCCCCATCACTGTAATTCCACTCATGAACCGGAAAGTACATCTGCATAAGAGTCTCATATATTTCAACGTCTATGTCCAAGAAAGTACAGAAGACAACCATTTCCAACTGACAATCAGCCTCCAAGGCCTTTCTGGCGGTTCTGAGCGCAATATGGGCGGCTAGACGGTTTGGGAAACCGTATATGCCAGTGGAAATGCAAGGGAATGCAATGGTTTTCAATTCATGTTGCTTTTGGAGGGCAATGCAGTTTTCATAACACGATTGCAGCTTCGATTCCGAACCGTCTTGCGGACCCACTGTGTGGATTACATCTGAAATGTCAAAAGTTACAAAATATAATTTTTGTTACTATTTTAAAACTAGGTGATACACCTTTTTAAGAAAAATTGTTTCACAAAGCGCCTACCATCCAGCACACGTTGTTCTATCGATTATTTATTATTCATGATTGGGTATTACTTTGTTTCGATGGTTAGTCTCAACAGCCCTGTACTTAATTTCGCTAGCTGCAGTATTCTAGCTGAAACACAGCAACATTTACACACTACTGCTTGGGGGTAGAAACGCTGCTATTGCTGTGGTATCTACCTAGACGACCCCCTGCTAAGGAGATCTAGCACCAAGTTAACCTAACTTGAGTAACATGACGTCCTGGGCTTAATGTTGTAATTAATCTAGGTACCGCCGCAAAGTTCATGAGGGCAGGTGTTATCTCTTACCATTACCGTTTCGTCATTTCTACATAATTACCTATAGTACAATTTGAATAAGGCGTACTAATTAATAATAAAATTAAGGACAGAATCATACGAAAATATTGTCTATATTGCTGCACTCTTACCTAGATGGAATAGCTTTACTCGTTAAGTAACACGCCCAAAACGTATCTGCCGAGATTCTTTTTCGAGCAAATCACTATTGTTACATGTATACACCTAAGTACTTGGAGCGTGCGGCCCCGAGTAAGTAGAATATCTCTACTAACACGCAAGTTTAGCGCGAGGCGCGTGTAGAGATGTCGACATCGCATCTACGAACAGTTCGAACGATTTTTTTTTGTTCGTAGCTTCGCTAACATCAAATCTATTAAGTCACTAACCTATTAAATTTAAACATGAACACCTATTTACCTATACAACAGAAAACAATTACATTAACGTGCTAACCCCAAATGCTCGGCCGGCACTCGCGTAGTAATCACCGGCAAGCGTCCTCTGCCCCCACCGCACCGCGACTTCCCACTTGTGTCGCCCATTTATCGCGAAGAAAGTTTTACTTACAGATATTTACTTACTTTGCATGCACTGTATTAATTATTTTGCACAATGACACTGGAATCAAAAAACTTAACAGATGATTGTAAATAGTTAGTCGACTTACATTTAGCTGGTAGATTATATCCACCAGTCATCTTTGCTTCTCCAGTGGAGCAACCCCCTAGAGTATCACATTCCTCCTGAAAATAAATAAATACAGTTTTTTTAGAGGTTCTCGAGCCTCGAGAATTGCATTTGTAGGTCTAAATTTCGGATTATAAAGTCTGTGTTGGGTTTTATCTAATTTCACATGGGTTTTATATCTGTTTGTAATTTGTCATGTTATATAACACCTTATCTATGTTGGGGGAACTAAACATAACAATCTATTCTGGTTTTTCCCAAACTTGTTATGTATTAGGAAATTTCAATAGATTGTAATTTTTATTCTAAATATTACCTCAGGTTAAGATTTTAGATATGAGGGTTTATTATTCTGCCTATACTTAATGCTACTTAATATCTCTGTTATAGCCTTTTGGTAATAGGAATAAGCGCTACTAAATCCTAAGTAATATTAATTTTATATATTAGGGTACTTTTAAACATTTATGCTTATTTATGTATTAGGATATATGTTATTATTGAAATGTATATTGAGTCGTTATTGGCATACCCCATCTTCCAATCGTAAGGTTTCCTGGAAAAGATCGCTTTTAGCGATAAGTTAGCCAGTTGTTACACTTATTAAGTAAATATTTTTTGGTGTGGACATTTTTTTAAAAATGTAAATGTAATAAAATAAACCTCTTCTGATGGTATGAGATAATTATAGGGGCAGAATATCTGGTACTGCGGTGGTACCTACCTAGCCAACCTCCTGCTAAGGAGCCCTACCACCAAGTAAAAAAAGTAGACAATAAATAATTAATCAATCAGTCAAATACTGAGCCCAACTGGTCTCTTATGATGGATGTAATAATAAAACTTATTACCTAATGCAAAAAGTATCCAAACCAACATTGGTAAGAACATATCAAATTTAGTTACATAGGGATGGGAATATGGGTAGAGAGAGGTGGATACAAATAAAAAATGGCTGCACTCGGGTTCAGATTCCCGTCCCTGCAACTAAATGAACCCAGGACCGGCATGTTGATACTGTTTTAGGTTTTAAGTTATAAGGTTTTATCTCAATTTAGGAGTACTAAACAAACAAACGACAGCCCTACTGAATAATTGGTAATATATCTGCTTTAAGAGTATAACTCTAGTAGGTTCGATTCTCACCCAGGACTAACATTTTGTGGTATAAGCAAATGTTTGTTCTTGGTCTGGATGTTCTATATGTACCTATTTAAAAAAGTATGTATGTATATTCTTTCAGTTATCTGACTTCCATAGTACAAGCTTTGCTTAGTTTAGGGTCAGATGGCGCTGTGTTTAATACCTCCAATATTTATTTATCATTATTAAACAAACATCTGAAGTGCAATTCATTTTATACTATTTAGGAAATGTGAATCAGAAAGGTGGGTAGCCTGAGACATGTATAATGTTTTCATCCAAGAAGTTTCTAAAGTTGCAATGGAATTCTGAAACTCCAACTTCCAATTTGAAGTGATACCCAAAAATAAAAATCTAAACTCCAGGTTGAAATGGTACCCAAAACTAAAAACTTAATTTCCAATTCCCACCTCCTGATTTGAAATGGTACTCGCCTGTAAGAGTGGCCCAGCTGCCCTATGAATCGCTCCATCTACACCACCTCCTGCTTTCAGCCTTGAGTTGGCGGCATTCACAATAGCATCAACCTGCAATGACCATCAGTATATAATATGCTTCAGTAAGCATAGGTATATTTAAAATAGAATAAGTGTGAAAATAATATGAAAATTTAGAAGAAATATGAGTTAAAAAAGATTTGCAACAGCTAAGTAATTAATTTTTTTCTACTAAATAGAGATTAGTCAAAAATAAAATTATTGATAGACCAACCTAGTTTTTAAGAAGTATTAATTAAATAAAGATATTTAAAAATTAAACAGTTAAGCATTCCAATTCCAAATAGTCATTATCCAAGACATAATTATAGATTTAAGTAAAAATCAACATTTTTAAGAAAAATAATAGAAAAAAATTACCTCCAATTTTGTAATATCTCCTCTAAACAAAGTAACTTTCTCCTTAAGTTGCTTGTTCTTTGTATGATCAAGTTTTATCTTCTTGAACTCGGTAACGTCATCCAGTGTGTGTTTTTTAGACTCAATATTTTTGTTTTTAACGAGGTAAATGTCCCAAGGATCAACTCGATTCAAACTCACATAATCTTTAGATTTATAAAGATTCCTTTTCTCTTCTATGGGTAAATTCAAAATTTTCTCTTTTTCAGCGATCCATTTAGAGTTAGAATTAGCAGAAGTCATTTTTGCACTATCCGTAGAAGAAAACCTACGAAATATTTTACGAAACATGTATGTAGAAAATAAAATAAACAATGAAGAAAATTAAAACAGAATTACATATTATTTTTTTACTTTAATTTGACCCATCGGGCATGCTAAAGTTGAAAAGCCATACTGCCTTGTCTTTGATTTTTGCCTTGGTCGAGTCCAGTCCGTGCTAGTCAAATACAGTCATGACTTAATAAAGTACTTTACTAACATTACTACTAGTACTTTACTATAAGCTTCAATGGTGTTTTGAAAGGAACACGAAAATCATGCTTTACCACATTATATCACTTTTCACACTCGTACTTGTAATTTCGTACTTCATAGATGAAACACCACTATTTTTATACATACACAATCAAAAAAACACTAGTTTTGGAAAAAAATACAATGGGGCGACACGACTTTTTCCGCGTTCCCGCCAAAACTCTAGTATGTAGGAAATCGACAATACGCCAAAAGTTTTTTTTTTATTTATTGGCAACTGACCGACTGACCCTCAGAGGAATAACAAGCTGATTAGCATAAGGACTGACCAAAAGATCTAAGCGTAGAGTTGCCAGAAGTTTTTCAATAACCGGTCATAATAAAGAAAAAATCGTACATTTCATCGGCAAACTAAATGATGTATGTTTTATAAAACGTTTATAAGAGAAACATTTAACATTTAACTGTTAACATTTGCACGTCTGCATGCAGACTGAATACATTGTGACACTACAAAAAAATATTATAAGACCTATATATACCTACATGTATTCTTGTAAATAAATTATTTGATTTGATTTGATTTGATTTGAAAGTTTAAAGATATTCTTTTCTTGTTTCATTCAATGTTTTTGAGTGCTGATTTGTAATTTTAACAACATCCGAAACATATCATGTTTTTTTTTTTGCCAGCAAACCTCGTTAAGATTTTCTTATGATTTTGTCGTGGCTTATTTTACAACATTAATTGAACTAATACTAATTAAATAACTATGATTTAGCCAAAAGTGTACTTTAAATTCAGAGGCTCATTTTGTTATTCATTGTTGTTCATTGTACACATGTTGTTCATTAATTCCATAAAATTCGGTGGGTGGTGAATATTATAGTAATGTGCAACAAATATTTGATTTTTCTCTTGTCACACAGCATTAAATTCTCAAGATAAAATTGTGTAAAATAAATGAACAATTTTGATATTTCAACAGCACACAAGATAACGAACAGTCTAACAATAGTACCAATTTTAGCGAGAACGCAGAAAGATCGCATCGCTGCAATATATTATTATTTCCCATAGCTTATATTCTTTGATTTTATTTAGGTATAAAAAATAATACTGTCCTTTTCCTAAAATGCTGAACTACATGTACCGGACAGTGATATAATGTGTTGAAACGTAACTTTCTGTTTTGCTTCCAAAACTCCATTAAAGCTCGTAGTAAAATCATCACTACTTTACTATGCTATGACCGCACTCGATTAAGACTTACTTTGTTGGGCTTATTCAGCTTATGATACTTAAAAATACCAAAACACTTAACATTGGCCAATGCACAAAATGCGACTCCAAAATCAAAGATAAAGAAGAACTCTCGTACAAATACGATTCAACTAGTAATTCTGGCAGCACTGGCTTAGTCCAAAGTTTAGACGGCTGAAAGTGGATACTAGCCATAGCCAAAAATTAATTTAAAAAAAAAAACTTTGATAGTATTGGCGGGAACGCGGAAAGAATCGTGTCGCCCCTTGGATCCATCAAGTAATCATTTCATGACCCTGATTATTCGTCTGAGTGTCACCCCATTCATTGTATTTTTCTTCAAAACTTGTGTTTTTTCGCATGTTTATGTAAAAAAATAGTGGTGTGTTATGTATTCATAAAGTGCCACATAACAAACAAGAGAGAAAGAAGGTGATATAATGTAATGAAACATAACTTTTCGTGTTGCTTACAAAACTCCATCGAAGCTTATAAAAAGCTACTACTTGATTAAGGCATAACTGGAGACTGGACGCGACCGGCACGAACTGAAATTGACCAAAACTGGACTTTGACTGTAACTAATAAATGGCAAACACCAAAATACGTCTAAACATCGTGCATCAAGGACTCCGCATCCATTTGCCGATGATGAATAATAAAACCCAAAGTAAGTAAGGAGTTTTGGCGTGGAACGGGGAAATACAGCAAGTATTGTATTTTTAAAAACGTGTGTTTTTTTTCTACTTTTTATGTTAGAAACTACTGGTGTATTAATCACAAAGTGTCAAATTGTAAGCTTGAGAAATTAATAATAATAATAATATAACTCTTTATTGTTCACACCTATTATTACTAAAAACAATTTTACAGTATAAACTTAACACTAGTTGAACAATTGGCGGCCTTATCGCTAAGAGCGATCTCTTCCAGGCAACCTAATTGATAATGTTATGAAAAAATATTAGCTTTGTCTTGTTTTCAAAACTGGTGAAGCATCTTGTATAGCTATCACTACTTTCCTAAAGCTTGGACCGACTTTGATCACGACTTTGACTATAACCAAGACTTATTTTATTTGATGAGACACTTGGAAATTAAGAATTACTACATTGGTAGAATGCACAAAGTTCGATTGATAGATTATTTGGCTTTAAATATTTACAGCAAAACTTTATAATATAAAGTTTTGCTGTAAATATTACTTACTTAATCAGTACTTTACGGTACTTTAATCAGACCAAACTACTGTTAGACAAATAATCGAAATAAAGTGTAAATACTTATAGGTATATAAATAAATAAATGTTCAAGCTGTAGCCATACATTTTATTTCGTTGATTATAAATCTTAAGGCATTAGTAAAGATTTTATAATTTAAATGTAAGCAACGATGAAAATATATTTTGTGTAATTAAAAGTTTACAAAGAATGTAGTGTAGTGAACTCTATCGTAGACGGAGGGAGAATAATCGATTCATTTTCGTCATTGTTATCGACGTCATTATGATTGACGTTCAGTAAAAAATTGCCATTTAATGACAATTTTCTCATTTTAGCTATTATAATGTTGATTCTGTGTCTTTTCCAACCTACTTTTTTGTTACAATAGAAGTATATATATATTTATATATAGGTATTTATTCATTTTGCTAATTAGAAATACACATTACATAAAACTTCTTTGTCTTCGGTTGGAGTCGCCCTCCACGTATTTGGTACTGTCAAGTATTTCGATATTATCAAGTAATTCAATAATTTAAATAAGCCAAAGTCACTATGAAAGAAATATAGTACTTTATAGTACTATGTGCGAAATAAATAATATAAAAATGTCACTATTTGTTACTGTTATAAGAAAGAATTTACCTTAACCTATATGATATTAAGGGAAAAGATTACCTTCAATGGATAAAATCGAAAATCCGATTTAGTAAATTCATTTGACTATAGAATTTTTTACAAAAATTGTTATTATGTAACCCAAATTATCAAAAACTTACCTGTAAAAGTCATTATGAGGCGTGCGCTCTGAAAACTTTTTTTAAATAATCCTTTTTAAATTTTGCGATTCGGTATTTTTGAAGTTACGATGGACATAAAAATACTACTGACAACCAGACAACCAAACTAACACAGAACAAAAATTTATGTTCGTTATACAAATATGTATCCTGGATTAAAATTGAACCCACGCCTTCTAATTCAAGAAGCAGAACTACTACCACTGTGCTGTAAGAGTCCTATCTTTGCTTTAAATAGAAAACAAAGTTACTGTCCGTGTTTGTCTGTATGTTCACCAGCATCCTTTTATCTTTTGTACATAGGATGCCTCTGAACGATGTGCCTCTAAATCATACAACGAATTTTGATACTGTTTTCACTGCTATTTATATTATTTTCCAATTTTTTGTCATTAATTAAAATATCTCAAATAAATATAAAGTTTTGTTTCAGTAGAGTAATTCAATGTTAACTGATTAAGTAATAAATGTTACTCGCAAATCCAGGGCAAGATGCTAGTTCATGGATAATAATATAAGGCGGATAACTTTTCATCCATTTCTAAGTATTTTTTGTATCAATTCATGCAGTAGAATACTTTCAAAATTTGACTTTAATTTGAGCATTATAGTTTATATTATTAAATATTATGTACCCATGTTAAAAGACATTTACTAATGCAAGTAGTTGCACTATTACAAGGTTCATATGCCTTTAATTATATTTTGCGAAGAGCAACATGGGTTTAGACCAGGCCGCTCCGTGAACACGAACTTGCTAGGCTTAGTGGATTTTATTTCCAGCGCCCTGGATCGGAGATCACAGGTGGATGTCATTTATTTTGACTTTCAAAAGGCATTTGACAAAATAGACAATGACATCTTACTGGGTAAGCTATCCGTGATTGGTTTCTCAACTGGTCTCTTGAAATTTTTTGCCAATTTCATGAAAAATCGGCGCCAATTTGTAAAACATGGGGTACACCTATCACAGCCATTTCATACAAGATCTGGTGTAAGCCAGGGCTCAATCACTGGTCCCCTACTCTTCCAGATCATGATCCACGATCTTCCCAAAGTGTTGAACACTGCGAAATGCTTGTTATACGCGGATGATCTCAAACTTTTTCTAGAAATAAAATCTATACATGACTGCAATTGCTTACAAAATGAAATTAATAATATTTATGAATGGAGCGTTAAAAATAAAATGAAATTTAATATTAATAAATGTAATATAATGACTTTTGACAGGAAAAAAAATCCGATACTTTTTAATTATAACTTGGACAATTTACCTATAAATCGTGCTAACCGTGTTAAAGATCTAGGGGTAATCTTTGACCGTGGTCTCACTTTTCACGATCACATATTGGACCTCACTAAAGAAGCTTACCGCCGGCTTGGATTCGTGCTACGGAATGCGAAGGATTTCAAAGACCCGAGAGTAATTACAACGCTATATAACTCCTTAGTGAGAAGTAAAATTGAAGCGAGTGCGTGTATTTGGAATCCGCATCACGTAACCTATACGCGCATGCTGGAAAAAGTCCAAAAGGCTTTTCTGAGGGCGCTTTATAAGAATATTTATGGATATTATCCGTTCCTGTACCCGACAAAATTCCTGCTCGGTCAGCTCGGTTACAACTCGTTAGAGGTTAGAAGAATGGTCGACCAGCTCGCGGTCTGCTGGAAAGTGATTAGAGGAACAGCCGACTCGATACATTTGCACGACTTGCTCAGCACGATTTATGTCCCAGAAGGAGCCGGGGCGCCGACTGGTAGGCGTGGTCAAAGGCACAAGCTATTCCACGTGGATTATAATCGTACCCTGGTTCGCTCTATGTTCCCCCTGATTCGTGCTCGCCGCCACTTTAATGCACTCCTTGCCGCCAACCCTGAATTTGACATATTTTGTGACAACTGGCAGATAACCATGACCACTTTCTTGACATATTCTGAGAATTTAATTGACCAATGGGACAGGGGCAAAAAAGCCGATAACGATTTTGACATTTAGATTTTATATAAGTGGTTATGGCATCAAAATGTTTTTATTTGACAATTTGCCCTTGACATATGTATAATTTTATTATTTTGACATTTAGATTTACCATATTTTGACATATGTATAATTTTTTTTGACTTTTGTATAACATTTTGACATTTAGATTTACCTTATATTGACACTTGTTTAATTTCTTTTGACATTTGTATTTCCTTTGACATTTATAAACCTAATTTATTTTGACATTCGAATATATATATATTTTTTTTAAATTGTGAGATAGATATAATTGGTTAGAATAGTCGTTTTTATCTCAATAAATAAATTTAATTTAATTTAATTTAATAAATAAATTTAATTTAATTTAAATAAATTTAATTTAATTTAATTTAATTTAATTTTGTTAAAAATAACGTACGTGGAGCAGTAATAAAAAATAAATAAATATATAGTTACTACTCGTCATACATTTAATTAGCTACGGTACCGATTATTTCGTTTGTCGATACTGGCAACGCCGAGTCGCTGATTCCAACTCAAATTTGCCGAACGAGAATTCTCCACGTCGTGTCATGAGCGTCTGATTTTATCGTAAAATTGGGTGTTTTAATCTAGAATTGGAGTTAATTAACAGTTGTATTCTAAAATAAAAACATTCTATTGCGTGCTCGTTCAAGTTTTCCATCGTTTAGGACAAATCGGCCAGGTAAGCTTGTGTCTACTCGACCCTCGTGAATTTTTAACGTAGTTATTGAACCGGTGTTTCATTGTATTTATTGTTTGTAGCATGAAGACCTTAGGCCTTCTCCTGGTCGGTGCGCTAGCGATTACCGTTAGCAATGCAGTGGATAGAAATAATTTCAAGACCTGCGAACAATCTGGTTTCTGCAAAAGACTTCGTGGATTCAAACCTGAAAAATCGCAATATACCCTAAATGCAGACACAATACTCGTCCATGGGAACGTTTTATCAGCTGAAGTCCTGACTGCGGACACATCGACTGAAAAGAAGACCGTTTTGGTAAGCAGTATACTTTAATTTGGCAGTCATGTAAATTTTATAACTAGGGTTTTGGGTGTGAGCCAAAATATTTCTAATTTTCATAACAGGTACTTAGAAGAAATCATGCTTGTTGATTTAGTGTCAATCAATTCTAAAATTTCATTAATAATGACTTTGGTACACTACAATACTATACTATATTCAAAGAGGACCTTGCTATATGATAATAATATTGAAGGAGTTTAAAATCTTTCTTTAAAGAATAATTAATATTTTAACTAACCTGTCTTTTGTTAGTAGTTAATTTTTACCAACAATAAAGAGACTTAAACATCTTTACATATAAAAACTTCATTCGTGATGAACTCCACAACTACTGAACTGATTTTAACCAAATCATGCACACTCTGTCCAGTTTGATTCAACTTGAGAAATAGGATAGTTTATATCTCAATATTATTATTTTTTGGAAATTGTTTGTTTATTATATGACAAAGAGGTATAATTATCTGTGATTTCCATAAAATTGTAATACATGGCGTTGTAAGGTAATTTAATAACTGGATTGAGTAAGTATCCAATAGATGGCCCTATGTTAAAAGTCCAAACATTTTACATGCGCTACAATTTATTTCACGTTACACGCGTGTGTTCAATTTGGCCACAGCAACACATGACCGTGTCTGCTAGTAACATTTAAAAAAATCTAGATAATTTCACATTTGACACCACCCTACTTGATGTTGAGTGATAGTGTGGTCTAACCTCTAACCTAACTCTTTTGTCCCCAGTGAGTGCTAGGTAAACTAGACTGTGTGACTGATTAAAATGACTTGTTGAAGTAGTTTTGTCAAATTATGATTGTGTGTGTAATTTTCAGTGGCACTATACGCTGCGGCTGTCTGCACTTGTTGATGGTACATTCAGAGTGGAACTGGATGAATCAGAGCCCCTGTACCCTCGGTACAGGACGCAGCTTGCTCTTGATGGAGAACCTAAGGCAGATGGGTATGTGTTGTTACTATAAGAAACATATAAATAGGTATCTAAATAGAAATGATCAATGTCTTAATAAATAGTATAGTGAAACATTGGTGTTGACTATTTTATGTTGTAATAAACATATTTAATTAGTGTAAGTGTGTTGAATAACTAACTGAACTGAAGTAACTTTATTTTGGAAACAAAAATGTCCAAAAATATGTAAGTAGAGACCTAGAAAATGATGATAGTTAGTGGCTTAGTAGTTAGTTTGGTTGATTCAAGGCTGTGGGTTCAAATCGCAACAATGAACTTGAGCTAAGGTGAGCATTAAACATGGTGAAGAGAAACAGGTATCTGGCTGCCTAACTGGCTGTCCCTTAAGCTGAGATTCTGCTGTGAAATACCTAAGTGTGTTCTGACGACCTCCTTTGAGAGTCATTCCAGGTGTTTACCATTTTCAATCACAGTGTCACTTAACATCAGGTGAGATGTAGTTAATCTCCTATCTACTAGCGCTATTAAGAGATATTCGTAGATTATTAGACCTATTAATTATCAATATCCCACAAAACATAGCTATTATAGCAAATGTGAAAGTTTGGGATGAATTTCTGAATAATACACTTTATAGACGGGATTAACACATACTTTTCTATCCCTTTAGGATGTTTAGTTTTACAATAAAATTGACATTAATACTTATTGCATATTGTTTCAGTCTCAAACTTATCTCAAATGAGAATGGACAAGTAACTGTCTCCAACACACAAGGCAACAAAGTCGTCATCACATCCAACCCACTCAAGTTGGAGTTTTATGACAAATCTGGTGATGTTGCTGTTATTTTGAACGACAATGCTCAACTCCTGGTGGAGCCACTCAGGGTGAGGAAAGAGACAACGGAAGATGAAGACGGGAATATAATTGATGTTGTCGTGAGTGTCTACTGTTGTTATGTCTGTTTGTACAAGTTGATCTTTTTTATTTAAACTGAAAAATCAGGGATGGAAGTACATCTAAATGTATATAACTCAAAGGTGACTGACTGACGGACATAGTGATCTATCAACGCACAGCCCAAACCACTGGACGGATTGGGCTGAAATTTGGCATGCAAGTAGATGTTATGACATAGGCATCCGCTAAGAAAGGATTTTGATTAATTCTACCCCCAAGGGGATAGAAAAGGGGATGAAAGTTTAAAACTTTGTCAATTTTAAATCGGATCGGATTACTACTTACTACTTTTACTTTTTATCATCATCATCCATCACCACGCGGGTAAAACCGCGGGGCGCAGCTAGTGGACTTCAATGCCATTGTGGTTTAGGTTTAATGTAGATGTTTCTTCTGTACCTAGGTGTTCTAATTATATGCATAATAAGTATGTATTTATAAATTCAATGGACCCTTTTTATCTGTCGAGACCTATATTGTCGGTCTGTGTGACGGCTTACTTCCTGTACATTTGGTTTCTGTGCTCAAGAGTTGTAGAGTGTGAATTTGATTTCCTCCCTGGACAAACATTTTGTGATGAACAAACATGTTTGTTCTGTGTATGGGAGTTCTAATTGTGTGTACAAAAGTATGTGTTTACACAACAGTACATATGTATTCTACCAGCATTCTGGCACCCATAGTTGGTATTGCTAAGTTTTTTTTATCCTCGGACATTTCACACAGTGCCTTCTAGCGCCAAACAAAGCAAACCTTGTTCTATGGTAACCAGATAACTGATAGAATACTTATATATATTTTTGTAAATACATACTTATATTACATTCATAACATCCAGACAGAAGAAACATTTATGCCTTTCACACAACTGTTTTGAGCTAGATCGCGTTGTGAGAAATGTTTTCTAATATCTATTTATTGCTCGTTGTCGGTCACCTTGCTGATTGCGGGGTCTGTACTGTGGATTCCAATTGCCATTCAAGGCGATCATGATAAATTTATGGCCAGCCTTATTCTGTGGCCGCACACTATGTATCGAGATAAATGAAATGCTTTGCTGGTGGTAAAAGACAACGCTTGTCCAGGACTATTACAGTGACATATGAATTGTGATTTTTCATTAATGTTATTATCAAAAGTTTGTTCGTAGATTATCATGGTATTCGTAAGACCCATTGATTTTTAGGGTTCTGTCCGTACCAAAAGTATATTCAACTTTTTATGAGTTGTGTCTTCCTAACTGTGATGAGTAACCTATTACAAGTATAAATTTACAATGAAAAAAAAGCCAAATCCATGATCCTAAGCCTAAACGCAGCTAGTTTGTAGGTTTATAGATCAGACTACTGAATCGATTATGAAGTATTTATGGGGAACCAATCAGAAATATATCCTTTCAAATGACAAGGAGTTGTACCTTCCATCATCAGCTCACCTGAATAACTTAAAGGAACATAAGTAGCGCTCTATACGAGCCTGTAATATTTAAAGAATTATCCACAACTCCTAATAGTTATGGAGTTATATTTTCCATCATCAGCTCAGCAACACGAGATAACGTGTACCAGATGTAAATACTTGAATAGTTTTAGAAAATATATAAAACCCATATTGCCCTTGATTTTTCTGGGATCCCATAATCAGATCCTGACTTGGTGCTAATGGGATCACCTGGGAAGTATACCCTTTTAAATAGAAGTAATAATTTGTTGAATCGGTCTAAGCGTCTTCGAGTAATCTGTTTCCCACTTATATAAAAAAAAAGGATTCGGTCGAATTAAGATCCTCCTCGTTTTTTTTTGAAGTCGGTTAAAAATACAAAGAATAATAATAAAAAATAGCATCTGGCGAGATAATCGCCGCAAGCCTATGAAATAAAACCAAACCATTAATTTGTGAGCAATGATATATAATAGTGAATAATAAGCAGATAAACATGCATTTTAGATAAACGCACACGAGTCTGTATTTAGTATCAGTCACGTAGGAGATAAATCTCAAGATCAATGACACGGTCAGATCCTAAGTGGGTGACGAGGGCAACAGATAAATAACTGTTCGACAAATCGTAGACTTGGTATACATCAAGTCTAAGCAGGAAGAAAGATAACTTTGTTATCTTTCTCTGGTTGGTGCACTATATAAACCAAATCTACAGGTCTGTTTGTAGTACTAAAGTAGTCCATACTACTGTGATTCGTAGTATGTATTAACGGAAAAATGGTAATGGTTATTGCATTCGTCAATTACCGTGGGCAATAAAAGTTTTATGATCCATTTAGTTATAGGTCGGTGATTTAACACCTATTAAGGCAAAGTTGTGTATTAGTAATGTCACACGATTTTTTTACCGACTTCCAAATAAGAGGAATGTTTTTTTCTTTGAAGGGCTAGTGTTCTTGTTATTGTTTATTAGATTCTGCCTGCGAATTCGGCCGCGTTGACTTTAAATTTGGGTTAGGTCAGATAGATATTACCGCAGTACCAGATATTCTGCCGCCTAGCAGTAGTGTGTAAACATCATTGTGTTCCGGCTTGAATGGTGCTGCAGCTAGCGAAATTACAGGGCTGTTGAGACTAAAAAAGTTTTGCCATGGTGGTGCCGGCGTAAGAATAGTACCCCACCCTCTCTACCCGTGGTTGCCGTAAGAGTCGGCTAAGGGATGTCATCCGGAAGATGGGCAGCAGCGTCTTCCTTAAACAATCACACATAATTGCGCTCGCCAACCCGCCTGCCAAGCGTGGCGAGTATTGACAAAACCCCTCCAGGAGGAGGGCTATGTCCAGCAGTGTACGTCCTATGGCTGATGATGTGATGTTGTCCCGAAAAAATGTAGCGAGTAACACCGCAGGGCGCAGCTAGTCTAATAATAAAATAGCGCATGTTTAATTAATTAAATAAAATTTATTTATTGAGATAAAAACGACTATTCTAATATCTATCTCACAATTAAAAAAAATATCTTCAGATGTCAAAATAAATTAGGTTTATTAATGTCAAAAAGGTAATACAAATGTCAAAAGAAATTATACAAGTGTCAATATAAGGTAAATTTAAATGTCAAAATGGTTATACAAATGTCAAAAGAAATTATACAAATGTCAATATATGGTAAATCTAAATGTCAAAATAACTCACTTGAGAGCCAGTTCTATTCCAGGCTAGGTGTGCTTTACCATCTTCGACCACACCGTCACTTAACATCAGGTGAGTTGTGGTCAAACACGTAGCCTGTCAGCGATAAAAAAATAATATAAATATACAAATGTCAAGAGCAAAGTGTTGACATTTTGATGCCCTTATCACCACCTAACCACTTATCTAAAATCTAAATGTCAAATAAAGCAAATATAGTGTCAATATTGCTCATTTGTTACTTACATATATTTAATTTATATCTGAACCTAATTCTATAGTTAACACGGACGAAATCGCGGGCGTAAGTTAGTTTTATAATGTTAGTAGAATTACAATGTCCTATCAAATCGAAACGTTAGTGTTAATCTTCTACGTGAGGTTAACCCTTAAGTAGGTCATGCATCATTGTAATTATTATTCTTATCGTTATCAATTAAACGTGTTGTTAAGTCATTTGTGTCGTTCATTAGGCGTTGTTTATCAATAGATGACGCAAAATATATTGGTATTGTTATTTTGGCTTATTGCTATTAAAAAGGAATATTTCCATTCTGAAGACTTTCACAGATGGATCTATATTAATAACACTATACTAATATTATAAATGCGAATGTGAGTTTGTTTGTTACGCCTTCACGCGTAAACTATTCAATGGATCTGGGTGAAATTTTGCGTGTAGGTACTTTAGGCCCTGGAATAAAACACAGGATATTTTCATCATCATCATCCACCGCGGGTAAAACCGCGGGGCGCAGCTATTAATATTATAAAGGCGAAAGTTTGTGAGTGTGTTTGTATGTTTGTTACTTCACGCTCAAACGGCTTGACCAATTTTTATGAAATTTAGTATGGAGGTAGCTGACACCCTGACTACATTTTATCCTGAAAAAATTTAGCGGTTGTTTATGTTTTTTAATTTTCGTTTTTTATATGTAAAATAAATAAATAAATAATAAATATTGTAGGACACATTACACACAGCGCCATCTGACCCCAAACTAAGCAGAACTTGTGTGATGGAAGTCAGATAGCTGATAGAATACATAAATACTTTTTTTTTGTAAATACATACTTATAATACATACAGAACACCCAGACACAGAACAAACATTTGTTTATACCAAACAAACATTTGTCCTTGGCGGGAATCGAACCCACGCCCTACAGCTCAGGCAGACATACTCCCAATGAGCCAACAGGGCTGTCAAACTTAAAGAGTAATAAGACGTAAGAGATACTCTTCTTATAGAAAAAGATTTGATTCCACGTTCATTGTGCGGACCGCTAGACGAATGTGCTGCCTGAGTAGGTATTCCCCGTTGGATATAATCTGGGTGTCTTCAAGTCGAGAGTGAATCGGTATCTTTTAGAAATGCGTGCTCCATCTTAGACCGCATCATCACTTAACATCAGGTGAGATGGCGCTCAAACATAAGCCCATTTCCTATAAAAAAATAATAAGATAATGTCTATCCATGACCATCGCAGCGGAACTTACCTAGACGACCTCCTGCTAAGATCTACCACCAAGTAAAACTTATGATGTTTGTTTACAGGAAGAAGAAGGTACCTGGAGCGAAAACTTCAAGTCTCACCATGATAGCAAGCCGCGCGGTAACGAGGCGATCTCGCTCGATATCGCTTTCCCTGACGCAGACCAAGTTTATGGTAAGTACTGATGTAAATGAAAGCAATCTTCAAGTCGGAACAGTTGCTCTCACTGTACCAAGCACAATATCGTTCGTGCATAGAGTACTGCTCGCACCTTTGGGATGGATCCGCCAAATACCACCTAGAGGCGTTGGAGTCTATTGAGAATTATGCCAAGAGGCTCATCTGCGACGACTCCATTGTTCAGGTTAAATTACAAAGCCTAGAACATCGTCGCAAAGTTGCTAGTTTGTCGATATTTTATCGGATTAATTTCGGAGAATGTGCTTCAGAACTACATGGTCTGATTACCCCATGTCCATTCTTTCTTTACAAGCATATTAGAAAGATTTTGACGATAAACTGAAGCTGCCGTCCGGAGCAGGTGCCTCGGTTTGCACTAAATCCGGGGCTGAAAAACGGCGGATTTCAAATTCAAATTCAAAAATTATTTCATTTGACATAAACGATACAACACAGCAACAACAACAAACACTATATACGTATAATATTATATCGATTTGTCCTGGATCCCACACTAGGGTGACCTGTGTCGTGGGCTCCAGGCTCTTCCTTATAACAAATATTTACTACATAATTACATATACATATATTATTTTGTAGCGATGATGACTCAGTGGTTAGCGCGGTAGGTTCGCATGCCGAAGGGCGTGGGTTCAAAAGCCAACAATGAGCTTGAGCTGCCGGTGAAGGAAAACATCGTGAGGAAACCATAGCAAGGCATACCCTACCAAACCATGGTAGGGTACTTTCTAGTACTCGGCTGGCTAGCTACCACCCTCAAGTTGAAAATCTACCGCCAAGCATCTAACGGTGTGTTCCGGCAGCCTCGCTTGAGAGCCAGTTCCATTCCAGGCTAGGTGTCCATTACCATCTTCGACCACACCGTCATTTAACATCAGGTGAGCTGTAGTCAAACACCAAGCTTGTCAGAAAAAAAAATGCGACACAAAGACAAAAAAATAGTAAATAAAAAATGATACTAAAACCACATCATCATCATCAGCCGTAGGACGTCCACTGTTGGAAATAGCCAACATATTTATTTATAATCTCTGATACAGGTATCCCAGAACACACAGACAAATACAATTTACGGACGACCAGCGGTGGGGAGCCGTACCGCCTTTATAACTTGGATGTGTTCGAGTACGAGCTGGACTCGCGTATGGCTCTCTACGGCGCGATACCTGTGATGTACTCGCATGGGTAACTTAACTGTACTATATCTAATCTATCTAATACCTTTAAACGAGCAATTCTTGTATATATCCCACTTCCCACTAATCCTACTAATATTATAAATGTGAAAGTTTGGATGGATGTTTGTTACTCAATCACGAAATAACGTCTGAACGGATCTGGATGAAATTTTGCATGGGAACCATAAGAAGAAGGGCCCTGGAAACATAGGATACTTTTCGTCATCATCATCATCCATCACCACGCGGATAAAACCACGGGGCGCAGCTAGTGTATATATATAATCTGAATCTTGGAAACGGCTCCAACGATTTTCATGAAATTTAGTATGCAGGGCGTTTTGGGGGCGATAAATCGATCTAGCGAGGTTTTATTTTTAGAAAACGAAAAAATACCGAGCACGGCTCGCTCATCCAGGTACTGGCTATAATTGGTGGTAGATCACACCTAACCTGGAATGGAAGTGGCTCTCAAGTGAGGCTGCCGGAACACACCCTAATTATTTAGTAGCTAGCCTGGCGAGTACTAGAAAATACCTTACCGCCATGCTATGGTTTCCTCACGATCTTTTCGTTCACCGATACCTCAAGCTTATTGTTAGGGCTTAAACGCACGCCCTTCGGCCCTTCTTTCGGCTTCAATTGAGCTGTGATCAAACATTTAGTTTGTCAAACATTAAAAAAGGTGCGCTAAGCAGTAGTGTGTTATTATTACTGTGTTCTGGTTTGAAGAATGATTATTATTTATTGTCCACACCAAAGATTACATGCAGTAGAAAAATTAAGTTTGAAAAAAGGTTGCCAATTGTTACACATTGACGATCTTATCGCAATAAGCAATATCTTCTAGGAAATTTTAGAATTCAAAGTAGAAACAGACTGGGTCAATAACGCATCATGACAAATCAATCACATCACGAACATCATCAGCCATAGGAAGTCCACTGCTGGACATTGGCCTCCTCCTGACGTGGGGTTTTGCCAATACTCGCCACACTCGCTCGCTACACGAGCCCGCATTTTGCCAATACTCGCCACGCTTGGCAGGCGGGTTGGCGAGCGCAGTTAGGTGTGATTGTTCAAGGAAGACGCTGCTGCCCATCTACCGTATTACATCCCTTAGCCGACTCTTACGGCAACCACAGGTAGAGAAGGTGGGGTACAATTTTACGCCGGCACCACCACGGCAATTAATAACGACAAATAAATGACGCTTCATTAAGTTTTAAAAAAAAAATATTGCAAAAAATATATTCGGAATACTTTCGGTAAAATCATCTAGTAAATTATATCTTGTTATTTTTTTCTATAACTTACTGAGTTCCCTAACTGGCAATGTTATAATTATATTTTTTCCTTTCAGTCCGAAACGCAGCGCTGGCATTTTTTGGCATAACTCCGCCGAAACCTGGGTAGACGTTATCAACTATGCGGACGGCACCGTGGTCTCATCTCTCGTCAACTTGGTCACAGGCGGACAGAAACGCCGCGTCGACGCTAGGTATGTTCATATTCTTTAATAATAGTTTTTTTTTTTTTTTTTTTTACGTCCCGCTTTTTGTATTGTAACAATTCGCTGTGTATTATAACAATTTTTACTATAAAAAACAACCTCTCCAAATTTCGTGTATGAAAATTTTCCATGGTAATACCTGATTTTTTCACGTTGATTTTATTGTAAAGGTTTTGCATAATGATAGTCTAATACCCCCCTCTTTCGGCTTAGAACATGTCAAGCTTATAATCATTAATCATGCATATTATACTATGTCATAAAATAATTATGTCATAAATAAAATATCAAATTACAAATTACCATTATAAACGTAATAAAATTACAATAGTCACAATCGCAGCTCATCACATACTCAGTTTGCCATAATCGCAACTGATCACATACTCAGTTTGCCATAATTGCAGCTCAATACATACTCAGTTTGCCATAATCGCAGCTTACACATACGCAGTTTTCCATAATCGCAGCTTAGACATTCTAAGTTTGCCATAATAGCAGCTCATGACATACGCAGTTTGCCATAATTGCAGCTCATTATATACTCAGTTTGCCACAATTGCAGCTAATCACATACTCAGTTTGCTATAATCGCATCTTATCACATACGCAGTTTGCTGAAATAGCAGCTTATCACATACGCATTTTATCGTGTCTTCGATACCAACAAATTGTTCACACTTTTCCGAAACAGCCTGTATATATTGTACATATATGTATATCATATCTTGCTCCACAGATTCATGAGCGAGTCTGGCATTATCGACGTGTTCGTATTCCTGGGAGACAAGCCAGCAGACGTCTTCCGTCAGTACACAAACCTCGTCGGACCCGCGCCGCTGCCACCGGTAAGCCATACAATTTCCTACTTTTTTTCAATGATTTATCTTTTCTTCGTGATGATGATCTGTTTACCACATTAGTTACAAGTTTGGGACGTACTTAGATATCATTGTATAACTTCACAGCAATGAAATAACGAAAAAAAAAACTGCTCCGTTACATTTAGATGAAAATGTAATCATCAAATGAATATAGGCTCTCTCAAGACACACCACTTACCCCAATCTTTGGCTTTTCGCTTCCATTCACCGGCAGCTGTATATTGTCACTGCATCGACTCTCAGGGCGGCCTAAGCTACGTTTGCTGTTTCGCGGTCTCCACTTTGGAACACGTCTACCCCAGTGGTTATCGGTTCTGCGACAGATATGTCCAGCCCATTGCCACTTCAGCTTGCTAAAACGCTGAGCTATGTCTGTGACTTTAGTTCTCTGACGAATAACTTCGTTCCTTGGAGTTTTGGCGGGAACGCGGAAAGAGTCGTGTCGCCCCATTGTATATTTTTTCCAAAACTAGTGTTTTTCGAGTGTTTATGTATAAAAATAGTGGTGTTTTATTCATAAAGTGTCGAACTACATGCGCGAAAGTCTGGGAAAGTAATATAATGTTGTGAAACATGACTTTTCGTGTTGCTTCCAAAACTCCATCGAAACTTAAAGTTGTCACTACTTTACTAAGGCATGATTGGATTTGACTAGCACGGACTGGACTTGACCAAGACTGGAGTTTGGCTATAAAGATAAAGAAGCTGAAAACTGAAGAATGCGCTTAAAATACAGAGACATAGAAATTGCCAGAATGCACAGAGTGCGATGCCAAGAAGAAAAAGAAAAAAAAAACTCCGTTGCGGATACGATTCCTTTAGAGAAATGCCAAGCATAACTCTTTCTATAGCTCGCTGAGCAACTTTGAACTGACGGACCATTCCCGCTGTTAGTGTCCACGGTTCGGCTCTGTAGGTCATGAAACATTTATTGAAGACTTTTGTCTTTAGACTTTGGGGAATGGATGACGTACCCTGTGTATTTAAAAGATTTATTTTTTACTATCTGCTCCCCGCGGTGTTACCCGTTAGCCTATGTGTTAATCCGGGGTGTCAGCTACCTCCATACCAAATTTCATCAAAATTGATCTAGCCGTTTGAGCGTCAAGAAGTAACAAACATACAAACACACTTATATACACACAAGTTTTCGCCTTTATAATATTACTAGCTGCGCTCCGCGGTGTTACCCGCTACATATTTTCTGGGCGAAAAGTAGCCTATGTGTTAAACCTGGGTGTCAGCTACCACCATACCAAATTTAATCAAAATTGATCTAGCCGTTAGAGCGTGAAGAACTAACAAATATATAAACACACTCACAAATTTTCGCCTTTATAATATTAGTGTGATAGGCCACTGTGGTAAACACACCTAGAATGGAATGAAACACACACACACAAACAACAACAAACTCACACACAAACTTTCGCCTTTATAATATTAGTGTGATAGGCCACTGTGGTAAACACACCTAGAATGGAATGAAACACACACACACAAACAACAACAAACTCACACACAAACTTTCGCCTTTATAATATTAGTGTGATAGGCCACTGTGGTAAACACACCTAGAATGGAATGAAACACACACACACACACAAACAACAACAAACTCACACACAAACTTTCGCCTTTATAATATTAGTGTGATAGGCCACTGTGGTAAACACACCTAGAATGGAATGAAACACACACACACAAACAACAACAAACTCACACACAAACTTTCGCCTTTATAATATTAGTGTGATAGGCCACTGTGGTAAACACACCTAGAATGGAATGAAACACACACACACAAACAACAACAAACTCACACACAAACTTTCGCCTTTATAATATTAGTGTGATAGGCCACTGTGGTAAACACACCTAGAATGGAATGAAACACACACACACAAACAACAACAAACTCACACACAAACTTTCGCCTTTATAATATTAGTGTGTTATTTTTTTGTGTAGAAATTCTCGCTGGCGTACCACCAGTCGCGTTGGAACTACGTGGACGAGGCGGACGTGCGCTCCGTGGACGACGGCTTTGACCAGCACGACCTGCCCGCCGACGTTATCTGGCTGGACATCGAATACACCGACCGCAAGAAGTATGAACTGAATCAGATAACCATACAATATTTACTTTGTGGTAGATCTCCTTAGCAGGAGTTCGTCTAAGTGGATACCAACGCAGTACCAGATATCCTGCCGCCAAGCAGTAGTATGCAAATATTACTGTGCTACTGCAGCTAGCAACATTACTGGGCTATTGAGACTAACCATCGAATGTTTAAAAGTAAGCCAAAGCAGCGATGCCCTGGACGTTGTTTTACTACTCTACGTTCGTCTAGTTCGTCTAATAGATCTGAAATTTATAAAAAACTACTTTTTTAACCGACTTCAAAAAGGAGGAGGATCTCAATTTGATTGTTTTTTTATTTTTATTTTATTGTATGTACCCCGATTACTCTGAGATTTATGATCCGATTTACGTGATTCTTAGTTAGTTAGTTGCGGAATAGTTACCATTTTGTAAAAATTTAACATAGTTTGGCCCAGTTGTTTTCAATTCATGAGCATTTTTTTTTTTTTGAAAATTTTTGTTTACTTGGACGATGTAATTGTCTTTGGCAAGACGTTTTTGAATCTTATAGAGTCTAGTTAGACTCATACTGTTCAAGTGTTTCTTGGCGTGAACATAAATTAACTAAAAATTTAAAAATAAACAAACTTTTCAAAAATAAAGTAAATCCGACTACAAGAAAAAAACAGCACTAAAAAGCGAAAAATAAACTTGCTAGGTACCTACTGATCTGTTTGAAGTCAGTGCTTAGCCTAGCCTTGGCACTGACTTCAAACAGATCAGTAGGTACCTAGCAGGTATAATAATACTTTGTAAAATAACATTAAGTGGTAACTTTTTTCAGAAGGCGACTGTTTCGACATAAGTCTCAGTCAAAATTTGGTAACTTACCACATTCTCATTCATTCATTTTTCCTCGTTTTTTTTTCGTATCATTTCTTTTGTTGTGACCATTCCGCACTATTTGTGATTCGACGAATTTTCCACATACGCAAGTTATTCGCTTATCATCAAACATATTTTTTTTTTTTTTTTTATAAAAACTTGTCTTCCACAGGTATTTCACATGGGACCCAGAAAAGTTCGCTCACCCAACTGAAATGGTGGCCAACTTGACCGCTAAGGGTCGGAAGCTGGTGGTAATCATCGATCCTCACATCAAGCGAGAAGCGGGCTACTTCGTGCACGAAGACTGCCTCGAACACGGATACTATGTCAAAGATAAAGACGGGAAAGTTTATGAAGGTATGTAATTTTTAGCTTTTTTTTTTAATTTTTACGCGGCTACCATGCCATTTTCGGTGCGCGTGATTTGAGTGTCCGTATTTTTGTGTTTGCTCAGGATAATTAGGTCAAATTAACCACCTATTTTTTTAATTATTTGGAACGACATTCGTGTACTGAACCCCCTGTATCAATATTGCTGATGTTCAAACTTTCACGATATGTAAGAGGAAATTGGGATTAAAATCACTGTATTATGAATGAATGAATGAATGAATGAATGAATAACTCTTTATTGTACACACTTAAAATTACATAATACAGAAGAAATTAACTAGTTAATAAGTGTAACAACTGGCGACCTTATCGCTAAAAGCGATCTCTTCCAGGCAACCTTATCCTTCAACCAACCTTATTATTATCAGGGTGGTGCTGGCCCGGTGCGTCGTCGTACCCGGATTTCTTCGACCCGGCTGTCTCCAAGTACTACGCTGAGCGATACCTCTTCGAAAACTTCCCCGGAACAACCAAGGATGTGCAATTTTGGAATGATATGAACGAGCCCAGTGTGAGTACTCAATACTTTATTGCAGCAATATGTACAGGTGCACGACTTATATAATACTAGCTGCGCCCCGCGGTTTGACCCGCGTGATGATGAAAAGTATCCTATGTTTTATTCCAGGGGCTAAAGTATCTACATGCAAAATTTCTTCCAGATCCCTTCAGCCGTTCTGACGTGATAGAGTAACAAACATCTATCCATCCATCCATCCAAACTTTTACATTTATAATATTAGTGGGATTAGCGGCTTCGCACGGCTTGTAAGAATGGGTATAGTAAGCTATCCTTAAAAGATAGATATGTGCCAACGCGGACTTTTTTGTAGATCTATAAAAGAGGAATATCCCACTATGCATTGTTTTGTTATATCTCAAAGGGATTAAGCAGCGTTTTCGATGAAAGCTCCCAGGTGGCTTGACTTTTTCCAAAACTTCCAACAATTATCATCATATTTCAACCAATTTATACAAAACCTTGAATTACTCTATCTATTGGTGAAACTCGCATGATAATCCGTTTAGTAGTTTTTAAGTTATCGCGAACAGACAGACAGACAGACGCGGCGGACGCTTCAGTTTCCCTATAGGTAAGGGAGTGTGAATACTTGAAAACTATGTGTTTACATTCTCTGATTTTTATATCTTATGGCAGATTGTTTGGAAATTTTGTTATAAATATAAGGGTATTTAAAGTCTGGGAGATCCGGAATTCTGAAAATGAATGTCAATTTTGTTTACAGGTGTTCAACGGTC
Source organism: Biston stratarius (assembly GCA_950106695.1). Lineage (NCBI taxonomy): Eukaryota > Metazoa > Arthropoda > Insecta > Lepidoptera > Geometridae > Biston > Biston stratarius. The sequence continues at coordinate 2,760,887 of OX467115.1, read as the reverse complement.
CTGAGATCACGATGCCCAAAGACTGTCGGCACTACAAGCCTCCTCAGGATGGACTGGAAGGTCTCGCCACCTACTGGGAACACAGGTAAACTTATGTAAACGAGCTGTTATCTAATGATTTTTAAAATGAAAAAGTGGCAAACAAGACGGGCCACTTGATGGTAAGTGGCCACCGCTGTCTATATAGACAACTACAATACCCGGGGTATTGTCATTCTGTTGCCTTACCTTTGAAGATCCTATTCACTCTGTCTTTTTTCACATTGGAATCTAGATGGCGCCACTCTCTGTACATGTTTCGGCCTATTTTGGCTTCTTGAAGTAGTGAAGCGTCAATCAATAGATGGCGCTTTTTAAGCATATTTTCGTTTCTTCGTGACGAGATCTCCTGCCCGAAAAGAATTAAAAAAAAACTTAAGATATTATTGAACGTAATCCATTTTCTATTTTCGTTCGTTGTTGTACCCGACAGGGTCGGTTGACTATGTTCCACATATTATTTTGTATTTACAACAAATACATACAGTACAAGATTTTGTAAATAGAAAATAGTATAGTATAGTAATAGGAAGCAATAAATATCTTGAATATTTTACAAATTAAGTACATATATGTCAGTAAAGGTCAGGTTTGTGTGTTGTGTGTGTTATAAATGTAATATGCATAATGCATATGCATAATAAATATGCGAAATTATCTATCCAATGAGGTAAACGCGGCACATGACCAATTTTCGGCCGCGGTATTGTTAGCTAAGCGACGATATATATATATGCATATATGTAATATGAATAATGCATAATACATATAAATATACGTAATATGCATAATTGCATATGCGTAAATGTGATATGCATAATTGGAATATGCACTGTAAATAAAATTATGTTGCATTGGTGTTAAATTCTTTTAATTATTTAGCTTAATTACCATAATTATCCTTACGTAAATAAGTTTTGCTAACTAGATAACTGATAGAATACTTAAATACACTTTTATTGTAAATACATACTACAGAACATCCAGACACAGCACAAACATTTATCGTCACATAAATGGTTGTTATGGTGGGATTTGAATCCACGCCCTAGCTCTTGAAGCAGATGTTCTACGAAATTAGCTAACAGGGCAGTCAAGTCAATTGGTAGCGTTTGTTTCCAGACACGTGCACAACGAGTATGGGCTGCAAAATCTGCGCGCCTCGCACACGGGTATACTAGCGCGCAGCGACGGACACTACCGGCCATTTATACTCACGCGGTCTACCTTCGCTGGCACTCAGAGGTATGTTGGATATTAAAACAAAAACGCCAAAAATATATAAATTAAAAAAATAGTAAAACCGACTTCAAAAAAAAACATCAGCACTAAAAAGCGAAAAATAAACTTACTTTACAAAGAATTATTATACCTGCTAGGTACCTACTGATCTGTTTGAAGTCGGTGCTCAGTCTAGCTTAGGTGCTTGGCACCGACTATTACCATAGTCAATAAAATTTGTATTTGTGATTTACAAAATTATAATAAAAGCCTTTTTTCGTTCTCTCTCTCTCTCTCTCTCTCTCTCTCTCTCTTCCTTTCTTTCTTTCTTTACGGTAATTCATTTCATTAACACTATCCCACAACCTGACCATTTTTGTGGTACACTTTACAGAAAAACTATCACGCCTATAGATTTGTGCTTGCACATAGTAATTTAACTTCATACCTAGATGTGTTTTGATATGTCAAAAATAAAGTTATAACCATTAAAAAAAATGAACATTAACAATTTTGTATTCATTGGATAGAATGTTATTGTACCTACTACTAACGCTATCTGTTAGAAAACCAAAGAGTTAATATCGCTGCAACAGAACTAAACTCAATACTCCAATACATCGTAGTTAATCTACTTAATACTAGATGACACCACTAGAATCAGGTTGTAAAATAACAACTGTCTTAGAAATTATTACCCGTTAGAAAAACTACGCGAGCACTAACAAAGTTCAGCTGTTCCCTATTGTTATATTTGTTAAAAAAGTCATAATATAAATCGATGAAGTGTGTAAAGCTGTTTATTATGAATAGATACGCAGCAGTGTGGACGGGCGACAACATGGCGGAGTGGGGCCATCTAGCGGTCACAGTTCCGATGTGTTTGTCGCTGTCCACCGCGGGCATGTCCCACTGCGGCGCCGACGTCGGGGGCTTCTTCCGCTACCCCGAGGCGGAGCTCATGACGCGCTGGTACCAGGTCAGTACTGCTTGTGACACTATAATTACTTATTTGTCATTTTATTTTATTGAGATAGGTACAGTTACAGACCTTAGGTTACTTAGTATAGTATATAAGTAGAATTAACGTATCACATTGAGCCTAAGGTCCAATTATAACTATACACAACTTAATTGATTGAATCAGGCGTTACTTAATAATAATAATAACCAGACTTAGGTCTTTTTTCCTTGAAAAATCAAGTGCATCATCTATGCACTATGCAGTTGTAAATGCCGACCACAGATACACTCCACTCAATTTACACAACCATACAAAACAAAGCAACGAAATCATAGTAACCCCCGAGCAGAAACAATCAAACTGGCTCCAAAAATCGCTTCATGGCAGGCATCGCCGAGACTTATTGAATCCTAACGTTGACAAAATTTCATCAAACATGTGGTTAAAACGAGGTGAACTCTTTCCGGAAACTGAAGGGTTCATGCTCGCGATACAAGACCAGGTAATAGACACGCGAAATTACAGAAAGTACATAATAAAAGACAGCACATCTGACCTTTGCAGGCACTGCCATAGTGCCTCCGAAACAATACAACATATAACCGGAGCCTGCAGATCCATTACACAGACGGACTACAAACACCGCCATGATCAAGTCGCAGCTATCATCCACCAATACCTGGCCTACAAACACAAACTCATTAGCGAAAAAACCGAGTATTACAAATATTCACCCGAAGTAGTTCTAGAGTCAGCAGACTTCAAAATGTACTGGGATAGGACTATAATCACAGATAAAACTATCCACCATAATAGGCCAGATATCACAGTTTATGACAAAAAGAAGAAAATAGTTTTCCTTATTGATATCGCTGTCCCAAATACCCACAACATTACCTCCACATACACAGAAAAACTTACCAAATACACAGATCTGGCAATAGAGTTAAAATCACAGTGGAAAGTTCAAACAGTAAAGACGATACCCATCATTCTTTCTTCCACCGGTGTAATCCCGCGCACACTCCGAACTAGTCTCGACAGCCTCGACATACACCAACTAACCTTCATACTCCTTCAGAAAGCAGTCATTTTAAACACATGCAGAATAGTAAGAAAATTCCTGTCACTTGAAGAATAAAATATATTTACCTATACTTATTTTCGTTTGGCCACAAGCCCACGAATATGAGTTTTTCCTCGGCAACGAGAGATTTTCAAAAAGAAAAATATAAATAATAATAATAATAAATATTGTAGGACACATTACACACAGCGCCATCTAACCCCAAACTAAGCAGAGCTTGTGTGATGGAAGTCAGATAACTGATAGGATACATAAATACTTTTTTTTTTAAATACATACTTATAATACATACAGAAACACCCAGACACAGAACAAACATATGTTTATACCAAACAAACATTTGTCCTTGGCGGGAATCCACACCCTACAGCTCAGGCAGACATACTCCCAATGAGCCAACAGGGCTGTCATACTTTGCGGAAGTCTATTTTGAGTGTCTCTTTTCTGTTGTAGCTGGAACGACTGTTAAGCGGAAATAAACTAAATATATACATAGAACACTTATACACAACTTGTCATTTTATTATATTGTAACTTTTTTTTTTAATTGTTGACCATCTAGGTGTTTGACCACAACTCACCTGATGTTAAGTGACGATGTGGTCTGATGGTAAAGCACACCTAGCCTGGAATGGAACTGGCTCTCAAGTGAGGCTGCCGGAACACATCGTTAGATGCTTGGCGGCAGATTTTCGACTTGAGGGTGAATGAATGAATGAATAACTCTTTATTGTACACACTTAAAATTACATAATACAGAAGAAATTAACTAGTTAATAGGTGTAACAACTGGCGACCTTATCGCTAAAAGCGATCTCTTCCAGGCAACCTTAGGATGGAAAGGATTAGAGGAAGAAAAAAAACGGGGTGTGTCAATAACGAGGATATGCATATAAGAGAATACAACATTTTGACATATATCTACATTCTAATAATTATAATATATCCTAATACATAGATTAATTAGAATAACTAAAAATACACTAATATATATAAAATAAATATTTGTATAAAGAGGATATATATACAAATAAGCGACAGATAGTTATAATTATAACTGCGAGAGATAGAATAGTTTGACGTGTTCTTTAAAGACAGCGATCGATGGAGCACGTCTAATGGCAACAGCTAACGCATTCCATAGTTGGACTGCCTGGAATGCAAAGGACTTACCGTAAAACGTTTCACAGCGTGCAGCAGGGGTCTTAAGAGTAAGGTTCTCCTTCGACCTGAGGGGCAGGGAATGAGTATTGTGCCAGAAAGTGAAATTTTCTTTAAGATAGCATGGAGTAGAGGGGTGGTAGCTAGCCAGCTGAGTACCTACTACAAAGTACCCTACCACTACGCAAAATTAGCATATTTTATATTGATATCACACTAATATTATAAAGGCGAATGTTTGTGAGTGTATAAGGTGTTTGTTACTTCTTCACGCTCAAACGGCTGGACCAATTTTGATGAAATTTGGTATGGAGGTAGCTGTCACCCTGGATTGACACATAATGGTACTTTTTATTTTTAAAAAAAGTAGCGGCGAAAACCGCTGGGTGCAGCTAATTTTTTTTATATGACAATAATTTTATATTGACATAATAAATCAGTGTTTAATGAAATTTCGGAATTAGACTTGTAATTTTGGTAAAAACAATAAAATATTTGTATTTGTAAGGTAGTTTTCGACACAGATACTCCTATTGAGGATTACTTCGCCAAGGTTACTATTTTTTATGGTTGACTGCCTAAGTGTTTGACTGATATTAAGTAACAATGTGGTCGAAGATGATAATGACATCTAGCCTGAAATGGAACTAGCTCTCAACAAAGGCTGTCAATCATAAAAAAGAACAACCATTAATGTTCGTCACACAAACACACAACACACTCACACAAATACACATTCACACACACGCATTTGTTTTACATGGTGGTATATCTTAGCAGAAGGTCGTCTAGATATGTGCCACCGCGGTACCAGATATTCTGCCGCCAAGCAGTAGTGTGTAAACATTACTGTGTTCCGGTTTGAAGGGTACTGCAGCTAGCGAAATTACAGGGCTGTTGAGACTAACCATCGAAAGTCTCAAAGTAATGAGCGCCAAAGCAGCGATGCCCTGGACTTTGTTTTGTTACTCAGTTCTGTGTATAGCTGCAATGGTCATGGACAGGCGTTATCTTTTACCATCAGGAGAGTCTCGTTCATCTCATTACTTTAACCATTAACATTTACATAAAAAAAAAAAAACAGACACACTCGTTATACCTGCCTCGTATCTTTCGTTATAATAAGTACCTGGATGACCGAGCTTTGCTCGGCTGAAAACACGGATAAAATGACGTTTTCTAAAAATGAAACCTAGCTAGATCGATTTATCGCCCCCGAAACCCCCTGTATATTAAATTTCATGAAAATCGTTGGAGCCGTTTCCGAGATTAGATAAATAAGATAAATTTATTTCACAGAAATGAGTACGTATACATAGAAAATAATACATATAACTTGCTTAATACTATAGGTGACATTACAATTCATTGTATTTCCAGGTAAACATTGGACCCCAAACTAAGCACGAGGCTTGTATCTTGGGGACCGAGTGCGTTTTTATCAGAAACTTTCTGTGACTTTTAAAATTTCAATATTAAGTGGAGTTTAATTAAAATGTTACACGAAAGTTAAGCACTTAAAATGTAGGGTAGTACAAAAATTACTAAGCACTGTACAAACAAAGGATTAGACTTTCAGTCTCGTAGTAGTTTAACGTAATTAACCAGTCTCTGACGTTTCTCCTAAAGACGAAATTAATGAGATATGGGTTTTGGGAAATTCTCTTGCTAATATTATTGTAAACGTACGGAAGAGAGTAGGCTGGACTTCGTTTAGCAATTGAAGAGTGAGCTCTTGGGACCGGTAATCTGCAGGAAAAGGCGCGTTTATTTTTTAGAAAATTATAGTCAGGGTGGATTCAGATATATATATATATATATACAAGAATTGCTCGTATAGATATTAGAATATAGATAGGTAATGTTGTAATATTGTTTTTTTTTGTTCAGGCGGGTGCTTTCCAAGCGTTCTTCCGTGCACACTCGCACATTGAGACGAAACGTCGCGAGCCGTGGCTGTACGAGCCGCAAACTACTGCTCTCTTGAGAGACGCCCTGCGACGCAGATATGCACTCATTGACTTTTGGTAAGTAATGCCATTTTAGGTACAATAGTATATAAAATATAAATATTGTAGGACACATTACACACAGCGCCATCTGACCCCAAACTAAGCAGAGCTTGTGTGATGGAAGTCAGATAACTGATAGAATACATAAATACTTTTTTTTTTTGTAATTACATACTTATAATACATACAGAAACACCGAGACACAGAACAAACATTTGTTTATACCAAACAAACATTTGTCCTTGGCGGGAATCGAACCCACGCCCTACAGCTCAGGCAGACATACTCCCAATGAGCCAACAGGGCTGTCAATAGTGTAAGGATGTTGGAAATAGGGAATGCAATCTCGTCTCCAGGTCACAAATTCGAGATTAGAAATTACAATCTCGCGAGATCCCGGCATTTACATGAATGCCGAAAAGAATTTAAAAATGTTAAATTCGGTTGACTGAAGAGATGAAAACTGTTTGCTTGTGAACTAAGATTATGAGGTTGGTTACTTAATATAAAATATTAATTGAAACATAAAAACTTTGATCTTTAATATATGTAACACAAGTAATATAATATAACATAATTATAATCTAATATAACATAATTATATGTCCTATGATATTTATTTATTTAATTTAAAAAAACTTGACAACAATTTAAAAAAACTTGACGATAATTTTAAAAACTTAACCGAAACTTTACTTAATATCTAAGAATAAATTTGACATAAACTTAAAAACTAAAACAAATGAAACAAAACGCTAATTAAAATAAAAACAAAAATCACAAGTATTTATATCCTCTTTTCCTTCACCGGCAGCTCAAGCTCATTGTTGGGGTTTGAACCCACGCCCTTGGGCATGCGAACCGACCGCGCTAACCACTGAGCTATCATCGTTAATTAATGTTCTTGGACTGTTTCTATCAGGTACACATTGTTCTACGAACATTCCATCGATGGGTTGCCAGTGATGCGGCCGCTGTTCCAAGAATACCCTAAAGACGAAGAAACTTACGCCATCGACGATCAGTACCTGCTTGGTAAGTCAAAGATATCAATTTTTTTTTTTTTTCAGTTTCGAGAGAGCGGCAAGCTGCAAGGCGTCCATTAATTACGTGAAGGGGTTTAGAGGGGAAGGCGATCTCACCCAATCTTTCTTTATAACGATGTTAGCTTAGTCTCACCCATTTTTTTCTTGTAGCGATGGCAGCTTAGGTGTTAGTGCAGTCGGTTCACACGTCAAAGGGCGTGGTTTCAAGTTTGCGTTTGATCTGCCCATGAAGGAAAACATCGCAACTAATTTTTATTCTGGAATAATATTTCGTAAGATACATCTATACCAAATTTCAAGTGGAGTTAATTAGTTTTTTGATAATCCTACTGGAAAATAACATTTACCGAGATAAAAAGTCCTATATCCTATATGTTAATCCAGGTAATAAACTATATGTGTACCATATTTCATCTAAATCCGTTCAGGTCAAATAAAGGGAAAATTGTAGAAAAATAAAAGAAGTTGAAAATTAAGGTACATTTTGGTACTTATAAGTTTTCGTTTTACACACACTTAAAATTTAGCCACCAATAAAAATTACACCAATTTTATTATGGCGGTGTAATGGGTACTATTATAAACTATTATTGATTATTTCTATCGACCCGTGTCTTTTTTATTTTATATTTATTTTACCGTTACACACTCCATCTTTTGTTTTTTTTTCTATCTTCTCCTGGCGCCATCTGTCGTGACGCCCTCGTAGTAATTCACAGACCAAGTAAACCATTCCATTTGCCCGCGAAATCAAAATGAAAGCTAACAGTACGGAACCCTCGGTGCACGAGTTCGACTTGCACTTGACCAGTTTTTTTTTCTTTTCAATTTGAATTTGATTTATTCCTGAGTTTTAGGTACATCGAGATGGTTGGGTATTTACGTGAGATTTTCCAAAACTTTCCATTGCAGGCGTATGAATATTATAATATAACTTATCTTTACTAAATGGAATGTCAAATGAATTAGGTACTATTATAATGAATGTCAAAAATATACAGAAAATATCAAAATAATATTAGTTGTCAATTTTAATTATAATAATGTCAATTAGCATCCCATGTCATACTTACAATCACAGTTAAAGAAACCATTCATATTATAGAAACATTTCTCAATAAGCCATCGGGTCAAAATATTTTTAAATTTCATTAATTAGCATTAAAATTTCACTGCATTTTGTTTTCAATGAGGCAATGAGGGCTGGGGGACCATTATATCCACGGAGCTCTGAGATACAGCTCAGAAAGCCCTTATATAGAGCCGCTCCTGCCTATATAAACCTCTCAACGGCATTTAGATGGTCGTTTTACTTTGGCAGTCTATGATTATGTAAGCTCATCGCTCTTGTTGACATGCTCTTCTGTAATGTTTTTTATTAGGCGATAAGTTGCTAGTCCGGCCGGTGGTGGAGCCGAGCGTGACGTCAGTCCGGGTGTACCTTCCGGGAGGCGCGGCCACCCGCTGGTACGACGTGGACACCTACCGCTCGCATCCCGGCCAGGGGTACTTCAACCAGGACGTCACTATATCCAAGGTAGGGACTTTCTTGTACTCGGCTGGCTAGATACCACCACCAAGTTGAAAATCTGTTGCCAAGCACCTAATATTGTTTCGGAAACTTCACTTGAGATACAGTTCCATTCCAGGCTAAATATGTTCACCATCATCGTCACTTACTGTATAGGTTTGCGTTTGACCACGCTCTAATGTTGAGCAGGATGTATATACTCTAGATTTGAAGACTCCCAAGTTGTACTTCACGGGAAAAACAGACGCCGGCAGAGAGTTCCACATCCTCGCTGTACGTATTAAGAATGTGGAATGGAAGCGTTTAGTTCGTAAGTGGTACACACCACATCCACCTTGTAAGGATGGTGCTTTGGCCGTGTCTGCCTAGCCGTCCGGTAATATAAAGGGGCAGGTGGAACCAAATTATGCAATTCCAAGGCACACTCTCCGAAATGTATCCGATAGAAGACAGACAAACAAGCGACTTTACGTCGTTGCTCAAGGTTAACATTAGGTGAGATGTGGTCAAACACCACTACAAACACACTAATACTAGAATTACTTCTAGTAAACTGGACAGGGACACAGGGGAATCGTGAGAAGTGGCGTAGAGAGGGCATGACGGCTCAAGAAACCGTCACGCCGTCAGCCGTCACGGCATGCGAGTCGGTTGGCGTGCAAATAACGTTGGCGTTTAACATCTAATCGTCAAAAGCACTTTTCATAGTGAAGTAAAAAAAGGTATTGTTTGGTAGATCCCGGTGTACCAGCGTGGAGGGACCATCATCCCCCGCAAGGAACGGATCCGACGATCCTCCGCCCTCATGGCCGACGACCCGTACACGATCGTCGTCGCGCTAGATGAAAACGTGAGTATACATTTACAGACAGACTATATGAAATTATTATTTAAATTTTTTTGGGTATTCGTTGGGATCGTCGACCACAATTCACCGGCCAGTCTGAAGAAACTAGAATGATTTATATTTCCATATATAAGGTGTTTTGGGAAAGTATACCAATACTTCAGGACGCACATATTAAGGGTTCCTGAAATCGTTTCATAGAAATAAGCTTTTGACGTGAATACGTCTTTTAATTTACTTCCAAAGTGGAAGGCATTTCTGTCGTCGGGTGATAGTTAAACCTTTTATCTTGTTTCCAGAATTCTGCTGAAGGCACTATTTACATCGACGACGGGGAGTCCTACGATTACAAGAAGAACAAATACATCTACGGCAAACTGACATACCAACCGGGACTGATTACTTACAAGTGAGTGTTGCAATCACATAACTTTCTAGCTATTTCTTTTTATTATTACTGTGTTTCTGTTTGAAGGTTACTGCAGCGAAATTACAGGGCTGTTGTGACTAACCATCGAAAGTCTCAAAGTAATGAGCGCCAAAACTTTTAGTCAGTCTTTTTTATCTTTTAGTCTGTGTATCGCTGCAATGGTCATGGACAGGCGTTATCTTTTACCATCAGAACAGCGTCTCGTTCGTCTCAGTACTTTTACATTTAAAAAAAAACTTTATTTTTACACGAGTATGGGAATCCTAAAGGGGGGGTTATGTTTTTAACAGTCTGTGTATGTTTGTGTGTTCCACCGTAGCGCCAATACTAATCACCCGATTTTGGTGAACGAGGTGTCAATTGACTCGTTTTTTTTTTCCGCTTTCTTCTTGGCATCGCACTCTGTGCATTCTGCCAGTTTCAATGTTTCTATATTTTGTGAGTAGTCTTCATCTTTCAGCTTCTTTATCATCTATAGTTACAGTCAAAGTCTAGTCTTGATCAAGTCCAGTCTGTCCCAGTCAAATCAAGTCATGCCTTAGTAAAGCAGTGGCGACTTTACTATAAGCTTCTGGATGGAGTTTTGGAAGCAACACGAAATGTCATGTTTAACCAAATTATATCATTCTCACACACTCGCGCTTGTAATTAATTCGGCACTTTATAAATAAAACACCACTATTTTTATGCATAAAAATTAGAAAAAACACTAGTTTTAGAAAAAAAATACAATGGGGCGACACGACGCTCACCGCGTTCCCGCCAAAACTCTAATATTGACTCGTTATTATGTTCCGGTTGACATAAAGTAATTTGAATTTGAATAGGCTACAATTCGTTTAATCATAGTTATTTTGTATATGTTTCTTAGTATTGCAGAACTTATCGCCTACATCCGGAATAAGTATAAGATTCATGTTTCTCCATATTCTTGAATGAATAAATGAATTTTATTTGTCCATGAGACTAGGTACACATACAGATGTTAATATTATTAAAATCTTCTTAATGGCAATCTGTTCCAGGAACAATTATTATTTATTTAGACTAAACGGCAATCGCCAATTACAGTAGTCTTAAATTATATAACATAATTAAATATACAGTTTATCTAGAGTTAAATAAAAATTAGAATTACAAACAACAATAAGTTACTTCCTTGTCCGATAACTATCTGTCAATTGAAATCTATGAGAGCCATAAAATATGTTGTTGGAAATTTTCTTTCCAGCAAATTCTCGTTTTGTTTCTCTCTAATATCATATATTTTTGTCCACAGGTTCATAAACGAGAACGCTTCATACCCGACACGTTCTTGGGTGGAACGTATCGTCATAGCCGGCATCAAAACTCCCCCTAAAACAGCGAAACTGATCCAGGGAGACAAACAAACATCACTACAGATGACTCTCCACAAAGGTAACGACGTCCTGGTCGTCAGGAAACCTGGAGCCAACATGGCGCAACCTTGGAGCATTACCTTCTCTTCCTAGATAAATAGAAGATAGATCTAGATGTTCCGTTTCAGAAGAAGATTGGTTTTTTGGTAGTAGTTCTGCTTGAAGAACTATAAGTTAGTTCCTATTCCCATTCGGGGCACATATTTGTGTGAGGTATGTATAAACTAGTTCCAATGTGTTAGCCAGTTCTATTCCAGGCTAGGTTTGCTTTACTGTCTTCGACCACACCGTCACTTAACATCAGGTGAGCTATAGTCAAACACCTAGCTTGTCAAACTTTAAAAAAAAAGTATACGGGTTAATAAGTTAATGTATTACGCCAAAAAGGGGTCTACTCTATGAACACAACGCTGAAATAAATAAAAAGTCAGTTGTTTTATATAAAAAGTTCGTTGATCATTCGCGATTTTATGTGTTTTAGTCATAATAAAAAGTTTTTCACAATGATCTGTATAATAAGCCCCAAACGTAACCCTGTGTGTATAACTTTTATCAGCTGTCTGGTTATATTACAAGCTTTGGGACTAATGGCGTATGACCCCAATAATTCATCATCATCAGCTTATCGATGTCCACCGCTGGTCTTATGCCTTATAGTGAAAAGCCCCCAACAATGACAATAAAGTCTATTAACTGAAAATGTCTATACCCCTCTCACGCCGGACATAAGCTAGTTATAGTCTATGTAACTTTGTCATCACGGACAAGCAACAGTCATCTGTAGTTGATAAGATACGGGTTTTGTACGATAACAACGCAAATTAACAACAAAATATGGCTTGTAAAAACATGTTGGTTTGATATTGATATAACATTTTGGTATATCTGTACTTTTTGTGTGTATTTTAGTAGCTTAGCGTACAGGATACGTCTATGTATTCATATAAAGATGATAATATACAACCGAGTGTTTGAGACAACCACATGCAATACTTTTCAACTTTAGTTTTTATACGAAACCAGCGGACCCGCTCCAGCTTCGCACGGGTGTAATGTTGATGATAATGTAGTGCATATGCATGTATTATACATATAAACCTTTCTCTTGAATCACTCTGTCTATTGATAGAAATCGCATTAAAATCCGTTGCATAGTTTAAAAGATCTAAGCGTACAGACGGCGGGAAGCGACTTTGTTTTATACTATGTAGAGACTATAGGTATTTTATTAAAGTTCCACAGCTCAAACAAGTGACGATTTAATTACGGCTATATGCATATGCAAAGAATCACGGATAGACGCTGTTTATTTCATGAAGTTGTTTTGACTGCTCGGTCGTATATGTCCCGTCTATAGTATATCATCTCTGTGGTTATAATAGGCTTGCAAAAGTGAACACTTGTATTTATTTTAACGCAAATGTTAGAACGATTACCATCGATTGACCTTTCGTATTTTGAATCCGGATCGGAAAGATTTCGATTCGGAAACACTGTCTCTATTATCCTGATAATACCTTTCCGATTGTTTTTTAAAAGACGGGAGCAAAACTTTTGTAATCGATATTAATTGTCAATTTTACAATACATCCTAAATGTGCTGTTTAAGTAGGTTTTTAGACCAAATGAACGAATTTTATTTCAAACTAACTGATCCGACAGACGTTATCCTGTCGTAGCTTCATCAAACGCACGAAGTTAAAATATTCGTTAAATTTTCTGCGCAATTTTCTTTCCGTAAGAATTTTCTGCAAAGTATTAGAAAACTTAAAAAAAAAAGATGAATGAAATCGGTAAAGTCGTTCTCAAGTTATGGCGTGACAAGGGTAACATATTTTTTTTTATATACATACATACATATATACACCGTGAAAGTTTGAACATCAGTAATATTAATACAGGGGGTTAAGTACACGATTGTTGTTCCAAATAATAATAAAAAATAGGTGGTTAATATTTGACCTAATTATCCTGAGCAAACACAAAAATACGGACACTCAAATCACGCGCATCCAAAATGCCATGGTAGTCGCTCGCGGTCACAGATTAGATAACAGTTACTATGCATTCTACGTATGGTAGTTATGTCTTGCGCTAACTCGGTGCGTAAGGCTGCGCGCTGTCCATAAATTCTGGAATCTTGGGAAAACATTAACCAAGGTTTTCTTAGTTTTTTTTTGTATTTGTTTCGATTTTATTTCTTTATACGTTTCATATGACCACTAACTAACATGTCTTTGAATATTGCTAATGTTCAAACAGTCAGCCCGCATATAGACAATTTTTATTTGTTCTAGGCTCTAGAATCGGAATGTTCTAGATCTGGGTGAAAGCTTAGAGTTATCTTTTAGAATAAGTTGTAAAGTTATTGGGTCGTTTCTGTCGACGTTATTCGATTGGCATTAAACATTTCTAAATTCTACGATAACTTTTTTAAATTATTATAAATTATGTAACTAGCTATTTCATATTTTTATTGAAATAGAACCTTATTTTTTGGGAGATACAAAAATCGTGTGCCGTTGACACAATCGTAACTGCGTTTGGTTTCGACGCTTTAGTAATGTTTGCAAAAAAATTGATGATAAAATGACTGAAAACTCACAAAGTATTTATAAATATGTTGTGATAAACGTGTCGAGCCAAACTTGACCTTAACTCCTTACAATAAGGATTGCATTTTTACATCTTAGTCAAATTTAAGTCAGGTATGATAGTAACGTAAAATTAGTATAATTGCATACATTCTGTTGTAGCGTTTTCTAACTGGCACATGTGGATGTTGCCATCCTTTTCTCACGTATCGAAAGAAATGAGAAGCAGATATCTTGAGAGATTTCAGATAAACGATGTAACAGAATTGACACCATTGATATTGATTTTGAAAACAATTGAAATAAACTAGCTAGTAAATATAGCTATCTCTGTCACAGACAAGGACAGCTACATTTCAGTTAGTTTTTCTTTATTTTTTTTTTTAAGATGACATTTTTTGTCTATATCAATGTAATCTATAGAACTTTTTCTCTATTATCTAATTTATGGTATCACAGATAATTAAGTCAAAATCTTAGTGTTAAAAATGCCTACATGGTTAAATAATGGTATTGAAAATTCCATTGCATAATTTGTCTCGCTTTCACACTGATTAGAAAGAGAGAAATAGCTTCTATTCCACTAAAGTTAGAATGAGAGGCAAATATATCCGATGGCATTTTTAACTCCTTTATTTTTCTGTGCAGTCTGCCTATTTTAGTGTATAATGATACCGATTTTGGAAGCTTCAGTTGAATAGTTACTAAAAATGTTGCTGTCTCTTTCACTGCAGGCTATTAGACTAAGACAACAACATTTTTAAGAAGCTTACAAAAAGCTTTTAAAATTGGTTTTAATGTGGGGTTAATTATGTTCTAGGGTCCTTGTGTCCTTTGTGTTTTTATGTCCTTTAAATCTGTATTATATATGATATGCGTAATATTTATTATAAGAATGCAAAGTAAACACATATTCATCTTTACTGTAAAGATAGACATGTGTTTTTTTTAAATTACATCTGTGTTCTTTCGATCAAAATAGAATCTATGTGCAGTAATTAAAATATAATTCTCTTCGATAGATCATCGCAGTAAATGAATATGTTGAATATTTAAACAAGCTAAAAAAATTAAAATCCTTTGACCCGGCTAGGCACAAAATAACTATAATTAAAGGAATAAACGGATGCCTATATCAGGCGTATAATAATGAATCGATTGACACCTCATTCATCGGAATCGGATAAGTAGTTTGGGATCTACATTGAAAGACATAAACCTTTTACTTTTGCCGTAGTCGGGTAGTAAAGAATTTGTAAAATAAAGATTATTTTGAAAGTGGAAGAATTTTCAGGTTCGGAATCTTTGCTTATTATTGGCCGTCGCCAGTCAATTGTTTGTCATATAAATTGGATAGCATACAATATTGTGTCAAATGTTAATTCAAATAAAGATCAGTTTCATATGACTATAAGTTTGGCTGGCGGAAATTGATGTGCGAACACTGGCAAAAGGGGTTATTTTTAGGGCTTCATATAATTATTTTATATATATTATAAAGGTTATTTTTTTGTGGCGGAAATTTAATGGAGAAATCTTTTGTCATGGAATGTGATAGTAAATGCAATTTTAAATTATTTTTGTGTTTTATTTGAAGCATCTGTTTATTCAGATGCTAAGGCATACAACTTTAGGTAATCTGGATTGAGTGACGTCAGTTCTGTGGTTTTTTTAAATACGGATAAGTCCGCGTTTGATCACCAACTCGCCTGATGGTAAATGATGATGTGGTCGAAGATGAAGCACTCAGACTTAGAAGATACCTATTCAATCTGGCCATGCAAAGATCCAGATTACATCTCCCAGGAAACAAGGAAGCCGGCAGGTTGTTCCATTCTTTTCTGGCCGTAGGGATGAGAAACGTTTGGTACCTACGTAACCAAAGAAATTCTACTATGTATGGGTGGTAGAGGGCCGTATTTCTTCTTGTCCTGAAGTAAAAAGGGGATGGAAGTATAAGGTCGCACAGCTCAGTAGCACATTCTCCGAAATGAATCCTGTATAAAATTGACAGACTTGCTATCTTATCAGCGGTGTTATGGTTAGCGATGAATAACTCTGTGGTTACCGCGGTCGGTTCGCACGCCGAAGAGCGTGGGTACAAACCCTAACAATGAGCTTGAGCTGCTGGTAAAGGAAACCCTAGCATGATAGTAGGGTCCTTTCTAGTACTCGGCTGGTCAACTACCACCGTCAAGTTAAAAATATGCCGCCAAGGATATAACGGTATTTTCCGGTAGCGTCACTGACAGCCAGTTCCATTCCAGATTAGGTGTGTTTACCACCATCAACATCAGGTGAGCTGTGGTCAGTAACCTAGTTTATCAAGCATAAAAAAACATTTGCGTTGTCAAATGTATGAACAAAAAAAGGTACCATTATGCAGAGGTTTCGAGCTTCTGTGCGTACTTAGGAGCGGTTTGATGAGGCATCGTCTGTACACTGCTGAAAAGGTGTACAGTACTTTTATTCTTAAAAGGTTAAACAGTTTGAGTAACGTGCTTCATCTTAGACTGCAGCTGCTTAACATCAGGCAGGGCGTGGTCAAACGCAACCTATTTAGAATGAAAAAAGCTTTCCTCTAAAATTGGATTTTTTAGTCTACCGTGTGATTGTTTACCATCAAGCAACCCGTGTATTCGTTTGCACCCTGTGACATATAAACTATTTCAGCGCCTAATTAACCAACGTACCTAATACAATACAATGTATTTCGTAAAGGTATGAAAAATCGTCTTATTTACGATTAAATTAGTAAGCTTTGGTGCAAAGAAAAAAAAACAAAGTATGTGCAAATAATTTTTAATGAAATAAATATTTGACTGCTATGAGGCCGTTCAAATACTACATAAGCACTAGCACAAATATTACATAAGGGGATATTTTGATGACATGGTGCTTACGTAAGCACAGCAGGATTGGGTGAGAGCTTTGCTTAATTTTTGCTAATTCGAGGGGATTGTAAAATTGCTAAAATTTCTTACGTAATACTTGTACGGACTCTATATGTTCGCTAAACGAAACACTATAAGTTACATTTACTTATATATCTAGTTAGACTAGTGCTGACACAGGTCATCAACAAAATCAGCAATTGAGCCAATATAGTTATACTGTGCGAAACAACTCGTTAATAAATACATAGATATTTAGACGTTACTGTACGGATTTAAGTGTTTGAACACGACTAGCAATTATAGCTAACATCGTGAGGAAACCATAGCATCAGGGGCGTAGCTACAGATACGTAAAAAGGGGTACGCATATTTTTTTTAATGTTAGCCACAATCTTCCTAACCTAACTCTTATGCCGCGGCAACAATGAGCGTCTCTCTTATGCCGCGGCAACAATGTACGTCTCTCTTATGCCGCGGCAACAATAAACGTCCAGGGTTAGACTTAATACGATTATTCGTTCTATAACAAATTTGAAGGGAAAAAAATTGTGTCAGAAAAATAGAAATTATTCCAGCTATAAAATGAAAGTTGGGTAGAAGGGTAACAACTTTTGAAACAAGGCCCGTCAAGTGCAATCTACTCTATTGCATTGCTTGGCGGCAGATGTTAAGGTGACAGTAACATAGAGATCTTTTAGATACAATTTTGTCAATAAACGTTTTTGAAACACATCTGTTAGTTTTCCTTCTGCTACAAAAAAAAAATCCTGAATACGCCCGTCGCCTATAGAAATACGGCAATGGCATACCAGAATAATATTTCTTGTAAACCATTAATCAATCAGTGAAAAACATATCACCACTTAAGTACAACCAGTTAAGTCAAAAATATCAACTTCACAGGATGAAAAAAAACTGTAAAATGTTGCATAGATATCGCAGTTCGCAAAACGAAAATAGCGGAGTGTATCCAAAGAAATATCAACTCTAAGCTAAGCAGTTTAAGACTTAAGATGCAACGTAAGTGACATGAATTTATAAGTGTGGCAAACGTGTTTTGGTAGAGCGAGATCATATATTTCATTCATCGAAGGTTATATCCAAAATTAATAAAAATACATTACTAGAAATAAACACAATACCATTTGTTTAAAATAAGACCAATTTTGAATGTTTTATTTGACATAAAATGTTAACTTGATTGTTGCTGTCCTCGTCTAATGAAAAATACAGCAATTTTTTTAGTTTTTTTATAATTATTTATCTTTAGTTGATAGGTTGTAAATACTTCAAAATGAATCCTCAAAATCTGCCTTAATTTAGACCCACAACCAAATATGTCACATTAATATATTGTGGAAGATATTCATCAAAATACCGCGCCCGCGCGTAATTTTTTTTTAAATAAAGAAAATATACTTTAACAGCATAAATAACATTACACACATATAATTTGTCCAATTAATAGTTGTGAATAATTTTTAAATCATGTATTTTGTGACTGGAATTCATGGTGAATTTGGTAAATTGTAGTTTTTACCAAACTAATCTTTTTAATCATTGATAATATTTACCATACTGGTGTTAAATCATGAATTTTATGACTGAAAGCTACAAATTTGGTAAGACGCAGTTCTTACCAAACTAATCTTTTTAATCATTGATAATATTTACCATACTGGTGTTAAATCATGTATTTTATGACTGGAAGCCAAAAATTTGGTGAGTTGCAGTTTTTACCAAAGTTATATTTTTAATTCTTGGTAATATTTACCATATATATATATGTTAAGTTAGAAAAACATTTAAGGCGTTTAATTTATTCGCCTTAAGACCATATGCGACAAGATACGATATTTTGCTTATAATGGGTTAATATATTCACCCTACACCCTCACTTATAACTCTTAAAGCTGTGAAGTGCAGACGAAATAATTGCTTTGATTTCTCGAATATACGATATTTCTCTACTTAACATTTCACCGAGATGTTAAGTCTCGAATATTTAGTTTTACAGAAGCCGGAATGCTTTCAAATTTTACCTCCTTTAAAACATTCGAGGTACATAATATATTAAGTACTGTACTATCGATCTAACAATCCTCCCAGAATTTAGGCACATTTTTTTTTAATTATTTGAGATACCAAACAGAAACGATTTAGCAAAATCTTTGACAAAGAAAAGGCAAGACAAAGCTCACTTAAAAAATATCCTGCTAGGTTTATCGTCGTTAGGGAATTCTATAAAAGGATGTGTTTGCTTATGTTCTAACATTTCAGTTTCACTGGCAAACCTCTCCCCACATATATCACAAGCAATATCGTCCTCCTTGTCTTTCTTTCTCTTTTTAACCCCCCACTCTTTCTTCCTCAACGTGTCTTTTATTCTATCTTTTTTTGATGTCGATTGTTCTTCTTCTATCAACGGCTTGCCAGTTAGAAGATACTCTTTCATATTGGCATGTTTGATGGACATTTTATGCTGTTTCAAACGGTTTTCCGAACTGCACGTGTATTCGCATATAAAACAAACGTACTTCATGTCGCCCGTATGTATTTCAGCGTGTTTTTTCCGCTTCTGTGGCGTGGCGAAGCGGAAATCGCAGTATTTGCAGGGATATTTTCTGTCCATGGAGTGGAGACGCATGTGGGATGTTAAGGCGTTTATATCTGGACACACTTTGCGACATTCTAAGCATAACGCGCCTAATTCCTCCGGTTCTGGTTCTTCGGTATTTTCAGTTCTGTGATGCATCCTCATATGAGAGTTCAGTCCACATTTGCTAATGAAGACTCGTTGACAGTCTTGACATTGAAAATGTTGCTCGTTCTTCATATCCGGAGTGTGCTCTTCCACCTGGTGCAACGCTAACTTATCCGCTTTATGGAACTGCTTCCCGCAGTTCTCACACTTCCACGCTTTAACCAATTTAGAAAACGCTTCAAGTACATCCAAAACTGACTGGTCTCCAACACCCGGATGTGTTTTCTTTATATGAATGGCGAAATCATCTATTTTGGCAAACTTTTCTATACAATGTGGGCATTTGTATGGTTCCTTGTGATCTTCCATAACATGAGATTTTAAGTCGGAGAGCTTCGAGTAGGTCTTTTTACAAAGCAAGCATTTCAAATTTTTATCACCTTCCGCTATTATTTTGTATTCTGTCAGTTGAACTTTCTGATGTATTCGTAAGTGTTTGAAGAGTGCTTTTTGCGTGTGATAGTCTGTAGGACAGAATTTACAAGGGAACTTCTTTCGGTGTTGCCGTTGCCGATGGAAGATTAGCAACTCTTTCGATTTGAACTTTTTCTCACAAGTTGGGCAATCGTAGGAACTTGAGTCGGCATACTCTGTGTGAGATCGAAGACAAGTTTCCATACGACTCCGTCTTTGAAAAGATTTACCGCAAGTACATTGATAGCCTTCTTTCTCTTCCTTCTTTATACGTGCCTCTTCTTTTATGTCCTCTTCTTCTTTTATTCTTTTCTTTTCCATACGAGTTTTCAGCCCTTTTAAAACCCCATTCGCTCGTTTTTCTATTGAAGCGTGAACTTTTAGATGTCTATTTAAGGTGAATTTCTGATTGAAAACTTTCGGACATTTTGGACAGGCCATTACCGCCGTGGGTAATGTTTTCTTTTTCTTCAATAAACCATAAGCTTCCTGCTCTAGAGATAAAATGTTGCCAGTGATTGAATTCAATTGGAACGGTTCTTCCATATCGTAAGTTTCGTTGCTGGTTGGTAGGATTTCCTCAGGGTTGCCCATTTTTAAAGCCTGATTTTCGAGGCTCATGGGATGGATCTCCATGATCAGGGTTTTGGTTGTTTGTGACTCTATGATGCCGTCTTGCGTACTGGTAATTGTGGAAGTCGTATTGATGAACTTGTTGGAGATTAAGTGTGTCTCAGTAACAGTCAATTCAGATTCTTCCTTGATTACTTTCGGAAAGTCTTTCTGATGCTCCTGTAATCAAATTAAATTGTAATTTAACAACTATTTTTAAATTAAAATATAATTTAAAAAAATTATTATCGTGGATCTCTTCTACTTTAATGTTAAAAGCAAAACCCTTTCCTGATGGTAAGAGATATAATAATTTAATATTAACTTCAACAACCTAATGGTGAAGCATATCAACCATTAAAATTAGCTCTTAGTGTTTGGGTTTACCACTAACCTCATAAACATTCTCTGGCTTGACAATAACATCATCACTCAGACACACCTCAACCTGACTTAACGCTGCAGCTTCACTGCTGTCCATGCTGTCATCATAGTTTGGGTAACTATAAGAAACAACATTACACTCTTCTTGTACCATTTCATGCTTTAACGCAGTGTAATTAGGGCTAGTTGGTAAAATGCTTTCAGTTTCCGTTTCATTTTTAATATTAGTCACTTCGATGCTGCTTTGCGAGTCTTCTTGGTGTATGTTTATTATTAATTCATTCTTTATTTGTAGTTCTGTTTCTTCATACTGGTGTTCTGTAAGTCCAATTTCGTATGATTCTGTTTTCTCTGTGTTTTCTAGGATTTCATCTACCTCATATTTGACATCTAAATTTTCTTCTATGTGCAGATTTAATTCTTCCTTAATAGCAATGTCTTGAGATAAATCTCCGATAGATTCTTCAACGGCAAAATTTGTAGCATCCATCTTCAATGTTTCTGAAATAATGGAAAGTACCTAATTAAGACAGGCCAGTTATAAAACACCTGGTGTAAAACAGTTTTCTAAACAGACAACAATTTTTCATAGCATTTAATGGTATCACCATGTGTTGTGGGGTCCATCATGCTGCAGGAACAGGAACTCATATAAGGTTTGCAACACAAGTGTTGGTTTAAAGGTTTAAGAGACTTTTTTATATACATTTTAGTGGTAAATTTTTTGAACTTAATAACATTAAGAAGTGCTACAACATCTCCCATGGGGAGATGTAACACTTCTTGGTTTTTAATCAGTAACATGTTTTCTATTCTTCATAGCCTGGAAGAGATTGTTTTTAGCTATATGCACTTGTGGCACTAGTTCTTAAGATTCTTTTGTTTTTGTATATATTGTCTATATCTGGAGTGCACAATAAAGTTTCTTTTTTTTTTTTCTTATAGCTGACAGGCTTGGTGTTTGACCACAACTCGTGATGTTAAGTGAAGGTGTGGTCGAAGATGGTAATGCACACCTAGCCTGGAATGGAACTGGCTCTCAAGTGAGGCTGCCGGAACACACAGTAGATGCTTGGCGGCAGATTTTCAACTTGAGGGTGGTAGCTAGCCAGCCGAGCACTAGAAAGTACTCTACCACCACGAAAATATATTTTATCCTTATTTCTATCGATATATATTAGTAGTCAGTTGTTTTTAAACTTGTTTATATAAAATAGATATACATAAGGCTACTAACTCATGTCAATGGCAAGCAATGGTTCTGATGGATAGAGCATACTGATCTAGAAGAAATCTATTCACTCTAGTCTTAAACACACCCAATTTTACACTCATGTGCATACATGCTTAACCATATTTGATATGATCATACCAAGTCTTCTCCAGATTCTCTTTCTAGCAATTAATTTATAGTTATAAATGTTCTTGACTGGCCAAAATCTTTTAGAGAATTATAGAGAGATTCTAATGGAATTTCTCTGCCCCAACTTCTACTACAAGTTAATAAATGAATAACTATAATAATTAAAAAAAACCCTGTAAGTCAGCAGTATTTTTTGTAGGTTTATTCAATGCCTGCCTAATTCATTCCTAAAACTATTAAAAATGCTAACATTAATGCTGTGCAATGTCACAAACAATGTCTGGCAAAGATGACATGCTTCCTTTAAGCTACAGACCAATTAGTTTACTTCCTTCACTAGGTATGCTCTTTGAATGCATAAAATCTATATTAAGGTAAGGTAATGTACTTCTAAGGCAAGGATCTGAAAACCAGCACTGATGATAAATCAGCAGCACTAATCTTTTTTCGCACTGGACACTTAGTCGATAATTTTTTATTATTGTTATCATTCATGTTGTCTTTTATTATTATATCCTAGTGTGTTGTTGTGTGTAATAAAATGTTTTCTTTCTTTCTTATTCACCGTTGCTAAAAGTATGTTATGACAATAAAGAACTTTAAAAATCAAATCAATGAGAAACGCCAGGTTAGTTTTAATTGACACTGATTAGTTACTTCCAAATCGCAACAAAATATTGGTTATTAAAATGTCTGCATTTTTTTCTAGAGGTTATAGCTTGGAATAGTCTGTTCCACTAATAAGTATTGCAGGCTGAACTAAGCAGAGCTAAATTCAATTTTAAGAGCTACAGCGCCCAGTGCAGCTTTTAAGTACAGATACATATATAAACATTGTTTCAGAATCGAAGCAGAACAAAGGTGAGTTGATACTCAACCCTTATTAATTTTATCAGGGTCAGCTGTTTAAGGTGGGTGTGGTGGGGGTGGGGGGATTATTGGCTCTCGTTCTTCTATTACACCTTTCCTATTCGGATTAAGGTTCTATAAGTACCAGTTCTTGTAATAGGCCTTAAACATTGTATTGGACTAATTGGAATGGAAACTTCTATCTAGTTAATGGAGTAAACAAAAAATATGATATAAGATCTAATAAATTGTGAACTTACTGTTTTACTTCTCTATTACGATCGCATTATATTTATTTCTAAGAACTTCCACTTCAAGTAGCGTCAAGCAGAGATTGTATTCTTATGTGTTTTGCATTCCTCTGCGGAAATTATGATATAGAAGCCTGACGCGATCACACTTCTCAATCAGTGATATTTCAGGTAATAATCTCGTAATTAGCATATAATTAAATCCAAACCATCCTGGCGGTTAGTGCTTGTGATGTTTTTAATCGTAGCCACAACGTTTATGGTTTATTTTTTATACCGGTGGTATTAAGTACTCCGTAATAAACAATATTTGGTATTCGGAAAATTAATAAATCGTTAATAAGTTACATATTAAAAAAATTGTAAAAATAATGCGAGCAAACTAATCCAAGGCAAATTCCTGAATTTTTAAACTTTTTTATTCCTGAGTCTGATAACTTGATAGAAATCGGCTAAGGGATTATTGCCACTGTCGCACATTATTATTTTGTCAGTGTCATGCATTTTACAGGTCCTGCTTCCAGTGCGAATTGCAAAATTAAAGCCTTACCTACACTGACCCAGTTCATAGCAGGAGTAAAGGTGTAAAGGTAGTTTGGGACTAATAAAGCTGACCAAAACAAGTTTAATTTATTTGTATTCATTTTAAATTGCGGTTACACCAAGGTGTAGCTTTTGTAATTGTAAACTTATTAGATAAACAACAGGGAAGGTTACCTCACAAGACAAGGTACTAACTTGCGAATACATTTCCATTCACTACTATGGTAGCGGTCAGCTTGTGTCAGTGTGGGTTAGCCTTTTCAGTCGCAAAAGGGGTCGCGGCTGCCGGTTTGGCATTTTGCGAATTCTGTGCAAGTGGCAATACTAAATACGGGGTTCATAATTTTGTATATAAATGTCCTCAGTGCCTCAGTCAGTCATATTCTATTTTTGTGATCGTGCCACAAAAATTCTCGATAAAAAATTGAACGCATCTTTTTCAGCCAGGTATAAAAACAAACATTTTGGACCTCTCTCGTTTACTTTGTAATTAAATAAAAATGACTTACCTGTTCTCTTACCACTGCAGGAGGAAATTTCTAGAGCACAGTGAAAATGGTTGAACCCTTGAACTCGAAGAATCTGGTGAAACATATTGCAAACGGGCGACTCGCTGAATTATGTGTACTATGCTTAATTCCACTGAAAGATATTTCTTCTGAGAGCGTATTTACTTTGATATGTAAAGAAGAAACAGAATATTGTATTGCTGATGCCCTGGAAGCAGTATGCCAATTTGAGGTGAGATCTGATAAGAATACTATATACATCTTGCACCGTTCAGTACCTTGTTAGTGAGTAATGAAAAGTTAGTAGTAGAAGAAAAAATGAAAATTGCTTTAGACGGCTTTCTAAAACGCCGAATAACTAGGCCAAGTAACATAATTCCTAAAATTTGTATTAAACTTCCCGTAAATGTAGCAGAATGAAGTCAATTGAAATTATTAATTATTTAAAAGCAGCTTACTGACAAAGCAAAAAAATAGTAACAAGTTGGTGATTGGCATACTGTCAATTGTGTAGCCATACTAAGTCGGTTGCTCCCATGCCGCTGGATATCTTAAAAAAATATATTATCTATTTAGATACTTGGTGGCAGATTTTCTTAGTGTGTAAACATTACTGTGTTCCCATTTGAAGGGTACTGCAGTTATTGAAATTACAGGGCTGTTGCGACTAACCATCGAAAGTCAAAGTAATGAGTGCACCTCCAATACCTTGGCCTTTGTTTTGTTACTTAACATTTTCTGTATTGCTGCAATGGTTATGGGCATATGTTGTCAGTCACCATCAGGAGTGTCTCATTGCTTTTACATAAAAACAAACAATATGCTAAGTGGATTTAGAATTACATTATTTGTAATGAACAACATAGAACTTAACCAAATGTCACAAGTTGATTGGATAGTTAAGGTGTTTATAATAATGAGATCAAATAAATATTTCTTAACATCTCATTGTAATTTTTTACAGCTCCATAGATCTGAGAACTACAATGTTTGTATAGATTGTTTCAAAGCGGCTTCAGATGCATATAAATTTCATCTTCAAGCCAAACGAAGCATGGAACTCATTACGCACTACACACAAGAATTATTTGACAACATAAATAATATTGAAATCACCACTGAAGACATGGAAAAGTTACTTTTCGTTCCATTAACTGAATACATACCTAGAACTGCTTTATTTGACTTCAGTTTAGAAGGCATTGGCAGAAAGAATTTAAAAGATGGAAGTGTTGCTGATACCAATTTATCTCACATTAGCTGCTTAAGTGACAATATTTCAGAAGATGTTGGCAGCTTGGTAGATCATAAAACTTCTGATGAAGCGGCCAGTAAAGTTGATAGTTACAGTATGAATGACAACGGCAATGGTTGCAATGATAATTTTGATGCATTTGAAACAGACTATATCAAAAATACAGACGAAAATATCCTGATAGTAGTAGAGAAAGAAGAAACTCGATCTCTTGAAGAGAATGTTGATTCCACCCATTCAATGCATTCTTCGGATGATGAAATTGTGATGATTGTTAATGAGAAGAAGGTTAGGAAGAAACGGGATCCAATGATATACATGGCATGCACTCAGTGCCCTATAAAATACAGATTTGTGTCCAAGTTAAAAGATCATATGAAAACTGTACATAATATTGACCTTTATTATTGTAAGGTTTGTATGTTTTTGCTTCTACAAAAAGTTTGATTGTAAAGAAAGTAAACATTGGAGTTTTGGCTCGACGGTAAAAAAAAAACATGTCTTCACCAGCATTTATAGTGCTGAAATATGTGTGCGAATGTGGGAAGTGATAAAATATGTTGAAACATGACAATTCATGTAACTTCCAAAAGTCAGCTTGTTGTAAAGCCACCATTACTTTTATAGATGACCAGACTCGACTTTGACTTACTTTGTGTGACTGACTTATGACTTGTAACTTAGAAGATGAATGTAAACAACTAAATGTAATTTTAAACTATTTCAGCTTATGATAAATCTGAGTTTAGGTTATTGAAATAATTGATTCTGAGTGTAGTGTTTAAAGATGTAACAACTGGCAACCATATCACAATCTCTTCCAGGCAACCTTAGAACCTTTGAAATAGTGTTACAAACCTTTAATACGCCTATATGTCCCATGTACCTACATGGGACATATAAGCGTAGTGCATAAAAAGGTTTGGTGTATAATTTTACCATTAACAATATTTTTTGACATTACATGTTGATAAATGCATTTATTTTAGATTTGCAAGATAATTACGGAGCACAAAGAAGAGTATGAAGATCATTTGAAGACGCACACAGACAAACATCAGTGTACAATCTGTAATATTGTGTACAAGAAACCAGACACTCTTATGGCACATATGAAGCTACATGAGAAGGGGAGCCAATTTGAACAGGTATTTGAGTTAACATTAATTTTCAATTAATGTTGTTTCTGCTTATCCTACCCCGTTTTGACTTGAGCTGCTGTTGAAGGATAACATTGTGAGGAAACCGTAGCATGGTAGTAGGGTACTTTATAGTACTCTACCTAAAAGTGTATTCTGGTGCAGCATCGCTTGAGAGCCAGTTACATTTCAGACTAGGTGTGCTTTACCATCTTTGACCGTATAAGGAACATGATACTACGCATCAAAATCGCTGTCAGCCACAACACTTGATGAATGAAGTGGGACTGGGCGGGCCACGTTCGCCACTAACGACTGGTTTGCAAAGTTCATCACAGTTTCATCACATCATAGGACGTCCACTGCTGAACATAGGCCTCCAATGGTGGGGGGGCAGGCGGGTTGGCGAGCGCAGTTAGGTGTGATTGTTCAAGGAAGACGCTGCTGCCCATCTTCCGGATTACATCCCTTAGCCAACTCTTACGGCAAGGGTGGGGTACTATTCTTACGCCGGCACCACCACGGCAAACCATCACAGTTTGGACGCCATAATTTAAGCGACCCCAGCGTCGATCCAGTGTTGTGACGAACTAAATGGAGGCTTTTGCCCAGCAGTGCGGCACTAGAAGCTGAAAAAAAAAACTCATAAATGTGAAAGTTTGGATGGATGGATGGATGTTTGCTTGTTATTCAATCATGCCAGAACGGCTGAACAGATCGGGATGAAATTTTGCATTTAGATACTTTAGGCCCTGGAATAAAACATAGGGTACTTTTCATCATCATCATCCATCACACACGCTGGTAAAACCGCTACAAGTACCGTACAAGTCGGTAGCTGCAAATAAATTTGTGTTAGCAGTCAGAATCGGCGAACATATGCGAGCAGTGCGGCGTGATTCTGGAAGACGAAGCGAGTTTAGAAGAACACATGAGCAGTAAACATATGAAGCGGTACACGTGTTATTACTGCGGGCGTATGTACCGCGGGGAGGGCAGCTTCGAAGGTCACATACGGAAACACGAGGAATATTGGGACAAGAAGCAACGGTGAGAGATTATTGACAACCAACCTGCATGCATTTGTAACCTCGGTCGGTTCGCATGCCGAAGGTCATGGGTTCAAACCCCAACAATGAGCTTGAGCTGCCGGTGACGGAAAAACATCATGAGGAAACCATAGCGTGGTGGTAGGGTACTTTCTAGTACTCGGCTGGCTAGCTACCACCCTCAAGTTGAAAATCTGCCGCCAAGCATCTAACGGTGTGTTCCGGCAGCCTCACTTGAGAGACAGATCCATTCCAGGCTAGGTGTGCTTTACCATCTTGGACCACATCGTCACTTAACATCAGGTGAGTTGTGGTCAAACATCAAGCCTGTCAGCAATAGTAAAAAAAAACTAGATCAAGTACAAACATTATCTCTTACCATCAGGATAACAATCGAGCGGTACGAAGTCCATGTCATAGTTTTACTAAGTCAGGTTCTAGTCCAGTCATTTTTTTGTAAATAATAATAATAATAATAATCTTTATTTATTTCATTATCAAACTTAGGCGGAGAAATGGGACTATGAATCAGATACCATCTGCTCTTTTGGTTATTTTAGTTCGAAGCCCGATGAAGCCAGTAGCAAGCAAGGTGACTCGCAAGCAAGTAAGCAAGACCGAAGCACCCGCTCTGTGTGCCAGACCTGTGGGAAGGATTTCGTGGACGAAAGATCTCTGTTATGGCACCAAAGACTGCATAGCAACGATCGACCATACACCTGTGACGTATGTACATGAAACATTTTTTTCTTCATTTTTGGCTTCGCATTTTGTGCATTTTGCCAGTGTCAATAAATTAAGAGTCACATTAAAGTGCACCAGTTTTAACGTTATTGTTCGAATGAAACGGTTTGACAACAATGAAATTATGTTGTTACTTTTTTTTTATGTCATAAAGTGTTGTGTATTGTCTTATATTATTACAGTTAGCTTATATTATTATTTGTAGCGATGATGGCTCAGTGGTTAGCGCGGTAGGTTCGCATGCCGAAGGGCGTGGGTTCAAACCCCCAACAATGAGTTTGAGCCGCCGCCGATGAAGGAAAACATCATGAGGAAACCATAGCGTGGTGGTAGTGTACTTTCTAGTACTCGGCTGGATAGCTACCACCCCGAAGTTGTTAATCTGCCGCCAAGCATCCGTTGGTGATCCGGCAGCCTCACTTGAGAGCCAGTTCCATTCCAGGCTAGGTGTGCTTAACCATCTTCGAACACACCGTCACTTGACATCAGGTGAGCTGTGGTCATACACATAGCCTGTCAGACATAAAAAAAAAACATATAGACTTACTTCTGACCGTTATCTCGCCTGATGATCATGATAAGGTCTTTTGATACATTGGGGATGTGGTGATAACGTCAGCAAAGTAATATAAATTATGCTCATTGTTTATTATTCTTGTAATCGCCACACCTTGCTTTTAGCGATATGGCTGCTAATTAAACCAATGTTTACTTAAGCATAGGAGAGGAAATTAAGAGCTTTGCTTACTTTTGCTGACAAGGGGGAGGGAGGGGTTAATAAATAATTACTAAAATTCTGCTTACGTAATACTTGAATGGTCCCATAGCTTAGAAAAGACTGGAAGCATCAAGAATATAAGTATGAAAATCTGCCTCCAAGCACCTAACGGTGTCAATGCCAATTAACAGTTCCATTTCAGGCTAGGTGTGCAGGCCATTTTCGACCACACCGTCACTTAACGACTGGTGAGCTGTTGTCAAAACACCTAGCTTGTCAACAATAAAAAATAAATAGTTTTTCTTAGTTTGTGATGGTGCTGTATGAAATATCCTGCAATAATAATTATTATTATCTTATTTATAATACAATGAAGAGATTGCCGTGGTGGTGCCGGCGTAAGAATTGTATTCCACCCTCTCTACCCGTGGTTGCCGTAAGAGTCGGCTAAGGGATGTAATCCGGAAGATGGGCAGCAGCGTCTTCCTTGAACAATCACACCTAACTACGCTCGTCAACCCGCCTGCCAAGCGTGGCGAGTATTGGCAAAACCCCCCCCAGGAAGAGGCCTATGTCCAGCAGTGGACGTCCTATGGCTGCTGATGATGATGATGATGATGAATGAAGTGATGTGTCTTTCCCGCGTTTCCGTGTCAAAAAGCCCCAAAATAGATTTGTTTGTGATTGGGTCAGATCTGCGGACGCGGATTCGTGAGCAAGAACCGACGCAACCAGCACTCGCTGTGCGCGCACACGCCACCGCAGCGGCGCTGTCCACTCTGCCCCGCGCTCTTCCACCTGCGCTCCATGGTGAACACTCACGTTAAGAAGGTACGTGCTAACACCACGGGTCACCCAAACCTGGGTGTCACTCCACAGTTTAAGGACGATCGGTCGCCATTCCTCATCGTGAGACACAAGGTTTATGGTTGAGTCTGCGGAAAATTTGTCGAATCAAAGATTGTTCAACGACCGTCACCAGTTCGTTTTCTGCTATAGTTGTTTTTTTTTTAAATATTTCTCGCTAAACTTTCTCATCTCTGAGAATATTTCCCGCTATATTTGAAAATCTCTATGAAAATAGTTGGACCCCCAGGGGTCTACGTTGGCGTGACAAAAAATGGGTTGATATTGATAATTTGCTGTCAATCCATCATGTACATCCCTCCCATTCAAATTATGACTGTTTTGTGATTGTCATTGTAGAAGTTACGTCACGTTATTAATGTTTAATTTTAACTATTATAACAATTATTATTCAATTATTTTAATTATATAACAATTATAATTAATAGTGTAATAATTACATATTTGAATGAATACAACACAAGACAATCAACTATTTTTATTTTTCTTTTTACCACTCGGAATGTAGAGTTTTCTAAATAAAATAAATTCTTGTGCTGTGAGTAGATGTCAAAAAGTAAAGTTGGATGGAATCACTTTGATTGATTGGCCAACTACTTTTTCACATCCACTCACAACACAGATAAAATTAATTAACCAATCAATTCTCACTTTTTTCGCAAATATCCATAGTTAGGTTTAATCTTCACATTTTTTGTTGATTGGGAATATGGTAGAAGTGTATCTGCAGTGGGTCCACCGGAACCAGCAAAATTTTAAAAGTGGTCTATCAGATAAAAAAGTTTGGGAACCTCTGATCTAAACATACAAATTTATATAATACTATAGTAGGTTGTACAGAGTTTAGTTGGTTGTAAATCTAGATAGCTAGAGATTGTCTAGGTAGGTACCAGATATTCTGTGTTCCAGTTTAATGGTTAATGCAGCTAGCGAAATTACAGGGCTGTTGAGACTAACCATCGAAAGTCTCAAAGTAATAAACGCCAAAGCAGCGATGCCCTGGACTTTGTTTTGCTGCTCAAAGTTCTGTGTATCGCTGCAACGGCCATGGACATTCGTCTCATCACTTTCACATAAAAAAAAAAAAAAAAATTAACTCACCTGATGTTAATTGACGTGTTCGAAGATGGTAAAGCACACCTATCCTGGAATGGAACTGGCTCTCAAGTGAGGCTGCCGGAACACACCGTTAGATGCTTGGCGGCAGACTTTCAACTTGAGGGTGATAGCTAGCCAGCCGAGTACTAGAAAGTACCCTACCACCACGCTATGGTTTCCTCACGATGTTTTTCCTTCACCGGCAGCTCAAGCTCATTGTTGGGGTTTGAACCCACGCCCATCGGCATGCGAACCGACCGCGCTAACCACTGAACTATCATCGCTGCAAGTTTATTGACTATTGTTAATGTTTTAGGTTCATCTAAAGGCGCACAAGCGTCGTAATCGTTCTTCGAAACACCAGAATGTATACTGGCGAACTCAGGCCGTGCCCATTCAGGAGCTGAGCATCGACGTGCAGAACGACGTCCTTGAACTGAAAGCTGCGCAAGACGAGATCAGTTCGAATAACGTCTCAAAACAACATCAATCTCTAGTTTATGATAAGTTTCAAGACCTCGTACACACTCCATTTGTTACCGACAAATAATAAAGAATTAGGAGTTTTGGCGGGAACGCGGTGAGCGTCGTGTCGCCCCATTGTATTTTTTTGTAAAACTAGTGTTTTTTCGAATTTTTATGCATAAAAATAGTGGTGTTTTATTTATAAAGTGCCGAATTACAAGCGCGAGTGTGGGAGAATGATATAATGTGGTTAAACATGACTTTTCGTGTTGCTTCCACAACTCCATCCAGAAGCTTATAGTAAAGTCGCCACTACTTTACTAAGGCATGACTTGATTTGACTGGGACCGACTGGACTTGATCAAGACTAGACTTTGACTGTAACTATAGATGATAAAGAAGCTGAAAGATGAAGACTACTCACAAAATATAGAAACATTGAAACTGGCAGAATGCACAGAGTGCGATGCCAAGCAGAAAGAGAAAAAAAAATGAATTGGAAACGACTTCTCGCGCGGGTCCGATAGACGGAGACATTGTCAATAATGTACATATTTATTTATGTATACTAGCAACCCGCCTCGGCTTCATACGGGTAATAAAGCGTATTCAAGATGGTAAAGCATACCTAGCCTGGAATGGTACTGGCTCTCAAATGAGGTTGCCGGACCACCGTTAGATGCTTGGGGCCAGATTTTCAAGTTGATGGTAGCTAGCCAGTCGAGTACTAGAAAGTACTCTACCACCATGCTATGGTTGTCTTACGATGTTTTCCTTCACCGGCAGCTCAATTGTTGGGGGTTCGAACCCACGCCCTTCGGCATGCGAACCGATCGCGCTAACCACTGAGCTATCATCGCTACGCAATGTGTACGCTGTTATAGTTCATGTTATCCGTAGATGGTGGATGTTCTCCATGTACGCACAAAGCGTTTTGATTCCACATTTTTTATTCGCACAGGAACTCTTTGCCAGAGTTTGTGTTCCCTGTTAGGTACAATATGGGTGTCTTCAAATCTAGAGTAAATAGGTTTCTTCTAGGTAAGCGTGTTCCATCTTAGACCGCACTACTGCTTAACATAAGACAGAGTGTGGTAAAACGCAAACCTATTTTGAATTTAAAAACAAAAACCGGCCAATTGCGAGTCTGACTCGCGCATCGAGGGTTCCGTACAAACCTGTAGGTATATAAGTATGTTTTTTTTTTAAATGTCAAATGTTTTCGCGACTTTTCCTTTATCAGTGCTATAAGACATTGCTTCGTAGCAAGTTTCAGGTTCTGAGTTCACAAGTACCCTGTAGGTTTCATTTCCTTGCGAGTGTCGAAAATTTGTAGCATAAACGGCTGTATCTTTTGATTGCGTTCGCTCAGAAATTAGATTTTTTTCGCAACAGGGACAGCAGACCTGAGTATTTGATATGAATTTCAGCTTGATACCACCACGCGTTCCTAAGAAAAAGGGTCTTGACAGACAGACAGACTGACAACAAAGTGATCCTATAAGGGTTCCGTTTTTCCTTTTGAGGTACGGAACCATAAAAAGATGTTGCTAGTGTATTTTGATACAGCTAAAAGCAGCAGCATGGCACAGCGTCGTAGTAGTTTATTTTAAAACAAAAATATCTAAAACCTAGCCGTGTTTAGGTTTAGAAGCGTAAAGTCGGTTTTTTAATTGTTTAATACGTCTTTAAATTATGTTTTGTAATTTTATTGTGTATAAATATAAAACTACAACTTAATTTATTCGTGCCTTGTATGATTAAAATAAATTGTAATACAATATTTTGTTTTATTTTTAACCGACTTCAAAAAGGAGGAGGTTCTCAACTTGATTGTTTTTTTTTAATGTATGTACACCGATTACTCTACGATTTAAGATCCGATTTACGTGATTCTTCTTTAGTTTGAAGCGGATTAGTTACCATTTGGTCCCATACAATTTTTACATAGTTTGGCCCAGTTGTTTTCATTCTATGAACATTTTTTTATGAAAATTTCTGTTTACTTGGGCGATGTAATTGTCTTTGGCAAGACGTTTTTGAATCTTAGCGAGTCTAGCTAGACTCATACTGTTCAAGTGTTTCTTGGCGTAGGTAAACATAAATTTACTAAAAATAAGCAAACTTTTAAAAAACAAAGTATAACCGACTTCAAGAAAAAAACATACAAAGTTTGTTTATTTAATGTAAGACTAGGAGGAGTAGTAAGGAGGTCGTCTAGGTAGGTACCACTGCAGTACCAGATATTCTGCTGCCAAGCAGTAGTGTGTGTGAACATTACTGTGTTCCGGTTTGAAGGGTACTGCAGCTAGCGAAATTACTGGGCCATTGAGAATAACCATCCAGTCTCAAAGTAATGAGCGCCAAGGCAGCGATGCCCTGGACTTTGTAAATAAATAACAAAAACTGACCACCATACTAATCAATATTTTACTTAAAATGTTAATCGTTTGCAATAATCATTAAGACATTGATGTAATAAATGTAATGTAGTGTACATTAAAAAGTGATTTTAAATGATTAAAATTTTTCATTTACCAATGACATAACTCATTACGTCTAATAACCCTAGTGTATGTAATACAGTTAGTTATTGCGAAATTGTTAAG
Source organism: Biston stratarius (assembly GCA_950106695.1). Lineage (NCBI taxonomy): Eukaryota > Metazoa > Arthropoda > Insecta > Lepidoptera > Geometridae > Biston > Biston stratarius. Next base: position 2,726,025 of record OX467115.1, on the reverse strand, counting down.
TGACTCTTGTTCAAAGAATTTCTTATGAGAGATGTATAAAACCCTTACGAAATTGTGATGGGCGCCTTGTTCTCAGTAAGTATGTTAGCATAGCGTGGTGGTAGAGTACTTTCTAGTACTCGGCTGGCTAGCTACCACACTCAAGTAGAAAAGTAAAAAAAAAACTAAACAGACCGGAATTCTCTTAAATGTTACACTTTGTAACATTATAAAGAATTTACAAGTGTTTTTTTTTTAAATGTAGGACAATTTCCTCATGGTAAAAGATATCGCCTGTCCATGACCATTGCAGCGATACACAGAACTTTGAATGATAAAACAAAGCCTCTTTGCTTTGGCGTTCATTACTTTGAGACTTTCGATGGTTAGTCTCAACAGCCTTGTAATTTCACTAGCTTCAGAATCCTACAAACCGGAACACAGTAATGTTTATACACTACTGCTTGGCGGCAGAATATCTGGTACTTCCTCTCTGCTAAGGAGACTTACCACCAAGTACCTACCCAAGAATATAGTTCCTAGAATAGAGTTGATAATTTTCAAACAGCTGAATATATTTTCAAGAAACATATCTAAGAATATTATCGAACAAATAATCTTTAAAAAGGAACTAAATCAAAATCGGATCATCCGTTTGGGTGCTACGAGATAACAGACAGACATACGAACACACAGATATATTCGATAAGAAGATATTCCGAGCAAGATGGCGATCACACATAAATCTGATTATGATCCTATTAAAGAAGTAAAAAGATTTTTTCTAATTAGTTTACGATTCCTTTGAAAAGTATTAATGTACGGACAAACATGCACAATTGCACACACAGCAGGTTAACACCTTACCTATGAAAACTCATTCTTACGTTATATCTAACATACAAATACAGTTTTTTAACCCCCGACGCAAACAGAGGTAAATAAATATAATCAAACAAAAAAATTATTAGGGCAAACAGGCACCTAAATAAGGAACATATAATCAGTAAATAAGGAACACATAAGCAGAATCAAAAGCTTTGTTTTTGACATAGCTAAAACTCTTTAACTTTGTCCTTGAAGCTTTTGTACCTGTTAGGAATTCCATAATCGGATTGCTTTTACAGTAAAAGAATCTTGAAAGAATGTATTATTATTCTTTTTGCAAAACATCTGCTTTTTAGAAACCAAATATTAGAGCAATTTGTGTGGACTTAACGATTCTGCGAAATGGAACAATGAGGAAGTTAATTATTTAACCCAGTTATATGGATTTAATTTTTCCCAGAACTAGGGATAAAGAACCTCACCTCATGCCCGTCTGCCGTGATAGCAGGTACCAGATATTGCAGCTAAGCAGTACTATATTATTGTAACTGTGTTCCGGTTTGAAGGGTACTGGAGTTAGCGACAAGGTTGTTGAGACTAAACATCGAATGTTAAAGTAATGAGCGCCAAAGCAGCGATGACCTGGTCTTTTTTTTGGTAGGTACTTAAAATGCTGTGTATTACTATAATGGTCATGGACATACGTTACCTCTTACCATCAGGAAAGCGTTTCATTCTTCTCATTACTTTTCATAAAAAAGTGAGTTTCAAAAATACTGCAGCTAGCGAAATTACGGGTCGGTTGAGACTAACCATCGAAAGCCTTAAGTAATGAGCCAAAGTAGCGATGCCCTGGACTATGTTTTGGTATTTAATGTTCTATGTATTAATGCGCTACCTTTCACCATCAGGAGAGCGTCTCAATCGTCTTATGACTTTATGATTTACATAAAAAAGTTGAAATTCGAATTAAATGAAATGTTAGGATATAACTTATAGTTATATCTAAGAAAATCGTAATCCACGATCCTAATTATATAAGTCATGAATATGTAAAATTGAATTATGCCAAACATTTTCGGTCAAATTAGACTGGATACTAAAAATTATGCGCAGCAATGGGTTCCCAATAAGGTTCCCAATTTGACCACTTGGAAAATGCGACCCACGATGGAGCATGATTTCTAGAATATACCGACTCGAGATTGGAACATACTTTCATGCGGACAGCACATCCCACTCCCAGCTGTTCGCACAATAAAAGTTTAAATAACATCACTTAACATCATGTGAGTTGAAGTCAAACACCAAGCCTGTCAGCTATAAAAATAAAATAAAAAAATTCAGACCGTTTTGCCAATAAGCTTCTTATAAGGTTGACCGCCATCTCGCTTAGTAGATGACATTTAGTGGCATTCATGGAGTAGGCTTGCCTGGATAAGCCCGACTCAAATCTGAAAGACGCATAGATTGTATCGATGAGGATAGCCTCATATAGATAGCGCATGCGCTGTTTGGCGGTTCGCAAAATAAAATTTAAATCAAATCATTTCGTTCAGGCTGGGATATCAATCATGGAATGCTATCGTAGTGCGTTTTTGTAGCGATGATAGCTCAGTGGTTAGCGCGGGTGATTCACACGCCGGAAGGCGTAGGTTCATGAGCTTGAGCTGCCGGCGAAGGAAAACATTGTAATGAAACCATAGCGCAGTGGTTTATAGTAGGTAGGTACTCAACTGGCTAGCTACCACCCTTAAGTTGAAAATCTGCCGCTAAGCACCTAACGGTGTATTCCGGCAGCTTCGCTTCAGAGCCAGTTCTATTCCAGACTACGTGTGCTTACCATCTTCGACCACACCGTCACTTAACATCAGCCAGTCAACCATTAAAAAATATCGCTTTTCTAGCTTCTAAAGGAAATATATCTTTTATTTCCGAAGTATCCTGTTAAGATTCCAATGGAAAGCCGCAAGCCTTAATCTTTGCTGCGATGTTAGTTTCGGAGTCTTTGATCGCCCTTAACAATGCACCCTTCAGTTTTGTATTGCCAATTTTTTAATGACGTCACCTAAATTTCTAATCTGTAAGATTATATATTTCAAACAATAGTCTCTGTCATATTTCAAATTCTCTACCTGGAGATGTCTAACGGAAATCTACGCTTTCTGTGTTTCTCTGACCTATGATTGGATCATAAACTATCCCACAGCTGGGAGGGTAAGGCCTGAGACCGCCGCTCTGGCCAAGTGGGTAGGTTCCGTTCACATATCTTCGAGAACATTAAGAACTCAGATATACAGGTTTCCTCACTATGTTTTCCTACACTGCTTGAAGTTAGAGACAATACGCATATAACTAAAAGACAGAGGTGGGTGCCGTAGGATTCGATTAGAAACCTCCAGTAAGAATTCCTATTATGTCATACATCTTACAAATCTCAGTAGGCAGTTGAAATATACACAAAATCCGGTTATTACATATAAATAAATAAATTTCTTAGGACATTTCACACTGCGCTATCTAGCCCCAATTAGATTTATATGGAAACCAAATAACATAGAATACTTATTTACATTTTTTTATGAATAATAATAGGATGTTTGACCACAGCTCACCTGATCTTACATGACGGTGTGGTAGAAGATGGTAAAGCAAACAGCCTGGAATAGAACATACTCTCAAGTGCGGCTGCCGGAACATATCGTTAGGTGCTTGGCGGCAGATTTTCAATCTGAGGGTGGTAGCTAGCTAGCCGAGTACTAGGAAATACCCTTCTACCAAGCTATGGTTTCCTTTACCGGCAGCTCAAGTTCATTGTTGGGGTTTCAACCCACGCCGTTCGGCGTGTGATCCGATGCACTTACCACTGAACCATCATCGCTAAATAAACAGATACATCGCTAAAAACAGAACAAATGCCCCACAGCTCTTGAAGCAGATATACTAACAATAAGCCAACAGGACTGTACTTTGAGACATTCGACGGTTAGTTTCAAAAATCCTATAAAACCATCGATTGTAGTGGCTGTATCGTACCCAGGGTTCCAGGCACGCGAATCTAATTCGCACTTGACCGGTGTTATTAAAATTTAAAAGTGGTTTAAGTACGCCTATTTATTAATGACTTAACTCATTAAGACGACTACCTGTTGTAAATCAACACTTAGCCAAAACCCTTGAATGATAATGAATTGCGGCTTATTATTTAACGACCCCTTTCCAATCATTACTTAAAGATCCTATTATGTGTAAGTCATTTAAGTCCAGTGCAGAATAAAAAGGGTGTCCAGTGCTAAATGATATCAGTGACTCCTAAGTCTTAGACTTCGACACATCTTCTCTAATATTTGTTTATTTTTCGGTAAAATTTTGGAAAGTGCTTTTTTCATTTTGTGTAGTTTTTTTTAATGGTGAAGTGAAGAAGCCGTTCGTCTGATGGTGAGAGATAACTTTATTAACCTTCTTGTATATCTACAATCTGTTGGACTATGTGTAAATTTTTTGAATGACTTGTCTTAAAGTGTTGACTCTAGTTAGTATATATCATATTCTTCCAGATTAGATAAAAATTTATTGAAGACTCCTTGGCCCTATAGTTTTTTTTTCTACTTTTACATAAACTACACTTACATCTAGTCACACACATGTATGTGTGTCTAGTTCGTGTCAGATAAGCAAAAATGTAGGACCAAGATGTCTCCATATGTTTACATAATTCTTCTTGTTAGTTGGACAGCTAGGTTGTTAGGCCTGACTAGATCTCTCTATAGCTTTTGCGGGAATAAGAACTTTATCTTCAATCATTTTTCTACAAAGTGTTCCACGAAGGTGTAGCGATACTTACGGGTATCGATCTAGATTTAAACTAAAAAATTTTTAGAGCCATTATTCTCAAACATCTATGTTGATTTGAATAGTTACACTTTTGTACAGTGTGTTTTAGTGGGTGTCGATCTACCAATAAAAAACAACTGCTAGAATACGAGTTTGCAAAACTCAAGAAAAAAAATTGTCTTAATATTAAACGGATTCCGTATTTTAGTATGGGGTTGTAACTTTTCTCGAAATTAGCAATATAATGTTCTAAAAAAAAAAAAAAATATCTTGACCCTATGGATCGCTACACCTTCGTGTACAAAAATGATTGTATTATAATAGAGTTCCTGGATGACCTGGATGTTTTGTTTTTTCTTTTTCTAAAAATGAAACCTAGCTAGATCGATTTATCGCCCCCGAAACCCCTTACATGCTTTCATGAAAAACGTTTCCGAGATTCAGATTATATATTTATGTACATATATACAAGAATTGCTCGTTTAAAGGTTATATAGTTATATTATAGTTATCTTATATAACTATGATTGGTTGTTTGTACGTTTCGTATATATCAAATAGAGCCAATTCGACGATTACGAAAAATATCTTCTTGTTTTTTCCTGATGATTGGATTCGTGGAAAACGATTTAGTGCCCGTACCGTTGGCTCTCACTGTGGTTGAAGTTAAGTGACCACAAAAAGCTACTTGACGCATTACACATTTTGTAGTAATATTAGCAGTTAGCAATATGCAATCTTTGTTCTTTCCGCTAAAACAAGCATAGTTCTCATCTCTCCACACCTTCCTACACCTATAACACTAAAACTATCTTTCAGATCCATTGAGGCATCAGCGGTAGCCGCAGTTAACATCAGGAGCGACAATTTGAATACATGAATTCACCCACCGTTTAACGCTATAGTGTTAAGACACGTATAGAATAGTATAAAGTGCATGATGTGGCCGGCATCGCATTCCTCGCAGACGAACACGCAACCTCATCAAGATAAGAGTAATGGGCAGCAAAAACCACTGCTACAGACAACTTTCGGCATGACCTCGGCTATATCTTTAGAAGGTAACATTTTGATGAAAATTACCCTTTGATTTCCATATTTCTATCAAGGATATTCACAATCCTTCCGATCGTCCATAAATCTCCACATTCGACTATGTGATACAGAAAGTTTTTCAGTCTAAAACAATATACTTCTACACTATTTAATTATTCTATTATTAATTTTGCGATAATAAAAGCTTATATTAGGCTTATTTTAAGTCATGAAAAGTTAAAATCTTAACAGGAAAGCGTATGCAAGTCAAGCAAAAGTTTGCATGGCTACCTTAACATCTTTAGTGAGAGAGTTGTCATTTGTTTTATAATTGCAAAAAATTGCCGCAATTTAATTCTTTGATTGATGTTCTTATGTAATCCTTAGAGGATTGTTCTATATTATAGATAAAAATTTGTTATCACACTAGATATTTAAAGAAATGTATCGACCACAAAAGAACCTTATGTATCATGTGTGTAGTATTTATATTCATTATATATTGCATTTTTTGCGGGCACACCGATCCAAGCCGTCTATGACAGCCATGAAGCTATATAGCTTCATGATGACAGCCTAGCTTAGTTTTTCATTTAAAATCATTATCATGGGTCACCTATTTACTATTTTACCCTTAAGAAATAACTTCACCAAATATCTATCCTATGTAACACAATACATGTTTTTGTTTTGTTTTAGAATAATTAAAAACATATTTGAATTCATTTTTGTTTTCTTTTTTTTCTTGCTAAGTATGGCAAATAAGTGTCTAACATGAATTTGTTATCCTACAGGTCCGCAGCCCATTGACGTAGTAAAGAATAACGAATTATTAGCAGTACTCGAAACTTACGGAGTGTTCGAATCGAGTAAAGAAATGGGCCACCGCATGGAAGTGCTTGGAAAATTGCACCGAATTGCACGTCAGTGGATCAAAGATGAATCTTTAAGAAAAAACATGCCTCCCAACGTCGCTGAAACTGTCGGAGGCACCATTTATACCTTTGGATCGTACAGGCTCGGGGTAAGTTATATAGAAATCATTTTTCCAACGTTCAAAAATGAAACGTGTAATAAGGTTAACAATAATTTCGAAAAAAACTACTCTGTTAGCTCATTCAGTATATTTGCAAAAACTTAACTTTATAAGAAAGCAGTTTCAAGGTTTTTAGAAAAGAATTTTACTATACTTTCTGTCTATAGTACATAACTTTAATTTAAATCACTACATAGTATAAAACAAAGTCGCTTTCTCTGTCCCTATATCCATATGTATGCTTAAATCTTTAAAACTACGCAACGGATTTTGATGCGGTTTTTTTTAATAGATAGAGTGATTGAAGAGGAAGGTTTATATGTATAATAACGTCCATTAAATAGTGGAGAAATACTGTTATTTTTGAGGTTTATACCCGTGCGAAGCCGGAGCGGGCCGCTAGTTTAAACATACTTATAACTAAACACTTTAGAATTTACTCTATTTCCTTAATTTAGTCAATTTACATTCTTTTTACATATAATAAATGTATACAATTTAAAATCTTTCTGTCTTAAATCCACTAGACCGATACACTAGTGCAATTAAAACAAGGTAGAGCAAAATTATTTTCTAAAAACCTTCAAAATTCTTTGTCTGGTACTCATGCTACAGTTTGCTTAGTTTAAAAATGTGAAATATTAACTGTTTCTAATTTTTTATTCCACATAATATTAAACCAATTTATTCCTAATTAAATTTAAACATATTATTATGATAAATATAAAATAACTAAAATATATTATTAAAAGGCAACCTTTAGGCAAGGTTCCGAAGATACTGGCAGCGTTCCCCCTTTGAATAGCTAGATTAATTCTTTGTCCGAGGTAGCTGCTAGCTCTTCGGTCTCCTGTGATGTCGACTAACCTTTTTGCTATTTCTTTAAAAAGCCTTATAGCGCTAGGACCCCACGGACCAAGGGTCTCGACACCGAATGGGACAAAATCATATTCGGAGCCTAGACCCCTGTATTTGCATGTTTTAGATTTTTCAGCCGCTTCACAAGCCGTTTAACTGTTTTACCTTTAAACATATGTATGTATGTGTACTAATACTGTATATTTATGGTAGGTGCACCACCGAGGCGCGGATATCGATGCGTTATGTGTGGCACCGAGAAACATCGACCGCAGCGATTTCTTCCGCTCATTCTATGAAGT